>OZ012718.1:5873814-8273814 GCA_963942605.1 Poecilus cupreus
TATAAGCAGTGTCTGCGTAAAGTTTTAAAACTCGCGTTAAGCGCATTTTAAGTCACTCTCATGATTCTATGCCGGTGGTCCGCGTTGGTGATTCCCTCCCCTCCTCTCTGTCCTAGGGAGTGGCCGCCATTACTCAAAGGACACTCCGGGAAACAAAACACAGTCACATCAACAGATGAACCGCGATTTCGCGCTCGTAAACACGAGACAAATTGGAGATCACACCCACACGAATAGATATACACATATTCTCTGCTAGACTCTCACGAAACGGATGGATTTTGAAGTTACGTAACTTAGTTCATATGCATATAGAGCGAGGAAGTGGAAATGTATGCATATGATGCTCAGATGCGTGGAGGTGAACAGGCGTTAGGTTCTTGTTTATTTTTGGCCGGCCGCATTTGTTTTCACACCGATTATCATTACTGCTCTATTCATCATCACAGCCCATCGTGCTCATTCCATTTACTAGGAATACACTCTACAAATCTATAGTTATATCTTAAATTATTCAAATAACAAAAAGACTTTTGTATTAAGTTCTGTAAATATATTTTATTTAAATACAACGTTTCGAATTACTGTTCGTAATTCTTCATCAGGAAAACAAATGAAAAAAAAACTGACGGAATCATTACTTACTCAGTTTATAGGAAACTTAATCATATCAAACAATATATGCATTCTGTTTCACGTCATCATCATTCATTTGTTTTCCTGATAAATAATTACGTAATAAAGTAATTCGAAACGTTATATTTTATCGACTCTCTCTATTCCTGTCTCAATTTATTTGATAGGGGAATAATTCTTATAAAAATGGGAAAATGGAACAACCAGAAAGGGCGATGGGATATGTGGTCATAGTCGAATTTAAAGAAACAAATTATAAAACAATAAATTAACCACAATGTTATCTCATAATAATAATGAAAACTATATATGATCAGGTGATAATCTATATTTTACAAGAACATTTTACCTACGTAAAATTGATATAATGCACAAAATTTGAATAAAACTAATTAGTTATATCATGAGAAAAGTACACAATATTAAATGTGGCGTATAAAAATTTAAAAGCTATTTTATTTATATTGGTGTAAATTTTTAGCTGTTTTACCTATATAAAGCAAAAGTGTAATACAAAAGTTGTTCAGAATTTAAAAATAAGGTCCATTTAGTTATATAAATATTAGTATTTAACGAAATATCAAACAAATTAAAATTAATATTTATTAGGAAAATTGTAACACGACCATAAAAAAAAACAGAAACGAAAAAAATATAATAAAAATAAATGTATCATCACGTCTTTACCCATTATGAGTGTGGCACTCTGCTACACAGATCTCGATAAGTGAAATTTTTTTCGTATAAATATAATACCAGCGATGTATACTTCAATTCATAAAGCACAGAAATAATTTAGCACAGCACATGAATTGAGCAATGTTCAATTTTCTGTGTTTGTTTTGTGCCTTCTGTTTTCCGTGTACTTTCGTTATATTTCGTATTAGTTCGGGTAAGTGCATCCTATATGTTTTCTTCTGTCACTTTGAATGTCGTCTGTGCAATTTATAAAACCCCCGAATGAAGTTCTATGTTTTTCTACAGCTTTACAGTCCTTATGTTTATTGTATTAAATTTAAATTAAATATAAATAAGTGGATGTGAAATTTCCCGATCGCATTGGAAGGGAGTATAGCAACATAGAAAGCCTCGCTCATCGGAAGCATGTAGCCGTGCCGCTCTTAACCTAGGTTAAATTGATGTCACATTGCCGGGGTTATTTATTTCGATGTAAAGTGCTCGCGTATTCATAATAAGTAATTTATCGCATTGTGGCTGATGGCTGCATTGTGAAATATTAGCCTACCGTTCTTGGAACGAGCGCCGCGCGGAACACGAGGCTCCAGCGGCCTTTTGTGGCCGCCATACAACACAGCACAGACGACCCGGTTCGGGATAATGCAATATTCAACGAGAGGAAAGCGAAAATGTAAATTCGCACAAGCTACGAGATGTTTATTATAATGAAGAGCTTTTTGGATACTCATTACCTACAGCGTAAGCTACTCTTCATAAACATTCAATTTGATAGTTGATAAAGATCATAACTTTACTCAATACAATAAAATATGTTTATATTTCATACTTTATATGCATTTAAATCATTTGTATTCAGAAACGGATAGAAATAAATATGGTTAATTTTGGACTTTTAAAAAATTGGAAAGTTAATTATTCACATCATTCACTTTCCAACGTGCGAAATCAGTGCATATTTAATTTTATTTAATTACTAACTGATATAGACTTTTCTGTAAAACAAATTTTCTGTTGCTTTTTCTGTCACTTGTCCTCGGAAGTTCATGTGAAATACAATCCATTAATTTATTTTCACTTAGTCATTTCATTTCGATCTTCCCTAATTTTGGCTTTGAAATAATCAAATATAAATGTCATTCCGTAATTGTTTATAAAACAAATTAATATAAAAGTCAAACAAAAATACGTTATTTCACTCGTAAAGGTAAACGTTAAAAATAAATATAATTTTTTATACATGTTTCATTTATTAATTTTTTATTACAAATAAAATAGTATACACACCTCGCTAGAAAGTTTCATTACAGCCCCAGGCTATAACTAACCTCGGCGCCTTGCAGTTTTGCACCTTAGGTTAGCTATTTTAGCCTTCGGCTACATTGAAATTATTTCCACCTCGGTATGTAATATACTATAACTTGCTGGTAAATAACTTATCACTTTACCCCTCCGCTAAATGTTTTGGGCCCTTCACGTACAAAAATGGGCAATATCTACAAAAGCAGAGTGCTACACTCAAAAGGGTTAAATGATATAATAATATATTTATTTATTGTAATGTATAAGCATTGTAAAACAGGGTTACTTTCTTACGAAGATGGGAAGCGGACTAACTGCTATAGTCTTATGTTATTCAATGGGAATCGAAGTCACGACCTCACCCGTGCTAAGCTGACATTGGGTTACTAGTCCATGTAGTTATTGGATCTGCAGTTTAGACTAAAAGTTTACCTAGAATTTAGAGCCTTCGAACAATTGAGTAGAGAAGAGCGAATAAGGCAGAAATACAATTGCAACCGTTTCTGTCCTTTCCAGAAAATAACAAAAATATTGTTCGTTCCATTTGCAGCTGTAAAAACGGTGAACAGTAGCAATTTAATTTCTCGGATAAAAGTACTTTCTTAACAAACAACAGTTAAGAGTCGAGAATGTGTAAAAATTCCAAAAGCGGCATTTCCCTCAGAAGTTTGTGTCCTGTCGCATGCGTCGCATCCTTATAAGTCCTTGGTGTTCGCGTGTGCTGCCGCCAATGCCGCCTCCCAGAACCGACAGCGGCAGCGGCTGCACCGGCTACCGAGATCGCAGTCACGTGCCACACGGCCTAAACCTAAATTAGTCTGTCGCGCAATTAGCAACCGGCGGCGCAATTAGGAGCCGCGGCCCCCGGGACCACGCCACTTCAAGGGAGGCCGACCACAAAAACCGCCCCGCACCGCTCTACAAGACTTTAATGTCAGCGGTTCAAGTATTGCACGGAAACCTCAATGGAAGTTAACGATTCACCGGCAGGATTTCTATGAAATATTTTGAAATACTGAAATTATTCAAACATGGGAACAAATTTTTAGGGCCCTTATAGTTAACTATACTCGAAATATTGCGACCAATAATGATATCAGAAAACGAATAAAAAATAAGAGTAAACTATAAAAAATAAATAAATAAATAGTGGAATAGATCAAGCCTACAGAGAGTCGGATGGCTTGGACATATATGAGAACTGAAGAAATCAGTAGTAGAATGAAAACAAGGAAGAAGACGAGGCCGAGGCAGACCCAGATCAACATAGCTAAAGGAAGTAGAAGAATTTAAAGCATCAGGCAATGTATAACAAAATGTAGGAAGACGTGGAGAAATTTAACTACAAGGATTAAAGGAAAAGCAACGGAAACTGATCCACTTCAACAAAAGGATCTAGAGAGCTTCTCAAGAAACGACGTTACTCCATAGGGGTGTTAAGTTCCCTCAATCCGCTCTAAATATTTTTCGAATAACATATGTGCGTACATATGTACAAACAATCGGGCCTATTTTCTAAAAATGCTGCTACTATAGCAACTTGCTAATTGTGACAAAAATGAATCGTTTTTTGACAGCCATAGAACATCAAGTTTCGATGCGATTTTGTCACCATTAGCAATTTGCTACGAAAACAATTTTGTTAGAGAATTAGGCCGATTAAATTTCCGAACTATTAAGAAAGCTGAGGATATAAGATGCATTTTTTGAAAATTTACCAAATTATTTTGCAAATACTTCTAATTGCTTAGTAAATAATCGTGTTTAACTTATTAATTGTTATGACATTTTCAGAAAATGCATCTTACTTATATTCTTAGCTTACCAAATAGTTCAGAAAAATTCTACGGTTCTATTTTTTCGTGCAAATAAAGGGAGTCAATTTGATGGCAATGCGAAACTGAATTGATTTTGGGCATACTTGTAACCGGAAGTGTCACAATAAATTATATTCATTTTCAAAACTAGCTACGTTAAAAGATTTGAATATAAATCATATTATGTCTTTCAATTTTGTGGAATCCAAATTATATGTTTAATAATATATTTCATCAACCAAAGTAGTCATAAGAACAAATAACTGAGATAACTATTCTAAATTTTGCTAGGATCTACTTTACAAATATGAATTATTAAAAACAGCACTATACAATTAAGAAGTATGAAGTACTAAAGATAGGACTACAACTACACGTCTTGAAACTTATTATATAGTCAAACATGTATCAAATGTAATTATTAAACATTTCAATTCAAATTTAAATGTAGTTTTTTTTTTTTAAAACATAATACCCGCTTCTTTAAATCTTTCATATATGTAGGTATTTCAAAATCCTCTGCATCTCAAATATATTTAATTCCCGATAAAAAGGAAGCCATAGGCTTTATAATGATGAAAACTGATGTGGTACTATTAAAATTTTATAGTTAAAATTGATGAATCTCAGTTCGAATTGAAGTAAACAATTTTCATAGACTAATTCCCCATCGTGGTGATCGAGTAGAGCTGGTTGGTGCACAGAACGATAACTTAGCATCCGAGCCGTTAATTTTTCAATCGTTTATCATAAAACGTCGCTTTAGCATCCACTCGCGTGGAATGTTAATTTGAACTTTGACCCTTCCCATTCATAAGCAGTTATCCGTGTGGGTGTATATGGGCATTTGATTGCGAGAGTGGAATCTGCTTGTATTTTTATTTAATGAGCATAACGTTGGATGGTGCGCTGCACTGAGCTGGTGCTGCATACACGTGTATCTACCACTTCCAGGACCGGCCTTACCCAACGGTGACACTGAATTGACAAAATTTTATACATAGTTTTATCTGTAAACCCATATTTATTGAAATTACCACAGTGGACATTTTCACACAATTTATAATAGTATCATTAGCCCAATTATAGAAATGGTAATGTGGTCCCCAAGTGGTAAAAGAAGAAGAGAAAGACCAAGATCAACGAGGTTATAAGAGGTAGAAGAAAATTTGAAGGAAGCAGATATTAGAAACTGGAGAAGAAAGACAGGAACAGTGCAACAACATGGCCAATAACATCTATGACAGAAATGGAGAATGATCCCCTCCAAAAAAAGGATCTAGAAAGTTTCGATTGATGCACAGTGTTGCCAGATGACAGGGATTATCCCTTTTTCGTGGGATATTTTAAAGTAAATGGGATAAAGGGATATTTTATCAAAAAGAGGGATTTTTAATCTCAAAACATGTAGTACGGGCAAACAAGTGCAAGTTGATGTTATCATATGATCAGTTTCTTAGTTGTCAAATAGCCCAATCAAAATCAAAAGCAAAATGGCAGTATGCAGTGGATTGGACAATTTAGCAAGTAAGAATTCGATCAATCATATGATTTTGACAGCATTTGTTTGCTCGTGCCTCATTGTACCTACAAGTGATTTGTAATTTTTACTGTGATTATAATAATTTCGTGGGATTTTTTTTATTAAAAGAGGGATTTTTTCCGTACAGTAGTGGGATATGTTCTACTTGACATCTGGCAACACTGTCGATGTAGTGTAACTCCACAAGGAGTGTTATACCTCAAGTTCCTTATTCGACAGATCTTGCTCCTTGCGATTTTTCATTATTTCCGATATTAAAATCAGGGTTGAAAGGACGCCGTTTTCAGACAATAATTTATTACATCAAAGCAAATACGTTACAGATCTAAAAGACCATTTCAAATGAAGTTATCCATGACTGCTTCTCGAAATTGAAACCCCATTGCGAAAAATATGTGAATAGGATTAATTTGTAAAAATTAATATTAATTTTTTTAAAAATAATGTTCGGTTATTTTCCGAGCCGGGGTTCGTACTTAGGACCTTTGACTAACAATCCATTTGCATTATTTACAGTATGTATTCATTTTGGGTCCTGATAATAAATATTACATTTGTTATTTTCCTGTTTAAATACATTTTTGTTTGCATGAAGTTATTGTCACTGGGTGTAAATTTAAGAATGAAACAAAATGTTGGTTGTTTAGCAAGGTGTGGGAGGAAATAATTCCGAATACGGAACTGAGCACATGTTAGACATAAATGTACATACGCAAGCGCATAACGATTTTGTTATAATTTCCAGCACAGGCTTTCCGTAAACGTGTTCTTCGCGATGGTATCTGTTATTTATTACGCTTTTGTAACTTCAAATTTATTTCCTGCTCCACGTCTTCTTGAAATCTGTTTTGGTTATCTTCATCTCTGCGCGCATACATCGAAATATTTTCATTACTTTATGACGCTAAACATCAGCGCGACACAGCGAGAAAGACATACACGCATTTACCAACAATAACATACAAGATTAGTTTACAATTTCACTGGAAAAATTGCAACGAATTAACTTTTTGAATGATGCCCTGTAAACAAGGTTCGTTGCGATTATCTGCTGTGTTTTAAATTGATTCAGGATGGGCGATCTGTAGTTAAAAGACGATTTAATGGAATCGGAACGAAAGGTAGTGGTTAACAATCAAATTCGACTGCTCTACATCACGAAAAAAAAGTCGCCATGCAAACTGAGAGGTCAGACAAACATGCGAGAAAGAAGTTAATTTTCAATTTATCTGCGCCCAGTGGTGTAAAACAGATCCTTACTTTTTGGACTGTAATCACCACCACAGGACCGTACTCACCAAAAATTTAATGTTGCCAGGGATTACCATTGTTTTTTCTGACAATATTTCACCTATTCTCAGATGCAAGTAAGTACAATAGCAATAAAGACGATGTCATAGTTTATAGATCATATAAGACGCGCATCTTTGGAGCATAATTGATGGAACCACACCCAATAAAGGGCATATTCCACCATATTCCGTTTAATTTTTGTTTGTTTATTAGTTTAGGTCTCTAGAAATATAAATATGAAATTTTAAATGAAACAAGAAATTGGTTAAAAGAGATATGAAATTTTTTTTCAATTTTCTCAAATTTTAAATAATCTACCGTGACGTCACGACGCCTACAACTAATTGCATATAAACTAGCACGTGCTCCTGGTTGTCAATGTTAACCTGTTAGTGTTTCACTGGTTTGTTTACAGTTGTTGTTTAATAATACTCAAGTATTTGAAGAAAATTAATTATAACAACATATACCTGCAATCAAAATAACTAAATGTTAAAAGCCAAACATGGCGTGAGCAGCAGGCACTGTGACGTCACAATTTTCAAGGACGTTTGTGGTACCGTAAAAATTGCAATTCCTAAGGTATATTATGAATGAAAACTTATTATTATGCCTGGTTCATTGTATTATTATATAAAGTATAAATAAAAGTGATTACTTTGGATAAATTCAATTACGAATATAATTGGAATAAAATGCAGAATAATATAACATCAAAATATGGAATGGAATGGAAAATAATAAAAACAAAACTAGGACTTAAAAAAATTTTTTGAAACAATATAGAGTAATGACGAATCACGGAATTGAACAAAAGCTAAACGAAGGTGATATATTAGGAAAATTAAACAGTAGATTAAGAGTAGAATGGCTTGAACATGTTTAAGATAAAGGGGTGGACCAAAAATAATGGGGCCCTAAAAGTAGAAAAAGTACAATATGGTTAGTAGTAGTAAAAGAGGATTTAAGATCAGCACGAATTAGAAATTGGAAAACTAAAACAGGAGATATAAAAATGAAGAGACCTAGTGAACAATATAAAAAAAGAACCACAGAGCGATTCTCAAAAAAGGATGTAGGAAGCTTCGATAGAAGCCAACTTATGATCTATAGTCGAAGAGATTAGCACGAAATAAACAAAAATTTAAAGGCCCGTCTATAGCTCATTTACTGTTTGTTAATAAAGTGTTAAATACAATAAGCAACTTGTAAAGTATTTATTTATTTTTGCGTTTTATTAAACATAAATAACACATATAACTGATATGCTTACGGCAGTTTATTTTAAGTGCACCATCAACACCATCTACTGGCAGTAGTTGTGAATGTCAAGAAGGTTTTAAGAAGCCGAGAAAAAGTGCGGTTACGGCGCTGGCAACAATTTCATCGGAAACGAGGTGAACCCAGTAAATTACGCCCGAATTATGTAGTTAATGCTATACAAGCACTTCGATCACGGAGTGTATCTGGTGGTTTAATAAGCATGATATATACCGAGCAACACAACGTTTGCTCCGTCCAAAGACTCAGAAACACGCATCTTTCGAAAAAGAATACGACTTGCGTTACGGGAAAAAGGTGTAACCGGTAATAATTTACCGCATTTATCATGCTTACATGTGTTAAGAAGGAAATTTTTGACAAGTTAACAACCATTGCGCGACCGAAATGCCCGCGAAAAAATCCAATAAATTTTGTGTAAGTTGCTACGACGGCAGAGGTATTCGCGGATTAAAATTAATGGCGGGTCCTTTTCGGGATGCGCTGGCTTCGTTTCCTGGTTGTCGGGCATTATTCTGTCGCTCACTGCTGCCTCCGAAATAAACACATCACAACGAAATTAAGAAACAAAATTATACCAACATTACAATTACTTCGAAATGAACAGGATTCTCAGATGTACCATATTTAAGAAAATGTATTAACCAGATTTTAAATCAGTTGTTTTGCAATTTAAAAAATACTTCTATAATACAAGCATTTTTTAGAATTTACAAATAAGATTTTTTAACTAGTCAAACAGTAAAATGAACACAGTATTTGTAAATGGTATTCATAATATGAAAATAGTAAGACTATACAATATTTGTGATACATCTTCACTCTTTTGAAACATAGAGAAATTATATAATTATTAAAAATAAGAATAGTAAATCGTAAACAATTTTCAAGGGTAATACCAATAGAGATTAATATTTTTTGAAAACATTTTTGTGCACAATATTCTCATTAATTTTACTAATGGAACCATTTCCAAAACGTAAATCATCACACATATTGCGAAAATATGACATTGACGTTTAAGTGAAATGGATTATTTATTTAAAAAATTGTTATGGTAACGGGATATACTGCTGGAACCCGTATATTCGCTGATATACTGCTTTGATTGGTCAAAATAGATGACGTGTAATCCTCCTATTGGGTTATTTATTATTGCGTTGAATAATTATTTAAATAAATATCTAAACAACATATAAATTTTATATCTCAAGTTAATTGTATAGTCTGATTCTGTTGTAATCTTCCTTTAATCAAGAGTACTCTTTGACAGTTATTAATCTGGCATACAACTTTTCAATCACATTTATCCATTTATTCTTCGATGTCCACGAAAACAGAGTGCCACGCCCAATGCGGTATCAACTGAGGTTATATGCCGTCTCGTTTTCGGTGGTGTGACAACGGCACGCAGTATTCGCTGGTACGGGTTTTCGCAAAGACGTCACCCATCCAAGTATTGACCGCGGGTAGCGCTACTTAAATTGCGTTGTCGAGTGAACCGGCTTCAACGCTACCTGTCATGGCTGTTGCCACAAACAACTTTTATTTTTAACTGAATTAAAATATACAAATTCTTATCAGCAAAGTCACAGCAAACACCGGATGCTAAGGAATTTGATGATATGACATTTGAATGAAACAATTTGTACACATAATTTTCTTTATATTATTGAGAATTATCAATGGTTTTTACGAGGTTTGATACACAAAAATCGGTGTAATTAACATTTTATGAACTTAATTTTATTATTTTTAAGATGATTTTGTTGTAGCCTGGTTGAAAGATTGAGGGTAAGCGTATATTTTATGTTAAAATTAGAATACATGTATAGAGCTAAACTATGCAACAAGGAAGAATATATTATATAATTTATTACTACGTTACGTTATCTGTGGATCAGTTTAGATTTTCGCGATGTATTAATTTTCAGTTCTTTACAAAATAATTTTATGTTCACATATCTTACAAACTGTAGTGAAGTAATGAGGACGTAATGTAGTAAAACAGTTACAATCAGATTTAAATAAATACCGTGTAACATACGAGTGATCCTGCGCGATGCAATCATAAGTGAGTGTTTTATATAAAAGATAAAATGGCGAAGTTCATATTTAATATTCATGATAGTAGCGCGATCTAATCGTATTCCTTGTGCGTTTAATTTCAAGATTGTCCAGTAGATTCCTCGGTTATGTTCCTGCCGTAATAAATATCTGCGGTCGTCATTTAAGCTTCATATACCAACATCAATCACTCCGCGACTGCGGACAAGGTTTCTGTGCTTAAATCTGTATTTTATGTCTCTATTTAATGTCGCCATGAATTATTAAGGACGCATATAAAGCCCGACCGGTTATCACTAAACTCTTGGGCATAAATCCGAAAATACATCGCAGAAGAGACTTTTCATTTTCATATCGGGCCATCGGAGTAATGATGATTTATCGTATCCAAATATTGAAAGAGTTAACAACGAGCTACAAATGAGAAACGGTTGCCTTGCGTCAGAACTTTAACAAGCTGCATTTGCATTGAAGGATTTGATCAGAGCATGCTCTGCGAGACAGTGATGCATCGGAACATGCTGCAAGGTGCAGATGAGAAGTGGAGCATTTGTTACTATAATGATTTTTGTGTTCGATATATTTTATTCGCTTAACAACATCAGTAGTCAAAACATATTTTTTACTTTCTTATACAAAGTATAAGGAAGTATTGGAATCACGAAAAAAATCGCTGACGAGATTTTTGCGGAAATACATATTTTGACGTCCACTGAATCTGTAAAGACAAATTTCTCAATGATGTCTGTGTGTGTGGATAGATGGATGGATGGATGGGTGTCCGTGTGCGCAATATCTCATGAACTAGACAAGATATGTTAATTGTAATATTTTTTTGTTATATTTCTTTATAATATAAATTGTTTACTAGAAAATAAATTCAATACTCCTCCAAACTTAACTTGAAATTTATTACTTATGTATAATTTAAACATGAATAAACTCATTGCTGTAAAACGCATCGTAATATATCTTATATTTATCGAAATATGGCGATTTGTAATATTTTTCAAAATACGGAAATTTCCCCAAATATGACTTAAAATTGTAATTTTTTTTTATTACATTTCTTTATAATATTCGCGCCAGGAAACCTACTGCAGCAGAGCGCATCGTCATATCTCTAATATTTTTCGAGATACGTCGATTTTTGGTATTTTTCAAAGTGCAACTTTAAGGGCCTGTATTTCAAAAACTACACGAGATATCTAAAAATTCTCTTCAGTTTAGCGTTTCTGGTGCCTTATATAACAAATTAGCAAATTTTTAAAATTTTGATTTTTTTTGTATTTTTGTTCAAAATTTCGATCGGCAATAACTCGGCAAATATTAAAGATACAGATTTGTAGTGTTCACCAGTCGATTCAGCTCGTCGAAATACATAAGTATGCAAAGTTTCATCAAAATCGCTTTACGGGATGGAAAGTTAGAGCAAAAGCCTGAAAATGGCGTTTTTTGTCCGAGAAAGTCAAGGGGTACCCCTTGACGTTTGGCCTGAATTTGGCCATTTTCAGATTTTTTGCTCTAACATTTCAACCGGTTGTCCGAATTTTCTGAAATTTTCAGGGTTTATGTATTTCGTCGTGCTGAATCGATTGGTGAACACTGCAAGTTTGTATCTTTCATATTTGTTGAGATATATTCAATCGAAATTTTGAAAAAAAATTCAAAAAAATTCAAAATTTTCAAAACTTACTAATTTATTATAAATGGCACTAAAAACACAAAACTGGAGATATTTTTCGATATCTTGTATAGTTTTCGAGTTACAGCCCCTCAAAGTTGCTCTTCGGAAAATATAAAAAATCGTCATATCTCGAAAAATATTAGAGATATGACGATGCGCTCTGCTGCAATGGGTTTCTTGGCGCCAATCTTATAAAGAAATGTAATAAAAAAAAATTACAATTTTAAGTCATATTTGGGGAATTTTTTTTTTTTTTTTTGAAAAATATTACAAATCGCCATATTTCGATAATTATAAGACATTATGATGTGTACTACAGCAATAAATTTGTAATTAAAAAAAAAATTCATCAAAATCGGTCAAGCCGTTTATGAGGAGAAGATTTACAAACACACGCACACCGGAATTTTATATATAAAGATAAAGATGCGCTCTACGGCATTGAGTTTCTTACGGATTAATTTATATAGAAATACAATTAAAAAATTTTTAATGATATTTGCTGAAATTATAATCAATTGACATGAATTTGTATATTTAAGTTATTTGTTAACTTTCATAGTAATGATAATTTTGAAATATTTTATTACACATATAATTTACTCCAAATATAATTATTAATAAAAGGGATTTAAATTTGAACAAATAATATTCAGGAATCTGCCATACGAACTAGTCTACGCGGAAGTGTGGCGATATTATATATATTTGGTAGCATATCGCGGCATTGAAGTCTCCTGGTGCGGTTTCGATTGTGTGGGTGAAGATTCGCAATTTTTGAGCAAATGTCAAGAGAGAAGTGTATACAATTCACGCCTTCGGTGCTATTAAAGCCAGTTAAAACAATAGTGCTTAGCACAGCAGTGATGTAACAACAAAAAACTCCGAGAGATGAGCGTTTATAAAAAGCAGAGAACAATTAAGGCCAGGGCGTAGAAAAATCCAAAGCATAGTGGACGTTCACTAACGCACACATGTAAAAAGACTGCAAAAACCGTAATAGTTCAACGTGGGAACAATATTAAAGGCAAATAGACGGCACAAGGTGAAAGGTCTGGGCTAAATGAGAAGACAGAGTGACAGGTGACAGCGGTATCAAAGGTGGAGCATCTTGGACGCGGCGCCACCCGCTGTGGGACCGCTGCTCTCCCGCCGACCAGCTTCCAGCCCCACGACAGGCACGCACTCGCCCACGGGCCCACGCCCACGCAACCGTTACCGCCATCGCGAAAAAATTATTTCATTATGAACAAACATTAAACTGCCACATTAAATTTCCTCTATTTCCCTCTCACCACTCTACCAGCGACCCTCAAAAGCTACTCATCTCGCAAGAAACCTATTTCTACCCTGATATTGTAATTTGAGTGCAACGTGTTTAAATGATTACTGAAATGTGCGATTTTCTGGAGCAACGATGCAACATAAAAATTTGCGTGAAACTGGGAAAAACACAAAAAGAGACCAGAGTTGTGGCAAGACAACTCATGGTTCTTGCACAACGACAATGTGCTTAGCTTTATTAATTCGTCAGTTTTGTGCACTAGATTGAGTATAGGCCATATTCTGCCATTTTAGAGCGTTCCCTATTGAACCACCTCTTTTCAGGTCATACCTATCATCTAACATTCTTCGCTCTTTCTACACCGCGCTCGCCACCACATCTATTCATTTCATACCCATCATCTAACATATTTTCTATAACATTGTTTTGGAAACTACGCATTCCACAACTTGTATTGGAACAGCTATCATTTCATACTCGCAAACCTTAATCCATGCTTTCGGCTCGGACTGAAAACTTTTTGCACGTGTGGAATATGTGCCATTTCATTACTTGTTGTAGTATATACTATTAAATATTGAAGTGTTCAATTGGGAAAGCACCATAACGGCTTAAGCCCAATCTAGTATTATATAGAAATCAATGGTTTTGTGCCACAAATCAAAGTATTGTCCTCCTTCCGTATTCACCAGACTTAGTTCCTGCCGATTTTTTCTAATTTCAGAAATTAACGTCAGTGCTGAAAGGACGCCGTTTTCAGGCTACTGATTACATGAAAGTAAATGCGTCACAGCCCTTAAAGGCCATTTTGAATTAAGCTATCCAGGAATGCTTCGTGAAATGGAAACACCGCTAGGAAAAGTAAGTGAGTAGAAAAAGGGAGTAGTTTGAAGAGGACAAGGACAAACTAGGTTCACTTTTCACTGTTAACCACAAAAAATTTCTTAGTGCTGTCCTGGAGAATTTATTCAATTAACCCGAGCGGGCGCGCATTGATACAAACATCACATCAACGCCGGTGTCACAATCCGTGCCACGGGTCGGCGAGAGTGACAGAGCAGGCTTCAGGAGGACCTGGAGGGCAAGAGGCAACACTTCGTGAGCGGATCTCAGCCGTTCGCTCGACATTTGACAACTTGGGGAATTAATTTTGATACACGAACCGACTGATGGTTTATTTATTCCTGCCACCATTAATCATGATACTGAAAGGTGAAAAATTCAATTTGGGACTGGCCCTGTAGTACATGACTCTCTAATGCTATTGGATTGAATTTTGTAAACGAAATAACTAACTAAAATGACAAGAATCGAATAGTTGATTTCGTTGGCATAGTGCGTATATCACAGCTCACCAGAAGTCGTGGGTTCGAATACCACTGAAGAGCATGGTCGTTTATGTTGCTTACATATATTAACCATTCTCCACCGATCAAATTAGTCCGCTTACCATCTTCGTATACAGCAAAAGAATCAAATAAAAATAAAAACAGCATATTACGAGGGCTGATCAAAAAGTTTCCAAGACTTCTTGAATTGCGCGCCAATGGTTTGCAGCATTAGTTTTTGTAACTCTTCTTGAGTTTTCGCACTTGTAACTTCTTTCGGCGTGTAGTAACAGTCGCTTTTATGAAATAGGTTTTTGTGTTTGACAATTTTCTAATCTCTGGATAAATAAAACAAAAATAAGAGCAACGGTTGGGTACAACCTTTACGGAAACTTTTTAGATATTGCAAGACGAATTTGGGGACGAATATTTGAGTTTATCACGATTTAAAGAAGGCTGGACATCATCAAAAGATAATTCTGGTTCAGGATGTCCATCAACTTTGGCTGACGGTGATTATGTAGCTCAGAATGAACGTTCTTGTATGATCAAACCCCAAACCGTGGACTAACCATTTATGATTCCTACGAAATTGAAAAAAAAAATTGTTGAAGGAGCTGAACAGTATTTCATAAGGGGAGTACTTGAGTGTGGATAATGTCCAATGATTCGTAACTGTTATTCAATAATAAAAAAAAACCACTCCAGGAATTTTTGATCGGTCAAACATTCCTATTTCAGCCGGTTCTGTAGCGAAGAGTCACTAAATCTTGTTAAATTAAATTTAAGAAACAGAACAATCAATATGACAAGGTAGTAATAATAATTAAATTAATTCGAAATAAAAATCTATGAAATGGTTTTCTTCAGAACGTGAGTAGCGTATAATAACCAATATCTATTTTATGTCGAACCGTCAGGTTATACCCATAAACCCGTATAACGACAAGCAACGCACCGGGGTATCTAATGAAAATTCTAATAAAATTATTAGTAATTATACAGTCATAAAAAGAGTTTTACGATTTTTATATTTTATTAGTCACAAAACATTATGATCTTAAGACTTGTTGTTTCATCATATGAAGCCTGTTATTGTGTTATTTCCACCTGCGGCTCTCAAACAGTTCACACCGCGAAAAGAAAAAAGTTGTGAATAAACGTTTAGGATAGTTGCAATATTTTATTTGTTAAACTAGTAAGCAGCATTAAATAAAGAATAGTTATTTATAATATAAGTGTGAAAAGTGATATTTTATGAGTAAGTGGGTAAGTTTGCAAAACGAAGTGATGCCGAGTGAAACAACCCCACAAACGAAATAATGCACTTTTAACACGTACATCACATAAAATTTTATCTTCGATCTTCCTAGTGTAATAGTAAATACTAAAAAAATGTAGAATGAAATTTTGACAGGTAGTGTTATATTTGTTGATTTATTGAAACAAATCGTTAACAACTTGTTAAAAATAAAAATAAAGTCAGTTTGCATACGTTGCTATGTTACTGTATTATTTTTTCTTTTGAATTATAATATAATTTATTCTATTTACCTTTGGTCTGTTTAATTTTGTTCATTTTCCATATTATTTGAAAACTTTCCTTCGCGACGGGAGAGAAAGTGCACAAATCTCCCGTAGGTATGAAATTGGTTGTTTCTGTCATGATTTTGATGTCATAGAAACCAAGTTTCTCTCTCGGTCGTGAAAAAAATCACTTTTAACACGTTGGTATGTTACTTTTAACACCAGTGTTAGAAAATGAGACTTTTAACTTGCTGAGCAACCGTTAAAAGGGCCACTTTTAACAACGGTCCTAAATAATAAACATTATTGCGTTTTGTATAGGAGCCATATGAAGACACTGCTAATGAGAACGTTTGCAAAATAAATCAAATGATGCTCATGTAAGTTGTACGCATCTAGCAACAATCGAGGAATGAAGGTGACCCTGATGGCGCGCTATTATCCCGATATTACCAGTGTGTGTGGCACATTAGTATCACGGAATTATCTCATAAGAATATCGCACAGCATTCAGTGATGCACGATTCATAAATTGTTTCGTGATCTTATAATTAAATGCCGTCCCTTTTTTCTGAAATCGTAAGATGCACGGGTTCGTGCACTCGCATGTCTAAACATATTCTTTTAATTGACAGCCGCGTAATGAATGTGCGTCTCTCTCCTCTGTCTCCGACAAATGCGGCAAATCGCGCAGAAAAAAGAACATTCTGAGTGACATTTGATAAGCGAGATTTAATTGAAATTTAATTTGAATCAGGCCGATTCATTTTGATAGTTTTTTTTGTATTATGTCATCATTAACATTTATTAATTTAAAAAGTGTGGTTTTCTTAATCGGTTAATATTTTATGAAGCGTAAATTTCTATTAAATGTCAAATGAGGAAAATTGAATTAAAGTCAACAGTTTTTTCGCTGTTTCATAGCCTACTAATAACTCTCGAACATAAAACAGGAGAGTATTAAAACTAATTGTAGTTTAATTCAATCGTAAATCGTCTTGTCTTCATATAATAATCTAGATCACTAAGATAGTGTATCGTATATCTTGTTAATGACCTGTCCAAGATACATTATTGTTTAATAATGCTGGCTCGTAAATCCGCCACAGAAAAAGTCCCCGCATATAAATTTTTCCGAAACAAAGATATTTATGTATGCACAGTTTTGATTTATTATTGTCTTTTTTAGTTTCTTCTACATGTATTATTGATTTCACTAAATCATTTTTATTTTGATAATTCGTTGAATACATTTCAGGAATGCTTAGGAACAACGATTTTAGATTCTACTTCATCTAAATACAGACATTTTAAAATAGTAGCGAAAAGTGTTAGAATCATGTGAGCATCTTGAATTCGTTGAATAATTATTGCTATTCTAGTTATTAACCACTTAAGTAAACAGCGGTTTCTCAAATGTCAGAGACGGTGGATTTCTTCTCTGCTAAGTAATTTTTAATTAATAAATAATTCCGTGATAACATTTAATATTTGCCGAAGTTTGTTTTTAGAATCCGCTCTAATAATTGGTTGTAAGTGATTTCAAAACTCGATTATATCTGTATTAATTCGCGCCATCATTAATCAAAATTATAAAAATTAATTTTAAGAATTCAGATTTAAGAGAAATTAATGAAAGGTTTACTACCTATATAATTATCTAGAGAACTTACGTAAGAGTACTATTATTATTTGTTGCTAAAAACGGTTCCTGTAAAACTGTTTCCTCTAAATAATATTTAAAAAACCATTAAATTGTCGACTTGACGATTGAGCAATTATTCATTAAAAATCTAACATAATTCAAATCTTTTATTCTCTTTAGTCTACACCCCCTTAAAATGGGGGTCTGTGAATTAAACAAAAATATATTTTTTTTTTTCATATATAATCCTACATCCCTACATTTTTAAATCGAAGAATTATTTGTAGTTTCCGAAATATACATCATTAAATATTCAGAGAGGGGATATGTGACGTAATTAAGGTCCAAGAAAGATGAACATATTGTGAGAAAGATAGATTATTTTCTACAGAAATTTCATAGAAGATTGTAATGATATATTGCCGAATTTTAGATTTCATATCTTTTCATTTCTTTCTGTTAAATAAATGAATAAATATTAACCTTCTTTTAAAATGTCAAATAATTTTTGTTTTTGTCTAATTTTTCATGGCAATGCTACAATTTTTATAATAAATATATAATAAATATTGATTGATTGATCGTGAAATATTAACAATTAGGTAACCAATTGTTCTTATTACATTCATTTTTAAATTCTGAACATCTCTTGTATTTACACTTTTGCTGTGAAGTAAATATGTAAAAATTTACAGCAATATCAAAAAAATAGCATTGAAATCCCTATATTCCACATTCTAGTCTTCACCCGATACGTAGTTTTTTTTTATTATACAATATATTTGTTTAAATTCGATCATGGTCAGAGCCAATTAATATCTTTTCGTCCCCCTCTGCGCAGTGATTTGAAACGGAGTATAGATCGCCTTGTCTTAGTGCGTGCGCGTGGCGAACGCAGTCGAGCACAGCGCTGCAGGTCAGTGAGTTCTCGCGACCTTTGACCCCTGCACCCTGCACCCCTCGAACACACCCTGACCCTTGTCCGCCAACAATGCGCACGCGCATTGCCGCAACGTAACTTCATCCATCGTGATAACATTGTTGTATTCTGGTGAACATGTTCGTGGAGTGTAACTCTCACACGACTAACTGCATCAGGAAATGTGAAACATCTCGAAATATTTTCATTAAATACCGACCTATCACTAAGTGAAATATTTCCTGAATGTCATGGGGAATACGAAGATAAACCTGCGGAATTACACATAAACGTGCTTTTTCAATACTACTAGTTTACTTTTGCGCTTGTATTTGTCAACGAGGAATTTTATTTTGTCTCCAACAGCAACAACCGGCAATTTTTTTTTAATCATTTTATACACTATGAATACGAAGTAAAAGAACAGCTACAACATTCTATTATAGTTAGTTACTTAGTTAATTTATTTATTCATGCCTTTCGGCCTAGAATCTATACAAATTTTTACATCTTATTTCTATGGTGATTACATTATATAAGTTAACTAAAAAAAAAAAACAAACTATATTAAACGTTTTCTTCTTTCTAAAATTTTTTCCATCCAGTCTTTTTCTGTTCCTAGGTCATTTAGTAAGTAAATTTCATCTCTTCTTTCTCTTTTCGTCTCTCTACAATAAAGACAACATTCTATTATAGGAATGCGTTTATTTTAAAGAAATTAGATCAATAATTTTTTCTTTTATGCTTAGGAAAAATTTTGTCTATAATTCGAGCGCCAAGAATGTAGTATAAAATATATTATCCCTCTTTTTCTTTTTCTTTAATAACATGCAGTATCTAAGTAGCTTCCTTAGTAACGGTCATTAATGATTATTGACCCAGGTTAATGATTAAAACTGCTACCTTTCACAGTTTAAGTTTCTGAATTTATTTAACTCATTAAACTTAAGTTTATGAACATAAATTGCAAGAAAATTATTAGAGATGAATGTAAAATTGCCCCCTAATTTAAATTTGGCAATTCAAATTAAAGAATAACTAACCTTTTTTTGTGTCAAATTTTACATGAGTAAGTTTATTAAAATATTATTTAATTAACAGGACAATCGTATAAATTACTGGTGGGAAAATCCTTATTGAGCAAGCTCTTATTTCTTAACGCTGGATCAATAATGATCAACTTCTTATCTTGACTTATAACATATCTACAATTATTGCGTGATGATATATTTAATTTATAATATTTATGATTTTCTTTGAACAATTTTCATTCCAAAATGTTTCTCCTAGCACAATTTAAATACTTAACCAATGTTAATCCAAAACAAGTTAAATATCGTACATCTATTATAGAAGAAACTTAAATCAAAAATAATTTAAAAACAAATAACACAGTAAGATTTCGCAATTTATCAAAGTAAATACAGTTTTAATTTCTATTTATAATTAATGTTACCATCATCAAAAGGTGTCAGTTGAATATGGGGAAGGTAAATGATTGGTAAATCGAATGTATCGCTCACTGCGGTTACAAAGATGGTTTCAACTTAGTATCCATTTACAGCATGGCACGTTCGGCATCGATAACTAACAATCGCAAAAGTAATGACCGTTGCTCGCTGCGGTTTGATCCTGTGTGAATTCGAAGTGATCCGATTGCGAATTGATCACATCTCGTACACCTTGACGAGGTGTTTTCTTATGAAATAGTTTAATGCTATTTAAATTATAATGCAATTTGTGAAATTGCAATAGAAAACGCGCTTTGGTGATGATAGGCCACGCAGTTCTTCGCTGGCCATTTACACCAAGTCGTACGTGGGCCACGATTCCCTAGAAATGATATCTCATAATTGACGTGTTCAAAAGATTTTTACTTCGGTATTACAGTTAGATAAATATGTTACTCTTTGACATCACCAAGAATGTAGGAGATAAAATAGTGTATTATTGTAAGCCAAGGTTGAGAAGATAATCATTATTGATCCAGCACCAAGATGTTTCACTACTAGCTCCTAAATCTTTTCTAACAAATTTTACATTAATAAAAACATAAGGGAATATTTGTTAATATCTATCATAAATTGAGGAGACAGAAATTATAATATTTTGTTTTTAACATTATTTTGATTTGACATTTCATTGTGGTAAATAACAAAGTTGAAGAAAATTTAATCAATTTCTACTGTTAATTAATAATAAATACCTCATGCTTTATGTTATTTATGGAAAATAATTAAATAATATTATAATAAACATTTACCTTTAAAAAATGTACAATGTAAAAGTAAAGAACATTCATGTAAAATTTGTCAGTAATAATATAACAAGAGAGTGAAAACAGATTTTTCGAAAACTGATTTAGCAACAAGTTTCAGAAAGATACTGGAAAATTATTTTCTAATTTATCGAACTCTCGAATTATATTTGATTAGATTATTTTTTACTTCATCATCAGGCACAGCACTAAATTTTTTTGCTCATTTTTACTTGTATTGATGATAACTATCTGACATTTGCCAACAAAAACGAAAAAGCTACAGAGATTATTCCCGGGAATAATCACTTGAGCTTTATTTTTAATATAACAATGACAGGATTGGTTTTAAGAAACGTCAAAAAATTATCAGAAAATAATATTGCGTTACTTATTTAAAATTAGAGGGTAATTTTATATTAATTTCTAATATTTCCTTGCAATTTTAAGTTCGTATAAAAAGCTAAATTAATTTATAAGCTTAAATTTCTTTCAAATGACAGTTCTAATTATTAACCTAGATCAATTATCATTATTGGCCGTTACTAAGGAAGCTAATCAAATATTGACCGTTATAATTTCACGACACAAAACGAACTCAATAACATCTCGATATATAAGATATTTTTCCCAGGCGATAACCAGTTGTCATATCACGCCCCTCAAAGCTGTTATTGTATGGTGAGAAAGATAATTTTTGTGGTAACAATCTTCTCGAATATTTGTTGTTACCGAAGCTAGTTCTATCGTGAGCGAAATAAAATGATCCTTGTTATATAAATTTTCTAAAAATAAGTACGCATGTGATAAATTCTTGCAACACAGTGTATTATTTAGTAACAGTTATCAAAGTGATAATTTAATTTCAAAACCGGGTTAGGTAACATATTTTAACTGCACTAAATTGAGTTACATTTCAAAATCGCTCAATTGTGGGTATCCAATTATTTTATATTACACTGTTAGGAAGAGAAAGAAAAATATATCGATCAATTCAATATAAGGCAAGAGCCATAAGCGATGAACTGAGCCGAGTAAACGTGCTTGAAAGGCCCAGTGCGAATTATCAGAGATGGATGAGCTCGCGTTGCCGGTTTCTTCTTTCTTTTTTAACTATAACAAGACTCATCCTACGATGTTAACTACTAATTGATTTTTTAATATGCTCCTTACATGTTTACTGGAAATTAATCAGCCTTCTAATCGTAACATCCTCATTTTAGTCAGATCAACGCGATAAAGATCTAGATTCCTACAACTAGTTTCTGATTTTAATCTCGCGTTTATTTTGATGCTTATCTCGAAGAAATTTTAAAAACATATTTAGAATATTGCTAATGAAACATATATATTTACATTTATTAAACTAATAACTCAACGTTTTTAAATCGGGTTTAGTAATAAATAATACTTTTTGAATTTCTCCGATAATATTTGGAAGAGAAATATTACTCCCTCTATTTCACAAACTTCGACGAATACATTTTAACCCCGTTCTTAACGAATAGTGTTTAAATTGTACATCCAATGTCAAACAAGAAATTGTATTGCCAAAAAGCTTAATTTCTTTTACAGAATTAGCGATATGGTATCAATGTGGACAAAAAAAATTATTTAAAATTCAATTATTCTCCCATTTTTTACTTATTGTAGCACAATACAATGCAATAAAAGAGAGTTAGATAAATAACAAATACTACAAAACAGAGCAATGGAATTATTTTGCATTGTAATAGATTCACCAGCATTAATATCATATTAAAAAAAACTAATTTTTATTTTCAAAATGTCTCAATAAATATGCCTAGTTATTGTATTTTAAATAATTTTCAACTAATGAAAGATGTACATATTTACAATACGCGACACAATGAAAACTTTTTTGTTCCTACCAAAAGAGAAGAATTAACAAATTAGTCACTTTTTCTTAATGGTTTAATAAGCTTTAATAATTTACCTTCAGATATAAAATATTGTAATTCTGTACAAAACTTTAAGAAAAAAACTAAAGAACTACAGTTTATTTTTCTTGTGTTGCGGTTCACGTCACTATCTTCTTTCTCACTTTCTTCCACTATTGATATAGAAGATATAGAGATAGAAGATAGTGACGTAAACCGCACCACAAGAAAAATAAACTGTACATTTGTGGTACACCAAGTATAAGTAATCTGTAAATTAAATTATACTATTCATGTCTGCATTATCTCTGCTATTTAAATAAATATATTATTATTATTATTGACGTTGGCAATATTTTTAGTAATTTATGATCTTTCAGGGACGCATTTCGGTTTGTTGACCTATACTTTTTCGCATTCATCCTTTAACAGTTCCTTGTGGGTAAACTAATAAAAAAGGCAAAATTCGTAACTCTAAAAATTTGGGGCTAAATAAGGGATGAAAACTGTGCTACTACAAACACGGGTTATCTGATAACCTGTTTTGTGAATTGGAATTGGGACTAAAAATAGTGTTAATGTTAGTGTTAGTGGCTAACCCGCTTCAAGTATTGCAACCTGTGTGTACTACATTAGTAATTTGATAATGTTGCACAACAGAATGATCTGTGCACTATCCGGCTCAATATTTCATCGGAGCGGCACTATGGCACGATGCACTGACAAATACTATGCGGTCAGCACCAACAGTTAGCAATGCGTAAATGATATATTTGAGTGCGATCTCAGCAATAAACCTAGGACGCCATTAGCGGGTATCACCACATACTGCGTGATACATTTTCTCATCGGCAGCGAGATCTTATTAATAACACGTGTCCATTATTTGTACATTAATTATTCATGTATCAGATTAATTACACGACTATTTATAACTGTGCTATCGTGGACCAACTATCCTTAATGGTGCTATTAGCCGACAACATAAGCGATATATGTTTATGCTAAATGATGCGTTTTATGCGGGATTAACATTTTTACTAGTTTTATTTCTAAAGTATTAGACAGAATAGTACAGAAAAATGACTTACATTTGTTGCCCTCAACTGTTCCAGAGACTATCTTCCAATCAGCAAATCTGTCCCTAGAAAAAAAACAATACGTTGAAAAATCGCAATTTTTTGTCATGCAAATATAAACATAAAAGATAGGAAGACCCCGTTGCATCAAGGTCGGCAGTGGTTTCAGCAGAGACAATACTAAGCAAACAGTTGACAATCAACGGTACAGGGACTGGGACGAGTAGCATACAACATCTCCAATGAACGCTGTTTGTGTTCCGGCTCGGGACAAACAAGTGAATGTGTGGACCGCAGAGTACTACAGTACCGACCTAATCTGCATACAATCCTGCGTCCTGTCGTATGTGGACGCTACTTCACCTAACAGGGATGTCGAAAGTTTACTCAAGAGAATGAAGATTCTTTAAATAACAGAATCATTCCTTTGCTAAAATTGTCAAGTTAGTTAAGGCTATATTAAAAAATCTGTTGTGGGCACATAATAAATCCCGTTATAGATTTCTTATCAAACAATGTAAGAACGCGGACCACCACTATCAAGAAACGCTTATCCCTTCAAAACATTTAGTTTTCAATTATGACATATGTCAAAAAATTCTATTTTTCAACCGTTGCATAGGTCATCAGATTTAAACGAAATTAACGTGTTGTAATTCGTAAATGGTGACAGTAAGAGAAAAATGTTTCAAACAACAATTGTAGATAATAATATTTGAAACAAATATTGTCATTAAGCCATAATATAATGAGATATTTTCAAATAACTTGATAGGGCTTCAAGTAAACTATCACTTCCGGTTATTGGATTATCACCAGAAACTAATCGGTCCTACTCAAGAGAATGCAGTTGATATATACAAAATATCCAAATTTTCTGTTTAGAAGTTTTTTAGAAAATGTAACTCTAGAGATCCACCCAGAGCGACAGACAGACTCACACATAGACATCATCGCGAAACTATTAGTGTTCTCCCTAAAACGTGCTTATCCACTGAGAACTCACTACCAAATTTTAAGCATAGTTCCTATACCTTATAGGAAGTGGCGGAAGGTAAAAATTTCAACCCAAAGGAAAATAAGTACCCTACAAAAAATTACTCCTGTGGTTTCTCCTATACTAACAAGTACAGGGAGGAGGTAATTTGACGACTGGTAATTGCATTTTACGCATACAAATAGATCATTCCCGTATATTAAGTTTGCTCTAGGCAAAATGCACATTTTTAATATTGGTATAATAAAATATAATATATAACATTAAATTAATAATATAAACAACTCTTCGAAATCTGCAATACAACGGGTTGAGAAACATTTGATCATCAGTTCAATTTCTATAATCTCCAAAATCTGCCTTTACTTTTAAATTTATTTACTCCTGTGGTTCTTGGTCTACTAAGTTTTTTGGTGCCCATATTTTGACGCCTAGTAATCACACTTCAAACATAAAAAATATCGCGTTCCGAGATTTACGTAAGTAGAGTGCGCTCAACTCAAAATGGTGTGATGATATATTTATTAATTTGAAATGCATTTGATAAAAGATGATACACAAAAATATTCGATTAAAATCATGTATAGAGATGTAACAGATTACTTCATATATTTCATTTTATGTAATACAAAGTACTACGACAAAGAATTTGTATTTTTCCAGCAAAGAATATTTTAGTGTACAAAATTCATTTATTTGTTTATGGCTGTAGAACCAGTTACAATATTTTATTACAACATAAATAATTGTGACGTAGTAATTAATTGCTCCATTAATATAAGCAGTATAGTATTCGAGAAATGCAATTATCACATAATTATGGATTTTTAACAGAATAATGTATCAGATTTTATATAACCCAGTTATAAATAACACTGTAGCAACTTGTAACAATTTAATAACTTTACGTTTTTCTTGTTTTGATACCCCTGAGAGGAACTTCTTCTCGACATACCTCAGCATCGTAGTAGGCAAATCTTCCATTTGGATCGAATCACTCGAATCCACAATGGATTAAGCTATTAACTAGTTAATTAAATAATTGTCCGGGCAGAGGAATGTTAACAAACGAAACATTTATAAGTACCGCGCAACTGGCGGCGGATCTGTGAAATATTTACGAGTCTTTGACTGCGTCTGGGATGAATATTCAGAGCCCCCGAGAGACCAACTCAGTTGACTTCGTCGCGAAAAAATACGGATAATCCAATTAAGATGTCGGACATGTACTTGGTCGCTTGGCGGAAAGGAGGAATTAATTATCAGAGATAAGCTTTTGAGTTGGTTAATTGGCCGTATAGAAATTGAGCACGTGGTGCGTAATGAATCAAAGCTTTGCCATCAGACCATATGCAACGAAATCTACCCGTCGTTAATGTATTTTTGTTTGATTATTATTCTTTGGGCGTTTATCCCCAAGTTGGTATGCGCATACGAAGACCAGAAAGGAATCAAAAAACTATTATTTTTAATTAACTTTTGTCATTATGAACCGATGGGTCGGACTATTTTTACTTCTGAACAATGCCCCCATATTTTAAAACTTGTCAGAATTCAATATTTTATAAGGCTTGTAATTTCTTCTTAAATCTAAATCTCTTCGTACGTTAATATATAAAATAAATATGTACACTTAATTTTCCCCCACCAACACAAGTTTTAGGGGAGGGGAACCACAAGGTTTTTATTATCTACAGTCCGATGTGTTACCATAAAACTATTATCCCCATCTATTGTTTTTGTATGAATATAGTCGGGTATCATGAACCCTGAAATACAGTCAACCAACAATCAATCTCCTCCAAACTTTCCTATCCTGGCACATCACATTTGCCTCATCCACATTCATAAATGTACCTTTATTTTTCACATTCGGAATCATTTGTTTACGCAGCAAACCATCAATCATACCTAATCACTTATTCCTCGGACATCCACGCAATTGTTCACCCTCAATCTCACCCACATATATTATTTCATCAACCGTTCTAGATATCCAAACCACCTGAACTGACTCACTCCCACTTTTGTAACAGCATTCTTCTCTATCTCACATTGTTTACTAATAAATCAACAGAATTTTCTAGAAAAGAAAATAGTATATGCCATGCGTATTATCATAATAATTCTTACAAAAATATATTACATATCGAGATTTCCGCTACACCCAAAATGGGTCATGGCGTGTTGATATATTTATTTTTCTTATAAAATATTTCATTTTTAACAAACCATGGTATTCCGCATCTCATGTAATAAATATTTCAATATGAAATTGAAAGCAGATAATTTACGAACGATTTAAATTTAATTACGACAACAATTCCGATTGTATAATTGTATTTGTAGCAAGAGAGAAACGTTGAATAGTCGTCCGAGTTCCTTATTAAATTTAATAAAAAGAAGAAACGACAATAATAACAATTTGTAATTGAATTATTGCAAAATAGTGGAAGATCTAGGAACTAATTTGAGTGTCGTGATACACATGATTCGTCAAATGAATCAGCGGGATCTTGTTAAAATAAAAACAATTACCGTCCACTTATACCGTTTAGACTGTCACTTAAATAGCCATCTAATTCTAACCATCCAGGCTCAATTACTCGTTTTTCATTTGCGACAGAAATGAAATTGTGTCATCGTGGGCAAAACGCCGCCGTGCCGGTTTCCCACGGTTGCAGCGCTAATGTAACTATTACACTCGCACTACTCGCATCGCATGTCACGTGACCAAGTAATTCAGATCTCCCAACATCGGATCATCGCCACAGAACGCCGCACTGACCAACAGAATCACAACAAACTGTTCCTCCGTTTTTACCAGGTTTCATCGCATTGTGTAATGCCTTTCTGCATTACAGTAATCACTCAAATTACACGGCTTACCTGCACCCGAACCAAACTACATCCACGAACGAAATTTTGTATACTGTACCAATGCATAAATCTGTACATGGTTGAAAGTCACGTGAATGTCAATCAAAATAATAATGAAAACATACATCAGGGGATACTATGATACCATAGTAAATAATTACCAGCATATGCAGTTCTAATACTCAAAGAATTCACAATAACACAACACTGTTCAAAGCATAAATATTCCACTGTTTAAAGACACAAAAAACACATCACTACAAAAAATGACATAAGCACAACTGCAGTGGGTTTCGACGCCAGCTTCTGAACAAACTTGATTTTACCAGATATGACGCTTTCCATCGGCCAGTAGCAATACTAATACTATTAAAATAAAACATTCAAATTAAATTTAGGCGCCAATACAATACAAAATAAATATGTGTATTACCCTAAAATACATTTAAAATAAATATATTCTAAATTATAAAAATGTGCTGTTCAAATTATTGTACTTAATTCTGCACCTTTCTACCTTTCGGTGTAAGGTGATTCTGGTATTTACGTTAGCTTTTCGGGATTTTTCTCCCAATTTCTTTCCATTTCATATTTGTTTTAGCCTCAATTCTTTTGCCACCTGTTTTACTTCATCCTTCCATGTTTTTATTGGCCTGCTTATATTTCCTTTCACATGTAATCTTGTTAAATGTACTTGTTTCGCAACCTTTCCTCTATAATTCTAAATGCGTGTCCTACACATCTAAACTGTCCTTCTAGGATGACACTATACCCTGATTTCTCCTGTATGTTTTATTTCTTATTTTTCTCATGTTTGTGTATTCCACAATTTCTTTTTTTTTTATCTAATTTCAAATCTCTTATAAACTTCTGTTAAATTGTTTATTTAGAGGATGTTAAAAAAGACTATAGAAAACAAAGGGATAACATGCCAAAAGGCTGAGAAGATCATTGGAGATTTAAGACCGAAAAGAACTTCTAGAAAAGAAATAAAAAAAAAAACAAGAAAGAATAGATAAAAAAGTAAATAAAATAAATAATTAATTAATAAATATACCATCACGCCTTTTACCTATTATGGGTGTGGCACTCTGCTTACGCAGATTTCGGCAATTGATATATTTTTACGTATGAAGTGCGGTTACCAGCCATCAAATAATAGAATAGACTGAGAATCTCACTCTCACAGTCCCATAGGTTACCAAGGAACTGTTTACCTCATACGTTCAAATAAATATGTTACTGTATTTATATTTAATAAAGTATAAGAGTAACACAAAAATTATTAAGGGCAACATGGTTTGAAGAAATGATAGAATAAAGAAGTTTCAAAAGTCATATAAACAATAAATTCAATTTATGTGTGTAATTACTGAACATTATGTATTAAACATAATGGTTTTCTAAATAAATCACAAAAAAGTAAGTGCAGATCTATTGAATGTTTCAGAGCGAATAAAACACCAACAATGAAGTCAATTTTAGCTGAAACATATTCTTGTCAGAGCAATTGCACAGATGTTCTCTGGTCATTTGGCAGGTTCCCACGGTAGCTAATGTTACTACATATTTACACTATTATAATGTCACTTGACCAAGTAATTCAGATCTTCACTTGACCGCAACATCCGCATGGACCATTACACACTACATTCGTTCAAACGTACCGTTTGACTTTTTCACTACACACGATGTATTTCACATTCACTAATCCAGTTTGCAGTTATTCAATTAAAAAAGTAAATTTATAAACCTATATTTGAGACAAAAATTTGCCAAATGTTGGATGAATCCTCTAGGATCATTTGTTACTACTTCATTAATAATAAATACCAAACAAAATTACTACGAAAGAAATTGATATTTAACAATTGATATAGAAAACAGATGTCAGAATAAAAAATCACTTTTGGCATTTGAGAGGGGTTGGAGTTCGTTGGAATTTGGAGTTTATATATGTAATCAAACACTTTTATAAATGCTATTAATCTATGTTTTTTTTTATAAACTTTTTCGTAAGTAGATACGAGGCATTAAAAAATAAAAGTTAATAATTTCACGATTATTTTTTGACGTTTCTCAAAACCAATGAAATGCTTCGTTGTATGCCACATGTGGGCGTTTTACCCAATCCTGTCATTATTATACTAAGAATAAAGCTCTAGTGATTATTAAAATAAAATAAGTAAAAAAGATATATTTATTAGCGTGCTTGATGATGAAATAAAAAATAATCTTATCAAATATAATTAGAGAGTTCGATAAATTAGAAAATAATTCTCCAGTATCTTTTTCAAACTTATTATTTTCAATTTATTCTCACACTCTTGTTACATTATTACTGAAAATATGTCTCATTTAAGAAAAAAAATTGATGTTTTCGACAATTTTTTCAAAAACAATAATTCCAAACTTTACACTCGCATTGTATGCTATAGCCTGTTGTTGAGCCGAATAAATGTGGAGATTGGTTGAACGCAGCCGGGTCGTGTCCACCTACAAATCACAATCAGAGTTTTTTGTGTTCGAAGTTACGAAGTATTAATGGTCGCGTTACTTTCTGAGCCATTTTCGATTAATACAGTTAAACGCTACATATATCTGCTTTTGAAATATTTTATTTTGCGGTATGTTACAATTTTTTTTTCAATAAATTTCAATGTAAGTCCAAAACGTATAATGCTTGTAAATGACAAATGCAGGAAAAAAGAATTCCTAAACTGTTCGGAATAACAAAAACTTGTACTTGTTATTTGCAATTCGAATTAGAGTGAATATTAATTTCTGCGAGTACGTCCCTGGAGTCGTGTACGTTCTCTGCAATTGTCGTAAAATGCTACAGTTTTTTGTTTCTACCTGGAACTTCTCTATTGGGAGTAAACACATTATGATACGCTGCAAGTACATTTGTTGTATTCGCGCACCATTTTTGTAGAGCGACTACACTACACTAAGAATTCTTCTTCCAAGTTATTATAAAAGTTATAAATTTTACTTATCTTTATATATTCCGTCGCCATAAAATTCGGAAAAATAAAAATTTAAAACTGTTTCGTTTTTATAGCCTGTCCAAATTCATTAATAGTCATCGTTTAACAAAATATTTAAAACTTTTTTCTTGTTTACGTCAACAACGGAGTGTGGAAAGAAATCACGGAATATGAATGAATTTAGTGACAAATACGAATGAAATTTCCGATAAAAAGTTAAAACGTGTGTCGCCTCTCGCATGCCTCGCCTCTGTTCGCGATAATCTAGCACATAACACGCATAACACACATTATTCTGATATTTCGATTCATGTTGAGGCACTGATATGTTAAGCTGCACTGACACCGCGATTTATCTGACAACTAAATATAATAAACTTACACATTTAACAACTAATGCACAACAGAAAGGTACTTGCTCATTTTGCACACACTTTGAAACTAAGCAGTAAAATCAAAATTATAATTTCTGTAATAATTAACAAGAAGAGGAAAAAGTCATCAGGCGACGAAACATATTATTGCAGAGAATCGAACTGAGAGTCTGATGATGCACTTTAATAATTTCCTTGATCAACCTTTCTATATTACTACTTCACCTCCAAAATGGATGATTCCCTTTTTTTTGTATCCTGTTTTACTCCCAGTTAAAGGAAAAAAATAGTATTAAGTGGAGGTCGGACTCGGATGACATGCTGTGATTCGACTTTGTCGAGCGTGAGTTGTGTTGGCTTAGGATTTGTTCGAGAATAGTGCAAGCAAAGCGAGCTTACCTGTCGGTAATTTCCATGTAAGCATAGCTTGTATAAAAGACATTCAAAATGATGTATAAGTTATGTTTATGTGCAATTTATCTGTAGGTAAGCTCGCTTCGCTCGTACTTTTCACAGACAAACCTTTAGCCTACACAACTCACGCCCGACAAACTCGAATCATGCTACTCATTTTTTATAGAACTAATCTAAACTAAGACAAGTATTCTTCCACGTTCTCCGTTCAACGAATTTTTTTTAACCAGATACCTTCCCACTACTTGGAAATGATTAGTATCCCGGAACTTCTTATTTTCTTGTTACATTTATTTATTTTATTTCATTATATGTATTTGTAAAACTGTAATTGTGGATAATTGTGCCAAATTATTTGACGCAAAGAAAAGCAACCCATGCAATTGTTAAGTCTCGTCATATTATATTCTATGCTCCACCTTATATTTTTTATTTTTCTAGCCATTTTATGTAACGTATATCAAAGCTAAAAATATGTATAATACAAAATATAACAATAAATTTATTGACACTACATTTAATAATTTATGTTCGACAACCATCTCGCTACCTTTTTTTGCCCACTTCGACCACTAATAAAGTGACCTATTAAACTGTGTGATCATCCGAGCTTGATCGCAAGTTGTTAGTATTTTTCCCTTTAGTTTTAAGCTAAATGAAATATATTTAGGAAGTTTCATCGCAAGGTTGACTATTTCTTTTCTTAAAAGAGACTGAAAAATATTGGTGCTGTTGATGGGAACACTATATTATGAGTTTCCGTATGTGATTAAGTTGTATCAAAAAGCTTGAAAGTAAAAGAAACGCTGTGTTTGTATTTGAAATATAGTTTCTTTTACTTCTGGTATTTCACTGATAGCATCGACCTGATGGTTGTCTTGCTAACAAATTCGAAACGATTTATTTAATTACGTATCATTCTTTAGTAAAAGCACGTCGTAGTTGACCTAAACAAAAGTTCTAAGTCTCCAGCATATTTGAAATAGTTACACCGTATAAAAAACCGATAGGAATAAAAATCTCATCAAAGTCAAGTTGTTGGATGAGACATCGGTCATCATTAAACGTAACACAAAGCTTAAAATATCAATTCAAGTTACACCTTTCACTTTGCAAGAAGTTCATCTACATAACAAGTTGATATTTTATTCGTAGGAGCGCACGGTCGGAACATTACCGCGGCTAATAGAAATCAGTGCGCTTCGCATTACCGATTGGCGTGCGGTGTATGCAGTGGCGGTGTAGTCTGTATGCGCGATGCGTCGCTCCGGCGGATATGGGCAGCACTCGCAGCAGCGCTATAACGGGCAGCGCTTGAACTAGATGATGGAAAATGACATGTGACAGCTGGGGCTGCTGAGAGACGAGACCGCATGTCTGCGCGTAGCTAGATGCGAGAGCCGCACGCGTACCATGCAGACACATTCACGAACATGATACGTATGATGTGCGGAAGTCATCTCTGGCCAACCAAAACTACTATATGCCTAAATTCACCTCTTGGTAAAGAGTCCAGATATTTTTCTCTGAACTAACTTTTTCCAAAAATTCGTTATTTTGCTTGACATTCAAATATAAATACAGAAACAAACAATAAAGAAATTAAGACACATTTTTCTTACTTTATTTCATAAAACAAAATCGCTAGACCAACAATTTTGTTGACAAAAATCTTTACTAGGACTAACTTATTTGTTATAAGGATATATACAAAAAATATTATACTACAATGCCATTTACTAATTAATCTTATTTTTGGTGAATCATTTTGCTTTCGCAGATCTCGGTAAGTGATATACAATATTTTATTTGAAAGTGGTCAAAAATCGTCATTAAAAGCTCTAAAGTAATTCATTATACGACGATTTTGAGCAACGCAGTGTTGGCAACCATAAAATAATTATTGTACAAGTAGGATAATTTTGACAGATATATGAGGTATTGTAGTAAATTTACACGTAAGATGAAACAATATGTGCAAAAAAAATTAAATAATTAATTTCGATAAAAAAATTGAGGACAAAACACTTAATTTTGAGTGTTATATACGATAACTTCAATGTTCGAGGTTGGTAACACTAAGTGTTAGTTCCAATTGACAACTGACAAATGTATAAACCTATATAGTATTATTTTTTACAGTTTTTTCTAATTTTGGATTTCAAATAAAATTTTGTATGTACCGGCCTCGGCAAATAAATTCCATATTCGTGATAAAAAGATAAAATTCAGTGCCTTCATACATAACTATTTAGTATACTGTTCTCGAACAGATCAAGTTTCAGTTAATTTTATATTTGTCGCAATATTTTATAATCTTTAGTTTTATTTTTGCCACCATACTGATTTGTTTTTGGAACTAGTTTGTCAAATAATTAAACTATTCATTCAATATTATTTTATTCTGTTTATCTATTTTGTGATAAATATCTCCGTGGTAACGCATCGGATTGTGGATCATGAGATCCTCAGTTCGAATCCCACTGCCGACAGTTGCCATTTTAACTTAACCCCTGTGATTTCCCCTGCACATACCTTTGGGGGCCATAACTTGACGGCTAAAATTTATCTCTTATCGAGATCTGCATAAGCAGAGTGCCATGATATATTTTATTTATTTGTTTTCCTTTTGAAGATATGTTTAGTAAACCTGTATTGAATGCATTCAGCATCAGCAAGATGAATTTAAAACTCACACTTAACGTAGCTTATCTCCGATCATGACACTAACATTTCATTTCAAGATATTGTCACGTGTAATGTCGTCTAGTCTTATCCAAATTTGGTGTTATTATTTCAAAACTGACAGCATACTTGTCGCGGATTGAAGCAAGGTGAATATATCATCACTATCGATTGTAAGTCGAGAAAATTGATGTCATGTATTCATACTATTACCAGAGGAAGTCTAGCGCTGGTGATTTGTAAGTAATTGAAGGTATGGTGCTCGCGTCGTTTGAATATAAGCAGAAAGTTGAAAGCAAGTAATTTAAGTAAAGCAGGAAACCTTTGAGAATTAGCATACAGAATCCCCGTGCAGTGTGCGAAGCACAACAATGCAATCGATAGCGTTAAAAGGCAATATTGAAACATTATAAAAACAGCGACCAGTATTTGCCTTTCGCACACTTTATCATTTCGGATTACGAAAGGAGTGGAAACGCGACCTCCCATTCCGACCATTCTCATCGGGATCTAGGACAATAATTCCCATTTCAACCCCTTGCCCATTTTTCACACTGAAATATAGTAATACTGGAACAATAACTGACGTTGAAAATACGAGTCGAGAGCGACAGCTAGTTATCTATCTTTGTTGTACCAAGTGTTTACATAGCAACCGCTCAACAAATGCATAGCAACCGCTCTACAAACCAATGTTAGACAAAGAAGAGTGGCCTTACAACATCTACCTTTCTCAGCCTCGTGTTTTGCTGTCATAAATGCGTACAAGTTGAGGTTCCAGTATTATCATATTTCAGTGATTGTTCTACCAATTATGAAACTTCAGGAAGAATAAATTATTACCTCCAAAATTATAAGGAAATGGACAAGATATCGAAACAACATTATTTTCACTATTGGCAATGCAAAATACAAAAAAAATAATAATTACTGGTGTGGTCATTACAGGACTTTACTATTTAAATTGGAATGGAATAATGTTATTGCTAACATCTATCAATTGTATTTTTTTAAATTAGTTGATTATTATATCGGGTGTCTACTTTTTTCGAGTTATCGGAAATACAATGTTAATGTTTTTACCTATTAATTTTAAAGCAAAAGTGTAAATAGGTAAACAATACGATTTTTTGTATGTTTTGTTTACCATGGCACTCTTGAAATAGCTAAAAATTATACATTTTATTTTACGTGTATCTCATTAGAGAAATGTATCAAATTAATAAATTTAGGCTCATTTGATGCAGTTCTTAATTCTAAGTATTTTACCATTTACGCTTTTGCTCTAAAATTAATAGGTAAAAGCGAAATGAAAAGGAGACACCCGCTATAATCACTAATTGTTTAACTAGACACTAAAATACCTGATTTATAGCAGAACATTTTTTTTACCAATTTGAATGATTAATTTAGTGATTATTTGTAATAATAATTTGAGGGTTATCGCTATCAAATTACATTGCTATGCGTTTGTTCAACGGTTGCTATGCATTTGTTGACGGTTACTATGCGTTTGATGACCGATGGCTATGTAAAATATTCTTAGAGCTTAAACAGAAAAAATTACACTTTACAGATTAGTAGCAGTCTGAAAAGTGTCAAGTTTAATGTCGATCGGCAAAATATAAAATTAATGGTTTTGTAAAACCAGAAAACTCCCATTTCAAGTTTTGTAATTATGATCAAAATCTATTCAGTTTCCTTATTCCATATTTTCTTATTCATAAGCTATTGCATATCCATCCATCCATTCATGCAAGTATTTCGATACTACCTTCCTTAAAAACGGCAAGATATTCATATGCAGATGTGAGAATAAAATCTACATATATCTCCGTTAATTATTTTCAAATAACTAATGTCCAGTATTATAAAGAAATTTAACTGTCACTTAAATTTACTTTTGAAGTAAATTTATTTGTTTTTAACAAGTGCACATCATATGAAATTATTTTAAGACTTTCTTAACATTGCCGTCAAAACTTTTATTGTCATTTAGATAACTTGATGCAAATTTAGTATGAAATAAATTTAACTGGAGTTTAAATTTCTTTATAATACCGGACATAAGTCATACATCTGAAATATTCTATATTTTCTACAACTAATTGTTTATATTTTTCTAGGTCCAAATATTTGATGATTCTGGGAATTTGGGTAGTGTCCAATACGAGAATGGCCAAACTATAAAGACACCATAGAAAATCCTGCTCTATGGCGAAGAGAGACAGCGTGCGGATAGTGGCAGTGCGTGGCGTTTTACGCATATAATACAGCAACAAAGTTAAACCGGTGCCCGGTAATAAAATTACCATAGCATTCTTGAAATCGCTGCGATGTGCCAGCTTGTGACATCTATAACATTATCCGATTGGGATGTCTTCGCATCCGAGGCAGAGAGGAATTTCAGTAAATCACAAGTGTTTATATATTTGCGCACGCATATGTGCAGGTCAGGCCACGCGCGGGCGCAGGAGACATCATCAAGCTAATCTAGCATAACAGCCATATTCACCTGCCATTCGGATCAGAACGGTGCCGTTTGAACCAAATCATTCCCGTGAAAGATTATAGTGTATTCCAAAAATATAAATAAGGATCAAATATGTGTGTTGCAAAAGAGCTTTTTGTAGTTAGAAAAGGTATTATAATTAAACATATAAACAAATTTAAATATTTAGGAATAAAATTCGTAAGCTCTGGAGGTAACCAAAGACAATTACTACATCCAATATTATGGCCGAATAACATTTCCACCGAAACAAAAAAGAAAATGATATATTACATAATTGTTCCGAACGTATAGCTAAACGTGGGAAATCTGGAAAAGGAACATGGACGTGACAAAAGTAACAGAGATGATGTACTGTAGAAGTTGCTGTGACCTAACTACACTGGATCGAATCCCAAACGCGGAAATGGAAGGGACAATAATTTACAATATAGAGAAGAAAAGGATCTAGTAGTATGGGCATGTCCAAAGGACAGCAGAAGAAAGATAGCCACAAAAAATACTCCAACAAAAACCACCAGAAAGAAGAAAGATCACGGCGGACCTAGATGGAGGTAGTGTGAGAGGTCATAGAAATAAGGAATCTGGAAAAAGAAGATTGGAGAGATGTCCTGTGTGAGGTATATTATCATAAGTACATATATGCCGGATGTCTAATTTTATTGTAGCTTATAGGAAATACAATGTTAAATTTTCATTAGGCGATAGTTCGTTTCCTATGAATTTTAGAACAAAAGTGTAACAATAAAAAATGCATGCATCAAATGAGCTTATATTTATTGATATAATACATTTCTGTCATGACATAAATTTACAATAAATTTTATAATTTTTAGCTATTTACAAGTTAACAAAACATACATTTTGTTATTTATTATATAGATTTAAATAATTATTGACTTGAATAAATTATTTATGCCAATGGTATTTTGCGGAAAATTCGTTACATCAAGTGAAAGATTATTTTTTCGCACCTATGTCAGGATCGTCCTATTTCCGTACATGAGACGAGTAACAAAATTATAAAGCTGTTTAATGGACAGGAAGTATTTTTCTTTTTTGTAAAAAAGTGTCAAATATCAACTCTAATTCTCAAATAATACTGACTGTTTGAAATGTATGTTTTGTTTTGCACTCTGTAAATAGGTAAAAATATATATTGAATTATACGTATATATCATGACACTAAATTTAGGCTCATTTAATGCAGTTTCTGATATAAATATTTTTTGTATTATACTTTTGTTTTAAAGTTTCTTAGGAACCGAACAATCGCTTAATGAGTTTTATATCATTGTATTTCCCATGTTCTATAAAAAAAGAAAAAGTAGACACCAAGTATGTATTGCTAATAATATGTAGAATTTACGTACGGCCTCAAAGAATGGCAAATAGTTAGTGTGTTGAATAGATTTGAAGTCTGCAGTGCCAAAACAGGTAAAAGAAGCAATGTTTATTCAGAGAGAAGTTCGAAACGAGATCGCTTGGCGGGGTGGTATGTATATGTATGCACAAGTATCCCAGGGAGAGTAATTTAGCACCGCAGTCCGGCGGTCGACAATGGCTCGTCAGTCGTCAAACCTTGCCGCGACGAACTCATAAGTAGTAAAACATTTTTTAAGTGTCCGTCTGCTGAATATGGAACAGCGGACGTGAATGAAACGAAACCGAGTGTATTTTACAAACCGTCATAAGCTATAAAGCGTTGCGTCTGCGGAGTCGCTGAGGGCAGCGCAGAACTACGCGCAAAAAGGCCGCGGCTCGTTGCGCGCACGTGCGCCAACTGCAAAGCACGCCATTCGCGGCGGCGGCGGCCGGAGTCGGCGGCGCGGTGCCGTACCGGCCGATGCCCGGATTCTACTGCTTTTTAGACCCACTCGCGCGCCACGCACAATAGCGGCCCTCCCGGGAACTAGCTCCGCGACACTTACGTCGCATGACACCGGTATATTCTTTTACACTTTATATTAATTTTACAGATTATTGGTCCTTGTTCACACACTTTTACCAGCGTCGTTAAATTTCGCGAAACAATCCTGGATAGCTTCATTCTCTGATTTTAATTTCAGAAATAATTAGAAAATCGCAAGCGATTAAACAGGCTGGTGGAGGACGGTCAACTAAAGAATTGCTCAGAGCGTGTCCGAAGTTACACTGATATCACTCTAATATACTAAATAAAAATAAATATATCATAACGCCTTTTACCCATTGCGGGTGTGGCACTCTGCTTACGCAGATCTCGGTAAGTGATATATTTTTGCGTACTAAACCCGTAAAAATTGGATCCTAAACAAGATTGATTTGAGAATTCTATTTTAGGATTTACAGGAGCAAACTACACCAATAAATTAATAATATAGGTACATTATTCTATTTCATTTTTGTTTTCGTTTTCTCCATTTTTGTTGACATAACAATATCACGAAAACTAAACGAAATATCAACAATCTAAGAACATGTAGTTACATAGGAGGATATGCGCAATGCAATACTGCTGCATATTCTATTATTTCTGCTCAGATCTCGTACGATAGCCAGAACTTAGTGAATTAATTTAGAAGATCTAAAAGTAAAGAAAGTGTCGTCCGGTCCTGGAGTGGCATGAAATATGTCCTGATGATATAAGTGCGAGAAACGAGACGAGTAACATAAAACGAAAATGGATAAAGCTCGCACCACAGGGGGCGCTCAAGAGATCAGAATTCTCGTCTCTTGGACCCGAGAACCGAAAAAATAAAACTCAAATAGCTCGCGTGGTATGTTGTTACAAATATCAGATGGCTCCGAATCACAATACTCTTTCTCTACGCGTCTACTTCCAGCTAAATTCTACTAAAATATAAGGTTAATTGACACTAAAATATTTTGACTGAAATATTTCTAATAACTCCGGCACACTTTCTCACCGGTATGAGATAAGGTATAAAACTAAAAATTATTTGAATTTGTAACGAAATATTGTTTTTGTTGATAGTTATATGAAAATAAATAAATATATTAAACTCACCATTAGCTCATTTTCATATGTATCACGATACAGAGAATCCGGTAGATGAAATGTGGTTAACCAACCGTCCAACTGTGACACCCGTAGTAGTCACTGCATAATTGTTCTGTAAAAGAAAATTAAATTATTATATTTCACAAATAAAATCAATCAAATTATTAGAAATTTGTATTTGTCTCGTCTAGTCCCGGAATGGGGGTCTGTGTTACAAGTAAAATTTTGATATTTAAACTGACAATATAACACGCATTTTCCGAAAATTTACAAACTTTTTTGTTATTGCTCATTAAATAATTGTTTCTTAGTTTCTTATAGGCAGATTAATAAAAGGGATTAGCGCTAACTCCATTTTTATTATAACCCGTAACTTCATTTTGCATTCTCAGAACATAATTATTTTAACTAAGGTTGTAAATCAAGATTGGTTAACATAAAATTTGACACATTTTGATAATATAATTAATTTAAAAATGAAATTACAGATAACGAAAAAATGGAGTTATCGCTAATCCCTTTTATGAATCTGCATCTTAATTTTCATAAAATCTTATATCAACTTACTGAATAGTTCGGTAAATTATACAGTATTTCTATTGCGCAAGTTTTTTTTTTCTATTATGATTTTTAGTCCAGGAATCAATAGGTTTATTCGAATTTTTTGCATGATGCCAATTGTACGTAAATATACTTGCAAAATAAAAGTTCTATCTCTGACATTTGACAAATGTCAGTTTCAAAGCTCTATGACCTACCTCAATTCATGGTCTACCATTTTGACGTCATATTAATAAGCTAGATTTCAAATTGAAAAAAATACTCGTATCTTTTATGAATTAATTGACTCATTTTATAATTTGTTTCTATAAAATCGACTATGGACACAGGCATCATTAGAAAATAAGTTCAAAATAAAATTAAAAATGCCTGAAATGAGTTTATTTTACCCTTTAAAAATGTATCGTACCGTGGCGTGCGCTAATTTTCGTTAAGTTATTTTAAACGAGCGAAACCATGCACCAGGACCGCCCGTGGAGCCCAGGCTCTCAACGAACGCAAATTTTTTTGCGGACACTTTATTTCGACGTGCAAGTATTTCAGGCGAACCCCAACGATATATAAAATCTCAGACCATGCATTTTATTTCATCTGAAGAAGTAATATTAATAAACTTATAATTTTAAATTACCTTTTAACAGTGTAAATAATTAATGAGAAATTTGATTCAAAACTTCTGTTGGAAGGTTTTATTACACGTATTTATTTTAACGATTTAATCGGAAGATCATTTTTATGGACTTTCTCTACACTCTGCAGGCCTGTTTTACACCTTGGCGAAACTGTAAAATTGTTTATTGGGTTATTGTTGCTTTAAATAAATAGTGAAATTTTTAAGGTGGGCTGTTTACTTATTTGATTCATTTAAATTGCCGGACCGCGAATTTATGTTTCCAATTTTCTGATTTCTCTGCGTACAACAATTACGTAAACACAAAATAATGTTTATTATTTTATAACATTTTTGTCTTTATGTTGCAAGAACTTGTATGTGTCTATATGTTGTAGTGTGCGTGTGAACTAAGTGGATCCTTATGTGTACAAACAAACTGGTTTTTAAAATCTTGCATTTTTTGTACAAAATATTGATACAGTTATGTTGTACACTTCAATATTAACACTTGCTCAAGTTTATATTAGTAAATTCAATTTTTCATAACACATATGTCAGGTTAGGTTAGTGTAACATTAACAAAATCACTTGAAAATGATATTATTTTTATTGCATTTCTATATAATTTAATTCTTAATAAACTTAATGGCGTAGATCGTCTCATCATATCTCTTATATTTTTTGAGATACTCTAATTTTTAAAGTTTTCCAAAGTGCAACTTTGAAGTGTTGCAACTTAAAAACTATGCAAGATATCAAAAAATACTTTTGTACTCGTCGTGCATTTTATAACAAATTAGCAAATTTTGAAAATTTTGGAAATTTTTGATTTTTATTCCAAAATTTTGATTGGCGATATCTCGAAAAATATTAAAGACATAAACTCGAAACATACACCAATGGATTCATCTCATGAAAATACATAGGTGTACAAAATTACAAAATATTTGGTCAACGGGTATAAAATTTAGAGCAAAATGTCTGACAATGGCAAATTTTCAGCAAAATCTCAAGGGGTAGGTATTAATATTTAGCCAATTTTTGGTCTTTTTCAGATTTTCTGCTCTAATTTGTTAATGCGTTGTCCAAATATTTTGAAATTTCACATACTTATGTATTTCGACGAGCTGAATCGATTGGTCAACACCGCAAGTTTGTATCTTTGATATTTGTTGAGTAACCGTCGACTAAAATTTTGAAAAAAATTCCAAATAAATCTAAATATTAAAAATTTGTTAATTTGTGTTATAATGTACGAAAAATGTTTTATAAGAGATAATTTTTCGATATCTTCCATATTTTTTTATTTGTAGTGTCTCAAATTTGCATTCCGAAAAATATTAAATATCATATCTCAGAAAATGCAAAAGATATAACGGTGTGCTCTGCCGCAAAGAGTTTCTTAGAGATTGTATTATACCGTGTGTCCCACGTAAATGTTGGCATAGGCAGTTAACATGTAAAATCAGTTTTTTGTAAATAAAAAGTGTCCGGCAAAAAATTATGCATCCAAATTTTATATCACAATACTGCCAATATCCCTACATCTTATTTAATACAGATTACTTTATTTTGATACCGCAATTTAAAGAAATTAATAATAATAATTCCTAATTTCCGCCTACTCTTTTTATTGCTACTGACGTATAGTGCCTGTAATTTGTTTTAAATATTTTAATCTGTCACTGTCAATTTCTGGCGATGGAATTTATTCAGCGTTCATTCCTGTGGTGTATTCAGATATTTGTTTTGCACTGCGCCCCCATAATACATTCTAATAATATTTACACGGTTCTCGACATTTAATGTATTCTTGATGACAGTGACAGATTAAAATATTTAAAACAAATTGCAAACACTACACGTCAGTAGCAATACAAAGAGTAGGCGGAAAATTAGGAATTATTATTATTAATTTCATTAAATTGCGGTATCAAAATAAAGTAATCTGTATTAAATAAGATGTAGAGATATTGGCATTATTGTGATATAAAATTTGGATGAATAATTTTTTGTCGGACACTTTTTATTTACAAAAAACTGATTTTACATGTTATTTGCCTATGCCAACCTTTACGTGGGACACACGGTATAGAAACACAATAAAATTGTAAGTGATTTTAGTGTAATTTATAGGAAGGTACACCTATGTTTTGGGTTAATTTATAATGTGGCTAGAGAATTCACCCAAAAATGGAGTGTTCTGTTGAAAAATAAATCAAAGAGTATTTATTCTCTAGTTGTTCAAAGAGCAATAATTTTTTAGCCGTAAACATTTGTGGTCGTTCAAGTATGTCACAGCGTCGGGCGACTAAAATATAATTTTATTTTGTCGCACAGCGGTTAACAGATACAAAATCTACATTCCAATGCATTTGGTCCGTGGAATGGGATACTGAACACGGCAACCACGTGCTTCATAAATTATTTAGATTTACGTTTTATTACGTTACGAAGAGTCGCGTATACCGTCTTGGAGCCATGGCGCAGGGTAGGTCACAACACTGAGGCAAATGGACTTTTGCGGAGAAATTATAACATTCGATAGATATTATAACATCATAGATACAATAAACTATAAACAAAATTGCCAATAAAACGCTTCTGATAATATACGGCCCAACAACAATATTTGTCCACATATACCTAGATAATATATTATTTATAACACAAGTATGTATTTGTATATAATGTACCATATTTCAATCACGACTTTTACCTCTTGAAGCAAGCGATCCATCTATTGTACCCCAACTGCCCAACTACTTTTAAAAAAATTATTGTTTAGTGGCGCCTTAAATAGAGAGTACACATACAAATGATTTAAATTTTGTTATGGGGTATGTGAATCGTAAGATCCTCAGTTCGAATCCAGTAGCCAACAATTGCCAGTTTCTCTCTCCACTAACATCTTTGGGGGCTATAACTTGAAGGGTGGTAAAATTATATCATATACCGGGATCTGCGTAAGCTGAATCATACACCCATAAGGGATAAAAGGTGTTATGATATATTTTATTTTTTTATCAGTTTTGTTTCGCGTTTCCATTGTTAGAGTTATCTATAGGGATTTTTTAATTTGTCTAACATTTTTGACTACTCTTTCTATGTTTCATACTTTTGCAATTGCAAGTTTACCATTAATAAGTAATAACATGAGTTAAATTCCTGAAGATAAACTGCCATTTTGTGCCCAGAACAAGGACAACCAGGCATAAGGGCGACAGAAAAAAATTAAGCTAAAAATTTTCCAAATATCTACAATTTATGAAATAAACAAGGCAATAAGGCATTATACTTTTAAATATCTAATTTGATTAAATTAAATATCTGGTTTGATTGACTAGTTAGTTCATTTTCTGAAATACATTAAGTATCTATACTTATGATATGTCAATCCCAATAAATAAACCTGAATAGAGGGCTCCGGTTAGCCAAATGGGTGGACATTTCAAAATATGGCGACCGTGGGAAGTAATCAGTACAAATTTGAAAGGACCTCTCGCGAAATCATGATAAAGCTATTTCTCTATTTTGATTGTAGTTGATTGAATCGGCAAATTCGTCTTATATGTTTTCCTCTTGGGCGAACTAATGCAAAAAGCATCATTAAACATTTTGAAAATAATATAACACAATCTATTATTATTATTATCTAATGGTGTACACCTAAAAATCTTGTTATAAATAATCAATTTATGGAAAGCTGATGGCAAACAATCTAGCAGCAACAATGCACGGTTCAACTTTACGCGGATTTCTCCAATTCCTCGAGAGAGAACAACAATCCCACTTTAAAAATCATCAGACAAAGACAAGCATACAAGCTCAACTGGAACATTGTACGAAGCGTGCATGTCGTGTATGTGAAATTAATCTTAAACACCCTCGGCCGTGCAAAGAGAGCCTTCGAGAGTGACGGAGAGAGCAAGAGTCGCGTAGTTTATGGCGTAAGGTGGTCGGGCTTATCTATAAATAGTGGATAACTGAGATGTATGGGCAAGCTTTCCATTAGTGAACGCATCTCTTGTGATTTCTTCCAGCGCAACGCAACATGCAGTGGTGGTCCAGGGACTCCAATATCCCCAGGACAATTTCTTGTCAATATATTTTCCGCAATTTTAAGGAGTGACTATTGATAGAAATTTTATTGGATTTCACGGAATTCCTTTACTGTTACCATATCTAATTTCCAAGTTATCGCGATCTGTCCAAACCGAAATAAAAATTCAAATCATGGCATATAAAATCCACACTTTCTGTCAAAAACTCCATTATCAATAAGTGGATGACAACGAAATCGCTGTAAACCACAAAGTTATGTTTATGATATTTATGTATGTATGCTAATTATTCGTCAACGTGACGTTTTATCGTGTGGCTTGTGTCAGATTTACGTCGCGGGGTCAACCAAGTGGGTGCTTCTCACATTTAGATCAAGGTACATGTTCACATTGAAGACTCGGTCGTAAAGATCCGACGAAACATAGATTGACAAAACACAGTTCATATTGGTTCGTACACTAGACTACAAAAGAATTGTCAATTGTGTCTTCACAGTTTAATAAGTGCAACTTATCATAGGTAATAATATACTCAGATCCAAGAATTTGTCAGTAAAATTTCGAATAGTTATTGCGTAAAAACAAACAGCCGAATGTCAAAATGGCATAATTAGATCTCGACAGCATAGCTGGAGGGATTTAAGTATTATTTTTTGTATGCGAGTTGCCGTTTCTATTCAGGAATTATGACGAATTTTACTTAATTAATTCATGATTTGAGTTATATTTGGTTGATTAATTTCTGAATTTAAAAAATAAAATAAACAAACTATTTATTTAAATTAAAAAATTTCCCATATAAATAAACGGTTGCCTAGGATATAGCACAAGGATATGGCTGTAAGCATTCGGATTGGCCTATACTGTCATGAACAAAATAATGAATAGCTTATTATACAATAAGGGAGAGAAGTGTTTAAATTGGAAAAAATACACTTCTCTCCTGCGGTGTATATGAATTTTTTTTCTTCACGACCCCAATATTTATAATGGTTATAATGTAATTAAAAATTATTTGATCTATAATATAATTTATGATAGTTACCTTTGATTTGTTCATATTTCAACAACAACAAATGCCATTATTTGAGCACTTTCCCTCCCGGCGGGAGAGAAAGTGTACAAATCTCCCGTTGATATGACAGTTTCTGTCACGATTTTGGTATCATAGGAATCGAGTTTCTCTCCTGGCCGTGAAAAAATATATTTGTTTTGCACCAAATTTATATGTCAATTTTCAAAATAAATTTATCGATAATCGATAGAAAGAAAAACAGTAGATATTTTGACGTAACAAGCGTATGTATATCAATAAAACCCAAGTAGCTTTGTGCTGTTATGGAAACATTCAGATTTGATCTTGATAAAATCAATTATACAACTAAATTGTCTAGTCCGATTCCAATGAAATAAACGTTCAAATTTATAATGTTAAAACAATGCTGCTTTCTCTTCAGCTTGGTGATGTTTTTTGTTTCGAGTGTCCTCGCAACACCTAAATTCTATGACAATGTTGTTGTTGAGAAGAGGGGAAGAAAAGAAACTGACGCGCCGCCACTGAAGACCACACACGTGTTCTAAGCACCGATAGATAAAACGATCCGTAAAAGTGGTCATGTCCAAAATATCCAAGATGTTGGAACCATAAACAAACTGATCGGGACGCGGCGCGATTCAACAAAAGTTATTTAGCACCATGGGCGTCGACACCAAAATTTCCTCCGGGAAACCTCCCTTGGGATACTACGTCATATACTCACAAAATTCGCTATTCAAATATTGAAATACAATTTGAAAACAGTAGTTGAAATTAAACTGAAACACAAATTAAAATTTATAATTTATTTTATGACCCTTACTTTTTTTTACCACCAAAAATTAACCAATTTTTCCTTTAAAAATCTAATGGTTTTCTTCAAATAATAATGAACCAAAAATATATTAGTTTTTATATTATAATTAATAACATATTGTTACTACAATCTCATAAGAGTTCTGCATTGCATTGCAGTGAAAATTGTATTTTACATTTTTGAACCAATCAGAAATTTCCAGTACAATCGAAAAATGACTACTTGAAAATCATCATTCGACTTCGACTCGTGGTAATCAAAACTCAATAGTCCAGGCGGTAAATTTCCGGAAATCAAACTAGCATTTAATAGATTGTGTATTACGAGTATAATTCATTAACGTTATTTACAGTAGCCCCTTAAGGATGTGTGTGACGGACGTCCATGGCAAGATTTCGGTATTGTCAGGCGGCGGACTTTTTAGCCACACACAGTTCTTTACCATTTTATAGACCGTTTTTCTTATCGGACATGGAAAACGAACGTGGTCCATTGATGTTTATTGCACCTACGCGCATCGGCGACATACAAATATGTGTTTTATCGGATGATGCGCACACGCATGCGCCACAACGCTAACGGAGGCGGCGCGGTACCGTTACTATTCAAATCCACAATGCAAATCAGCGAAAAAGAAAATAATTAAATCGTCTGCTTGATGGCTTGCGCATCAATCATAGCCTTATATAGCCCGAGAATTGCCCTTTAGTTTCAGAGGAATGTCGGTATTAATGATAAGTTTTCCGAATGTCTGACCATGCACGAAACTTGGAAAAGTTTCATTGCAGTATAACCTAAAACTTGAAATTAGAACTTGACTACTCACGAATATTGATAATGGAAGAATTGTCAAAATTTTTACCAAAACTTGGAATAGTTACACTCATAAAAATAACTTCATGTTTCAAGAAAATTTTCAGTTTTCCTTTTGTATGTATACGTTTTATTTCTTCCAAAATCATTAGGTTCATTGAAAAAAAAATTAATTTTAAATATAAATTTTACATATCTTCTATTTTTGCATTGAAGGAAAATGAATACATTTTAAATTTTGTTTTTTAATAATAATGAAAAAGAAGTCGTTTTAATTTTAAACAAAACGTTTTTATTTAAAACGATATCATTTTGAATTGAAAGTGGTCTTATTCAAACTACTTCATCCTCGTAATGAGTCTCAGTTGAATACTTTGATATGTTCCTTCAAAACTAAATTAACTTTCACACAAGAATACTAACAAAAGTTTTTCAATGAAAATGAAATCGGATTGGCACCATTCAAATCAATTTTTCTCTTCATTTAAGATGAATCTGTTTGTTCCAAGAAAACATTTTTATCATTGTGGTAACACATTTTAATTTAGTAAATCGTAGATTCACTATATTAAACGTGACAGATAAATAGACAAGCCGTTGTACTTGCTTTTGTGGAATATATTTATGGGTTAGATCCATTCGCTCTCATTTTACTTTCTTATATTTATTAATTATATTTTCCTTTCAAATAGCATAGAACATAGGAAATAGAACATTAAAATTTAGAAATATTCGATGCAGCATTCATTACTGAACATTTTTGGTACTTACACTATTGTTCTAAATTTCATAGGGAACGAACTATTGCCTAATGAAAATTTGAACGTATTTCCTATGCTCTATAAAAAGGTAGATACTCGGTATAATTTTGGAGTAGTAACATAAATGATTAGATTATGGAAAATAGAATTACTTCCAATTCTAATTCACTTCCCGATTGCAAATCCCAATACAGCTAGGTAGTAAAACATTTTCCTCATTTGTATTATTTTCACTGGCAGACAATAAACAGAGAAATAATCTATAAAATCTAATTATTCAGCACATATAATTTTGTAATATGCAGTAAAGAGTATCTATAATTTAAAGACGAGTCCCGTTAGAATATCATTCACACACAATACCGCGCAAGAAGATGCTAACCGATTATTGCGAGCTGGAAGGAAAAAACCAAAGGTTGATTTACACCACTGCATAACTACAAGCACAATAATGAATCCTAGGTCAGGAGAGCTATTAGCATCTTCTGTTATTAACTAAATTTCAAGCTTTGTTTAAGAACTATAATTATGTGTAATAGAATCCTGGTTAGTGCTAATAAAAGCCCACATAAAGAGCGGGCGTCCAGTTGCAATGTTATTAGTAAATTATTACGTTTTCTGAGTTGTTTATAATTCCTTACGAAGATCAGACAAACGTCAAACATTTGTATTTTAATACTTATTGTTCTTGCTTCCTTATTATTTATTCCCCTCTTCAATAATGGAAATATAAATTGTTACCTACAATAAAACTTATTTCTAATTTCCTTTTTTAAAACAACGATGCATCATTTATTTATTTACTACTCTTCTAAACAGGAAATTATATTATTAATGGGATAGGGGACAAAGGCGTGTTTTTGATCATAAGTTTACAACTAGTAAACTATAAACCCTAGAATTCTTCCTTTCAATGCGCCCTAACAAGAATCATAACTAATAAATGTTAGTTGTTAGTTTACTCTTATATTTTGAGTTTTTTGTCAATATTTTTAAAACTTATAAATTGTAAGTATTATACCCGAAAACTCATCCAATGTTTTCGTCAATTTTTGATGCCAATGAAAAAATAGAACTTGTTTTATTTGTTTCAGTGTTTTTGTACATAAAATACGCACAGACGCAAAACGTCAGTTGAGCAGCTGAAAAGTGTAATTTGGCATTAACTATGGTAAATGAATTACAATTTGATGAAATTTAAGCCAAAGTCAAGAGATTTCGGTGTCCATGATACAATATAATAGTATATTATTATATGAGGGATTATGATAGTCATTATTCACGAAGATGAAGTTTGAGTCACGAGCCGTAGGCAAGTGATGCAAATCTACTCCTGTAAATTAGGAAAAATGTTTTTAAAATAATCGAAATCGGTTGAAAACACACGTTGAAAAACGATAAATCAAAATACCCAATGACAAATAATTACACTGTTTACTGTCAAATGGTCGAAGCTTGGTGATTCACATCACGGCTTTAAAATAAACAGGTATAATTGATTTCTGCTTCTGTGATTGGACGAGAAGAGTGAATTATGACTACTATAATTAATTGAAGAAGGAGTATAAAAATATAATAATAATATTATGGAGCAACTGATGTTACCTTTTAGATTAATTACAAACAAAACAAATCGTAGATAGAATATGTGAGTCTAACAAAAAATTGACGTACGTTGTCTACAGGAATCTTTTCTTTCAATGATTCACTATCACAGAAATGTACAAAAAAAAACTAAATACAGAAAATTGACATAAAAGGTACAAAAAAAAAAAAAAATACGTGTCACATAGGCTTAATACAACGAAAATGCGTGAAGGGACTAAGCTGTACAATAGATCAATTTAGAACTGATAAACTTTATAAATATGAATGAACAATGCTTGTTGTATAACATTTCTGCTTAATTAAAACAGTTCCAAATATACGAGCCAATTCAAATCGAAATCAGATCAAACGGACTTTCTTTTCGTCGATTCCCATCCTATCAAACCATTCAAATCAAGGCAGAATCAAATATTTCCATGTTGAAAGCACTTGAAACCGCTGTTCGGACAGATTTATATGACACGAGTATTGTACCAATAAAACCAGTGTTTGATGCGAACGCATTCTTGTCAAAAGCCGAGGAAGGTGCTTTAGATTTACGGCCGCAGACGAGATTGGCAGTGGTCAGCGATTTCGAAACTTGTCACTCAAATAAGGACGGATTCTTGTACACTAGGAGAATAATGAATATGTACGGATGTTTTGTTTGCAGGAGAGCTCAGTTTCCGAGAGTTTAAACTTAGAAATTAATGCATGGGAAGTGATTTCACTTTGAGATCGAGATCTTCTACTGGTAGGGTATTATTTGTTGTTTCCAATGGGTTTGCAAAGATTCTAAAACTTTTTAGCTAAATTTTCAATAACACATTGTATTTTATAATGTAAATTAAGTTGGTAAACTTTAACGAATACAAATATATGAACACATAAAAATTTATAATTTCAACAGTAGAACAAAAGAATATCATTCAGTACATGCAACTCGCAACATTCAATTGAGGAATATTCGTAATGTAAGTGTAGGTACTCTTAGTTACCAAGAGGTTAATTTTCCAAAGAATTTAATGGTAATCTTTTGTTCTTTCTTCCATTTCCAATAATTTTCTCTTAGTAAACACATAGAGCTCTATTTATGTATTGGGTTTCCAAATTAGCAAGAGATGGAGTTGATCAAAATTCACGAAAGGTACACGTCAAATTCATTTTGTATGATATCTTACGACGGTGCATGCGTGCTTTACCATTAGTAATTTGCTTTTATTGGCAGCAAAAATGTTTTCTGTTTTTATAGGTTTTAATTTTTTTAAAGAAAATTGAATCTTAACAACAAGTACAATGTACCAAAACTCTTAAAAAACTACTATTGTTATTATTAAAAAAAAACAATTAATTTTAAAATACAATAACATTTATGTACCTTATAGTTAGTTCAGCTTTCTAATACTAGACGTATTTTAATTTTGGATGCCCATAGATTTCAGAGGAAAGGAAAAACATGAGGATTTATAAATTTACACTTTTATTTTCATATACTGTGTATAGCAGTAATGAAATAGATGCATTGAAAAAATTTTGCATAAAGACGAGTTTGAAGTAATCCGTTTTGTCCATTTTCTCAATGAAGTCTCTGTGCATGGATGAATGTGTTCGTACGTATAACTCTCTCTGTATAGTTGCTACTACAATACTATATTATACGTATTATCTCAGTATAAGTATGTGTTTTATTTTTATTATTTTATTTCAGGCAAAAATTACCAAATAAAATACAAAAAAATTCCACTTTTCTCAATATTCTAAACTATTCTGTATCGACCGAATAATGCATTACTATTCGGTATTCGGTCGAATAGTAAAAATGTGGCCGAATAGGCCGAATAGTTGCCGAATATTCATTGCAAGCCTAGTCTTTATACAAGTTAATTGAATCCCAGTGAATTTGAAATCAAAGTAAAGGTATTGCAGAGGAGATTTGCATTAGAATATTAAAAATTATTTTTGAGGGATAATAGAATAATCATATAACTGAAACATCTATTTTACATTGCTTATATTAACCGTATAAGAATTTTTTTTTTCACACACATCAGATGAAAATATATAACAAGCTTTAATATAGCTATCACTTTCAGAACTATGTATAGGCGTGACGATATATTAATTTTATGGCCATAGATTAAGCGATATTTAGATTAGAAAATTAGATTAGTTGCATCGTTTGGGAACGGCCGCAAGCCCGCGAATATTTTATGCACAGTAGTGCTACCGTTTGATTCCCACGATCACATATGAGACTGTCCCACTGAGACCAGGCGAAGAGAGACGCAGCTTCGTTGTCCGCAAGTTAGAATGAGATGGAGAGAGAAAGAGATCTAAGTTGGCGGTGGTACACACATACAGGTACACAGGCACACCTGTACGAGTATGTGCGATGCTGGTGCTGTGTAGATGTGCACAGATGGATAACTCGTGCTATATATGCACGTATATGATGCGGTACAGCGCTCCGTGCGGTGGGTAGCGGAAACCGGACCGTGTCGTCGGACGAGGAGCATCTTCACCAGTGACGTAGGGCACGAGATTTTCACGCGGCATTCCCCAAAACCTCCCTCCAAAATTTATACAATTAAAACCGTACTATTACACTGATAAAAATGGTTTCTTGGAATAAACAGATTCCTCTTAAATGAAAAGACAAGTTGATTTGAATAGTACCAATCCCATTTCGTTTTCATTGAAAACTTTTGTAGGTTTAATAAATATTCGTGCATGAAAATTAATTTAGATTTGAAGGAACTTATCAAAGTTTTCAATTGCGACTCATTGTGGGGAATAGGAATAGTTTTAATTCAAAATGATATCGTTTTACATAAAATCTTTTTTAAAAAATTAAAAACAAAATAAAAAAGATGAAAAATACAATTTGTATTTAAAATTATTATTAGTTTTTTTAAATGTAAGAAATAAAATTTTCTTCATCGAATGCATACAACAGAAAAACTGAAAATTTTCTTGAACCAAGAAGTTATTTTTATGAGTGTACGATCATGCAAAAGCTACGTTAAGAAAAAATAACAACGTTCAATCAATTTAACTGAGTAATAAGTAATTTGAGCAAAATTGAAGAATTGAGTCAAAACAACTTAATACTTCAGTAATTTTTACTGTCCATGGTAGTTAAATTGTCCTTTGCTTTATTAAGATAAAATTATAATAATATGTCAATTTTACTGAATTTTCAGATATTTCAACTGAGATATGTCAGTTGCTTATTGCTCAATTGATAAATTCCGTTGTTTCTCGAATAACTTAAATATTCGGTAAATACAACTAAAATTCCCAATTATTCATAATGTATAACTGATTTTTTTTCTGTTTAATTGAGTGAATAATTGAGTAAGATTAATTTTATTTTACTCGATTTCTTTGTGTTTGTATCCATGTTACTTTCAAATAACAATTAATTTGCAGTGAAATAATTGTGATAGCTCTGTACTTGCAGATCAAATAAAAACAATTTATCTTTTCCATATTTTTTACAGATACAGTGTGCCCTGAGTAAATATTTCTGCGTGAGCCACTGGTTCTCTTTGGCAGGAGCCTTACCGTTTTCCACTTTCACCCAGTGACCTGCGGTGTCGAGCCCGGGATTTGAACCCGGCACTCCTTGCACCTGTGTCACAAACATCACGGCACGCATCTACTTACGCAACTGTAATTAATAGTCGAGGTGTTGCTAGAAATTAGGAACAACAATCAAAGATGGCGTGGGTTTGGCATCATCAGAACAGTTATTATATTTCTAACTTATAGAAATTCTATTCATTAACAATAAATTATTTCAAATTTTTAGTTCCAAAGCGGTTTAAGGCTTGATGATCAACAGTAATTTATATTAATTAGCTATAATGAAAATTGCATGTCGTGTGTTCTAACTTAGGTTAATTTAGGTAAATAACTCTGATGAAGTTATTCGCGGAGATAAATTGTGAAAGGCTATACTTAATTTTCTGGTAAATTGTTAAATTGTGAAAATTATTGACATATTTCAAACTTGGGACCATTCACACGTGCTACATTTAATTTTTACTAATTGTTCCTTTGGTCTTTGTACAATATATGTTAATTTATTTCATTTATTTGTTTCATAGTTATAATGAATATAAAATAGATAGATTTTGGGAGTATATTATTACCTTTTAGTAGCTAAAACATTTGAGTCTATCTATACAATTCTAAATTTCATGCGTCTAATATCTAAATAGTAGTTACACAGTAATTGTGACGGTAAAAGTGTACACTATGAATAATGCTAATTAACATACAAGTAGGCAGGAGAAGAAGAAGAATTAGCAATTGCAGAGGTTAACTACGAACTAAAACCCGAGACCACACATTTGAGTCGGGTGGCCAGCGTCTATCCAAATATGAAAATATACACACATTTAATGAAGCCATTAATATTACTTTCTATATTCTGCTACATACTATATAAACGTAATTCTAAATGAATATAGCAGGTGATAAATTAAAATATTTATTTGTTGAAGTAATCAAATATGAAACAGTGTTTAAATATACGTCATGGAGAATTAAAACCCGGATTTACAACGACCTTAGCTAATTCGATTTTTATTACACAACTTCGATATGATTAATCTTAACTTTTAACTTTATTACTACGCATAGATTTGCGAAGAACATTAAAAATACCAATTTGTAAATGAGAAGAAAGAAACATCATGTATTGTAGAATTAGATTAAGTTGAGATAGCATTCAAATTTATTGCTGCAACCGAAACAAGACCATGGGCAATTGTAACATTTTAGGAAATGGAAATGACAAACACAAAATTATTTAAAAAATCTACTTAAATAAGATTTGAAGTGCGATTACCAGTCGACAAATCACGGGCTCCATGAATGGCAGTGGTGGAAGAACTACATCATAGGTAATTTTATTTGGTGAAAATTTTCGGAATTTATTTTCTAAAATATGTCGGTTGTGAGGCTCGAACCGAGGGTTCTATGATACACAGCCCAATACGAAGCTCTTTACCCTATTAAAAAAAGTAACTGAACAAAATTGATAATTCCTGTAGTCTATATTAAGTAGTTCAAAATTATGTTTCAAAATAATAAAATTGTACTATGAATAAGATGAAATAGTGTGTGAGCAATGTAAGATTTTTTGGGAGTGTAAAATAATTGTATTAATAAGTTTGCGAAACATTGCGCTATTATATAGTCATTTATCACGAAGCCTCAGCGCTCCAATTTAAGCTTTCGCTAGATTGAAGGCGTGCTCTTGCACAATTTCGATTATCCAAAAAGAAAATAGTTCATAATCTCAACCTACGGTTGGTAAACAAATCATTCTTAATACATCAAATAAACAATACCACCTCATCGTAATGCGCCATTTTTCATCATTTGCGTGACAGAAAGCAACCTTCTTTATCAAGCTCTGTCCGAAACAATTCCCCAGCATTCGCGATCTGTGATCTATGCGACCTGAGAGCCGCAACAAAAGATCTAGGGCAGAAGAAGCAACTCACCACAGTGACGGTGACATTCAACTTGCATCCACCCACGCGATGACGCGGGGGCGAAGTGACTTGGACTCTCCGACTCTCTGGCTCTCGCCACGTGCTCGCGGATCTGGAGGAAGCGAAGAAGAGTGTCTACAACGTCATCGGAGATGGACGGACAGAACAATACAACCGATACACAACTGAAATGTGATCTGCAAGATGTGGGCGCGAACAAGGACTAATAGTTCGCGTTATTAGATGTTCAGGCACGGACTTTAACCGAAATTCATAAATTATCCACGAGAGAAATTATCATCTTACTACGCCAGTGTAGGAGGCGAAGAACGAAATATGCACGAGGAAGAGTTATGATGTTAATGGATACAGCAATACGAACAGCTGGCTAATATGATCGTATCGGTTCTATACTTAGTTACAATTTCCAATAGTCGCTTAATATACTTAGCTCTCTAGATCCTTTTGTTGGGGTTGATCAATTTCTGTTTCTTCTTCTTTAAATTTGTGTAGTTACATTTTTCCACGTCTTCCTATTTTTTGTTTTTCTTTGCCAATTTTTAGCCCTGTTGCTTTTAAATATTCTTCTAGTTTTCTTCTTCCTCCTGGTCTTCATTCTACAACTGATTTAATTGCATCCTTTTCTTCTGCTCTCCATAGATGCCCAAGCCATTTGGCACTCTTCTCATTCTTTATTTGTTTCCTGATATCTTTATTGGTTATATTATTAGTCTTATTATTTTTCGTTCCATTATTCTTAAATCTTCTTCAGCTATTTTTATCATTCTCATAGTCTCAACATCATATACATATACATTATTACTGGTCTCATTATCGTTCGGAAAATTCTCATATTTATATCTTAAAATATTGTTTTTTATTAATTTTTTGTTTGCGTTGTCATTATCTTCTCTTTGATTTCTGCTTCTCTTTCTCCTAGGCTTGTTATAATAATAAATAATAATAATAAATTTGAAATCCATATCTTTACTTACTATTTCCAACTGTTTTTCCATGTAGCATTGTTATTGTTTCTGCTTCATTCATTTTTTAATCTCATTTTCTTTCCTTCTACTACTATTTTCCAATACTTATAAAACTCCTTAAATAATGACCTCTGTCAAATTGATAGAAATAGAATAATCTTTATCTTTATTATAAAATTCCAGTGTGCGTGTGTTCGTATTTCTTCTTTTCCTAAACGGTTTGACCGATTTTGATGAATTTTTTTTTGTACTTATGGAATCACCTGGACGGTTCTTAGCCTTAGTTGGACCCGATAGGTGGCGATGTTGTCGAGATCCTGATTTTTTTTTAAATTTTCCTGACAAATTTATGACATGCATTTGACAATCCAAGTGACTATAAGTACAAAAAAAAATTCTTCAAACCGTATAGGAGGAGAAGAATTATGAACACCTGAATTTTATATACCTATAAAGAAGTATACTTTGCTAGCGAGGTCTATGGCAGGACAATGTCTGCCTACCGTGTCCGCTAGTAAGAAATAAAACAATAAGAAATTAATCATCAAATGGCAGTGGCTTTTGTTATATTTCATTACAGTGTTCGTTAAAGATTTATTAAATGTCGTCATCTATGACGCCACACACATACACTTTGTTATTTATATCGTTAAGTGGTTTTATGTTATTTAGTGACGGCTACTGTAGACACATTATTTTAGGTAACTACAAAAGACAACCAGGTTAGGTTGTTCATCTATCTTTAAATATAATAAAAACATGACTGTCAACGTTGTTTGAGTCATTCCAAAAGATCTAATCTTCCAAACCAATCAACTATGTTAGTTCTATAGAAATACTAGTTGGTTTCTATTTCTTCTATAAAGAGAAACAGTCTCGTTACGGTTCTGCATGCTCGTGACTGGATGGCGCACACCCTGAGACACTTGAAACGGCAGAATGGAGAACTCAGCAAACATTCAGTGATATTAGGTGCGTCTAGTCCAATTTGCCATCGGATTTTTCCCGAACAAAGCTTCACCAGCAGACTTAATTATATTTTGCATATGGAGGCAGTGACGGTCCTGTCGTGGGAAAGGTGAAAGAACGCACCGCATCTTGAGAAATCTGGAGCAACGTGGTGATTCACCGGACACCCACAAGTACCTCCGGGGCCGCTTAAATTATTACGCACTCGCTTACATCTCACATCACGAAGAAGAACGTTCGACTAAATCGCTCCACATGAGAAATCGCTCTGGCGCTGACTTAACGTCTGTATTAGCTCCGAATATAGGCACGGGTCTGTTGGCGGAATTACACAAACGATAATTTGTATCACTTTGATTCGACCATGTCTAATAGCTCTGACCTCAATCGGAGATTTATTAAAAATAGCTTAACGAGGAATTCACCGACATTAAGAAGAAACTTTAATTTAGTTCAAACCGAAATACATTACAAATCAAATCAACATAAAACTATATTTAGCGAAGTAAATTATGATAATAAATTTAGTATGTCAATAAACGTGTTACTGGAAATGTCGGATGAATCAGTTTTGTTTTTCTCCGAAATGAGTTTTGTGTGGAAGAGAGTAAAATTTCCCACGTATGTTCCGAGAAAAATATTCATTCATTCATAGTTAATTTTTTATTTTGATACAGCTGTTCAATGAAGAATCATTAATTAATTTCATCGATAAATCTCTGACGTAAATGGAAGCGCGGAAGAGCTCCAAGTCGCAAGTTCCATTCAAACTCGGACAAGAAGCGGAGACATCAAAAGAGGCAGTAAAAATTGCGTTATTCCATTTCATAGGCTTTTATGGCTTATAGAATATAAGAACTTGCGTCGTATTAATAAAAGAAATCGCAATTTTGTAGTATTTTGTGCGTGCGCTACTGACGCGATCTCGGGGTCAGCGAAAAAAGCGCGTTGCTCGTTAAAATAAAAAGCACAATGATGGTTGATGACTAAAAACGAACATAACTGCTGGTTAATAAGTTGGTTTTGTCTATTAACCGCTCTGTGAGCTCTTCATCGCTGTGCGTGTATACATCAACGTCAGACTTGTCAATAATCCATGCAAGTGTATTGATTCGTTAAAAATTTCACTTCATTAGTGCCGGCCAACACTTTATAATTACTTTTGTGAATCGATGTCTTCATTCAAAATTCGATGTGTTCTCACGAACAATTATCCGAGGCTTTTGTTCGTCAAACGTTCGTGACCCGGTTTGTGAGCGGTACAAATTAACCGTCAGTGATGACACTTGACGAAATCTATGCGCTTTTGTTCTTCGCTCAACTTATCGCCGAATCTAGATAGCCAAGGATTCTAAGCCTCATTGTTTTACACCACCACACAAACATTTATTTATACCATGCTTCATTTCACAGAAGAATGCAGAACATGTCAATGTCTTCGAAACATAGTTCTTTTTATTTCAAAAATAACGATATATCATCTACATCCTAGGATAATTAGTAGCTACATTTTATTGTTATTAATACTTATTATTATTACTATTTAATGTAAAACCGTAGTATCGTTTAAAATATAACCTAAAATTAATACTGAAATGACAGATTGAAGTTTGACATTTCCGATCGTGAAGTTAATTTTCAAGTAGTGGAAAAGAGATGGACACATTGGACACACGTAAAATTAACCAACATTTGAACAAACATGCATGTGACAAAGAAGACTATAAATACAACTGTTTATTATTAGTTCGGAAATTAATAATGTACCGGCCATCACATCGCGGACAAAGTATAGTTCAATAGTACTTGACTTACATTTCATTTTGTATTTTATAAGAATTTGAGAATATTTGTGTTTTTGCCGAATTTAATTGTGCTTTTAAGGTTGTTGATATCATTTCTAAGGGCTTCTGCTAATGTCGGAGGTTGTTTCGTGTCCTAGGTGTCGAGTATTTTGGACATGAATTAATATGTGTTCAACTTCAATATGTGCGTTGTAGGTGTTTTAAGTTTTGGGTTCTATTTTTACCATAATATTTGTTAGACTTGTATGTTCTATTCTCATTCTTGTGATTTTTATTTGTTCTTTTTTGTTCACGTTTATCCATTTCGTGGTGTTTGATTTTTTGATTCTAAGTTTATATCCTGTTGTAGTATCATTGATAATTATTTTCAGGAAGTTTCGGACAGCTATGGAAATGTGTGTCACGTTTTCACGTATTGCTTCTTTATCCCCATAATCCGTCTCCGCTTTTTCCTTTTTGACTATATTTGATGATATCCACATTATGCTTACTTTGTCTTTCAGATTGATGTGGTAAAAGAGAACTGTACTGTTTGTTGTTTTTTTCTTTAATATGCAGTAAATATTTTCTTCAGGACCGTCATATTGCAACCTGAATGAAACGCATGGCAACTAGATGTCGCCAGGTTAATGAATAATTTATTCCCATAATGGGCGGCAGGTGTTAATATTGGCGTTGATGTTGTCAGAGTTATGACGATTAGTGCACACTAATTCACAGATAAAGCACTGTGCGAGTTGGCAATGAATGCATCTTGATTTGCAACTTCAGAGCTGGTGCATGGCGCATGGGGCATATGCCCGCAGCTAAACGCAGCTGATGAGCTACAATAGTTCGTCCTGCAGCTGCTGACAGCTGCCAGATGTTTGGAGACAATCAGACGAATTTACTTACTATTTATAGATGTATCTAACTACACCGATGTCAGTTTTAATCAGTATTTTATAGTGCTGTATTAAACGGTGGTGCAGATTGTTCATTTATAAATTTCTGAAGTAGCTACAGTAAATCATTAACCAGTAATTGTATTTAACATTTCACTATGATGGGGACTCTAGAGCTAAGAGGTTTCATTCTAGATATCAACTATTATTATATTACTAACATGTTTGGTATCAAAGGTTTTTAAAACGGAAGCAAATGTTGATGGCATAAATTTCTTCACGATCTATGAACCAAGCGAGCAGACCTATTTAGCTTAGTCCATTATCCACCAATTTTCGCTCACTTCTACAGTTAAAACATTTTTATCTATTGGTGTGATACTATACCCGGTAGAGTATTGAAATGTGGCATATAGGCATTTTGGTGCTATTTTTTTTTGTATTGCTCTTTCTGCTATTCATGTTACAGCAAAAGTGTAAATACAAAAGTTGAATTCAAAAATTCATGCAATCCACTTGGTTACCTAAATATTAGTATTTCACGATTTTGGTATCAATCAAATTATAATTAATATTTATTAGAGAAATAATAACACGGCCATGGAAAATTAACCAAAAACCAAAAATATTCGACATTTCGGAATTCAGATTTTAGATTTATTTATTACAGTTTTGTACTCAATTATTTTCTGTAGACATTTCATAGAAGATTGTAATTTTATAATTTTTCAAATTTAAGAGTATTCGTTATATAAATAAATAAAACAAACAATTTTCTAATAATAATAACATTTGTTGTGAAGTTAATAGATAAATATGCCGATCTCGGTCAGCAGCCTTGCACTGCAGAGGTGTTGGGTTTGAATTCCACTGAAGAGCATGGTTGTTTGTGTTGTTCACATAAATTCACTATCATCCACTCATTAAGAGGCACATTACTAAAAATAGTTAGTGCGGTGCCATCTTCATGACAAAAAATAGACAATACAAAAAAGTAGTAATGAATTCCTTTTACTTTATTTTTTATTTACTTTATTTTAGATAGTTTAAGAATTGTATATTATGTATTACTTTAGGTTTCAGTATTATTTACATATATAATTCAGGGGTGGAAATCAATTTTCAATATCTTAGTATTTGAGTTGTTGCCTATAAATTTGCTCCTTCAATTCTTTTACTGTGAGTGAGTGACTGAGTCAGTAGAGGTGGTTTGGACATATTGAGTGAATGTCGAATGAAAGGTTGGTGAAACTAATATAAGTGGGTTTGGGTTAGATTGAAGGTGACCGATTGCGTGGTCGTCCGAGGAGTAAGTGGTTGGGTATGATTGATGGTTTATTGCATGAACGAATGATTCCGAGAGTGAAGAATAGTCGAGCATGTATGAATCGCACTATGAATGTGGACAAGGCGAAAGTGGTATGTTTGGAGGAGATTGATTGTTGGTTGACTGTGTTTCTAGGTTCGTGATACCCCACTAAGCGGGATATAGCGTGATGTTATGTATGTATGTATGAACGTTTTGGTCTGAATTATCGATGCATTGAAAGAAATAGGTAGTCAAAAGACAAAAAGTAGGTACTTCAGTTGAATCTTTCCCAAAAAGACAATTGGTCTATGAGTATTACCAGTACCGTTTACGTAGATCTGGCAATAAATTTATGGGTATTTTGTGGCGGAACAAATAGTCCGGGCAATTTCAGTGATTGCAGCAAGAGTAATGTTGCATCTCGTGTGAGTATCGTATTCAGTCGCGGTGTGAGCTGGTACTGCACATAATTCATTAGGTACCTTATCACTCAGCATTCGCAGCATTAATCATAGCTCTGCTTGGAGTCACATGGCTCAGCTAGCTTCTCAGCCAACTCCGCGCCGTGTAGCGCGTTTTTTCCCCGGGACCAAAACACGCGAATGTACTTCTAACCCGGGAAAAATCCCGCCGGACAAGATAAGTTTACAGCGAGCGCTATTCGTCATTGGCAGGCGTGAAGCGACAGACTATTCGCGGACTGTTCGACTATTTATTCACGGATTTTTACTCTCACTCGCGAATGTTTGTACGGTGTATAACATTTCTGACTAATTGACCACATTGCACCGAACAGACGTGCCTGTGTTTCCAGCCCGGACAGAAATCTTAGAAACTCTCGCTTTAAATCAAATACCTCTAAATATATCTTACTTAACTCTGGTTTCTGGTATTCTGTTTTGCGCAGGCTATTTATTATGGTTCATGTTTCATTTCAGTACAATTTTTTTACGAACGAAGATTTGAATACTAAATAAAATAAATACATCATCACGCCATTTACCCATTTGGAATGACGCACTCCGCTTTTGTACGGTTGCTAACTGTCAAGTCAATCGAACTAATTTCACTAAAAAGAATAACAATTATTTTCAGCTAGATCTATTTATTACCGAACTGAAAATATTGTATACCTGTGGATAAAACTAAAATATATTTTGGATGGTTGTATAAAATATGATCATATTTATTTGATTTGAATTAAGATCCAAAACCAATGAAAACCATATGACCAAACCAACAGGAATATTAAAAAAAATTATGTATTCAGCATCGTATTACTTCCCACCGTAAACTTTTTAATAGATAATGTACCAATTAAAATAATCATCTGTAAATCCAAAAATAATTCGAAGCAGAATTCGGTAAATAGAAATAAAAATAAAATAATCAACATAGATTTCTTGTTAAACAGTACAACAAAAAACACTTATCCCGCTTTAAAATATACTTTCCAATTATAATACTTGTCAAAAATGATATTTTTCATACGTTGTTTTGTTTCTTTGCAAAATGCAAAGGTCGGCAAAATTCAATATTCCAATAACTTATTGTAATTCATAAATGGTGCTATTAAGAGAAAAATGTAGACAATAAACAATTGAAATATTATTATAATTGCCATAAAATCATAATTTACAAAGATATTTTAAAATAACCTGATAGGGTTTCAAGTAAACTACCCCTTCCGGTTCCTAAGGGGATACATATGAAAAATACAAACTAAAAATTTTTTAAAACATTAGTTTTAAGAAACCGTAGCACTAGAGATCCACACACACACAGACATCATCGCGAAAAATATTAAAATCGTATTTAATGGACTCTAAAACTTGCTTATCCATTGGAAACTCACTTCCAAATTATTTGCATGATTCCTACACATCCCTTGCAGGACGTAGTGGGAGCGTGGAAGAGAAAAACAATAAATTGAATTAGTTTTTAATAATAGGAGGATTATTAGGTAAAAGACCGTAATGGAACATATTAGCGGCAGTTGAATATGTTTGTGAATAGCGCTGCGCACGAGTATAACTAAATGAAACCTAACCTGCAATTCATTTACAGTTCGCTGTTAATTTTTCGCATTTCCTTTGAGCTTGGTTGGCAACAATGTTGCGGATGAGCAGAACACGAGCCCATAACACACGGAGACGGAGATGTTATTTAATTAGCAAGTCATTACACAGAACTATTCATGCATGCAAGTAACGGATTCGGATTCACACGCGGTTCAACACGGGTTTGCAGAAACAACGACGCTTTGTCCGCACTCATGTGTATGTATGTGTGTGTGTGCGAAGTGCTTTACTGTCTTGTCTTCCTGGGCCAGTGTCGGTGTCAGCCAATCGCATCAGGAACTGCAACACGTCGACAACAATGATCTGCTTGTATACAAGCGCATAATCATGAAGATGTGCTGTAATTGTTGTTTGAGCGTTTCTATTTTCAGTTGGCGTCTAATTAGAAAAATCCTTTGCTATATGTTCATCGAGTGCTTTACCAAGGTGTGAGAAAAGATGCTGGACTGATTGACAACAATTATTTGTTTATGTGTATATGTGTCGAATCCAGAACATTGTACTATAAAAGAGTAGTTTCTCGATTGGATATTAAATAAAAAGCAAGATGTTGGAGAAACAGTCAATTTAATAAAATCCAAAAAACACCAACGTTAGTTGATGACTGTTTTACCTAATTTTGACGATAGATTTCTGCAAAATAATTTTTTACATGATATTCTTTAAGTTTTAATAACCAATTATCACCCTGAAGACTGATTTGCAGTCGTAATGTTGGTGTTTTATTGGATTTCATTAAATTGACTTCTTCTCCAACATCTTGCTTTTTATTTTATTGTACATTTAATGAAAAGGACATCCATTTCATGAAGCATCACCTCATAATGTAATGTCAATTTTTCCGAATCACAGTACACATTTTTAATGGAAATTATCTGTAGGTAAGATCGCTTCGCTCGCACTTTTAACAAACAAACCCTAACCGTATAATGAATTGGATGTTCTTTTCATGAAATGTACAATTATATCTTCTGGATTAGATATATACCGGGTGTCTACCTTTTTATAGGACATAGGAAATACAATGTTAACAATTTCATTAGGCGATAATTCGTTCCCTGTGAATTATAGAATAAAAGTGTAAATGCAAAAAAATATTCAGAAATAAAAACTGCGCCAAATGAGCCTAAATTTATTGACGTAATACATTTCTGTCATAATAATAACTGAACTTTTACATTTTAAAAATCGCTATTAATTCTTTAACAGGTGCACTCAAATAACAATATTACGAAAACTAAACGAGATATCAACAATCCAAGAATATGCGGTTACAGAGGAGATTATGCGCAACGCATATAAAAAAATATCTCCATTGGCGCGTAATTTCAAATGTCAGGTTATTTTCAGAACAGAGAACAGACCTCGTATCAGAAGCTGACGAAGTTGAAAAGAGAAAAGGGCGTATTTATATGCGTATGAATGAAATGAGAGAGGCCCGATTCTAATGAGTGTCGTTGACTGTTGGAATGATAAAGGCAAACGTGAAATAAAACGAAACAGTTTCCTAAGTGCCAGGCTTCGATACTAAACAGCTACTATGTAATACACGCCGCTAACTCCGTCTAATTTATTAATGGTTCTGCACCATCATTAGCTGGCAGGCATATCCAAGAGGCTGATTAAAAAAATTTAATTTAATATACACGTGTTTAAGATAATCGGGTTTTTAGTCACGGTCTTAAATTACCGGCGTTACGGGCCTGCGCGGGCCGTAAATTTTCACAACGAGTCATATGACAAGAGCATAGTAAAACGGCCGTAATTCTATGATGCAGCCACAATAGCAGTTTATAATTCTACGCTACTTATACTGACAATTAATAGTTTTTGTTTACTGCTTATATAAATTTGTTAAAAATGGTTTGATTTAGTATTCAAGTAAAGCACTTAGCTCGGCGCCACTGCCGCGCATGCGCACCTGCACACCACTTGCGCCTTTGCAAGACTTTCACTGCACGCGGGAAATTCAACTCACGACAAATTAAGACACTTGAGCTGAATCCTGCCAATTGAGACCATTTTATCTTCATGATTTATTTTATTTCTCAAATATTAACGAGATCCGGCTACATGACAAGAATTGTTCGAAATTTTGCTCTATAATTTAAAGGATTACACATCAATAAATATTTTTTATGTACGTTTACTTTCACTTGAAAAAGTCCTGTTACCGCAGTATTTTTTCTCGTGCTTAACTGTTTTTATATGATATAAAAACATCGTAAGTAACCATTAAAATAAATAACAGAGATTACAGTGACACCCAATTTTTAAAATTACTGGCTTAATTGTTTTTTAAGTGACGAAAATAAGGCAATTCATTTTCCGTTATTTTATGTGTTTCTTCGTTGACATTGTACAAGATTTGTCAGCGATCAAAGGTCACACGCGACTTTACAAAAATAAACAGATTTCTTCCGTCATTGCGTAAGAGTTACAGCACCAATTTAATATGTAACATCTTCTAGTATGAAAGTAAATCTAGTTAATTTTTCGTTTTGTATGACTTGTATTTGCTGAGGTAATTGAGTGTCGCATGAGATCTGTTCACACAGTAAACCGCAGTTACAGCCAGTGAGGATAATTATGTCAAGCACTTAATGCAAAAGTTTACGAGAAGAAGAAAAGTATGCGATGTTTGAACAGCAATTAGTCAGTGAAACGAATGCGCAACCTACATCTTTACAAAAGGAAGAGTCAACACGGATATACTGTACATTTACAGGAATATTTATTAAATTAATCGCATTAGCAACTGGTGACATTAAAACCGATTTAAATCTAAAGTTGCATCTATGCTTCCAGGATATATTTAATATATGGTTTCTTGAAGATTTACAACAGACAATACTGTTGCAAAGGATTTCGATTTGGATTGAACTATTGTAGCTCCAGAAATATGTAAATTTGGGTGGTTCACAAAAAATGCTCCCCTTAAATGAAAACTTCACTAAAAAAATATTTAACCAAGTTTAATAAACAAATATTAATATTAACCTATGGGACCCTCAAGATGAAATTTAAATACAGTTTAATATAGATTTGAACACTTTCAGATATGGCGCGTTATAGCTGCCTCTATTCTCAACAATTTTGCTTTGATTAACGATTTTTATAGTCTATTGGGATCTTGAAATTCGAGTGTTACACTTAAAAAAATTCTGACAGCTCATAACTGTAAAATCGCTGTCAAAAAGATTGTTTTCGTAATTTTTTAGAGCCGTCAGAATTTTTATTTATTTGTATTGAACGTGATATAGTGTAACAAAGCGAACATTCAGAATACGATTTATTGTTTTTCTGTCAAAACGATTTTAAAATATCAAGTTACAAACTGCGTTTGGATGCATCAAAAATCGTTTTCACAGGAGTTCTTGAGTTAAATTTATAACCACACATGTGTGTGAGAATCTTTAGTTTTCATAAATAGTCATTTGAGATTATTGCGGCAAATATTCTGAAATATCGGATTGAGATGTCATTTGGGGTTGACAGATTAGATTTTAGTTTTTTACGTAATTTTGGTTTGGCTCTGTGAGAAAATATTTCCCTTCCTCTCCGCCGTATGTAGGGTAGTTGGGTAGTTTGGCCAGTACAAGACTGAGAATTAGTTTTGGTTCTTGAAATAAGCAGACATCTTCTCACGTCTGCAATACGCTACAAGATGTAGAATTTACGTAATTTTGTTTGTTAAATATGTTTTGGTAACTGTAACTATTTAAGCATATTCATAAGTTGTCGTCGTTTGTAATATTTGTATTTCTTTGTTAATTGTTCAATTCACTGTTTCATCATTTTAATTAAATATCATTTTTATCATCCTTAAAAGTGTTTGTGTTTTGTTTGTTAACCCTTTATTACAGCTATAGCCAGCCGTGCTACAATAATAAAATAGCTATTAACATTCCTAGCGACGTTATGAGTATCATAACAGCCGCAGATGTCAGTTTGTAATCCGAGCTCGTAAAGCGAAGATTTTAAGACATCTAAGGCCTGTTATGACGCAAAGCATCCGTGGTTTGTTCAATAGTTTACCGGTTTCAGAATATGAAGACGTTAATGTCATTAACAAATATTATTTTTTGAAATTCTTTTATGAATAACGTCTGTCACAATTTTAGAAGGTGTTTGTTTTTATATAACACCATGGTTACACGTGTTATAAATATTTATAAATATTTTTTTTTTTTTACTTAAAGATGAAATGTGTTAATAATGGCTAGATAAATAGTGGATTTTAGCGATGCTGAATTGTCTGAAAATATTTGGAACGCAGCAGGTGAAGCTCTGAACAGTTTAATACCGTGTGTATAAATAAATAGCATTATACTATCATTGTTTTATTTTCATTTTCTTGACTGTTTTGACAGGTCAGTATGGTAATATTACCGTACAGCATAGAGTTATGACATTCTTACCCTGCCTACTTTTGTGCATGTAAACATAGGTTTAATCTCCTGAAACCGGTGAAGTAAATAATCGAGTCAGTATAAAAGTTATAACAAAATAATATTAGCTACAATTTTTATTTGAAACTTTTTTCTATTTTGTTCATTTTATAAGTTGTTGAGGCAGGAAGTTAAGTGGTGATACATCAGATTTTTTATATTATAGAGGTTTTATAAATATTTTAATAATTGCAAGTGCTATGAGAACAAATGAATGGATCATGGAAAATGTCTTATTTGTGGTTTGGTAAACATTTTAATTATCACTTTCTTCTGCAGTTGTTTACAATTCTGCGAAATGTATTAATTATGCATGTTTGTAATTAATCAAATACAAGTTTACGACTAATAATAGCAAGTTGCATAAAATGCCGGAGTTCTAAGCAATAAAATTTTATTGGTTTATTATTGCCGGACGTTCGACAATATTTTCAACATATTTTATAAAATTATTAAGATTAAGATAATATGTAGTATCTAGCAGCAAATCTATTCAGCATAAATTACAGAACTTTTAAATATCATCTAATTTTTATAATTTTCATCGTTAAATCTGCAACAATGTTGAAGAACTGCAAGAAATGTTATAATTTCAAGAAGAATTTTACCGAGAAGTGCTTAATTTACAATCAATTGTGCGGCATGCGTCTACACAAATTGTTCCCGGAGGCGGCGGCGACGGCAGTTGGCGGCGGCATCATTGCGGACAACATTCGCGCGTCCTTATTAGTGAAAATACATCGACCATGCGATGTTCCGACATTGGACACTGCCACTGAGAACCATATCCAGTGCGACGCGCGCTCTTAACGCTACGTTACGCAAAACGACACTAACGTAAATGTTTATTGTTATGAGTGCTATCCTTAACATAAAGCCACAGAAATCTTTTCGAAATAGGGAATTTCTTTGGAAAGAGACCCGGAAGCGGTGAATAGTTACATTTTATATAAGTGTCTGTCGTAAATTTATATTTTGGTGAAATATTTATTTGTGATCAGTTGACTCGCTCACGTCGATTTATTTTTTTAATTCGACGTAAGCGATTGTTGTAAACTAAAATATATGCTGAAGATGACGAAACGTCCGATAATACATGTCTTATTATTTGATATGGATTCTAAGCCCTTATTCCAATTAAAAAACTAAATAAATATAATTGATAATTTTTGACACATTGGTCAACGGTTAATCAATATTAATTAATAAAGAATACTAAGAAAATAAAATTCTTTCTAGATGTCACTGCCAATGGCCTTGAATCACTTTATTTCCCTAGGAGGTATTGGTCAATTTAATTTCCTTTGGTCATTATTTACAAGTTATGATTTTGATAAGAATAGAGTTAACTTTATTTATCGGTTGTATATAATAGTATATTTTTATATTAGGAATTATGATAGTCATTATTCACGAGCCGTAGGCAAGTGATGCAAATCATCCGAGTGAATAATGACCATAATCCCGAATATAATACTATAAATTTTCTACTCCTGTAAATTTGTAAACCACTTTTGAAAATAATCGAAATTCGTTGAAAACAAACGTTGAAAAAAGTCAACATAAAAATACACAATGACAACTGACTACATGTCAACTGTCAGACGGCCGTTGCTTGGTGATTCACATCACGTCTTTAAAATAATAGTGAAATCGTACTGACACAAAATGTCGCGCCATAAGTTCACCAGTGTTACTAAATACAAATTGGATTAGTCCAGTTGTCGTTGTTAGATATATCTGCAATTCACGTTTTCCTTAGTTACATGCGTCCCAAAGTACATCTTCCCCGACACTTTTAGCAATAAAGTTATTATAATCAAAATTGCGCTCAAGTTATCTGATATATTTATATCTCATTATCTAAAAATAATAATAATGATATAGAGTTCTGGTTCAGTTGCTGTAAGTACAATTATGCAACAAATATCAATTCTAGACGCGAGAAAAGTAAAAGGCATAATTTCCAGGTACATAAATATCGCAAGTAGACCAATTTGTAAACTAGAACCTAAGCTCACCAGTCTCCGATTTCGACCGCCAACACTTCCATTCCTATAGCGCACCTTCAGCCAGTAAGAGTAAATTTAATTCAATCACTTTAAAATTACACACTAACGAATACCAATAAAATACGTGTCATCGGTTTCAGATTTCTAAATCATCGAGTATCTTGCAGTTAACTGTAAAATTCCTCGCTAAATATCTAAAATTTAACTCCGACACATAAAATAAACAAAGCATTATCACTAGTGAGATATAAACAATCTGGGTTTAAGGCTGTGAAAGTGTCCTCTGGTAACTTGATACTTGAGACTGATGTCAATACGGATCGACATAAAATGGGAGAGTTTACGACAATACAGTTTCGGTTGGAGATCTGGAATCTGGAACTTTAATGTTTGTACATACAGAGCACACAAGCGCACGTATAGAGACCAGAACAACATGACCTATTTCTGAAAAATAACGGTTCCTACTAGAATTTTGCCATTCGCGATCAGATTTTCAATCAAATCTGTGATTACAGATACTACCAATTTAAGAAAATTAGAAGTCCTACATACTTAGGAATAAAGAGGAAAAAAATATCTTCTACTTTAAGGTGTAGGTTTCTAAATCGTGCACAAATTTCGCATATTGTCTAACTCATTGTCATCCTTCGTATATCTTGAAATGAAATGTTCCTGTTCTTAAAAGTCTTCCTCGATAGCACGACACCTCTTTTCCTTCATGTTTGTCATTTAAATTTGCCGCACTGGTACAGATTCATTTATTTTTATCATCTGGCCTCATAATGGGAGTTTTCTAGTTTTTCTGAAATCTATTCCAATTGTTCCTTTATTATTTCGTTTCTTATTCTGTAGAACATTGTTACCCCTTGTACTTTTCTTAGATATTTAGATTATAGTGGCAATTCTTCTCCTACATACCAGGAGAAGGATTTCCAGTGTAAATTTGATTGGTAGATCCCTCAAAAATTCTCACTTCTGATTGGTTCAAAAATGTAAAATACTACTTTCTATGTACGTCGCGTTTCTTCTGTCAGCTGTACAATTCGGGAAATTATTCTATTAGGAGTTAACAGTTACTACAGCACGAGTTAAAAAATGCGTAAGAAGTAATTATATTAATTAATTAAATGAATCATCACAGGTGAAGTATAGCGAAGAAGTCGAAGATAGCTAACCTATATGTCCATTTCTCTTGTGTAGATCTCTCTGGCGTTTCCGGCGTGCTCTCGTGACGCGGAACGTGCGAACGCGGAGCCGAGTCCGAGAACGTCTTATTACGTTGTGCCAACACACGCTCAGCGCTCGTCAAAACCGTCACTCGCCGACGATAAAGACGTGTAATTTGCAAGTGTCAAAAATAAAACCGTAACACGAATATTGTTCAGCTCTTCCAGCACAAAGAGCGCTCGAGATGCGCTGTTATTACCGCTGTTGATTGGACGTTCTTCGTGTCGACTATTGAAATCAACGCTTGACATTTTGTCGGCGGGAACACCCACTTCCTATTTCTATGCTGAACACTTTTATTCACTGATGAGTGATTGAGAGCGGTGTTTTGATGGGATGACAACGTGATCTGATCTCCTAACCCCCTTACGAAATTCATTTACAATAACTACAACCTGGCGAAGACCCTTTACTAGAGCCACAAAATGGCAAATAAGTCATTTATATTGAAACTAGACCCAAAAAAATTGGATTATTTTACTTTTTTTTGTTAAGCGGTCTCAACTGCTGAGGTTATATGCTGCCTCGATACCTCGTTTTCGGTATGACAACGGTACGCTGTGTTCGCTGGTATGGGTTTTCGCAAATCGGTCACCCATCCAATTACTAACTGCAGGTAGTGTTGCTTAACTTGCGTTTTTATTTATTATTAAGATATTTTATTTCTTTACACTTAAAATACATAAGGACTTTTCAATGAATATTTGTTTAAGATTATAGAAATTGAATTTACGAGGTAGCATCGAATTTGACCTCTAGTGTAGCATTCCAGGCTAAACCTTTTTCTACACAATAAAATTGACCAATTATCTGACTACAATTATTTACATTGCCTACTGTTTGAGATCCACAACACTTGAAAAATATAATGAATAACAATTAAGACTATTTAAACTGCAGATAGTCTTCAATTTAGATCAAATTAAAGAAAAATGGTGTAGAATCTCATTCTTTTCCAAGATTTTATCACTGCGATTGATGTTTCGATGTGACGCCAACATGATCTGATCTCCTAACCCCCTTACGAAATCCATTTATAACAACAACAACCTTGCGAATTCCTTCCCAAGATTTTTTGTCGCGATTCCTCAGCGTCCGAGGACTACTGTGCCCATGGTGTTAGAGTAAACACGAGGGCATGACGGTGCTCCGCTAGAGCTGGGTCTGTGTAAACAGCGTGAGTGCTCAGTGTGGCTGCGTCACCTCTCCACGCGTCAAGTGGCCCACTAGAAGAACGCGCAACTTGCAGCCCATTGTGAATATGACACGAGAATGTGTGTGGTATTTTTGTAAATGTGTGCGATATGTGTGGCCTCCATGTAGGTGATATTATGTTTCCTACCAAGATTTTGAAGATCAACGGGAATTTCTTTTCACAAACGCAATTTAATTATTTTGTATTTATTTGTTTCCTGTTTACAACAGAAAACATCCTAATTACTGTAAATGATCATATTGATTAGTGAATCATTAGGGTTCAATTGCATTATTTAGAGTAAGATCAAAATTACTTGATTCGTGAATCACTGCTTACCTAATATACGTAAGTTGGATTCCTTTACAGTAAGTAGGAGTTGCAGCCAATTACAAGTATTTCTAACTTTCTATCTGAAGAAAATAGATAAGTATTTGAATTAATTTTGAAATCACATACTTCAATTTCAATCTAATACTTTGATAATTTTTCTTGTACATCTTATTACTTTACGCAAATGTAAGTTTTGATATGTATAATTGCAAAGCAGTTAAATAGATATTTACATACCAAGTTCACACAAAAGGTTTCTACAACATTTTAAACTTAAATTCTATTAAATATTCCATCGTTTTCTTGGAGGATGATTCAGAAACTATAATATTATATTACCAATGAGTACAGTTTCTTACCTCCCGTACATATGTAGTATGTAAGAGAGGTACTGGGAGGGGTCAAAATTTTTGGTAGTGTGTTTTTAACAGATAAGCACGTTTTGAGGTCCCTAGAATACGATTCCACTGTTTTCAGTAAGAGGCCTCTCCCTCTCTGTCTGTGTGTATGTGTAACGATTTTTTTGGGAGCAGCAATCCATAAACCGAAAATGGTAGTTTACGTGAAGACTATCTGATTTTTTGGAAAAATTTCATTAAACAAATGAGTAAGTATTAATTTTGTAAAAAAATAATATTGGCTATAATTTTATATTATTTGTTTTCATGTTTTATACCGTATATAAAGTGTACCGGGAAGTTATGTGTTAGTTGCATCACATTATTAATAAATACTATCGAAATGGGAGTGTTTTTTCGGAAATTTTCCGCACTTTTCTTTAGGATCTAGCAATTTGATATTATAGACGTTATTAGGCCATGCGAAACAGCACATTTTAATGTATGACCCCAAAAATATTTTATTTTATTGCGAATAACCTCCTGAAACCCTTCTTCCAAAAGTAATTCAATAGAAAAAAGATATTAACGTTCATCATGGAACAATTATCAACTTATGTTACCTTTGTATCTTGACTGTTGCCTTACTCTAAATTAAATAATCTATAAGACACAAATATATCTTATGTAATCGAATAATTACGTATACATTATTACACACTATTTCAAAGTGTTATTTTTCTTCTTACTACTCTATATGTCGTTCCACAGCTCTGTGAGCGAAACGGCCCATCTTTTGTGTTGCTCACGTTTTTGCCATTCTTTATTTTCCTCCGAGAACCAATAATCGTTCACACTCCATGGTAAGCAAATCAGTGCAGTAACTAAACAAGAAACAGTTTCCTGTAACAGTCAGGTGTGTAGAGTGCCAAGTCGCCAAGTGTAAACATACATGGGAAAATTATCCTGCACAAGGATTCGCGTCACATTCCGCAAGATTCCATTCAGTTCGTTTGCATGTCAAATAGGCTAATGAGTACGAGACGATTTACTAAGTGTTACTACTACTGGGAATTCAACCGAAGCGAAGGCATTTTGAGAATTCCCAACAAATTTTTAGTAAATTGTAAGTTATGGCGTAAAGCGCGGTAACGCATCGGACTGTCCAACATAAGATCTTCAATTCAATTCCAATATTTTAATTTATCCTGGTGGTTTCCACTACACTAATATTTTTGGGAGTAGTGACATTACGATTGGTAACGCGAAAAAATATATTATATACTGAGGACTAAAAAAGATGTGCCACATCAAAAATGGGTAAATGGTATGATAATATATTTATAATCATTTAATTAAATATAATGATAAATTATTAAGGATAACACACCACACACGATCAGATTATTTTAAGAAATTTTCAGTTTCACAAAGTTTCACAAACTGAAATAATATTGGTTTGTAACGAGATACCCACACAAAATTTCGTATTAATTCTTTGTGGATCATGAGATCCTCAGTTCGAATCCTATACCCGACTATGAATTGTTCTTATACTTTCAGAGGTGACTCCAATCAATTTTATTTAAAAAAATAACGTTACAAATGATATCATTTGAATTGTTAACATTTTCCTTTAAATACAATATAACATCCTAAGCGTAAGAAAACAAAATAATGATTTTTTTTTGTATTTTTCGACAAAAATTCAATAACCAAAAAGTTACAGCATATTGAATTTTTTTTTTAAATTAACGCCCACCTACTGCATACCGCTGAAAATCGCATTTGACATTTTTGAACCAATCAGAAATGAGAATTTTTGACGTCTCTACCAATCAAATTTCCAGTATAATCGAAATTTGATTGGTCATGCACGGTGCATATTTACCAGCATAATTAAAATTTGATTGATTCATACATTAAAAAAAACTCACTTCTGCTTCTGATTGGTTCAAATACACCGTGCATAATTTTTTGAAATCACTTTGACTAGATGTAGGTAATGGGTAATAATAATGTCCGAAGTTATGGCATAACAATTAAATACGCAACTTTGATTATCCAGCACAAGATGACAGCTCTGCTAATATTTAATAAATATGACAAATTGAATTCCATCCTGAAATTCACGGAATTGTGCTTGGCCGATTTCTTAAATGGACTTTACAGAAACCTTAAGGTTAATATTTTTTGTTGATATTTCGCTATAAATAGTTCTGTCAGTTAAAATATAAAATAGATATTCTAGCTGAATCTATTTCGTGCTAGTTAGATTCCCTATGGAAATTTACCTTCTGGAATATTTCGTTTTTATTGCTACTTGAAAATTACCACTCGTCTTTGACTCACAGTAAATTTCATAGCAATAAAAACTCAATAGTCCAGGCGGTAAATTTCCGGAAATCAAACTGACACTTAATAGATTTTGTATGAAAATAATTGAGAAAAATCATTATTTTCCCGTTGCAAATCTGACGTGCATTATGAATCACCTATGAAATGCAGAAAAGTAGAAAATGTATTGCTTCAGTACGGATCTGTCGTTCGGTAGGATCAGCAGCAGTTCTTCAATCACAGCATTATCGACAAATACAGTAAAGCGGTGGTATTTGTCAGCTCCGCGATTATTTGACAAAAACAGCATAGTGCCGCGCAATGAAACTCCGTCGTACAGATCCAAATGCGGACAAGATGGTCTAGCAACGACAGATTAGTCGCAAGTGAACAGGCCACATGCTAACACGTATGTCGTTGCTCACTGCATGATGCTCATTCTCGTGTAGTTTTAATTAATTCCCAGAACGGGGAACTGGCGCTGATCGAAGATGGCACTGCCTTTGAACGGCCTCATCTGCGATGCTAACACTACTGCGATTATTCTTCAAAAGCAGATCTTTTTCATTTTCCACTATAGTGCATATGAAAATGAGAGTATTAAATTAAAATTTTGAAGAATACCGTTTGCTTTATAGATACAACGAAATTTACTTCTCAAACAGTAGAAACACCGCTATAAACGTTCTGATACTCCGTTTGGTCCGTAACATAGATATATAAAGGATTTTTCATAGTGATCTGTTTATATATGTATATTATTTTATTACATTATCCAATTTAAAAATGGCGATGTTTCGCGTTACTTCACCCTTCACTCCCCAATTACACTAATTCAGCAGGATTCGCTGCCATATCCTTGTCAACAAGATGATGAACATATTCATACACTGATAAAAAGGTTTTCTTGAAACAAACAAATTCCTCTTAAATGAACAGAAAAATTTATTTGAATAGTACCAATCCGATGCTGTTTTCATTGAAAACTTTTGTAGGTTTAATAAATATTCTTGTATGAAAATTAATCTAGTTTTGAAGGAACATATCAGAGAATACATCTGAGACTCAATATGGGGATGAAGTATGAGTAGTAATTCAAAATGATATTGTTTTAAATAAAAACGTTTCGTTTAAAATTAAAACTTCTTTATCTTTATTTATAAAAACAATATTTAAAATATATTCATTTTCTTTCAATGCTGAAAAACGATGATAAATAAAATTTATATTCAAAATTAATATTTTTTTTTTAAATTGAACCTAATCATTTTGTAAGAAATAAAATTTTCATCAACGAATGCATACGAAAAGAAAACTGAAAATTTTCTTGAAACAAGAAGTTAATTTTATGACTGTACTGGAGATCATCCCTTGAATTAATTGGCAATCTTTACGACTATCCCTAAGGAAATAATTAATCGCGCGTCACTGGAATGTCTCTGTCAGACTGATATATTAGTCTCTTTCATTCTCAACTTTATTTAATCAAATTTGTAGACAGTAATATTTAAATATTGAAAAATAAATTAAGTGATTTTCAAGTAATGAAGTAAATATAAAGGTAACATTGTTTTCAGAATCAGTTGCTTATATTCTTGGAGTAAGTATTATTATTTCCATGATTTCATGCCGTATTTGGCCTAGTGAATAATTATTATAATCAGCAAATTATTGGAGTAAAATTAGTATGAATTTGTGATAATGTTGTACAGCTTATATTTTCTTCTTGAAGCAGAAATAGTCATGAATTAAAATAATCGCAATGATTTACATATAAAATAATGACACCCTGATCAAAATTGACTCACAGTTCACAGTTATAACAAAATTATATCAATTATATTGTGAAATCAAATGCTGTGTGATTAGTTCTATTTTCAATTGATTTACCATACACAGCTACTATTACATTATTCTATTTTTTCTTGTTATTATTCAAAGCTAGACTTCCTTCTCCTACGAAGTCGAGTCTTTTTTACACCATTCAAATTTCAATTACCAGGCATAATTATCATAATTACACATTGCCCGGCCATATTTCAAGCGCTGTGTAATTTGTGTCACACTTAAAGTCGATCAGAGACACATTCCGATCAGCGTTGCGTTCGCGTGGTCGTTTTTAGAACTAACCACGAATTACGCAGTAGTGGTCATTTATTTCAGTGAGTTGTAGAGCATACCGAACATTTGTACGGTGTGATTAGGGCTTAAACCACTAGCATTAGACACCGATAAATATTTAAATTATTGTAGATTAGGTTTTTTATGATAAACGAAATGCTATAACAGATGGTGACTGTTTTTCTGGTGTACCGTGTATAAAAAGTAAATTGATGCAATAAATAAATATTTTACTTTGAAATTCATTAGAGAGGTACATAGAAATATTTTTGTACTTCCGGGAGTAAATGCCCTAACTATTCTTAATTTTCGTGGACTGAAATGTCACTTTTAATTTTAACGGGATTAAATTAACATAACAAGTAAATAAGTAACATTAATTATAATTATTTTGTATAAATAACATTTAAATGCATATTTTTTACATTTTGTTCTTGATATACCCAAGATTAGTGCAACCTAAAAAATAATAACAGTTCATAAATACAGAGTACCTATATTTAAACGGTTTTTTTAAATTATTTACTTTAGGCTGAAAATGCTAAAATAGTGTATATAGCACAGGACCGAAATGCCTGGAATTCCTCAGGATTAAATTGGGCACTTCAGTCCCTTGGAATAAATTATAGTGAATTGAAGGACACACCATAGCGTTTTCAATGTTATATTTGAAATTTTCAATTATTAGCTTCTCAATTATTTTACATCAAAGAAGTTAAATAGTTCATTGCAGATGAAGTTTTTCTGCATTTTTTACACTAATATTTATAATGGGGTCTTTCACTATTTAAAAAATTTTTTTTATGTCCCTTATTTAAATTGAAGACTATCTACACTTTTAAAAATTCTTTATTGTTATTAATTAAGCAACAATGATTTTTAAAAAATGTTATGACGTCATTGTATTCATATATTTTTTTACTTATTTTATTACTATTATTACAATAAAATAGAACATTTATGTGACAAAAATTATTTAAATCTCTACTATTTGACATCTAATAGGAACCCGAAAAATGACGGAAAGACAATGTTTAATTTTAAGAGTCTTGATTAAAAAATTTTAAAATAGTGCTCTACAACAATATATTAATAAAATAAACTTTTATTTAAAATCAAATTTATTTTGTAATTTCATGACACCGATGAATTTAAGAATATTAACAATTTCCGTCATTTTACCAGTTTCAGGTAGAGTAAAATTATAAATATTAGTTTAATAAAATGCAAAAAAAATTCCACTGCAATAAACTATTAATTTTTTATGATGTAAAACAATTATGGTATCCAATAATTGAACATTTCAAAACTAGCATTGAAATTGAAAACGCTGTGGTGCGTTCTCCGTTTAACCATTCTGTATAAAAATATTTTTGATATAGTTTCTGATTTTTTCAAAAATACTTTCACTAAATGGTGATTCTAAGTATAATTCTAATTTAAAATCGTTAGTTTTACGAAGTTTCAAACGGTTGCTAATTATTGTAAGTGGTAATTATAATTGATAATGAAATTGCCCTGAATACAGTTTTACACTCGAAATCAGTCACATATTTGATCAAATCTCTGAACAAATTCTTGATCAGAGAAATTTAGTGCAAGTTTTAAAAAATGTTGAGAGAAGAAGGGTGCACGTCCCAGTGAGAACAAATGGTTTGGATTAGTTGAAGTGGCGTGCAACAGATAGCGCTGCAAATCACCTGGCGAGCATTATGGGAAATTAATATTTCAATCGGATAAATCATAAGGAAATCGCAGATGTACCGTTGCAGAGTTATTACTTATTATTGCTTACCCAGTGAACTTTTCATTGTACTGGGTCAGCAATTTAAACAGCTCGCTCGACTCGATTCATATCTGCCGTTGCTTAGAACTTAGAACTGTTCCATTTGGAATTTGCACGCATCGCAACCAAACAATAAAACTGCTTCATTTACTTTGACAATTGATGTATGAAATCCTCTTGAACTCTATTTTCATTAGTATTTACTGTTAGCAGTAATTAAAATCAGTACCTTTATTGCGAGTATATTGTGAATGAGGCTGTATGGATGATAAAACTAATCGATTATTGTGTAAAGAACAAACAATATCTATTAAACTTATAAATAATTATAGCATTATTAAAATAAATTATTTTATCTTGTACTGATCACAATGGGGTAAATAGCTTTGTGGCAACGCAGTGGAATGTGGATCGTGAGATCCTTAGTTCTAATAGTTACAAGTAATTAAAATACGTAATTATTTACATATTTCAAAAATGTAATTGATAATTTAAATTTTCAATCACATTCGCTCTGTAATGGAATGTTCAGTAATGAATTACATTTTTTATGTAAGTAATTAGTAATTCTAGCGATTTTTCATTCTAATTACAATTACTAAATTTTTATATTTTTTTTTTTTCATGAATAAAATGATCAATTTTATACATTTTTGATTGAGATAAAATAAATATTGCGTTTCAATTTTTAATTAAAGACAAATGGAGATCTTTAATTTTTCTAATAATCCAACAGTTCAAAATCTGATGGTTCTTAGTAAATTTCCAAATATCAAATGACTTTTTTTTGTAATATAACGCCATTTTGTCTTTCTTAGATCCTGTTGCCTTTGAATTATATCTTACTTTTTTTAGTATAAAGTATAAAATAAATAAATATGTAGGCATATTAAAATTATGTGCTTTTTCTTAAAAAGTAATTGTAATTATTAAATGTAATATAATTGAGCTAATTAATTAATTACATCCTGATCGTAGAGTAATGTAATTTAACGATTGTAATTTAATTAACGTTGAGACAATAATTATAAAAAGTAATGAATTACAATTTTTAGTAATATGTCAATTTCTGCATGTCAGTAGTTTAGCACGCCAGAGGTCCTGGGTTCGAGTCCCACTGAAGAGCATGGTCGTTTGTATTGTTCATAAAATTCATAATCATCCACTCATGAGGCTGCATATGGTCATAGTAGTAAATCCACTTTTCAACTTCGTAAAGAAAAGGTAATTTTAATACAGTCAAAATTATTTTATAAATTTATGTAACAGTAAGGATCATTGTTCAAATTATAGCAAATATACTTCCTCCGAATCGCAATAAAAATAACGGGGTTACTCTTTTAAATTAGAAGGCCCAAGGCAAAGAAATAGTTCAATTTTCGGGGAATGAATAGCAGCAGCTGGTAAATTTGTTTATGCAAATTAATTTCAACTTGAGATGCAGTGTGACAGACATTTATAAACGATCCGTATCAAATTTCAATTGCAATTCTTTCCATTTGTCATTTGATTGAAGTCGCTATGCATGGCCATCGACTCTTAACTGACGTTACAATATCGCTTCAGTGAAAAATTGTCCAGCACGCAATGTTCCCGTCATTGTCGTTCACTTTAAACGTCTTACGCATTGCGCATACATTATATCAACTGTATCAAAACTACATAAAATTAGAAGCATTCTGTTAAAACACTCACAATACTGATAAGCTTTGCTCTTAAACTGTTGAGGCTTGAACTCGATGGCCTTAAAACTGGATGATGAGTACGAAGTAAAAGCATTCTTGTGTTAATTATCTCTTTGAAATCAAGATGGCAAAATAAAAACAAGAATTTATTGTTCTAAATAAAAGTGCTATTATCAACTTACCTAACCTTTCTTCGGCATTTGAAATATTTTATCGAAGTATTCAGAACCGTGAAATATTAATCGAGATGTCACAGAACAAATTAAGAGTTAAATCAATTTAAAATTGTTATTTGTAGCACGAGAGGAATTTAATATGTAATTATTAAAATAACCCGTGACTGATTTGAAGATGGCGAGAGGTTATCCGTTTCTGTTTAACAGTGTTTCCTACATTATAAATAACTCTAAAATGTAATTTAATTATTTGAAAAGGAGCCGCCAGCAACGAGAGGACCCAGAGGTCCTCAACACGGTCAAGAATCACCTTTTTTGTAATCCCATTCATATTTACAATCTATCTGTACAAAGATATTCACACGGAAAAAATTGATTGTTAAAATAGCAAAAATGTATATTACATATAGTCACAGCAATTTAGATATTTACAAAAACAATATTTGTATTTTTATTAGTTATATGATATTATTTATATTGTTGTAACAGCAATCGAAAATAATATCGTATTGCTAATATAAATATAAATATTGTTATTGTAAATATCTAAATTTCTGTCACTATACGTAAGATAAATTCTTGTTACTGTAACAATTCATATTTTCCGTGCAGTCAAGTTTAGATGACATGGGAAAATAAATGAACATTGGGAGTACATTACTAACAATTACTTAATTACTATAATTACAGTTGACTAATAAAGTAAATACTCAAACCTAAGTTAAACTATTTATGTCGGTTCGGTAAATTTAGAGGGTTGTAACCTTTTTAAACATTTAACACTACCGCACTACACGAGTTTCACGATTAGTTTATTTTTGTTACATTTTAGTCTTTGAATGTATTGTGCACTCAGTCTGGGGAATTCTTCTTTAACGGAAGGCATTTGAAGATCTTGCAAAATAATCCAGTTGGGGACAAATCATTGTCATTGACAATCATGCGAAGGATTTCTGATTGAAATAGGTACTTCAAGTTCAATGCAGTAGGTCCAAACTGACTTGATTATTGCTTTATTCAGCAGCAATTTGTTGTTGGTGGATAATATTGATTTTCTATATATTATATACAGCTGTTTTATCATCAAACACAACTGCTTACGTTTGGTCCATATTCATTTACGCCAACGCAGATGTGTTTCTAGGTCCATTCTTAAATATTTGACATCATCAGTTTAAGATAGCTAGCGACTGTTTAGATATACTGGGGCGCCTGTGTCTCTTCTGGTGGTAAAGGTGATGTGGGTGGATTTACTTTAGTTGGTTCCCCAAGTTGATATAAATATTGCTATATCTTCTGCATTATGCATATGTAGCAATTTTTATTTGGTCTAGGGTAGGAAAATCAGCTCTATACAGAAGATTTAGAATCGGTCCAGTAACACTTCCTTGGGGAACACCCGATTGCACTGGGTGGAAACTAGCGCCAGCGTTTTGATATTTGATATGGAATTGCTGGTTACAATGGTATGACTTGAGGAGTTGGTAGTACTTAACTTTAATAAACTTTGCAACTTGAGCGCAGAAATTTGCAAATTTAACTCAACAGAAATAAATTTTTTTTGATTCCACGGTAAAATACAGAAAATAAATTCCTGTTTGGGTGCTCTGGTGGAGGATGAGTTCATCTCATTATCAAAAGCGATGTCTGGTCCATTTGGAAATGAGCGAGAGAGACAAGAAATCCCGGTCACTCGAAACAATATAAAGTGCATGAGAGAGCTGAGAGTTGTGCTCGTGCCGCATTTTCGTTATTTAAATAATTTAAGTCCGTCTGACAGAATTCATTAGCGCACCGAATAGTCGCTGCGGGCCATCGCACTGAAATAAAGCCTAGAGATTTACTGGCCCGCCTCACTATGGTCACACATACATTCACAGGAGATATTATCATAATACTCTTGCTCCAACTCCACCAGAAAATAACACAACAAAATTATTTACCAAAAAGTTCTATAGTTTTCCATTTGTTATTTCGGATACTATTAAATTAGGATGAACCAGTTTGGATTTCACATAAACAAACAAAAGTAAATGCAAGTAAGATGTCATTGTTATGGAGTAAATAGCTCTGTGGATTATGAAATCCTTTTAGTACTCCTATAGTGCCCCATTAATTATTTACTAATGGTTCAATGGTGTGATGATATATTTACTAAAAACCACAACAATATGTAAGAAAATATAGCGATTTTCACGAAAATAAATTTTATTGCATTCCCTGATTCCGTTCTAACCATTTTCCCAATGGGGTCTGTATGGATGGATGGATAGATAAATGAATTGATGGTTGAATGAATATAGAAGTTTACTTGATACACAGAACAGTAAATTTAAATTGTTTCCTATATGAAATTAGTTGCTAAAAAAGTTTAAAGTATAATAAAAAAGAGGAAAGTTAAATTAAAATGTCAATTATGAATTTTGAATGATCGTCATTTGTTTTGCACTAAAATACAAATTTTTATTTGAGTGATCGTTAATGTTTTACTTATTATAACAGTTATTAGAATAATTTCGTGTTTAGTATCAATGTCACACTATATGAAATTGGAATTTATATTATCAATTATTTCTCATGAAATAGTGAGGAAAATATGTGTTTCTTCTCTAGAGAGGAAATTATAGAAGTGTTACAAATATGAATATTATTTACAATAAAATATATTGTAAAAAATTATAATTAAATTCTTAATATAATTGAAAATCTTTTTTAGTGATATACATACTTTAAATCGTCTTACAATTATGTCATATTTTAATTTTTTAGATTAAATCATAATTTGACAACTTTAATTTATAATTAAGATAGGATCATTGGCAAAACTGCTTTTGTATATCTATAGATATTTCAATTATCCTAGTTGTTATAATAAACATATAACTGAAACATTTGTTCTATATTTATAGTATTTATATGTATAGGAAAGTCGCGTGGTGCCCACAGCAGATTTTTTTCTTTTTCAGAACATATAATTCACCCGCATTGTGTAGCTGTCGGAAAAAGCCTCATTACTAAAATTCAATCGATTAGTCAGAGCCACGCAATAAATAATGCATTAATATGTGGGCAAAGACATGAGAAGAAAACAAAAAAAAATCGTCCAGAGACAAAATGTGTCGGTGAAGCTTGCAAATATCGATCAGAGTTGGCGGAGCGCGAGAACTGGTTATTTATGGACGGCCGCGACGGCCACGACGGCCACGACGGTCGGGCCGCTGAGATGCATTCCCCATAAATTATTGGCATTGTGCTAAATAATTTATGTGCCATCGACCATTGGACGCACTTCCACGAATTGGCCCGAAAAACTGCACCTGACCTCGCCTTGCGAAATTCTGTAACGCCACAATGGACACTTTGCAGCGACGAAACGCGAACCAATTTTACAAAATATGCTCCACGTACAATGTAGCGAGTTGGACATTTAATCAAGAAATATATTCATTAGTAGAAATTGGGACAAATCAAGTTGTGAGTGAATTTATTATTGTTTTGCAAGACAATGAACGTTACTGTAATGTTACCTATAACAGTGAATATATCATAAGTGGGCTTTGCCAGTTCCAAAGATCCAGTTACTAGAATTAAAATGGTAATATATTGTGTTCTTCTTAAGAATGTGCTTTAGATAGAAGAATCCAGTTAGAAATAGTAACATTTCAGTAATAATTTACTTTGTGTGATATTTAATCTCCGAATAAATTGTTTGGCAACTAACTGTCATAAATATAATAAAAATAAACATTAATCGATATTTATGGCATTATTCGCCGGCAACAAAAGCCATTATAACATTTTTTATTTCCACGAAAAACAAAAATACAACTCATAGGATCTCGGCTATAAATATGACGGTGTCGTCGGAGTTGGCACGGCGTTTTATTCATATTCATAATATCGGCTCGGAGATGGATACAGAATTTCCGAACATGCGTAAAGTATTTCGAAAAAATGCCGTTTGTGTTGTGAAACACACACGAGTATACGCACGCGGTTTATGTAAATGAAATGTAAGTATGCTAGCTAACGACACGCGGTCATGTTTTTCATAACGTGAACCGGAGTCCACGGAGCGAGAGGACGATACGCGAACGCCGAATTCGACACCGGCACGGGCTCATCTCGCCAGGGGCCCACTCGCCACAAACGACACCGAAAGACATGACATTTTATATCCGCCTTAGTTGTAGAATTTACTAATGTCAAAAGAAATATAACAATCCATGAAGCGTAGAAAATACTCAGGACTGCAGTCAAGTGGTATTTATTAATCAATCATAAGCCAACGTTTCGCCAACACTTATGGTTTCATCAGGGCAAATGACTAAATTAGTTAGAAAATTTAGTCATTCGTTCTGAGTATTGGCGAAACATCGGCTTCTGACTTATTAATAAATACAACATGACTGCAGTTCTGACAATTTTCTTTCCTTATATATTCATGCCAGTCGATACACACTCCAGTTTCAGACTAAACATGATACACAGTCTGATATGTTATCAGGAAGCTATTTACCCTTTAAGTAAAATTAAAAAAATATTTTAATTTAAAATAAATATGACATCAATATTCAATCACAAAGGGTGCTATAGACTGACCACTAGTTCTGTTCTTACAAGAACCTTTCTGATGCCGTTGTGGTTACATTAGTAACAAAAAACCGTTGCATAGATTAAGATTCTGATTTTACTAGAACGAATTGGTCGCGAATCAAGTAACTATGGTATAGTTTAATTAGCGTATGAAAGTTGAAGTTTAAATTACTTTATGGTCATGGTTTCTTTTCATAGAAACTAAGGGTATGTTTCCAGATAACCAGTCAAGTCTTGGCCTTGAAAATTACAGAATTACTTTAACTTTATGTCTAACTCAAAATAGATGGATCACAACAATAAGGTTATAATCTCCGAACAACAATACAGGGATGTATACAAGTATTACAATAACCCATCTATTTTGAGCCAATTATGCGCATGTATTTGTGGAATTTTAGATCATACATCTTTCAATTGTTTTCATGGGGCAAATCTATAAAAGCATAATAGTTATTTACTTTACAAGTGGGTAATTCCAATTTGCCCACGTATGAAGTATAACGTTTTATCCAACACCTCTTAATAAATGAAAAATGTATTAAAGAAATATTATTTGACAGTGATATATGCTGTAAATTTTTAAATTAAAATGTCAATCGAGGTAGTTACCAAGGTGTAGTGTGTTATTATTATTGCTTTCCTCAAAATTATACCCACTAATGGGTAATCTGTTACTTTCCTTGTTTATAATCGCCATAGTTATAGAGCATTTATTGAGAGGTGTTGGATAAAATAATTAAAACGTCATTTTAGATCACTAATTGAACTATACTTGAAGCCCTGGTCCTCCTAAGACTGTCGTGTGTTTTTAAGGACCAAAATTTCGATTCTAAATAAATCATTGACAAATTGTTATATATGGAAAATCAAAAGTTTTGTAAAACAAAAAATACCGGAAATAAAAGTTGCTCTGTGGTTCTCTCTATTACCGCAGAAAAGGATAAATAGCAGGATGATATATTTACTTATTTTATTTACATATATTGTTTAGCAGAAAAAGTATATTGTTTAAGTATGTTTTCCAAAATTAAAATAAATATAGCATCTCGCTAATTATCCACATTGGATGTGGCATTGTACTTTCGCATATCTCGTTCAGTAATGTACTTTTGTACGTGAATTGCGGTAACCAGCCGTCAAGTTAAAATTTCCTTGTTCAATCATATTAAAAACTACTAATACTATACAATATATATTTTATGCAAACTGTGGTTTCTTTACTGTACAGGTACAAAAATATAGAGCAAATTTTAAAAATAAAAGTTTAAAACTAAAATGTGTCCCAGTGCGGCCCTGTGGCTTGGCGTGCGTGTCACATAATTAGAAAACAGCCCGGGCAGTTTGCATAAATTAAAATGTGTGGGCACGAGCTGCAAGCTTTAATATTTTAGTGATTTTTATTGAGCGAGTTCGTCTAGAATTCAGATGATCATCTTAGTGTCGGTTGCGAGAACATATCTCACCCGAGGATTTACATACAGACGACCTGGCTAGACCGCGGCTGCAGGATAAAAGAATGCCCGTGAACCCAGCGTCAAATAAATTCTAACGTGAATCTCGTTTAATGGAAACACAAACATCATCAGTATAAATTTTATACACAGCGGAACTTATGCGATTTTTGCACTCGTCAAATCTCCAAATTAATTTGCATAAATAACATATTTACATGCAAAATATTATGCGGAACTATGAAATTGTAGTAGGAGATAAATCACGGGATTAACAGTTCTTTTATTGTTTTCGAAATTTACGGAATTCTGTGTCACCAATTTATTCAAATGTGCATTAAATTGGGAAATTGGTTTCGAATTGCTTAGATATTCTACGATATAAAAGTGAACCTTAATTTTAAATATTTGCTGTAAAGATGTGGGTGAGGAGGAAAGGGAGGGGAGGGGTTCAGTCCACGATATTTTAAATATATGTATTGACTTAATTTTGATTGTTGAATAATTACACTTAATACATGTTTGGCATATAAAATGGATATTTTAGTTATTAAAGCAACAATAATTATTGAATATATAGTTCATAGTTTTTTTTTTCATAACGGGAAGCAGAGAAAAAAGTTTTCATCTAAAAGTTATTGCGAACATCTTTTCTTTACTCCAGTATAAATACATCCCCATTATTTCAATTTTCTCGATGAATTGTAGTACCCGTAATTCACGACAGTGAATTATGATTCATAATTCACTCTTCTCAACAAATCACAGAGCCAGAAATCCATAATGCACGTTTATTTATAAATTGTAAGAAGTATAAATGCACCAAAAACTGCAGACTGAAGTATTTGATGGCAGAGACTTCAACGCAACGTGAAGAAAGCAAATGCCTTCAGTGGAAACTTTTCCCAACGATTTGATATTAGAAAATGTGAATGGTTACGTTACAATGAGATAGTAAATTAAAAGATGCTGTATCAGAAACAATTATATCATCGCCTACGAAGGAACCTCTTAATAAGCGCATTTAACATTTAACAATTTTAATTAGAAAATCCGTTGTAAGACATCGTGTATTCAATTAACAGGCACCGCACGAGTTGGAAACATCGCAGTCGGATGGATCAAGTGAAGAGTGAATTTTTCCGCGGTGTCGACAGATGGCATCTCTGCGTCTCTCATCTCTGTCGTTCTGGAGGTTTATTAGTGTTGGTTAACGTTAACCTACTCTCTGCCTACGCGGTTTTAAGCCATGTTAAATACGCACTTTGCCGTAGATTTGACATGAGCATAGTTGTCACTCGCGGAATATTACATCATCAAATTTATTGTTTTATTTTGATGCAAACATCGTAATTGTAAACTGTTAGACTCATGTGTGAAATTGCCGAAGGTAGTTACAATTAAATTTTATCTGTGCTACAGGCGAAATTTTCTAATAATGATGATTGTAAATAGATTTTATTTGCAGTGCAGTGTCGATGAGATTGTTGTTCGCATTCTTTACTGACATGAAAATCTTGAAAACATGTTACAAGTTTTTATAGCTATGGGAGTGCTCGGCCATCATTCAAAAAGTAAATAAATGACAGAAAAATGTATTCAAGAGCACATATTTTCAATACATTTATTATACCCACGGGGTGCTCATTTTACCGACTCACCTTTTAGATCTCGAGGAGAGATGTTAAGTCAATTAGATCAACAAATTTATAACTTCATGAGACCTCTACCTACCGCCCTGCACAAAAACCTTGTACTATTAAAACATTATATCAAAGAGCTTCTACTTTATGCCTTCACAGTAAACTTCAAGAAGTCAGTAAATCGCAAATAAGGAGAGCAATAAAGTCGAAAAATAATCCTTTAAACGTTCCTCAATATGCTACTAACAGGAAATTATTTGCCACTTTTCCATAAATTGATAGATTGACATTACAACAGACAAATTGGCAGGATTCTTAATAAATTTGACATACAAATGTCATATAAAACAAGTAAAAAATCCATGATCTTCTTGGCAATTATGAAAATATAGTTCCTCTGCATTGTTCTGGCATTTATAAGATTCCGCGACAATGTGGTAAACTACATTGGTTAAATTGGTAGAACTCTTGTATCAAGATTAAAAGAAAACAAACGACATTAGCCATTAGATTAAACCAAGCCGATAAATCTGCAGTTGCTGAACATGCTATTCAATGTACAGGGTGAGTTTTTTAAAGCAACCAATCAATTTTGCTGGCTAAATAACTTTAGAGAAAAATTAAATGCACAGGCTTACACAGCAAGAAGTGGTTCATATTGTACAGTTGGTAAAATAAAATTATCAGGCATGGGGTGTTGCGAGGGGTAATGAAAGTTATATTTTTTAAAATGAAAATAGGTATTTTTTCATTGGAATGGATAGCCCGAAATGTTCCCTTTCCAATGTCTCTATACCTAAAATTAAATTAAAGTCATAAAGTTGAAAAAAACATTAACATTTTTAATGTGAAAAATATGACATTAGCAATAATAAAAAAAATAACTTGTTTTGTTGAACGGCCTACCTAATGTCATATTTTTCATATTAAAAATGTTAATGTTTTTTTGAACAACATATTTATTTATTGTTTTGTAATTTACCTAATAAAGGCAGCACTTCGTTGCCGAGACATTGTTATATTAATTAAATTTTTACAGAACTTTATCCAAATATTGTTTTAATTATTTACGTTCTGAAAGTTTCATTCAATATTTAGAGTTGATATATCCTTCTTTTAATCTTCTCGTTAGTACCAGAAATGAATGTTTTTGGGGACAATTATGAATGATTTGTGTACGCATCCGGTACAGAGTGATATCACCTCCGCACTGTTGTTTGAGGAGCGCGGGAGGAAGAAAAAGAACAGGTACGGATCACCGCATTCTTAATGTTCGACAGACCTCTTTTTACTAATCGTTTCGCTGGAGAGAACAGACAAGAAATTTGCATTTACAAGGTTGTAAAAATTGTAATGTTATTGTAGATAATTCAAGATGTAAGGAGTGTTTTGAAATCTGTTTAATGTTCATTCCAGTGGCGCACAGAGAAATTTTATTAGTTTTCATAAGAAACATCCCAGTTTTCATTTTGTTGTTTCACATTTTTGTAAAAGTCCTGCAAAGAGTTTTAAAAAAACTCTGTTTAATTTGGAAGAAAGTTCGATTGATTTTATCTAAATTTAGATTAATAATACCCATAACATGTTGAAAGCCACTAGCCAGTGTCGTGTAGCTTCTGGGAGGCCGTAATAAAATACAGTCATGTTTACACGGCAAAACGCTGAAAAATGGATCATGACATGTGTTGGTCTTGTAAAAAACTCGAAGTCGTGCTTCGAACAAAACAGCAGCGATCGTGAAGCGAAGCCATCGTCACGAGCTCTAGATCTCATCGTCAAAAATTATTAGTTTTATTGTTACAGTAGCTGATGTTTTTATGTATAAGTAATAAACACAACATGCCGTCGAGAACAACGCAAACCGTTATTGTGTTCAATTGTTTTGTTGTTGGGTTGGAATATCTGAAATTGTAATTCGCACAAAGCAAGATCAAGTTTAGAGACTTTAAGATTACGGCATTTCTAAGCGATGGTTAGGGCGAACTAGGGCGAACTAGAAAATATGATTTTTGGATTGTTGCATTGTTATAGTGTTTGGGGTAGAGGTGCTAGACTTCAGAATAAATTTATATTAGTGGTGTGAATTTCTTTTTGGAAAATAGTTCTTGGAAGGAATTTCAAGTGAATAATTTAAAGGCATTTAAACGAGCGTCCGCGCAATCTTTTCCTGAACCATAATTCACAATTTTGCCGAAGCAGAGAAAGTAAAATAAAATGACAGAGAGAGAGAGAGAAGACTGGCGTACAGTAGAGGGTATAATTCACTGGCCGAGAGAGGAGTACACGTACACGTAGCATTAAGTCGCCGATAATATTCAGTAATAAACAATTTTCACTTAAATAAACGTTAAGTTATCGGTGCTGTCGACAATTTACACTTTCGGGGCAGCGGGGGTGGTCCATGGACGTCTCTGCGGAGCCCGGATGTCGCCGAAACGCGCTCATAAACGAAGAAGGTTGGCGTATTTCATCGGATCGACCTATGATAATATCACGTAAAATATACTCCAATATATTACAAGGATTGTGGACGGTTTACTAAATTACTGTCTGCAAAAAGTGAAAAACTAAAATGAGTATTAAGCTAATAAATATATCATCGTACCATTAACCCATTTCTGCATAACAATTAACTTAGAATATCATCATGGTAGATTTTAGTAAAGGGGCCAGCAGCAACAGTTTTTTATCATATGAAAAATTGTTCGCAAATTGTTAATCTGTTTTTTTGTTATTACTTATTCTGAAGTGGGGTTCACGAGATCCTAAAATTGGATCCCATAGCCAACAATTGCAATTTAAATTTTACCCATGTGGTTGGTACGATTGGTAACCGCACTATATGGGCTAAATTATTTTCATTGTCGAGATCTGTGAAAGCAGGGTGCCACACTCAAAATGGGTAAATGGTGTGATGATATATTTAATGATTGAATGATATATCAACATTATTAAATTACACAGTAATTAACCTTGCATTTGCTAGGTTCACAGAGAAAACGTAAGTGATCTACTGTTGCAGATCTACGCGATTCAAATTTTAAATATTTTTAATACAGAATGTTCGGAAACGTGATGATAAGCTTCAGGTAGTACAACACTTTGATTTATTCTGAGTTATAATCCAAATGAAAAAATTGTACGAACCTTTCGTAAAGCCATACGAAGCCATCAAAATTGTTAACATACGATTATAATTAAACGAAATTTGAATTTTCTTATGAAATATTTATTGATAAGAAGGACTGTGTAAAATTGCGTTAATGTAACTAATCATTCAATATTAATATTTTAAGTTTTTAACTCTCCTTCAGACGTATGTTTTGCCTAGTTACCAGATGACTGCTATAATAATTGTTTGATTTACAGTTGCCAAAGTTATATTTCTTTAAGTAGGTAGCTCTCGTGTCTTTACTAAGGGCAGTGCAATTGTTTTGTATTAGGACTTTCCTCTGAATTAATAAAAGAAACGATTTACTTTTTTACTACTTTCCGACCAGCTTTTATAATATAAATATTTGTTAGGTCTGCTCGACACACATAATTTAATTTTCAAATAAATTCAGTTTAGAATAATTTAAAGATCAGACTGATACATGTTGTAGAATCCAGATTAACTTTGTATCAAATGAATTTAAATTCCTGGTGCGTTGGACCCACAATTTCATCACTAGCGGGCAGTGATTCCACACGGCTGATAAATTGTAAATTTCGAAAGCAGAATCTTGAATCCGATTCGAATTTTATACGCTACAGTGTTCGGTAACGGGACGAGTTAACCCATATTTTAATATTTATCGTGGTTTTCCTGGTGTGCTCATCCGCTACACATTGTCACACTGATTGTAGTTTATGTCCGATGTGCTCTTGTATAGCTTTTTACGACTCTCAAATCGGTTTTGGAACTTTACGATTTTTTATATCACTCCACACGGCGGACTTTCAAAAAGATATTCTATGATCATGTTTGCACCTTCATAAACCTCGAGAGAATCCTACTCCTTTTGACAGCTGGTAAACGCAATTCACGCCTAGAATATAACACATATGTTTTTCCTTGGTCTTTCTTTTTTTTTATAGTGTGCTCTCGAATTATCCAGCTTTCTCTCAACCATTAAGATGTTCGTCCTAGTGGAAACTTAGTGGATGGTTTGAAATCCCTGTTTAATTTTACTAACCTAAATTATGAGAGAGTAATAAATCAAAATTTGCAAGAGTAATATTAGATTTTTAGATATATTTTACCAAGATGCTCATAGAATGCTGCTCGCTTTATCTCTAGAATGAAACTTTACATTTTTTCTGAGGCTCAAGATTCGTAAATTATTTAAGTTTAATATCCTGAAATGTATGTTTACATGAATTTAATAATAATAGAAAAAATACGATAAAACCAGAAAAATATTTGTCGCAGTGGCACGCAAGGCGCTGAATGCGTGCCGGCGAGCAATATTTAGTAAACACTTTTCAATAAGGTTAAAATCGAAAACATCAGAAAGTAATTTACGAGGTGCTATGCTATAAATATCAAACATAAAATTTTATAGCATCAATGTTTTACATACTTTTATTGTATCGGACGCATAATTTCGGTTATAAATAATTTCGTAAGTGTTTACAGCGATCGGCATTAACTAAACACTCTCCAACGCAAAACGAAAATTTTACTGCGCTCTGTGTGAAAATCAGTTAATTTCGTACGTTGTTCTCAAAAGATATTTATTGGGATCATCATTATGAAAACTGAAGCGCGTTCGGTTTTACGATGTCTTAAAGTCAGAATCCATTTTGTTCATTTTGTAAATTATCGCATGTATGCATGCATGGGCCTAATAACTCCCCGGTTAACCCATTAAGCGCCAAGCAATAATCTGACAGGGTTGTAAAATTAATTTTAGTTTAAATTAGCCAGATTTACACTAAGTAAGACAAAATTAGGTTCAAAAAAATTTTTTTCTACAGGGTGTTCCTGAAAAATAATGTTGCGTTTTCGCATCAACGGCAGAATCCGTTAGTATAAGTAAAATAGTATTTTATTTTAAACTACTGAATTTATTTTTAAGGAAATACAAAAGACATATAATAAATTTAATAATAAGCATAAAACATTTAATTACATGTTGTGGAAGCTGTCAAAACAAGCTGAGTGTAAATGAACTTTACATTTTTTACACATAAATACAGTCTGACTTCTACATTTTCTGCATTTTTTTCTAGATTTTTCAGGATGTCTTATAATAACGTGTCCCACTGTATCCATTCTCATATCGTCTGGCAGTTCCGTTCTTGTAGGTCGGCCTCGTCCTTTGTAAATTGGAATTGACACTTCTTCATCGCCACTGTCTAATTGTGGGATAGCTTGTTCTGTTTTTATTAGTGCCATTGCAATGTAAGAACGAAATTCTAATTGTGACATAGAAGATTCATTTGCTAATTTGTATATCTTCCATGCATTGACGATAGTGCTGTCAACGGTATTTATAAAAAGTGGCCACCACCATTTTTTTCCCTTACTCTTATGCGGTAATTGGCTATTCCGTTGTCGTGGAGATCAACACCTCCCATGTTTTTGTTGTATTCTTTTATTAGAAACGGTTGGGGAACACTTACTTCCATCTTTAATTTTCTGTCGTATCGTTTCACTTGCTGGATTGGGTATATTGGAATATGATTAGACATCATGGTAACAACCGCATTATCGTTCCATCGTACTACACAAATGTTTGATTTTATTTCATACCTGTAGTCGAACGTACCTCTGTCCTTCTTTTTCATGACGTTTGGTATTTCCAAAGGGCACTTCTCAGTTCTGTTTTCTCGGACAGTACCAATAGCATAAATATTTTTTTCAATAAGATACTGAAATAATTTAAACGAAGAGAAAAAATTACCAAAAATGTTCTATGGTGAGCAGGATTATCTATAACTTTTAGTAGATCAATAACTACATCTGCTCCAAGACCCATGTCGCTTTTGTTTTCACGTGCACCTGCATACGGGAAAAACTGAAATAAGTAACCGTCTTCGGAACATAAACACCATAACTTAAAACCAAATCGCACAGGTTTTCCCTTTAAAAACATTTTGGCTGAGTGTCGGCCAAAATATGGAACCATTTCTTCGTCAATCGAAAGACTGTGCGAAAAAACACCAAACTGTAGATTTTTCTTGTTTATAAGATCAAATAATGGCCGCAATTTTGAAAATTTGTCTTGCTTGTCAAGTTGTGCATTGTCTGATAGATGCAATTTTTTTTAATATTCCGAAACCTATTTCGACTCATGCAGTTTTTTACTAATGGTACTCCTTTGTCCTCATCTCTACTCCAATACATGTCCAATTGCGGTAATGTATGATATCCAGATAAAATCATAATACCAATAAACTTTTTCAAATCAGATATGTCCATAGTAAATATCGTGCCGATTGTTATCTTTCGCATATTTTACAGAAAAATTTAAAATCATCACCAGCAACTCCTCGTCAAAATAATGAAAGAATATATCTAAGGGTGATTTTCCAAAAAGCGCGTCTTTTATAAATTGTTTTGGCACTTGTTCTTGAGATTCAGGCGAACCATTGTAAATTGGGTGCGTTTTCCTCCATTTGGGTTTATAAAGAACAGTTTTCTGCTTCTTCGCTGGGTTTCCACATGTAGATGTAGAGGGCTCATTACAATTTATCACAAAATCATTTTCGTTATCGGGAATTAATAATTCAAATGTTCCCGCGATAAAACGTCCCCTGAAAAATGTTACATTGTTATATATTTAGTGTTACAAACTAATTAAATTTTTCGTTAAGATATTATTGAAAAATTTGTAGAAATCAGAATACAAGCACAATGAACAGTTCAAAAATACCTTGCAATAAATTGTCATCTATGTCCTCCTCATCTGTAAGTTCATCAACATCGGGTAGAATAATTACAGCATCGACTTCATTTCCTATTTGTTCTAATTCTGCTTCCAATTCTTGTATAGTAAGGGCTCTACGGCGCTCGTACTTATCTTTCCACTTAGTTTTATCACCATCCATATTTGCAAATATATGAAATATATCTAAATTCAACTAAACTCAGCGATGTGCGCGAACGAGAATCAACTAGCTAATATAGCCACGCCGTCGCATACATGAAGTAAAGTATAGCTTATTCTGCCGTTGATGCGAAAACGCAACATTAAGTTTTAACAAATGTAACAGTTATTGAAGAAGTTTTTTTTTTATTTTTACATTATTAGTGATTCAAAACAAAATTTCTGTTATATAAAAAGTGCAAAAAAGCATACCTAAAAGAAAAACTGATTATTTTATAGAAGAAAGTGTATGAGCAAGTTAGATTCTTAAAAAATAGCCATATTAAAAAATTCATAATATCTATATTAGCAATGTTTTATTTTATTTTATTTTTTTATTGAAATATTAGTACTTTCTAAATTTAATACATATAATAATATTTGTAAAGAAAATTACGTAGTGCTCATAAAAAAATATTTTATATAATGTTGCGTTTTCGCATCAACGGCGCTTAATGGGTTAATTGGGAGTGTGCTTGATTACAACAACCTCTCGAATTTATCTCCGAAATAAAACTACAAGAGACGGTTAATGCTTTGTAATAAATAAAACGGCTCACCCCACTCAAAATTCGACCTGCATTCCATCCGGACCATAAATTACAGCCAACAATTACATAATATTTCTCTCGAACCAATCAAATAATTTGAGTTTTTCTCTGGAATTAATTAAAACGATAGCGCTGTACGCCAGCAGTTATGATATTCTCTCTCCCGCAGGTATAATGTGCCATTCGAGATCCATTTTAGTTTATTTCAGTAAAAGTAAAGTAAACGGTATAGAGTTATTTAAACAAGTATAGCAGTCATTTTATGAATAAAAACTGGCCGTTCGAACTGTGTACTACATAAATATCGAGCCGGTCGGACATAATGTGCGTTTCTTCTCTGGGATTCAACAGAGTATGTTTTTTATTTCCTGCTGCGCACAATATACACGCAGGGATGTTGCGCGCATATTAAAATTTGTATCGTTCAACTTTTTATTTTTCTACACATGGCTTGTTCCGCAAACGGCTTACTTGTTAAATACCGTTCAACTTTCTAGATTGATGGGATCTTTCCAGGTTGGAATTGGATGATCTCTAAATTGCCCAAAACGGCAATGTATCTAGAGTTCGTATAATGGTGTACAAGTAACCAATATTTGAGGGGAATGTGATCGTGTCCGGAATACACTGGAGTATGAAGAGTTTGACATCTAGAAGAATGTTGCTAGATGCTAGAAGAGTGAAAGTGAATCAGCTTAGTTGCTTTGGCCATGTGGAGCGGACGTCAAATGATTTTTTTTTTTTGTGAAACAGATATATGAGGTTGAGCGACGCATTTATTTTTAAGTCTCCGTGATAGGATTCAAAATTAAAATAATGAATAAATTTTAATTCAAATATCCGTTGAAATACCTCATAGAAAAGAGAAAAAAAGCTTTTCAAACAAGGAAGCATCCAATATGGCACCCATTTAAAATGAGGCAGTTATTATTAAAATCTTGGAAACCGCCATCTTGAATTTAAATTCGACATCAATATTAATTTCCCTTGTCAAATCATCTAACTTTTATCTAAAACATTTTTTATATCTTTGATAATACTGCTCAAAATTTTAAGTGTTTCTCAACGGAATGTAAATGGGGACTAAATACTGCACAACTTTACCCATTTAACCGACCTCATTGCGCTTATAGTTTCCGAGTTCCCAATCAATTTAGAACACGCTGTACATTATAGAAATAATCCCAATAACAGGATACATAGTATTTTTATTACATGAAGTCCAAGGTCCAATACAAAGTAAAATAAAAACTGGATAAACGTTTGGAAATATAAGTTCAATAATTAACGGTTTTCTTAAACTCAATTAAGGGAAAATATTCGATAGAAACACTGGGGGTGAATATAAGAAATTCAACAATAGAAATTACGTGAATTATCGGAAAGATCTGACGCATGTAATGATTATAAGTCGAATTCAATTTAATTCTACAAAATCATGTCAAAATTACAACTAGATTAAATTAAGATGAGTTTTGTTAAAGGTAAAAGTAAAAAGTGAAATAAAGGTATGTCTTCTCCATTACTGGTATTAATTGAATTTCCGTTAGAGCTTACGCGTATCAAACAATCTCAGTAATATAAATAAACCGCTTAATAATAATCGACCACACGCAACTAACCTAACATAATACAAATTCATTTACGCGTTGAGTTTCAATCTAGATTACGTGCTAACAAAGTAGGCGTGGAAATAAAAACAAAAAATCAACAACGAAAACAAAAAACTCATCAGCTCTGTCACAGCGAAATCGCTCGTTCGTAATAGATGGAATTAAGACAAGTGATAATGATATTAATAAATTATGTGCCACACCTCTGCCGTGAGCTGATCACGGAACCTTACGAACAGGTCCGTTTTAATACGATTATAAACGTTGCTCGTTTATCGGACCACCCGAACGATTGTATGAATAAATAGCTGTATCAGTGACACCTTCGTATGACAAGTAACAAAACACTATCTCACTGACACGACAGAATTAACTTCGAGAGGAATCTTTCACTTACCATTTCTTATAGACGTACAATTCTCTTGATTATCTGCAACAAAGATCAGCTATTAATATTGTAATTATTGCTAGTTTTCTGTAAGAGAGAATGCAGTGAATTTTCGACAGGTGTTCAGTAATCAAAGATGCGCGATATCGTACAGCAAGGAGTCAATCTCGGCGATGTTACCTGTCAGAATACATGACAAACATCAGGGATTGATTGATAGTTCGGCAATGTCACGGTACATGACAGAAAAAAATGTTATACGTGTATCGGAATTGAACAATACTGAGATACATGCTGATCTTAAACTATATAATGTAGATTTATTACTCCAACTGCGATAATGAACTTACAAAAAAAATCTGGGAGATATGATTCTATTCATTCTATTTTGCATGCATGTTTTTGATTGACATTTCAGGAACAACTTCAGGCACTCGTAACAAAACAAATAAAATAATAACAGTATTAAATCATTTTAGAATGCTGCTCCAAAACTTTAAGAAAAATCTAATTCTTTTAAAGGCATTTTAAGTTTGTACTAAAGTTAACTCAGTTTTAGATTTTTAAGTGTTCAACACCGTCAAATAACAACCCCCAAAAAAGTTAGTGAAGGGGAAATCATAAGAGTACAATTGAAAGTGGTTACATTATTACTACTTGTAAAATCTAATTTTGGCTGAAACATCATATGCTGATAGATGATACAATGTAAATATATAGTTATTTGTTTATCTAGGTTCCAAAATACCAGATTTACAGCAGGGGTTTCGCCTCGTCAATGATTACTGTTGAAGTTGTAAATCTTTGTTTGGTGCCGTGTTGAAAAAAATATTTTTTGCAGATTTGGAATTAATATTAATTTAGTGATTATTTTTAATACCCATTTTGAAAGTTATCGCCCTCAAATTATGTTGCTATGGGTTTATTGAACGGTTGCTATGCGTTGTTGAGCGGTTATTATGTAAAAATAATAGTATATTATTATATGAAGGATTATGATAGTTATTACGGCTCGTGACGTAAATTATCTGAGTGAATAATGACCATAATCCCGAATACAATACTATACTTTTTGTACTCCTGTATATTCAAAATCTCTTTTAAAAATGACGCCCATTGCTTGGTGATCCACATCACGTCTTTAAAATAATTATAGATTTCTGTCTCTGTGATTGGTCGACAAGAGTGAATTATGGGTACTATAATTCATCGAAAAAATAATAAATAATTAGGATAGGAGTAGAAAAAATATTAATATTTTCATAAAATTATATACTAGTGATTTGTGAAAATTATTTTATAAAGTGGAGTTACGAATATATTTTAACCTGTTTAAATTTATTTTACTACTCCTGTGCAATTATATCCCATTATGTCAAATTTTTCGACTAATTATAGTAGTCATAATTCACACATGGATTCATAATTCACTATTATCGACCAATCACAGAACCAAAACTCAATTATACCTGTTTATTTTAAAACCGTGATTTTGATCACCAAGCTACAGATTATATAGAAATTTTATGTTTGCATACCAACGATAGACAGCAAAAATATTTGTGACATTTTACAGAAAGCTAGTTGTAAAAAAAAAATCGCACTAATATTAATCGGGTATCTAAGGGTCAGTGCCGGTAGGGCTGCTTCATTGTACGTCACTGGTGAGACACCACAACGATGCGTGAAGCGAGCAGCGGGTATCGAACACCGGGCCCGGAATAACAAGATGGCGGCGCGGGAAGCCGGAGCGCCCCGCCTGGAAACAATGTTTACTTATTAGCGAGTCACAGAGGGCGCTCCGTGCCCCACGACCATCGGGGTCACCGGTCACGCACACTGGCACACCTGCCCCGTACACAATGCTGGTGTTTTCAATAATAAGCATCGCACATTTTCAGGAGAAGAGAGACGAAGCGTAGAATACCTAACCTGGGGTTAGATCCAGCCAATACCAAAACCAGAAAATGATAAGTATTTCTAGTGGATTTTTTGAATCAAGATATGTTCGTAAGAATTCATTGCAGCAAGAGCAGTGTTGTAATTTAAATAGCTTTGGTGTTTGGAGTAAGAGTAGCGTATTAAAAGAAAGATTAATAGTGCGTTAAATAGGATGTAAACAAGAAATGTTGTCGCAAGATAATTTAAAATATAATTACAAAATATTGTGCGAATTAAAATTACAAATATACATTAAGTTGTCAGCGGAGTAAAATACCAACCGTTTATCATGTTCACACAATAAAATCCCCACGCAAAATAAAAGTGCCGCAAATTTAAAAAATAATAAATTAACATTAAGTTGTCATTGCGGTGCACAACGAAACACCAAACTTGTTTATTTCTCAACTGAGATATTTATGCGTTCACACAACGCACTTTCGAGCGCGAATAAACAACAAATGAAATTGTTGCAAAACATAAAAACCACAAATCAAGAAAAACGTAAAAATCCAAAAACAATTCTCATCTCACCGACAATTTATCACGGCGCGCAGCGAGTCTGCCGCGCGAGATCTCCCATTTATCAAACGGAATCGATTCATCAACAATCATAGGCCATCAGTTCGGCTGTTTGAGACATCAATCAAACACACAGCTCTTGCTGGGGCTCTCACCCTTACCCGTTCGTCGTTAGAGGCGGGATTGGCGCGCCGCGAGCCGCGAACTCTGACCCCCTGCGTCTCTGGGCCGATACAGACAAATATGAGATATGATACATTCAATGGATCAATTTCTATATCGTATATATTTCAGTTTGTCACGGACGCATCACAAACGCAGAATATCGTGCGCGGTCAACGATTTCAGAATGAATTTTATTATTAAATATTATTCACAGTGGGTGCTGCTATATTTTATACGAGATGGACTTGGGAACATTTATCTCATTGATATCTAGGATCGATGTGCAGTGCGCGTGTATGTGAGTGTGTGACGTGTACTGAATCATCCATCAGGATCAATAATCGATATCACGCCCCCTCGTTACGGACGCCTTTTTAGCTCAGCGACGGATCACACACCCAACACACATGGCTTTACTTTCTTATATGTAGTACTTATAAGGAAGTATAATATAAAAAAATGTGATTTGGCCAGCACATAACCTCCCGGCTAATACAACTCTTGAACGGTACAAAATAGTATTTGATGATACAGAAAAATACCTTCATATTTGTTTATTTTCTTTTTTTATATGAGAAAATTAATTTTCTTTCGTGTATTTATTTAATTTGTTGACATATATTTCACTAAGAGAACAGATTCACAATCACAATGACATGTGTACCATTTCGTAATCAGCTCTTCATATAAATATAAGAAGCAAAATTACACAAAATTGTATTTTGTGGTATTGTAGTATTTGAAAGTTATGCAAAACGAAAAAATCGCCACAGAATACACACACACAGACACACACACCTACACACATACACATACACACATACATACATACAGACATCAAGGCGAAGATAGTGAAATCGTATTTTAGGGACCCTAAAACGTGCTTATTCATTGAAAACTCACTACACAATTTTTTGAACAAAACAATACCTCCCTTACCTTGAGGTAGGTGTAAGGTAAAAATGACCCTATCTATTGGTATCAAATTAAAGGTGACTTGACCTCAAATTTACAAAATTAATTTTGGATGACCGTCAATTTTTTTAATAGAAGATAATTGAATCTTACCGAGTTTGATATCAAATTAAAGATCCCAAGCAGAAAAGTTAAATTAAAATTTCGAAAAAAAATTTTAACGATCGTCAATTGTTTTTTACAATATTTAATCGCATCTTATGGTTTTTGGCATCAATTTAATTGGTCAAGAAAAGAGAGTTGATAATATCAAAAATAAATTGTAAGCGATCCTCAATTGTTTTTATAATTATTTGGAGGTAAGTATCATCAAAAGTTTTTTAAGAGGAATTTATATTATCAAGATATTTTCCCATTTTAGATATTACGGAATATGATATATTTTTAAAGATAAGTTATGTATAAGAAAGTTGTGTGGTAACCACACAATTTTTACATACTCATAATATATTCTCTTTCTTCAAAACACTATAGCATATATATTCGAAGAATTGAATAATCAAATATGTGCTTTATACGCAGTACAAAGAGAAACTAATCTTTTCTAATGAAATTATGTGTTTATATACTTATTTGAAATAGAATTAAACAAATGAACCAACATATCCATGTGATGTTTTCCAGGAAAATCAATTTTAAAAGTGCCTGGAGCGTTCAAGAACAAAAGAAATAATCTTGAGTACGTCATAAAAGTTGTGACATCTTCATAAAAATTAATTAGCACCATTTCAAATTTTAATCAAACAGATGTTACATTTAACCTTAAGAAAATATCACATAGTAAACATTTTTCTCAAATGTCAATCGCGCATCGCAAAAACAAAACACAGCGTTCCGAAGGGAACATTGCGCAATTCCGTGCTTTTATCGCGCGAGGTGCTAAGTAGAGAAGCACATTTAAATGCAAATTTACAAATATTACGACGGACATCTCATGCTGCTGGTGCTGCGCTCTGGGACCGACAATGAGTACTGTAAGCGAAGTATCTAACAATACTTATAATAGGATTCTACCTGACGCTGCACACTGCTACCAGCAGAATTCACTTCGTAAATATTAAGACTGGTTTTATTCACTTATTTTTATACCTAAATGGAAAAAAGAGTAGAGTAGAATTTACTGAACTATTCGGTATACTAGGGATACCAAACGCATTTTCTGAAAATGTACCAAAGTTTTTGATAAATACTTCTAATTGCTTAGTAAATAATCGCGTTTAGTTTAATATTATTATGAAATTTTCACAAAATACATCTTATATCCTCAGCTTGCCAAATATTTCAGTAAATTCTACGGTACATTTTTCCGTGTACTGCATTTCTAATATACTTATTTTCATTGAACATTTTCACCATTATTAGAAGTAAGACTAATTATTATTTTTTGCTATTATAATTACAAACATATACAAGTTTATTAGTACAATTATTTTATCCTTCAAAAATTATTAAGTGGGAGTTTATGTGCTGGTTACTATAAATTTGTACACACACATATATGTAAGGGAAGTATTGTGACGAGTCAAAAAATTTCGGTAGTGAGTTTTCAATAGATAAGCACGTTTTTACGTCCCTAGATCACTCATAAAAATAACTTCTTGTTTCAAGAAAATTTTCAGTTTTCCTTTTGTATGCATTCGTTGAAGAAAATCTTACAAAATATTTACGTTCAGTAAAAAAAATATATTAATTATGAATATAAATTTTATTTATCTTCTTTTTTCTGCATTGAAAGAAAGTGATAAAAGGAAGGCCTTTTAATTTTAAACAAAACGTTTTTATATAAAACGATATCATTTTGAATTTAAACTACTCCTATTCAAATTACTTTTTCTCCATAATGAGTCTCAGTTGAATACTTTGATATGTTCCTTCAAAACAAAATTAATTTTTATACAAGAATATTTAGTAACCCTATAAAAGTTTTCAATGAAAACGAAATCGGATTGGCACTATCAAATCAATATTTCTCTTCATTTAAGAGGAATCTGTTTGTTCTAAGAAAACATTTTTATCAGTGTATTTTCATGATAGCTCAAAATTTAATAAAGATTAGATTTTGGTAACAATACATCTACTGGAAGTGGTAGTTTATTTAAAAGTCTATTAGGTTTTTTGAGTGTTTCTCAGTAAATAAATAAATACATATCATTTTATTTTTTATTCAAAAAGATGTAGAATAATATTAGCTAAAATTTAGATTTGATTCTTTTTCTATTCTTTACCCATGGCTTATATGTTATTTCTGTGGGAAGTTGTGTTCCACATCAGATTTTTTTTTATTACTATTTTTCTGAAAATATTAAAATTTGATACAATTTTAAAAATTATTTGCATATCAAATTCAAATTATTGAGGTTCTTTGACTAACACCTTTGGGGACTAGGAGTTGACGGCTGGTAACTGCACTTCATCTGTAAAATGTATCACTTCACCGATATCTGCGTAAGCAGAGTGTTTAAGATTCTTATATATAACAGTAATGTTTTTTTTTTTATTTACATATCATCAATTTTCATTTATACGAATATACCAACAATTTTTATTTGAAACTTTTCCAAAATAGGGCTTAAAGTGTTAAAAAATTGAAATAAATATTTTTCAAGTTGTGTAAGTGGGTAGTTATATGTTAAAATGATATTAAAAGTGTTTAAATAAAACAATTCTGTTGATGGTAACATCAAATCCTTACGGATAAGTATTCTGTAGATTGCATTGTATGAATTTATTTCTGTTTGATTTTATTGCAGTAATTTTCTCGTAAATTGTTATCGTGTGGAGAGGGCTCCATATGATGAACAAGCAAATAAATTAGTAATGTTTTAATATCATTAGCACACAAGTCTGCATTTGAATCGAATGTCCAGGACGACATATAAATTGTCCTTAATTACAATTTGCTATTGAAACAAGTCCATAATTATGTCAGACACAATTGCAATCACGATCATAACACATAAACATAATTTTTTCTTTGCGATTCGCTCTTCGCTGCGCAAAATCTCTTGAGAATCTTTTAGTGACCTTTTCAATGCAATTACATTCATATAAATATTTCGTAATGACAGGCATTACTCAGCTTTAAGGTCCCATTTGAACAGGGCGCAGACTCTCTGCAACTGCCTTGACATTGCCCCATAACGCGCTGAAGATATCCCCAGGAATTCACTAAATTACCACACTTATTTGCATAACTAAACGTCGTAAAACTAAATGGCTCTACTAATAATTATGACTAAATTTAGACAAAACTTTCTTCTGATTCGAACAAATTATAGGTATTTTATTTAAATTTTATGATCACAACTTGTTTAGATTGAAAAACATCAGTTAATGTATTTCATTATGCCTTTTGCGTGGACTATTAATTACAATGCGATCATTTATTTCTTCCTTATTAATATTTCCCTTTGCATTAATATGTAAAGTTTTTATAATTTAGCAAAGTGTAGTAAAGAACTATATACAGTTTATTTTTCTTGTGGTGCGGTTCACGTAACTATCTTCTTTCTCACTTTCTCTCACTATTGATATAGAAGATATAGAGATAGAAGATAGTGACGTGAACCGCACCACAAGAAAACTAAACTGTAGAAGTCAGAAGTCATATATCAGTTAAATTAATAGTATATTATTAAATGAGGGATTATAATAGTCATTATTCACGAAGATGAAATTTGGGTCACGAGCCGCAGGCGAATAATGACCATAATCCCGAATATAATACTATACTTTTTCTACTCCTGTAAATTCAAAAATAACTTGAAAATGATCGAAATTCGTTGAAAAACGTCAAAATTATATACACAATGACAACTAACTACACTGTCATCTGTCAGTCGGCCGTTGCTTGGTGATCCACATCACATCTTTAAAATAACCGTGAATTAAGGATTTCTGGTTTTGTGATTGGTCGAGAAGAGTGAATTATGGATACATGGAAAAAATGTATTATTACAATAGCAAAAATTTATTTTACGTCTATACGTATTTAGATATTTATAATAACAATATTTATATCATATTAATAATATAAATACTGTTATTGTAAATATTTAAATTGCTGGCACTATACGTAAGATAAGTTTTTGCTGTTGTAACAATTCATTTTTCCGTGTAATATAATTTATCGAAGTAGAAAAAATTTATATTGTAACCCGATCATGGAAAGTTTACACAAAAACGAAAAGTATTTGTCATTTCGTAAAACAGTTTAAGGTTTATTTATTTCTTTAATGAAACGAAATGGACTCTCAATTTCATTATATCATTATAGTCTTCTACTAAATTTCTACAGAATACAGTATATACAACACAGTAATAAATAAATCTAAATCTGTTTTCTGAAATGTTAATTTTCAATTCTTTTTGTAATATTTTCCATGGTCGTATTACAATTTCTCTAATAAATATTAATTTTAATTGGAATAATATATCTTTAAATATTAAAATTTAGGTATCTAATTGGATCTTATAGTATGTATTTTTACATCCTGAACAACTTTTGTATTTACACTTTTGCTGTAAAGTGAATAGGTAAAGAGATACAGCAATATATAAATGGGCAATTAGAATTTATAATATTACAAGTACGCATAAGGTTGATATTATTAAGGCTATTCGTATTCATATACTTATTTAATTTATAGAATTAAATATATGGCAGATTGTAATTGTAGATAGAGAATGTGCTTATATAATAAGAAATAACAAGAGTATCAAATAAGCTGTGATGAAATTTTGCGCTGATAATAGAAAAGTATTGAAGGCTCTATAAAAATAATTGCTATTCGCTCACCATGGCTGTAATAGCTAATCATTTCGATTGAATAATTTTCTATAAATGTGTGAATGCGATGATCATGTCTATTAATATTTGCAGAAACCGTAATTTTGTTTATGTAGAGCTTCTGATCGTGGCCTTGGCATTTGAAGAAGCAATTTAACGGATGCTCCTAAGAAAAATATTAATGATCACTAATGCCGCATAAAAACACTTCTTACTCTATAGACAAGTTTTTTTATTGTTGTGAATCTTCACATTTCTATGCATAATAATTAACTTTATGTGGAAATACTGTGATTGAGTGCAGCGGACAAAGAACAGTTCTACTTGGTACTGAAGGAAAAACTCTTTTAATGTGAAACAATAATTAAAAATAGGATTACTACAACACTTTTCATGCTAGAATAATTTCAATGAACATTCACCTATAACACGTAATTATACCTATTTATATTTAATGAATAATCAATCGAAATGTTAAATATTATCAATTATCACCAGATTTTGTTTGATTCTTTTGACAAAACTGAATTATATGTTTAATAAACTAATTTTAGTTGCTATGGGAACAAACAAATAACAGAAACTGTAATTATTAATCATTCAATACAGATTCACATACCGATAGAAAAATTTGAAACTCACGGAATATCCTCACTTGAAATTGTAATATTTTTTATTCCATTTCTTTATAATATAAGCGCTAAGAAATCCATTGTAGCAGAGCGCATCATCAGATCTCTAATATTTTTCGAGATACGTCGATTTTTGGTATTTTTCAAAGTACAACTTTAAGGGCCTGTAATTCAAAAACTACACGAGATATCTAAAAATTATCTTCAGTTTAGCGTTTCTGGTGCCTTATGTAACAAATTAGCAAATTTTTAAAATTTTGAAATTTTTTTGTATTTTTGTTCAAAATTTCGATTGGCGATAACTCGACAAATATTAAAGATACAGATTTGCAGTGTTCACCAATCGATTCAGCTCGTCGAAATACATAAGTATGCAAAGTTTCATAAAAATCGCTTTACGGGATGGAAAGTTAGAGCAAAAAGCCTGAAAATAGCGTTTTTTGTCCTAAATAAGTCAAGGGGTACCCCTTGACGTTTGGCCTGAATTTGGCCATTTTCGGGCTTTTTGCTCTAACATTTCAACTAGTTGTCCGATTTTTCTGAAATTTTCAGGGTTTATATATTTCGTTGAGCTGAATCGATTGGTGAACACTGCAAGTCTGTATCTTTCATATTTGTCGAGATATCTCCAATCCAAATTTTGAAAAAAATTTAAAAAATTTACAAAATTTTCAAAATTTAATAATTTATTATAAATGGCACACAACTGGAGATATTTTTCGATATCTTGTATAGTTTTCGAGTTACAGCCCCTCAAAGTTGCTCTTCGGAAAATATAAAAAATCATCATATCTCGAAAAATATTAGAGATATGACGATGCGCTCTGCTGCAATGGGTTTCCTGGAACGAATATTATAAAGAAATGTAATAAAAAAAATTACAATTTTAAGTCATATTTGGGGAAATTTCCGTATTTTGAAAAATATTACAAATCGCTATATTTCGATAAATATAAGACATTAAGATGCGTACTACAGCAATGAGTATATTCATGTTTAAATTTTACAAAAGTAATAAATTTCAAATTAAGTTTGGAGGAGTATTTAATTTATTTTTTAGTAAACAATTTACTAGTACTACAAATAACTATAGTTTTAACAGTTGTCTCTAAATAATTTAGTTTTACAAATTTCAAAATGTATTAATACATATAAAGAAATGAACACTCATACAGATTTGCTGTCACCGACGTAAAAATGAACAAGAAACAAGCGGAAACAGTCGAAAATTTACGAGCGTTCATTCGGCAGGGATGCTGCTTTCCAATATCCATAAGTTATTCCTGCTGGCTCATTTAAACGGCTGGCGAAAGCGTAAACCCATTGTAAGGCTCGGTGTCAAATATTTCAAGCAATGAAAAGCGAAGCAAATCTTCACTTGCCTTCAAGAACTAAAATCGAAACGCAATAGCCTCGCATACGTTCTTTGTTATCGAGAACAGAACCGAGAACTAAAAACGTTATTTCTCGCTTGAAGACTGTTTAACGATTACTTTTCGTTTGCAATAGCTCATCATTCTAACAAAATTCAATGCAGAAAATATACGTAGGTATTTATTTTTCGTTCAAGATCATTATTTTATTCACACTTAACCAGAAATTTTGTGTATAGTTACAAAACAATTAAACAGATGAATTGCAGCACTTGTTGATTGTTTTTCAGACAGAGAAATCAAGTTAGTTAAAATGACACAAAAAATTCAGAAAAACTGTAATTCAGTTAGTTTTAATGCATTAATCAATCAATTATATACTATGTATAAATAAGAAGCATAGTTGCATTTATTGAATATTTTCGTTATTCGAGAAATACCTGAATTTATTAAAAATGACAGAACACTAGAATTGAATGACGATTTCAGTTCAATCAACTAAGATTTAGTTAAGACGGAATTTACAAGTCAATAACGTTTTGTAACAATGCTCCGTAACTTAAAACTATTGTACAGATTTTTAATCGTTTAAATATTTTTTATAAAATTTTAAAAATGTATTAAAATTTACTAAAATCTTAAATATTATAATTTATTTTTCTTCTAAAACAACCTTCCATTCTCCTTCTGTTACTACACGCAGTTTCAACACTTTTTACTTATCAACTCCCAGGACCAATATGCTTTCTATATCACCTATTTACAGAATGTGTCTTCTTTACAATAGCCGTAACTCTTGTGGTGCTATCTTTCACTTAAAACCTAAGCAATTTTATATTGCTATTAAAAATAATTATTCTATTAAACTGTGTATTTTTATTTTTTATATATACTAAGTGTTAATTTTTGTATATTTTTCCTGCCCTCTTAGAAGATCTTCGCCTGTCGAGCAATGAACATTTAATAAATAAAAATAAATAACCTGTTATGTCATAATAAAGCAAAGAGTGATTTAACTACAATATTCAGTAAAAATTACTTAAGTATTCAGTTGGCAAATTAACTGATTACTTAGTTAAATTGGCCGATCGGTACCATTTTGTTTTCTCAATTTACTGACGTTCTTCAAATTGAATAATTTTTACGTTTTAGTAAAAAAAAATGGATATATCGCTGGTAGTCTCTCGGCTGATATTGTTTCCTGGCTGATACTGTTTCCTGGATGATACTGTTTCCTGACTGATACTGTTTACCGGCTGATACTATTTACCGATTATACAGATTATAAGCCAATACCGTTTTCCAGCGCATCCGTGATAATTGTCGGAAATTCACGAGTCGCAAATTTAGACACTTTTACAAAAATAAGAATTTTTATCTCAATTTAAAAGATTTGAAATTATTTATTCATAGTAATAAAATAATGATTCACGGCTGCCATTAAATATTTCAACAGATACCTACAAAAAGAATACCACAGTAAATAACCTTCGCAGTGTATTGTTTATAATTTTACAGCTACCTTTAAGCGATGAAAATAATTAATGTTCATATGCAAGAAATTAAAAGTAATTTTACAGAAATTATAATGTGATAATGTGTTGTCTCAACCAACAATTTTATATCCCTATTTATAAGCGATAAAATAAAGGCTTAACTAAGTACGAAGAATTCCAAACCACTACAGAGGCATCAGAATTTCACAAATTGTATACCCACATTTGTTCCATTTGTTAATTAACAAGTAAGTAACTATTTTCCAAATTGATTTTATATACCGTAAGCAATTTTATTTTAATAAACAATTAAGTTTTTGTATTGCAAATTCTGTTCCAGATTAATTTTTTGCTAGTTCTCCAAGGAACAATTTAACATTCCCTAGCATCTCTTGCCTTTTACGGAGCAATAACTATTGTGTACTGTAACAAAGACTCTGTTTCAATTTGTGAACGGAAAGCAAACCACAATTTTTGTAATTATGCAGTCAATCTGTTGTAGCATCAAGAAAATGACTCTCTTTGGGCGGTCCAACCACAGAGCGCCACTGGAATTACAGATCTAAAAAACCAACCGCAAACTTAAACCGAAAGGAAACCGCTTCAGAACAAACACGCATCGTGGAGGTACTGCAACAGTCAATCGGTAACGTCACCCCATCTCGACATTGACGGCATTTCGCATGGTTTATGTGGAGAGCAACATGTGTTGCCGGGGGAGAAAATATTATAGTACCAACATTTCTGAAAGAACGTACCACAATTTTTTTTTTTTTTTGTAATAATTGAAGGGGTGGATGGATAAAGGTAGCATTTATAAACATTTTTTATGGAAAAAATCTTATTACTTAATATTTAACCTATATTGGACCAGAAGGTCAACAAATAATTGTATTTTTTTTTGTATTAAAGAAAAGCCATAATAATAAATATATTCTATCCAAAACCTCTCAATAAATGCTCTATAACTATAGCGATTTTAAACAAGGAAAGTAACAGATTACCTACTAATGGGTATAATTTTGAGAAAAATCACTAGTGAGTAATTTTCTATTTATAACAATAATAATATCACACAACACCTTGGTAACTACTTCGATTGACATTTTAATTTAGAAAAAAAGCAAATATCACTGTCAAATAATACTTCTTTAATAAATTTTGCATTTATAAACAGATGTTGGATAAAACGTTATACTTCACACGTGGGCAAAGTGGAATTACCCACCCGATAAAATTATCACACTCAGCCTTCAGTTTCGTGTGCTAAAATTTCTCTCGTGGGTAATTCCTTACATTTCCCACTTGTAAAGTAAATAACTATTATAATTGACTTGTGTTCAGTAGAAAAAACAACAAATTTCGTTAAAAACGCTTTTACAGAAAATAAACGATTTGTTATTTAACACCTTTATCTATTAACCCTTTTAGTTATTTTATTTAGTTTTTAATATTTGCGAGTGTAATAAATAACCCTAGATACATATACTATAATTGACAGAAACTAATAGAAATAACACATTTTGTAAAATTCAAAAAAATAGTAAAAACGTACCAATTAAATTAAAATGTACTCGCAACCACCCAGCGTTTTAGTATCGAACCTTTTTATTTGGTAATTATTATTCTTTTTATAATTAATTAAATTAAATGGTATATTCTTTGTAACTGCAGTCAATAGTTTATTGATAATGGGAACGATGATCGAATGTGTTCTGTAATAAATTAAAAAATTCTTTGGACTGTAGTCCAACATTTATTAATATTCTAAAAATTCGACATTTCAGTCAATACTATGATCATCTTCAGGGAAACTATAAAATCTACAAATAAACAACAAGAAACATAATGTTTCTGTCATGCTAATGATCAACCCCAGGGGTAAATTAAAATAATTCATCCATACGTATTAATTTCACTCCAAATGAAGAATTTGTTAACGAAGCCAGGGGTCAACCCTGATTTAAATGATAGACCTGGGCGAATTGCAAAACAAGGCATTTAATTTAATGTTGTAGAAGTGTGAAGAAATCCTGTTGAACAATCATTGGCAACAGAGGTATTTCTGTTCTGTATTTATTTTTCTCTATTGTTTCTTGGAAGTTGTTTGGGTCAAGAGTATTCAGAAAGAAGATACCAGAGTGTTCGGTCAATGACGAAGCAGCAAGCAGCGATACATTTGATTCGAAATCAGCTGCAATTCTACGAGCATGAAATAGGCTGACCTGTACGAGATCCTGAGACCATGATTGGCACAAAATATCACTACACCTATTGTAATATATCGCACGGAAAAATGTATTTACATGCTATGTAGATCATGACATAATTGATTTAACCATTTTTGCCACGACAATCAAACAGATTGGAATTCTTTTGTGAGAGTCACGATGCCAGCAACAATGAGATGATGAATTTTTTGTTGGTGAACACAAACTACAACCGACGGTTTACATTGTTCTATTTTTTTATTTATTGTGTTCGAGTGATCTATTGGCTTTCTATAAATGAATCTATGATACACCCACATTTTTGCACCATTTCTCATGCTGTATCACCCACTATCTTTTCGTTGTTTATTTATTCCCTTCAACTGTCATCCTTCAAAGTGACACACCATATCATAAAAAATAAAGAAATATTCTTTCTTATACGTAGAAGAAATCATGAAAAAAAAAATCGATGACATGATTTGCAAGGAAATTAAATTTTTTTGTATTTATATGTACATACCTATAAGTTTTGTGGTAATTACTCCAGAATTTGTTATTGCTGATAATAGTAAAAATGTATATTTCTAAGTGTGTAAACTTATTAAGAAAACACTTTTATAAATTCTGAAATTAATTACTACCTTGAAGTGAAACATGCCATTATTTCTCCCACACACAAAACAGTCTGAATCCGTTCATTAGTCAATTGCTTAAGCAACGCGCCAACTTAAATAAACAGCAATTAATTAATTATTGTTTGAAACGAAAGTAAAAACCAAGCCATGTATCGTACCATCATAGATAGTGACAGTGGCGAGAAACAATTGAATAGCAATACCGGAAACAGTTGAACACGTGGGAATTACATTGTGTCTTAGATTGGATGATTGACGCGAGCACCCACGACAGGAGAATATTAGTTTTATGTTTCAACAGTTGATTTAAATTTAAATTTATTATTTTCACTTTTTCATCTGCATTAGTTTATTCACGTTTCGAAATAATTTGAAAATAAATGCAGGTGATTCCATTTTAAATCGATTCGTTGATGATAATGAACTTTTAATACCTCAATTTAATTACGCTGCTTATGTTAAGCTATTTTTATTTAATGACTTATATAATGGAATAATTTTATTGCATTCCTAATGTCACTCAATCAACAGCTCCATCCATAATTCATATGCGCTTTGACATGAATTATTAAGTACAGCAGTGGTACTCAACAAGTTTATTAAAATTTATATTACAGGATGTTCGGAAAAGTGGGGATGAGTTTAAGGTAGAACAATTTTTTGATTAATTCTGAGTCGACAATCCTAATGCAAAATTTTGTACGGCCCTTCGTAAGCCATCAAACTTATAAATGTGCGATAAGAATTAAACGAAATTTAGATTTTTTTAATGAAATATCATAGCTGTTTACTCTCAAGAAGGGTTGGTTAAAAATTTCGTTTAATATCAATAGATTCTAGTTTTTAACTTCTCTTCAGACGTATTTCTTAAATTTATTACATATGGCAACATTCAACAATAGTTATTTTTATTTTGGATATACGTGTTAAAAGTGACATTTTATGAGTAAGTGGGGAAGTTTGTGAAATGAAGCAGAGTGAAACAATACCACGAACGAAATAAATCATTTTTAATACGTATATCATACAAAATTTTATCTACGATCTTCCTAGTGTATTAGTAAATACTAAAAAATATAGAATTATATTTTAACAGGTAGGGTTATATTTGTTGATTTATTGATTCAAATCGTTAGTAACGTGTTAAAAGTAACAATAAAATCACGTTGCTATATTACTTCCAACACTAGTGTTAGAAAGTGACACTTTTAACTTGCTGAGCAACTGTTAAAAGGACCACTTTTTTCAACAACCGTAGATAAAAAAGTTTTTAGTTCGAACAATATATTTGTCATTTAACATTTGACATTTTCACATAGCCTAGTTACCTGCTAACTAATATAACAGTTATTTGATTTGGTGTTTCCAAATTTATATTTCTTTAAGTAGCTCGTGTAGCTTTACTAAAGGCCGTAATTATTTTGCATTAGGAATATTGACTCAGAATTAATCAAAGAATTGTTTTACCTCAAGCTTATTATCACTTTTTCGAACACCTGTATATGAATCATAAGAAAAGGACCTCATGAATTTGTTCCTAATATTATTTTAACAGATGCAATTATTCTACTATAAAATGTTTAATGCCTTTTAAGTTTCTAATTCTGATACAGCACCTAAATTTGTTGGTCATATTATATATGTTTATAACCGTAATTTTATACTTCCGTAAAAATTTATTGCTATATAATTAGTTAACCAATTAGTCTATCATCGTGTTTATAAGGTAATTTTCACTTCAAGTAACACTACTTATAAATGTAATCATAAAAGTAAAATGAGTGTTTATGATTTTAAAATTTTATCACTCTCAAAAATATTTACAAACAACTACGAGTTACAAATTACAAATTAATCTAGAAAAAATTAGAAAATTACTCTCCAAGATTCCGATTATAATCTTCACAAAAATTAATGCTTACTGGCTATGATTCGCTAATGGAATTATCCAGTAGCCAAATCAAATGTAAATTCCATCATGGCCGACTAGATAATGAATTTAACGAAAGGGTATGCGATGGAACGAACGGTAGACCTGCAATCGGCGAATATATGATAAACAAAAAACTTAATATAAAACGTGTACAGCTATGATTACAGTAGCGGTGTTTATAATATCTTCTAATATTACCAGTGCCGACAGATACGCAAATACGCTCCGCAATCATTTAACAATCATATCCCACGATTCACAAATAATACTAGACAGATTTAACCTTTGCTACTGTATTATTTTTGATATGGGGTAAATAGTTTTGAAGATTCCCACAATCCACAAGATATGTGCAAAATTATATTATATATTAAGTTCTGCTCTAGGCAAAATAACGTGGTATGATAATAAACGAGTTATTTATGTACATAAGTTACTTTTAGAAATTTAAAAAATTGTAATTTATTTGTAATAATTATACTTGACATATGTTTGACGTACAGAATAAATATTTCGGTTATTATGTTTTCTCTCATGACAATTACGATTATTTAAATATATTATTAAATACAGGAAAAGCCGACGAAACAAGGATAACGGAGAAGAAGCAAAGTGGTACACAATTGAAAACCTGTACAAAATAATTGAAGAAAGCATTAGTAAAGATAGAGGTTAAATGAAAAGAAGCAATACCTTTAATCAAAGTAAGAGAAAAATGGAAGACAATATGACAAAGAAAACTTAAAGGATATCCCGACACGTAGCCTTACATCCGTAAGAGGACAAAGGTTTTAGGATTCAACAAATAAAAATAAATAAATAAATATATCATCACGCCTTTTACCCATTGTGGATGTAGCACTCTGCTTATGCAGATCTTGGAAAGTGATATATTTTTACGTACCAGCCATAATCATAGCCCCCAAAGATGTCGGCAGTGGGATTCGAACTGAGGATCTCACGATCCACAGTCCGACACGTTACCATGGAGCTATTAAATAAATAATTTAGTTTACTCAAAATTAATAACTATAACTACATTCAACATAGTTCTGCGGATTGTCATGAAATATAATTCCCGAAGTTTCTCTATCTTTTCCCAATCGTGAGTTTATTTAACATATAGCAATTCCATCCATCCACACAGATGTTATTGAGAAAATTATCAAAACTGATTAAAAAATCTTTGTGAATATTATTTATTTATCAAAAAATGACGTAAAATAATGGAAATATATTAAATAAATAATGATGACTTTGGAAATTATGCGACGAAGAACCTATTGAAGTTGCAAAAAAAAGAGAAGATGGTATTGGATAGGACACATTCTCAAGGAAGAAAACGAACACATTACGAAAGAAGCATTGAATTACAATGCGAGTATAGAGAGAAGAAGAAGAGTAAACACTTGGACGATACAAATGGAAAATGAATACGCGGAATTGGAAGAAATATCTAATAATTTGAAAATAAAAGCACAAACAAAATTGCAAAATAAATAAGTTCCAAGTATAGAGGAAAATACATAACAAAGCTGACAACCTTGTTTTCTTCCCTGATATTCAAACACTTTTCGGTGTCTAACAACATGATTAATAATCTAAAAAATGAAATGTAACCCCTAGACCTTAAAGTAATGAGAAAATATCTAAATAAGAATTTCGATAACTAAGTTATCAACATCAGCAGATGCAAAAGGGAATATAAAACTTGTATCTTCTAATGATAATAACTTAGTTATCGAAAAACGTATTTAGATATCATCAGGCTTAGGGAACAGATTATTTTTTTAGATTGTTCTTAGCCTTAGAATTTTACAATTTATTTTAGGATAAATAATAATAATATACCTACTTCCTTAGGTATACTTCCTATAAAAAAGTAAAAAAGATCATTTCCGCAGAAATATAGCATAGTAAATAAGTGGGTATATAAATTCCGTACAATTAGATTTACTACTTAGTAAGGCATTACACAACCGCAACGATATAGTTTCAATCATCAGCCAACGCTGGCGACCCAGTTCACCTACAGTCCTGACTCACACGGGAGAGTCCTCACGTCTCCCCCTCCCAGACCTCTTCCTCTATCCTCCTCATCTCACACGCTCGCATTATATTCAAATTGGTTGCTCACACCACGCGCACTGACCAAATGTATTCAAATCGCATGTAGCGCATATTGGTATCAGATTACAACATACGATAACTCGCCTGTTTACACGCTCACTTCCTATACGAGAGGGAAGAGAGAGAGACAGAAGAGAAGAGAGGGGAGTGCGCATGAGTGAGAGATAATTTATTGATGTTAACCACTGTTTCTGTCGTTGGGAGGAAAATCGAGGCGTGATTGTTAAATCATCTTTATTGGTGCATGTGGTTGGTAAGTAGTGTTATCAACGGACACTTATCATCGATTTAACGAGGATTTTAACACTGTTTCACTTCGAGGAATGTACATCAAACAGTTCGAACCTCGGACCGTGGAACATTGTATTTTATTGACGCTGTACATCACAAGGGAATTATGATTTTTCTCCAACGCAAGAAGAACTTTTGTCTTGTCTTCTAACGATAATTCACTTCATATATAAAAACTCCATACAGAAACGTCCAATTGTCAGTTTGACATTGGATATACAAGGAAGAGAACTGTTTGCAAGTGAATAAACTTTTATTTATCTTCATTACTGTGATAACAGCATTTTTTTCTAAAAACATTAACTGTCATCATGGTAACGATGACAAATTTTGTAAACAAACGTCAAATTTTTGCAATTATGTCACAGATCAAATATGAATACAAAACTTCGTTTTGGAAGTGCATCAGCTCATACAATAAAGTCTGCAGTGATTAATAGTACTCCAAAAAAACATCGTGAAGACGAAAAAATCAATTTGGCGACAGTTCGAGCAGTTTTGTTTATGAAAATTGTAATTTTAATAATTGTGCACCCTGACGAATACTGATTTGCAGTCTAAACTTGGGTGTTTTTATTGGATTTTATTAAATTGACTGATTTTCCAATATCTTGTTTTTTTATTCAATATCTAGTCGAGAAACAACTCATCTTTTGTAATACATGTCTAATTGTTTTTTGTACGACCACTTTGAAATTTGCTCATTCGGGCCTATTCTCTAAAAAGTTGCTAGTTTAACAACTTGATAATTGTGACAAAAATGAATCGTTTATTTATACAGATGATATATTCCCCATTAAACAAGAAGTTTTGATGCGATTTTGTCACCATTAGCAAGTTGCTACGTAACAACTTCGTTAGTAAATTGGGCCAATATATTTGTTGTTGCTAGGGATATGAGGTACATTGCAAGCATCGTGCGAAATGAATTTGTTATTAAAATTAAATTAATTAGGAAATAATATCGTGTACAATTCCCAAGGAATATCCATTTCATACTCGTATGATTTTCAGCATGAGCCGAAGGAAATGAGTATCATTCCATGTTCGTTGTACAATGTACTATTAATAAATGAACTACATTCAGTAAATTATCTTACCAAATACCACTCGAGGTTTAGGTTTTATCTGGCCAAACTTGTATTTCTTTACTCAAACGTGGTTGCATTAAGGTAAAACGACTCGAGCAACCACGGTTTCGCGAATAAAAGTTTATCCGATAAAACCTAAACCTCTTGTGGTATTACCCAATGAGTAAAATATGTGAAGTGCTCTTCTTGCACTGTTAATCGTCTGGCAGATCAGGCGCAGATAAAAATCCAAGATTACAATCTTTTTTGGGAGTTCATGATCATGAACACAACAATAAGGATTTTATTGTTCATCGGTGTCAGATTTCGATAACCTCGAAGTCTAAGTATTTCACTGTTGAGTGTGTGAGTGTTATGTGATGGGTAAGGTGTGTGCAGTTCCCAAGATTGTAATATCAGGTGTTTCTGTTTCAATATGTACACCCACGTGCATTAATTATGGTTATTTTATCCAACTAATGGCCAAGGAGGATGACTAACAGACGAGCTATGGTCTCGGAACGCCTTCGGCCATATCGCCACGCCACTCGCAGATTACATCAAGAACCATTCTAATAGATACAGATTGCGCACTTCTATGCACAGAGGATTCTTTTGCCAGATCTACCACGCATTCGGCAAGGACACAGGAGATTATCCGAAACTACTGCTCTTCGTGAATTACTTAATTTTTTCTGTTATTATATCATTTTGATGTCATGATATATAAGGTTTGGCTATATAATAATCGGATTACTAGTATAAAATATTTTTTTGTAAAGGTTATTTTATCCACTGACTTCTCGACACTAAAACAATAATAATTCAATAGTAACGATGGATAAAGTATTACTTTTAGGGCCTGATAGGCTAAAGCCTGGGGGCATGCGATTCTAAAGGGCGCGACAAGAAAGATCAGCCAGGTGATCATTTCCAGCATTAAAAAGGGTAAACAATTATTTACATTCGACTCTTTGAAAACAATAATTTGCAGTGCTTTCTATACTATTCATTAAAAATGACTCTTTATCAAAACTTGTCGTTCGAAAACATTGTTTAAATGTTTTCCAAAACCAACAAATAATAATTGTTTCAATTTTTTTATTATTGTTTTGTTTAGATTTTCAGTAATTAAAAAACCACCATCTGAACATTTTTGGTTTTTACCTCCCGCCACATCCTGTAAGGAAGGTATAGGATTTTCATAGTTTCCCTGTCTGTCGGTCTGGCGGAATCTCTGGAGTTAGGGTGTCTTAAAATCTAATAAACTAAAAAATTTTATATTTTGTCCATATCAATTGTATCCTCTTGGAAAGAGCTGATAAGTTTTTGGTGATATTCTAATAATCGGAAGTGGTAGTTTACTTGAAGCCCTATCAAGTTATTTTGAAATATTACAGTAAATTATGGTCCAAAGAAAATTTTTGTTTTAGAATAATATTTAAAATATTATTTTCTACAATTGTTGTTTGAAAAATTTTTCTTTTACTGTCACATTTACGAATTACAACTCGTTGAAGAATACTTATATTTTGACATTTTCGTTTAAATTTGCTAAGCGGTGCATTTTGAAGAGCAAATCTAGCGAACCAATTTCCCAGAAAGTTTGAACAGTACCTATGTTTAAAAATTATTTTACTCTAAATAATAATTATTATTAAACCGTGAGTCTCACCTAAGATGCAACATTTACTTTTTGTCATAATTATATTGCTATGGATACCAGTTTATACATCACCGCACTGTTCCATATAAAATTCAACATACGTTGTTAATGTTAAATGAACTTGTCTTCATGATTTAAAGATGTTAATTAATGAAGAAATCATTCGAAATATTGCTTGATACAACTGTTGTTATAGTTTCAAAATTGTTTATAATATGTTTATAAATCAGTAAATAATGATGACACGTTTATTGACAATCTATGTACCTTTTTTTCTGAAATAGTACGATAGAGTATATAGCTGGCATCGATAGTAATTCGTTCAAAACAGAAGAATAAATGTTGCATCTTAGCTGAAACTCACGGTATATATTTGGATACATTTGCATGCTCTTCTTTTGGTAGATGTAGGCAGAGAAGAAATAATGGATGATGCATTGTTAAAGAAGGAAAACATCATGATAGTCAATTAAGACAAGGTTAAAAATATATTTACAATCTCAACATTGTGTTCTGACATTCCAGTACCGCAATTTTTAAATAGAAGATTAGCAAATCTATGTTGAAACCAGTAATTACATTTGCATAGAAAATACTCCAGTAGGTTACTTCAAATAAAGTGAGTCATACTTAAAAACCTCATGATTAAATTAAAACCTATATAATTAATTACACTTTAGAAGAAAAATTTGCAGGTTGTCTATAGGAAATAATAAAATAGGCGTGCGGCATTTGGATACAAATTAGAAACCGTTACTAATTAATTAGCCAAATATTCCCAAAATTCCAAATTTGCCGTCGAAGACTATAATTCTAACCATACAACAGACAATTTATTAATTATATTTTTAATTAAACGAACACAGAAACTTAACAGCAAACAATAATTAGTAGGCATTCGTGGAAGACGCAGCATTCGCGTCGTACAAAATATATATTAACAAAGTTGTTCTTGCTAAGTGTTCCAACAACTTTCTGATCTATAAAACAAGATGAGGGAGACGATTACTGTGATCTGTTTATGTTTGGCTAATAGCACGTTAATTGGATTATAAAGCACACGTACGTACACACATGTAATGTACCACGCACTTTAATAAAGTTGTTGATCGTGGAGGCTCCATGGGAATTTGTCAAATACTTTAAATACTTTTACCTCTGTACATGAGAAAAATTATTAAATAACTCCTTTCGCATAGGTGAACTATCATCTACGATATTGGCAAGGAATTTCAAGTTAATTTTTACTACATTTGAGACAACAAACTAGAAGAACTATAAACCATTGAAAAAAGAACTATATCAGGTTTCTTTTTTATAGAATATAGGAAATAAGTACTTGTATCTTAAATAACTACTACGATACAAGTACGGAAAGCTAGTCTTTAGTCACGGATGGGTCAGATTAAAACTGAGTTACTAAAAAAGCTTTACGTATGTGTATCCTATAATATTTTATCTACGATATAATGAAAACACCCAATAAATATAAAAAAAATTACTATTATTTATGAATTGGGAACACAATATTAAATGAAAAGTTTGCCATGATAAAATTCACGTATTTGTCGAATTTAAATATTTTAATCACTCGTTGCTCGGCAACCCGTGACTAATGAAATTGTGTTACTAAACAAACGTTTTACAAACTAACAACTAAACATCTATTTTACATACTATCGTAGATAAATAAATTCAATGTACTTTTATGCGTGATAAAAATTCCTTATAAAAGTGTTCATCAGATTGCTGCTGAAACAAATATACATACAATTTTGCAGTACTAGATAATAAATGTATTAGACTGATAAATAATTGAAACTAGTCAATAATCATTTAAACATAATGTCAAATATCAACTGTCATATTCAAACAATATAACTGACTGAATTGTGTTTTCCATGACAGTCTCAAAATAGTTAAAAAATATAAATTTTAATTTACGTCAATCTCATAAAGCATGTAGTATATCAATAAATTTAGGTTCAATTGATGCAGTTTTGGTTTTTGTATTTACACTTTTTTTCTAAAATTCATAGGGAACTATCGTCTAATGATACCTAATTTTAATAGTGTATTTCCTGTTATAAAAAAACAGGCACTTATTCTAATCTAAAATAAATATCCCGTTAAAGATGGCAATGAGTATCATTGCAAATGAGCAAATAAGGTAAATAGTATTCATATTGCGTCGGAGAAAAGGAAAACGAAACCTCAGCTTCTCAATTTTTCCGCGCCATAGAAATCTTATCACATCCATAAAACGATAAAATTTCTCTCGTGATGACACGATCAAGAACCATGTTCCAAGTATATGATGGTTTGTATACAAAGCGTGTTTGTTAATAACAAGTGAAGAGCTGAGGCACAGAAAGTGGGATGACGCGATCGATCTCATCACAATCACCATTTAGTGATCGAGTGTGCGTTGTGGTCGTGCGTGTGAGCACACACAGGGTATCGATTGTCGATTATCAGTTGCGCAAAACACGATGTCATTGTATAGTGTCCGGGTTTTTTATTAGCTGAGATATGAAGCGGGCTAAAGGTGTCGTCCCACTTTCTGACGCCACAGAATACGTAAATTGTAGAAAAGGTTGAGCAACGCAGCTCAGAATGTGCGAGTAATTATAAATTTATTTGCATGATACCGAAGGAATAATTGAATATAATTGTCCATTATATACGAATAAAATTTCGATTCATAAACGATTTTATTGCAAAGAGTAACAACTTGATTGCTTAGAATGCAAAACCACAATCAAAGAATTAATAACGCCTCGACCATTTCGTAAGGTGTCATTAAGTCTCAATATTTCCTGGTTAAAACAATGATTAGCTAATTAAATCCCCGGATGAATCGTGATAATTGGAAGCACATTCTTAAAATCAATTCCCGAGGATGTAAAGTCGGGCCGCGCTATAAAACGCTCGCAGCGCCAGCGCAGGTCTTAATTAGCAGGGAAATTCAATAAACCGCGTAGTTACACCGCATTAATATCAAAGCGACGACATGGTAATAACAGTGCAATTAGAATCACGCGATATTTAACGCGCGAGGTGGAAGACTTGGCAGCGTCGCTCGACGCCATGTTGACCACGATGCCACGTATGGCGTAATTGGGTAATTATGCCCTTCCTCCCAGGGAAGAGATGCTCTATAATTTTAGATGATGCATGTGATATATCTATGCCACGATACATAGTTCCTGGCAATTTTTTTCAATAAAAACAACAAACCAATTATTCATCAATCAATTAATGTTTAGACAGTACTTAATACACACAGACAATTTAGATGTGGATAATTTGAAAACTAAAACTGTTTCAAAATTGTAATGTAAAGTATAACAAGCTACCCGCAAAAATACAAAAAATAGTAGTATGAACATTAAAAAAAAACTGTTAAGAAATATTTGCTGACTAAAAATGAATAATTATTTATTGTTAGTATAATAATATAACAAGAGAGTGAGAATAAAAATGAAAATAATTTGACAGATCTTTCGAAAACTTGCTGCCAGGCAATAGCCACGAAAGCCCGTAGTGCTTGAGTGGCTTTTGCCAAATGGCAACAAGTTTGAGAAAGATACTGGAAAATTATTTTCTAATTTATCGAACTCTCGATTTATATTTAATGAGATTATTTTTTGAATTCATCATCAGGCACGCCACTAAATCTATCCTTTATGCTCATTTTTTACTTGTATTGATGATAATTATCTGACATTTTTCAACAAAATAAAAAAAAAACTATAGAGATTATTCCCGGGAATAATAACTAGAGCTTTATTCTCAGTATAATAATGACAGGATTGGTGAAAACACAGACAGCTGGCATACAATGAAACACTTCATTGATTTTAAGAAAAGTCCAAAAATAATCATTGTAATTGTTTTTTTTTTCTTTGTACAAAATTAGCTTTAGCTAAATATAGTTTGTTGTTAGTAAAATAAGTATGAAACTATTATGCATTTCTATTTATTATTTTAAAAGATATGTGTTAAATAGCATGAAATATACCCATTAATTTAGTTTGTTGATAAAAGTTAATCTTTTTGAACTGAAAGAGAAGGTATTACAAAATGTGAACTAATTTGATTTTCGGAATGTTGTAACTTGAATGAAAAAGCTTGCGGATTTCGCATGAAAACCTCCGAAGTAGTAAGAATCTCTTGGTCGGCGAAGCGGGTAATGTGAGGGCGGCCGGCCGGTATTGCAGACCGCTCGCCACCGCTGATTGCTGTTATCAGCCGCTCTGATATGTAATCGTCACTGCGCAGGCGTGGGAAACGGATGAACTGTTCACACGATCCAGAGCGGTGTTATGACGGCCACTATTACCGACCAATTATCTAGCTGTGTTCTATATATCACGCTCGCAACGATCATAACGCTCTTTTACTCTTTTTACATGCATCGCACTTAGCGCATGATCACGAAATTGAAAAATTACCGAAATATCGAAACGTACCGCAGCTGCAGGCTTGCACTTTTCATTTCTTCACATCAATCAACACTTTTTTATTTTTACCGACATAAATTTCGTTTATTGGGCTATCACGAAGAAGGATTTACAGTAGCGGATTATTTTCATTGCTTGAAGAAGAAAGGAACAAAAATGTTATAGGCAGGAATTCAGATCTTGTTATGCACTGCCACTCTTCAATCCGTGCTTCTCGTAGGTCTTTTCCACCTCACGTATGTACATGGCTGTGGGTCTTCCTCTTCTTCTTTTTCTCTTTGGCCTTTATTGAACTACTGCTTTCACTTTATCCTTTTGCACTTGCGTTCTATTTATTTTTTCACGACATGCCAGTAAACCCCACCTTTCTTCTTCTGAAATTGTGAGGAAAATGTGTTTTTCTCTCCAGAGAGGAAAATATAGAAATGTTACTAATATGAATGTTATTTACATTTTTTATTCTTAATATTATTGAAAATTCCTATTTTAGTATACATACATATTTTAAATTATCTTACAATTATGTCATATTTTTCTTCTTCTAGATTAAATCACAATTTGACAATTTTAATTTAGATTTAAGATTGGTTCATTGGCAACACTGTTATACCGCCTTGCGTCTGATAACCTAACTTTTGCCGTGTCAGTTGTGTGTTGTCAAAGTACATTTAAGTCCGAGCAAATGTTAATGTAAATTTAGAATTCGTATATTTAAGTTAAAACCTGATAAATTTTGGTAGCAATTCATCAACCAGGAGTAATAGTTTAATTGACGACCTATCAAGTTTTTTGGGTTTATCTTAATAAATAATTGATAATAATACATGATTAACCCAGCAAAAGTCATCTTATAAATCCATTTGATTATAGGAAAAATGTTGTTACATTAAAAAAAGATTTAATTATCCTTTTACACCCGGTGCTAAAAGAAGTAAAGAAAAAATGGGTACCTAAGGGAAAATGAGGATTTCAGATTCTAGTTAGAGCAAAAAGGATGAATTGTGCATCCTATAAATAACAGAGAAATTATATTACGGATTCAGGAAGAGCAAACGGTTCATTGTCATAAATACGCGGATGATTTTTGTTTAAGATCAGAAGCTTTTATAATAGCGTCACGAAACGACATTACTCTTCTCAAAATTCCCTTTATTGTAGCGCAATTTATAAATTTCTCTTCCAGCTAGAAGGATTTATTCCTTTGCAGAATTTATGGCTTATTGGGAAAAAAGTCGTGGCCTTTTGTGGAATTTAGCACTAGCAGAGCACTTTAGAGTCATGACGCATTACTCATTGCTCGCTTTGCCATGCTTTACCGAGACTAATTTAATGCTGCTCGTCTACTCTCTTCCATCATTCTTCCTCGTTTCGAGAAAAATAACTAAACTGTATTTTACAAAGCAAGAATATTTCTCCAATGATAATGTTACGTGTTTATTGCTATTGAAGTGTGATATTTTTGCGTGGGTGCCAAATACGCGTATGCTGTTTATTCATTTCAAACAACATTGTAGCAATTTTGACGTGAAATAATTCACCAGGAAGATATGTACTTTATTGTAGCATATACGATAAGTTCTTCAAGTTTATAAAATAATTCATAACCGTAAATATTCGATGGAATCACCAACTAGTGACTTCCTTATGATGGTACGACACAAGAATTTGACCCGTAAGTATGCCTGTATGTGTGTATGAATATACGCTGGCTTGATCTTCGTTTGTAGTAATACGGACTTATACAGACAATTGGTAATCGATAATTAACCTCTATACAAGATTTTTCATCGCATTTTATATCTTTCCAACAATTCTATTTCTTACACAAGGTAAGTACAGTTTGTTTTGTAATTTAAATGTTACAGTTACAGATATAATTTCATATTTTAAATATACAAAGTTATGAATATCGTAAGCATTTTCTCCGGAGGGCTTCTGGTGATATGTTATGTGGTGTTCAAGAAATAACAGTTAAATCCCCGTGAAATTACAAATTAGTACAAGGAATACGAGATAAAGATAGACACATTCTTTCCGCAAAAGTGTTTATTTGTAGCACGTGTGAGGGCTTCGTTTTCGCAAATGCTTGGAACGAACTAAATTATTTTTAACAGTATTAAAATTTTATCATAATTTTATAAACCTACAAAATCTACTGAAGCAACAACCTAGCAATCACCGGTAGCTAAGGAATTTGATGATGTGACTGTAAATAATGACTATAATCCCGAATATAACACTATATTTTTTCTACTCCTGTAAATTCGGAAATCACTTTTGAAATTCCTTGATAACACACGTAGAAAAACATCAACATAAAAATACACAATGACAGCTGACTTCATGTCAATAATGGAAATATATTTATACAGGAGTAGAAAAAACAATTTGTATACATTTTTTTTTAAATTATTGATTAATATCAATGTTTTGCATGTCTTCATAAACGAAAATTGGTGTAATAAACTAAATTTTGGTACTTTTAAGATGAATTTGCTTTATAATCAATTGAAGGCACTTATACATTTATTATTATTTAAATTATAATTTTGCCAATCTCTGTGGTGTGGTAGCTATGCCATTAGCGTAGTACACCAGAGGTCATGGGTTCGAATCTCACTGAAGAGCATAGACGTGTGGATATTCACATCCATTCATGAGGCGGCATATGACCAAAGTAGTTAATACGCTTCCCATTTTCGCAAAAAAAAATTATAATTTAATTTCAAATTCAAAATTCGATATTATGATTTCGTTGGTCCGAAGATTTTAACATCTCAGATATTTGAGCAATTCCAACAATGTTTTGTAAACCAACAAAATATCTGCCATTGTTGTCCTCAACTCTTCAAATTTCTCTTGTATTTTAGACATCCCTGTAAGGATTCTGGGTTAATGTTAATAAATACCAACATCAAGCGATTAATAAAGCGCATTCGCAGGTGTCTGCAGCGGCGCCTGCGCCCTCGCATCAGTAGTGCACGCGCGAGTACGTAGGTGCTAACCAAGCACCCAGAGAAAAACTACTTGATAGCCATCATATATCAAATGGTCTGATTACGCGACTACGGGAAAATTGTTTATGTGAACACACACATCGCATAGAGCTGAGGACACTGTAAAGTTCATATCATACTGCAGAACTCATCCTCGAAATCTTTACTATATTTCTCTATATAGAGGAAAACAAACCGTAGTGTATTGCTCGAAAGACGATAGTCACGCTTGTATTTTTTAATATCAAAAATTCTATTATTTTCTTTTTAATACGGAATAAACAAATCCATTTCTATTTCATACAATTGTTAAAAAATGCTTCATATACATATATTTGCAACCCCAATGTACTTAAGTCTACAGTACTTATTTTCTTATATTGGTTGTAGAAACGTACAGGTTTATCTTTCGCAGATAAGAAGAGCACTGAAATCGAAAGATAAACCTATACAAGTTCCTCAAGTTGTGACTGAGAAGAAATTATTTGCCACTTTACCTTACACTCCTTATGTTACCGACCAAATTGGCAGGATTCTTAATATATTTGACATAAAAACGTCTTTTAAGTCAAATTTAAAATTCTGGGATCTTCTGGGCAATTTTAAAGAGAAAGTGCCTCTACATTGTTCTGACATTTGAGATTCCGTGCAAATGTGGTAAAATTTACATTGGCCAAAATGGTAGAACTGTTGCAACAAGATTAAAAGAACACGAACGACATATTAGATTATATCAATCTGATAAATCTGCAGTTACTGAAAATGACATTCAAGAATTACATGGTACTGATTTTGAAAAAACGAAGATTCTAGTAAGAATTGAGAAAACTAATTGAAATCAAGAAATCGTCAAATAATCTTAATTTGAATACAGGCTTTGAGCTTAATAAGTCATGGTCAACTGTTCTTCCTTAATTTTCTGTTTGTATTTTGTGTACTTTGATCCATGTTACCCTTATTTTGTCAACTCGTAATCTTGACTACATATTTATTATTTATTGTTTTTTATTTTACCTAAAGAAGGCACAGCACTTTGCTGTCAAATGTCGTGTTTTTAATAGTTATTTGTATCACAAGGTTAGAAACTGCTATTTTGAGAGTGCGAGTTTATTTTGATAGGACTAGCCGTTGCCGAGTCCTACAAATACGAGCACTCGCAAATTAGTTTCCAACCGAGGAATACACAAGATTTTTCGCGCCAACATTTATGTAAATTTAATAAATAAATTTAATTTATTACTCATTTTCTTAATGACAGGGAATTTTTTTATGTTGCTAACTTCACAATATTTGAATGTCAATTATGTTTATTTTACAATATCATAACCATAAATATCTACATATTTTTATTTGGATTTTATACTGCAAATTCAATTATAAATACTTACAAATATGTTTAAAATCCATAAATATTCTGTTTTCTTGTACTGCAAATACTTAAATAAATAAATATATCATCACGCCTTTTACCCATTACGGGTGTGGCACTCTGCTTACGCAGATCTCGGTAAGTGATATATTTTTTCGTATGAAGTGCGGTTACCAGCCGTCAAATCATAGCCCCCAAGGATGTTAGTGGAGGAGGAACCATAGGGGTAAATTTAATACTTAATTGTAGATATATTGCCATAATATTTTTAAGTCAATGTAATACTTCTAGCGTCAGAAGTTAGCTAAAATTAGTGAAGTTATACCAACATGTAACCATAAAAAGTTAGCAATTTTTGTCGAACTAGTTCGACAAAAACGTGATTTCCGACCGCTTTAGAGATATGTAATTGTGTCAATGTCGGACGGCGGCGCGAAATAAATATTTACAGAACTTTTACCCAGTTAATGTTGTTTTACCTTACAACATGAAGTTTGGATTAATGGAAGCAAGTGTGTGGTGTCGTACGTGCTGTAAGAATCCAATGTTGAATAAGTTAAAATGGCGAGCGACGAAGTGCCATATATCGGCCATCAAGCAGCAATGTCCCCCCTATTTATCCACGTCTTTCTGCGTAGATTTTTACTCTCCAGTGTCATCTCCGACCATAGGTCACGCAGAATTTATCAATGTTAACAAAATTCTAATGCTAAATAAATGAACATGCATACATGTATTCCGTGAAACACTGGCAAGGTATTTCTCTTCATTTAACCTTTTAAATCTCGGCTGTTTGTACTTGAAACACGTTGCGCTTTTTTCTGGGAAACTGTGGTAGGTCCGACTAGACACAGAAAAATTAGATTCTGACAACGAACTGCTTTAGGTGACACAAATTAATTTGATAATCCGTTATTACATTATTTTCGCCAGAAGAGTCTGGTGTAATCTCAGATCAGCGACAGCTACATCGAGATGTTACTAAGCCTTCAATTTATTACAAGTTTTACTCTACCCAGAAAAAATACGACTAAGTAGCTAAATGAATTTCTTACTTCGTTGCTAATTTGGGGCATGCTTTAAATATTTGTTATACAAAAAACTATTAATTAATACTAATTTATGGGAAATAACCAAAAAAATTTCATTTCTCAATAAAAATAGAAAATAAGTATTTCCTTACCTACTTATTTTTAAAATTTATAGATATGTCACACAAATGTTGTTAAGAATATAAGCGTTTATTTGCGCAATTTTTATTGTCTTGTCGATTATATACTTTTTTAGTTTATTTTTAATCATATTATTCAAAACAGGGGGATATAGCTCTATGATAACATAAAATTAGTTAAAAATCTGTTACACTGTTGTACCAAATGGGTGGAAAAATACTCAATTTTGTAATTGTATGAAGTATGAAGCTTGTATATATCGTAACTAAGTTTCAGATGGCACTGTGGTGCGTTATTATAAATAGAAATTATTTTTTTTTTGGAATAAAACAAAAATTTTGTTCATGTGGAAATTATCTGTAGGTAAAATTACTTTGCCCGCACTTTTACAAACAATGGAAAATATTGCGTTATATTATATAAATAAAATATGTCATCATGCCTTTTATCCATTATGGATGTGGCACTCTGCTTACGCAGATCTCTGTAAGTTATCTATTTTTCGTGCTTCGGTCCAAAAACTCTAGTTTTACACATCTCAAAATCCTCCAGAAACTGATTTGTTTCAGGCCTGGGCCGGCAAAAATTAGGGACTTTTGTAAAAGTAGAGTTGGCATCAATTGGCTGTCAATTTTGCGCATTGGTTTTGTTCAGTGTTTGATTACTTGGAGGTTAGATATTTCCATCAATTTTAAATTGTTAATTGTAAGCTTAAATGTAAGTTATATTAAATTTGTAGTTGCAGCGCACAACCAATAAATAAATATCAGCTAAATAAATGTCACCAAATTTTTCTAAGAAAACAAATGAATTGTTTATATTTATAAATCCCTTGTATCCTTGTTTACGAATGATCTGATGTTAGCAACATAAGAAATTTCTAGTATTTCATATTTATCAAATAAATAAGTAATTTCATTTAATAAATTGATGATAAAATCGTCACGAAAAATAATGTATATTACACGGAATAGTATATTGTACAACGAGCATGGAATGGTACTCATTTCCTACGAGTATGAAAGTTTGTAGTATGAGCCGAAGTATGAAATGAACATTCCATGCGAGTTGTGCACTATACTTTCTCTACGACCACGATAATACTTCTTAATTAATTTAATTTTAGTTATAAAGTCCCGCTCTCATAATTCTAATATTTGACAATTCTAAATAAGTATCCCAAATATTCATACAAAATAAATTTATTTCGCACCATGCTTGCATTGTACCTCATATCCCTAGCAACAACAATTAATTGTATAATTGTTTTCTAAGTGGTTTCTAAGTGGTCGTAGAAAAACTGTTTTGTGTGTGCAGTTTCTGGACTAGTGATACAAATAAGTTAAAAGCATCCATTTGTTGACAAATTACAACATTTTCACATATTTTAGATTGATTTTGGCGTGAAGATCATTATCAACAGTTTTATCTCTACCAGGATTCAAGAGTCCTTGCAATAAATAAATCCTGAAAAGAATTCTGTGGCTTAGCTCTTTGGCTGTTGTACGATAGAGTTTTTCCTAGCACCTAGATGCAAAAACCTTAGAATACTCTGGTTGCAAATAAAACGCGAACAAATAGAGCATCTTGCGAGTGTGTCGGCGTGATTTGTCAAGTCCTGCGACGACAGTTTGTCAGCCTTATAAGTCGCGCCGTCACGCGTCACTCGCCTCGTCGACTCTGTTCTGCGTCCCCTGAGCAGCGGCGCGGTAATTTGTATGTACCACTAAATAGAATCGCGGCTATTAGTTTGCTTAATGCCCTAGTAAAGTTGTGACTGCTGACATTATAGCGGACGTTCTAGACTAGTATTTCCATTTTAAATGCGCTACTGTACGTTAATTTCATTCGTTACTGCTACAGTTTCCCGGGAATCTTGTTCTGGATGCTCCAGCGAGAATCTTTTTGATGTTTTTTGTGCTTGTATTTGAAATAATGTTATTTCGAATAGAAATATGTGGAATATTTTGAAGCTTCTTCAGATTAAATTAGAAAGCAAATTAGGTAGACACTTTTACTTTGTGCTATTAACTACATGAAATTAGCAGCGAATGATAGACCATAACTCACGAATTATCAGATTTCTTTGGCTAAATTATTTTGGTTTAGTCAGTAAAACTAAAGTAATTTACATTTTATACTGCCCATTAAAGTTACAACTATGATTTCCGTACATACTAATGTACAAATAAAAATATTTTAATTGGTAAAAACTGACTTCATAAAAAGAACCATTCGGCAATAAAATTTATTGGTGTTCTAAATAACTGTAAGCTAAAGTATACAAATTAAAATATCTCAAAATTCTTTCAATTCAAATGCAGAGTTTCTGGTTTTAGACCATTACTACAAATCTGTTGCTATTATAGCTTAATTTCAGTAGCAATATCAAGAACGCGTTGGTGCACAAATGATAATTGCATCTCGAAGTGTTCAGTTAGTATCAATTCAAATTTATTGGTATGTGAAAATGTCAGTAATAAAATCAGTTTAAATCTCGTAGTGGTCATTTCACACGTTCTATTTTTACTCGTGTTTATAGGCTCGCGTTTCTTTTTTAATTATTTGATAAGTGTAAAAAAATTAACAGCAGCTATAAACCAGTGCTTTACAAAACAAAACGAGCGTTTTCACACTTTACGCGATAGTTTGTATGACGTTTAGCACGTCTTATTATCTGTAGATAGTTGCCGCTATTTAACACCCAAGATAACTGGAAATTGCCAATAGTGCTTTGTGTTATCTTGTAAATGAGGCTTTTGCAGTAGCGCAAATATTTATAGAAACGCTAAAAATAGATCTCGGCGGATGTTAAGCAATTGCTACCTGACGATTTAAACCCGGTTCAAATCCCTCTTTCGGCAAAGTGGCTGGTCCATAAAACGTAATTGTCAACAGCCAGCCAGACGAAAAACACAAGCAGGCTTTCCTGGAGCCAGCAAGCCAGGTTTTTGTGCACTTCGAAGAAATATTTAGATCAGTTGGAGTAAATCCGTGGGTGGTCACTCATTTATAGCATTATTTTAGTTCTAACGAGGCGGACTATTTACTGACGAGCAGCAATTTGTACCTAGCTCATCACGCAAAGATCTGAAGCGAGTAATCGCTGGAGACGAGAGAATGATCAACGTTAGAAACAAAAGAAATAACAGAAATTTCGATGGCGGTTAGATCAAACAACCAGTGGAACTGACATGAAATGGAACTCGAAATATTTGGAGCGGTTCTATTGTAAAACATTTGCATTTTATTGACGACAAAACTCAAAACGAAACACATGTTTTACGAAATGCGTCAAAGAAGCCGACAGTCGTAAAATGTATCTTCGGTGGTCTATCCGAAACTGACTACACCAATGCGAATACATTGTTTCCAATTGTAAATTGGAGTAACGCTGCGTGTGTTCTATTTTTAATCTACGATTACCTCATCCACCCATCTAACTACTCACTGATAATCAAACTATCAGCCTTCCAAAACTCTTCTGGGGAACTCTAAAGAATAAGATCAATTTAAACAGTAGTAAGTTCGACAATAATCATGCGGTTTTCCTTCCGATTCTCCAATTTCGGTTGATTAGCCCACGAGAGCAGCCGAGAGCGAGACGGATAGATGCCGGGTGGATAATGACAGACAACGATAGGGAAGATAACGAGTTCGCGACCTAAGTGGACGACATTATGGGATGATTAGCAGATGCCACCCAGTAGCTCACGACCGCAATGCCAATGCCAAAGAGAAGCGAGTTGGGTGCGGTTTTTGTGGTGGTTTCACCGTCACAGACACTAATAGGAGGATAACTATATTAGATGATTCTTTCAGACTTGACATTTCGATTTTTTAAAATGAAATAATGCATAAAACTCTAGGTATACGTTAGATCAAAAACAGTATCAAATTTCAAAATTTCCTTGATGTTCGTCCGGACTACGTCTTTTATTTATGGCCAATAACAGTAATGTCAAGCTAGTGAACAAATTTGAAAAATGATATAAATTCAACTTCCATCACATTTATTGACAAAAACAGCATTATAACTACTTTATATTTATTCTATTACGCTATTTTTTCATTTTTAATACCAAATATCAATCACTAATTAATAACACAGTTTAAAAACCTTAGAAATATTTTGGTTACTCTGTCAACAAAAATGTTGTAATTAGGCTCAAATTGTGAATTTTCTTTTGTATCTATTTCGTGAAGGAGACCGATTTGATTAAAATAATTAGGCTTTTTATTTTAAACATTTTTTTTGTATTTATTTGTATAAAATAATAAAAATAAATTATCGCTGCTATTCAAAAATAACATTGCATTTCCTATGTAGCGTAAAGAAATCATCACACATTATATATAGATGTTAGTATTTGTTTCATATTTGTATTATGTACATACATATATACCAATACACTGAGAGAACGAGTTTGTGCTGAAAACAAAATTTGCTTTGTTGGGGAATTTTTGTTTATTGAACAAAATTTTTGTCAAATTTAATAAAATTTTGTTATTATAACTGAATTTATTTGTTTCTTTGAAACAACATATTTTATTTGATCACTTTGCAAAATTCACTGTATAATTATATAATTTTAAGAAATATTGGTTTTAAAATGACCAGTTTACTTTGTACATAAAAATTTGAGGAACCAAAATAATGTTATTTTAACAAACGTTTACGTTGAAAGGACAGAATTGTGTAGTTGGTATTTATATTAATAATATATTAGTATTATTGTAATTGTTTCTTTTGTTCTTAAACAATTTTGTTTTATATTAAACTTTTTATTGCTTTTATTTAAAGTAAATTTTATATATAACAAAGGAAATCACTTAATGCAACAAATATTTTTCAATAAAAAAATAAGGTAAACTTAACAAAATATTTATTTGCACGTATACTGTATACCAAAAAATTAATTTGCTATAGCAACAGATTTTTGATTTTTCAACAAAATTTTCTCTCAATGTATTTTCACGTTTGAGCGTTTGATGTATATGTACGAGTTAAAGGTATCATTGTACCTATAAAAACCATCATAAGCATTGGGGTCGTGTAATAAATAGTATATACACCGCAGGAGAGAAGTGTATTTTTCCCTTGTCGTATTGCAGCCCTCGTCTGCGGCTCGTGCTTTAATTTATTCTTCTTCTCTTCCTTCATGTATAATATACTATTCAGCCCGTTTTTAAAACAATTTTTCAACTTAAAAGTAGGACACAATATAAAAATCATGGTTATCATGGCTCCAAAACTTATTAAATACATTCTTATTGCATTTGTTTTACGTATTTAATTGTGCAACATTCCAAGTAATAAACCTATTTTCTTTTATATTCTCTGATGAAATTTGAGTTTTCTTCGTAGCAAAAATATATTTCCCATTCAATATGAATGTATTCTATTGTCATAAAGAGAAAAAAAATCTGTTCCTGTTGATTGCATTCTGCGTGTTAATAATATCTATTTGTAGTAAAACACATAAGGTCTCTGATCCTTGGTGGTAATAAAATGTAAATATTCTTGCAAATGACCTCATAAACAAGCTGGCTATATGTCGTAAAGTGCAAAATCTAATTAAGGAATTGATGGCTCTATTCGCACAGTAACTTGTAATTTAGTTTAGAAAACAAATAGTAAATATACAGGATATCACACTGCAGGTAGCACTTACGGACTATCGAATTGAAAGAACAAAAAATTAATGAATGAATTTATAGAAATGTAGTAATTACACATAAATTATTGACTAATTGTAAAAAGTAAAGAATAAAGCATCTCTTCACTAAATAAGCTTGAAATACGAATAATAAATGAATGTTAAGAATTTCCTACTAGACGCGAAGAATGATGGAGGCAGAATACCGCATTTATTTTTAATAAAGTGTGTAATTGTGTTTTAATCCGTAACTACTACTGGCGCTTTGTACCGAAGGTGGAAATTTATAAATAAGTTAAATAATTTGTTTTTGCCTACCTACTGCTCGTTTTATGCTGCATGGAATTATATTTTTTAAAAATGTGCAGACTTTATCTATTATTTTTATTGCTTCCTTGTAAATATATTAACAAAAAATATTCAAGAATTTTATGTTGGAAGAATAATAAAGTTTATACATATTTACAAAAAATACAATATAGGGAAACATCTGGTACGACTTTATTATATATAGCGGGTATAAAAATGAAATGTGGCGTAGAGGTTTTTCAATGCAATTTCTTATTTTGCTGTTTTATTTTCTTATTAATTTTACAACAAAAGTTTGAATACAATGTTATTCAGAATTAAAAAATGCATGCAATAAATTCCATTCCACATAAAAAAATACAACACTATAATAAAGAAATTTATATAGGTTTTACGAAAGCTCAAATATTTTTCGATTTTGTTGAATTTAACATGGGCGTGTTACAATTTTTCTAATAAATGATAATTTTCATTTGATCGCAAATATTGATACACTCATAAATATAACTTTTTTCAAGAAAATTTTCAGTTTTTCTTTTGTATGCGTTCGTTGAAGAAAAATTTATTTCTTACAAAATAATTAGGTTCATTTCAAATAATTATTAATTTTGAATATAATTTTATTTATAATTTGTTTGTTTTATATATAATAAGCTGCAAAAAATATTCTTGTTTAAAACTTTAAAGTTTCAACTCAGTTCTTCGCATCCTCATGAAGTTTCGTTGCTTTTCTCGTTGTGAGTTATCAATTCACCAGTCAGCTTTCTTCAGTAAATATATGTAAGTTGCAGTGTAAAATAAGGAGCAAAATTTATTAGATTTTCCTCAGAAGCAAATTAAAGCCGAGTGCGAACCCTGATAACAGCTCTCGAACAAAAAATAATGTTAAGTCTACCTATTGTCCGCTTCCCAGAAATGGTCACGCGACTAATTTTAGTGTACAAATAGATCCACGCACGAGCAGACTCACTTGAATGTGTTAAGCGTTTCTTTTCAAGAAGTGGGTACTTACAGGCTCAATTACCCTTTGGTTTTACGAAGTAACACGCTTGCTTGATGCCTCGCTCAAGTCCCCCGAATTGAAATGATCCTCTTGCTTCTTTGCTGCTTTGTGAGCCTCGCACGAGCAGATGCTACTAGATGTCAACAGTTTATGGATCCAAAGTGAAATTATCTTTCAACAGATGTTGCTGCGTAAACGTTTTTGTTTTATTGTTTCATTTTGAGCTCTGGATTGCGAGGATATGTAGTTACAAGTGGATTGATCGTTTAACTGTACATATATTTGTTATTTATATATTCATCGAGAATGAAAATAATTTGCGCAGACATTAACATTTGTGTAAGTGTGATTTTCATAAATTTTACATTTATAAACGGCTGTTTGCTATAAAACCTATGTACGTTTATTTTATTATTTCTTTACACATGTTTGTTCACTTTAATGAAACTATAATATTAACCACGGGTAATACAATTTCATTCCTTTTTTGTGACACACGTGTATCATTTTAAAAAAAAGTTGTATGTTTTTTACATATATAAAAATCTGGCTCATTTTGTGAATATGGCAATAAAAAAATTTAAATTGAATACCCACTTTTCATTCATAGTTTTAGTATTAAACTTTCGCGGGTGCGAATTCGTGACGTCATTTATTTCTACACATAGGTATTTCAAAATTATTTGAATTGTAATATAATGTATGGTAGTTACCGTTGATATGTTTAATTTTATTCGTTTTTCACAAAATTTGAGCTCTTTCCCCCATGACGGGAGAGAAAATGCACAAATCACCCGTAGATATATAATTGGCTATTTCAATCATGATTTTGATATCATAGAAACCGAGTTTCTCTCCCGCTCGTTAAACAAATATTTTTTGTATTCAATATTCAAATTATCTCATAATAGTAAAACGCAACTTTTTTGTTAAATCCGTAATTCTACTAACAAATTTAGTTAAAATATAGTTCAATAGGTTCACGATTAAATGGAACGCATCCTTTGAAAATTATTGAGGAAGAGCAGAAATTTTTTTTAGATGTGTATTATTACCTTTTTACAAGTAGTTATTTTGATCAAGGAAGCATATAATTGCTAAACTATAATGACAAATTCCCCCCAAAAAATTTCGGTCTAATAATGAAAACAGTTTTGATTTGGAAACACGAAAGTATACCTACGGAAATAAATGTTTATTTTAGAATATGTGTTAGCGAATATGGAGTCATGTGATGTTGTAGGTGTTATTAATCAGATGTCATTAAAATCAGTGACCTTACGCAAAGGTCCATCAAACCTCGACAATGCAAGTGTTGGTGAAGACCTTTGTAATAATAAATTGCATCTCATATCACAAAACAGTTATTCTAATCTTTATTAAACAAAAATGTGATTCCCATATATCGCATGTATTATAAAGTGCGTCAACAAACCAATAAATCACGGCGTTTTTACATTTCACAACAATTTACTTCATTGACATTCGTCTCAACACAAGACACAATAAATTAGAACCGTCTGATTTCTACAATTAATCTACTATCGAATGACACGAGATTTTTGTGCTGATCGTATTTTGTCATTTGTAAAAGGAATAGAATAATCAAGTTAGTGACGAGCGGGAAAACAAAACAAAAGGGATTTTCTCTATTAACCTCTGTGACCGCGCTCACATATGCCGTGTGAGTGTTTGCGGAACGCACATTTAGAAGAGAGCGCAGACGAGTTTCTTTGATTTTATTTTCCTTTTATTCGACAGTTAATAGAGAGCCATATGATTTATGTTTAGGTACATTTCGTACGACACGTCAGCTTCAGCTAATCGCTGCTACTCTGTTTTACTACTGCTATTTACTATACTTTGTTTTATTGCCAATTCAGAAAAGAAGAATTTTACAGTTTACATTTACATTAGAAGAAATTTTGCTACCAGCCGCATCGGGAACTAAAAAACCCGAGAAGGAAGACTGGCAGAAGAATTGAATTTAAACAAACAGACAACTGAGAAGTTGAGTATATTTCAAAACGGTTCCAATCCTTTTCTTCGTGGGGAGTATATCACTAAACTCAGATTCGACAATTATAATTATTCTTGTCTCAAGGACGTGAGTAATAGCAAAATGAAAAGACATTTGAATTTCAAAAAAAATTAATTACCATGACAGTGACTGAAAAAAAAATCTGCAAATTTTAAACAAGATGACAATTAACAATTTATGTTACATGTTACATTTCAAACAAATTGAAATCTGTCTCAATGCTCATTTTATTGATTGGAAACAGTATTAAATTTTTACATATACCGTGAGTACCAGCTAATATTCGGGCTGCCAATTGGATCCGGACTTGATATACGGATATCTGAATCTCTACGGATTTCAAAACCGGATCTCGGATAACCGAGTATACGGATCCGGATCCAAATTCGGATTTTACTAATATTCTTGTACCAATATCGTCAATTAATTGACTAAATTGTATTAAAAGTATTATGTTATATATAACAAAAATGTAATTTCGTTTTCTTATACATTTTGTTATTAATTACATTTACTACAATATAGTAAATTGATTTTTAATATAAATATGTATGTACACTAATAAAATAATGTCGATGACCAAAATAATATTATTATTTGTATGAAAAGAGTTTTCGAAAATCTTACATGCACTTCAAAAATATAAAAAAAAATCAAGGTCCGAATCTTACAATTATGCGAATACTCAAATGTACGGATCTGAGATCCGGATATCCGGAAATCTCGGATATACGGATTTTCGCATAATTGGCAGCTCTAACTAATATACAATATTCACTAATCTGTCATTAATGTATTCCTATATGAATACTAGTTATACAAGATGTTAATGAACTTTTTTTACTGGTCCTTTTATTATGATTCATATATTAAAATCCATTAATTTTAATGTTTTTAAATATCCTCGAAACTGTGGAAGAATTTGATCTAGGACGTTAAGGAACTAAATTAGCAAACATATTACATACATTTCTCAAATTATTATACCATTAGAATTTTTTCTTCATTAGTAAACATCTTTAAATTATGATGACAAGTTCATTTGACACTGACACCTTATGTTGCATTTTATCTAGAATAGTCCTAGGTATAACTCAAATTTTATTTAAAAAGAAAATTCAAATCTCTGGTAAAGTAATATGAACTGTAAAAGTATTCTGTTGGAGAGGATGAAGTTCTAGAAGAGTCTCTGCAATTATTATTGTTTTCTACATATATTTTAAAGTTTGTATTTCCCGTGAATTCCGTCGCAGGAATCAGTTCGTTTCAAGTTTCCCGGTAGAGAAGACTCATCGTAGCATTAACGTTTGCGTTGCGTTACGTGCGCACATATCGCACACGGAGTGCAAGGGTCACGTGAAACTTATTCTCGGCGTAATCAGTATAGACACCTGCGAGTACCGATTGCACTGCAGCATCATGCTGTACGCGGAAACAAATGCGTCTTCTTCATCATTGACCGACGCTTCTTCATCTTCTTCTTGCAGTGAGTAGACAAACGTTTGTGTCGTACAATTACAACAACGCAGTGGACCAAAACTTTCCATGGTATAATTTTCATTGTTTCAGAAAGTATTGTAGAACTTTTTATAAAGATGGATGGATATGTACCCAAATAACTCATGAGCAAGAAAAGATAGAGGAGTAACGAAATTGCATGTTATCTTTTTTCACAATTCCATTTTTCGTACGTTTACAGTTCTCAAAGAAAACTTCACTTCCAATTAAAATTGTTCTGAACGAAATTACAAGATATGGAGTTGCCAATACTAAATGGATATAGTGTGTGTTTTGTTTCCTTTATGAGGGTATTAGTTCATTATAATAAATGGGTCGTATAACAAAATGATATATTTATTCCGGACTTGGAATGCGTTTGCGTGCGTTTGCAGCCTCGCACAACTCAATTTGCAAACGTCCTGTTGCACATACTCTACTCTAGACTCTATAGTCTACACTGCGTAGTTCCATAACGAATGCACCGAATTGCTAATGCAATGGAAATAGTTATGTCTCTATTTAGTTCGCTCGTCCAGTGATGTTTTATGACTATTGTAAAACCTTTTTTCTGTTTTCTATTTCATGAGTGTTGTTAAATGCAACTTGTTTTGTTCCCGTACACATATATATGTACATATAATTAACTGAATCAGATACTCACGACTTAAATATATTATAAAATTCAAGGATATGAATTATTTAAAATATTAAATCTAACATCTAAACCTTAAATTAATATAAAAGAAATGTAAATTCGTATTTTGATAACTGTTATTATCAAAAAACAGAAAAAACTTTCAGAATTCATAGTAATTAATACTTTTAGAAAAGAACAGAACAGAACTTTATCCAAAAGTAATTTTAATTTAATAAGATATCATCATCAGTAGAAGGTTTCAATTACTTACTTTTAAAGTAAATTTATTTGTTTTTAACAAGTGCTCATCATTTAAAATTATTCTGTGATTTAAAATTTCCGTTTAAAATTTTATTGCCATTTGGATAACGTGATGTAAATTTAGTAAGGAAGAAAATTTAACTGAAGTTTAAATTTCTATGTAATACCAGGCATTTTTCTTTTGAAGATATTATTTTATTAATTTATATCACATAAGATTCTTAGTTCGAATTCCACAGCGAACAGTTGCCATTTCAATTTTACCAATGTTGTTCTTCTTTCGGGCCGTGACAACCCTATTTTATGTATGCAAAAATATATAATTTATCCAGATCTGCGAAAGCAGAATATTAAACTCCAAATATGTAGAAGACCTACAGATCTATGTTTTTATAATTAATTTCATTATTTATTTATTCGCAAGCTTTCTTAAAGTACAAATTTAATGACTAGTGTAATGCTATCAATAAGATAGATGTTGCACTGATTCTTGGCAACTCTGTTTTTCTCCGATGTAATCAGAGAAGCCAAGTTAGTAAATAAATTCATTTGATACACTATGTTTCGCTTGTCCTTAGACAGTATAAGTTAAATAAAATTAAATGAATCTTACACGGATGATTCCCTTTTAATGAGATACACATATAGTTGTGATCTTCCTAACGTTGATAATTTTTTTCCAATAAAAAATGTTTATAAAAAATCCGTGCTAATGTAAAATATATTTTAACAGCACACTAAATAGCATAAAGGTAGTAAAAGTTAAGTAACATAAATTAAAAGTGTCTAGGGATTGTTGAGCGATGGCTGAAGAATTTTCCCGACATGCAACACGCGTTCATGTCTCATCAAACAAAAATCGCAACGCGTATACGCGGAAAAAAATCATACTTTTCAATACGATATTAATTACTAAAGAACAAATTTATTATAGCTATAACCATCATGCAGAAAGCTATAAATTAAAACAATATTTGTCAAGCAGTTTGTAATTATACATGTCTGCGTGTACCATTACCAATTACGTAACTTTTCTAGATGCTTATTGATTTTGTTCGATTATGAGAATGACAGGTGAATGGACATGTAGAAGATGCACGCACGTTCTGTAGAAAAAACCTTTTCTCTCTTTTCAGCGTCGAAGCTATTGTGTCCAATCAACGTCGCAGAGTGAACTGAGATTGTTGAAAGGGAATTTGTTTAGCAACAAAAATAACAAATGCTTTTTTCACTTGTATGCCGTGTTTACAATATCGAAATGCTGTACTTGGAATGTTCTGTTATTTGTGTTGTATGAACATCGAGGTACACGATTAATGAGGAATAAAAATATTTTGTGTTGTATTTGTGAACACGCCATTATGTTGCTTGTACTGCAATGAGATTTAAATTAAGTGAATTAAATTATCCCACCATTTGTAACTGTACTCTTTCTTTAAAAGTTTCAAATTTATTACAAGGTTACTAAATAATAACGTGTTTAGACGATTGTTAACAAATGGAATTAAATTCCACCGCGTGCGAGGGCGAGGTAAATTGCACTGGGTTCTTTTCTTCTAACATCTAACACTAAAAATTAATATCGTCAAATAGAAGAGCAACAACTTAAACTGCGTTCGGACCAACTCTATTATTATATATAATATATCGAGAGTTAAACATTTATCGGTAAAATTTCATATATTTGTTGTGCAGAAACAAAAAGTTGAGTGTCAAGAAAGATTTGACACGAGTTCTCGTTTCTAGCCAGGAATTACGAGCAATTTTACCAAAAAACTATTTTCTGTTGATTATTTACTAAATGTCAATATTTTTAATATCAAAAGACGATTGCTCAGGGTATGGTGCAAGAAATTTATCAAAATTTTATCATTTCAAAATCGTTCTCTTGGTACAAATGAAGCATTTTGACTGGCTTATAATGTAATGAAGGAAATTAATTTTTTTAAATTATACTTACACGAAATAGAAAAAAAAAGAGTATAGTAGAATTTATCGAACTTTTCGGTAAACTGAGACATGAGACGCATTTTCAAAAAATTTAACAAACTTTTTGGTACGTACTTCTAATTGCTTAACAAATAATCGTATTTAGTTTCATAATTGTTACGAAATGCATCTTATATCCTCAGCTTACCAAATAATTTGGTAAATTCTACAGTACTTTTTTTATTGTTATTGTTGTAGTAACAATTTCAATATTTAAAATTTAATTATACAGTGACATGGCGTTTGACATTAAAGACCGAAATAAGGAAAGAGATAATGACTCTTATCCCCTTAATTATGAGTGTAAAGTTTGTAGTTTGCAAGCTTCTCTATCAGTATTTACAATTATCGCCTAAATTTCCAAAAATCAAAGCCAATTGGGTAGCTTTTGAGGCAGCTTTAAAGTTAGATTTCATAAATGTTTTGTGAACTTGTTGTAAAACAGTTGAAATTATTTCTTATAGTCAAATTAACTGCAATGTAATTACGAACCTATAAAAAATTTAGGAGACGTATCTGACTACAAACGTCGCAATTATATTCATGAATTAAGAGTTTAATTACAAATGTCAATAACAATTTAGATGACAGTAAAGATTCTTATATTTCCTAATAAAATAATAAATAGATATAAACTTGGTGGAACTTAAGGTATGTATAGAATTCGCGCAATTATTCAGAATTAATTTCACATGCATTATTCATATAAATGTTTTGATAGCATTAGCACGGCTGGCGTATTTATTAGCCACTTATCTCGCAGGGAGTCGCTAGTCGCGCAGTGTTGAGCTGCACCACCTTTATTTGCTCACGATAGGCGAGAGACGTGTGAAAAATATAGTTACACTTCATGCAAGCACATTACACATTACTACTCTTCAGCCTCCGCATCTTTGGCCCAGGAATATTCTATGACACTGCATATTTTACCTCGTCAAGAGATGGAGGGTGCGTGAGGACAGCGCTTCTCAACAGTTTTACAGAGCCATCAACAATATTCACTAACAAATATTTTATAATTTTATTATTGGTTTACCGCGGACGCCTCTATCGTTTTCCTACAAACTGCTCAACTTTTCCATCCATTTATCCACTTTTAATTTCTTTAAATCTTCGAGAACGCTGCCAAACTAGGTACTTTTCAAATATCCTACCCACCGAAATATGTGAATTTTTATTGTAGCTACTAGATTTTCAATGTATAGTTTCCTTAATTCTTTATTGATTCATATTCTCCAAAAACCTTATTTCTCGAAAATGTTTGGATGCGCTGGCCGTCAAAGCAATCCAGTTCAAAAAACAAAAGCCCCGATGAAAAAAGGTAAAGAATCAGTTTAGTTTCGCATTTGTTTCACCCGGCACGACGATGACACAGCATTTCGGTGACGTTTCAATAAAATTTGAATTAATTTTTAGAAGATCAAATGCAAGAACAATGCCCCAGTGTCTACTTCGGACAGTTGGAGGGGGTAAAGATGTTCTCTGTGCCACTTTATTAAAAGAGAACAACAAATTGTGGGTTCCCATGTCAGTCACGTGACACGGGACTCTTGAAATTCATGCATTGTTGTCACGTCTCGCCCCGGGGCTTATTTATCCGTTCAGGACCGGACTCACCCCTATTTTACCGAAAAATTTATACTGATAATTTGGGTGTTTTCTAATTTGTAATTTGTCATTTTGTATAGACTCAGTTGAGGTCTAAACGTCGTTATTGGGCCACTAATGATTCATTAATAAATATTTAAGTCATTTATCATTTATACAGTCTATTTTGCAGATCTCCGTATACTGGGTGTCCCATTTTAATCTTAATAGATTAATTCCTCGAAAAATAGACATCGAATGTCAAAATGTTTCGGGATAAGAAGTTGAAGGTTTTCAGGGGCCATAAATAAGTTTTTTGGGTGTCAAAACATTTATTCATCTCATTCTTATCCACTCCGAATTTTTGGTATTTTTAATAAACTAACGTTCTAGATTGTAGCATCATCTATCAGGAATAAAAACAAACTTTGTAAGTATATCCTACGTACTCTTTTACGCTCGAGCCGAATCTGCAATGAAACATGGGGGTTTCCTTTTACCATTTTAAAATTGATTCCCTTCACCGCTATTCCAAGGATATACGAAAAAAACATAATCAAATGTCTCCCTTTGATCCTTCAAACTTTTATTGGAAGAATTTTGTCATTAGATGTCTATTTCTCGAGATATTCTGGTAAGACACTCAGTGTACCATAATTTTACCAAGATATGCCGTCAATGCTTTGGTTGTTATATTACTATGTAATTAAAGACAAAAGAGTTTTAACCCATTAACTCTCATCAGCTGAACAAAATAAATTTTGTGATAAACAAATAATATTATTTGTATGTGGTACCATTTGACTGAAATTTGGTGTGAAGTGAAATGATTCGAATTCTAAGTGGGTGTATGATAAAATTTCGTGGAGTGCGGTCCTGGCCGGGCGCGAGAAATAAAGTATAAGAAGCATCCCGGCCGCGGAATGCCCAAATGAATCGTGTCGCAGATCTCGTAGGAGAATTCCTGTTGTACTTCATAAATTACATTTTGGAGTTGAGAGTTGTCTTTGGAGCAGGTATGCCATTGTAATCGGTTCACATTCCCAGCGTTCCGAGATCGGACCGTCTGCTGCTCCGAAATACTTGTTTAACCCAAATATTTAATAAATTGCCCGACGATTTTCGAATATCGATTGTCAGTTTAACAGGTCTTGCGCCGCTTTTGGCAAACAATAACTTATTGTCGGTATAAAAACTGGGTATGCGGAAATTTCAGCCGATATTTCGAAAGCGCATTACAAATTGTAGACGAGATTGCTTTTAAATTACTTTTTACTTTATACATTGTGGTACACTAATATTGTCTGTTCTATTAAGCTTTGGACTGAATACTTATTGGTAGTGACGATAAGATATTTGGTTTCAGTTCAGTAAAATATTTATTAAATTTCGAAATTTCGACACAAACAAATCTAAAAAGAGTAAAGGACAACCTTGAATTAGAAGACAATAATGAACGTTCGTTTGCTTATCTGCCCTACGTCCAAAATGTTACAGACAAAATTGGAAGACTACTGTCAAGAAATAACATCTTGGAATATTTTGCTCCACATCTCAAATTACAACGTATGTTGAAGAGTGCGAAATATATTTCCTCGCTTCAGTACAAAATTCTATGTTAAAGTGAAATATGTTACATTGGGCAGTCTAGCCGAATTACAATCGAGCCATTCGTCTTAACCAACCAGAGAATTATATTATGGCTAGTCAAGCCGTTGCTTAAAGAAACAAAAATTTTAGCAAAATCTAAATGTGTCAATGGTAGACTCATAAGAGAACCTATAGATATCTATAAGCAAAAGAATACAGAACAAGACTTACTTTGTTATATGTGATAATTTTTTTGTTACTTACTTTTAAAGTAAATATATTTGATTTTAATAAGTGCACATCATTTCAAATTATTTTATTACTAACTTAACACTGCTCTCAAAGAGTTGATTGTCAATTGGATAACTTGATGAAAATTTTGTATGGAAGTAAATTTAACTAGAGTTTAAATTTCTTTATAATATCAAGCATTAGTTTCTGTTTTTATTAACTTGTTTATGTTGTTCATTTGTTATCCTGACGAAAAATTGTGTAAAGTAATTCGAAATATTGAATGTTATTAAATATTTTACAGAACTTAAACCCAGAACCTTATATTTATTTATTATGAGTTCAGAAAACATTTTCAACTTATTGGAAAGATTTGAATCGGCAACAGGATAAAATAAGTAATAGTAATAATAAACTTACCAACTAAAATGGAGGTGGCGATTACCCAATTTCTGATGAAGTACACCCATAATCTGAAAATGAGGAAACAAATCTATAATTAAAAATAAAGTAACTATTCGAAAATAAAAAAATTTTGGGTCGAAATATGAAAACTACTATTTTATCTGCTTTCAGTTTTCAGAATTGTTCTTGTAGCTTGACGAAATTTGCTACATTTTAATCATTTAAATTAGTTGTGATCTATATATTCAAAATAGAATTTCCGAAAACGCCTAAAATATTTCAAAACTGCTGGAGGAATAAAAACGAAACTACCAAAGCACGTATCGTTCAACTTGTTTTTAAGCGATATTAGTGAGCCTTTTCCAAAGGAGGTCCTCGCGGTATATTTGTGTGTTTTGGAGAAAGATAAGCCCCTGTTAATTAATTGTTTCCATGTGGTAAAAAGACCTCGTGCCTAGTAGGTCGATTAGGCGGTGTGTCAGTGTTCCAGGTCATCGTGGGGTTAAGTGCTGGTATAAAACCACAATCATGTAGCCCATTTGTGAGTCGGACTCGTCGTGGCCGAGGAAATGGATGGGTCAGGTGTTAGGGATTCAAACCCGGCCGAAGTCGAAACAATGCGCCAACAACCAACACGCCGCATCGTCGACAGTGATCGACTGGACAATGGCTAGCCAGCGACGGTAACATGTCGGCCATACGGGAATAGTTCACACTACGCTTAAATCGTGAGAGATTATTCTCACACCCTACGACATACTCTTACCAAGACAACAAACATATCAAAAAGGACCAAACAATATGCGAACTGTATGACTATTTTGAAGATTAAAGAATATGAAAATGTGTCGTCCACTATTTACTTATTAATAACTTCTACGTGTAGGCTAGTAAAAATTAAATCTCACAACCGTTAGAAACTGATGTGAAGAGCATTTCAATCCTTTATATTTTATGAGATAAGACAATAAATTCTCCTGTACATAAAAATAAACTATTCGGCAAGCTGAAGATATAAGATGCCTTTTAGAAAATTTTATAACAATTAAGAAACTAAACACGATTATCTACTAAATACTAAGCAATTAGAAGTATATCCAAGAAAGGTTGCATATCCTTAGTTTCGTTTTCTACGGTATTTTCTTCGTGTAGGTAATAAACAGAAAGAAATATATTAATTTAAATAAATCACTATTCAGTGCTATTTCCATTAACTCAGTTGTGGAGAAGACGCAGGGGTTACTTTAATGAGTGACAAAAAATATGTTGTTGTTTCGCTTGAAATAGCGAAATTTCGAAAAACATCACTCAAAATTCCAATATTTTTTTATATCGTTTTAATATAGTTTGCATCATAAGAAACTCACTGCAGCAGAGCGCATCGTCATATCTCTTAAATTTGTAGAGATATGGCGATTTTTGTTGTTTTTCGAAGTGTAACTTTGAAGGGCTGTAATTCAAAAACTAAACAAAATATCGTAAAACGGTCTTCCCGTTTTGCTTTTGGCAACTTTTGGAACAAATTTGGAAACTTTGAAAATTTTGCATATTTTTTGAAAAATTTCTGAGGGGTACTCCTTGAAAAATAAAACAGATACGGACCCGCGGATTACACCAATCGATTCAGCTCATCAAATTATATAAGTATGCAAAATTTCAGAAAAATCGAACAACGGGTTGAAAAGTTAGAGCAAAAAGTCTGGAAATGGCTCATTTTCCAAAAAACGTCAAGGGGTACGTACCCCTTGAAGTGTGGGTTGAAAATGGTCATTTTCAGACATTTTGCTCTAACTTTTCAACCCGTGCTCCAAATTTTCTCAAATTTTGCACACTTATGTAATTTGACGAGCTGAATCGAATGGTGTAATCCGCGAGTCCATATCTATGATATTTTTGAAGAGGCACCACTTGGAAAATTTTCAAAAAATTTCCAAAATTTTCAAAGTTTCCAAATTTGTTCTAAATGTTATCAAAAGTGAAACTGGAAGACCATTTCTTGATATCTTGCTTAGTTTTTGAGTTACAGTCCCTCAAAGTGCCACTTTGAAAAACTACAAAAAACGTCATATCTCTATAAATTTAAGAGGTATGACAATGCGCTCTGCTGCAGTGTGTTTTTTAGGATATAAACTATATAGAAGTGCAATAAAAAAATATTGGAATTTTGAGTAATATTTGGGGTAAAACTCCCCCTGATTTTTCTCCACAGCTGAGATTTTTAATGGAAATGGATAAATAGCATTTGTAGCACTAAATGATGATTTATTTAAATTAGTAATTTCTTACTTTTTCATTACAGAATGATACCTTCCCAACTTTTTTAGTAAGATGATTTACAACATTTTTAGCAATAAAATTACTTTAACACATTTGAATAATAATTTAATTAATTTCTAAGTTTCAGATGAGCAATTTTTTCTCTAAAAATAATAAATATTTTTATGGATGTATTTCTTTGCTTAGCGTACTAAGAGGTCAAAAGTATGAGAGGATTAAATCGAATATCGAAAGCATAGAGTAGTCATCTGTCTAATTTTAATTTCCAACGGTGAAATCTTATTGGTATGGAGCGTAATTTATTGTTATGTGACTCGTTAATTTTATGGTAAAGCCGAATGCGGGAGACGCCAAATTCTTTGGACAAATATAACCTCAAACATAAACCATTTGGTACGGCGTACGTTCAGCTCTAGCAACGAGATGCCTATATGGCTGTGCTTATGGAATATATGGAATGAAAAAGCGAGTATCCCAGTGAGAAATTACCGAGAAGTAGGCATGCGACGCGGTTAAACACTATGGGTGGCGCAATATTATTTTGTAAGTATCGTCACGTTTGTGTTTTATATTTATAGGACTACATTTCAACCGATTAACTACGTATTTTTCTCATATAGAAATCTTACTTATTTTTGAATGGGTCGTCAACAAATATATTATATTCCACAAGAAATTTTATTGCAGAAAAACTATAGCAGCAGCTAATATGGACGCGATTGCTCGTTCGTATGTCCACTAATTATTATCTCTATAATACACCACAATAATTTGTACAACTGATATTATTAATTCAATAATATTGATGCTACTGATTCTGTTAGCTTTTGCGATTATTAACTACACTCATAAAAATAAATTCTTGTTTCAAGAAAATTTATTGTTACCCTTTTGCATGCATTCGTTAAAGAAAATATTATTTCTTTCATAATGATTAGGTTCAATTTAAAAAAATATTAATTTTAAATATACATTTTATTTATCTTCTTTTTTCTGCATTTCTGATTTTCATAAAAAAAATATTTATTAAACCTACAAAAGTTTTAAATGAAAATGAAATCGAATTAGCACTATTCTAATCAAGTTTTCTCTTCATTTATTTGAAGACCTCATGATTCTCAGTCTGATGTGTTACCATGGAGCTTTTTATCCCTTACTGGTTTTAAAATATCTAATTTAGGCGAAGAAAATAATTATGAAAATATTTTTGTTTATTTTTTTGTGCAATCGAAGGTTATTCATTGTTGTTTGAAAATAATTTATATCGAGTATCCGAGCGAATCAGCAAGACGGATTCCAAATAAACCTGAGCCCATATGACCCACCCTCGCGTTGTGGGAGCGAGACGTCAGCACCCGCAGTCGTGTGAGCTAGAGAGAGACACGCATAAGTGTGCGATGCGTGCATTATGTTTTAATTACACGCCAGGATCGCACGGCATTATTCATAGCCACGTTCGAAGCGTACCACAACAAGAACACATTACACGCTTGACGGTAATTGCACTCGTTCGCTTTTCTCAGAACGCATTTTGAACACACAAAACTAACGCCCGTGGAAAACATATCGTGAAATGTGTGTAATCGGTCCGTGGTGTCTGACCGGGGACTCCACTCAAACCGGGATGCGTGCTTTTGATGTCTACTGCGGCACAGGTCCAAGGGTGTTGGAAAAAGTGGTAGAGAATGAAAATATACAGCAGGGTTGAAGGTTAAATTCCTGATTTATCTATACTTTGCACTTAAAACGAATGTATGTATTTATGGCTGTGAACCTTCCTTTATTCGCAAATATATTCCCGCAAAGTATTGGCAAAATATTAAAATTAAAATTTTCACTCATTTCACGCCATTTACTTTGGCGGCTAGGTTTACGCTCAACTCCACTGTTACGCATAAATTGAAAGATTTAGCAAAATTGAAATGTGTAATTTTATATTTTTCTATTTCATTTTTTATAAATAAAAAAATAAATACATATAATAACGCCATTTAACTAGTTAGCGTGTAGCACTTTGCTTTCTCAAATCAAATTTATTTTGCACATTATTTAGGTTCAGAAATAAATTACCTAAAAAGTTCCAATCCCTGTCTACCTACTTGAATATTATTAAAGTTATTATTGGTTTTTTCTTTTCACTATTAGTCTAGCAATTGAGCTATTTTACAGTGATGAATTTCTATTTCGCTATTGCTTACTTCATAATATCGAAAAAGTTCATAAATAATCTATTAAGTCCCAGTTTGATTTCCGGAAATTTACCACCTGGACTACTGAGTTTTTATTGCTACGAAAATTACCACGAATCGAATGCGAGTGATGATTTTCAAGTAGCAATAAAAACTTAATATTCTAGAAGCTAAATTTCCATAGGAAATCAAATGTAGCACCCAATGGATGCAACAAATAATATTAACTCTCGTTTTTCAGCGAAGTCCATTTAAGAAATCGACCAAGCACTTGAAGGTGCTACTCCCGAAATACTCGAATATGTGGAAACAATTCTATGAATTTCAGGTTAGAATTCTATAACAATATCAAATATTAGCAGAGCTGTCATCACGGTGTATTTGAACCAAACAAAAGTTATAATTTTTGACGTATCTACCAATCAAATTTTGATTATACTGGAAATTATGCACCGTGTATGACAATCAAATTCCCATTATAATCCAAATTTGATTGGAAGTTACGTCAAAAATTCTGTCTTCTGATTGATTCAAAAATGTAAAATACCTTTTTCAAAATAATTGAATACTTCAGTAATTTTTACTGAATATGGTAGTTAAATCGTTTTTTGTTTTATTGTGACATAAAACGATTTTAAAGGTTGTGTTTTTGAAGAAAAACAAATTATAATATTCAATAGTTTAATACAAACTAATAAATTTTGAAAATTTTCTAAAAAATGTTTAAACTATTATAAATCTGTACAAACAGAATATTTACGAATAGTTTTAGTTATGGAACCTTATCACAAAACGTGATTGACATGTCATTTCTTTCGTAACTAACTTTTAGTTGATTGAACAGAGACACTCAGTCAATTCTTCAGAATTTTCAGTTATTTCAACTGAAAAATGTCAGTAGCGCACTGCTCAACTATTAAATTTAGTTGCTTTTTGAATAACTGAACTATCTAGTAAATACAACTGAGGTTCTTAGTTATAGTATATAACAAAATTTTGCAGTTAAATTGATTTAATAGTACAGTAAGAGTAACTGAACCATTATTATTACTAACTCGATTTTTCTGTGTTATTTAGTGTAATTAGAAATGAATCGTGTAAAAAATTGTCTCAATTTAAATTAAAAGTATTTTGTTGTTGGCCGCTCGGTCAGTGTGCCGCTCCCTGGAAATGGTGGAGTAGCCAAGTTGGTTTCGAACGCGTTATCAAGTGGGGGCGTTCCAGGGGCGGAGTTCACTGATTTATTGAATCAACAAACAAAACTACATTACTAAAAACGCTGCCTTGCACCTTAGACTGTGACGAAATAACCGCCGGACTGAATTAACACAAGAACACGACTTAAGTTCATTCATAACATTTAACATTATCATTTAATAATTTTCCGAGAAACGAACTAATAAATTTATTTAGGTAAACACAGTTTTGGTTGTAGCAAAATTTGCGGTTAATTTAAATTGCTTTATGAATTTTTTTGGTAGAGGCACCGTCTAAGTTCGATTTAAAGTTTCGATAAGGTACTTGTGTGGGTTATACAAATAAACTAGTGCTGTGAATGGGTGAAACGGATCCACCCTCACCCGAGATCAGAACCACGAATCAAACAAACACACACACACACATTAAATATTTAGTTTCGTTCTATTTGACTCGCTTCTACTATCCGATAACAATCACCAACTGTTCATAACAAATGACAGAGTAAGATAAGTAAATCTTACATATAAATATTCGATAATTTACCGTTAAACACGTAGGATTATTTTTATATACAAGAGATTAATTATTTAAAACATTTTTTTTACTGTGGGAGTAAAACAGATTGCAATCTGAGACAAATAATTTTAATATTTGTCGCGGAGAGTTCAATGATATGTCAGGACAGCTATAAAACGCATTTAATACACTATTATTATTATGTACTGATAGTTTATCTAGGTAATTGTTAGTACGTTATCTGCTGGTGAAAGACAAAGGTTTAATTTATGAAGAGAATAAAATACAAGAATGACAACAATGAAATAAAAATAAGCCATGAGTTATGCTTGTTGGTCAGTGTATTTAACTAGCAGAGAAATCAGTACTACACAATACTTTGATTGCAGAGACAGGGCGCGGATTCAAACTGCACGATTTCTACGCGGTCCTCAAACAAAATTCATACCTTACATATCAGAACCGCAATGATTACGAACCTATACGTTTTGGTTAGAATAGAAACAACAAGAAATTTGGATTAAGAGTTTTGGATTAAGTTCTGTAAATATTTTATTAAATACTAAAGGATTTTGATCCACTTTGACATTTGCAGGATCATCAAATAATTCTTATGCTTTTTTGACATAATTATCCTTGTTCAAGATAACTGATACTTTACCCTTGTGTAACAAGATGATAAGACAGAAAACGATTTATTGTTGACTGTCAAAGAGTCAGGACAATTTTAAAAGATCAAGTTAAAAATGTTTTTGTACTTAAACGTATTGAAAGTTGATTTGATCATGGATCAAATTTATTGCCGCACATGTATAAGTTACTTTGTTAGATTTTTGGTCTTTAGAAATGGTTGTTTGTAGAGAGCGGATTATATGCAAAGGGCATATATTTTAATTTTTGCATGTCTATAAATATAATTAAATATCTGGACAAATTACATTGTTTAGAGTTAATTAATGCCAATTACTGATTACATATATTACATATTTGGATATTCTTAAACACATTTTCACAAAAGTTGCATATAATTGCATATTTCAATATTTTTAAGACTTTGTCTAGTGGTAAACAATATGAAATTTCTGGTGATGCACATTGATATTCCCCAAATATTGGAGGAGACCGCAATAAATATAAGAATACAACGGAAGAAGTAATAAACAATCAAATAAGCAAATACACAAACAAATAAACTGTAATATTTTTAGGGAAACCCTGTAACGGTAACGGTAGGTATTTATTGTCTACACGAATGCTGGTAAAAGTAGGTACAATGAATATAAGACCGATCTTTTACGTATGTTTCACTTTACTTCTTGAAAATTTTGAAAAATTTCTTGTAATTTTCTAGGCTTAGTTTACATTTATATTAGTAGTAAATTTGTTAATTGTGAGGCAAATGTCAAAAGTAGTTTTTCTGATTAGTCCGAAAACATGGAAGGTTTAAGACCGCAGTAGTGTCGGGCGCGTCGAAGTGCGTTCAATACTGGCACGCTCGCCATTCAATATTGAATATCTCACAGTCAACGCTAACTAGATCATCCGTTCCTCGCCGCGCTCGCAGGTCGCAGAGCGCACTACAGCACAACTTTTAATTCGACTGTTGGCATTTTGTGTTGTTGAGTGGAGATCTCTCACGTTCTAGTTGTTGGCGCACGCAAAGTGAAATGACGACCGCTCGTGCTGCCCTCGCACACTCTGGTGACGGCGCCGCGCACTACACACGGAGGTTTCTGTCACTCAACCAAGACGCGGAAGTAAATTTATTGAATATTCAAAATACACCAAGAAATTACAACCTTTTAAACTATTATTTATCGAATTAATATGTACCAGTACAATTGTTCTTCGGACAAACTCAAATCACAGTACGCATTTTTAATAGAACGTTTTCATAAATATTAATTCATTTTGGTTCATATCTCTGCTAAATCGGTCATTTTAGATCGATGCGCATTTGACAAACGAACATTAGACAAGTTACAAGTTATTTATTATTACTTTTATGCCAATGTTTGAGAATCTATACTTTTTTTATTATAAATATAGTTTACATTCGACCGTATTATAAATATTTGTTTATGATATTGTTTAGTTGCCATAAAATTATTCTTTATGGACTAGTCCATGATGATAAAGCAAACAGGCTTATTACCAAAAAAATATGTTTAAATTATTAGGTAAGTAATTAAATAGGAACATCATTTTAGTGATGGTGATATTAATTGTTCAATTTGAAGTATTATTTTTGTTATTCGAATGATTTCTTTTATAATAAGTAATAACAGGTCAGAATGCACAATCGTTTCAAAACAAATAATAATAATTGAAACAAAGCACAAATCGTTTTTTTTTATGCTAACGTCATGTACCACATACAAATGTCATTCAGTAAAAATATTTGCAAAGCAGTCAAACATAAAATTTTGTATGTAACACATACATGTACATAATAGGGTTTTATTGACTCGCTGCGCTTGCTCGGACCCTAAACTGTCTCGTCTTCAAATCCCTAAATTATGTACTATTAATGAATGCTTTAGAAATAAAAGTATTTTTTTGAGACTTCCCGCACGCTTTTCTGGTGGAATCCTAGCTTAGGCGATGCTACACAGCACTTTTTATTGTATGTGTTGTTTTTCATACATTTTTTGTAGCATGAAATCGGAGCTCGTTGATATAATAGTGTGTTTGGTTTGCTAATAATCCGCAACGAAGCGTGCAGAGTGGACTGAAGTTTCCGCTCAGCTGACCGCTATGAATAATTTGTCGTAGTCGCTGAGTCGCCGTCGCACGTTCTCTGTTCCGTTCGAGTTAATTGCTTGATTTATAACAGGCATTTATAATGATTATACATTCAATTTGATCTGTTTGCAAGCAAATATCACATGTCAAATTATTTTGCGCGGAATCGCCTGTGGCTCTGCACCCGGCCTTACGCAAGTGTGATGGAGGTGTACATTTCACACACGGCCAGTTTCCCTTTTCCACATAATTATTAAACAATACTTTATGGCTACATCATTTCGTTTTCTACTTTATAGTTAAGCTTATACTTCCCAGATTATTATTTGAGGAATACATTGGTGTATGGTGAGTGCGAGATTGAGAAGAAAGTGAGAGGTACAAAATACTCGGGACTGCAGTCATTGGAAAATAACCGACGTTTCGCCAACACACTTAGCTTCTTCTTGAGTGCAATTCTGATTATTTTGTACCTCTCATACATCCAAGCCAATCGATAAACTCTTCATTTTCTTTGGGAAGTATGTTTTTATTAAAGTGGGAGTGAGTCACTTGAGGTGGTTTGGATATCTTGAGCGAATGTCGAATGAAACGTTGGAATACATGCGGATGAGATTGAGGGTGAATGATTGCGTGGGCATCCCAGGAATAAGTGGTTAGGTATAATTAATGGTTTGATGCGTGAACGAATTATTCCAAGTATGAAGAATAGACGAGCATGTACGAATCGCAGTATGAAAGTGGACGAGGCAAAAGTGGTGTGTCAGGATATAAATGTTTCGAGGAGATTAATTGTTGGTTGTATGTATGTATGTGCGCAGCTTTATTGAGCAGATCTCACCGATGCTGTTATATATGGCTTCGCCGCAGTAAAATTGTGTAAGTGGAATTAAAATGGTACCACATTACAAAGAAAATCAAGAAAGTTTTAATTTATTGTAACATGTAAAAGCGCTCGCTACCAAATGTATCAAAATCATGCGTGCTACATTACCAGAGAAGATTGCTGTAAAAATTTAACGCAGACTATAAATTTGGAACTAAATATCGAACGTGGGTGAGCATGTTTGGTAAACACGGACGTAGGAGTCAGAATAAGATCATAAAGCCGGTAACACACTCTCGCTCGCTGCCCGCAACTTTCATCTCAGTATTTTTAACACATACACCATAGTTGTATTTAGAGAAAATTTCTGATAACATAGGGACATTTCCTGTTTGTATCGATACATACTAACTTGTTGAATATCTGAATACTTATACAGGGTGTTTCATAACTTCAGGTACATACGTTAATGGTATATGTTATTTGATACGAATCGAAAAGAATTTTTTTTTAAATCGCAAAATTATTTTCCATATTTCCCAGTCCAAAATTTGTTGTTGCCACTGCCACTGGGTGAATGATTATGTTAATAATTATTAAAAATAATTAAATTTTGTTTGTTTATTTTACTAGTATTATGTAAATTAAATTATTGATTACCTACTTCATTGTTTGTGTTTAATAGGAAAGCGAATCCAGTGCAGTACTACAAAAAATGTTTTAGGTAAACAACCCTTAATTTTTCTAATTTAAAAAAAAATCTCTCAGATTCGTAATCAGCATATTAAACAACATATACCATTAACGTATGTACTCGAAGTTATGAAACACCCTGTATACCGAAAACATTTGTAAGAATTCAAGACTTAGGTTATTAGTACTTCTAAAAGATGGCTCTGGTCATAGTACATGAGTTTCATTTATAATCGAAAAGACGACTGGCAACTGCTTATGATGTCTGTACATATTTTCATGTATGTTGTTTGGCAGCCCTGAAGAAGGCTCAGGTGTGAGCCGAAACGTCGGTTTGTGAATAAAGATTAATTTTGACTCCATTTCGATTACTTTCTACCTCCATTACTACTACTAGTCGAATACTTTTTTCCTTTATTTAATTTTATATAGATACAGTTTCATTTATGTCCACTACAAGCGCCTTCTATTTTTAAAACTAAATAGTTTAAAGAGTAAGAAAGCCCTTCGTAAAATTGGAAATTTGCTTCCATAATGTCTCAAAAAAATATAAAAGTGTTCAATTAATTTCAGAGAAGCAATCCGCCGGTGTTATATGCGATGGTTTATAGCGGGCGTATTGTAAATAAGATTCGTGATCAAGAGAAGTAGGTATATATATAGCACACGCATATTAAGAACGTATCAAACAAATTCGATCGTTATCGAGCACTCAATTTAGTTCCTGTGGCGAGCACACGCACTCGCCAATGCATAACCCACGGACATGCTAACCCATACCACGATTCAATCTCTATGTTCTTCTACGCTATTCTTCTATCCATACAGAAGAAACAGGTTTCCTGTGTGCAGAAAACCTATGGTGGTGCGCGCATCATTCCAGAAATTTATGTTGTTCCGTTTCTACAGGATCGAAGTGCGCTATGTCAATGTTGTGTTACAAATTGGTGTTTGTGATTTATACTTGTCGCGAGAAATGAACCAACGCTTTACGTTCAGTTACGTTAACATTGCGTTTTCCTTTCAAACAACTGCCAGCATTCTGCCAACCTACACGCATTAAATTAATTTATATTGATTCTTGAAATTTCTAAGAAACATAAGTGAAATAATACAAATGTTAATTTTGAAAAATTAGACGCTAATACAAAGAGATCATTTGACGACGCCTTAATGTTGCCCGTCAAAATATTCTAAACGAAAAGTTAATCATTTCCAGCCAAATTTAAACGTCTCACTGCTCTTAAATAAGCCGTAACAATGTGTCAACTTCGGACAACCATGATTGATGATTTGATTTTCAGCAAATGGTTCGACCATCGAACCTTCGTTAACCTCACTCCACGACCGATACTCCAATTTATTTACCGCAAGTAAGACACAGCCAATAACAGCTACGAGAATATTACCAATTTTTGTTGGGTAATCACACAACTATAACCTCCCGCTTAATTACAACAGTGTATTCATCTGTTGATAACAACAATGTTTTGATTACAACAAGACACTTATTAGAATTGTGTATTGAACTATTGATGACAAAAATGTTTTGATTACTACAATGCACTGATTGCAACAATGTATCTACTTATTACAACAATGTACTTTGCACTGATTACAATAATATAAAGCACGGAATTTCTTAGGATTATTATAAAAATTGTTATAGTAGGTCTGTTCGATGATTTGCACAAGTAGTTCTAGTGCTATTTTTTTAACGCGTTCGATGACAAAATTTCTATTAGTGCAGCTTGTTCGAAGATTTCAGAATTAGTGCGCCCTTTTCTTAATTAACTATCAGGGTATCAGGGTGACGTAGTTAGTACTTAGTGCAAGCTAGAGTGGGGTATGTAAATGTAAGTTTTAAATGTTGTTTTAATCGAATTTAATTGAATGTTTGTTGTTGCAATTTCGTGTTCTTTTCAAAGATGAAACTAGTGTACGCTGCACTAACCTAGACTGTACTTTTAAAGATTTCATCGGACAGACCTATTTTTTCAAAGAAAGTACCATTTCCAGTTGTTAAATTTTCACCATAATCAACTAGGGTATATAAATGTAAAATTAAAATATTATAATTTTCTGTTCAGTTGTACTTGAAAAATATGTCTGAATGTAAATCGTGAAAATAGTATAAATACATAAATTGAGTTCTGATGGTACTTATTGAATAAAATCCCGTCATGAATTTTTCCACGATCCCTACACCTCCCTTTTGCTGGAAAGTAATCAGACGGTATTTTGTGTAATTTGTTTTGTAGCAACAGTTGTATTTACAACAATAATTAATCGATCACATAATTCGCTCTCTTTCCTTCATAAGCTTCAGTAAAATATGGAGATACTTATATAATATACGAGAAATACAGCACGAGATTTATTAATAAGTATGAGCTTGGAAGAAAATATTTCTACGTTCTGATATCATAATTTGATTAACTGCCCGGCACACCACTGAGTTATAATTGCGATGCTAATTGTGCAACTAATTTATGCACAAAGCATTAATATTCATTATATGTTGCGTTCAGTTCGTTTGGCTAGGCTGTAGGTATGTTGTGTGTTATTAGCGATGTTCCTTGGACTGAACACATATCGACAAGTGCTGTACTGGGATATAAATTATGTGTCATAAATTTAAATCATTCACCGTAAAATTCGCTCGGATTTAATATTTATAACGCACCATCTGTTTCATGGATTTTTACAGATACTTTATTGGCTGTATGCTCGCATTTTTCACATTCCACGGTGGAATATAAACTTATAAACTTAATTATCCTTCCTACAAATATTATTTGCGTCTTGGGCCTTGGTATACCTGATCTTGCTTTATGTGATCCTTAGTTCGACCCCAAAATATATTTTACAAAAATAACTTGTAGTTTCTTCTTCAATAACATATATGAGAATTGAATTTAATGGTAGTGCAAGTGTACAAGGTTGGACATTTAAAAAATTGGGACTTTTTTACGATTGCTGTTTAATATTAATAAAACTGTTGATGATAAGTAAAGACAATAAAAATGGAGTGAAATAATCAAGAAACAGTAACATAAAGTCAAATAAAAAATGAGGCTTATACAAGGTCTCTCATTATTTTTGTCCTGCTGTACATATCTACTAAGATCGATACAAAGTAGTGTGCCACATCAAGGAACAGAAGAATTTAGGATAATCTATATTATTTTTAGTTTGATTCTTGTACTTTATTGAATTTTTCTAGGAGTACGTTAATTTTCTTACTTTTTTTTTATAATTGAGTGCCCATCTAAGAGCCCAGAACCATATCATTTGACCCAGTTAAAATCATACTAAGCAAAATTGTTTAATTTGCCATATTTATATATTAAAATCCATCATTTTTAATTTCCGCATGAACGTATATGGGTAAGGGGGGTATTATGTTACGAATTGATTAGATTTTGGGAACAATTCATCAAAAGTAGGTGGTAGATTATTTAAAGGTCTAGTAGGGTTTTTGGGCATATCTTAGTAATTAAATGAGATAGAGTAAATATCATTGAAATTTTTCTATATTTTGTCATCATCAGATTCAAAAGCAGTGATCGTGGTAATAGCTAATACCTTTGGGCCAAATCAAATCTTTGTGTTAGTGATTTTTGTTATTTTTTTGTAAAGCGGTCTCAACTGCACAATAAATAAACAAAATACATATATATTTTTAATTTCTCTGCAACTCAAGAAAATCAGGAATCCCTCTCTAGACAAAATATTTATTCTGAACATTGAAGGAACCCATAAATAAACATGTTATATTTCATCACTGATAATTTTTAGCGTGATTGACATTCCCACAGTAACGCAAGTAAATTGATTTCACAGTGTAATACTAATCCGGGATTATTGAATAAAATTTTCTGAATGTGCCGTTCTCAGAGAATAGTTAATAAATCCTTGGTAGCCGCACAAGTTATGATACCCACAAGTCGTTTGATTGCTGTAATAAATTGATTACACCGCGGTGATTACAGGATTCCGTTATTTATATAAACAAATACGCTACACTTCATTATTCAACCATATGCAAATACCAACAAACCATGCAGCTAATTTTTAACAAACCCCCACGGTTATAATTTAGAAATAATAAATTTCCCACTCTGACACGACCGCGTAAGCATGATGGAAAAGTACTTGAAACTTGCAATTTCTTTTCAATAACACGATGTTTATCATCAGAAAGAATTATTACACTTGAAGCCACTGGTATTGAGGTATTTATTATGGTTTCAGTCATTCTGCAGGAAGCGCGAAAATGATCAATGGAGGAGATGTCATACATGAATATTATTGCCATAATTTTGAAATTACATTAATATTGATTATTATTACTTGTTTTATTTATATGCACAGTAGTATTTCCTTAATAAATATTATTGTTATTTTTTTCTTGCCCAGTTAATTTATTAAATGAGGAAAATCATTGTGTGGATAACTAAGCTATGCATAGGCTCAATTTAAAATCTCGAAGAATTCGAATCTTCAAAAATTTCTTAGGATAATTTTTTTTTAAATATTTAAATGATATGTTAAATACTTATTTTCGACATTTTATTAAAATCTTAAATAAAAAATGGGGGTTTGGATTTAAAAATTTAAACCATAATTTTTTTTCATATAATGCATATCTCTCGGGGTATTCACGTGGATTTTTTAAAATGGGTTACTGTATATTACCGGGTGTAGCAATTTAAATGTGGAATATAAGTATTTTAGTGCTATTTTTTTTTATAAATTTTTACTTTTTCACTTTGTAGCAAAAGTGAATATACAAAAGTTGTTCATAATTAAAAAATGCATGCAATAAGGCCCATTTGATTACCTAAATATTTAGTATTTCACGATATTTCAATCAAATTAGAATCAATATTTATTAGGAAAATTATGACACGCCTGAAGAATTAAACAAAAACAATAACCATTTGACAATTTTAGCTAGGGTTACTTATTTATTTACCAAAAAGAAATGAACTCTCAAATTCGCCATTATATCATTACAATCTTCTATAAAATTTCTAATAAAACACTGTAATAAATAAGCCTAAATCTGTTTTTAGAAATGTGAAGAATTATTCGGTTTTTGATTCTTTTTCCATGGTTGTATTACAAAATTTCTAATAAATATCAATTTTAATTTGATGGATATATAGTGAAATACTAACATTAATGTAACTAAATGGGCTTTTCTACATGAAATTTTAAATTCTGAACAACTGTTTATATTTACAATTTTGCTGTAATGTAAATAGGTAAAAATTTAGAGCTATAGCAAAAAAATTGCACTGAAATCTTTATATTCCATATTTCAATTCAACACCCGGTATAAGTCTAGTACGTAAAATGACTAGAATATCTAGAATTTTAGGATTTTTATTTGATTGAAGCAGTGAGTAATATAGATAGAATGTGGGTACATAAATTTATATCTATCTGACTGGCCGTGATTTAAACGCCAATTTAAAAAGTCTAAAACAATTAGCCTAATCGTAAATTGCAAGTCATTTTTCTTTCGTTGCAACCTACACATGTAATTATATCCGCGTGATTTGTCGAATTAAAACCAGAGCAAATTTTGAAAGCACTTGATTATAATGATTGATTACTCTCCTTGGGTGATCCACTTAAACCGATTAGAATTAGAACTAAATTATCGAATGTAAACATTGTGGGAGTAGTGACAACAAGTGTATAATTTTTGTAAATGTGTACAAAGTAATTAAGTTGTGGCAAGTACAATAATTATACGTTCCGTAAACTTCATACTTAAACATAAGCGTAAACATAAGCGTACATTCATCCAGATGTTCTAACACGAAGCATTGAAAACTGCATCAAACTTAGCTTATTGTCTTCTACCACGAACAGTTTACTGCACATGAACACGCATTTCCTAACGCAACATCTACTCCACAGTGTTGTAAAGGAATCATGTAACGAGCTCTAGATCTGGATTCATCAATCAGCTGGCCATTACTCACGGAGAGCCAAGTTGTAAGTAAGAATTAGTCTACAATTACGTCATTCATTATTTGTTTAGCGGGGTAATAAGTCAGCGGGGAAGTCGCTCGTTGATCGAGTTCTTGGAAACGATTTCAGGAAAATTTCATAAAGATTAAAATGGACGACATGGAGAAAGTTGAACACTGAAATATAGTAATACTGGAACGGTAACTTGCAGGCTTTTATGAAAGCAAAAACGTGCCTGAAATAGATAGATATTGTAAGGCCACCCTACTTTGTCTAACACTTCTTTGTGATTTGGGATTGAGTAACAAATTAGTCTGTCAAAGACATTCCAGTGGCGCACCAATAATTGTTTGCTCAGGTTAAAGTGAGGGGTGAATTAGCGCGAAATACCATTACTTTTAAATTCCCAAATGGAGTACAACAAAGACAGATCGATCAACAATTTGCTATCTATCTTGGCTCGCATTTTCAACGTGGGTTTGCGTTCCATTATGAAATATTTCAGTGAAGCAGAGCACAAGAGAAAGAGAGTACACCGGACAAGGGATAGTTCGACGGTTTTTGCCAAATTGTCGAAAACTATTTTGCCTTTTGTGCGCTGGGTACAACGACGCTGTATGCAGAGATAATTTAATGAATGTATGTGCAAGTGTATGGAAGAAGGATGGATAGCGCGACTGAGAATATTCCTGGGATGGTGCGGTACCGTGGAGTTATGGGTATTGAGCATGCGGCATGCGAGACACGTCCGTAACCCATGGGGCAGAGTTCGCACGCGGGGTCTGCCTCCACACTCCACATGAGCGCGCCAGGGCTGCACAAACTATCACTATACATACGATCATAACACTTTGGTATGCAAGAAGACGAAGAATTTTTTGAAACTTATACAGAGATGAAGGAGTAGCCATACACATAGAAATACAGACAAAACCAAAAACGCACTAGTTGCTTTAAATTAAATACATATATATCTAGGAAATTACAAGACTTTTTAGTATTATGAGTTCTGAAAGTTTTTTCCACTTATTGAAGATATAGGAAAATTAATTGCAAGATATACAATTACGCTTAATATTTCCTCGTACTAAACTATGAAACACATCAGAATAAGACTTGACTAGGTTGCCAAACGATATAGGTAGATAAACGAATATATTTATGAAGCACCACTCTGTCATAATTCTTCAATATTGATTATTTTCTTCATTACATTATAAGGACGATGTTACAGAGAAAAATTTTGATTAAAAAAATATCCAATCGAATCCCTGTATTTCTGATCACGTGTGTAAAATGTCACAATTACACTGATAATTTTGACAGCGGATAAATAGGAAGGTAACTTTTTGCAAGTGATGAAATATTATTTACCTTTCTCCTAGCAACCAGATCAAAATACTAACTACATTAATGTCATTTGCATTATATGTCAAAAATATGATATATAATAATTTATTTTCACCAATTGCACTTTTAAATAAACCTTTTCATAAATAATGTCGTTAAATTATGTTGGCGAATTACACTCGAGCATTTTATTTTCTTCAGATAAATTTCAGTTTGACAATTCAACCTTTTAACCTTGCAGCAATTTGACTCGAAAACTGTTTAAAAAAGTTTTCTTGTCTAATTGCTAGGTAACAAGGTTTCGTTACAAACAGAAATTTATCCGGAAAATAAAAAGCTCTTGTGTAATTACATTTGATAATTTCCCCTGGTTTACAGTTAATTCAATATTTGATTGGTTTATTTCAAAATATCATTTCCACGGTATAAATGAAAATAATAATAATAATTGCAAAAAAATTGCTAATAATTTAAAGAAAATTATGCATACACATTGTTTTTCCAACTGATACATCATCATATTTCTTAGTCGGCGGTATTTGCTTCAGTGAATTTGTAAATTTACGAGTATTTTGGTTAAATAATTCCAGAAAAAAAGCATTGTACGAACTTCTTGCGGGATGATGTAATCCATGCTTTCGCGCACAATGTCTCCTCGCATTTGGTATGGAAGTAACTATTCAGGCATCCCTTACTACTGACCGTTCTAGATCATTGCGAATTATCGATAATTTTCCAAAGATCAGCAACGAGTATTCCGAGTTTATCCAGAAGTATATTGCTCCCCCAATTTAAGTAAAAATAAAGCATGAATCTCTGACAGGTTTGAGTGTTGGTATTTGCTATACCCCTGTGCGTTCTCGATCTCGCACACATGCAAGGAGCGGAGAGGGGCACGGCGCACGCTGTATATAATTATGAAAGTGTAACACTCACGATTTGGTGCGGGATGATGGTGATGATGAGTCAGTGGTGCGATCGCCGCTCTTGATTGACCGATGGTGTGGGAACTGGGAACTCAACACTAACGCGATCGCGGCCTTTTTATTTCTAAACGCTCTCGTACTAATCATCGCTTTACCGCTAGCGAAATCGCAACACAATACCTAAATACCTCAATATACATTCACAATACCTACGAGCCCAAATCCACTTAAATTCACTCGCATCAATTTTTCTTTTAATGTTTTATAAGAGTTTAAATGAAAAAAAATTCCTATTAAGTGAGATATGATTTTTTTAAATTTCATCAAATTTGAAAGAATCAGACTGTGACGTCACGACGCCTACAGCTAACTTCAAACCCGTGCTCATGGTTATCATGTCAACCTGTCAGTGTCTCACGCGTGTGTTTACAGTGTTTGTCTAATAATTATCAAATATTTGAAGAAAATTGGTCAAAACAACACATACCTGGAATCAGAGTACCTATCAAAATGTTCAAAAATAATATTTGAATTAACAAAAATGAAGTGAGCGGTAGGCGTTGTGACGTCACAATTTTCAGGAGAGTTTACAATAGCCCAAAAGTTGCATTTTTCTAAAATAGAATTATGCATGTTTTATTGCATTGTCCAATAATATTATGATAAAAACTATGCAAAAAAGTGATTACTTTGAATAAATTCAATTATACTGGAATATCCCATTTAGAAAAAAATATAAGATGCACTGCATTGTCTTTCGACTTTTGTAAAAAAATTACCCGAAAAATTCGAAATGTGAATTTGGGTTCGTATCGTATATTGTCTCCATTCTAAGTTATACTCAAACTGTAGATTTATTAGGCATGAAGAATTGGCCGATAATTGATTTCACTTGAGTGCTGGAAAAGAATCAATTTATTCTGCGGCTAAATAGATTTCAAATTGTGGGTATAAATAATCTCTCGTTCGACAGATGAATTATGAATCAGGTTTGGATCACAAAAAAGAAACTGTAACACTATTAACACTCGTCGTGATTTGCCGCGGGATGCTCCAAGCAGAGACAAAGGGAGAATAATCGTCGCTCGTTGTTTTAATAATTAATTAGTTTAATTTGAGGCGGGCAGCGGTCGCCTGCGGACACTTCTTAATATGCGAGCACTTGTGACCACTCCTAGGCTTTTCATAATTAAAAACGGTTTAATAAAGGAATATAATTTATTTCCTATGGCTTGCTGCGACGGGAGAGATGTACCCGGAATAATGGCATAAATAACGACTTAGTTATGCACTACTAATTTCGAGATTTACTAGCCAAACCGACGAACTTACAACTCTGATTTTTTCACTTACTTCTCACTTGACCTCTTCCACTAATCATACTAATCTTCTCCGAACTCCATTACAATTTTTACAGGAATTTATTTATCCTGGGAACATTGTTCAATAAAGTACTTCCATTCTATCGGGAGTTTCAGCTAAGATGCATCAGTATTTGCTAATCTATAATTATGTAGTTGTATGTGTGTTCTTTCGGAAACATAGGGGCTCTATTCCTTGGATGGACAGACACATTGACATCTATTAAATTTTTATTTTACATTGTCACTTTTTATGTTTCATAGATACCATGTGTGTTGCCCACCCGATCAACGTCCTGGTTACAACTACTAACCGGTGCCCAATAGCTTTGTGGTTGTCAAGTTAATTGTATCCCAACTTGAAATGTTGACGGGAGTTAGTACCGACCCAAATCAGGCCGCGAATTTTTTTCAGAGCTGGCCGAAATTCAAACCCACGACCTCTGTTTCCAGAGGCAAGCACTCTCACCACTGTGCTCTCCCGCCGTTTTACTAATCTTATACAATACTGTTACAGGTGTTCTTTTCTAATTATTCATATCCAGAGCTAGGCAGTACTCGAGTACTTTACTCTAAAGTACTACTTAAAGTACAAATTTGGTACTCTGTACTCATACTTGAGTACGTTTGAAATATCAATACTTATAGTCATACTCTAAAAGATTTTTGCTATAATACTCGTACTCAATACTTTTTATTACTCCGATTATTTTTAGAATTATGAGTACATAAAATACATATACTCTATGTTTGTTTCAAAGTACGACTACAACGATCAATTTGCAAAAAATATTTGTACACGAGCTGAAGGCGAGTGATTAGTGTAATCATTGAGTGAATTATAACCATTATGTCCGTGTCAAATACCCATTTTATCTATGACTGGTTGAATTAAAATTCTTATTTGCAAAGTTTTATTTACTAAAATTAGGATATATGTTAGACTATAGTTAAGTATTTATTATTGCATTGAAAAACATTATTTGAATAAAATAACTCATAATCAACGCAGAAGAATTTTTCAAATATTCAAGAAAAATAATCAAGGGTAATACCACTAGAGGTAAATATTTTTTGAAAATTTTTTGTTTTTGCAAATTATGGCGTCAAAATGTCGCGATTCAAAAATTTCGTATTTGAGAATTTTTTATGAGCCAAATTTGTAATAACTTGTAAATCTCGAATGGTGTTTGGATAGATTATTCAACAAGATTAATTTTATTAATGGAATCACTTCCAAAAGTAAACTATCATACATTTTGCAAAAAAATACACTGACGTTTAAGTGAAAAGAATTATTTATTTAAAAAATTATCATGGTAACGGGATATACTGCGGAGATCCGTATATTCGCTGATATATTGTTTTGATTGGTCAAAATAGATGATGTGTAAGCCTCTTATTGGGTTATTTATTATGGCGTTGAATAATCAATAGAACTTGTTATTATCAGTAGTCATACTCAGTACACAAGTACCTACATTTGCTAGATACCTTGCCCATCTCTGTTCACATCTAAGCATTCATCACTTTTAAAATTTGTAAATATTTTCGAAACTGTGGAAGGACGTTCGGGAAATAATTTCCTGAACTACCTATAACCAGAATTGTACCAAGTAACCATTCAAATTTTTCTTCATTAGTAAACATCTTTAAAGTATGATGAGTACTGGAACAGTACCTACTACGTATAGCTGATATCCATAGTAATATATCATTGACAAAATATATTGCATCTTATAAGAAACTGAAAGCATGTGCGGTTTTCCAACGAATTTCCAAGTCAGAGTGTGTGTCGTACGTTTGGGCCGAATGGCGTGGCTTGGTGGCGTGGCGGCGTCGTGGCCTACCTTTGGTGTGGGAATACTAAAATTCAATTTACTCGTTGCAGAGTGATTTAGATGAGGAGTCATGCGAGCGAGCGCGCTCGGCCGCGCGGGCCTCATAAATCAGGTCTCCGTGAGTTCGCGCCACGAACAATATAATAATTAATAACAGGCTGCGCGAGAGAGCATTAGGATGGAAAAATAAACACTGGATAACTTCTAATTATACGTTAGCGTCCATATCTTATCTGCGGTTGTGCGGCTGTGGCTCGGGCTGGAGCGACCGGCGCTCAAGACGCTCGCGCGAGGACAATGCCTGCTGGTAACGCACCGAGTTATTAGCCGGATGGATCGAGGATCGCCCGATACCACTGCCACGCCTGCTTTGATCCCAAACCCATCGCACATACCACCATCGACTCCAACACACTCACAAATATAGAACACTCAGATTACAGCCCATACGTACAAATTCAACAAGATTAAATCTTTCCGTTTCATATCAATAGAGATATTGTGACCGTCACAAAAAACAGAAACATAATTACGGAGATGATTGGAAATAGTAGTAGAAAGAAACAAAATAATAAATAAATGAAGCAAATACAAAAATAATGCCCCTCGAAAAAACCGTTTGAAACAGAAAAATAAAGAGCAAGTTGAAAAATTCAAATATTTAGGCATTACACTAACAAGCAACCCCGAAGAACAATCAAAAGTTTCCATGCAAACAAAATTTAAAATAAAGATACAAAATTTACCGAACAATAAAAAGACCAATAATGATGTACGCTGCTGACACAATGATAATGATAAAGGAAGCTGAAGAAGATTTCAGAATATTAAAACGAAAAATAATAAGAACAGTATTAAGGCCAATAAAGACATTAGAAAACGAATACAGAGTAAAAATGAACTATGAAATGAAACAGGAGTTTGAAGAAAAGAAAAAGTGTAAAAGATCTAGTAACAGAGAGTAAGGTAGCTTAGACATATATGGAGAGCAGAAGAAAGGATGCAATCAAATCAGTAGTAGAATGAAGATTAAGAAGAAGGCAAGATGCACACATCAAAAATGCTAAATAAAAAGTAAATAGAAGATTTAAAAGCAACTAAAATTAAAACCTGACAAAGTTAAACAAAATATAAAAGATGAGGATAAACCTAACTTCAAGGATTTGAAAGAAAAGAAAGTGAATTTGATCCACTTCAACAAAGGCACTTAAATATGGTGTTGAACCAGGGCGGCAACATTTGATAATTTCACAATATAGAGAATAGACTAAAAATCTAGGTACATAAAATAACATTAATATATCATGAACCTATTTACTAATTTCAAGATATTCCACTCTGTTTAGAGCAGTTTTCGGTACATGATTAATTAAATTGCAGCAGGAAAAATATTATGAGGGTATTTGTGCCTGCTTAGAAGTATTCATGCTTAACGAATTACGAAGATGATTAGGAATTGCAGTTCACAATGATTACTGATTAGATGATTAGAAACATTTGTTTGAATGACGATGTCTCGAAGTCCGATATCTGGTCGGCGCCTGATTTTGAAATCAATTAAAAGTAACATCGCCGTTAACATTATCAGATCCCGAGATCGACTCGGATTACTGCCAATAACATCCATACGGCTTTATTTATTACAAGACACTGTTTATTATGTTTTTACGAGAGGTTGTTATGTTGGCTCTACTAATAGCTAATTAATTGATTGGGAAGTAATTTACTACCTGATCTCCCATTGGTCGAGAAATGTGCACTCCCACAATTCCGACAAGTCAACAGCAAATATATAATTATTCCACTCTAAACAGATGCGATACTGTAGTATAAATACCAACGCATATTTCTCATTAATTAAATAAAAAGACCAATACCAGTAGAATTAATTATTTTTGGTTGAATATTTCTAATTTCTAGAATGTATTATATAAATATTTTTTGGCAAAGGCATATAGAAAAAGTCGAGGAATCTAAATTTGATAAATAAACAATAACTGAGTAAAAATTCTGTAAAATATTTATTAAAATAACGACGTTTCGACAGCAAAGTGCTGCCTTCTTCAGATAAAATAAAACAATAAATATGTAGTCAAAGCTACGAGTTGATAAAGTAAGGGTAACATGGATCAAAGTATGCCATTCAAAATTACATAGTATTGATTTTGAAAAAACGAAGATTCTAGTAAAAGAAAATAACTGGTTGAGAAGACTAATTAGAGAAGCTATTGGAATCAAGAAATCGTCAAATAATTTTAATTTTAATACAGACTTTGAGCTTAATAAGTCATGGTTAATTGATGTTCTTCCTTAATTTTCTGTTTATATTTTGCATACTTTGATCCATGTTACCCTTACTTTATCAACTCGAAGCTTTGACTACATATTTATTGTTTTATATATTACCTGAAGAAGGCAGCATTTTGCTGTCAAAACGTCGTTATTTTATAGATATTTTACAGAACTTTTACCCAGTTATTGTTTATTTATCATATTATGAGTTCTTCAAGCTATTTCAACATTGAATCTTAATTTACTCGCTCTATTTCCAGCTTGAAATCTTGGCCAATACTTCATCAGCGAAGCACGCGTGTATAATAATAACAGTGCAAGAGGAGGAGCCAGTAATTATTCTTATTTTACAATAACTATAAATTACGCTGTGCTAATGTCAGGCTCACGGGTGGGCACCATTCACCCTCTCTTCGTCTCTTATTCCCTCGTCTTCAAAGTTATCGCAAGTCGCATCTAGGCCCAGCCTCCAACTCTGTTTGTTTAGAGTATTTATGTGCCACGTGATACAAGCTCCATTGATAATAAGAGCTTGCTCTGACTGTTTACAGCACTATATGCTATGATTTGCTTATTGGAGTTGAAGAATTTTATTTGAGGTTAGATTTAGTTGGAGATTTACACGCGAGAGGCGCCAATGTCGTGATGGGGCAATAACGAGTGATTTAGAGGGCTTTCTATCGTTTTAATTATCACAATAAGAAACTTACAGTCATTATTATTTATCCCTACTCGCCTTCCTAGACAATATCTTCCTGATTGATAAACTCATGACTCGATAATGACAGTAATTAATTAATTCCGTGGGACGACTAGCAATAACTGTAGCCTAAAAATAGTTGGACTAATAATCTGCATTAAATTATAGGTTCCGATCTTACTCCACGAAAATGATCAATTAGCATACAAAGACTAATAAACTACGACCTTGCTACATAAAAAACTGCAAATTAAAACCTTAGACTAACCATTCTAGTATACAAAACAAATTTTATGCAAGACTGGCAGTCAGTGCGTTTGTTTATTGTTTACTTTTATTTTTAGCCGAATTCCAATTCCGTCGATTGATTAGAAATTCTGTGAGGAACACTGAAAGTAAACACAATCACTAAAGTATCAAACAGAGCGGCGATCAGCGTTTTGTAACCAAGTCGTGGTGAATATTAAGAACCATTGTGATTGTGATGTTTGATTGATCTGGTATTCTGTATTCGTGGATCGAACCGTCTACAACCTTGTGCCGATTCATGGAATTGTATCGCTGCTGAATGTGAAGCAGCAGAGACTCGGTACACAACAAGAAACAACAACTTTTTTTCTTAAATCAAGAATAGTAAAACTGTTCACATTGTGATCTAGATTTTCTAGATATGCGAAACTCCAACAAAATAACATTATAAAATATCAGTTTTTGTATAATGTCTAGTGCATATGAGGAAAGTTTTTTGGAAAAGAAGTTTGTTGAAAAGTGTCAGCCCCACAATTATTAATTTCATATTTATGACACAGTAGTATTTCTTTTCATATCAAAGTCTAATAAATCATTCTTTTTCAAGATATTTTCCATAAAATCTTTCGTCGTATGAGCTAAGAATAATCTGGAAAATTTGATTATATATGATAGTGTAGTCAATCATGTACAGAGCAAATGGAATTAACGTCTAGTTGTACTTACATTTCGAAATTGTATATTCAGAAATAAAATTTCACGATAGTAACCAACAAGAAATTATATTAAAAGAGCTTTAAAGAGATTTAGATGTTTTTAAAATAGAAATTAGTTTGTATACAGGCTGGCGAATAGAAGAGCAATACTACAATAAACTATTTTACTTTCTTGATCTAAAATAATGAGGGGAAACAAAAAGTATTGAAAACGGTATGGTTCGTCCTTCGATTAACCACCAAATATTTTCGAATTGTTCTAATTTGAATGTAAGCATAATAAAAACATAGTTCTTCGTAGCCAAAACAGAGGATCAATATCACTAATTTCTATTGATTGGGCATAGGTTATATACTGCCATCTGAGTGCGTTCCCAATTGAAAAGGTAAAATTGAGGTTTTGTGACACTTTTGTAAAGTAAAGTGCGCAATCTGAAGCTCTGCCTTCACTCTCTCTACACTGCACTCGCCACCACCTCTCTTTAAGTCATACCACGAATTATACCCATAGACAAGAGACAAAGATTTTTAAATATTGAAGTATCATAAAACCTCAATTTTGACCTTCATGGCGGCGTTCAATTGGGAACGCACCGTAGCGGGTTATAACCAATCTAGTGTTATATAGAAATCAGTGATCTACATGTATAGTTTTTAAACGTAGTGAACTGATTGTGATTTTTAAATTGAAGATTGCCGATCTCGGTGGTGTAGTGTCTATGCCACTAGCCTAGCACGCCAGAAGGCGTGAGTTCGAATTCCACTGAAGCGCATGGTCGTTATTTCACTTTTCATCTTCGTTAAAAAAAAAATGGACACTATATGTTTTACTTAAGTTTTTGTAATATGCTTCTTTTTTGTGTTTGAATCAGCACCCTGATGAATTTTAAATTAAACTTCCAATAATTTCTCATCTTACTATACGATTTGCATTTTCTAAATTATTGTGAGAATATTTGTGTCTTACAATTTTATGAAATTTATTGAGCACTCCCTTAAATGAAGCACTTGATTGATATTCGTCTACTGTCAAAAACTTTAACAAAAATATTATTCAATATTATCGTGTCTGGTTCCCAACGTTTATGGCATCTTAATGATGCATGTTAGACTGATAATGGCCGCTGATTCAATGTCCGATACAGCTAATGGAAATCAACAAGTTCTGGCGCCTACAAAGGCGATATGTTTGAACATCAAGGTGTGACATTGTTCACAATTTAGTCATGCGGTCTGTGTACTTGTTGATATGCAGTTGCAGTGCTCCAATATAAAAATAATGCGTGAATAATGGCAGCGATTTAATAGCACAACCAAGAGGTCATTCAGTATTGACACCACCTTCCAGTTTTAACTACTCACATGTTATTGTTGATATAATTTTTATCACAAAATAAAAATAAAGCTGTTTTCTTTCTTCAGTGTCTTTAGGGAGAACTATTTAAAGTCAAAATTACGATGGCAGATCCAACGGAAATCATTGTTTTAAATTGTGGGCTATCTAGAAAAATTTATAGGATTTCAGTGTAGAACGATCAGGATAATAACAAAATGGATTGCAGTGAATCGATTGGCCTTTACATTTAAACATGAGATAATTTCATGGCGAAGTAAATACAATTTACGAAGCTGCTACTATCAAAACGGGATATGTAATCAGATCAACATCTTCAGCGATGTTATCAACCAGGAGTGATTGACACATGAAATGTACTGCATTGTTTTGCAACCTTGCGCCAAAGGAATAAGTTTATTACAAGTTCTAAACAAGGAAGAGTCTGATTTCATACTTGATTACTCTAAATAGAAAACATACATTTAACTACGAAATAGAATTACGCGTTCAGTTAGAAATTACGTAGTAAAATGGTAATAAAATAAATGCTTTCTTTTAAATTCAGTTCAATGGACCTAAACGAGATCTTTTTCAATTACATGGGTATCTATATTCTATACATAATATTAGAATAAACTTCGAAAGCCAGTTAAAAAATTAAAAATGTTATTACCGTTAGCAACAAAATAAAATTTACGATGCAATACATATTGTTAAGATCTAGTAACTGCAGGAGAAATCAGAGCTAGATGCTCGCTGATTCTCTGTAAAAAATTTCTTATCTCGCTGCAAAAAATCTTACTTATCCACTTTATATCCTATACCGCAAAACAATAAAAACGGCGGCAGAATGCACAGACGCGTTCGATACGATTTGATCAGAGATTCCTAGACTGTCTCTGCTTCAATGCAGCGAGTACTACTGATTTCGCTCACTGTGGATCGATCGAAGGAATTTATTTTATATACTTTATCTTCAATAATACTTTTTTCCGGTCGGACTAAAGTGGCACATTGCCGTTTTGTTTTCGAACCACAAAATACATGATTCCTATATATTCCACGGAAAATGTGTGGGATAAGTGACATTTAACTCACGGGCGTAGATAAAATATTTTACACATAATTACAAATTCTGGGCATTAATGGGTTTGGCAGATTTTATTATTTAAATTATAAAATTATTTAAATTAATAATAATAATATTTATTTAATTTAATTAAGAAAGAAACGTATAATAATTATCAAAAGGTTAGTACTAGTAAATTGTTTACTAGAAAATAAATTAAATACTCCTCCAAACTTAACTTAAAATTTATTACTTATGTATAATTTAAACATGAATAAACTCATTGCTATAGTACGCATCGTAATATGTCTTATATTTATCGAAATATGGCGATTTGTAATATTTTTCAAAATACGGAAATTTCCCCCAATATGACTTAAAATTGTAAAATTTTTTTATTACATTTCTTTATAATATTCGCGCCAGGAAACCCATTGCAGCAGAGCGCATCGTCATATCTCTAATATTTTTCGAGATATGACGATTTTTTTTATTTTCCGAAGAGCAACTTTGAGGGTCTGTAACTCGAAAACTATACAAGATATCGAAAAATAACTCAAGTTTTGTGTTTTTCTTGCCAATTATAATAAATTAGTAAATTTTGAAAATTTTGAAATTTTTTGAATTTTTTTTCAAAACTTCGATTGGAGATATCTTGACAAATATGAAAGGTACAAACTTGAGGGGTTCATTATTCGATTCAGCTCGACGAAATACATAAACCCTGAAAATTTCAGAAAATTCGGACATCCGGTTGAAATGTTAAAGCAAAAAGCCTGAAAATGGGCAAAAAACGTCATTTTAAGGCTTTTTGCTCTAACTTTCCATCCCGTAAAGCGATTTTTATGAAACTTTGCATACTTATGTATTTCGACGAGCTGAATCGATTGGTGAACACTGCAAATCTGTATCTTTAATATTTGTCAAGTTATCGCCGATCAAAATTTTCAACAAAAATACAAAAAAAATTCAAAAATTTAAAAATTTGCTAATTTGTTATATAAGGCACCAGAAACACGAAACTGAAGAGAATTTTTAGATATCTCGTGTAGTTTTTGAATTACAGGCCTTTAAAATTGTACTTCGAAAAATACCAAAAATAGATGTATCTAGAAAAATATTAGAAATCTGACGATGCGCTCTGCTACAATGGGTTTCTTAGCGCTTATATTATAAAGAAATGTAATAAAAAAATATTACAATTTTAAGTGAGGATATTCCGTGAGTTTGTTTATCGGTATGTGAATCTGTATTGAATGATTAATAATTACAGTTTCTGTTATTTGTTTGTTCCCATAGCAACTTAAATTAGTTTATTAAACATATAATTCACTTTTGTCAAAAGAAGCAAACAAAATATGTGTGTGTATTTCTGCAAAAATCTCGTCAGCGATTTTTTTCGTGATTCCAATACTTCCTTATACTTATACTTATACAGGGGGTAGCACGAATCCTGATACACATTCAAACAACAATCAGTTTGCTCCGAACTTGCAGCTGTCAATGATTTGTTTACTGTTGTTGTTTAATAATTATCAAGTATTTGAAGAAAATTGGATATAACAACACATACCTGAATATCAAAATGTTCACAATTGAATAAATAACAATACGCACAAAAAGCAATTCTTACTTTTAAATCAAACATATAAACATGACGTGAGTAGTAGGCGTTGCGACGTCACACTTTTCAAGGGCGTTTGCGGTCGCGCAAAAATTGCAATTTTCTAATATAAAACTATGAATGAAAACTTGTTATTCAACATGTTTTATTGTATTATGATATAAATTATACAAAAAAGTTATTACTTTGGACAAATTCAATTATACCGGAATATCCCATTGCCTTAGGATGTTTCATATTTCCATATTTAAGAGCAGTTTAAAAACGCATTTTATGTAATGACTTTTTACGGTTCTGTCGCATTCTCCTTTTATCATCAAAGTGTGTTCATTTCAATTCCTTTAGTTTTGGGAATTCTTAAAGTGATGGTGGTTTCTGGCAATGGTCGATCCAGGTACAGAAGGATCAATGTGCGATTGAATCGCTAGGCGCATCCGAAGCGGCAGTTATTGAAAGCAAGTGAACTACTTTACTCGTCGCCGAGTTTAACTGATTAGCGGTTACGTCAGGTACAACAGGCGTCCGCCTCCACCGCTGCCGCCACCATAGACATATTGATGCGGCTCGCGGTGCAGATGTTATCGGCAGATTCCTCGTTGCTCTCATGTTATGTTTCACACGGATAAATTTTCGCGTTTTTGCCGCTTTTTTTCCGTTTCGGTACGCGGCCGCAGCCGGGCTTATCACTCTGGATTCAGACGCGCGCTGCCGATTTGCTCGACAGATTAAATTCCTCCGCGCAAGACATGCGAGCAGAACACGATCGGAAAAAATAACTCGTTACCTTTTCGATTAATAGGAATCGAGGCGCAGGTCCTGCATACACTCAAAACCCCCACACTTAGATAAAAGTTAAAAACTTGAAACCAAATTTGCATGAAAGATCAAATAATAATAATAATAAAAAAAAAACAGGTATGGGCATCACACAAATTTTTTTTATAAATATGTAAATATTATAATCAACTAATGCAATTTCAGTTATATCATCTACGGAGATCTGCGAAAGAAGAGTGCCATACCCAAAAAGGGGTAATAGGGCGTGATGATAAATTTATTTATTTTATGTTTCAGTTCAACAAACGACCTGATAATATAAATTTCTTCTTCAGAATACTTCAATATTAAAAAATTCATTGGACTGCATTAAAAATTGATTACGTTTCAGTCATGACTATAACCTTCTTCAGGGGAAAACTCAAGACTCTAAATTTCCCTTGAAGAAGATCATAGTCATGACCGAAACTTTTTTAGATTATTAGGATTTTAATAAATTTTAAATGCAGTGCGAAAGCTTTTTAATTTATTATAAAAATAAGTAACGATCGCTTAAAAATTATTTTTGACATTTTAGTGCAGCTTTCCTCTGTGAGATCTTGAAATACTACACTATAAGATTCAATGAACTACCTACTGTAAAAAACAATTCAAAATCGTTACAATTTTTTTTATATTTTCATTTAACTCTTCTCCCTGAGATATTTGATTTGATACCAATCTCGGTAGAATACAATTAACTATATAAAAATAAAAATAAATATATCATCACGCCTTTTACCCATTATGGGTGTGGCACTCTGCTTACTCAGATCTCGGTAGATGATTTATTTTTGCGTATGAAATCCGGTTACCAGCCGTCAAGTCATAGCCTCCAAAGCTGTTAGTGGAGGAGGAACCACAGGGGTAAATTTAAATTGGCAACTGTCTGCTGTGGGATTCGAACTGAGGATCGCACGATCCGCAGTCCGATGGTTTACCTCTGAGCTATTTACCCCATTTATTTATATATAATATTTACTATTCGAGATTGTCTTCTTTAAATTGAATTTATTGTTTTGTGTGTCACGTAAACTTACACTTCCAGTTTCTAATTCTTACCAAAATCAATTCATATTGCTTCATATTGTAGAGAACTTATAATTACATAATCTCCCTAATTCTCTGAGAAGTTGTTATCATAGCAATTTATTAATGGTCGAAACATCGAAATTTCATGCTTAATGGAGAATATTTCATTACCGATTCGGTTTTGTTACAATTAGCAAGTAGTTACGGTAGCAACTTTTTAGAGAATAGGCCTGATTATTTTCGATTCATATATGGTAAGAGAAAATAAGTAAAACCATAAAATATTTTGAACTTTAATTTAATTTCCCAAGAATTCGGGTTGAGAGGAATCGAGCGTGTAATTTTCGCATGTAGTTCAAGCGTGACACTTGCATCAAATGACTTCATAGTTTGCAGATGTTGCACCTTGCATCACAGTCAACTGTGACACGATAATGAGTGTAAAAACAACGGTGATTACTGCAAAAACCATTTCAACGCAAGGTAACAAGGTCGGGAGTTGGGACGAATTGCGAACATTGCGCCACTGTGAGATATCCTATCGCTCTCAACTCTCATTTCCATAATGTAGAGATTCCGAAACCTATCAAGACATTTGTAAGCAAGATTCACTTACTCTCAGTGTCCGGCTCACAAAAATAGAATGGTATTGTGAATATAATTTGGTTGCGTTTGAATGGTAACGAAACTGCGATATTTGGCGTGATTTTAATTCTACAAGCGTTTAAGTGGTGCATTATTCATGGGATGTTGTTCTCATTTCGGGATATTGTGCCAAAGCACGCATGGTTATAAAATGTGGCTGTCCGGATCTGTTCTGTTCAATGTCATATTCACGTCTGGTGCGACGTGCGCGCGACCGCCAACAAACGGAAGGCACAAAATCAAACCCCACCGCCTTACAGCAACGACATTTTACTCGTATACCATCAATTATATTTAACCATTTATTCCCACGCAATGGCTCACCCTCAATCTCATCAGTATATATTAGTTTCATAAACCTTTTAATTGACATTCGTTCAAGATGGCCAAACCACTTCAACCACATTCTTAACAGTCTTCTCAATCTCACTCCCCCCATACACGAATATACTCCGAATATGATCACTTTTTGTATACCCACACACTCCTCTCAAATACTTGATTTCCACAGCAGTTATACGCTGTTCATGCTTCTTCATCTAAACCCAACATTCAGAACCATACATCAATGTAGGCACTAACACACTATTATAAACACTCAATCGAACATCTTTAGATACATTCACATTTCGAGCAAATATGTCCAGAGCACCCAATCCGACATCCGCCATTCAATCTCCCGGTTAATCCGATTATCCCTCGAAAACATAATTCCCAAATATAGATAATCATTTACTTGTTCCAGTCTCACAGCATTAACTGAAACATTACAATTAGTCATCAAATCATTCTTCTCAAACAATAACATTTTACATTTATCGACATTTAAAAACAGATTTAAACCTTTCCCTACCGTCATTATGCTTACAATCATTCTTCTCAATTGCTTCTCAGTTTCACGCAATCAGCATCATCCGCATAAACTAACACATACGTACACCATTCGTTAAATTCAATACTCTCCGCTCATTATAAATCTCGGTATATGATATATTTTTGCGTGCAGTTACCAGCCGTGAAATCACTTCCCATAAGTTATAGGAGGAGAAGTCACAGGTGTCATTTTATGTGGTGACAATATACGAAAATTAATCATTTGTATTATACTCTGAATGGATATGGGAAACGGTTGAACAGTGCCAGGTTATTTGAAGGCGCTCTTGTCAGCAAGTGTCCTGAATGCTGATTCCTAATCTCTCATTGAGTTTGGTGAAGAAACCACAAGGAAAAGAATGATACGCGACTATGATTTAAACCCCGTCTACACGATTCATCTTTCAGTAAAGTTATTCACGATTCGTAGATGTTATGAATACAGTAGCTGCTACATGAAATGATTTAGAAAACGATCTTTGATTTTTCACAAAAATAATGCGTCCGGTCTCGTGTAAACACCCACGGAATAATAAGACGAAATACATTGGCTGAATAACCCAGCATGACTTAGATTTATTGTGTACTAAACATCGCTATTACTCTAAATTCAAAACTAAATGAACATTTATACAGCAACCCATAAATCTCTCGGTGGTAATAGTAATTTTAATTTAAAGGCAATCCATGTGTATGTTTACGGAATCAGAGTGCAATTATAAGTGAGTCTGCGCAAGGAAGCGTAGCTGCGTGTCTGCGAAGGCATGGTCTCGGGTGCGGGTGCGTAGACGTGATTGCATGTTCTGATTTCAGTAATTGCTGCATTTGCTGACAGGGCGCGCACAATGCACCGACTGCGAGGTATACTGGTCCGTGCTACACCCACTCACATCTGCCCTGGGAAATCTGCGCTTTATCTATCTATACCGAGGCCTCTGATGCTGCCTTGTAAATGATGACTTGCTGGATAAAGCTCAACGCTAAAAATAAACGCTAATTAACGACACCCCTTTCGATAACAATGCCCGGAATTTTTTACGATTTTATTAAACCCATATCTTCAACAAAATCATCTACTAAAAATAAGCCTACTATGTATCGCTATACAATTAGTTTCAGTATCGCTCCACTGCAAAGGTGAAACAGGTATTTAAAATTCTTCTACTTGCTCTAAATTTCGGTTTCTCCTCATACATAAACGCTTACATGTTTCTGATTCTTTAGAACGTTTAAAACGTAGACGGGGTTCCTCACTAATAGATCTCCTTGCAAACTTCAATAAGGAATCTCTAAAAGACAGACGTTGTCTTCAAGCAACAATTCCCTTGCAAAAAAATTGTGAATAGTTTGATAGACTGTAAGGAAGTAAGGAAAAGAAATAATCGAACGAAGATCACCAAGTACTCAAACAAACTGAGACATGGATTAGGGGACATATAAATTTTTGTCCAATATTGGGAAATATCGCATTCTTCTTCCTCATGGTTTCCATTCTACTACTGATTTAATTGCATCCGTTTATTCTGCTCTCCACACATGTCCAATCCATCTGACTCTTTGTATCTTAATCTATTTCACTAAGTCTTTCCTTTCAACTCTTGTTCTATTTCATAGTTCATTCTTATTCTGTATTCACATTCTTATTTCTTTACTGGTTCTGATATTGTTCTTGATACTTTTCGACCCATTACCTTAAATCTTCTTCATCGTTTTTTCTCATTATCATTGTTTCAGCAGCGCACATTGTTCTTCTTCTTCCTTTGCATTACGCTCCTAATCGAAGCTTAGCATCCTCCACTATGCCCTTCCATTCCGGTCTGTTTTGAACGGCCCTTGTCCAATTTCTAACTCCTAGATAGGTGATGTCCCGTAATGCTTGGTCCATCCACCTGTTCTTCGGTCTACCATTAACATTGTTATTGGTCTATTTAATGTTCAATAAATTATAAATTTTGTATCATTATTGAAATTTTTTTGTTTTTCCGCACTTGGTAAATAAACAACTATTTACAATTGCTCTATGATTAGCATGCGCAGTTGTTTAAGATAAGTCAAACTTATACATTGTTAGGTTATACCAAAACATGTTTGGCGGTAATAGTAATGAAAAGAACAAAACTGTTTTTTTTGTTTGTGATTCTTACAGCAGCGTTTAGGGTCTTACGGCTTACAAACCTAATATATTATGCGCGTGAAATACGGTTACTTAAAAAAAAAATGAGTATGTGTAACTAATTTAAAATTTCAAAACCTTGTCTGCGATTAATATGCGATGAGTGATGGTCGTTGTGTCAGCGACTGTTTAATGTGTATCTAAAAAGCACCTCCTGCGCGATGTCTGTCAAAGACAACACCAACACGTCCAAATTAGGGATATTGCGTGATGATTTGTGTTAATTATTCATTTATCTCCTGTTTTATGCATACAGTTTGCTGAAATAATGGGTGCTTCGCTAACCTTTGCTTGGAGGCTCTCGGTGCGCTGCGAATGATTCATCGTGTTTGCAAACAAACAGTGTTGCACAGATCATACCTACATACTCTTTTCTTCATGTGTAATACAGCACAATGATGATTGTGCTGCGTGGGCATTGTGTAGGGCAACATTCAATAGTTTCTCTTCTTATGCGACTTTGAAATAAAAATCACAAAATCTATAACTAGAGTCCACGTGGGCTCTGGAGTAGGTGTTGGGATATCGTCACGACACGGAATTAGAACCGATATTTTTACGCCGAAGTTATTGTTCTCGTTCAGCGTTTCCAACGGCGAAGACACATCCATGCACTTGCCTTATTTCGAAAATAAATTACAAATACGATTATTCCAGGAAATATGATTGTAAATGAAATATACTTGTTCAAATTGGAGGAAAATTCTTAAGTGATGATGAAAAAGTAAGAATTATTATATTAATATATCACTAACCGAGATCTGCGTAAGCAGAGTGCCACACCCATAATGGGTAAAAGGCGTGATTATTTATTTATTTTATTCATTTACATATACGATATTAGGATATGTCAAGTTTGAAGTTTTTGTTTTTAGCCTTTCCGATCATTTGGGTCCCGGTCAATTAGGTTATGTTGAATATAAGGATTTTTATAAAGATTTTTAGATTAAGTTCTGCAATATTATTTAAACACAGCGTTTCAAATTATTCTACATAATTCTTCATCAAGAAAACAAATGAATAACATAAGTAAATAGGCTATGTCACTAGCTTAGCAGAAGTTATGGGTTCGAATCTCACTGAAGAACATGTTCGTTTGTGTTGTTGAGATAAATTCACAATCATTCACTCATTAATCGATATATGACTAACAGTATCTTTACTCTTTCTTCTTTATAATAAAAAAAAAGTAAATAAAAACTATTCCAAAAACAAAACTATAAAAGGACACCGTCCTCCTGTACAAAATAATTGTAATGATAAAAAAACTACATCACAAAAAAGTTACTACATAAATTTAAAAGTCTTTATTTATTTTAAGAATCAAGAAGAATTGTAGAATAATTCGAAACGTTGTGCTTAAATAAAATATTGCAGAACCTAATTCAAAAAAATATTTATTATTTACTATGAGTTCTGTAAATTTTCTCAATTTATATAACGTTTTTGTTTTGGACCCTTCTACTTGTTCGTGTCTTGATCGACTAGACTATGTTTGGGTTTAGACTTTTTGTTTTGAACTTATCAATTTTCTTTTATTCTATTATTTTGTCTTGTTTAACTTTCCCCTATTTCTAGGAGATGATTCAGAACCAGAGCATCCTCGGAGTTAGCGCCCCTGAATTTACCCACTTTGGATATGGCACTCTGCTTCCACAGATCTCGGTAACGACCTCCGAAGGTGTTAATGAAAGATGAAAAATAAAAAGTGTTGATATTGTGAGAATCGAACTAAGGAGCACAAGTTCCTCAGTCCGATGCGTTACCGCGGAGTTTTTTTACTCCATGTGTCGTCGTTTATTTTAAACAAATATTAATTTATATTCCATAAAATTTATGATCATTTTCACTTAGGTATACAATTTTTTATTCAATTATAAAGTTACACTACATTCTGTAGTAGAATCAAATTAATATTTACTCGTAATGTTTTTGCTCCTAGATTCGAATCCCAGCTAGGGTTTGTATGCTTGTATTTATCGTAGCAGTATAGCCAACAAAAATAATAAGCATGTGCATATAAAGTGTATAGTTGGTAAATATCTATTCAATTTCTCTTTTAACTTTAACTATCCATAAATTCAGATTGTTCAGATTCTCGTCAATTATCTGCTTGGCGCCGTCGTCTGAGTGAGCCTGCGAATCGATCATTGCTCGGTGCCTCGTCCTCGTTAGACTAGGTGACAGGAAGAAGCGCATACATGCATGCGAAATGTGCAGCGTCTGACGGCGCTGCTCGATTAGGTTAAATAAAAGTCGCAAGCACCGCCAGAACATTGTCTTAATTGGAAATTCTCCCGCTAAATTGACAACTGATTGGTATTGAAATTGCGTCATTTTACACCTTACTGCATGTTTACATGTCCCCGGTGAAGGATAATAAATCCTCGCAGTAAATTAACTACTTGTATCTGTAACATGCCGCTCAGGAATTTTTTGCAATGTACCTTACCGTAAATGTAAATAAATACAAAGAAAATACAACTTTATGTCCCTCATTCTAGATTCTAGAAACTGTATGAGTAAAATAGTAAAACATTTCTTGTTAGAAAAATACGACTACTTGGAGAGATTTTTATGTCTTTCCATAGCCGTAGATATCTCTCATTTTGCAAAGGGGGCTGTTAGAAATTTGCATTTGTTCAAGATTTCGTGGTAACCTTAAGAGATAGATAAAGAAATAAGAAAAATGTGTAGCGGTAATATATTATTATCTAGTTTTCGGTGCTATATTTCATTTGTGCTCCGTGGGGATTTGATGAAATATATTAGACAACAAAGTTCAGTAAATTATTTTCATTCAAGATACTTCATGATTCAAGTAAACATCATTTCTTTTGTGTTATTATAAATTTTTAATAAATTATGTATTTCAATATTTTCTATTAGTTTTTCAACTTAATTGTCATGGTAGGTGGACATTTCCCCCCCCCCCCCACTGTTTTTCCGCCGGTCATTTTTTCCTTGACTATTAATTCCCCTATAAATCAAATTGATAATTCAGGGGAAAAACGCCAGGGAAAATGTGTACCTCCATTACAAATGGAAAAACCACATAGAGAAAATGGAAAAAGACTCAGGAGAAACTGATAAACTGGACAAGTGCTCAATCCTTGAGAGGAAGATAATTTTTGAATATAGGCCGTCTAAGATCATAAGCAATCCTTAGAGCATCATTCGAAGTCTCTTAGAATAAGGTTGGTAATGTAAACGACAAGGTTTATCCACTATGTTAAAAATAGCATGTTTGCTCCTAAAAAACAAGGCAGTAATATCCCCAATTATCATTAAACTTAGTGACAAAAAATCCCTACATCCGTGTTCAACATTCGCACTAACTATAACGACAACAAGACAATTATAATTCAATTCATCATAATTACATTTTACATACACTTCTAACGTTTGGTTTCACACGTAAATGTCATGTCACCGAAACCGCAAACAGAGCTACCATCACTTTGTAGCTGTGTTCACACGCCTCATAATTGTTCGAATTTCGCAACGGTGGAGATGGTTTACTACGAAAACCACAACGGTTAACGCAACCTAAAATAGAAGGATTCGAAGAAAATTGTGAGAGACAATAGACTTCACCGGTAAATAAAAATAGCTAATACATCAACAAAAAAACTAATCTGTAATTAATCGATCCCCGATGCAGACGATTTTCTTTTAATTGTTAGATCGGCAAGATTTAATCAAAAGCGGGAAGAACCGCAAAAGTTTTGTAACTTAATAAGAAATCTAAATGAAGTAATAATGAAAGTAACCAGTCATCATCTGTTAGACCAGGAACCTTCGGACAAAACTTAGAAAAATGTTTAAATTTTTTGTCCTGATGTTCCATATATAATAATCAAAAATTTGTAACAATTCGGCTTAACCAAACGCCATCTTTCTTGAAGACATGGAAAAAATTGAAGGCCTTTTCACAAATAAGTTTTTTCACGACATGCCAGGAAACCCCATCGTTCTTCTCCCGAAATAGTGAGGAAAATGAGTTTTTCCTCTCTTGGGAGGAAAATATAGAAGTGTTACCAATATGAATATTCTTTACAAAAAATAAGTTGTAAAAATTATAAATAAATACCTTACAGTTATGTCTTATATTTTCCTTTTCCTAAATTAAATCGCAATTTTACAACTTTAATTTAGATTTAAAATTGGTTCGTTGGCAATACTGCTACACCGCCTTGCGTCTGATAACCTAACTTTTAACGTGTCAGTTATATTGTCAAAATGTATTTTAGGTCCCAGCAAATCGTTTTTAGAAACATGTGAAAAAAATGTTGTGTCTAACACGAGAGGAAAACCCTAGCGTACTTCGAGCTCGAGTGGGAAAAAGAAGCGCTTTCCCCTCTAGTTTGACAAATAACTATTATATTCTTTAAGTCTATTAAATAATTATACATATTCCTAATTTGTTTTAAATATTATTCTGACCAAACAGTACAGATAAATGAAGGTTTAGTGGTATGCTTGCAATGTAAATTTATTAATTTGAATGCTTCTCTTCTATTTGAATCAGTAAAAAGTTTAAAGAACACGATTTTAGAAAATCATCGGAGTGATTAATGATGATAATCATGTTCGATTCATTGAATCAGATGAAAATATATCCTTTCACAAAACCATAGTCTTACAAGTTTTTTTATTTGTAAACGTCAGATGATAAACAAACAAAAATGGAATGAAATAACGAGCATTTAACAAAATTAATGTCGATTTCGAAACCTAGTAATTATAACATTTAAACGTTATTGTTTTGCTAACTTTCGCAACATTTCGCCGTTCATTTATTCTCTAAATCCCTCCAATTATACAGCTGCGATACTGCGAATATCCCAGATAATTTTTCCATTAGACAAGTTATAAATGCGTAAGAATGTCTATTATTTGTGCAGAGATAAATGCCGTCATTTATAATATTCTCACGTGTGGATCGTATCCGTGTATCCAGAGTCTAATTTGGCCAATAAACATACGCCCAAGGCTTAAGAAAACAAATCACCTAATTTTATTTTATATCTCGCGCTCATTTTTAATACATCACGCGATGTAAGATTTATTTGAACTCGGAACATTTACATCCAAGGTACACTCCACAGAAATTCGTTTCTACCTGAACAAACTACAAGGTATGCAAGAACTAAATTTAATACTTCACAACAGCTGAAAATAATTTTTAAATGAGCCACATAAAACTGTCTATTTTTATCTCCCGCCACATCCTGTAAGGATGTTAAAATTCGGTAGAGAGTTTTCAGTGGATGAGCACGTTTTAGAGTTCATAGAATACGATTTTAATAGTTTTGCGATGATGTTTGTTTGTGTCTGTCTATTCAGTTCTAACCTGCGGTGTATATACTATTTTTTTTTTCACAACCCAAATATACTCGTATACGAGTATATGATGGTTTGTGTATTTCAAAATTATTTGAATTGTAATATAATTTATGATAATATTTATGATACCTTCGGTTTGTTTAATTTTGTTAACTTTTTCACATTATTTGAGCACTGTTCCTCACGACGGGAGAGAAAGTCCACAAATCTCTCGTAGATATGAAATTTGCTGTCATGATTTTGGTATCATAGAAACCGAGTTTCTCCCTCGGTAGTGAAAAAATTACATTTTAGATCTGCTAACCTGTTTTTTGAAAAATCAAAACAACGTCTTAACAATGTCACTTTTTCACACATGTGTCATAGTTGAAAACTTGAGGAATGAACGATAACCTGCATCATAATCCGTGTTTAAAACACGCTTCATCGTGCGTAAACGCAAGATTAAAACACGCCGTGCTTTAAAGGTTACTAATCAACAACAATAGTTATTTACGATACAAGTACGTAAAGCTAGTCTTTAGTCACGAATGGGTCAATTAAAACACAAGCGTAGCGAGTGTTTTAAGATCCTTGAGTGACTAAAGATGCTTTACGTATGTGTATCGTACAATATTTAATCTACGTTATAATGAAAAACCCCAATAAATAATAAAAAAAACTTCGCATCGTGCTCTTAAACTCGTCGTGCGTGCTTTAAATGCTTACTTATACACTATCATAATATACTGTTTAACTATAGTTCTATGAGAGATTTGTGTCATTTATATCACGATGATACATTTGAGAATAATTTTTAAGTAGTGTACCGGTTTGTATGGCTGAGGAAGCCCTCGAAGATTGATATTTTACGATATTTTACAATTGACTCTCCCATCCATTATATTACAGAACAAATGAATTGGGCATGCACACGTGCTCATAAATATGGAATAAAACCTAGCATAGGTGTAATTACAGAAAAGCAATAAATACCAATTTTTCATTTCATTTTCCTCATGAATTATAAAACAGTGATCAATTACTTGCTCGTAGATTTACCGTAATTAAATTAAAAACAAAGAAAAGTAATTTCTATCCGCGAAATAACGATTTGTTGTTGAATTTACAAGACATAAATTAAGAATCATCTAGAAAACTCGTTCGAGCGTATTCAGCGATTGTGGTGTTATTTCCACGTGGTTATTACGGTGTCGAAAGCGATCTGAATGCTGTTTAATTTATTACATATATAGTTATCTCCCAGTAAATTACCATCCCGACGGTCAGGCTTCGGCACCTACAGCCACTCCATGATTTCAGGTTCCAAATACCGCCTGTAACACTACCATTTTTATTCTACCGTTTAAATAACCGCAAATATATAATTTCAGCCGGAATTTGGAAAGCTATTTCTGAAACATATTTTGACAATGGGATCCGTGACTAGAGTCATAAAATGGCAAATCAGTCTTTTATATTATAACTAGACCCAAGAACATCGTACTAGATATAATAAAAATTTAAAAAATAATAAAGTATTCAAACAATTCTCTAGCATAAGTGCAAAGTTTCAAAAATGATTATAATAATTTCCTCATGAAAGGAAGAATTGTTGATTCCTTCATGGATTGCGTTGTGTGATGTATTTGCAAGTATCGCATTAAACTAGGTATAATGGTAATGTGTCTGCAGACTTGGACAATCCCTAAGTGCACCTAATTACGTCGGTATTGTTTTAACGTTCTTCGCGAGAGCGATACAAACATTGCGCAAAACGATTAGCATTGCTAACTAGATGCTGGTGTTGCTATTACGTGCCAAGCGGGTTACCAGTTGATGAGGACTGTCTGTCACTCAAACTCTAACGATTTCAGCCACTTATTACACCCTGGTAATAGATTTCACCTTTTCACAATACTTATTCCTAAAACGAAACAACGAGAAATGAGTTGTTCTATATTTTAGTTCAGCACGCTCCAAAATAATTTTAGTTTATTTTTCTACGATTTCTATAGATTATTTCCACATACTATGTAAATCTACATTTTGCTAAATTTAACACTATCGTTGCGGAATAATTTATTATGAAAATAAATAAATAAATGTATTATTACTGCAATTACCAACCCATTTCTGGGTGTGGCACTCTGGTCAAAGTAGATCTCGGTATTATGATATATTTTCGCGTATGAAATGCGGTTACCAGCCGACAAATTACGGTCACCAAATATGGGTAGTGGTAGAGGAGTCACTGGGGTAATTTGATATGAAAATTTTCGAAGATTTGTCGGTTGTGAGGCTCGAACCGAGGATCTTAAACTACTATGGTCATATGCCGCCTCATGAATGGATGATTAAGAAATTATATGAACAACACAAACGACCATGCTCTTCAGTGGGATTCGAACCCACGACCTCTGGCATGCTAGGCTAGTGACATAGCCACTACGCCACCGAGATCGGCACCAACTTATTTTATTATTAATATTTATACTATGAAGTATATAATTTCTAAATGTTACTAAAATAATTGATATTTATTTCCGTGGTTAGAATATATCTTCGTATAATACAAATGAACTATAACTATAACATTTTCATAGAAATATGTTTTTTGATATGCAACTTATAAAACAACAGTTGGCACTACTGCTCGCGCCTGCGTAGTGTTGTATTAAACGTCAAACAGATTGAGACGCCATTTGTCATTCAGGAGGAAATATTTTGTTTGTTTTGTTTTGTGTGTTTGATGGTGTTTATAACAAAATAGAACAAATAGTATTGTAGTAAAAGAATAGTGTGCATCATTCTAGGTATCTATTACTTCCAGAGTATACTAATTTGAACAATTGAAAATGTTCACAAAATCAATTGTAATATACTGCAAATAACTGGAAGTGAAAACTATCGTAACGGGTCAAAATGTATCTCTTCTCGCGTATCATTGTCCATGGCTCCATGGGTTTGTGAGTTTAAATATTTGTCGGAAGGTTCACCGATGTAATATTGAGCGTACTGCGCGCCACCCACTGAGAGCAATATCATTTTTTCATCGTTGTGAACTGTGAGCAATGTTACACTAAATCAAACCGTATGGGAAAATACGTTCCAAGAAACAGCCGATCTGACCTACATGAAAAAGGAGGGTCTGACACAACATACATGATCAATTTTCGATCACGATCACTTGATCTCGTGTCATTCATACCATGCAGAACAGTTTTGGATCACTGTGGTTAAGGATCGTTTTGGTTACGACTTCCTGTAAACGGTATTTTGATATTACTGTTACGTTTTTAATAATTTTGTGAGTAATTTTAAATAAGAGCGATTTTGGCCGCCGGATGTCCAAAATTAAACAGAACTGGACTCATGTCTTCGTATAATTTAACTGAATATTAAGTGGAATCTTTTCGTCAGACTCCATAGGCCATAACCATATATTCAATAGAAATTCTTTTAAAATGGTGTTGGCAAAAGGGAAACAACACAATCACGAAGTGTGCCATTACGGGAAAGATGAATTTCTCAAAAATATCATTATCGTCTAATAGCGATGAACTGTGAATATGATTACCCATTCATTGGGAAGAAAGTAGAAGATTATTTTACAATTATACGTTGCAGTAATAAGTAGATGATTATTTAGAACGTGTTAGGTGCCGATTAGTTGACTATACATCCAAGATTGTATGCAAGAACTTTTTTCACCTTTAAGATTGCGATTGTCTGTAAATGTTAACCGAGAAGCAACTATAACTTGAAAATTATTTTATATTCGCGATCATTAGATCTAGATGCATTAACTACATTACGATATTATTATAATAAGATAATTTTGCATCTATTACAGATTATAGTTATTTAGCACCTGACATCATCAGTGATGAGGCAAGTTTATTCATTTTCAACAGTTATGTAATCTTTGAAAGGGAAAACAAATTTTTATTTGACTGGGGCTTTTTTTGCAAGTCAAATGGATTATGAGTAAATTGTTGAGCAAAAAATTAATTCATTGAATTGTTCCTAATTATTTAATGACAAAAACTCCACAAATGATTTAATAAAAACAAATGATACATGAATCAAAGGTGAGCATTTTGGAGCATGCAGCATTAGGCCAGTGGGGAAAATCACAATTAATCATTTTCTCATTAATCAAAAATAAACGAGGTATGTGACAAGGCCAGTCTATAACAATTGTGTTTATAGTTTCATTTATATTTTAATGTGTTCCTACGTATATTATCCATTGAACTTTCTCTGTTAATGTTTTATTCATTCTAAACATAAACATTTTCATTTTTATGCACTACTATTCATTATTTGATTACATACTTTAAAACATTCTGCTACAATTTCCAAGAATATTGAATCAGTTCATCTTCTGCGATTGTTAAAATTCAGCTCACGAACACCAAACTCGCGTCGCCGACTTTCAGAGTTCCCGTTAGGGTCTAAATTATGTTTTTGGGAATGGTTTATCAGCCCTAGATCAGACAATAAAATAGAAGAACGTGTCAAGAAGAAAAAATTTCGCGCGATTACACATTCAATTCCTGATACAGATCTCAGTGATCACAGCAGCTGCTGACCGCAGTTTGACTTGTGGATGGTATCGATCTCTGGTTAGAATCGTTCGTTATCTACCGTGTCATCTCTTGCCTAAATCTATAACCAGATTCGTTGTCGAGGAGAGGTAAGCTGCGCTAGCGTTCAAAGGTGTTGAAGAGCACAAGTTATGGGTGGGTTTAAGGAATCTTGTCAGGTATTGCTGGGAAGCTCTGGTTGGCTGAATAAAACATTCGTACAGTGGTTGACTAATTTATTGCATGTTAAATGTGGCTATTGTGAACGCCCTGAGCATGAAAAGAAATAAGAATTGTGGAATTATGTACATATTCAAGCTGCACTTCACGCACTCATGGACGGAGACGATCAACATGCATTGGAATTGAGAAATACATAATATAAAAATTTGTGATAACAAATTTTGATAGACAAAGCAGACGAAACATAAAATGAATGCTAGAGGTAGAAGAGGATTCAAGAAGAGCTGGAATTAAAAATTGGAAAGAGATACATTACCCAACAGGCAAACGCCCAATTAATGGGTAAGAGATGATACGTGTTCAACAAAATGAAATATATTTCTTTATTTCGTTAATGGTGTTATGAAATGTATCAATAATTATTATACTCTCGAGTGAAGTAAGTAAGTAAGTAAGAGAATCTAGAATAAGAGAAATAGGAATTAATCCACCTTCCGAAAATAAGCAAGAGAATTTCGTAAATGCGGAATTCTTTGTATGGGTTCTAAACACGATAGGTCTGTAATTTCAGATCTCAATGGATAGTAATTTAAAGAATCATTTATTAGTATCCATAGTAGTGTCACAATTTGATAACTGGTATTCATAGTGCCATTGAAAATCACGTGTAATATGTTGTCATCCAGATACGGATAACAGGGCTAAACAAGGTATTTAAGAATATAAATATACGTATAATGAAAGCTCTCATAATTTTCTCCTGGCGAACGGCACTGGATCGGCGCGACGAAGCGCGTGGCGTCGTCAAGGCAGGGCGCCTATCGCACCGGATTATCTGCGCCACTATTCACCGGAACAGCGGAGTAATCTGCGCCCGGATCTGGACATTTACCGTTCGCACTGCGTATACACGCTGCGCGGGGTTATATACGAACACGGACGCTACATGGGACAACGCTACGCAAAATAACGAAACGCAGTGCTAAACAAATCAGACGCAATCTTGATTCTGCGACCATGAGAAACCTAGGATTCTAACCAGAAAGCAAACGTGATAAATAGTGATAAATACCAGCGTGAGGGATGCTCGAGAATGAAACTCCCTTCTTACAAACAACAACAACCACGAAAATATCGATGACGATATTTTCACGGACATACAAAAGTTAAGATCCTTTTAATCCATTTTGACCAAGAAGTAAAAGTTTCTTGAACAAAAATTTTTTTACTCAAAATGGGGTAAATAGCTCCGTGGTAAGGCAACGAACTGTGGATCATAAGATCCTCGATTCGAGTCTCACAGCCGACAAATTTTCGAAATTAATTTTCGAAACTTGTCACCACATAAAATTACCCCTGTGGCTCCTCTACCACTATCATCCTTGGAGGCCGTGATTTGGCGGCTAGTAAACGCACTTCACGTGCAAAAATATATCATAATACCGAGATTTGCTTTGAGTAGAGTGCCACACCCAGAAATGGTTAAATGACGTGATGATATATCTATTTGATTTTTTAATTTAACTGTTAGCATTATTATACTCGTATACATATACTTCCAATTTTGAAAAAAAAATAAATACGCATATTTCAATAATCATACATAACTGAAAATCTATCGGGCAGATTCATGAAAGGGATTAGCGCTAACTCCATTTTTATTATTACTAGTAACTTCATTTTCCATTCTCAGAAAGAAGTAAGGTTGTAATCAAGATTGGTTAGCATAAAACTTGACACATTTTGATAATTAATAATTAATTTAGAAACAAAGTTACAATTGATGAAGCTGCCTGTATATGTATATGAATGTAGGGTGGTGATCACACAAGACATTTTGAACATGCTGCTCAAACATCTCTTTAATTTAATGCAGACCTTTGATTTAGATGGCACCTAATGGAAAATTTATAAATTTGGGCATAATCAACTATGTTTTAATAGCTTATTTTGCTCTTGTAAGAATGCGGAGCCGGTTGAACTTTTTTGAAGTGCATATCTCATCATATTTGTAAATTAAAATAATTGGCCGGTGCTCTGGGGTCAAGTGGCACGCTACGCTGCCGGTGAAATATGGAATATTGGGTTACAATTACTGGATGCCATATGCGGATATGCCAAAAATATTTAATGGCTTCAATTAACCAATGTCAGGAGTCGAGGTACTCTTGATAGCAATGTGATAATGAGGACTCCACACTTCGATATACAACGGAGAAAGCTACCTGTAATGGTTGGTAATTTATAGATTTATACACAAAAAAATTATTCTTTGGGTTTTACTATTAATGCCGCAATTGACTTGTCTCGCCGAAATTTATTACGAGGAGGACTTTACGCAAACGCGCTGAAGTTATTAAATTTTAATAGATGTTGCACGACTACGCATTAGATTTCTTTTACCTTCAGAAGTAATTAATTATGCTTACTGTTTCATTAGCATTTTTCAGAATACTAACTCAATAATGCTCGGTTTCACCAAGTTGCTAAGTTTTACAAACCAAATACGTACGATTTTTTTTTTATGAAAATGGAAGCAAACTACTTCGGTAATATGCCGCCTCATGAGCAGATGATTATAAATGTAAGCGAAAAACATAAACGACCATGCTCTTCAGTGGGATTCGAAACCACAACCTCTGGCGTACTAGGCTAGTGACAGTCACTACGCTACCGAGATCGATACGGTTAATTTAAACTGCAATTTGTTCACTTGTAAAAATGTTAGTGAAGAAGGGGCAATAGGAATAGATATTTTTAGAAAATTTGTCCACTTTGGGGATGGAGTTGAGTATGTAATCCACAATCTGCGATATACTACATTTTTTCGTTCACCAGTTATCATTTTAACTTTTTTAACCCCTTTGAGTCCACCTCCGCTAACACCTTGCAGGGCATTAATTTGACGGCTAGTAACTACACTTAAAATATAAATAAATAAAAAATCTAACTTATTGAGATCATCGGAAGCAAAGAGCCATACACCGAAAATTTCTTTTTATTTTCAATTACAAAATTTATTTTTATAATTTCAAATTGGTATTGTGTTATCGAAATGTAGATTATAGAATATTACAGTGACTTACATGACAACGATACAGCCCATATTTGGGCAAGTAATTTTGAATAATTCATGGAATATATGAAAAAAGACGAATCAAAGAACATTTTGAAGGTGACATCGAAACAACGAACAAAAATTGAGCAACATATAATACCGGAGTATTTCATAGTACAATAAGGTAACTGTCGGACATTAACAAATATTCTATAGGTAACATCCCTAGAAAAATTACATCCGGTTATAGGAAAGTAGTTTTTTTTAGGGATTTCGCAGACTCCACTGTGAAGTTTGTGTAACTGCGAAAGTAGTGTGACTGCCCAGGATTAAACAACAATTTTTTGTAAATACATAATTAGTACTTCATTTAAAAATATTGAATCAGTAAAGTTTGAATCTTTCGGATTCGAAAGGTGAGGGTTTTTTATTATCCTCTTGAAGAATGATTTACTCGCTGGCTGGCAAGTTTGTCAACCGTACAATGTGTTTATTTGTGCGTACGATGAGAATGCGTATCACGTCGCACTGCATCGCGTATTCGCGTCGCGGCTGCCGCACATCCTGCGACCAGGCGGCGACGACAGCGGCGACAGTACACGCGCCGAGAACACGCGCCAGGATAGACCAACGCCAAGAAATGGTTCACGCCTTGGTCCACAACTAACGCCACAACTATGTGCATTGGAATTGTAATGATATTCTGCACAACACTCAAATTCTGAAGTATGTACTCCTTGTTTATTTGAATCGAAGTACGAGTATTTGCTTTTTAACAACTCCTGGATAATGTTTACGGAAAAGTGAATTTTTATGCATCAGTTTGTGTGGAAAAACAATACGAATATATTAGAAGTATAAAATCACTTACTTTGAGAAGAACGGCATGCGGATGGTGGTTGCTTAGGTTTGAATCTGAAATAATAATAATAAAAAAAAATTATTAAAAAAACAATACTAGTATTTTATTATTATTATTATTAAGCAGTGTTTTATTAAAATAATTCAAATTAATTTTTATTCCTTATTATCTTCACTATATACACCATATTTAATAAAAGAATAATACCAGGCATTACATTTTTTTTTATTAAAAAATCTAGTGTGGTCAAAATAAAAATTCCATTAAATATGGTTAAGAATTTGAATTTTTTTTGTTGAATATCTATATAACTTAAGCCCTAAGAAAATCATTGCAGCAGAGAACATCGTCATATCTTTTATATTTGTTGAGATATGACGATTTTTGATCTTTATCGAAGGTCAATTTTGAAGGGTTGTAACTCAAATATTAAGCAAGATATCGAAAAACTGTCTTCAGTTTTTTACTTTTGATGACTTTTGAAACAAATACGGAAACTTTGAAAAATTTGAAAATTTTTTAAAATTTTTCGAAGGGGTACATCTTGAAAAATACGACAGATACGAACTTGCGCATTGCACCATTCGATTCAGCTCATCGAAATACATAAGTATGCAAAATTTCAAAAAAATCGAACAACGGGTTGAAAAGTTAGAGCAAAAAGGCTTAAAATGGCCATTTTCAGCCCTTGACGTTTGGCCCGAAATTTGCCGTTTTCAGATTTTTTGCTCTAAAATAAAACCCGTTATGCGATTTGTTTGAAATTTTGTATACTTATGTATTTCGACGAGCTGAATCGATGGGTGAACACTGCAAGTTTGTATCTGTTATATTTGTCAAGTTATTGCAGATCAAAATTTTGAAAAAATATTCGAAAATTTTTCAAATTTTCAAAATTTGTTAATTTGCTATAAAATGCACAAAAAATAGAAAACTGAGTGAGATTACAGCCAACCAAAGTTGATCTTCGAAAAGTATCGTAATTCGTCATATATCCTCAAATATAAGATATATGAGGATGCGCTCTACAGCAAAGAGTTTCTTAGGGATTATATTATGTAGAAATGCAATAAAAAAATATTCAAATTTTAAGTGGTATTTTGTATCTGAACTTATGACCGATAGCATCAGTATAATTAAAACAAAAAATATTTCTAAGATCGACAGTTGAAACGTCTAAGTAATTTTTATCGTTCGTGTAGGAGGAAACTGGAGGAGGAAGATGCTGTACTCTTGTACACTTGCAGTTGTACAAAGAAGGTAACAGCACCGATTGGTAATTGCTGTGTTAGTTCAAAGGTCGTGCGAACTGTCCTGAGTACAACCATTTGTCTTTCCAGTACATTCTTCTGCTATCAAAAGACTTACAAACTCTAGAACGCCGAATCAAATTTAACCCTTGTTATTGCCAGGTGTTCAAAGTTAGAAATCCCAAAAATTATTATCGCATTAAAATAATAACAATGATATGACTTTTTAACTGCACAAAATTGTTAGGTAGTAAATTGCACCTCATTTAAAAAGAGCACACCTTGTGCTTGAAAAACTGTTGCAATCAGAGTCGTAATCTTATTTTATTGCAGAAATTTTCTCTCGTAAAAAGTTGGCTGTGTAAAAACTGTTGTTTTTGTGGGATTTCAAAGAAATATTCCTATTTTTATCCGACCGTAACGGTGGGTCAGCCCATCCCATACTGAGAAGAACCACACCGAAAACAAATTCCGTCGTAATTGGATCAAGAAGAATAAGTTCATTTCTAGCTCTACATTTTTATGTGAAACGCCAAAGAATGTTCAGTTGAAGATTTAAATAAAAATATTTAGCATGTATTACTATATCAAGATCATATGTTGATAATCTAACAACTGTATTTTAGCAACAAGATCATAAATATCAAACTTGTTTTTTCAGACCCATACTAATTTGAGAAATTATTTACCTCATATAAGGTTAATTATGGCGGGATGCTATAAAAATTTGAGGCCGTTGAAATTCATTTAGATGACAATTCATTAAACGTCAAAGTATAATAAAATATTGTTAAGTGCAAAATTGTTAATATTTTCAGTAACGAGCAATATGTAGACATGTTTATGGTTTATGGAATAAGTTTCATTAATTAAAAATATTTGTATAATTCACTGCTTTTGCCTTTAGTTGTTGTTAGGCGTATAATTTAAAATTAAAATAACAATATATTGTCAGATTTGAAAAAAATATATATCTCTATTATCGATAAAGTAAAGATTTTTCCCAACTATTTTCAGCGGTATTCGTCAGGTGGGCGTTAATTTAAAAGAACTGTAATTTGCTGTAAATTTTTTGTTATTAAGTTATTGAAAAAGTTTATTAAGGAAAAGGCCTCCTCTAGTTACACTTTCAATCTTTTCTGTACCTTATGAATCACCCTGTGTATCCAATTAATTGCAATGTAATCTAGATGGCAATAAATTGTTATATTCAGAAGATACTTCTTCTATTAACTCTGGGGAGTATTGAAAAACTCACTGTCACTCTTTTCCATAACGTGGGTTTGTCAAAAATAGGAATCAGAAGAACTAAGCAAATATTTACATCCAGTGGCGTCTCGTGGATTTTATAATAAGGCAAGCAATGGCAAATAGGTGATAGGTAAAAAAAATTGTGAAAAATAATGTAAATATCTTATTGTATTTTTAACAGTAACTTCATACGAGGAACAGGTCTATCCCGTACAATGAAAGCTTTTTCTTCGTCCAACGAAGCAAGATTTTTTTATTGCGCAAATGTCGTTAATTTTATTAAAATACAAGAGTTATTATTACTTTCAAAATTTATTTATAACAAATTTAATTCAGCAATATACCATATAAATAAAATTTACTTCTATTCTGTCCTTTCTTAATTTTTACCAGTAAATTATCTTCATAGAAGCACTTTAAAAACTGCTTACAACGGAACGTTTACGGCGCATTATTTCCAGTATAGAAACCTGCATGTTCGACAATGTTCGGTATACTGTAAGCATGGGCGGCGAAAGCACTCGAAGTTGTGCTTGCAGGTTTTGAACAACAGGTTAAGATCCTAATAGTTCGTACGTCATTGTATGAGCTCGTATTGCATTAGCGGTGCGGTAGGCAATTTGAAACATAATTGTGTATTTCTGTTTGCTTTTAAGTTTAGAAATACTAAAATTCTAAATAAATAATTATTAACAAATATATTGTTGAAATATATTAAAAATTATAAAATATAAAGGCAAGCACTGCTTGCCTTGCTTGCATGGAGAAGACGCCACTGTTTACATCCCTCAACTATTGCTACCCTCGATCTACATTGTTAAGACTACTGAGAAGAACAACGCTAAAATTGAGATCTACTACAATTGTATCAAGTATCAAGAAAGTTCATTGTGCACTTCCATATTAATTATGAAAAGTCGAGCTGTTCTAGATTAGAATTGGATGCCCTTCCTTAATGTGGTTTATTGTGGCATGAAACCGCTAACGCCTTAGCGCTTGCAGCTATTTACGTACACCATTAATTCTAATAGTGTATTTTGTAAGAGTCAATGAATTTATGGAAGAATTAATGAGTAATGTGTGGGCTCGTCGCACCCATATCTTTCCTGTCCATCACAGAAAGCGAAAGGATGTTAAAGATGACTCAGAGCGTGTTACGATTTACTGAACAATCAAGCATCACCGGAAACACGTCTTGGACGGAAACAGAACTCATAAAGGTACTACTGTACTCCAAACACGCAGGAGTGCGTCGTCCATAACCAATGCGCCTTGGACTGACTTCCGTCCGATCTGAATTCTACACAATACGAATCCATCCACTCGATATGAATATTCCTCGACTTGAACTCTTCTATCATAAATAGTACTCATTTGGTTGGATGCGTTTCTGAAGGGAATGAACTATCTATGCGTTATTTTACACCGCATCTTGTTTATTCTCTCGCTGTCGCTTTCTCGGCCCAGTATTGAATTTTAATTTTATTGTGTCTGTGAACCGACTCCTGCAGAAGTGGGAGGCGGGTGGTCGCAGCGATAACGGAGGCCCATTGTGCACGAGCACGTTTGTCAAATCCATCAAGTCTTTGTTTACGACTTCCCTTCGAATCGAAACGGCGCGATTTCGTGTAGTACGTTCGTTATGGCCGAGCCGAATTGTTCATTTGACGCCATTTTCTTCAAAGCGTGATTTATTAGATTGTAGTTTATTATATTTAATTACGAAAACCATGAAACGATTTTAATTGTTTCTACTTCTGAAATAGTTTCAAAAAATCTGTTGTGGGCACGACAATACCTCCCGCCATAGATTTATTATCAAATAATGCAGGAGCATGGACCAACACTATCAAGAAATGAAAGTATGCGATGGTCGACTGATGCGGAAAGTTAGGAAGAATAAGAAAAACGGACTAGCAGTAAAACATTTGTTTAAAAAACTATGGCAACGTTACGATAGCAACGGACTGAAGATGATAGCCGTAGCTATCGAAACGTTGGCAAAGTTTTTAAATAAATTTTTGACTGCTAGTTCGTTTTTTGATTCATCCCAACTATTAAGAAACGCTCATCCCTTAAAAAAATTGTTTTCAATTATGACACCTGTCAAAAAATAACATTTTTCAATCGTTGTTTTATTTATTTAAAAAGCACAGGTTAGCAAATATAATTTTTCTTTAACGTATTTTAATTCATAAATGGTGACAGTAAGAGAAAAATGTTTCAAACAACAATTGTAGATAGTAATATTTTAAACATTATTCTTATAACAAAAATTGTTATTAAACAATAATTTACTCAGATATTTTTATCTTGATAGGGCTTCAAGTAACTTACAACTACTTCGAGTAAACTACCGGTTATTGTATTATCACTAAAAACTAATCAGCTCTTCCTAAGGGGACACAGAGACAGACAAACAGACGAAATCTGTGAAAGCAGAGTGTCACACAGAAGGTTGATGTTATATTATGTTTATTAAAGAACATCATTTCAAAAACAGTTGGACGTGTTGAGAAATGACAATTGTGAGCGTCAATAACATCAATTTCATGCAAATTGCAAATTCAATCACTGATTTATTCATAGTTGAATATTGCACTATTACGATTACAATTCATGAAAGAATCAATTTGCTAATCAGCGTTGTAACCTTGTACGTATTTATCCTTAATTTTCGTATTAGAATTGGCTTAAACAACTATATTTTACAATTTTGAGTGACATGACACGACGGATATGACGTCACCGTAATGGTACTTCCTTTCGACCTTCGCTTGTTCCTTCACCGCAACGATTGTCAAATGTCTTGGAAATTGTCACAGTTCACCAGCAACTGCAAAAATATTCTCGAGTTTTGTCTCACGAAAAAATATTTCTACCTGCGTAAAAAAGTTGAAAAAAGAGTAATAAACAAGGTCGAATAGTTGGCTGCGTCAAGCTGTGTACGCTGCACCAAGATGACATCTGATAGTTTCACAAAACAAACGACGGGGATTCGTTATCTACGAAACAAATGTGTTCCTTACGTCATAAAGATCGGTGTGACACTTTGGAAGCGGGCCTGAAACAGGTTCTTTGTTTTGATCGACACCCCAGATGACATAACGTACACGGAGTTTCATGTCGCCTCATAAATACATAGTAAACGGCCTTTATAACATACGAGGATTGCGGGCTTAATAAAAATTTATGGCATAGTTCTCACAGAATTATGAAATATGGCGAATACAAAAGTTACTATTTTAATAAACAAGATTTGATATCACGTAATTGTACATGGATTTGCGTATAATGAAAGTTTTATAGCGCAATAAAATTATTATTTAGTACACAAATGAGTCATATTTCTCAATTAATTTGCAAATGATGTTTCTCGATCTGCATTTAATGGTAAACAGTTCCGAGATGCTCATTCCGTTTAATTTATAACATAAGTTCGGAAACCTTGCTCGTAAATAACTGATAGTTGAGTATGAAACAAAAAATATATCGTGCGGAGATGAACCGAGGCGAATAAACTATTGCTCCGATAAATCAACCGGAGGAACAAGTGTTATATTCATGCTAATTATATGAATTGTTGCTCTTCAGCTGGTAATTTATGAGTTAACTGACGCTTCGACACGATTAATCAGGTTTCGAGCACCTTGACACCCTTAAAATCTTAAATTACACTTAATTGCTGCCCGCTTAACTTTTGAACCCTGCTTTGTTTAACTTGCAACCAATCACGCACTCCTTACCCATTTAACCAACAAAGGGACAATATAATAATATATAATCACGCCATTTACCAATTATAAAAGTGGCACTCTGTTTTCGTAGATCGCGGTATGTGATATATTTTTACAATATAAATTGGAGACAATATAATTTCAACAATATTTTTAATAATAATGATTAATTCATTTCGTGCATAGAAACGTTACTATTGTAAGATGCAATATTGAAGCCTGTTTCATAGATTGCATAGAATAGAAATGGAATAGGTGTAAGAATGATTTTGGAATAGAAATTTGTCAAGTACATTTATAGTTTGCAGTTGTTTAAAAAAGTGACAACAATGTGGATAAAAGAGTAATTCTTGCGATGGGCTAACTCGATTAGAACAGGAATGAAATATAAAATAAGATTTGGTTAAATTCTGTGCTATTCTGTGCAATGTATTCCATTCTGTGCAAACTATAAATGGTTGTATGCATTTATAATATTTTAAATTTCTTTTCCTGTGCTATTCTATTCCATTTCTATGCAATCTATAAAACAGGCTTTACTTTTCTGTAATGGTTACCAGTCATATAAAAGGACACAATTTGAATAGTTACTTGGTACAATTCTGGTTATAGTTTGAGAAATATTTGTGATATGTTTGCTAATAAATTTCCTGAATGTTCTAGATCAAATCTTACCACAATTTCAACAATGTTTATGATATTTGGGTCATTATACAATTCATATACTTCTGCATTGTATTTCTTCCTCCACGTTCCGTTACTTTAGTCTTAGTAAAATTGTTTTAATCAATTATCTGCTTTCAGCAAATTGTCTTACCAAATACCACCTGAGATTTTGTCTCAATCAAACATGGTAATTTTTGCTTTGAGATTAAACGACTCGAGCAATTTGACATTTAGGTAGAATCGCGACTCTAAATGTGAATTTCAAACCTATTCACCTTCGATAAAATAATTTTTGGAAATATTCCCCGTGAAATTACACATTGTGATTTATGTCTCAATAAAAAATATAAAGCATTCGTCCGCGCTGTTCTACTTAGCATCCAAGGTTAATATTTTACAGCGCTTTTTCGGTCAACTTTTTATTATTCACTCTATTAAAAGTGTCGGCGTGAAGATGAATACATCACCAAGACTTCATTCAGAACTCTTCAAGTTACCTCACCGACTTTAGTATGAAAGAGCTAGAGCAATATCTCCGAAAACTTTACGGATTTCTTGCAGGGATTCCTGATTGCCATCTCGTCTGGCGGTGATTGATGGCCGAAGAGAAGCGTCCCCCCTGCGGCCGGCCCTGGACGCTGAACTCACACCCCCTGTGATCAATCTTGCTCAGAGCGAGAGGTCAATATGCGATAACGTAATCACTGTTACACAAAAATTTACCTATGAATTATGATTTAAATTTCTGTATTCAAATTAGGTACGACACCCAGGATAGAGGTTCCCAAACTTCTCATTCTGCATATCCAAGAAATACTGTTGCACAACTAGTACAATTTAACTAGATTATGAAAGTTGACGTTTAAATTACTGTTCGTGGTTTCTTTTCAAGTGCAGAAAAACATTAGAATGTTTGAATTAAAATAGATGGAACACTGCAGTAAAATTATAATCTCCGAATAAAAACACAGGAATGTATAAAATAACAATAACCCATCTTTTATTAGCATTACAGGCATGCCAACGTATTTATAGGATTTTCAAATTTAATGCTTGGCTGGGTATATTATACCTAGTAAAAATTATACATTATTTAGGGTTTCTCAAAATTGTAATTCTTCATTGAAAATCCACAGAGCATCATAGATCTTTTATTATGATCTACATTGAAATTTAATGTCACATTTGAATTTCCTGAACTGTTGACACATGTCAAATTATTGAAATAAATTTAAACATTTGATTTCATATATTACTACCATCCATCACCTTTGTTTGTTAGATATACGAGTAGAATGAGAAGTTAATTTGGATAATGAAGGATGATTGTGAATAAAATAGTGCACATAGTTCGATAGGAGTACAGCCTTGTGCTATATCTGATTTCTCGATCATATAATTATAATATACCCTCGACTGAAATGAAACATTTCCCATCTCATATATAATACACAATTTTTTTTTGTACGTAAAAAATAAATTTTTCTTTTCTATAATGTTTGTACATTAAAATTGAATATTTTCTGGCAAGACTATGGTATTTATAACTTTTCCCTTACCAGAAATAAATTTTAAATTACCTCAACTCGCCAAGATACATCGTTCGGACTATATTGGATGTTATACTCTGTACTGATTTGACGGCTGGTAACTGCTCTTCACTAGCAAGAATAAATCATATTATCAAGATCTTCTATTAGTAAAGGGTTACGGCCAGAAATGGGTAAATGGCGTGACGATGTTACATTATTAATTATAAAATTTCGCTATTTGTAATTTTGGCATAGTTTGAGAAGCACTGGTTGGGTGAGCACGCGACGTCGGGGGTAGCGACTCACGCCGCGAAGTATTAATATCTCTTGACACCTCAGGCGGCGGTGATGGCGCTGATGGCGGCGACGGCGGTGAACGCTAACAGCTGTTCCGTTTTGTAATACAAACACTCGATTACACGGCCCCGCGCTGGCTTAATTAGACTATTGTTTACATGTAAATTTAATAAGACGCACGTGCTAATTATTCAACACCGCTGAAGAAATATATTTTATGTAGCGATTTTGAAACATGAATTCATTATGTACCTAAAAACTTCATCGCCGTAACTAGCTTCATTACTTGACATCGTATAATTAAAAATTATAAATTTAACATTACTATTTTAGACTTGATTTAACGGATAGCATACTTTAAAGCTTTTGTGTATGGATTTAATTAAAACCGAATGGCATTATTATACCTCACTAATTTTATTTTCCGTTGGCCAATGCCCCTAAATTATAGTTAAATATAATACAATTTTATTTTTAAATATTATTTTCATGAAACCACCCAACACTACTAATATGGACCCCTCTCCCCTTCCACATTCTGCTTTGAGTCTTTTATTGCATATTCTAGCAATGTAGACATATACAGTTCCGAGCTTGGTTCCGTATAAAAATGAAGCTCCTTCATTCAAATGTCAAAAACTGAGAGACGAATATTTTAAAACCGATAAAAAAATAATGATCTCGTCGCGTTATTGGATGAAGTACTGTTTTTACAACAGTTCTCTTCACATTATATTCTATAGTCGTCAATTACATCCCTTCCTCCAATATATTAGGAGAGTTCATTGCATTACAATGGAGATATTTAGTATTCCAAATTCTGTTACCTTTATTGGAAGAACATGTTTAAATAATAAGGAACGATTGACAGTGAACTATTAAAATTATCCTTAATTTGCTTAACAATTAAAAAATATCCAAGAGCCTTGACAAATTAATTAAAATTTAATAGCTTCCTAATCCCAGTAAAAATAAACAAATTAAGCAAGTAATAAATTTACACCTACTAAAAATCTATTATTGTCGTCTATAGCTTCACTTCATTATAATCCTAATTATCATTAATTCGATGACGAAAATTTATTATCATCAGTAAGTAAACTTTCCCGACTCTACCAAAGCGAAGATCTCGAAGAGCCTGCAGCGTTCTTCGCTACTTTATGCCTCACTCAATATTGGATCTATAAATTTCGAAACACGTTAGGAAACTCCATTAACCTATGAACTTCTAAGCCACTTTTGCGGTGACATCATTGGCTGAAATGAAAACGCGCGGTGCAGACAAATATGCGATATTTGCGGTAATTAACGGTTGTAAAATTATTTTACTACTTGGGGAGCTTCTCTAGATAAACCGATAAAGACGGAGAAAAATCGTAAAAGTATTAAACTATCAGAAAACTACGTGGCGAGTATATTTCTACAATAAGGAAACGACGCTTGGATTGCATTCCATTTCGAGATTTATGAATTTGTTTTTCATTTCAATGAAATGAAAAACAATTTAATGGATAGTGTTAAAACAACCGAATGGGGACTGCAACTATATTCGACTTTAAAGTTACGAATTATAAACTAAATAATTTGACTCTTATGTACCTCATAGTAATAATACAAAGTACATAATATAATCTTATAATTTTATGGTATTTTTAAAGGACGAATAATAGAGGAGATTCTCTAGTCGACAGATATATATATATATATATATATATATATATATATATATATATATATATATATATTATTTTATGTTCCACCACGCATAAATTTTTACAGAATAGACCGATTTTGATTATTCTTTTTTTATTGGATAGGATATACGAGGGCAGTTTGATAAGTCCGTGACTTTTCGAATAAAAAAAAATTTTTTCGGAGAAAAAGCGTTTTATTTCTCTTCATAGTCCCATTTTAGCTCGATACATTTAGTCTACCATTTTTACAATTTTTTAATACCTTCCAAATGAAAGGTTTTCTCAAGACCCTCAAAATAGGCGTTTGTTTCAGTGATGACCTCTCCATTAGACCCAAATCTCCTTTCACCCAGCCATTTCTTCAGGTTTATTAAAAGAAAATATTCACAGAGGGCTAAATCTGGAGAATATTCTGGATGAGGTAGCAGTTTATAGCCTAATTTATAAATTTTGCCATGGTGAAGTTGGTTGCGCTTGTGCTCGAATGTGAGCAATCGCGGCAGCCATCGCGCCGATAGTTTTTTCATGTCCAAATATTCATGTAAAATGTGATGTACCTGCTCAGATGAAATGCCCACAGCCTCAGCCTCCTCACGCACTTTCATTTTCCTATCGTCCAATATCATTTCATGAATTTTATCGACAATTTCTGGCATGACGACCTCTTTTGGGCGACCTGAACGTTCAGCGTCATTTGTACTGGTACGACCACAACGGAACTCAGTAAATCACTTCTTAACCATTGAAATTGATGGTGCAGAGTCCCCATAATATTTATCGAGCTTTTCCTTGGTTTCGGTGATGGTTTTTTTACGCAAAAATTAATGATTAATCAGCACATGAAATTTACTTTTTACCATTTTCGTTAAAATTCACGAGGTAGACTGCTTTTAATGGCTGACAAACAAAAACGTAACGACGCAGCTTACTCAAATTTTGACTTTAGTCTATTACTAGATGTTAGTTGACGGGAGCAGTTTTACCATCAAAGTTACTACACGGGAAATTCGAAAAGTCACGGACTTATCAAACTGCCCTCGTACTTCGAAGTAGGTCCCACTTAAATTTTACCGCTAAATTCCTTTCCTACGGGTAGTAAAATAGGGGCTGATTGATTGTTTATCCACTAAATTTTAACCTGTTAGTGTCAATCGATTCTACCGCGTATAACCTTACTAACTGGGTTATCCAATTTTAAAAAAATCCACCCCTAAGTGTAGAAAAATAGGTTGGCACAAATAATTAAAAATTTAAACTTTATAACAAAAATTGTACCGGCGGAAAACTAAAAAGCGAAAATAATATAAATCTTTTCAGTCTTAATAAATAAACTCCTAAACTAATGTAAATAACTAATTTTATGTCAGTGGTCGCTGCCAAACAATCAACGAACGCCGACTCAAAATTAGTTACATTAGTTTAGGTGTTTAGTTATTAAGACTAAAAAGGTTTATATTTTTTTTTTGCTTTTTAGTTTTTCGTCGGTTCAATTTTTTGTTCAAAAGTTTTTATCAATTTGAAATTCAAATAATTAATAATTAACAATTACCAGGATCTGCGCGAGCAGAGTGCCACATCCATAATAGGTAAAAGACGTGATGATATATTTATTTTATTTAATTAAGTCGCGCCTTGATGTGACGTAGTTTTGGTGGTACCAATCAAGAAGCTAATGATGTAAATATAACCTATACAAAACACATGCAGCGTAAAGTGACATTTACTGTCCAAATATGTCTATCTCCATTTCCCAAAACTACGTCACGTATACCTTTCTTAATTTTTAACAATTAATTTCTCGTAAACTATAAATAATTTATCGATTAAAAAAAAACACGCATATTTTAATTTCTTGTGTAGTATCATGTATAAAAAATATCAAAATTTATCACAGGCTCCAATGCTCGGGTTGATAATAGGGAATTGGTTCTTAACAATGAGCAATGAGCAATCCCAGGAATACAGTTTCAGATGAATGGTGCACGGTATGGAATATGGTGAAATAAACAATAATAATCGGTGATCTAAGTGTGCGTTGTTCATAGCGATGAGCAGTGAAAGGAAAGCGCGCTTAATTATTTTATAAACATTACATTGTACGTGCATTTAATTGGCCGTGATAAAGAAGAAGAGATACGAAGATTGTAACACAATGAGCGGGGATATTTACGGTGAACAATATCGCTAAATAACAACAATGCGACGATCAATACATCCTGGCTGGCCATGGAACAAGTGCGGGGCGCTACGGCAAGGCACTCAGCAGCAGCGGATCCTTGCCTTGCCCCAGGTCAGCATGCCTGTGCCTCTACTTTATTTTATTAGTCAATTATACCGCAGGTGATCTCTGTACTTGGTTTCTATTAACGGATTCGATAAATAGACGGACTTGTATCATTATTGGTGGACGATTACTGAAATTTATACTTGTATAATTTCACTTACTTTTAAACGTTAACTTAATTTAGTGATAATTTCCTTCATTACATTATAAGACAATCAGAATGCTTCATTTATACCAAGGGGACAATTTTTACAGAGATAAGATTCTGATAAAATCCATGCAACACCAAGTAAACGTTTATTTATATTGAATATTTTGACATTTAAACTAATTTGTTTATTTTTATTTAATTTCCGGAAATAATTTACCGGATATATCTCGAGTAATATTTTTATTTGAATAACACTTTAATTATGTGACTTTGTCCAATTATGTCATTTTTGACATTCGACTCTTCGTTTCTACACAACGCTGTCTTTCCCACATATAAAATATACCAATCATTTTGTTTAATTTCGATACTTTTGACCAATCACATAAACGTATTACAACAGCAAAATTTAGAAAAATGCGCAGTTACATATTTATAACTACCATGTGTGACAAAATGGGTAATACTCCAATAATAATAATAGTAAGTATATTATATTACAAGTGAAGTGAGTGAAATTAAATATTATTAATGAGAGACTTTTGAAACGAAACGAGAGTGGTTATTCTCACGAATGAATAAAATCATTTTACTCACGTGTGATATACGACGTTTTATCTTACAGTAGCAGCTTTTTATATGATAATAGTTTAAATCTATGCTTGCTTTAAATATATGTCAATAACATTTTATGAATAATTATTTATTTATATTAACTTTACTTGCGATTATTATTCCTATTATTTAAAATTGCATGATTGTAAATCTAGTAATATATTTGGGTTAAATAAATGCTATTATTATTATTACTCAAGTTACACTCGATTGCTGGGGTTATGCTATTTAACTGACAGTTTTATGTAATGAAGCATTTTAGTCACATGTGTATAATAATTGATTTTAGTCACTAAAAACAAATGAATTATATACACCAATAACTGCTACTATAAGATAAAATATATTTCAGTTCCATAATATTGCAAGTAAAATTTGTACTAAAGATTGTTGCTTATGGGTAATATTCTTTCAAAATTCAAATTGTTTCTGCAGAATAATTTTCCCTTAATATTGACCTTATTTTATACAATATCTGTTTTTTTTTTTTTTTTATGAAGATGAGAGGCGAACTAACTACTATGGTCATATGCCGCCTCATGTCTGGATGATTATGAAATTATGTGAACAACACAAACGACCATGCTCTTCAGTGGGATTCGAACCCACGACCCCTGGCGTGCTAGGCTAGTGACATAGCCACTACGCCACCGAGATCGGCAATATCTGTTTTAAATGTTTACTTATTGTTTAATTAGCGGATTACAACTCTTTTGCAAGTGTCAACTTTTTGAAAATGTATTACTTTCATTGCAAGAGAAAGTTTCAGAACAAGTAAATCACCACAAATATTTTAACGTTTTCAAAACTAGCAAAAACCATAAAATATTAGTCATGTATTTAATAAATTTCTAAATTTGGCAAAACAACTGCAAAATTCCCACAAATAAATTAATTTTCAAAAATATTTGAGGGTATGTTAACATTGAATGTTGTTTCCATTCGATGACGTGCGCCGCGCGGAGAGCGAGCGCCCGCAAATCACGGTCTAATGAGAGGTTGCTCGTAACGAGTTGGCATATTAATTAATGCTTGTTAATTAATGGTCACCGTGAAACAGTTGGAAAATTTTAATTATAATCAGTCGCTCGAGGAAGTATACCACTCCTGAAGTCAACTCTCGCGTGGGTGACAAAATGATAAAATTATTACCAACATTTTCAAAGGTCAAAAACTTACTTGATATTTCCAGAATATTTATTATTATTAGTATTTAACAACGTGTAGAAATATGTGTATACTAAAATGTAACTATGTGTATGTATAATAAATGTATTCATAATGAAATACTACTTCTGGAGACTTTAACGTTCAAGTAGAACGCAAATGGAATAAAATTTTAATAATGAAGAATGATTTTTATAATTGAAAATCACGTCGATACAGCTACGATAAAGGCCCCACATGATCCAAATAACATAAATAATCGTTTGAAGATCAATTCACAATGTTTATGTCACATGTCAGACCGAGAAATAAAATTAATGTTTCAGATTTAATCAGTGTCGGTTGATCGAGCGATCCTGTGACATTTACAGATCACTTTTTCGTTCCATCTTCCAGGGAGTGATTTATAATGTAATAGAAATTCTAACACGATCGCTTGCGCACTAAAAAACGCACCAACTTTCGCGTTTTGGTATCTAGTGATCGCTGATGTGCTGATCCACATTCGCACGTACTGATCCGGGATCGATTCTCGAAGATGTCACAACTGACTGCGATTATAAATGATCGGTATGCTGTTTATTGCAAATGGTTGCGGCTGTAAACGCGCATATAGTTTTTGTTTGATACGAAAGAAGTTTTATTTGTTATATGTGAGCTGAAAGAGAATAGATTTTCATACGGTTTCAAGTAAAAATCTTGGGAAATAGTATCGCGTGCTGAGGTATAAAAATGTTCTTTTTATGTCGGTATATAAAGTAAAATATCGCTTGCAGAAACACATGTAAGATAAGAATAATACCACGAGATAAAAACTAAACGATGTCGAGGCTGTGTCTAGGATATATCTTTTTAATCATGGCAGGATATCGCGTGATTAAGAGAGAATATACACCACAACTACACTCGAAACACGGGGTCAGATCCTGCTCTGATAGCGGGGGTCCGTTGATCGCGGATTGCAGAACGCACTCTTCGACCTATCGCCGACAAGACAAGCACCTCCATATACTCAACATTAAAACATTAGAAAACTCATTTTAATTCGTTTAAAAAACGTCTGGAAGCAAAGTAATTGAAGTGGATGAATGATACGAAGCTTTCAAAAATTTTATCCGTTTTCGGGGCTCTAACGTTGAACAATTGCAATGGTGTATGCAAGTAAGCTAAGAGTAACTCAAAACGCGTCTACACATGTCATTAAAACATGATTTAAGCATAACTACCCTATTACAAATGAAAATGTAAAAAATCCACCCTTAGTGCTCATCCGTTGAAAACAATTGAAAATTTGGTCCGTCACAATATCTATCTTACATCTTACACATACCTATGTGCGGGAGGTAAAAATTTAATGCTGTTAGGTGCACAAACAAGTACTTATTTAACTTTTTTACATAATGAAGATTATTATTTTATTTTAGTTTGTATTAATTGTAATTTTTACAGGCAATACAAAAAAAAAATCATAATATATTTGCAATTTGCAAAGATATGTGAAAATAAATATTTTTTTGTGCAACCGGATGTGAAATAAGCATTTCCCAGCCGCCATGCAGACCACGAAAATTAATTTCGTGTCTGTTGTTATGGTAACGGCAGCGAAATCCAGAATGATTGTTTTTTACCCTATTTCGCGGCCGCTGCCATAACAACGGACGCGAAATAGGATACAATACAATCATTTTGACACTTGAGAATTGACAGTACTTTTTTCAGAATTAATTGTTTTGTTTATCAAATATCAATCCCATAACCACTGTCTATTTAAAATTTGTAATGAATATTTTTTACGGTTGCACAAAAAATTATGTGTACACCTTGTCCGCGAAATCCTTTATCACCCTCGAGATTGTCCTGCCTCGGCCGCAATTGGTATACAAATAACTAATTTATTAAAAAAAATTCATTGTCGGTGAAATTTAAAATAATCTATTGTTAATAACTTGTTTACTAAGATAAATAAATAAATGTTTTTGAGTATAATTATATTTTGAAACAATATGATTAATTATGTGTTATAAATTAAATGGAATGTTACATGTGGGATTAAAATAAAACTCATTTATCTTACGATGTTATAAATGTCATAAATAGATCTGATTGAATACGATTTTTCTCTTGCAATTAAATTTTCAAAATGAAAGATATAAGTTAACAAATAGTGTTGGTAGGTCATTTCAAAGTTGGCAGTACTGGCTACCGTTACCAGTGCCAGCAACATTGTCACTGAACGCACTGCGGAGAGAGCAAGAACTGGAAGAATCATGCAGCGTGTAAACACACAAACAATCAAAGAATGACTATAATGCCTCCGCGAAATAAGTTTCAAGTATCGCGATATTTTTGCCGCGAGTTCTAGCAGTGACAGCGCGTCCCGCGTCCCATGCCACAATGCCGCTCAATAAATCCGCTCGTTTGATCATCTTGGCCAACACACGCAATTTTCCGCATTCCCGCGATTGCCGCCATCGCCGCTGTTGATGCGCATGATTCTTTCAGCTACACGCACGGGGATATTTCTTTTCTGATACTGATGCGCTGCTACATCGTCTTCAAGTTCAAATCCATTTACAGAAGAAAAATGATTTAAGATTAAATTGTATCAACCATTGGAGAGAACAAGATAAAGTAAATAGAATTTCTCTTTATTAGAGGAAGAAACAAAGCGGTACAAACTGAAGACAGAAGCAAGAGAGCAGAAAAGTCTCGCATATGATTTGGTTTGGTTGAAATATCAAGAAAAGAAGAAAAAAGGCAGAAAAAGAACGAATGGAAAGTAAAGAAGACAAAATTTTATGAAAGATGCAGACATTTAGCTACGGATATAGAAAGATGAAAAATTCTAGTCAGAATATGCTTTACCGGTTTACGAAAATATTCGGAGAAATCTAGATATACAGACTCTGCTAAGTAGAAAAAAAAAATATAAATCAACAAACTTATAATCCTCTATAAATTCCTAATGACAAGTAGACCAAGATATATGACAAAAGAAAATAAAAATATGAAAATAACTGTAAGATTTACATAGAATAAATGATTTCTTGGAACAAACAGATTATTCTTAAATGAAGAAAAAATTGATTTGAATAGTGATAATCCGATTTCTCTTTCATTGAAAACTTTTGTAGGTTTAATAAATATTCTTGTACAAAAATTAATTTATTTTTGAAACATATCAAAGTATTCACCTGAGACTCATTATGGGGACGATGTAGTTTAAATAGCAATAGTTTTAATTCAAAATAATATCGTTTTAAATAAAAACGTTTTGTTTAAAATTAAAACGACTTCTTTTTCATTATTTTTAAAAACAAAATTTAAAACATATTCATTTTCTTCAATGCAGAAAAAAGAAGATAAATAAAATTAATATTTTTTCAATTGAACCTAATCATTTTGTAAGAAATAAAATTTCCTTCAACGAATGCATGCAAAAGGAAAACTGAAAGTTTTCTTGATACAAGAAGTTATTTTTATGAGTAGGTATGAAGAAAAAATAAATAATTATTGGACAAGAGACGATGACAGCATTGCAGAACATGAGGGAGAGACTTTGAGACCATAAATAACTTACGAAGAGACTGTACAGAAGACTTAAGAAATTATAATTCTGTACAACATTCTACATGAAGAAAACCCAGACACTGATTGGATGGAGAGAGAGTATCGAAATAGTTTTAGTATAATAAATAAATGATAATGTAGAAATTTGAACACCAAAAAGGTAACAAATAAATATTTACTACTACTAATTGTATCAACCACTCTTTTTTTTTTTTAATTTTTGTTTGCCACATATTACGACCTGTAGTAAAGAGCGATTTTGAAAACAATTCAATTTCGACTTATTTTATTATAATAATATATGACTAGGAGCTACCAAATGTATTAAAAACCATCACATCTTAACCGAATCTGTTTCTATAAAAATCAAGCAACAGAGGACCCAAAAATTTAAAAGATTTCCGCATTGTCGTGAGTACTTAACTAAAGCCCTTTTACCAGTGTGCTCGTATGCTGGGAGTCGTTCCGCAAACATATATTTAAATGTGTACCTCCTGTTAAAATGTGAAGTTAGGTGCGTGTGCGTTAAACGCAATTTGAACAAAACTGGTAATTATCTAATAAAGCTGCCACAGTGTTACAATTACGAGAGGAAAATAACCGGGTGTGATTATAAATCATAGCTGTTCTAAGAATGCGTTAAACGGACAAAACGACGACTTGGACTTGGATGGAACACTGCAGTGAATCTGAAGAGCGCGTGTAACACGGGAGAGCGAGATGTCTGGCCGCGGGTGATTTGTGAATGCCGACACTCGCAGGCCCGCACTAGGGGGAGACTAAACTTTATTCATTACCTATATCATCTGACAAGTAATCTATGCCTCATAAATAATATATATCATCATGCCATTTACACATTTGGGGTGTGGTAAGCTGGCGCAGATTTCTGCTGAAGTAATGTCACGGTTATCAAGTAAAAAAGTGTTGGCTGTAGGAATTGAACTGAGGAACAGGGAAATAATTAATTTACTTACATGGGGTTAAGTCAAACTAAAGACCTGAAGGGTTAGAACCCACTGTCTTTATACATTCAACAATTTATATAAATCAAATATAATTCAAACACTGATTGCTATATAACATTAGATTGGGCATATTCCGCCATCTGAGAGCGTTTCCAATTGAAAGGATGACATTGAGGTTTTGTGACACTTTTGTAAAGAAAGCTCTGCCTTCACTCTCTCTCTCTACACCGCGCTCGCCACCACCTCTCTTTAGATCATACTACGAATTGTGGTCATACCCATAGACAAGAGAGGTAGATTTTTAAATATAAAAGTATCACGAAACTTCAATTTTGACCTTCATGGCGGCGTTCAATTGGGAACGCACCGTAGCGACTTATGTCCAATCTAGTGTTATAGAAATCAGTGAATTCAAATGATTTTTTTCCTCCTTACATAGTAAAAAATGAGGTTGTTAAATATTTTAAGTTAATATTGACAAATATATTGTGTTAAATTAACAGTTTGAACAAATATGACCATTTGTTAAATTAAAATTTAGACAATTCTGAATTTTTAACAAGAAAATTTGTTGTTTTTATTTATTTGCTACATTTATAAAATTTAATAAATAGTCTCGTCAATAATAACAAGTAAATTTAGCTAACTTATCAATTTGAAATAAGTAAAAAAGTTCGTATCCGTAACAATTTGTTTAGGATGACAAAATTGAATCAAAACTTAACGTTTAATGGGCAATATCTCATTAGATGGCAAAAAAAATTATTAATTTTTTACACAGTTAGCAAGATTTTATAGAATAGGCCCGATTGTCCTAGAAGTATTGTATTCAACATTAAAATTAACTATTTTTTACATGTGTTTCTCATGGATGTGAAAAAAAATCTTGTGCCCTACGGAAATCTAATAGGCCACTACGTTTGCTGGTACATCAGAAAGCTTCGGGATGTAATAGGCCAATAGATTCCCTTATAACCCAATGCTTTAACTTTAACCTAAAATATAACAATATTTTTCAAATGACAGTTCACTAAACTGTGTTTCAAACATCTAGTTTGTATGTGTTATTGAAGACATAGGTAATTTAATGCTATTCTAGGAAATACTATAGCAAAACTTTTATAGTAGAGTTGCCCCAGCAGTAATAATGAATTTGTCCTATTTCGAATACCTAGTTCTGAGATATCTGTATGTGTTTACGTCTTAGTGTGGGTTTAACATCTCGACTTTCGAAATATTATTAATTGAAAATACGTATTAAATAAAATTGTTATTTCGTGTAGAAAATATGATATTCAGCACACCCTAAGGCAATAATTTCATGTATAAAAATATACCAGCTTCGTATAAATGAAATGATACTAGTAATGACAAAATTGATTTACTTCATGATAGCTTAGAGCAAATCATGTCACTTATTATTTTATAAATAATCGTTTATTTTTCATAATCACCCTTATTTTGTTTCTTATTGTTTTCTGAGAAGATGGTCAATTTATCAAGATAATAACATAGCTCTGGGACAGATTTCCACATACGGTGATTATTCATTTTACAAGACAATTTATAAATACCAAGTAAATTTATCGAATGCGGCTCTGTACATATGGTTGTCTTGATGTGAGGTAGCCGCTACCTATATTGAGTGCTCCATATATTTGCATAATTATACTCTGTCCTGGTTGTTACTTGATACATAGTTAGAAACTAGTGACGCATTAACTCTATGAATAGGTATTGGAAATTTATTTGCAAAGCCACACGCATAGAAAAACATAAATCTTTAACCATCTAATTTCTCGCTTTTACTTTTAACTCATTTTTATATTGTCTATAAACTATTTTAAAATGGAATTGGATTTCAATGTTGTCAATAAAACAGAGCCGCATTATGCGGGGGCAACAATGCCGTTTCTAATTCGACACACGATTGTTTAAAACTGTATAACCTTATCCAATAATATTACTAATTCCTGTTTTATACGATACAAGTCATTTAATAAATTGATAATGATTTCTAGTCACTTTATTGTTGTGTGTAATGAGGCACTTTGCCTCAATTTTTCTAGATTAATAATTTGGTAGATTTATTGACACATTAGAACGTTCTATTTATCGACCGTTTTAGCCATCGCCGATCAATTAATTTTTTTTTCTTAGGTTAGTTGTCGTTTTTTGTGCGCATAGTTGATAATATGTTGGTTACTACTGAAATTTTCACAATAAATTGACAAAATAATTTTGGTGTGTAAAACGAACGATAATATTTTTATTCTTGGCATTTTATTGACAAGAAAACTTGAGCAAGAAAAATATTTTTTCTACGCCCACTTAGAAATCTGCTCATTATATTGTTGTGTTGTCTTGTTGCTAGGGATATGAAGTACATTGCAAGCATCGTGCAAAATGAATATGTTTTGTGATTCTTCCAATACAGGTTATTTCATTTCAGTACAAGTGCCATTGCTAGGATACTTATTTACAATTGTCAAATATTGGAATGGTCAAAACAGGACAAATTTATTATTAAAATTAAATTAATTAGGAAATAAGATCGTGGTCGTAGAAAAAGTATAATGTATAACTTGCATGGAATGTCCATTTCACACTCGTAGGAAATGAGTACCATACCAGGCTTGTTTTACAATATACTATAGTATGCAATTTTTATAAATTTAAAGGGTTGCTCCACTATTTTTATAGAAATATTAATATAAAGCTTTGAAAAAAAATTAATAAATTGATGAATCCACAAAAAGAAGACTGCAATTGTTTAGTGGGAGACGACAGTTTGGTGTCAAATTGTCAGCAAATCTACATATTTGTAAATCCGGCCCTGCAAATGGCTGAACAAACAACAAGGAAAGGAACCCATTTAGAAATATCTTAATTTTAAAGTAAACCTAATAAAAAATTCTACTCCATTAACTAAAAAGGTCAAGTTACACATTAACAACCCAACCGTCTTAATTACAAAAATGTACAAATATCAACACTTAATTTTTTACTTCGGAAATCGTGTAAGATTCATTTTTAACTAAATATTTTCAGATCACGTTCTACATTACCAAAACACCTGTAACCTTCAAAAATACACAACAACAAAAAAACTACACATCGAATTTAATTCTTGATTGACAGGTGTCAATAATTTCAATAATGAAAGAAAAAATCTTGTTGGAATAATTACCTCCTGTAACAACATTATCACGTGATAATTCATATTATAATTACACCACGGACGAGTTGGCTATGAAAGATGAACGCAAAGCAAGCCGAGCCGATAATTTGCATCTATACACGTAAATTACTAATCAGCTTGGCTGCGTTCGCGCGCTAGGCCGTCTATGATGTAAGTGGGAAACAGGCGACTTAATTTAATATCGATGTGACCATTTCATATGGCGATCACTTGTGCATACGGCGAGGTGATTCTATTATGTTTTCCACAGCGCCACTCAAACTTTTCACTACTGATGGAAGAGTACTTTTATCAAGCTTTGGACAGTGTGAATTAAGATTTGAGAAATTTTTATTTTTTTACATTCACATTTCGGTGACCAACCATCATTAAATATATATCACTAATGGCCGGTTGCACCAATGTAGTAAAATTTTAAACTTGGTTTAAATAAATAAAAGCAAATTGAAGTTATGTCATATGGAGTCCATTAATGTCAAAAATTAGATACGCTTTTATTTATTAGAACCAAGTTTAAAATTTAATTAACGTTGGTGCAACCGGGCATAAGTGCCGATCTTTCCATCTACGAATAAAATACCGAATAATTTATTCGCCGAATAAATGATAAACGTCGCATCGAAATCATAGCTCAAATGATAGTTATTGTTCTAGCTGTCATTTTTTGATGTGCATTTTTTTATTTATCGGGCGAATAACTTATAACTTATTCGGAAGTTTATTCGTAAATGGAAAGACCGTCCCTATAAAACGTTACCAGAATCAAACATGCTATTAAATATGCTTATATTTAGACCTTAGACATTAAGATTAAGAGCTAACTAGATTTTGGTAGCTGACCATTAACCTGGAGTGTTAGATTATATTGTCATTAGAATCTGTTGTGCCCACAACATAATTTCCGGAAAATTTTAATTTCTAAACGATACAAAATGTAGAAAAATATTTCAAATAAATTTGTAGCCAATACTATTATTCTACATCTTTTTTAATATAACAAAAATTACTGTAACTCAATTATTTACTAAAATATATCCAAATAATTATAGTTTGCAATAATCAAGGCGCCGTAGCGCCCGAGTGTCCTACCTAGTGGACCAGCTGACGATGATGGCCACTACACATCTTCTACCAGCCTATATACAACATATTTACAAAATTTTAACGACTATTATAGTAACAGTTTGTTGACATTAAGTGCAAAAGAACTACAACTCTCTAGTAAGGCAACTACTGACTTAAAAATTTGTTCAAGAAAAAGTATGAACATGATTTGGCAATAGCGTGGTGCGAATACGACTCACACTGACATGATTATAGCTTTGAATCTATTAAAATGTTTGCAAGCACTGTCGATCAGATAGTACCTATATCATCAGTTTACACATTCCATATTCTTTATATTCATATGAGCATTCGCAAATGTTAGGTCATGTTTGAAAGGGAATCGAACACACACACACACAAAGTGTGACGGTGGTTGCTTGGTGAATGCCGCACACGAGGACTCGAGCTTACGTCACATGCCGACTTGATATTGTTTATAGACAATACCGGTCATATACCAAGTTGGTACGCTACACATGTAGATACTACAACAGAACAGTGGCCCCGTACATCGCATGCGAATTTTTATCAGAAGGACCTTGCAAATTTTAGTGACCACCAAAGATAAATCAAAAACAGAATAGTCCTACCTCGTACTCACTAGATTTTGGTTACTCGCATTTGTAGGTACAAAGTTCTCTCACGTTGCACACTATTAAACTAATTATTGCACATGTGTCACTGCAATTCAGCTTATTATTATCATTTTTATAAAAAATAAACGCCACTAAAAAACAAACGTCCATTTACTTTAAACGTAAAAATGAAAACAAGCAGTCTATCACAACACATCACTTTACTCGTTGTTGGAACAAATCAAATTAATTTCAAGCTTACGCGCTTGCTCAGACGAACGATAAAATAAATTAAAATGATATTTAAATACCATATTTTGAAAATAAAAAACATAACTTTCATCCATGATTTAAAAGTCCAATACAAATTTCGATTAACATTTTTTTTGTATAGAATTGTAAATTACAGTACCCATTATAGATTTTGGTATTCTTTTTATATCATTAAATAATTGATTTATTATATACTTTAGCATATTAGAAAAGGATGCAAAAATTTTATTTGATTTTCACCCTTAAACACCATTTAAGATATTGATTTAAATAAATTGTCGTGGACACCACAATACCTCTCGCCATAGATTTCTTGCCGAACAATACAGGAACACAGATCACCACTTCAAAAAAAAAAAAAGTTTTGAATTAGGACACATGTCAAAAAAATATATTTTTCAAGCGCTATTTTGTTTTGTTCAAAAATATACAATTTTCCTTTAGCGTCTTTGTAAGTCGCAATTTATGACAGTAAGAGAAAAATGTTTCAAACTACAATTGTAGATAATAAATAATATTTAAAACATTGTTCTAATAATAATAATTGTCATTAAGTCATAATTTACTGAAATATTTCAAAATAACTTGTTTGGGCTTCAAATAAACTACCACTTCTTTTTATTAGATTATCACCAAAAACTAATCAGCTCTTCCCAAGGAGATACAAATATGAATGTATAAAATATCAGAGATTCACATACACACACACAGACATCATCGTGCAACTATTACAATCATAATCTAGGGACCCTAGAATCTACTGAAAACTCACTGCCGAATTTTTAGCATAATTCCTATACCTCCCTCATGGGTATGTGGCGGCAGGTAAGCATCGCTTTATGAGAAAAACAGAAAATGTTTCCCGAAACGACATCGATCATAAAAAAAAATAAATCAAATATATCGTCATGCTATTTACCAATTATAAAGGTGGGATTCTGCTTTCGTAAATCTTGATAATTGAAATATTATTATGCATGAACTGCCACATTAGATTTTCTTAAATTTAATACATAATTCAATATTAATTTTCATAATATAGTCGTCGCCTTGTTACAGCTACATACCTGCAATTAAGCTGCACAATTCAAAGCAATTCAAAGTTCATAATTTTAAAGAGAAACTGACCTAACTAAGTTGTGAATGTAATGACTACAGTAAGTAATGGTGAGAGAGTTGAATTCTCAGGGATTGAGCAAGATGGAATCAGAGTCTGAATAACTTTAGTGGTGGTTCCGTATTCGCGCAAGAAACATGTAAAGAAGAATCATATATTCAGGCATATTTCGCTAGAATCTTTAACGGTATCGAAACTACGATCACGATTCCAAACTACAAAAACTAGAAAGACAGCAGCAAAAACAATCGAAAAGAATCAGTTTCCACGCTTCCTCTGTTCATGTTAATAATAAATTCCAGATCGGGCGACAGCCATACAAGCTCTCATGTTTTATTAAATGCGCAAGCGCAAGAACAAACACTCGATGCTCGATCTCGGATTCGAATTTATTTATGTAATTCGCGCTACACGTGTTTGCGAATTGAGACCTCACTGCGATCGCGAGATCTTTGTCAAAAGCAAAAGCCAGCGATGTTGACTGCCGTCTAACGGAGAAACGAACCTGAGAATATAAACAACAAAAGCGAGGCTACGTATCAAACGTGCATAATTATTCAGCGCCATCTTCGGAATAAAAATATGGATCGGAATTCACGATATGAATGCCAAATTCGGAATCGAAGCACTGGCGCTAACACAACACTACCTATATAGGTACTTCTGCTTCGGGAAATTGCGTTGGATTATTTAAGACACAAATAAAAACCTCAACCAATAACTTATCAATATTTAATAATTATTTCTTTCAATTTTAGTGTTCTTATAAGGCTACAAACGCTCTGCAAACACGTGGTTAAGAAGATCTATAAGCGCACAGTTTGTGACGCTTTTATTTTTCTAGTTGTGGTATAATGCATATAAAATTGATAAATGACCTATTACCTCAAAATAGTTAGTTTTTCGTTTCGAAATATTACTTTTAATTATGAATCTTGTGCTTTCCTAAAATGATAGGACCAAAAAGAAATTTATTACTGTGTCAGTTAACAATGAATTTTCATCTGTGGAACGGTACCAACATGACTAATAAAAAAACACTAATAAGTAGCATTTAGATTTCTACCACTATCAAGAAACGCTCATCCTTTCAAAAAATTTTGTTTTTACGACACATGACAAAAAATTACATTTTTTAATCATTGTTTTGTTTTTTTGTAAACGTACAGGTTAGCAGATTTAAACGAAAACGACAAAAATAATTTTCTTTAAAGTGTTGTAGTTTGTAAATGGCATTAGTAAGACTAAAATGTTTCGAACAATAATTGAATATAATATCTGAAATATTATTATAACAAAAATTGCCATTAAACCATAATTTACTCAGATATTTTTAAATAACTTGACAGGGCTTCAAGTAAACTACGTTTTCCGGTTATTCAATTATCACTAAAAACTAATTAGCTCTTCCCAAATGGATATAATTTATATGTACAAAATATCAAAATTTTCAGGCATACACACACACAGAGAGAGAAAGACTGACAGACACACACACAGACATCATCACGGACCCTAAAACGTGCTCATCCACTGAAAACTTACTACCAATTTTTTTAAGCATAATGCATATACCACCCTTACAGATGTGGCGGAAGGTAAAAATCTAACTGAATTATAAAATTAATTGTAGAAAAAAATTGGCTGTTATCACAGTCGTGCTTTGCAAAACTTGGATTTATGCGTGAAATAGATTGCCTTATGAAACTTGTTTTTTAAATGTGGTCATTGTTTTAAGTATTTATGTTTTCCCTTTAAGAAGTAAAAAAGATATAATGGAATACAGTGACCGGCATTTAATTTATTATGTGTAACATCAATATACCTATTAATAGAAATTGTAGAATTTAGTTTTTCGCCCATAAACTATTTTACTACTTCATTCACAGTTTTTATTGTACAAGAAATCTTTGAAGAAATAAAAGTCGCCGAGATGTAAAAAGTGACAAGTTAAAGAACCAAAAAACAAAAATTTATGTTCTATGAAAAAGTTGAAGTAGAAATAGTATCTAACTCTTGTTTAACGCGTTTCCACATAAAACTAAGCTATTTGAATCTTATATTTGTACAGCTAAGGAAAAAGTACAACTATTAATTTTTATTTGTCTGTAATTTCGTTTAAACCGTGTTGATTTTTTCTGAGGAAGAAACTTAAGTGAGTTATTTGCATCCAACTGGGATGTAACTGTTTTACTCATCACGCATCTGGCGTTACGAATTCTTAAACGTTTACTTTAACTAATTTACTATAATAATTACTCACTGAAATGGAATCTAAGTGGATTAATTACACATAATTTTTTAATTTCATCAATCTCCGATGTAAATCACACCTCACTTTATAAATATATTACAGACATTAAGTGTACCACAGGTTTAATTTTAATGTCTACATGTTTTTAATCAAACAGCGCTTACAACCAGGGCACTTGATTTAGTCGGCCATTAAACTCAGTATGTATATAATAATCATACTGTATATAACTCGCAAGAGACAAATACATATTCGTATTAATATATGATCTCCGTGACTTCTTCTCCACTTAGGTGTATACATATATGGATACTCTAATTTCACGGCTGGTAACTGTGTTTCATGGAAAGTAAACATTATAGCTATGTCTTCTGCCACCGCCTGTAGTACAAGAATCGAGAAAATTACCTGATTACACACGACTGCATTTTTACTTTTATAAAGTATGTAATAAAAATATCAATTTGAATGAATGAATTTTAAGATGATATATTTAAAATCGGGAATTAGAATTACCTGGTTGTTCAAACCACTTAACAAATAGGGATAGTATATTTTTATAATTTAAAATATAATAATTTGAAATAACGCCAGTTAAGCATGGCTCCTCGCGGTCAGTAGTTCGATGGGTGACCGCTTCGCGAAAACCCATGTCAGAGAACAATGCGTGCCGTTGTCACACTACCGAAAACGAGTAAACGAGGTGGCATATAACCTCAGCATTTGAAACCGCTGTACCAAATAAATAAATAATTAAAATATTTTTCCAGTTCGCGGCTTCAATAAAGCTATTGGTGGTTCTGCTGAAATATCAAATGACAAGCTTTGCTAAATTAATAAAAAACAATTGTAAGAATTTTATTTTTGTATAATTTTTTAAGTAAGGAAAAGATATATAAAAAGAGAAAAATGTTGCGGATAATTGAGTATTAAATTTTCAGGCATCACATTTTCTAAATTTTAATTTAAAAAGAACATGAAGTATGCAAAATAGAAAAAAATAGTATAAAGAACTTATTTTATAATTCGATTATTTTGTTCGAAAATAAAGTTGCAATTATGAATCTAGTTATTTAATATACTACTTAGATTTTTAATGTTACTGGCTCTGCTGAAACAAAATATATCAAATGTCAAACTTCGCTAAATTAATAAAAGTAAACAAATACGACTGCAAGAATTTTATTTTTGTATAATTTTGTTAAGTAGTGAGAAGAGATAGGAAAAGAGAAAAAAAAAGATATTAGATTATTACATTTTAAAATGTCATCTGTATCGTCAACTAATACAAAATTCCATAAATTTTGAAAATATATTTTAAATTTTAATGAACATAAAGGTTGCAAAATAGTATAAAAAACTTATTTTATATTGCTCGATTAATTTGTTCGAAACTAGTTCTCTAATATACTACATTACTACACCATTTCGAAACAAAGTGTCAGTGAAATATCTTGAAAACTCGACCAAAATCTATGAAATTTTAAGTGTCTCGGATTTCAATTAAAAACTTGGTTCATGCATCACATCGAAATAAAATAGCGTCAAACTGATTGAGATACAGATGATACAATTTTAATAATAGGTTTATTATCTTGGTCCAACTTAAAATATAGGTACCTGATAATCTGAAATCAAAATGGTGGCGTTACAATAATTTTAATTATATAGTAATATAGTTTTAATAATCGAAACAAAATTTCTGTGCTTGTAAATATAGATACAACAATTTTAGTAAACGTTCTTTTCCAGTCCATTTTAACTTTTCTATTACCATTCATCTAGGATGTCATTCATCTCTTGCGCACGCTCTACAAGCCTCGAGCACTAACATGAACGTCTCTAAGGGATGGGCGACGACAATTTGCGTATTAAAATTCACAGAGCGTCTTCAAATACACGTCCGGTTGCGCCTTTGTATCCTGTGCTTTATATTTTACATTCACGCTAACTCACGCGCACGTTGACTGATATTAGACAGCGTGACGGATGCTCAACCAACTTACAAGTTTCTAAGTGGAGGAATTTAGAATTCACAGAGTGATAATTTGTTGTTATTATATTTGATTTGCAGGATGATGTGATATGTTAGTAGTTCGTGCGTGTTCTGTGTGCGATATTGTAGAATATAATTATATATTTAATTTAGACGGTTGAGTATTATAATTATCGGACCGCGTGAAATATCTCAATTATTTTTTTCTGGAAATAGCTTAATCGTAGGCGCTGGTCCTGTGAAAGTTCACGAAAGATTTCAAAATAATTTACATATTTTAATCTACTTTATGAAACTATAATAATTATTTATAAACTGTTATATTTAGAAATTCAATCATGCTTGTTTAATAATTTACGGTTAATGTACAAACGCAGCATGGGCGCACATTAACGATTCCAATGAGATCTTAATACGAATTTCTAAGCAATTTCGTTTTTTAATTGGCCAACTAAATATCAAAATAAAATTTGAGTAATATCATAAATATCACAACCAATACCTACCATTAAATTGACATTTCTTATAATTATTAAAATCAATTAATTTAATTTATTCATTTATTTAAATTAAATTATCCTTACAGGATGAGCAAAAATTAAAACAGTAAACAAAATTATATAAACAAGAAAACAAACTTATCGAACAGAGTTAACCCTTAATTAAATTTAATATCTGTTTGAAATACAAAAGAAAAATATTAGATTTGAATTTATTATATATTCATTTTAGACAATTTCAATTTTTCAATTCTCAAACATCTCCATTAAAAAATGTTTTCAAAATTTCCAAAATTTCAGGTGGGTAACTACCCACCCAGGAAATTTTCAGATGGGTAGTGCTTCCCACACTACCCATGCCTTCCGCCGGCCCTGGTTGGTGAAATCTCAGATATTCCTTATTACGAAGCCCAGTATTGGAACAGCAGAGATATGGACATCACGAAAGTGAGGGATGAAAGTAAAATGATCGAATTAAACATCGAAATCTTAAACTATTTGAGAACGAAATATTATAGATCAAAGCAAAATCATAAAACATCCGTATTCTATACGTAAAAATAAGCGAGAATCGAGGCCGTGGGACAATAATTAAGCTGTCAAATCATAAACGCGTCTGTAACAAGGTATTGTGAGTCGCTCACGCAATAAAATATCTATGAATCAATTTCCACGTAACGGAGCGAATTTTTCACAACGCGTAATTACTTTTGACAACCCTGTCGAATGCACTGCAGGCATAATTAATCCAATCTACATTTCAGAGAACAGCGCAAAGGACAGCATACAAGACAGGTTAGCGCTATGCTGAGTAGCGATAAGTGTTCGTTCTGTAATCGAAATAATCCGAGGACTGACAGCAGCTACTGTTGTATGAACGCCACCGCGGACAATGCTTCGTTTGTTGCTGCCAGTGATCCCAAAACTTTCACGAGCTTATCACCAACAGTTTCGCATTAAAATAATGTTTACAAGTTGAGTACTGCTGGCAGCAGTATGAATAGAACATATTGTGCAGCGCGGTGTTAAAAATAAAAAATATTACTGAATGTCAAACTTTTCTAATTACCTGCAAGAATTAACGTCAATAGCTGTCAAACCATAAAGAATCGAAATACTTTTTCTTAAGCGATATGAATAGTCAAGACCGTTATTAAAAATAAACATCAAGACATAGAGATAAAATATTACACGTTAAAAAGATACAAATGAATTTTTTGTTTAATGAAATGTAAATTAATATAACAATAACCGAATAATTATACATGATTAATACTTTCGAATTCAAATTATGAGTTATGTCGTTTTTGGGAATGTAATTAATGTAACACCTGTAGAAATAAGACAAGGAATTCTGGATTCTTCAAAAGTATCTATAAATTATGACAGCTCCTAAAGCAGAGAAGCTATCGTACAATGGGAGCGCATCTTGAGAAATCTGGGAGGAAATGTCCACTTCGATAAAAAACGGGTTCAGATTCAGATAAATTTCTGGCACACCTTTAGGCGGTACTTAGCTACGAATAATTGAACTATAATGAACATTGATTAATGCGTTCGGACATTCAAACTAGCATAAAAAAATATTTATCACACGGTATTCAACCCGCCGTCAATTTTGACAAACTAAAAGATTATCATTCACTTACACCACACAAGAAATATTCAAATAGAAATTTGTTAACATTGAAGATTATTTTCGCGTTTGCAAAAAACTATTTTATCTACGAACGTTGTTAAGTGGTCTTTTTAACCGTTACTTAGCAAGTTAAAAGTGTCACTTTCTGACATTACTGCTACAATACAACGTGTTAAAAGTGATTTTATTGTTACTTTTAACACGTTAGTAACGATTTGTATCAATAATTTGACAAATATAACCCTGCCTGTCAAAATATCATTCTACATTTTTTAGTGTTTACTAATACATTAGGAATATTGTAAGATAACATTTTGTGTGATATACATGTTAAAAATGGTTTATATCGTTCGTAGGGGTTGTTTCATTCAGCTTCGCCTAGTTTCAATAACTTCCTCACTTACTCATAAAATGTCACTTTTAACACTTATATCATAAATAACTATTATATAACAGTGTAGAGAAATATGACTTTGTTTGTAACCCTGCGCGCGTCGGCGCAAATACACATTATGAATTTGTGGGAATCTACGAAATCAGGGCAATTTGTAAGTAGCTCATGAATAAAGTTTTCATATATTTTCATTTCTACGTGCATTCATATAACAAAATGAAATTCCAAATGTTCAATGGCCGATCATGGTCACGTCGAAACAATGAAAATACTTCTATCCAACTACTTTGAATTCTGGCGTACAATACACAGTACATAAACACATGTCTGTACGTAAGTATCGCACTTGTGGCCGAGCACCTGACTTGATCGCAAATCCACCAGACAAAGAATGAGTCACCGCGTGGGTGGGAGTGCCAGAGCACCGCTTCCTTCAAGACTATTGCCACTCTACTATTTTGGGAATTGGGAATTACACTTGAACACGCATGACCATAGATGTTTATACATTAATATCTCAAGATTATTATAAGTAATTATATTTGGTACATATTTTTATTAATATTTATTGGCTATGGGCTCTGCATGCCCGTGAGTTTTGTAAAAATTATTATATGTTTAGATTTTTTGACATTTCTTAAAACCAATGACGTGTGATTTTGTTTATCATGTGTCTGCGTTTTAAATAATCTTGTCATTATTATAAGATCCTCGGTTCGAGCCTCACAGACGAAAAATTTTCCATAAAACGTTGTGTCTGTAATGTCAAAAGTTCTGAGTAAATATGAATTTGAGAAATTTTGTATTAATCAGTAGAATTTTATCCATTATATCAAGAGCTAATTATAGATGCATGACGTAATTGATAATTTAAATTGTTTCAAAAATTCTGGTGCCTTTCTTTTCTAGTACTTCCGCAACAATCTTTTTGTTGAAAATACCACGCACAAGTTTCAAAGTCATACTTAACTAGTCGTACATATTCTAATAATAATTATATGACATAATTAATAATTAAAACTGTTCAACTCTAGACTTTTGACATATGGTTTTTAAAATCTACTTTGGCAATAATGAACTTATTAAATGCTGTTCAAAAATATTTAATAATAATATACATAGTTGCGCCAGAGAAATAATTATGGGCCTTTCGGAATAATTAACAATTAGAAGCGTTATAAGTACCTGTAACAAATAGTTAGTCTTTCTTATTGAATAATAGATAAAGCTATGTCGCTGAATACTTCTCAATTAGGAGCAAGAATAATAGATGGCAACGTCGATCAAATTTAAAATGAAATTCCAACAATGGCTCTTTGGATGGCGCATAATAAAACCGCTTATTAGTGTAGGTACTTTGCCCAAATATCGTCCATTGTCTCACTGGGTTCTAAAACACAGATCTTGACTTACCGACACTGAACACTTCTTTTGTTTGAATACAATCAAACCGTGACGACGGAATTTGTTTCTAACAGCCGGCGACTTCAAAAGAATTACGTGATGATTTGATTAATCCGCTCAACCGTCTCCAGAAAAAAATCTTTGACGACTATTTTCCCATAAGTTCTACATGTGCCTTGAATCTTAATTGGCTGGCCAAAATACAAATTGAAATAAACAGTTTACTAGCTTTAAGAAAACAAATTTTGGCTTCTGCCATTTTATTATAAACTAATAGTTATTTATTTATAAAAGTATTAAAGTTTTAGATATTGAAAGAAGCTTTCAGAACTCATAATATGATAAATAACAATAACTGGGTAAAAGTTCTGTAAAAAATATGTATTAAAATAACGACGTTTCGACAGCAAAGTGCTGCCTTCTTCAGGTAAAATGTAAAAAAAAATAATTAATATGTAGTCAAGGCTACGAGTTGACAAATAAGGATAACATGGATCAGAGTTATACAAAGTCTGTTGCCAACACTGCGTTGCTTACGATCGCAGTATAATAGATTACTTTAATACTGATTTCAGAGCATTTAATAACTTTTTTTGTTTTTTAGTGCTGATTTCAAATAAGAGTCGTTTTCTTACATTATGGTTTTTCAAATAAAGAGAAAATACACTATTTTCAGTTTAAAGCAAAGGGCCAGAACTTTCTAGTTGAAAGTAATTTCAGAGATGGATTTGCAGTTGCTTCAAACTACAAGGTGGATAAAATTTGTAAAAGTAATATGTTAAAGTTTTCGCTGGCAGGTGTTGCAGTTGGCGTTGAAAACAGTTGGTACTGGGTGTCAAATCTAAGTGCGTCACGAGTACACGAGTAAATCATAACCTAGTTAGAGAGATTCGTGCAGCAACGTGACGTAAAAATGAAATTACAAGGCAGGTTGTTCGAATCACACGACGCGGACGCGGATAGCGTTGGGGACTTGAGTTAATAGTCGTTGTCGAACGTGTCAAATAATACCCGAGCCTTATTACCGTCCAGCGCGTTAGACTTGAGACAATTCACCATGAATTGTGCTCTATGCCATTCCGTAACTGCTTTGCAGCAGAATTTAGTTCTGAGCGGCCAGAAATATTTCACTTTACATTCTCCGTATTGACCAGGAGATTGAAAGGTGTAAGGTATAGAGTACTCTGGGTACATTTGCTCGAAACATGATTGCATAGATGCTCGATTCATTGTGTATAATGGTATGTTAGTGCCTACATTGATATATGGTTTTGAATGTTGAGTACGGATGACGACGTATAACTGGTGTGCAGGGTTGAGAAGAATTTAGTTAAAAAGGGGAAGTGAATGTTAGAGAGGCATGCGAGCGAAATTGACGGTGAATTTATCATAACTATTCGGTGACGCATTTTCTGAAAATTTCATAACAATTAAGAATATAAATACGATTATTTACTAAGCAATTGTATTCACCAAAAAATTTGGTAAATTTTCAGAAAAATGCATCTTATATCCTCAGTTTACCGAATGATTTGGTAAATTCTAATGTACTCTTTTTTGTTCGTGTGCGCGTCCGATAGATAGATAGAGAAGTGGTTAGATATGATTGATGGTTTGTTGCGTGAACGAATGATTCTTATAGACGTGCATGTATGAATCGTACTAAGAATGTGGACGAGGCGAAAGTGGTGTGCCAGGATAGGAATATTTGGAAGAGATTGAAGCCTCATTCACAACTATGAAAATAAGAAATATATAAATTAAATTATAAATAAGATTTTATGATTAGAAAATAAAACATCTGCTGCCATCTAGTATATTCAAGGTTTAACTAACAATTTCGCACCAACCAATTATACATTCAATCCTTTCCCAAAAACCTACTGTTTTCATTAAATATACTTTTACATTTATTTCATTTGACAGTGTAAACTATCCTTCATCATTCTTACATATACTTATATGCTTATGCTTGTGTAAAATATTTGACATTAGTATTCATTATTATTTTTGACTGATGTGTGATGTATGTTAGATCCTTATTTTAATTTTAATTTTCATAGCTATGAATGGTGCTTGATTGTTGGTTGATTGTGTTTATCCATGAATGTAAGTTAGTTATTGTGATGAAATTTAAGTTCTTCCTTCCGAAACTATTTTAGATACGCAGCTAATAAAAGCTTGACTCACAATGTTTCCCAATAAACATTAGCGGCAAATGGTAATAAGTAGCAATCAATTATAGCGTAAAGGTGGTCATAAAATGATATCAGAATTTATTTTCACCGCTGTAACTGCGGGGAATAACGAATAATCTATATCCTCAACGCATAGCTCAACACAAATACTGATGCACCTTGACTCTCAATTAATACTTGGCTTACGTGCGACGTAAGCTTATTTTATGTTTGTTCCAGCAGACCAACTTTATAGGTACCATTCGTGTCCCTTGGGTAAGTTGTAAGACTTTGATGGTCAGCTAGAATACACTTGCACTGAGATAGAGCACGTATGCATTGAATAGGGTGCTTTATGGATTCTAAATTCAATGACCGCAGGCCGGGGCCACTGTCTGACCGAAGAGTATTTTTATCATATTTCTTCAGAGGATGTCATGTGTGTATAAAAATTACGTGAGGGTTTTAAACTACACCTTTTAATCCATAATTCATAGATAACTATTCCAATAACTGAGGACAATACCAAAACGTAGTATTGGATAGATATTATAATTTGTAAAATAATATATATTTGTTTTGATATACCCAGGAGATTTTTTCTGCAACATTCATGATAAGACAGAAAAGCTTAATATTAGTATTAATATCAATTAATATCTTTAACCCTAACCTCACTGGGGTCTAAGAAACCTCACGATTTTAATCTAATTTTCCACATGCGCAGCATTCGTATAACTTCGATGCTATCTCGTTGTAAATTCAGTTCTATATAATTCTAAACAAATATTCAATAATGTAAAATCCCTATGTGTGGTTCCCCGTAGTCCTAAACAAGATAGTTAAGTTTTGGAAAAAAGCTGTGATTTTGAATAAAATATATGGTTCAGAAAGGTTGCTAACTGTTTCATGTCTTTCTGCAAACTTAAGCAGATATTCCACGGGTAAAATCTCTAGAAAAATTACATCCGCTTATGGGAATGTAGTTTTTCTTTTTTTGACGTTTCCCAGACCATAGCGAGTGCGACTGTCCAGGGAAAATATTTTTATGGTTTTATCTGAAAATTAAGTGAAAATGTTCATTTTTAAATATGGCTGTATAGTTTTCAATTAAAGCAAATGTTTCCTAGATACGAGTACCTATAGATTAGATATTTATGTAACAAGTATATAATTTAGGGTTTTATGGACGAGACAGTTTAGGGGCTTAGCGAGCGCAGCGTAGCAAGAAACATAAAAAGCCGAGTCAATAATATCTAAGTGTGCTTTTTTTTCTATTGTCTGGGAATCAAATTGTTTATTGTTATTTGTTTTGAAAAAATTGTGCAAGTTATCATTTTACATCTCAATTATTCTAATCTGTCCTTATGAAAAAAAAAAACATTTAAATAGCATCAAAATAATACTTCTAATTGTGTAATTAATATTACCATTACTAAATATGATGTTTTTATTTAATTATTTAGTTAATAATTTACTAAAATTTGTTGTTTCGTTAATTTTGGTAATGGGCCTTTTTACTTTATCATTATCGACTAGTCCATAAAGAATTACTTTATGACCGGTTAACACCATCATAAGTTATTATAATACAGTCGAACATAAAAAAATATAATAACTCGCATACCGCTATCAAATATCAATATCAAAAATTGAATGTCGCTCGAATTAAAACAGGCCTGTGGGCAGCTTTCTATATCAATACCTCTTGAGAACAAAGTACAGAAAAGATTTTCCAATAATTAATTAGAAAGTTTTTCAGAATAAATTACCAATAACATACCTAAACACATCAAAATATATAAGTATTTTTGAGATTAAGTCCTTCGTTTTGAATTTTTAATGGAAAACAATAAACGAGGTAAAGCTAATGATCATGAAAATTTAAAGTTCAACTGTATCACCACCTTTCACTTTTCACCCCATATTTGTGGGTACCATGAGCAAATGGTGTGACACCAATTTCCCATTTTTTAATATGACATTCTGTATACGCATCAACCTCAGCATTTAAAAAGTTACCTAAAAGATGAGGATCCGGAGGGATGTTGAAGACAATGACAGCTTTAAAATTGAAATTTCAATTTGTTGGGGTCTGTGTGTGTATTACATCTTGTATCATATTTCATAATATTCCGCTTAACGTATAAATTTTTATTGTGGTGTAGGCAGTTTGCACATGAAACGGAGAAAATATCTCTTGCAACGAGGCTCACGTAACTCTCGCAAAACACAACAAAATAATTTCCATAGAAACACGTACACTTCAAGCCTGTCAGCAGTTGCCATTCAAGTCAAACCGTAGCTTATAATTTAATTCTTATTTTCACACAACAACAAAGTATGCGCCGGCCGATCGCTAACTAGGTCTCACGAAATCCCGAGAACTGCGAAATAATGTCAATGTTACGTTGCTCAAGCCGAAGCCGACGACGGCGTCGCGGAAAGACGGTCATTAAGGATATTTATTCTGCAGATAAACGCAGTTGTAAACGTAAAGAATTATACAAGGAGGGAACAATGACAATGGCAGTTAACGATGGCTCTATTTTATAGAATATCATAAAGTAAATAATTACCTATGCAAGGGGCCACGGGGTGGATTTGCGGCTTGTTTACGAGCGCGAACAACCAACGACATTTCTAATCTAGATCGTAGGACTTTACGATCAATTTAATGAGAATCCCCCGCTGATATCACGTTGGACAGTTTCACCGCACGTATGCCAACTACACGCAGAACCGTACTCAATCTTTTGCCCTTCATGGGCTGCTCATTTCATCTGCGAGCACAAATTTACATGAGATCTCCAGTATCTAATTAAAGTTTTATAATACGAGTAGTTTAATTAAAAATCTACAGATGTCCGGTGTTATAATAGATATTTACGATATAAGTGGGATAAAAGTATTATTAAGATACGCATGTAATATTTGCACAACGAGGCTATAGCAAAAGGCGATTTCGACTGGCACTGGTTACTTGCCGGTTACGTGTTTGGTTGGTTTCAAACAATGACGTCACACTGACCGAACGGTTACTAAAAACGCGTGATAGATTTTGACATTCATCAAATTTTACAGAAAACATGAAAAATATGACAGCATACTAGTTTGAAATCATAGCAAGTGAAATTCAGCCAATCAGAATACTAACCGTTGGACGAACCGAGCTCTCGAGCATGTTACTGATTTGACATACCAAAACTGTCACCGTTTACATATCACGTCATATAAGTGTCAGTCGAAATCAATTGGTTACTCTATTTACTAACCATTCCTGTGACCAAGTACTAACCGGTGCCAGTCGAAATCGCCTCAACTGTATTATTGTACAATTACACGTGTATTGTACAATATTTTATTCAACACCTCTCAATAAATGCTCTATAACTATGGTGATTTTAAACAAAATTTTGAGAAAAGTCACTAGTGAGAATTTTTTATTTATCACAATAATAATAGCACATAACACCTAGGTAACTATTTCGATTGACATTTTAAAGCATATGTCACTGTCAAATAATATTTCTTTAATAAATTTTGTATTTATTAAAAGATGTTGGATAAAACGTTAGACTTCACACGTGGGCAAAGTGGAATTACATACTCGAAAAAATTATCACACTTAGCTTTCGGCTTCGTGTGCTAAAATTTCTCTCGAGGATAATTCCTTACTTTGTCCACTTGTAAAGTAAATAAGTATTACCTACGCCTGACCAAAGTTAAAAAATTAAAATAATTTGACTTTATTTTTCTGATAAGTAGAATATTAATCCAAGTAGTTGCTGTAAATATATTTTTAATCCGTGACGACCACAATATGACATTAAACAATTATGTTGTTTTTTTTAGCAAGGTAAATTAAATTTCGATAATTTTCACCACATAAAATTACCCCTGTGGCTCGTCCATCACTACCTCCCTTGGAGGTCGTGATTTGCCGGCTGGTAACCACATTTCATGCGCTAAAAATATATCATAAAACCAAGAGTAACTTTGAGCAGAGTGCCACACCCTGAAATGGGTAAATGGTTCATATAAATTTGGATTCATATAAAGACTAAATATATTTTATTATTTTCTCTCAAAGATGTTAGTGGGTGAAAGAATCAAGGTATGGTTTTATTTTATTTTATTTCGACGGCTGATTAACAATATAGCACCCAGTGCGGTTCTGTATGCTAGAAGATACTTTTAGTCTCTCGTAAAAGGCACAGCGGTTATTAGAGAATCATAAAGCACTGAAGATTCAAGCGCATTGGAAACTTATCGATGAGTTTCGATCGAACACGGCCAAAGCAACTGCCCGTGTGTATGGTAATACCCTTGTAAAATATTACATTTGCGTGGGAGACTGGCCATCGTGAACCCAATTCTGGACAAGATTCTCAGCACCTTCATCTTGACGAGAAAAATATTATCGCAAAATGAATCACTCACCATTGAGAAGAGAGCAGATTGCAGGATAGACTGGTGCCGTCATCAGGAATAGAACTGCAGCAAGAAATATTTGATAACAAACAGTGTAATACAAATCAAATAGCAGAACTGACATCTCAGAAAGCTGAATCATGATTTTAATATAAAAGCGTTAGAATAAAACTTACTAATATTATAAATTAAACAGAGGAAATAAACACACGCACTGTACACTACACAAATTCACTCACTACTAAAGAATAAAACAGTAGCATTTTGATCGCAGCTGCAAAACCAAATCGAACAAGTTGATGCATAAAAAGCAAGCACTGGACATATTCCATCGTACTACGTTTATAAGAAACCGTGAAAAATGTGCTTCAACTTGAATAATAAATTTGAAATTTTGGTATGAATGTAAACATACTTATAGTTGTAGGGAACATTGAAATATATTTAAAATATTTAGTAAATTCGGAAATAGCCTTTAGCAAATTATCGAAATCTATTAAAAACACACGTTGAAAAACGACAACATCAAAATACACAATGACAATTGACTACATGTCAACTGTCAGGCGGCCATTGCTTGGTGATCTACATCACGTCTTTGAAATCAACGTAAATTATGGATTTCTGGCTCTGTGATTGATCGAAAAGAGTAATTAAGAATTATGGGTACTATAATTCATCGAAAAAATTGAAATAAAGAGGATATATTAATAGAGGCGTAGAAAAAAGTTCTAATGGCCGGTATTATAAAGAAATTTAAACTTCAGTTAAATTTACTTCCATCAAAATTTTTGACAGCAATGTTAAGTAAGTTACAAAATAATTTGAAATGATGTGCACTTATTAAAACAAATAAATTTATTTTTTCTACTCCTGTATAAATATATTATTATTATCATTTTTTTGGTGAATTATAGTTCATAATTCACTCTTCTCGACCAATCACATAGCCAGAAATCTATAATTAACGGTTATTTTAAAGACGTGATGTGGATCACAAAGCAACGGCCGTTTGACAGTTGACATGTAGCAAGTTGTCATTGTGTATTTTATGTTGACGTTTTTCAACGAAACTGATCATTCTCAAAATTGATTTTCAAATTTGCAGCAGTAAAAAAAGTATAGTATTATATTCAGGATTATGTTCATTATTTACTCGGATGAATCTACGTGAATAATGACTATCATAATCCCTCATATAATAATATACTATTAAACTACAGTTAAATTTACTTCCATTCTAAATATACATCTAAATGACAATCAAATTTTTGACAGCAATGTTAAATAAGTCATAAAATAATTTGAAATGATGTGCACTTATTAAAAACAAATAAATTTACTTTAAATGTTAGTTTTTTATAATACCAATTATAAGTGTTGCATTTGATTTATACGGAGAATAATGACTCTCTGAAACACAAGCATTCAAATAAATTTATTTAAATAAAGTCGAATGATATCGCCGTGAGAAATGAGCGAATGCGTAAATTTATGAGCATGTAATTACCGCGCGAGGCGCGAGTACATTTTCATATCTGGTCGCTGCATACGGCCTGCCCGGCCCGGGTACATTGTGATGCATGTGTGGCCAGCGACACCGGGCGATTTATGGGGTGCGCGCCAGGACCACAACATGTCCTTGTTTCCAGTTTAATGTGTTTATCGTGTCTCATAGCCATTTATATGTGCAACATTGCAAAGATGAATTGATTCGCAATCAAAATCGTGGCTTTTAACTCCGAATTAAAATAAACACGCCGTTGTTCGCTTTTCAATAACGTAAATGCATGTAATATACTACAAAAAAATTTAATTAACTTGAAAGCCGCACTTCATAAAAAAATATGCAGGTATATGTAGACTATAAAGCCCATACGTCATAATAAATAAAATTTTATAAACTGTTGCATATAAGTTTTTACTTCTCTGTTATTTAATAGTATATTCTACAACAAGTAATGGAATGGCACATATTATATATATAAAGGATAGGCCATTCCGTTTCATGTTGTAGACTATACTTTCTATAAAAAGGTTTTGGAAATTATACAAAAATACAAATATAAAACTGTTGAAAAAGTCAAACTCAAATAAATCAAATTAAAACAAACAGACATAACCATAGTAACTGAATCAAGATACTTCATATGTCGCGCTAATAAGCGGTTCTGATTCGTCGAAAATATTCCATACGCCGCGTATGGAATGTTAGTGATTCCATAACAATTTTTAGTAGTGGAATGCCCAGTTTCCAAAACAGTGTTATAGAAAAATATATTCTTGAACCCAAATATATTACGATTTGTTCAGAATTTAAAAATACCTGCAATAATATTCATTTTGTTATCTAAATATTAGAGGAAAGTAACCAAATATGGAATAGGAGTTTAATATGAATTACCGCAATTTACTAATAAGTTATATATTTTTGATTAAAGTAGTAAATAGTTTTAAAAATTAATTAACAGTACAATAAATTTATAAAATTCTAAATAAAAATAAAAGAAAGGGTGCTATTCCATATTAGAATCCTAATCCATATTTGGTTAATATTCTCTAATATTTCATGATATATCAATCAAATTAAAAAGTAATATTGAATAGAAAAATAATCATAATACGGTCCTGGATAATTATACAAAAACTAAAAATATTTGACATTTTAAAGAACAGATTTAGATTTATTTATTATAATGTAAGTATGAATTTCTGTGGAAATTTTGTAGAAAATTGTAATGATATAATGGCGAATTTGAGAATGTTCCAATTTTACTAATAAATATTGATTTTAATTTGATTGATATATTGTAAAAATTTGTAACGTGATAAACATTATAAAAAATAGCATTGAAATCCCTATATTTCACATTTCAATTTTACAACCGGTAATTTCTGCACAGAATTATGAACAGAATTTTATAGGTACAAATAAATGCCACTATGCACGTAGTTTGTAACATAATTAAATGATAAATAATATTAATGTCAAAACATAAACAAATATGAGTTCTGAAAGTTTTTTCAACTTATTGTCATACCAACGTTGAATGAAATTCCTGTATGTAATAATTTTTCTATATATTCTCTCATGAAACAAACTGCCGGGTAATAAATAATTTGTGATATGAAATAATGAATCGTAATAAATAACGGTATGAGATAAATTCATTACCAGTAATAACAATAAGCAAGTTACATTATGTATATATAATTGAGTAACAGTTGAATACATGAATACAAGTTCCTGAAAGGTTAAACGTTGATAAACGATCCTGTCATTAATTAGGTTAACGTAGACCGCGACCGCGACTCGAGAGCGACCTCAACGCCAACTAGATGCGAACCTAATAACCAGAACAACTTTATTATTATTACAACACACATACACGCACACAGCTACACGTGTAGTTTCCACAAAACAACTAATTTATCAATTTGCATATTTTACACTACGATACCTACAAATTTAATGTAGAAAATTCTGTATATTCGATGCTCACAGACGACAGTTAATTTTTTGTTATTTTTCCGGTTCCAGGCAGAGTTAAATTATAAATGTGTAAAAATGTTTTTCTCTACAATAAACTAATTAAATGTTTGATATAAGATAATTAGGGAAGCCAATGATTAAACAATTCAAAAATAGTATTGAACACGCTAGAGTGCGTCCTCTTCGATTATATATGATAACTCAATCCCTCATAAATTTACCTCCCGCCTACCTCTGAGTAAGGGAGGTATTGGTTTTGGTCAAAAAATTGGGTAGTGAGTTTTCAATGAATAAGCACGTTTTAGGGTACCTGCAATACGATATTAATATTTTCGCCATGATGTCTGTATGTATGTGCGTGTGTGTAAATATGTGGTCAGTGCCGATTTTTCCGTCTCGCATAACTCAAATACTATAATACTAAAAAATACAATTTTGTGCATTTTTGCTTCTTATATTTAAATGAAGAGCTGATTAGACAATTGGTCATCCGGAAGTAGATGTTTACTTGAAGCCCTTAACAGTTTTTCGTGAAAAACACAGTTAAATTTCCTTTTTCAATAAGTTATGTTAATTTGAAAGTTGGAAATTAAATTTAACACTAAAACCACTTAATTTTTGGATTTTATTTTATTGAATTTCTATGTAATATGAAGCTTAAGAAACCTAATGGTGCAGAGCGTATCGTCATATCTCTTATATTTGTTGAGATATGTCGATTTTTTATGTTTTTCTAAAAGCATGTTTGAGGGTCTGCAACTCAAAAACTATACAAGATATCGCAAAATTGCTTCAGTTTTGTGTGTTTCATGCATTCTATGTAATTTTAACAAATTTTGAAAATTTTGAAATTTTTTTAAATTTTTTTCAAAATTTTGATTGGAGATATCTCGACAAATTTAAGAGATACTGTTTCGAAACAAACACCATTGAATTCAGCTAGTTGAAATACATACGTATGTAAAATTTCAATTAAATCTAACAACGGGTTGAAAAGTTAGAGCAAAAAGTCTCTAATTGGCGATTTTCGGGCCAAACGTCAAGGGTAACCCCTTAAGGTTTTTCGCCAAAATGGCAATTTTCAGACTTTTTGCATTAACTTTTCAACCACTTGTTTGATTTTTCTGAAATTTTGCATACACATGTATTTTTACGCGCTGAATCGATTAATGAACACCGCAAGTCTGTATCTTTTATATTTGTCGAGTTATTGCAAATCGAAATTTTGGAAAAAAAATCAAAAATTTTCAAAATTTTCAAAATTTGCTTATTTGTTATAATATGCACGAAAAATACAAAACTGGAGACCGTTTTTCCATATCTTGCCTAATTTTTGAATTACAGACCCTCAAAGTTGCACTTCAAAAAATACCAAAATTCGCCATATCTCAACAAATATAAGAGATATAACGATGCGCTCTGCGGTGATGGGTTTCTTAGAGTTTATATTACATAGAAATACAATAAAAAAATATGCGAATTTTAAGTGTTATTTGATGAAATTATCAATATTTTTTTCACAGTTTTGTTTCCATCTTATACGTTTCATTTTTGACTTCAGTTTGTGTTTATTAATTAAAATATTATTGTTTCTGCATTGTTATACTTCCATTTTGTTGTCTTTAAACTTTTCACATATATTTATTAAACCGTTTTATTAAAATTTAACGGCAAACAGAGCAAGCAACGTTAAGTTCATTTAATGTTCTGATTAAAATAATTGAAAGATCCTATCTCTTCCACGTTGTACCATCGTTAGAATGGGACCACACTGTGCTCTCCTCCAAAACAACATCATTTTCAATTTGTCAGTCCCAGGACAAGTGATTCCGCTGATGTATGGACGTGAGACCATTCCATCATCACCGGAGATAATTATAATGTCAAAATGCGGGAGAGCTCACGGTGAGACCCAGACGAAAATTCGAATGCGTTGTTAATTAAGAGATTGGTACGGTAGGAGGGCTCGTTTAAATCAGATGAAGAAGAGGATAGTTTACTATAGCTCAAAAGGAAATTAATAATGACGTGAAATGATTAACGCGGGTGATTGAATTGTAATTTAGATTATGGTATCATTCCCAAAGAATAATAAGAAATAGAGATATCCTATCAATTCACGACCTCCAAAGGTGTTGGAATCAATTCTCTAACGAAGTTATTGTCGTAACAACTTGCTAATAGTGACAAAACCGCATAGGAACTATATGTTTAATGGAGAATATGTATACTATCAAAAAACGATTAATTTGCAAGTTATTGTGCTAGTAACTTTTTTAGTGAATATGCCATATTATTGAATCGAACCGAATCAAATCAAAATGCAAAAACATATACACCATTGTACTTAATTCGTAAAAAAAACATTTATATTTTACAACGAAATACTGTGTGTATCAAGAAATATGCTCACCCCAAAAAAAAATTTTTTTTTTAAACAATTACATTCATTTTATTGATATATATATATATATATATATATATATATATATATATATATATATATATATATATATATATAAGCGTATCAAACTACATAATACATACATACTGTTTCCGGTTTAACCCGAAGTTACCCCAACATTCTTATTTTAAGTAGAATACCCAGTATATTTTTCAAAATTTGCATTCTACGTGACATTCTGAATTCAACTATGTATAAAAAGTGCATACTTCATTTTAAACTACACTAAAAACAAACAAATTATATTAGATTCATTATTCAAATATCTAAGCTAAATAATTACTTATGATATAAAGAATGTAAAATAAAACAATAGTATATTGTGTTATTAGGAGTAAATGTGATACTCTTTGGGTGGTGAGCATATAAATTACATGCTCAAAACTCCCAAAAATATTCTATCTTCCAATATTTCTAATTACCATACGCCATAAAATGTTGTTTTGTTATTTTTATTTATTTGTTACAAATTTAACTGTTAAATTATTATATTACAACCTTCCTATTTTTCATAATATTTTACTTTGTCTGCCGCCGGAGTAAAAGTGTTACCAAGGAGACACTTTTATGCCGGCTGCAAAAAAATTTAACTTTTTCTTGTTGAATACAAATACAACAACGTACTTTTATGGCGTTTGAAGAAAATGGAATTAAATACAAGATTTAAACTAAATTTTCAAAATGTTGTTGGTTGTGGTTTTTTTACTGCATTATACTATTTGTTAAACATAATTAAATTCAGAATCACATAGAACCTACGTTTTGAAAAATATATAGCCTGTTCTATTTAAATAAGAATGTTTGGGTAATTTCCCGTTTTTCCGAAAATATTATATTTTTACTTTTTATGCAGTTTGATACTCTTTTTTACTTAGTTTCTAAATCTATAAAATTAGTGCACCTCCTAAAAATATAAACATTTTCTGGAAGGTGAGCCTGTTTTTTGGGACGCCCGGTAATATAGTAAAATACAAATAAATAAAATGAATTCAAATGTTATTAATGTACTTTAATGAAATTCTTATTAATGCTGTAATGAGAATAAAAGTTGAAATGTGCCTCAATTATTTTATATATCTTCTAATTAAACTCAAGGTATCAATAAAAATATTATAACCGCTACTGGCATCTTATAAGAGCTCTCGTTACAAACAAGGTGACATCGTGACGAAGTTAATCCCATTGATTTGTTAATTACTTCAACATCTCGATATCTCGTATCATTTAAATCCAATGTCTCATTTCGTTCGGAGCGATTCGATGAGTTTTTAAATGAAACCTTGTTCGATCTGATATGTTTACGGGTCGCTCATTAATTAGTGACCGGTTAAATTAATGTTTTAATTAGTCCAACTAGAATGATGGGTCTGGAGATTAATTTACTTTAGGAGCAATTGATTTTAGCTGGCCGATAATTTGTCAGCGTTTGATATCAGAAGCTATAATTTATATTTCTCATTTAATACGTTTGTTTTTTTACAAGAATGTTAGAAATGCTCATATTGTTTCTCTACACATAAAGTAGTGTTTTATGCAAATTATTATTAAATTAAACAATTTCCATCTTTCGTTATTATGTAGACACGTACACAGGAAATGTACATATCTCACATTTTATATGAAACATAAAATGAAAGGGTACGTTCTTGAATATGTTACGAATGGTTGAAGAATAAAGATGAATTAATCCTTAACCTGTAAGATTAGTCATCCTACAATTATTATTATTTTCAAAATGATGAATCTCAATTTAGTGAGTATTATGCGAGAGGTCATTGGTGGATGTCTCAACATCAACAAGTCCAAGAAGATATAAATAAAAATTCATAATCATGAAGGTACTACGAGTATAGTATGTTTTTCTCTATATGATATTGACTTCTTAATAGCCAGACTTTACATGGAATAAATCATTTCTTTTGAGGCAGGGTGGGTTATTCATCCTGGTTGAATAAACTAGTGTTTTTTAAAATGAGGAAACGCTTTATGGGGTATTCCCAAGTTGAGATGAATTGTATAAATTCGTATACAAAAAGTTAGAAAACGCTCCAAAATTTATTATGTAAAAATTGTGGGTTTATCTTATATGTTTTTTTAAGTATTCATGTTAAAAAGACGAATTATACTACTTGTATTTCAATATACTATTTTCATTAGTTTACTGTTTTATAATTCAATTAATGCCTTCGTTATTATTATTATTATTTATTATAAGAAGATGGCAAGCGGACTAACTACTTTGGTCATATGCCTCCTGATGGATGGAAGATTGCGAATGCGAATTGCCCTGTATTGTTTTTTTTTATGTTAAAAATATTAGTTAGCATTTCTCTCACATTTTTTTTAAGTGTTGAATTAAAATGTACGTAAAATTTCAAACAATTTAAATTTTTATAGTAATGTTTTAATAATGATATAGTACATGGTCGTGGAGTCACTGTTGCTAACATTTTTGTATATGATTAATCCTATTATCTATGGTACATTTCCCCACCCAGAAGCAATTCCTTATATGTATGAACAGTGTATACAAGCAGTGTTACGTTAGTACAACAAAAACATCCATCCTAGTTAATTAGCTAAATCTCAAAGGCCACGTATGATGACAAGAAAAAAATCATATTCATAGCCACTAATACAGGTGTTTGTCTAATTGCAGTGAATAATTACCTTACTTTTGTACACTCATCACTTGGCTTAATTCACTGTAGTTGCAGTAAATCTAAATGTGCCTTATGACTAATTACTTTTACTTGGTGGCCTTGGACATCTTCAAACAAACGCAAATCGCATAAACATAAGCGTAACGTAACTCCGTAACGTAGTAAGGAGTTACGAGTAATTAAATTACAATGAAACTCTAAATTAACGCAAAACAATTGGAGAATCGCGTAGTACAACGACTTGGACCGCGCGACAAAGGCGTTTATTAATTGCTCGCGTCTCGGGTACAATGGTCTGGTGTGTTCACAATATATTCGTGCAGGACTCTTCTCTGCTGCCCACCGACCATATAGGTGTGCGAAATGAATCATAGAAACAAAAAACTATTAATTAGTAATGTTACTAGCAGTGGGAGATGGGATTGTACACACATCTACTGACAATTATCATAATATTATTACCTACAAAAAATTACATTCAATCCTACATTTTATTGGACTGAAATAAACTCGATATTTTCTCACCGTAAAGTAATCTCGACACAAATAAATACCATAATTTATTATTATTGCTTTTAGAATATTTATAATTGAATAGTGCAGCAGATGTGATGATGAATATGAATAACTGGTTAAATAATTTCTTTTATATTTATCTTGCATTTGGATCAATTTGAAGTACCTGATAAAAATGACAATTTACTGTATAAAAATTACAGAAAGTACATGAAAAACGAAACGCCAGAAAAATACATTCTACTTCAAAATAACAAGTGACATAATATTCTTAGGTTTTAGGTAGTTCTCCCGTGTAGTAAAAATATAAAGCAAATATTTTTATCTCGTATACCATAATTTCAAATTAATTTTTAGTAGTCATATCTATTTTGCGTCGCCTAAATAGCGTCCGAAATGTTTAATTTCCCAAGACTCCGACAGATAATTGCGCGGAAAGTATTCTTAAAGCATTTGCAATTATATAGTTTATTAAACACCCTTTTGTATAATAGTAATAGAAGAAAATGATGGAATCCTTGAATGAAATTAAATTTTAAAGTAATGAATTTAGTGCATTTAGTTTACAAGGTTGGCAATATTTTTTGCTCTGCACAGCTCGTGACAGCAGTAAACTATGTAACCAACAAATGATAAGATAACGTAGATAAGAAATAAAACAGTACAGGTATATTAAATTTAAATTTACAAATGAATTTGGTTAATTAAATTAATTGATTTTTGATATATTAGACAACTTTAACAATTAGAAATATAAACTCCTGGAACTACTCCTTTTGTTAACTCGGGAACATAGCATTTCCGCACTTGGTATGTAAATGATTATACGTTAAAGTTCTTAAATTGTTTAAACATTAATATATGAAAATAAATGCAAAAGAAAATTAAATTTCAAATGTTTATTGGAATTTATTTAATAATCTGAATAATGGTTTTCAATATAATTTTGTCGTATGTTTATTCTACAATAATTCAGTTGGTATTTGAGGACTTCATATACCTGCGTCACCCTATTATTATTTTATTTGTTTAATGTGACAAAAACATTAGTTCATTCATGTGTCCAAATATTTATCAGACTGAATAATGTTCATTTTTTTTGTTCTCTTATTTTATACATATTTATTTCTTAAACACACAGTTCAACTTCTCATTGATTTCGTTGCCAAGAGTTGACAGAACATATGTAAATGAATTAGATGTTTGTGTCAACACCAAACCATGTGAAATTTATCTCTGACAGAACATAACTCGAAAACAATGAGATTCAAAGGTGTAGTATTGTACCAAGCTTTAGTTTTTTATCTAAAAGGATTAAAATAGTTCTGTCTTGAATATAAATCAGACAATCAGAGAAAAGCTATTTATTTTTATTATTTCTCTCAACACCAAAAAATAATTCCGTTGTTGAATAATTTTGTGAAAACGTCCTCAGAACGAAAAATTTAAACCTCATTTACCAAATACTTTAAACGTTTAAACTGTAATACAAACAAAAAACTATCAAAAACCATCCTAGTCATACTAAACTCATATTAAAGTATCATCCACAAAACGCTTGTAATTAACTGTAATGAAGACAAAACAGTTTAAAGCCAGTGTTGAATGATACAAAAACGTTTGGTTGATCGCAGACAAAGCGACACGTTGTGAGTTCATTTCTGTGTAGTGGTGCGACTGAGCGGAGTAATGATATATCACCAGGATGTCGTGGGAATCAGGTGGGACAAATCAAATACAATTATACCGACGCGGAGCGAGAAGCGTTAATGAACGAGTTATGCAAGAGGAAGGAATAGGGGACTTCAACGGTGCGGCAACACACCAACTTCGAACTTTAGATTTAAATTTAACACATTCTTTAAACCATTTAAAAGCTTCAGCATAGATTATATTTATGTACGATAAAAGTATTCTCAGATTTTGTATTTCATTTTACAAAGATTCATCCAAATGTAACGAAATAGCAGATATTTCAGTATTTCTTTTTACAAAGATTCATCCAAATGTGACGAAATAGGGTGTTACACAAGGTTAATGTTAGGGACCAACATATTAAGCTAAATATTCTTTCAAAACAATAGAAGAAAAAGAACTCAAACATTTAATTAATATTATATGTTCATATCATTTTAAAATTATATATCCTAAGGATTGCTTCGTGCTTCGTTCATTAACTCAACATATATATTTAAAATTTCTATCTTCAAGTTAGTTATTGGTAGCAATCCATCAATCTGAATTGGTAGTTTACTTGAAGACCTATAAGGTTATTAAGACATATCTTAGTAAATAATTGATTTTGGTCAAATTTTGTTATACTCAAAAAGATCAGTGCCGGATTTAGATTTTTGGGACCATTGGTAAAAATTGAGATTATAATTCCTTTTATGATGTGAACATAAATCTCTAAAGATCCCAAAAATAATTTTTGTAGTTTTTTATTTTGTTGATAAATATCAGATAGTATAGCTTAGCATGACATTGGATTTGAACACATGTTAAGTGCGTTGCCTAATTTTGTTTTGAATTTGTGGATAAATTAGCTACATTTTTTATTTGTTGAGACATTTTCCACATATACCCATTTTATTATAAATTAATAAACGGGAGATTATGTTCATAGGCTCATCAGATTTTTTGATAATGTAGAGAATGTTCTTTACGAAGTATCTTGATCCGATAGAGGTGTAAAATGGTATCGATGTTGGGATGTATTTGTGCGCTGGAAACGTGATAATCAGAGTGACTAATCTGATCGCGGTTGACGGCAAACAAAAGCTCATCAATTCGAGCACGTTGTAGTGTCGTGGTGGCGGGCACGGGGGTGGGACACGCGCAAACAATCCGTAATTACCTGGGCAGGCGTGCTGTGTGCCGTGGTGTTCCATGGCGATACATATAGATCGGTATCGGGCCGCACTAATAGCGGCATTTGGTCGTGATTTATGCCGGGAATCTCGTTTGATATCGAGCCGATAGCGCGATCAGAGGCGCCGCGGTGTAGCCGAGTGCCCAGCGCGTGTGAACGAGCCGGCATATTTCATTTGTGAAATCACGCGCAGCTGTAATCATGCTGGCGCGACGAGACTGCGGAGCGTGGACCATGCGGACCGCGGACCGTAGACCTGGACCGCCCGATCAACAATACAATGGACCATAAACAGATGGATTTTTCTTTCGGCTTTTGATGTGCTCGTCTTTTACAGCCATCATATCTGTTAATGCTTCACACCTTAACTCTCTAAAATAGTACTTCACAAAGTAATGTTCATCAACTATACTATTTTTAAAACACTTGTACTCTATTTCAGAATGTAAAAGAGTGAGAAATCAAAATTGCAAGAGTAGTATTGGATTTTTGAATGACATATCTTGGCGAGAAGAAAGAATGCAGTGCGGTTCACAATTCCTACGCATATGGTAGATATTTATAACTTTTCTCTCATCGCAGATAAATTCTAAATGAATTCAACTCGCCAAGATAGGTCATTCGAAATATAACTTTACTTCTCGAACAACAGAAACTACATTATTGCATATTATTGACTTTGAAGTGGCGAACGAAGAATTCAGTAATCATGTTTCTATAGCGTTCTCCAAGGACTGTAAAGTTGTAGTCGGGGCCATTTTTAAAGAAATATGAACCAATGATTCCAACAGCCTGTAAAGCACGCCGTACAATAATTTTTTGTTTATGAAACGCCGTCTCAATAATAGCTTGCAGGTTTTCTTCAACCCAAAGGTGACATGCTTGTTGACGTAGCCATTGAACCAAAAATGTCCCTTGGTTCTAGCGTAAGTATATTCATGGAGAAATGGCAAACTAAACTGAGCTCTCAACTGTGAACTTGGTTGTCCCTGGAAAAAGTGTTTCCAATTTGTAAAACAACCCTCTAAAAAGACACCCGTTATATTATCCTTCTAAGCTAATTATTAAATTCTATCAGTATGAAAGATTTTTATTATTAATTAAAGAACGAGTAATAATTAAGCGAAGAACAGTAATAAAATGACTAAAAAGTAGTGTGTATAATTGCTAGAATTATCGTCTATTAATTTTGCTATTCCAGTGTATTTATGAATCATCGATATAACGATAATGAGAGTATCGCGCTGGTGCTTACAATCAGAATAATCTTCGCACGAGGGGAAAGGGGATGCCCCGCGAATCGCTCGTTAAGTGCACACGTTACGGCCTTGCCAAATGGGAACTACACGCACTTAATTTGTTTATAACGCCAAATAAAAGATAAAGCCCCTAATTTACAGCAGGGCTTGCGAGCGCGCCCACGTATTTAATAAAATCAGTGAAACGTCCGTTGTTTATGGTGGCACTTTCAGAGGACGCACAGTACAAAATCGCATGTTTACGATATTGAAAACAGTTATTAATGCAATAGAAATATTGTAAATTGTCGTATATTTAATGTGAAAGTCCCCAAGCCACTGTCGGCCACACGCATGTTTATGAAACAGTGCACATGACGAACATTTGTTTGCTTGTTATTCTCGAACGCCTAAATGCATAATTTGCACAGTTTTATTCTATCCTAACAATAATTAACATTTGCAAGTCTACAGGACGCCATTTTCAATTGCAAATATTATGTCATTTTACTTCATATCTCGGTGACAAATTTTTGCGCGTAAAGAAATAAAAATAAATACGTTTACCTCAAAAATTCTAAATGATACTATTTTATAATTGCGTATCCAGGTACTATGTACTTTAGTATTTTTGGGCATATCTTAGTAAGTAAATGAGATAGAGTAAAACTCAATCAAAAAGATGTAGAATAATATTACCTACAATCCTTACTTGAAACATTTTTCTATATTTTGTTTTCATCAGATTCAAAAACAGTGTTCGTGGTACCAGCCAATACCTTTGTGCCAAATGACATCTTTATGTTTGTAATGTTTGTTAATTTTTTATTATTTCAATTAAATTTCCTTAAAATATTCTTAAAAATAGTAGAATTTGAGATAAAAATAAATTGAGTACTGTTTACAATTTTCCCTTTGTAAGATCAGAACATTTTTTAAGGTATTCCAAAAGTCTTAATTGGTCCAAATAATATGATTCGGGGCTCGTAATATATTAATTATGTACATACCATAGTACTGATATGTAAAATATTTGTGGATTCTAGACCGAAAGGCATAAATTAATTATCTGAACTAACTTTGAAAATTACCATATAAAAAATAAATGTTTCCCTCTTTTCTCTAGTTTACTTCTGCAGCTAGATGTGAGAAACTTTGATTTATTTTTCCCAAATATTTGAATGAGGTATGGATTGTTGTAGTTTGGTTAAGATGTACTGTGGTGGTTTCCGCATAATAATCCGCAGTAAATAATATAAAAAGCAGTGGCCCCAATTAATTATAGAGCTGGAGGCATTAATACCCGCCATTAACCTTATTTTTTTATTTAATTTTAAAAATTCGCACGAGCAGGCAAACCTCTTAACATTTATTTTAAATGCAAATCTCCAAGGCATTATAATTTAGTTCACGCACAGAATTTTATTTTCAATTTAATTCGGTAGCTCTGCTAAATTGGTAGTCGGGTTTAAATTCACGACGTCGCTAAGAACAGAAATTATCCCGGCCATCATATCAGAAACGGTAGCTTAAGAATGAATCGGCGATAAAATTATAACGGTGCGCTGGGTATAATTTTGCGAAATACAGGACGTGCTTAATACGATATTTGGGAGTTAATTTACGTTGCGAACGGGCTAAATACCCACTGAGGCTCCGCTCCGTGCAGTCGACTGCCCAGTTATCCGAATTTATTACCACAGAAACCAAATACGCACATATGCCAAGCATACACATATTTTCTCCTTCGACAACACACTCACTAAACCTTTAAGACCCCACTAATGTTTTGCATTAAACGAACAGGTCTATTCTTTCATATTACATACAAAATACTTTACTAGTACAGATATATTTCATGTATATGCTATAAGTAATCCGAACGATTATATTTATAGTTTGATGTCTATCCGAACAAATCCTTGTACAGAAATTTAGACGATTGGTCAAATTTTCGAGATGTGGTTATAAAAAAACCGAAAATATGATTACCTTCAATATACACCCCTACACGATCCTTACATCGCTCCATGCTTCTACTGTTTCAAATCTGGTTCCTTTCAATGCGGATTTGAACTTGGGGGATAGAAAAAAAAGCATATAATTCGAGATCTGGTTATTAGGGTAAATATTAGGAGGTCCTGACTACGTTTCGTGAACGAGTAAGAAGAAGACGACTTGAAATGGTATCTTCATCAGGACAAAGATCCAGAAGACACAGCACTGTGTATCAAGAACTTTTTGGAAAAGTATGTAATCTCTGGGATGAAACATCCACCCTATTCGGGAATCAAATTTGAGACAGTTGAGGAAAAAGCGACGGAAACCATAAACATCCATTCAAAAAACAATTTACAGCACCACTTTGACAAATGGAAAATTAACATGGAGCGATGTAGGAATCATGAAGGGGAATATAAAAAGAGGATAAGGTTAAAATTGTGAAAGAAAACCAATTGAAGATTATATACTATAAATTAAGTTATTTTATAGCTATACCTTGTAGTTTAATATTTTATAAGATCTATGACGTCAAATTTAATCAGATATTCGAATCTGATAGTGAGTACACCCTTCAGAAATGCCATTCTTCTCTTTAGAAAAGTACAGACAAAAGTACATCTCAGTATTACTGTGGATTAAAACCCTTAAAATAAAGGAGATTTCGTGTAATTCGTCAATTACAAAACTTTCTGTTGTAGGGTATTTAGTGTTGGTTACAGTCGATATATGGCAACACATATTCTTCCTTTGTATTTGTGTACTCCTCTTCGTTTTTTCTTCCACTGCGTCGAATTCCAATAATTGTCTTGTATTTTAAATTTTTTTTGTTTTTCAAATGTTTTTTATTGTTATTGACAAAAATTCATCTCTTGAAACTTGTGGCTGATTTCCAAGTGTTTTTATTGTCATCCAGCCATTCAAGTCGTTATTATAATATTGTCTTGAGTTTACTTTGAAATTATCCAATAAATAAGTGTGATTTTTTCCAACAACCAAATCCTTGAATCGGTCCGCAGCAATTGCCGCCTCCTAGGCGATTAGATCACATGGGTTTCTCACGAAGCTGCGTGAGACTGATTGTGACACCAACGCATGTCTCGGTACCTCGTGGGTTCCTTGGGCGCTGCCGACGGCACGGGATCTCAGTGTGCCGTGCGAGACAGCTTTGTTCCAGCTCAAGAAGCGTTGGCGTGACATTGACGTCACTTGTCAAGAGCCTGAGGTGTGGATGTATGCAAATCGGACTCTCAGACACAAAAACTACTAGATGCTAAATGCTAGGAGTTCGGAGCAGACAATGGACTACGACTTAATCATGCGACAGAACTTTTGAACGATGCCTTACCGTAAAACTATACCTACACTAGAAAATTGATACTGGTGGTGTGATGGTACTAAGTCAGAGTCAGAAAACTATGCAATGAACACAAGGTGACAACCGGCCCAATTCTCTAACGAAGTTGTTACGTAGCAACTTGCTAATGGTGCATCAATCGCATCAAAACTATTGAGAGAACAATTCATGAGTTGTTGAAAAACCAATTCATTTTGTCAAAATTAGCAAGTTGTTACGGTAGCAATTTAATAGAGAATAGGCCCAAATATGAGAATCGATTGTCAATTTTATTTTCCACTTGATTCGAGACGAAAGCTAGCTATTTCCCAAATATTAATTGAGGACATTAGAATAAAACTGGTACAAGTGTATTTTGAATTATTTCGAGATATTTGCAATCAAAATTATACGGAATTTAAAATTCCAAAAACAGGTGTGATTTTGATTTAAAATGTATTACTTCCTTAATAACTGATGAATTTGAACATCAATATTTCACTTGTATCTATTTTGCTACATATAAATATCAATAACAAATTCTTATTCCAAATTTTAAAAAAAACTGCATTTATACCCCTTTTATTCTACGGTCCTCAATTGCAAAATAAAATCTAAACTGTTGTGGGCACCACAATACCTTCCGCCATAGATTTATTTTCAAACAATGCAAGAACACGCACCACTTCTATCAAGAAAAGCTCATCCATTCAAAAAATTTAGTTTTTAATTATGACATATGTCAAAAATGGCATTTTTGAAGCGTTGTTTTGTTATTTAAAAAAAACATAGATTAAAATTCGTAAATGGGGACAGAAGGTAAAAATGTTTCAAACAACAATTGTAGATAATAATACTTGAAACATTATTCTAATAACAAAAATTGTTATTATACGACAATTTATTGGGATATATCAAAATAACTTGATAGGGCTTCAAGTAAAACTTCTGGTTATTGGATTATCACCAAAAACTAATCAGCTTTTCCCAAAGGGATACAATTGATATATACGAAATATACAAATTTTCAGTTTAGTAGTTTTTGAGAAACACACACACAGAAAGACAGACACATACAGACATCATTGCGAAACTATTAAAATCCTATTCTAGGGATCCTAAAACGTGCTCATTCATTGAAAACTTACTACCGAATTTATAATATGATTCCTATACTACCCTTAAAGTTTTGTGGCGGGAGGAAAAAAAATCGCTACCCGAAATTACCAAAGCAGAGTACTACACCCAAATTGTGGAAAAGGCGTTGGTGATATAGTTATTATTTTTCCTATTCGTAGTTGAAGATTTGTTTAGTACAAATTTAACAAAGTACATAGATCGTCAGGTTGGAATTAATATATAGTACGATCTTGCTCAAATCTTCTGGTTTCCTTTGCGGTATTTCATATGGAATATGGTGAGCACATGGCGGACGATAATTGTTAAACGGTATTAAATTGTACAAGTATATGGAAGATTTTATATATGATCAGGATTTGAATATAAATAAAGTAAACACTTTAGAATAGTGTAAGACTTCTAATCCCATGGGTGGTCAAACATAATGCTGTTGAACAATCTGTTAGGTCTGTTGTATGCGCATTAATAATGTGAACTATATTCTGGTTTAATGGGATACTTTACATCGGAGTAATTTCTCTATACAGGCAGTACGAGCACCTACACCAAACGATTTAAATAAACACAAACCTCCAACGTAAGATGTCGACATTACTATATGGAATTATTACGTTTTCTCATTTCATGACTATTAATATTTTTTATCTGTTTTAATAATATTAACTCATTTTCTCTTCGAGCATCTGCACACAATTAAATTAATTAATGTTTTAAGAACAATCTTCTGCCATGAAGAAGGTTTATTGATCTAAAATTATGTCATATAAATTCGCACTAGTAATAATCTGCATTGTTACTGTTGCAAGATTTAAAATACTTCTAACTATAATATATTATGTAAATCGGCCTTCGATGCTTGGAAATATTTAGGACCCATGTCGATGATATATCCAGTTATTTATGATCCCAGTCGCACGTGAATTGGACCAAAGAGACATTCAATTAATTTTAATATCTCTTAATTAAAATTTATTAAATACGAAATTATTTTAGAATGGTAAGTTAGTGTATTAGATACGCTATAATTTTATCAATTAATCTACAAGCTTTAATGTATATTCCAATTACAATAATTACAAAAAACAAAATAATAAATACAATATTATATCTGGCACATATTGGACCATAACTCGAATGCAGAAATAAATAATTAATTCTTGATCAAAACTCTTTCCGTTATTTATGTGCTAATATATCGAGTGTGCTTTGAAGAAACAAATAAAAAAAAATTGATAATATATATATATATATATATATATATATGGTCTGTGATGCCAAAGTAGGTTGTTGTCAAAATGGTACGCGGGAAAACATGAATTTTCAAAGAATTTATGTGTACCTCAAGGAACGGTTTATACGTCATTCTATTACAAATTTATATATTTATATAATAAGTTTTAACTAAAAAAATTGCATTTATTTAAAGTAATTAAGGTCCAATTTATGTGCGACTGTGCTCGTACATATGGGGTAGCTAGGAATTTTTTTTTTTTTAATGAAGATGGTAAGCGGACTAACTATTTCAGTCATATGCCGCCTCATGAGTGGATGATTATGAAGTTATGTTAACAACATAAACGATCATACTCTACAGTGGGATTCGAATCCATGACTTCTGGTGTGCTAAGTAATTAAAAGCTATATTATTTACCAGTTCAATAAAGTAAGATATATCATCCTTAGACGTATAGTTATTTCTAATTATTAATATATGTAACTTCAACTAACAATTTTCGGCATTTTTAATAATATCCTTTTGTAAACCAACCAATATTTCTTAATAATTAATCTATTAAACACTTTCTTATTGAAATCTTGAGCACATATATTCAAATGCCTGAAATGTTAATAAAAGCAGATAAAATTGATTCCCGAAGTGGTAACAATTAGTGTACGATAATCCTTTGAAATATGCCGTCTTCTTGAGCGAGTGATTATTTCGAGGTATTGCCTCGAACATTAAGTTCTGTTACAAGAATTCATGCAATAATCCGAAACAGAAAATAGTTGAAATGTACAATGTCATTTCTTGTGATGATTTTTGCGATTGTTTTCACACTAAAAGCGATTCATTTGCTGACATTTGACCCCTTGGACATTTCTCACTGCTCCACAATTATCTGTCAGAGTTACATCACGTGAGCAAAAAGTTGATTTCATTTCAAACAACCATGATATTAATTCATGAGCGTTACTCTGAATTAGCTTTACGAGCGCAGCTATTGTTGCTGTGATATTTACGACGCGTTGTTTCAAAATTTCGTGAGAAATCGTTGTGAAACAATCGGAAGATTGGGCGTGGTGCACTGGTTCAATGTTAGTGTAGCGATCCTATTCAAATGGGCAACGGCAACTATAAATTATTTGCTAATGTAAATTGGTATTGTTTCGTTGACCACTTTGACCTCTGGTAGAATTGACGTGGGTAACAAGCTCGCCTGTCAGTTCTACCTAAAACGGCGTTAAAATTCAACTTGTTCTCGTGCTAAAATGTTAGATCTCAATGCGCCAAGTGTATAATTATACAGTATTTTTAACGTTGCGGACATGATCTTTAGAATACATAAACATCGTTGAAATCGTTTCAGTCAGAATATTCATTATCTTTATGTCACACCAAAGGTTACTTGACTATTTACCTCCTAAGATAACAAGTTTCAAATAGGATCTTCATTTTCATAACCATTTCAAATGTTAACGACTTATTTTTGTTCAAATGAAATATCGTTTTATTAATAAAGCAATAATGAGAATCAGCGCTTACTACATATATATGCGAGTATTCCCGCGCAGCACATTTATTATATATAAATATACGCAGGATAAAATAAATAAATAATTATTCTTAATACACATACCATTACTTGTGATGCCATTAAACTTAGATCGCAATTAAGATATACGCTATACTTAACAGGTAAATTCTTTAAAAGTATTCAGTTTGAAATTGACTATCACCATTTTTAATCCATGTTAGAATAAGTGCTATTAAAATTTTATATTTCAAAACAGAAACGGGGCATCTTCTAGTTAGCTTTATTTTAAAAATTTTCTTTGTCATTTGGTGTAAACTATCAAATATTGTTATAAATCAGTACAGGGGTCAAAATCAAGAAATCCTTCCAATTACATGAAGAGTTTAAGATATCAAAATAAATTTAAAAACACTTGGACAATATGTATCTAATAGTTATTATGATATAAGAGTTAAAAGTGACATCTTATGTGTAAATGGGAAAATTTGTGAAACGGGGCGAAGTCGGGTGAAACATCCCCACGAACGAAATAAACAACTTTTAACACGTACATCATACAAAATTTTATCTATGATATTCCTAGTGCATCAGAAATACTAAACAAAAAATGTAGAATGATATTTTGACAGGTAGGGTTATGTTTGTTGATTTATTAATACAAATCGTTAGCAACGTGTTAAAAGTAACAATAAAATCACTTTTAATATGTAGCTATGTTACTTTTAACACTAGTGATAGAAAGTGACACTTAACTTGCTAAGTAACAGTTAAAAGGCCCACTTTTAACAATGATCGTAGATAAACAAAATTTTACAATATATTTTGGAGTAGGCAACCTTTACACTTTCTATATACCGTACAACATACAACATTTACTTTCTGTCATTAATGTATTACTAAAGATATCAACAATATACATACCATGGTGTTTCAGATAATATGTAACCTACCTGTTATTGTTAAATGAACTTGATACCATTCGAATTTTTACTTCATTGTTCAACATCTTCAAATTAAGAAGAGAAGTTCATTTAATATTAACAATCTACGTTGCATTTTATCTGGAACAGAACAGTGATATATAAACTGCTGTGATTCGTCTCCCACTAATATCTTTAAGAGATGTGAAAAAATATATCATATAGGCACTCTTGGCAGAAGGATCAAATTTGTCAATTACAAACAAAACAAATGCTTGCGTGATCAACTACAGAGCTATCCCAACAAAAATTTCGGTTTCATATACTTTATTTAACTACATGAGAGCAAAGTCCCTGATTTTCATAGTAAAAAAGAAATTCATTTTTTATAGATGGTTTGACAACAACATGGTGAGAATGTAAAAGAAAATAAACTATAAAGCACCAAGACAGGTAGCTCCATACTTCACCATAAATCAAATTTAAGGAGTGTATTTTACATCCATTCATAATCCGCTGTGTCTCCAAAACACAACAATATAATCCTTCGAAAACAAAGAGGATCCCAGTAGTGGCAACACCATTAATTTGACTACAATGCCACCATACACTAACAAATTTATCTCTGGCTTCACTATCAGGTGCTTCTTAGCCGAGAATCATGTATCCGGATGCTGTAGAGCGGTGTAATACAACACTGTTACAGTTCAGTTAGTTATCTCGTGCAGGCGGTGAAAGACAGTTTCGATATCTCTCACGGTGAGAAGTCAAGAGCGGCGCAGCCCGACAAATTCGATTGCGCGGATACATGATTATAAATTCATCGAAGAGTGATATATGCGAGCATGTGGGCTGTGGGAATATGTACCTGTAATTGTTCTACTGCCAAGTGTGAAATGTTGAAACGTTGATCATGTTTATATCATGTGTATGACTAATCGGTATCGACAGACGCTTGATTTAATACTGTTTTTTTATTTGACGCAGTAATAAGTTAATTCGAGATATGAGTAGGTTATACTTAATATCTCGGATCGTATATTAAATAAACTATTAATATATCATCACGCCTTGCAACTAATCTAAGACAGCACAATTTACCATACGATTTTTTTATCAAAGATCGTCTAATGTCTAGCAAATAAATAATTTGATATCGCATTAAAATAAAATAATAGATCGTTTGAAGTGTCCATATAATTTCTGTATACATTTTTTTTTAATTTTAGAAAAGCTTCTTTAATTTAACAATATTCATTGAGTACGACTCAATTATTTCTAGACACAAAAAGAACGATTGAGGAAGAAGATACAATAATATACCACAACGCTATTTACCAATTTTGTGTGTGGCACTTTGCTTTCGCAAATTTGGGTAACATATTTTTGTGCGAAGTACTGTTACCATCTATCAAGTCATGGTCACAAAAGGTCACAAAAGTAAATAGTGGAGGATAGCATTAGGATGATATTGTCTCATTGATGCTACAATGCGCTCATTCTTAAACGATTCTTAGTGACATTTTTAGTTTTCATATAAACGAAGTCATTTGAGACTAAAGCGGCTAATATACTGAAATGTCTTCCTGAAGCATCATCTATCTGGGTTAAGTTGTACCGAGTTTTTCTTTAATATTTTTAGTAATCTTCATGCTGGTCCTTGAAGAGATATCCACCCCCCACACAGGAATAGGCTAGTTGGGTATATTTGGTTAACTTAGAAGGTAGTGGTTGTTTAGAATTGGTAGAGTCAAAGCGTTCATCAATGTTTTCTGTGCGCTATAATGCAGCACGTTAAAAGCATTTCTTTTTGAATCGGTATTATAAGTTTAAGTATATTTATCCGTTAATTCAACGTTTTAAAAACTTTTGGATTAAGTTCTGTAAAATAAATAAATAAAGCATTGTGAATTATTTTACATTTGTTTATGTTAATTATTTGTTTTCCTGGTGAAAAATTTTGTGGAATATTTCGAAACGTATTTAAATAAAATATTTTACAGAACTTAATCCAAAAGTTTTTATAATTTATGAGTTTTTCACTTATTTCAACGTTTTTCAGATTTTGTCAATCTCCATTTCCTTTGTCGTTCGTCTTGTCTCTATTTTTTGAAGAATAGCTAACATCTCCGTGCAAGAGAAACATCATTTTTGACATTCTTACATTCAGTTAATTATTAATTGATGTGGTATGTATGTCGATAAATCTATAGCTTAGATTTAAGTATGCCATTAAAGGAACACATTGCAGTCAAAACTGTTTTCTTCGTAGCACAGAGCGCGATATAATGCCCCACGAACAAGACTGAAATGGGAGCGTTGGTACTTCGAACATGGGGAGTTACCATTAGCGTAATTCTTAAAACAAAGCTCTACACTTCTGTAATCTGCGTGGCTGTGATGTCGGCCCCACTGTGATGCTATCGGCTTGTCTGCCGATGACCACACAAACACACACACAGAGTCGACAACACGACACCAAAGACACGCATCCAGATTTACAGTTCCTCACTTCAAACGATCAACTGTTTCCGTTAATTTGTGGCTTTATTGTATCCGGCAGCAGATCGATAAATACAGATCGAAGATCTAGAAGGAAATTCCTCTGCTTTTGGTCAGGATCACGGACGAAATGGGCGCTACCACCCATACAATTACGTACTTAAGCACTTGATGCTCTCCAGCGGTCATAAACAAGAAAGCTCTTGCAAAAGGACTCATTGGACTTATCCATATTAAAAATTCAATAGGGAAGATTTACGAGCTCAACTCCAAATGTATTCGTACCACCCGAAAAATATGCTATAACGCTATTGTCGTTATATGTATAAGTCTAAATTATTACGTCATCAATGTAGTACGGTACTCTTAGGTAAATAATAATTCTTCAAAAAATATTTTTAAGTTGCACCGTCTTATAGGATTACAATAATTTTTCGTAAATCTGCACTTAACGCTCTTCTACAGACCATAATGAAAATATTTTTCAACGATATGATTTATTATATTAAATATCATTGTCTTATAATTAAAAACAATATTCAAGTAATTGGTGAATAGATTTTTAAGTGGGCTATTACAATATGGGCCCAGAGTTATATCATTTGCCCTAATTAGGACTTTTAGAATAACTTTTACAAAAATTTGTACTGATCTTACATTGGAAAAATTGTACTCAATTTATTTGTATTTTAATTCAGTTATTTTAAAAAATATTTTAAAGAAAAATTACTACTGAAATAATATCAACTTAACAATTTCACTAATGCCCGGTAGCACCAATGTAAGTTAAATTTAAATTTGGTTCAAATAAATAAAAGCAAAGTTATTTGTCATATGGAGTAATTGACATTGATGTCAAAAATTAGATACACTTTTATTTATTTAAACCAAGTTTAAAATTTAACTAAAGTTGGTGCAACTGGACATAACATAAAGATTTCATTTGGCCTAAAAGTACTGACTGGTACAACGAACACTGTTTTTGAATCTGATGACAACAAAATATAGATAAATGTTTCCAATAACAATTGATATTGACTGAATTTAAGATATGCTCGAATTCCCTGATAAACCTTCAAAAAATTTGCTATTTATTGTTGATGAATTATTTACAAAATCTAATCAATTTGTATCATAAACATAATACCTCTCTTATGCCCGGTTGCACAAACGTTAGTTATATTTTAAACTTGGTTTAAATAAATAAAAGCGTATCTAATTTTTGATATCTATGTCAATTATTCCATATGACATATAAATTCGATTTGCTTTTATTTATTTAAACCAAGTTTAAAATTTAACTAACGTTGGTGCAACCGGGCATTACATAATACGTATTTGCGGGAGGTAAGAATTATTTCATCTGGGTCAAACGATGTGATTCAGGGCTCGTATACCGTGTGTCCCACGTAAAGGTTGGCATAGGCAAATAACATGTAAAATCAGTTTTTTGTAAATAAAAAGTGTCCGGCAAAGAATTATGCATCAAAATTTTATATTACAATACTGCCAATATCCCTACATCTTATTTAATACAGATTACTTTATTTTGATACCGCAATTTAATGAAATTAATAATAATAATTCCTAATATTCCGCCTACTCTTTTTATTGCTATTGACGTATAGTGTTTGCAATTTGTTTTAAATATTTTAATCTGTCACTGTCATCAAGCATACATTAAATGTCGAGAATCGTGTAAATATTATTAGAATGTATTATGGGGGCGCAGTGCAAGACAAATATGTGAATACACCACAGGAATGAACACTGAATAATTTCCATCGCCAGAAATTGACAGTGACAGATTAAAATATTTAAAACAAATTGCAGGCACTATACGTCAGTAGCAATAAAAAGAGTAGGCGAAAATTAGGAATTATTATTATTAATTTCATTAAATTGCGGTATCAAAATAAAGTAATCTGTATTAAATAAGATGTAGGGATATTGGCAGTATTGTGATATAAAATTTGGATGCATAATTTTTTGCCGGACACTTTTTATTTACAAAATACTGATTTTACATGTTATTTGCCTATGCCAACCTTTACGTGGGACACACGGTATATGTTAATTAATTCTGAATCGCCCATAAAATATTGATATAATAAAAAAAAATTAATAAATTATATATTCAGATTCAGTACCCTCTGATAATAGCTTATGTAATAATTTTGAAGAATATAGCGGCAATAGCAGTACGAAAATATATTATATAACGTGCTACGAATAAATGTGGGATTGGGGGCTCTAGTATTTCAAAATAAAGTAATGTATCACTTTTCCCCGTGTAAATACCTAGTTGAAATGTTTGAGAAAACAAATAGCAAACGATAGTGAAATGCGCATGAAAACGAAACAAATCCATTAAAAGTAAAATCAACGAATTACAAACATCCAAGTTTACGATTACTTGAATGGAACAATGGTGATAATTATACATGAACCATATCACAAGCATGTCGCACTACCACATGCGTGTTAGTGATACACCGACGCTCACAAACAGCGTCGAGATGAGAGTGTATGAGTGGAAACAATGGCAAAGAACAGCATATTGGTTGGATAATTCTGTAAAGCGGCTCAAGGTCCCGTATGATCTGATTCCACCCGGAATGAGAACGAGTAGATTCCCATGTCAATTACATGTTGCATATACTGGACGCCGTCCAATGCGCAGGGCCGTACCCACCCGCTTACTCATCAAAAAAATGTAAATATTATATTCGCATTCAGGAATGTTACAAAAAATGACACCACACAAAAATATTTCAGAATCTATGTAATATTATTTCATACAGTGCCAAAAAATAACGACAATTTTTTTTTTATGAAGAAGATAAGCGAACTAACTACTTTTTTGATAATATGTCGCTTAATGAGTGAATGATTGTGAATTATGTGAACACAAACGACCTCTGATGTGTCAGGCTAGTGGCATAGCCAGTACGCTACCGAAATCGGCTCAATTTTATTTTGTTCAATCCTGCTATTGAAACTTGTTGTTTCGTACTTGGATACAGAGCTCGAAACCTTCTGTTTTGTCCACTCAACTCATTCCTATGGCAACGGGATGGGTAATGACAGGTGAGTGGGCGAAAGTTCTTTTGCTCAGTACTTTCCACCCACTCATCTGTCATTACCAAATTGATGGATTCGTACTTACAATAGCAGGATTGAACAAAATGCTATACAACACGAGTGAAGTAACGAATTCCCTCACTTATGTGTCTGCCAACTTGGCTATCGCCTCGTGTTCAAAATCTGACACACGTGTGAGCGAAATTCTTAGTTTCTTCACTCATTGTAATATACTATTGGAACAATGCCAAATAATGACTTTTTTTATAAAGATGGTAAGTGAACTAACTATTTTTGCTCATATATAGCTTAACAAATGCAAGCTCTTTAGTGGGATTCATTCAACAGACGAAAAATATTTGATATTTCATAAAAGAGTTCTAGATTTAAAATAAATATACTTTTTGATTAAGTTCTGGACGAAATTTATTAAAATACATCGTTTCGCTTTACTACGAGTCCTGACATTTTCAACTTTTTTAATTTTAGATTTATTACAGTGTTGTATGATTTTTGTAGAAAAAGCCTTATTGCACTAATTTTTAATTTTGGAATAACTTTTTTAATCAGACCTTTGTTGAAAAGTGAATAGGTAAAAGTATACGCAATATAACATTTCATTTCTACACCCGGAATAATTTGTATTGGTGAGGAAAACCAGACCAAACATTAATTTTATATATATTTTATTTTCAAATTTTTCCATAAAATACCAATATTCATAACTCAAAATATGGGCAATAAAATTTTTATAGTCAATTTAATGTATTTGAAGGACTGCATACAGTCTAGGTTTATACAAGAGATCATGGAAACTAGCAAGAAACATAAATCAAATTATAATAAATATTAATTACAAAATAAATCATTGTTTTTGAAGCTTTAACGATTTATAAATAAGCAGTTGAATATAAAAAGCTATACTTATAAATATTCATACTTGTAATAAAAATTAGAGTCAATGAGCTTTTAATTAAAATAACATGAATTTAATTCTAAATATTCTGCACCCGGTCCTGTGTTACATCTCCCCACAACGCACAACAGGTGTATAGCGCTGTCTCTCTCACACGCACCCACAACTACTTAGTTATGCAATGTAAATATGGAACACGGTAAGTAATACTTGCTTCATATAAAAAATAAATTACACACATTAGCAAAGTTGCACTGTTTATTGCGTCGCCATGTACTTTACGTACTTACACGCTGACGGGTGCACGAGCGTGCCACCAGGGGCGTACGTCATGGGGGGAACTGTCATTAATTGATTTTTTCTGAAAGGTATTTCCGGGAAGGTATAATAATCGAAAAAGGAATTTTGTGATCCCCGTTTCAGTGGAGCATATCAAACAGAAAATAAAATAAATATATCATCTCACTATTTATATATTTCTATAACTGTGGCACTTTGTGTAAAGCAGATCTCAGAACAAGACACATTTTTGTCGTCAAATTAGGACCTCCAATTATATTAGTCATAGAGAGGGGTTATTACTTTCTTATAAATAGTGTAAGAAAATACAGCAATTATAAAAAAAAAAAACAATGACGAGATTTTCGCAGAAATACATATTTTGAGGTCTATTGAGTTTTTTACCATGAAGACGGACGGATGAATAATGAATAAATGGATGAATGGATGAGTTCCTGTACGCGCTATTAAATTCACGAAAGTAAAGTGTAAAAAGATAGAGTATCCAAATTTCATAATTATGAGTTTCTTGACAATGCGAAGAATTGAGATAATTTTGGATGTAATTCCAAAAAGTGGATGTTTACTTGACACAACAAAAGACAATAATTTCAATTTATTGTGTATGTGAAATCACTTGCGAAAAAAGTTCCAGATATCAAAGATGTTACACGAATTACAGTGGAATTTACCAAATTATTCGGTAAGCTGAGGATATAAAGTAAATTTTCCGAAAATTCATAACAATTAAGAAACTATACATGATTATTTACTAAGCATTGGAGCAAACAAACAAACAATAAAGTTTTGTAAATTTTCGGATAATGCATCTTATATTCTCAGTTTACCAAATAGCATAATTGTTTTTATACAAGTTTATTGAATTCTAAAAAAATTGGTATCAACTTAAATGTTTTACGAAGGACAACTGCAATAAAGTATCAAATTTAATTTTGAGCGATCGTCAATCGTTTCTATACACTATCAAATTGAAGAGAAGAAATATTTTTTTGAGATATATCATAAATTGAATCTTCTCAATGTCGTTCAAGTGTCTATTTATATTTAAACAATCGTAGTTGCATTTATTTAACTAATTTTTCCTGCTCCGATAAAGGAAAATTATGACTTTTATGATTAAATGTAGATCCTGTTTCACTACAAAAAACTGTTTAACTATTTTTCTGAGAAACAATTAGGGGTGCCAATATTTGAATGTTTTTGATTAACATTGAAATCCCTATAGTACATCTTTCAATGGCTCACTCCATATAAGAAAATCATATGGTATCCACAGCAGAATTTTTGTTGTAGTGACAAATTGCTGTCAAAAATGGGTGAATTTACTGGCGTTTAAGGCAGTGAAATTTCTCCTCGCACGGCACTGAAAAATGCACGGGCGTCTGAGACAGTGGTCGCGCGTGTATGTTCCGTGAATTAGAAGATCCATTGTTATAATTTTACACCGTGCCTTACGTAACACGACCATGAAACAGTTTTAAGTGGGTGTAATTTAAGTGTAATTTATAAAAAGGAGAAGTTAAAAATGTGGGTCGACAAGGATGTTCCTACGCCAGGGGATAATTTCTTTTCAATTTTGAAAAAAGATAATTACATATTACGGATTATTATGTCTTCAAAGGACCACAGGAACATGATACGATTTCGCGATTTCAGAACCTTTTAGCGGTAATTTGGAGCGTAAAATAACATGACCCGAATCTTAATATCACGCTATTAAATCAACGAGTTTTTTATACTTATCTGATACCACAAACGAGATTGCTATCATGGATGTTTACCACATTTTCTGCTAGGCGCGTTAACTCTAAATTTAACGCAGCAATGTGGAACAAAATTACCTATTTAATTAAAACCAATTATGATTATAAATAATTAAAATACAGCATCACACCATTTATTAATTATTCTTAAGTAAAGCGCTCTAGATATAGAACAAAAATATATTAATGGAATGAAAAAACCGGGAAACAGGTTATGTATCCCATCAGGCTAATATTAAATTTTAATGCAGATGAATTTTTAGATAAGAAATTGGGATTAAATCAGCGATATCTGGGAACACCATACCTACCAAATTTTTATTAACTTAAATGAGTATGAGTTTGAGTTTTTTAAAGCAATCATTTAGTTATGCTAGCTAACTAATAGCTTCAGAAAAAAATACACAGGCTTATACATCAAGGAGGGGAACATAAAAGTTTTCCCTTTCCGACGATATAACATGTTTCTATAGCTAAAAGTTAAAAAAATACATGAACATTTTTAATATGTAAAATATAATATCAGGTAGGCCATTGAACAAAACAAGTTATTGTTTTTATTATTGATACTCCTGTCATCATGATGTCAACAATTGTTGTAGATATGAGCCATTGTTGACAGGAGTATCAATAAAAAAACAATAACTCGTTTTGTTTAACGGCCTGCCTAAAGTTTTATTTTCCATATTAAAAATGTTAATGTTTCTTTAAACTTTGTGGCCTTAATTTTTATTTTAGGTACCATAGGAACATCCATTCCAATAAAAAAGTATCCCTTTCGATTTAAGAAAATATTACTTTTATTCGCCCCTGCCACATCTGCTAATAATTTTATTTTACCAATCGTACAATTATGTCTCCCTCCTTGCTGTATAAGCCTCTATATTTAATTTTTCTCTAAAGTTATTAGTTAGCCAGCAAAAATGATTGGTTGCAGTAAAAAATTTAATCTGTATACCGGGTGTAGAATTGAAATGTGGAGTATAAAGATTTGAATGCTATTTTTTTTTAAATATTGCTGTAAAATATTTAAAATTCAAAAAATGCATGCAATAAGGCCCAACCTAATTATTAGTATTTCACGATATATCAATCATATGAAAAGGCTTTAGAAATCTGTTTGGAAATGAAATTAAAATTAATATTTATTAGAAAAATTGTAATACGGCCATAAAAATGAAACAGAAACGAAAAATATTTTATCCAACACCTCTCAATAAATGATGTATAACTTTGGTGATTTTAAACAAAGAAGTGGGTGTAATTTTGAAAAAAGTCACTAGTGAGTAATTTTCTATTTATAACAATAAATAAACACCTACTTCGATTATCATTCTAATTTAGGAAATTTAAAACGTAATGTCACTGTCAAATAATATTTCTTTAATAAATTTTGCATTGGATAAAACGTTATACTTCACTCTCGATAAAATTGTCACACTCAGCCTTCGGCTTCGTGTGCTAAAATTTCTCTAGTGCGTAATTCCTTGTTTTGCCCACTTGTAAAGTAAATAACTATTATGTTTCAGGAAACAGATTTAGATTTATTTATTACAGTGAAGGGTAATTATCTTCATTGGTCTATAGAATTAAGAAAATTATTTATTTGTAATGTGAAATGTTTTAATGTACTGTTCTGCATAAATGCAGTGTTTAAAATGTACTACTTATCAAGTTGACATAAAAGTAATTTATTATTCACAATAATTATTTGCAAAAGACAAACCGTGCGCAATATTACGTGTTCTCAATAAAAACTAGGTACTCATAATGCCATAATTACATTATACATACGAGTACATTTATCGTATACAGATAAATTTAAACGAAAAACAATGTAAATTAGCGAGAACGTAAATATTATCTGGCAGTAAGAAACACACAAGTTGTGCAAAATTTGTCGCAAGTCAGCATTGACACAAATGATGGTGTACATGTGTGCGTGTGTGTTGCCCATATGTGTGTATGTGGCTGCGGATGTGTAAGTGCGTACAACGGCAGCTTTGCGTGATGTTAAATAGCAAATGCTGTGAACATAATCGGCACGCGAACCATATGATTAAATAACCGTATAATTAATGAAATCAATACAGAAATGACGTATTTTGTTAGCTTAACTATGCATCTTCAACTGTGATTACACTCACACAAATGTTTCAGCCCCTTTCACACGAATAAAAACAAACCAACATAATAATTAACCCTGCAAAAGTTTTCATTCTATTTACTGTGACAATACCTTCGTACGGGATTTCGTTTCATAGCTGTAAAAATTTTTAACCACCCTTAAGACAAATTTCAATAGTAGATTTAAATTTTTTGAAATAGTCTCAGCCATTATCATACTCAAAACAAAACCTAATCTAGAAATTATACCACATTTTGTATAGTAATGCCACTCAGTATTTATTCATAATTAAATATTAGTAATTTAAAAAGTAACTTAAAGTTCATTTTTCTTACATTTTCATATAACAACTGATATCAAAAGCTCAGTTTTCGGATATGCTAAGAGAAGTGTTTTAGAGTTGTCTACAGTGATAAAAATGTTTTCTTGGACCAAACAGATTCCTCTTAAATCAAGAAAAATTTGATTTGAATAGTGCTAATCCAATTTCGTTTACATTGAAAACTTTTGTAGGTTTAATAAATAATAATATGAAAATTAATTTAGTTTTGAAGAAACATATCAAAGTATTCAACTAAGACTCATTATGGGGACGAAGTAGTTTCAATTCAAAATGATATCGTTTTAAAAACGTTTTATTTAAAATTAAAACGACTTCTTTTTCATTATTTTTAAAAACCAAATTTAAAATATATTCATTTAAGATAAATAAAATTTATATTCAAAATTAATATTATTTTGAATTCAACCTAATCAATTTGTAAGAAACAAAATTTTCTTAAACGAATGCATTCAAAAGGAATACTGAAAATTTTCTAGAAACAAGAAGATAGTGTAAGTTTCTAGAATTATTTTATAAAAACATGTTTCCAATAAGAGTTACAGAGAAATATAATATCTGCCACTTTTATTTGAAGTATTTTTTTTTAAATAAAATAATTTAGTAACCTTGTATAGCGCTAAAATACTTCTCTTAGTATATCCAAAAACAAAGCTTGTAGTAGCATTGAACAAATTATTACATAGTTAATATCTTTGATGCCTCGACCTCAGTGGTATGGAAAATATGGTCAATATAGAGTAAGAATAATACCAGCAGTATGAGCAAAAAGTTGTTTTTATTTTTATTTTGAATGAATAGCTGTCACGTATAAAAGAACGATGAAAAGATTACGAGATAAAAATATGTTTGTGTTGGGCATGTAATAGATATTTTATTGACAATGAATTGAAAAATAATCACCAAGTGAAGAAAATATAAAACTAGGTGTTTGAAAACCTGCTTCGTCTTTTGTCTGGGCACTTGTCAAAGCTGCTAGTAAAATATGACAATAAATATTCATAAAGATATATTACACTCTTTTATTGTTATCGTATTCAATATTAGTTCTTGGGATCTCGGCACATTAAAATAATAATCTGTCGCAGTTTGAACCTGATTTATAATTATAATAAACACGGACCAAACACATAAGATAGATAATTACTTTAGGTTCACAGGTTCGGTTGTAAATTTTAAGGTCATAAAAACATTTGATGTTTAAAGCTAATATCAATTTGTAACCAACTGTTTCTATAAAAACAGATTTTTAATTTTATGGAGATTTAATAAATTATTAGATTTATTACTCGACATTAACAGCCTTTTCAGAAAGATTCACTGCTATGGTATTCTTCAACCGATAAACATGTGACTAGCCTAAGAATAAACGTTAAAAATGGCAGAAGGGACTGGGAGTGAACTGTGTGTCGAAAATATACGAGGTCACATGCTAAACACTTATCTAAAACACTGTCAAGAATTAATGTTTGTGTTTTATTGTAATTAATATGGAAAGCATTGCAGCAACAGTGGTTACTAAATATGAGAATGACAAAGGAAAAGAATACGTTGCGATTTACAAAATAAATATACAGACACCAAGTAGCAAAGTTCCATATATGTGACAGGGACAGAGTTGTCGCAATGGACTTAAAGTCTATGATTAAAAATTAGAAATCTACATATTAACCGGCAAATGGACGGATGTTAAGTTACGAGTTTGTCTTTAATTTGTATTTTGCATATCACTGACCTTATGTTATAACATTTGCTTGACTAATGACAGTAAATTACACCCGAAATTAAATAAAACCATTGTTGCACAAACATTTATTTACAAAAAATAAAGATGTTGAGAACTGAACAAAATAATAATTTCACTGCAGTACAAATATTTTGGTTTGTGTTGATGGGCAAATTAACTTTTACCAAATATCTCTTTAGGTCGACAAACCGATATACGTATTCAGCAAGACTAGTATACTCTAGTCTCTAGTACAAGTTTAAATTCCACATTCTGAGTTAATAGTTCATTATTGAAACATAAAAGAAATAATATTCTGGGGCATCATTGACGTTGCAAATATATTTTTGTATATTTTCATACATGTATGCTATACGAGCTAGTTTTTAGGTATATCAAAAGAAATTAACTTTCAATAAAAATTAACCAGGGACCTAAGTGTAATAAACCATTGCATTACTCCTTCGACAACTCATCCCGTAACAATTTCATTGCATGGAAATGACTAACGTAGTAACAATTTTTTAGTGTAACGTTATACAACATCGACAGAATTTCCTTTAATTTTTTCTAATTTCTCGAACAATGGTTTCATGCATCTGAAGTTTTCTTCGGGTTAAAAAAAGAACAAGGTTAAATTGAATGAATAGATTAATCAGGATAGGATTAAGTAATGAAGATATTAATCATCGGTTTATTTATAGACAGTGATACTTCTAATGGTTTTTTGTGTGCATTGATTGTATGTACAAAAAGGTGATGCGCTTAAAAAATTCAATGGTTAAAGTACTAGCGATGAAAAGTTGTGATAAATTGTTCTTTTTTGTTTTGTATAGTACAATTTGCAATAACATAAATGCTAATTAATGACTGGAAACAAAATATATTTTCATATTTAGAATTTCAAAAGCAGTTCTATGCGTCAACAATATGCAAATTCAAGCATTGACGTATTTTTGAGGAAATATGAATCCTTTCTTATATAATTGAAAAACCAGTGAGCATTTGCATTTCAATTTAAATTGTATTGGACCCGACATAAATCATACATCATGCCGTAACGGCGTAACAACTATACTTCATTATGAAGAATGCCGCCGGTTTTTCTCAGTAACAATTGAACTACGGCTGCAGTAGTGGCTAGTCACTTATTTTAATAATTACTTTGCTCTATGAATGAAATTTTATTGTCATTCTACTGGAAGCATGCGACCGACTACCAAGAACTAACATTATGAATCGGATATATTTATCAGCTGAAATTGTAGGTTAAATTTAACTTCACAATGTTGTTGCAGTTGCAGTTTACGCAAGAATTGAGAAATATGTTCTTATCATTTTGTTATTCCATTAACTAAACATTACTGTTACTCAAATTTTAAAAACACTAATGTAAAGTAGGAATACACAAAAAGTCAAAAGAGATACTAGAATAGTTTTATACATATTTGGAACAAGTGTTGCTTGAAACGTGAATGTATCTAGAGATGCTCGATTGCGTTTGTATATTGATATGTTAGTGCCTACATTAATGTATGGTTCTGAATGTTCGGGGTAGAAGAGATATTAGAATAATTGTATACATAGAGATTGAAGCAAGTGAATGAGTTTATATATTTGGGTAGTACGTTTTCGAGGGATGTATGTATTAACCAGGAAATTGAAAAGCGAGTGTCTGCAGGGTTCAAGGTATTGGGTGCTCTGGGTACATGCTTGAAACGAGAATGTATCTAAAGATGCTCGATTGAATTTGTATATTGGTATGCTAGAATTTACTTGGATATTACGGTTCTGAATGTTGGGTATATATAAAGAAGCATGAACGACATATAACTGCAGTGGAAATGAGGTATCTGAGAGGAATATTGGTGTACGGTAAATGAAAAGAATCGTGTTAAAAAAAGTGGGAGTGAGTGAGATTTGAGGTGGTTTACCTATCTCGAGCAGATATCAAATAAAAGTTTGGTGAATCTAATATATCCGGGCGAGATTAAAGTTGAGGGTGAACAATTTCATGGGCGTCTGAGGAATAAGTTGTTTGGTATGCTTGATGGATTGTTGTTCGGACTACGTTGGTGTACGGTGAGTAAGAAGAATGTTGTTAGAAAAACTGGGAGTGAGTGAATTGAGATGGTTTGACCATCTCCAGCGGATGTCGAATGAAAGGTTGGGGAAACCAATATATACGGGTGAGGGTGAATGATTGCGTGGTCGACCGAGAAATAAGTGGTTAGATATGAGTGAATAGACGAACATGTATAAATCATATTCTAAACGTGAACGTAGCGAAAGTGGTGCCAGTATAAGAATGTTTGAAAGAGATTTGCTGTAGGTTGATTATGTTTTAGTGATCATACTACCCCACTGCAAAGAACGTATATTGACATTTTTAGATATTCGGTAAACAATAATTTTGAATAATAATTAAAATGTAATTGATTCATCCTTACGAAGTAAGTTTCGTTCAGTGGATATCGCAAAATTTTACCTTAAAATTAATAACTTTATAGCTTCTGTAGGTAGTATTCCAATCTAACTAGTTGGGATTATTTGTAAAATTGGCACCTTTAATAAATTCTAAATGCTGTATGGCTAATGCTAGTAATGGAAAGGAAATAAGAAGCGTGATGAAAAGACTTTAAAGCAGTTTCATCGTCCGACGCATCGCGGTGCAGAGTTATCGATGGAAGTTGCGTGGAAATCTAGCACTGGTCTCTCAGTATTCCACACGCGGTACAATAATTTGTTATGATACGTCTCGATAAACACGTATTCTTAACAAAAATGCCAGTGTTCACCATATTAGGACATCTATTTAATTGGAATTGATCGCGCGGTGGCGCTGTAAATATACGCTTCACACGCTGTTATCTAGACTTTTTCTCTATCGCAAGCTCACATCTACTTCGGTGACAACACTTCGTCACGAATCCACAATAATTCACTGACGATTTACTTGAAAATTGATGCTAATCATTCCGCCGTGCGTACTTTTCCGCCGAGGATCAGAAATGCGTTTCGCGGCTAGAAAGAAAAAGGTGAGTGTGATTATTCTTCAGATCCGTGAGGTAATTTGGTGTCATGTACAAGTGAGTCGTGCCCAGTACTTCTTTTAATATCTCTAATACTTTAATTTCGCTTTACAAATCCATTTATGTGTGTAAATAAACGTGACTCATTCAAGGCTGCAATGCTAAATTTACTTACCGATAGTCCAATTTCTCAAATTAATAATTTGTTATCGTGTCCTTGATTAATTCTAAGTTTTGAGTGGAAAATTGATTTTCAAAGAGGACTGCATTATTTATTGATAAATTTACATGCAAATCCAATATTTGCATATTACCTGTCATAACTTTTCAACATTTCCATAAAATAAACAATATATTTTTAAACCTTGACAACCAAATAAAACCATTAATTTTTATTCATTTCAGATCGAATTTCGTGATTATTAAATGTCAAACAATTATACCAACAAGAGCATAATTAAATCAGAAACTACAAATTTATTACAGCATCATGATAACATTTGCCATTCCAATTTAATAATTGCAAGTAGAATTTTTAACGAAATTACCCGTTCGAATAGATCATAAGATTTTACCTTTTCCTGGACGTGGTATACGGAAATAAGCTTATTTTTTATATCACTTTTATTTTTATTTGTCTTCAATAACCATTATAGAAATAAAATACTCTGACACAACTCTGAAAAGCTTTCAAACTTTGAATTGTTAAACAATTTCAGAGTTTTTCAGACTGTTAAAAATTTAAAACTATACAAGTGGGCAAAGTAAGGAATTACCCACGAGAGAAATTTTAGCACACCAAGCCGAAGGCAGAGTGTGATAATTCTATCGAGTGGGTAATTCTAGTTTGTCCACGTGTGAAGTATAACGTTTTATCCATTATCTCTTAATAAATTCAAAATTTATTAAAGAAATATTATTTGACAGTGACATGCTTTAAATTTTTTAAATTAAAATGTCAATCGAAGTTACCAAGGTGTTGTGTGTTATTATTATTGTTATAAATAGAAAATTAATCACTAGTGAACAGTCTAAATTGTTATAAATAGAAAATTAATCACTAGTGACTTTGCTCAAAATTATACCCACTAGTGGGTAATCTGTTATTTTCCTTGTTGAAAATCCTCATAGTTATAGAGCATTTATTGAGAAGCGTTGGATAAAAATTATTAATCCACCTTGCATACAGCTGTGGCAAACAAGAATATCCATGAAAAGTGCAAGACTCCCCCACCCCCTGAATATTTTCTAGATCTGTCCTTAGAAAAAAGTATCGAACTATTCGTAAACTGAGTATATAAGATGCATTTTCTGAAAATGTCATAACAATTAAGAAACTAAACACGATTATTTACTTGCATCTTATATCCTTTTTATTTAGCGAGTAGTTTGGAAGATTCTAAGGAACTTTCTCGTATTTCTGCTGTTGGAGATATCAATTTTGATCAATTTTCCCAGAAGGTATTTCCTCTGGTGATCTGTGCGAACGACAATCTGTGCGATTAGAACGTCCAACGTAGCAGGTTGTACAACTCGGTAATGTATTCATGAACATTTCAATTACATTGGCGCAAGGTATCGAGATCTAATTCCACTAAGTGTTATCGCCGTTGCGTAACTCTGTCTTCGCGGCTCGACGGTTCGATTCTCGGGCGGCGGAAGAGGATCAAGGTCTTGAACCGTGTTAAAAGAGACGTGGAGGAAACGGGAAGTTGTACGATGGTGATGGTAACCTAGTACCTCTATGGAGCTGGTCTCTATTGTAATGAAACCTCCGTTTTAGAGCTGTACAATGTTTCAGAAACTAGAATTATTTATAAAATATGCTTCGAATAGAAGTTACAGAGAAATATAGTATCTAGTATCTACCACTTATATTTGATGTATTTTTTCTTTATAAAATAATTTTAGAACTTTATACCGTGCTAAAACGGAGGCTAAAACATTTCCCTCAAAACAAACAAAAACAGAGCTCGTCTTCAAATAAGGAACAGTCTGAATTCTTATAAGTTTTTAATAAGTATGTTTTTCTATAATAATATTATAGCAGTAGTTGTAGATTATTTCAGTTAACTGGGAAATGAAGAAGTAATTTTCACACTATTTTCTAATTTAGTTATTGATAACCAAAGAGTAATTCAGCTCTCTTAATTCTCAACAGAACTCAAGAAAATCTTTATTTAGTCAACATCATAACTTGACAAAAAATTATAAATATAATATTGTCAAATACACTAGACTACACGGAAAAAAGTTTGTTAAAATTTACCGAACTATTCGGTAAACCGAAGATTTTCTGCAAATTTACCACACTTTTTCGTAAATACTTTTACTTAGTAAATAGTCGTGTTTAATTTCATACAGGCAGATTCATAAAAGAGATTAGGGTTAACTCCATTTTTTCATCATCTGTAACTTCGTGTCTAAATTAAATATAGCATTTTATGCTATACAGTCTAGATTACAACTTTAATTAAAATAATTACGTTCTAAGAATGGAAAATGAAGTTAGGAGTATAACAATAAAAATAGAGTTAACGCTAATCCCTTTTATGAATCTGCCAGTTAATTGTTTTGTTATTGTTAAAAAATCCATTTTATATTCCCAACTTATCGAATAGTTTGAAAAATTATACGGTACCTTTTGGCGTTTATTCTTGATTCCAACAAAACCATTTTCAAATATTGGAGATGTTCAAACTGAACATTTATTATCTATCTGAAAAAGATACCTTTGCAGCGTTGATTAGCATTTGCGTGGTAAGTGGAATGGCATATTCATATTGGAGTATTTTATTTGCCGACAGTTGTTGATTTAGAGCGGCCGGTGGAATGAAAATAAAGCATTAGAATGTAAAAAAATTCCTTCACAATTCCAATAATCTTGAACAACAAAAACACCACATTAATCACAATAAGCGAACAACATAACAATTTTCTTTCATTCATGACTATCTTTGCGAATCTCCGTCTCATCCACATTAATAACTGTTAGAGTTCACATTCAATGCCGCACATTCATAACTATGACAAATCATGGAAGATTTCAATCCTCGCGTCCTTCTTGCGTCGGTGATTAAAAATAATCACCGTCTTATTAATCTAATAAAGAGATAGTCGCGCTATCGGCTGACCGCGTGTGCATCCTTCACCATTTCCACAGCTCTGATGCACTTAGACTGCTCTGCTATGCAGATCGCGAGACTTATCCGCCCCAAGAAAGAAATTACTGATTTATTTGTGAAATATGAAATACTGGGAATTTTATATCTGTGTAACATCAGATCATTCGTAAACAACAAACAAGGATACGATGAATATATAAATATGAACAATTCTGCAACTGCAACTGCAACTGAAAGTTTAATTACAATTACCTATCTTTGAGTTTGCAATAACCAATTTAGTTGATGGAAATATCTAATCTCCAAGCACTCAAATACTGAATATAACCAACATAAAATTGACAGCCAATTGATGACAACTCAAACTTTACAAAAGCAGTTTCTGGACGATTTGAGATGTGTAAAACAAGTGTTTTTGGAAGGGGGCACGAACAAAATATAATGCAATGATATTCAAAGTATTTATCAAATCCTTTTAGAAAGTGTCGTGGGTGAAATAGGATGTGTCGACTTGTGCCAGCAAATAATCATTGCGCTGATTTCGTTCCGAATGCACGATTTGTGACTGTGGCCTTGTGCGCTCGTTGTTGAAAATCGGAATATTTCTCACAGATTCAAGACGCACGACGCGAATTCCGCGCGGTGATGGAAATGGATGCCGAGCTGATGAATCAGCGGACATTTCACGGAGGGAATTGCGCCAATTACGCACGGAAAATATCACGAGGGGAACGCTTTAACGACCACACGGCAAAAACGATCAGTTTCTGTAAAATGTATGAGATTGAAAAGATTTATTCCGAGAGCTAAATTGATTGCTGGGTTTTCATTAACATTTAACAAACAACAGACCAGTAATGCAACTCGACTGCAACTTCAACCACTTTCAAGGAAAGCATAATACGATTGTGCAAAGATATTCCATGTGTTTTTATATCAATCCGGTCTTCAAATTACGGTACCCCAAGGTGTTAGTGAAGGAACGCCATGGCAGAGGGAACATTTTCGATTTTGGAATTGGCTTTGAATATTAGGAATAAAAATGTTGTGCCTACCGCAGTACTTGATTTAAAGTTATTTTAAAAGAGCTGGTGAAATACTGGACTTAATTAATTTGGATATATTTACGAGTTTATAATTAGAAGTTAAGAGTTAGACGAAATAAGTTTTGGTACTCAAGACTATCTTCGTGGGTCCATAAAGAAATGTTCAAGCGTTGAAGTTCAGAGATAGGTAAATTAAAAATATCATCGTAACGAATGCGGTTTAATTACGAGCAAAGGTAATACTAATGAAATTGTATTAGTATTGTGATTTATATGACTTAATTGCTCGTATATTATGTTTATGATAATTGTTCCGTGTGTAAAAAGCGGCGCGTTCCACTAACATGGTCAAGTAATCAAGTTGCCTATGGGATTGACAGATGAAGTTCAGTTCCCACTGTCCACAGCCGCCTTTGCGTAGTTGGCGGCAGCTTCTATTAAAAGACTAATTAAATACGTTTTTCCTCTATCATAAATGACAATTTAATATATATTATCTCCTCTTGGCTTCTTAATGTTTACTGCTATGGAATTACCCACAAAAACTATTGTTTGCTCTTCTTATTCCCACCGATTCTATGACCATGCACTTATACACACTCGATTCTAATTCTTTGCATTCAGTATTAAAACCTTTAGATGTAAAATAATAAAAACGACAAACGTGGAAAACGAACAAATTATAGGAAAAAGTTAATAAGCTTCAGTATCTTGGAACGATAATAGAAAATAAAGGTAAACAGGACATTAACATAAATGAAAGAATAGATAAAACAATAAGAATCTTTCATGTAATGAAACACAACGAAAACAATAACAGTATACAGGTTTGTCCAAATAGATGGTACCACTCATATGGTCCTACATATTTTTTCCTTTTTTTTTTGTTGGAGACTAAATACAGCCACCCAACTTATTTTGGAAGAGAGAAGGAAGGTAGCACCTTGGATGGAAATGGTTGGATCACCCTTAATAGTGAGGAAAAAAAAAATATTTCAGCTTATGAAACTATTGCTGAAATTTTTCTTACTATTGACGGTGACCCTAACTCTTCCATCCAAGCTGCTACCTTTCTTCTCTCTTCCAAAGTTAGTCGGGTGGCCATATCTAGTCCATAACAATTTAAAATTATGTAATACCATATAATTGGTAACATTTTTTTGAACAACCTCTATAACACTTTATACATATCTATATTGACAGTTGCGAATGATAGGTTCTGTCTCAAAGAATGAAAAGCAAGATTAGGAGCTTGAAATGAAATATCTAAGAAAAGTACAAGGAGCATCAATGTTAATGGAATAAAAAACGAAATAATATAAGAATAATTACAATAGACTTTATAGGAGCAAGACAACTAGAATGGTGGGGCCATATGATAAAAATGAATTAATATAAACCAGTGCGGCAATTTTCGATGACAAATGTAAAGGAAAAGAGCAATCGTGGCAAACCAAAAGACACCTGAAATACCATCATCATACCCTATACACCGTACGACAGAAGGGTTCTTGACTATATATAATAAAAATATTATGTGACTATGCTACCAACTCTCTGTTAGTTTAAGATGTTTAGCAAAACAAGATGTTTAATTCGAAGTTTGTTTTATTGTATTTACTGACAAAATGGCTTCGAATGCTGAAATAAGTTACTCCTACAGGAATTTTTGTGTTACCTTTTGTCAATTTCATTAACATAGAATCCAAATCATTTTGATATACTTCATCTTGCATAATCATTTGTGTGTCTGGATTAAACTAATCCAAGTCTTTATTGATGCTAATATTTTTTGTCCAAATTTTGAGTTACCCTCGACGGGTCCTATTCACATGTGGGATAGCTGCGTACGTCTAGCTAACTCGAAAGACAGTGCTAATTTAGAATTGCTAAAGAAAAGACCTTTCTTTGAGTCTTCTTGAATTAATTAAAATATAATTATAACCAAATTTAAATTATTACATTTTCGTTCGACTTTGAACTACAATGTTCTTTGAAAAGCTGCCAATTTTCTATTAGCTCAAGATAGATGTTCAGCAACATCTGACATGTCTGAATATAAATATTTTTCTTTGTTATTATATATTCATTTATAACATCTTGATTACTGCACGCTTCCTACACAAACGTCTACAACCGGATAAAAAGAAAACAGAACAATATAATTTAGTATTGAATACATCATCGTCCGATCGATTCGCATGCGAGAAGTATAATTATAAAAATTCACACACCAGTAGATCACCGATCGTCTAATGGTTATTTATTGCTAATCTATTCATGCTCGCTGCACCTGTTTTGATCACGCAGGCGTTGAAATTCACGAGCATCGACAGCCTGAGGTGGAAAACTGCGCCCACGACACCAAAAGAGAGATTTACCAAGAAATTTCTACTACTTTACGCTAGCGGCAAATGGGAGAATAAGTGAAAATTTTCTAGAGTCCCGGATAATGAAAGGTGCCTGCTAAGGTAGTATTGAAGCGTTCAAGTCAGATGCGCACAGTTTTATAGATCAAGGTTGCTGTGTTTTTATTACAAGAACAAATGAAGAGCGCATCACAATTTTAAATTTTTATTAAACTGGTTTTCATTTATTTAAAGTTCATACTCTAATTTTTTAAATGGATCATTTCATGCTTAATTAATAGTGTCGATGATTCAAACTCTTTATTGATTGTGCTTCTGACAAAAAACTGTAAATGAAATCATTATATTACATCACGATAATTTTTTTTAATAATATATGTTAGTGGAACTTGCAAAAAACCAGAATCAATTTGTACAACATGGATCAGAAATCTTTTTCTCATGATTTATTCAATAATACCCACTTGTATCTGGCACATCTTAATTATTAACATTTGAATACTATAATTAGCGTGCATATATTTAAATGAAAATAATTAAAATTCTGCTATTGAGTTTTTTATTTAAATATATCATCGTCGAGTTAGCTACTCTGCTAATAATTTTTATATTTTACAGAACATGTTAATCATTAGTTTTGGATATTGTACTATGAAATATTGGACAGGTTAAATAAATATTTACTTTTCATATTAAACAACCCACTTCTTGTAATTAATATTTATATTTAAAACCTGCTCAAATTTTCAGTTCTTACTTCTCCAATATAACACAGAAGAATAAGAAGACAATTTGTAATGGTGACATTACGAGAATCTTCATAATGCTGTTAATGTTTTTATAAAGAGTCATCTGTACGTCTAATTATTTTGTTTTAAGATAATAGTACATTGTGCAACAAGTGCAGAAAGACGAGACGAAGCCGAGTGCTGCAATCACACGTGCGAGAAATAGGTAATTCTGCACGAGTTGCACACTATACTTTTTCTATGTCAAGATTTAATAATAATAATTCTTACTCGTCAAAAACAAGAATGACATCTTAAACTCAAATTATTTGACGTTGAAGATTACAACATGATGTGTGCAGTGTTACAAACTATAAATCTATAGACTGTAATATAAAAACTAATGACATATTTTATTTAAAAAATGATATTTTCTTTTCTTTGTAATCTCAATATTGGAAACGAAGATTTGAAATAGTTATTAGTTATTTTATGATATATAAATGTAATTATACTTGACATATTATATTATTAGTAAGTTAGTCACACTTGCGTGTGGAATAATTGCCCACGCTATTCTATACGACTGTGCGAAATACACGATTTTCAAGCTTTGTTTAGTGTATAGAAAATGTAATTTTCAGTAAAGATAGTAGAAAAAATTGTACATTTCCAATCATTACAAAAATTACATGTAAACAAGTCAGTAACATTATTGTTATTTAGACTTTATACAATTATTGTACTGTTAATTAATTATTTAAATGTAAGACTGTTACAAAATTAAGAAAAAATGTATGGCTTATTAGGATTACTAATAAACGTCTTTAATTTGTGCAACGTTAAATGGCGGTATTCCATATTAAGATCCTATTCCATATTTGGTTACTTTTCTCTATAATAAAAGTTTCATATTTCATTTACTAGTAGTTTCAGTAATTGGGCTTCTATAAAATAATTATTCAATTTCAGCAGAAATTAATATGCATCGGTTTGCATGAGATAATTATAAAAAATAATCATTGTTTCCTTGCAAATGCAAGCTTAAAAAGTAGGTAAAGTTCAGCATAATAAGCATAATTGTTTGCAGAAACACTTGGTGTCATGTCAAATCTACACATGTGCAGGCTTATTAAGAAATTAATAGCAGTTTGTGAGGCAATGTGTATTTAATTACAATTTCAAAATTCAGTGTGTAACAGTGGTGTTATTTACGGCCACACATTATATTCTAATGGGTTGGAAGTGTGCTCCGCGCCGGTAATATGGTTCTCACTAACGCGATACGATCTCGCGCGAGACAATAATGGCGTGTGCCTAGATTCGTTTTCATAATGATAATTAACCTTGCAGTTTAAGATCTATGCCGCGTAAGTAACATTCACTTTTTTTTTCTTTTCGTTCGTTTATTTCATCTTCGTGAGTTTATCCATGCGCGGTTCATTTGCACGACAAATCTCCCAAAAGATGCACACAAACAAGAAATGAGGACGAAAAGTATTTCTAAAATATGTCTATTAGAGAATTATAAAAGATCAATAAATAATTCGAAAAGTCGTTGTATTTTACAGAACTTAATCCTAATATCTTTTATAATTTTACAAATATGTGTTTTTAATTTATTTTTTTAAACTTATTAAAATTCTAGATGCTAGAGTTATTAAGAATATTAACATTTACAACAAAAATTAAACTATAAGGTAAAAATAAAAAATAAATTAGTAGAGCCTAATGAATGACTAGGATTTAGCAATCCTCAAAAATTCAATCCCACAAAAAATTGATGGCTTCTCAACAAAATTGTGCTGGATTTATGTATAGCATAGCATCCACTTAGCGGCGTCCTTGAAAAGAGCAATAACGTGCGTTCACGCACTCTTTATTTCGAACGATTTAAACCACTCTGTGATCAGCGGTCAAGTTACGTCACCTTATAATCCGGACACGGACACTAAACAAAACGTGAAGCTTTACGCATAACGTGAGAGAGGTGTAGCTACAGCTTGATTTGGAAGCGCCCCGGGCCAACATTTGGGTAAATTGGTTTTGGGTTTCCTGGTCCGAATTATATTTAGTGGGTGTGGATTGAGCACCTAATGGGGATTCCCAGATTGATTTCGTCTTCTGTTGTTTTGAACTATATTTTGTTGTGAACTCTTTAGGTAATGCAATTATTCCTAATTGGTTTTATAATTTATTGAATTAGTTGTAGGAGTGGGTGTACCTTCTGATATACCAACATATTAATTTTTAGGAAAGCAAGAGATCAAGGACTTACTAAAGATCACCAAAATTTATAACTGTTTCACTCGGACCACTGGGGGACTAAGATTTATGAACTTGACAACAACAATCAAATTTCAGTTTCTAACTGGAGTAAATAATTTCCGAATCCTACAACTACTAGAAAATAAAAATTTGAAAGTAATAATAGGCCAGAGGTCGTGGGTTCGAAACCCACTGAAGAGTATGGTCGCTTACTCTATTTCATTTATTTACTAAGATATGCCCGAAAACCCTGATAGGTCTTCAAATAATCTACCACTTACTGTTGATAAATTGTTCTCAAAATCTAATCAATTCATAACACAAACATAAAACTTCTCTTACATATATGTATGTGCTGGAGTTAAAATGATAGGATTTAAGATATAAATATAGTGAATTAAACCATTTTCTTTTGTATGATTTTAACTGGACCAAATGTTATGATTCTGGGCTCATATAATATACATACAAGCATTGGACTTGAAATTCTTCAAATTTGGCTCAAAATAGATGGGTCATTGTAGTACCTGTATACATTCCTATGTTGTTATTCGGAGATATAAATTTACTGCAATGTTGCCCGGTTGCACCAACGTTAGTTAAATTTTAAACTTGGTTTAAATAAATAAAAGCTTATCTAATTTTTGACATCAATGTCAATTTACTCTATATCACATATAACTCCGATTTGCTTTTATTTATTTAAACCACGTTTAAAATTTAGCTAACGTTGGTGCAACCGGCATAATTCATTTATTTTAAGTCAGGCATACTAATTTTCTGGAATTTTCATATTCAATATTTGTCGGGGTATATATGAAAATTGATCCTTAGTTTCTACGAAAGGAAATCAAGACAATAAAGTAATATAAACATCAATGTTCATACTATATCTCCTCTTTTATTAACATCTTGTAGGGGTGGACTTAAACTGTTGGTCAAAATTATAGCTTCCCGAGAATTGTGAAAGAAGAAATGAGGAAAATATTGTCATGAAATATTAATTTATTTTAATGGCAATAAAACATCTTCAATTTGATGGCTATGATTCAAAATGTTTTACAGGTTTATTAAATGTCTCAAAGTGTCTTAATTTAAAGACAAAGCCTGGTCGTATCTGGCTGCCCCGTGCCGTTAATTACCGCTAATTATTATAATGAATGCACTTGCATCGCGGGCATTGCAGCATCCTGCCGCCGCCGCCGCGAGCCGCGATTGTTCCGCGATGCTCCACATTGATACGCCGTCGCCTCCGCCGCCACCTGGGTAATTAACACAAGGCCGTCGGTAAGGAAGGTCGCTGCGCGTGCTCACTGTAACACTGTTTGTTCCTTGCTTGCTCACTGCTCGTGTCGTGTCACTAGATGCATGCGACCTGCGCTTCAACTTGGGAAGTTTGTGAAATGCGAACTGTTACGACAACCATTGTGAGGCTTTTTCCTCGAAGTTGAGACAATTGGTTTATGAATCAATGTCACTGGGGCGCTTATGTAACTATTACTGGGTTTTGTGTCTTTGTGGACTGTGACAATGGGGTAGCACGAACACATTCTAGTCAGCATTCTTCTAAATTTACAATTGTATTAGTATTCTTTAATTAAATAAATGTTTGAGGAGCTACCTAATTGTCTGAATTATACCTCAAAAATTTCTTCTAGATTTCATACTACAGATCAGTATCGTGTTCGTCCCAATTTCGTCTCGCTTTTCATATAACCCTTTTTTTCTGGATGGGGGTACATTATGAACCCCACCGATTGTTTTATTTCTTGCATTTGTGTAAAATTTAACTTTGACAGCCTTGCTTTTATATATGTCAGTTAAGATATTGAGTTTATATAAAAGTTGATACAATTAGATGAATTCAATTGGTATTATTGTTATTCAAGGCAAAAGCAAATAGATCATGTGTCCTCCTATTTGTAACTAAAGTTACACAGCATTTTATGTTTAGGGATAATTTTTATAAATAACTAAGAAATTAAAATAGGATTCATACTGATGCAGAGCTACAAAAATTATGTAATAATTTTGGTGAATGAAGTGATATGAGTGATGATGATGATGATGATGATGATGATCTAGGACTTATTATTTTGATCATATAAATATCTCATGTTTCATGAAATTTTATACTAAGTGAAGTTTTGGCAAAATGTTATATTTGAATAAAATATAGGGTCCAGAAAGTTTCATGTCCTTCTATATACCTAAACAAATATTCCATAAGTAAAATCCTTAGAAAAATTACATCCCGTTACGGGAAAGTAGTTTTACTTTTCTTGGAGTTTTCCAGACCCCAGTGTGACTTTTGTGTTACTGTGAAAGTAGCGTGACTGTGCAGGGTTAAAAATAAGTACTGCTTCAAATTTGTCGAGCGTGAGTTGTGCAGGCTTAGGGTGTGTTTGTTAAAATTGCGATCGAAGCAGCATAAACAAAATTTATACAACTGGCACTTTGAAGCATTTTGCCTTTTTCGCAAAAAGTGATAAATTCACGTAGTTCATATAATTCGCAGGTGAAGTAGTATAGTATGCTAGGTTGACCATATTTTATTTATATTCATTAAAATGGAACTTTAAAAAAACATAAACTTTAATTGCTGTAATTCAACAGTTGCTCCATATTTATACTGCAATGGTCGTAATTGTTGAAAATTAATATTTATTATTACCAACCAATACAAATTTACAATAAAACTAAAACAATCGGTATTTGTGATGACCAATTGGTATTTATGTTTTCTAGTGCAATAACTCAAAGAAAAAAGTGTAATTAAAAGAAATCTCAGAGTTAATGATAGATATAAAACCAGTTGACGTATAAAATTGATCAATTAATTGATTTAACCGCAAACAAATCATTCCAGTTTTTCCTGAAACGAAAGTAAACTAATCGATCGACTTTAATTTATCTATCTTAAAATCGTACTAATTTGTTGTGACGAAGAACTAATTTATAACATGTTAAATTATACAAAAATCGAAATCAATAATATTTGATCAAATTTCTCAGAGAAGGTCGCAGATGAAAGATGGAAACTATGTTAAACTCTTCAAAATTTCTGTGATTACTTTCAGTTTTACTGTAAACAGCAACAGGATTTGCTCGCGTTCTCAATGTCAGGTACAATCGTAGATTCTTACATTTTGAAATGTCTTAATAAATATTAAAATGTTTGAGAAAAAGGTCAAAAGATTCCGGGAGTAATTAAAGATTGTATGTTAATTGGAAACGATACACATTTTGTAATCAAGATCACGCATCTAGCATTACAGCCAAGGACAGTGCAATTATTTCCTAAAATTTGATTAACACCAAAAAAATCTGGAAATTACTATTTCTTAAATAAAATTTCACAAGGAAATAAAATATGGGAACTTAATAAATAGAATGAGAAATTAAATTAAAATATTAAATTTGCAGACAGTTCGGGAAATTCAGTCTTTCATTTAAATAAATAAAAACATACTTGCTACCTGCTTGAAGCGATAAAAAACAAATAAAAAATATATTAACATTATTAAAATTAAGAAAGATAAAAATAGAAGTCTTATATTTTTAAACAAAATTTTTAAGTAAATATCTATTGGTGTAATTAATTAATGATGTCTCAAAGATTTTTGGTAAACTATTGATCCCACTCAGTAATAAAATTGGTAATTTGTGATACGCGGAATATTTTGGCGCCGTCTGAACTTTATTGAATTTATTTGTGCAAGTTGTTTTGCGAATTTACATAACACCACATGTGGTTTACTGTTTTAGTGTTTTCTAATCGTAATGATAGTGAAGAACTTTTAATTCAATAAAAAGACAATTAGTGTCAAGAGTAATTTACGCCTGCATGACCTTTCTTTTATAAAAATGCATTAATTATGTTAATTTCGCAAACGCATACGAAGTTTTGGTTTTTCTCATTAATTAAGAGTTTAATTTTACATTTTAATAAGCGGTTTTTGCTTATGAAATTAACACTTGACGACATGATGAAATTTTACGTCTCCCACACTTAAATTGATAATTTTATTTATAATTTGCGCGCAGTCCTGACCTGGTGGAGAATTGAAATGCAAGTCGCGAATGAAATAAAAAGAAGAAGGATGTAATCTCAAGGCCATCGTGATTCTTCCTTTCAATTATTTCCTTCTTTTACTTTTATACACACATTCATCTAACACTATTGTTTGAAATGTTTCGTAATTTCACATTAAAAGCGTAATTAGAACATTTTTAATTACTATTTTCCGACGCTATTCAATATTCTTAGATGAAAAAGCTGTTACGGTTAATTTACACCATTAATAAACAATATTAATTTGCTCTTTTGAAAAATAATTAACTAGCGTAAATTACCTGGATTCATCAGCGGTCTTAATTAGTAGCTACGATCATATATTTCTTACAAACATATCAAACAAATGCTAAACATAAACAGCAAGAGCAACGGATAAAACGATTTGCTTAGAAAATTGCGCATAATTAATTATCCTGCTATACTAAACCAACTAAAAACGTTAATGCTTAGTTAATTGTACGCTCATTTTCACTTATTTTAGTATATTTCATGGAAATAAATATATAATAACATATAGATATAAACAAACTTACATTTTTTGATAAGATGTTCGCTCCTCTGGAGCATATCTGAAACCAAAACAAAAATATCATTAACCATAAATCTATATTTGTTATATTATTTTACGCTATTCCGGGCGGTGACTTTTTTGTGTTACATAAAAAACACTATTTTTGTATTGTTCCCTATACATTTGAACTAAACCCTATACATTTTGAACTAAAAATATAAATAAAAAAAATGTTCAGATTGAAATATAATTTGAGCCTAATTAATAATTACCATAAGAAATAGAAGAAATAACTTGAATATTTTTGTTGATACATCTATCAAAATATTTTTTTTATACTCCCTTGTAAATATATCTCTATTATTACAATTTTTTTCGATTAATTATAGTAGTAATAATTTACGACAGTGAAATATTGATTTATAATAATTCACTTTTCTCGGTCAACCACAGAATAAGAAGATACGGTAGTCTGACAGTTGACAGTATATAGTCAGTTGTCATTGTGTATTTTTATGTTGACGTTTTTCATCGTGTGTTTTCAACCAACTTCGATTATTTTCAAAAGTTAATTCCGAATTTACAGAACTAGAAAAAGTATAGTATTATATTCAGGATTATGGTCATTATTCACTCGGATGATTTACATCACTCGCCTACGGCTTGTGACGCAAACTTCATCTTCGTAAATAATGCTTCATATAATAATACACTATTAATACCATTCAATGCATTGTATTTTATGCTATATGCTATATGCATCCATTTTTAATATCAAATATCAATAGTCAATTAGCCACAAATGAAACAGTTTGGAAATATTGAAAATATTTTGACAGATCTGTCAACAAAAATGTTCAATTTATTTGTTTCACTTCTCATGACAATCTGTAATTCCTCTGAAATTTTGAATTTTCCTTTACTTCTATTTCTTGAAATATACCTATTTGTTTAAAATAATTTAGATTTATTAGGTGCAGTTATTTCTTCTAAACATTTTTTGTATTTACATTTTTAAAATCCAACTGTCGCTACAATAAGAAAAAAGAATTATATTTCCTATGGAAGACAAAAATATAAAATAAAAAATTGACAAATAAATTATTTTATTTTTGTAGTATAAATTCACAAATTGTAAATAAAGTTATTTAAAAATTGTTAGATCCTCAAAATAGAGAATAAATTAAGAGATGTATCGACAATAATATGTTTCAAAGCAAGAGCATTTTACTGGTTGAATCAAATCAAGTGGTCGTCCGAATATTCTGTGTAAATTTTGTCTGTAACTTCAAAGGCGTTAAAATGAGAATCGCTTTTGGAAGGGGCAATTAATATCCGTCTATAAAATTAGAATTAATTCAGCGAAACTGTTTGACCCGAACAATCTTCCAAAGAAAAAAATTAATGATTACTTTTTAAAAAGGTTATACACTAGCACGTATGAGAAATTTTTGTCTTATATATCTAGAACATACAACACAGATATTCCCATGACATTTATACTCATCAATCGATCAGAATACACACATACACTCACACGCACATGTAATAACGATTCTATCATTGATAACCGCAAAAAGTATCACTGCAACTCTTATTAAATACGAACTTTATGCCTAAAAGTACTGTAATTGTGATGTTTCATCAGATGATGTTGAGATTAAGAAAAAGATGTTATGGGAGGTGTAATTAAGCCGGATTGTTACTTTCCGCAAATGATTTCATTGAGAAGATTAATTGTTTCGTAATGGCGTTGATTTTGAGGAAAGTGTATTAGTTGTGACGTAGCTCGAACGTGGCGCTTCTGCTGCGGATGAGGAGGTAATTGATGGGTTCGAGATCGCCGCAGGCGGTGTGACTTTGAACTGATTTTTGTGGAAAACACAAATAAAATAAATATTGCATCACGCCATTTACCCATTTAGGGAGGCCGTTCTTCATTCGCTGATCCAGCAGAAGTATATTTTATGTTTAACTGTATTATAATTACTTGTTTATGATATATTTTTGCTTCCTAAAAGTGGTTCTTTGTGGACTAGTCCGACAAAGTAAAAACAATCAGCAAATATAAATCTTTTAAAGTATAGTTCAGTAAATATACACTGGCGAGCAACAAAGCAGGGACACAATTTTTTATGTCATCATTTTTCTAGTACTTAAAATAAAGCGTTTTGTATTACTGTTACTATTAGTGTGCATAAAAAATAGCATAATGTCATTTATCGGTCTTTTTAATGGACAATATTAATAGAAAATTAAATTTATTTGAATACTAGATGAAATAAGAATAGTATTATATATTAAGGGAGAGAAGTTTATGAATTTTTCTCGCGGGAAAAAATACGCTTCTCTTCTGCGATGCATATACTACTTTTTCACGACCCCAATATTATGATGGTTTTTATGTATTTCACATTTATTTGAATTGTAATATAATTTATGATAGTTACCTATGATTTGTTTAATTTTGTTCATTTTTCAAATTATTTGAACATTTTCCCTCACGACGGGAGAGAAAGTGCGCAAATCTCCCATAGATATGAAATTGGCTGTTGCTGTCATAATTTTGGTATTACAAAAACTGAGTTTCTTTCCCGGTCGTAAAAAATAAATTCTTAAAAAAAAATACTTAAAGATTTAAAACAACTAAAATAGCTCATATAAATTTTTATATTTCGTGTTACCTCCTCCGGCTCTAACTATTGCAAAATTATAAATTTAATTTCAGATTCCAATTGTTCATTAAATGAAGTGATAAGTACAGTAAGCTATTTTTTTTTCTACATCTTAATAGTCCATTGCATCGTAAAACACCAAAAGTTTCATTGAAAGTACAACAAAAGAAAATGTTATTAGCAGAAATTTCAAAAAAAAGTAGTGTTCGAGTGTTCTGAAAGTTTTTTCGGTTTAATAAACTTGTTCCAAACAACAGAGAAAAAGCACACTTTAAAATTATCATACTTTGTCAAGTCAACGTTATGTGTCAAATATAATTGTCATTCTAAGCTAAGAAAAATAATCTGCAATACAGTCAAACATCAAATATTAAATTGTCTCGTCCATAAAACCCTAAATAATGTTTTAGTTACATAAATATCTATTATATTGAAGTGACGGCCGCAAAGTTCTTATTATTCCAAATCTATTAAATTTCGGAAAATTCATCGGTAACGCAGTCAGCAAACGCATGCGTGCGTTTACGCGTGCGAGTGCGAGAGTAAAATCGTGCCGTCATCATTTTCTCGTATCATTCATCATTATTATCTTAGTGCTTTATTGAATTTATCATGCGTTAGTTTAATAACACTTGCGTGGTATGTAATTACTATACATGCTATTATGTTTCATAGTTTACGACGATATACTTTCAAAATTCGATTATAGACCTACGAATTTCACTTATTATGTCTCAAATACACACGAATCGCCTGATGACATACGCACGATTAATCACTTCTATAAGAATACAAAATCCAGTATTGTTTTATGGAATTAAAGAAGTCATGGCTTTATTCAACTTTCAAACAATATTTAAAAACAAATATAGTTACACGATATTACACACGACTTTTCATACATATAAAGAGTAGATGTTTCAGTTACTTATATGTAAATTGAAAGCAAGTGATAGAAAAATGAAAATAATATTTTTATTTTAAATATGTTCGATTCAGTTCTTGCCGTCGATTGGTTGCTGCCGCGATATGTTTTTCTTGTGGCGTTTTTCATGCTTGATTTGACTGTTGCTCTGTGACCGACTGTAAAAAAATACTAAGATATGTCAAGTTTGTGCGTTGTAGAGAAATCGTAATGAAAAGAACACAATTGGGTTGTGCGATAAATATGTTATGGTATGGTTGATCCAGCAGTGTACAAAACAACATCTTCATGGTTTATGTGCTAGTCGTGAAGGTACTCATACATGCGGTAATTATGAAGATATTCTCTGTGATAGAGTTAACGTAATATGCGATAACGTATTGACCATGACTGGTAATGATTGCACCACATATGTCAAGACGCTCAATCGAGTGTGAGCGAGCTGCTAATGATCTCGTTACTTTGCATTGATTAAAGGCAATTACTTGCGCTCTCGCGGCACTTGTGTGAGTCGCGGTTTAATCACGATCACCAATATACATCACTACAGCGTGTTCCAGAATTCCCCAGAAAAGCACAAGAACACAATATTTGATTTGAAACGTTTTAAAGTCCCTAGAATACGATTTTGATATTTTCGCGATGATGTGAATTTCTGTATAGATGGATGGATGTGTGTGTATGTGTGTGGATCTTTAGAGTTAGGGTTTCTCTAAAACTGCTAAACTGAAATTTTTTATATTTTGTGTTTTACATTTGTATCCCCTTAGCAAAAACTGATTAGTTCTTGATGATAATCCAATGACCGGAAGTGGTAGTTTATTGCGCCAGATTATTTTGAAGTATCTCAGTCAATTATGGTTTTATGGAAATGTTTGTATACTATTTCAAATGTTATTATTTACAACATCTATTTGAAAAATTCTTCCATTACTCGCACCATTCACAATTTAGAATATGTTAAAAAAATATTGAATTTTGACATATTCGTTTAAATCTGTTGACCTGTGCATTTCAAAGTGGGATACGTGTTTCTAGGTGTACTTCCTGATAAGAAATCTATGATGGTGGCCAACGTCAATTTTATACTTCTTTATTCATTGTAAGTACACATTTTCATTATTTTTTAACCATAAAGTGTTTTTGTTACAATGCTTATTCTAAATATAGATTTGTCATTTCTAGAACGTTATAAAATGTAAAATACGACATTCTCCTATAGAGCAGATTCATGATTGGTAAATGCTTATTGGTTTACAATTTAATAAAAAATCTACAGCGGGGGGTAATGTGGTAGAAACATCAAATATTTATATTTTGTACGCATGCGAGTTGGAGATTTCGATTGACCAAAATGCATATCGTGAATTGTGATCACCTACCCTTAATTTATAATATAAATAATCCTCAGTATTATTTTTACAGTCGACAATGTTGCAGCCATTATATTTCCTCTAGTAACAATCAACAATGTACAGAGAACCAAAACAAATACGTAAACAATATTTGTAAATAAATATGTATAAGAATGCAACGAAATTCTTCAAAGTAAATCTGTCTCTTCTGTAGCGTGTAAGAGAATGAAGAGTTTGGGAATGGGGTCGCTCCCTGTAGATGTGCGAGCACATGTGCACGTACCTTGGTAATGTGGTCGTGCGCAAATGATCTATAATCTATTGAAAAATAATAACGTTCCGGTGAACTTTACGCGGTGAATGTTGCGGTACGTCACGAGTCAAACAGAACAGTCGAGTAGAATCATCAAAAGGTAGCGATCAAGTGAGCCACGGGCAGCGCCAACTCGCCGCTTATTTAGTCCCTAATGACGGGGCTATTCATCTTTACCCGTCCGAGGGCATCAACCGATTTGTAGCCAACAATCCGCACTTCTGCAAGAGTTACTAACGTCCGAACTATTCAAATGTACACGAATGAATAGGGAAATATGTTGCGTGAATACAGATTCCAAGAATTGAAAATTAGTTTATATAAATAGCTCTCGAGATGCGTCTCATTAACTCGAAGTAGTTACATTGTGCAAATCTACATAAATATTGAACCGTAAATCATCTTTACGATAATAAATATATAAATGATTAAACTAAAAGCAGTTTGAGATAAGGATCGCTGCGAAATCGTGAACGCTCGAAGATTATCGGCCGGATAATCTTTGAAAGGTTCGCGGATAACTTATTTAACCAGTACAAGAATTTGAGAATAACCTCAAATTTTTGATTAAAACACGCGATAAAAAGTATCACGAGCCATATTTTTTGCTACACTTAAAACAAATTTTGTAAATTTACTGATTCACAAAGAGCACTTTGTTGGTCAAAATATGCGTTAATTTCTCCGTGTCCCGTTAAACGCTTGCGGCGGCGCTGGCTCGTAATTAATATCATTTTGAGACAGTTCGGTGATTGACGCCTGAATCGCGCCGTCCAGATATGAAAACATGTTGGACATGTGTACAACACAAGCCAATTTAACACGATTCCAAATGAACGATCAAGGTGCCTTAGCACAACGAAAGTACTCTACGATATTTGACAGTAATCCTTTGTGCATCTTTTCAATCGGTAATTGGTTTTTGTAAACGTGTTGTTAAACATTTTTTTCCTGTACAATCGGAATAATAATTGTGGTTATTATCAAAGATGTTTGTGATTATCGTTGGTAACATGTGTTGAGACTGCTCTTGTAGTCTTGTTAGTCGGAATGGGGGCGTGAGTGAATTAATTTTTTACTCCTCCTCACAAAGCAACGCATTCGGTAATGAATTGGTACACATGTTTGTGACCATTAGTAGCGGGTGGTAAATGGTGAGAACTTTACTGATGATTTCAACAGAAGAGTTGTCTCGACTGAATATTGAATAAAAAACAAGATGTTGGAGAAGCAGTCAATTTAATAAAATCCAATAAAACACCAACTTTTCGATTGCAAATCAGTCATCTGGGTGCTGATACAAACAAACAATAAATAAAACGTACACATAGCAAGGTAAGCAGACTTACATAATTGGTTTTTAAAAATTCCCAGCTACGAAGAAGAATCTGATCAAATGGAAATGTTACATATCCAAATAAATTAAAAATCGGTGAACGCTCAAACTGATATTCAAAACCTCAGCTCGATTTATTTAGGGATTTTAGCCAAACAATATGGACTATTATTGTTACAATAATTAGTTTATTGTTTATATTTCAACAATTCTTGTGATATTCTATTAGTTATTATTTTTATTGTCTAATCCTGTAGTTTTGTCCCTCAAGTCCTTGATTGGTTGGTGAGTGGTTCCTTACTTCTTTATACGATTACTTCACTAGAAACTTCTGGTATAAGTCAGTTAGTGACTGTTAAGTATGTGTGTGTAATTTACCTATTTTTGACGATAGATTTCTGTAAAATAAAATTTTACATGACATTCTTTAAATTTAAAAACCCAATTATATAAGTCTGCTTACCTTGCTATGTGTACGCTCTGTTTATTTTTTGTTTGTTTGTATCAGCACCCTGATGAAGACTGATTTGCAGTCGAAACGTTGGTGTTTTATTGGATTTGATTAAATTGAGTGCTTCTCCAACATCTTGCGTTTTACTGATGATGGTCGATGAGAGTTTTTCTAATTTGGCGAGACCTTTCGCGGTTGTTTGGTGTCGTGAGTGGTCGCTCCCTAGTTTATGCTCGCATGCGTCGAATGCGATTCCGTGTGTACAGAGGAATTGTTCACAGTTCATAGCGGAGTGAAGATCCGTGCTTCGAGGCATGCACAACGAGGCGATATCACGATGGCTTGGCCGAACTCGGCCTATCAGCTATCTCACATTTCACGATAATTGCAATCAATGCGGCGGCATCTCTTTCGGAAAAACTCCGCATTCGCCACGGATCATCCCCCGATTGTAATTTAATTCTTGTTACAACCGAAGCGAGACGTTTTGCAGTTTTGCAGTTTTGCTCTTCCTGATTCAATCCTTTCTCAAAGTAAATAAAAGTGCAGTTTCTAAATTGTCCGGATGGTTCGCGACTAGCAAGTGAAGCACAACTGATCATTACTCTAAAGCCGGGGTGTAATACATATTATTAAAGTGGAGAATTTTCTTTAATCAGTGTTTTCCCGTTGCGCAGCCCATCATTTCTTCATTAAGATAGTGCGGCTGCGCATTAGCTACGCTGACAGCGTCACGTTTGTGTCCTATACGCGCAGCACACGCGCTCAACGTGCTCTGCTCGCTGCTCGGATAATCGCGCACAGCCTGCTCGATGCTTATCGGACAACGGAACGGTGGGTTCTTCGTTGCCACTCATCCGAACACTACACCACATCGCACGATATACTTAGAGGAAATCTCAGTAATTCTACACCCATTAATTACTTAAGTGAGGTACTCGGTCGTGCACCTTACAGAGCATTTCACCGGAAAGCATTCTTATGTCAAACTCCCGCATTCCTTATCCTCAACTATACCACTTGCGTCTTGCACAACGATCTATACAATAGTTGATGATTTTATTGGCCTACCCCCTTATTGTAGAGCATAAAGGACAATCAGGAGTTGATCCTCTTATCTTCAGCTACAATAATGAACGTTAAACATGTAACTAAATTTAGGAGGATAAAATCTCGAAATGTCTAATAAAGTCTGACTCATGTTCCATTACAAATAACTTTTCTCTGATATTCCTGGAGCCTTGCCAAAAAATTTAAAATTTAACTATTAAGTATGTCAATGGAGAGATATTATTTTAACGTCACATGCAAGAAAGAGAAACATCCATGTTTTGAAGTTTGAGATGGTGTTTTAACAAGGTGATGTTTTTATTTTTGAAGTTTGTGATTTAGGAAACTTAATAAATTTAACACACATTTCATTTTCCATATTTAGCATCATTTTAAGAACTGTCATCTCGTGATAGCGTTTTGTTTGTTTTTTGCCAATTGACACCCACGTGAATTTCATCGTAGTTCAATGAAAACATCAATAGATGGAAATTTGCTTCTATATAGTCCTCCATTCTATACACAAATTATTGTAATTATTTTTATAACTCGAAATGTATCTTTTAGCTTCTTGACAATCAGTGGATGACATCAACAACAATTTCTTGGCAGGGAATTTCATAAATACGGCGCTGCCCTGATCTTGCAAAGAGGGCAAAAAGCTCGAACAAAATATTCTCGTCGCTCGCGCCAGCATCTAATGAAGCTATACACGAGTGCACACAAGACGAGTTGCGCATGCGAGAAGTAAAATTACACTTATTAATATCCCTTCAAATCGGCGGGGTCTATTCAATTTGTTTGATAACAGATAACAGGCATTTGTTGGTTGCCACGGGCGTATTCTCTGGCTGGACGTCTTCATACAAACGCATTTGTTAACGTGCCCGGCGCTGTCGCTCGGTATGCAGGAAATGTGAACCCGGACCACCGGTGACAAATCTATCGGATTTGTTAAGGATTGTGCAAGCCAACCACCACGTTTACCATAGATTTGTATTTGTCCGCCACGGGCAGACACAAATATTCTTTCAATATTTTTGCTGAACAACTACAAGTATATCCTTACGTTTTAATAAAATACGTGCACTGATAAAAATGTTTTCTTGGAACAAACAGATTCTTCTTAAATGAAGAAAAAAATTGATTTGAATAGTGCCAATTCGATTTCATTTTCATTGAAAACTTTTGTAGGTGTAATTAATTTAGTTTTGAAGGAACATATCAAAATATTCAACTGGGACTCATTATGGGGACAAAGTACTTTGAACAGGAGTAGTTTTAATTCAAAATGATATAGTTTTAAATACTGTTATGTTTAAATGACTTCTTTATCATTATATTAAAAACAATATTTAATATATTCATTTTTTGTCAATTCAGAGAAAAGAAGATAAATAAAAGATATTCAAATTTAATATTTTCTTTTTTTGAATTGAATATAATTAATTTGTAAGAAATTAAATTTTCTTCAACGAATGCATACAAAAGGAAAACTGAAAATTTTCTTTAAACAAGAATTTATTTTTATAAGTGTATGTGGTGATAAACCAGATAACTATAATAACACATTTCATTTTAAAAAGAAATTGATACAATCAACCTGAGATTTTCCGCACTCCTCAGAACGAAAAAATGTGCGGAAAATCCTGATAAAACAGATAAAATTACGAGGATTTAAATGCAATAATCTGTGACCAAAGTTATTTTTTTATATATAAATAAGAAAATTAATTATTTATAGTTTACGAGAAATTAACTATTAAAACTTAGGAAAAGGAATACGGGATGTAGTTTTAGGAAAAGGGAGATAATTGATGAAGGAAAAGAAATTTTATCTCTTGTAATTTTATTTATTGTATATTTAGTCATAGGTTTCTATGATTTTCGCTTATGACATAAATGTCTGAATCTGAAAAACGTTAGATTCAAAACGCTATGACCTACCCCCATCTATACTGTAGAAATTTGTCGTCATTTGAATGGTAAGATTTGAAATAAATTTCAAATTGAAAATACCATAAAATTATGTAGTTTTTATTATTATTATTAAATATCTTTATGGTTACTTTTCTTATTTTCAAATTTGTTTTTTTTTATTCGACTAGGGTCATAGAAAAGAAACAAATTCATATGACCGGAAATTTTGTCCGGAAAGTTGAGGGTCCACTGTATTTTGTTTATTTCTACAACAACAATGTATATGAATTTTTCTAGGAAACACCAATAAAACATTAAATTAAATTTGCGCAGTCCCATTCCTATTTCGTTTTAAAAAGTAACAATTTGTATCTCCAGTAATCTGTAATTAACCAGCAGAAAATTATTACGAAAACGTGCATCGAATGTTCGATAAAAAAAGCGTATATGTGGTATAAAATCTGCCCTTCCGCTAGTCGATATACATTCTCCAATCCAATCCCGTCACAGTCCATACACAGCGAGACCGAGAGTTTCGTTTCCATGCCTGGCATTGAGATCTCCGCGCCGAAATCTTCCACTCGACAACTGTGAGAACAGGCTGATATGTTCTAATTAACCTTGATTATACACCGTTTATCGTGTGTTACAATGTAATTCCGCTGCAGGTATCGAGCACCAAGGCTGCAGGTCGCGAGATTTATAGATTTCAAGCCGGCCGATTTACTTTTGTCCGGTGAATTGTTTTGGCATTGATGAAGGATATCAATTTTCGGAAATTGATTTATTGATTCGTGCGCGCTTGTTGGTTTATCATCTTTGATCACATTGATTTATATTTCATTTCGTTGTTACTATTAATTTTTTACAGTGAATGCAATTGATTTTTTATGCGTGCACCAATTATGTAACTAAATTATTGATTTAATTCATACTTTATGATTATTTTATGGACTATGGACTATTATATGAATGATATTGTTGTGTTGGGTGAAACTAAGGAGCAAGTAAGAAAAATGATTGTGAGCATAAAGTAGGGAAAGGTTAAATCTGTTATTGAATGTCTATGAAAAAAAATTGTTGGTGTTTGAAAAGAATGATTTGGTGACTGATTGTAACGTTTCCATGAATGGTATGAGATGAATTTATTTATATTTGGGAAGTATGTTCTCGAGAGATTGACTATGAGGTCGTCGGAGGAATAACTGGTTAGGTATGATTGATGGTTTGTAAAATATAGACGAGCATGTATGAATCGCACTGTAAATGTGGACGAGGCGAAGGTAATGTACCAGGATAGGAATGTTTGGAGGAGATTGATTGTTGGTTGATTTGCTTTTATTCATTTTAATTCGTTGCTCAGTCTACTTGTCTTACTGTTACCATTCTTTTCTTATTCAATCTTTCAGTCTCATTTATGATCATCAATATCACGACAGTCCTAAGAATTTGAGTCTCATATATCGCGGTGCTTGATTCGCGTCCAATTCGTACTGACACAGTCAAAATTTCAGTCTCATTACTTTGACATAATTTTTTTGCATTCCAGAAAGGACAGATTGATTCGAATGCGAAGCGTTTTCAAACCGTTCATTAAGCAACTCCCCGGTCTTCCACAAAAGGGTGGAGAGTATGATGGATTTTTATAGACGTTATACTCGTCTATAGATTATAGAATAAACATATGAGTTTCTGGAATATTATAAAAAATCTTTCATTATTTCTAGTAATCAATTTTCATAGAACGAGATATTATGTATTATTAACTGTGGAAAAACAATTTGCATAACTGTTTCCTTGCCCGTGATACACTTTCGTAAAATCCAGTGATTCAACAAATTCCCGCCATAAATTAAGTTAATTAGCGACATTTCAAATGTCTGATGAATACGCACACAATCTGCATACTAATTAAAGTTGAATTCAATAATAACGCGTACAATTCATCGCGCTGCCGTGCAGATGCATTCAGGCGTAAGGCGGGAATCTATATTAATCACTCGGCCAGCAAACAATTTGTCATTCATGTGTCACATCCACCAAGCACGCGAGATATAAATTGTGCACACGTTTGCGATTTCTTTTAAAAGATCATTTTACCAGACGTGTTTATAAATGGGTGTTTTCATATTCTAGCACTTTGGAGGAATGCACACGATAAACAGATGCCAGGAGGAATTTATATCCCTTTACAAGGAATATAAATAGTCGCCATTTTATTTTATATGTGATTGTAATGAAGATATTTATCTAACGATTCATGACATCAAATGAAATCCGAATCAATTATGATGTAAGGTTGTAGGAAATCTAAAACTGAGAAACATTTAAAGTGGTATCTAGTTTGGCTTAATAACTATATTTAGCGGCTAAATCCAAACATCTAAATTAGAATCAAAGTTTAACACGTTTTTTGTAAACGGAATTCCATCCCTAAATTGACGTCGAAAACCAAAACATTATATAATTACCATGTGAAGCACAGCACGGAAGAAACCGAGATTCTCCCATCGTAGGTAGCCATGTTCTGGTGGTCTCCCAAGACTTAAACAGTTAAACTAAAACCTAACGCCGTTTGAACTCAGACATTTCTCCAACGCGTATAATTATTTAATTTGACTTAATTTTCTTATTAAGTGTGACCAGAAAAACGGGAACGTATGAATTAGCGTTCACGGCGCACGATATTCCAATCTTATCGTTAGGATTGAGATTTAGCAATTCCTAACGATCTGGTGGAATTGCTAAATACTGTGTTTTGAAGAGTCAAATTACATTCGAGCTGGGCCGGCGACGCTCCGTAATAACAGCCATCAACTCCGCCGTGGCAGATGGATTGTGGCTCTGCTGGACCGACTCAAGCAGCTGTGAATACGAGCGTGAACCTGTCACTTGTGGGATACACAGCCCGTAATGAATTTCAGACTGATCCTTCCTTTTGTTTCGTTCTTACTTCTCGCGATCTTTACATCAATCAGCTGTGCGATATCCGTACCCGCATAAAACAAAAAGTACTTGGCTTTTTAAACAGTATCTGCAATTTTAGATCACAGTGGATAATTATATAAACTCGCTATTAGCAGTCTAATTACAAGCCAATAATGTAGAGGATTTTTAGTCACAAAGGCACACAATGATTTGAATTTATATTAGGATAAATTCTCCTTAAAAAATCTATATACCCAACACATAAGTTCCCGAAAATTTTAATTTATAGACGATACAAAACATAGAAAAACATTTCAAATAAAAATTATTTTAAATCTCTTTTTTACTCAACTCATGTATTTGCTGAGATATGCCCCAAAAATATAATAGATCTTCAAACAAACTACTACTTCCGATTAATGGATTGCTTTCAAAACCTAATCAACTCCTAACATAAATAACTAAAAATTTGAAGTTATCGTAGACGAATATAGTGAAATCGGATTTTAGGGACCTTAAAACGTACACATCTGTTGAAAACTCATTACCGAAAATGTTGATCCATCAGTATACCTCTCTTATAACATTCAAGTATACCGTGTGTAGAACTGAAATGTGGCGTATAGGGATTTCAATGCTATTTTTTCATGTTGCTGTATTTTTAAGCTATACAACAAAAATGGAAATACAAAAGTTATTTCGAATATTATTATTGTTTCACTATATATCAATCAAATGAATATTAATATTTATTAAAACATTTAACATATCAGAAAATGAAATCCTCTAATAAATTCGAATGGCACATTACCTTCTTGAAAGGTATGATTTCAAGGGATATTTATTAGAGGCCCTAATTTGTGAATGACTGCTTCGAAAAGTAGTATACTCGTCACGGTTGCAAAATGGCTCTCAAGAAATTGTAACAGATGCGATAAGGATCATAACACCGCATGATCATTAAACTTGATTAAACTCCGTTGCCACAAAATCAGTTAAACCTTGTGGTCAGCGGTGAATTCTGGAGCGCAAAAAACGCATCTTGGGAGCAATTACTTCCCGGGGGACGAAGAGGGAGCCAGCGGCGCGGGCGGCACCTGCCCGTGAGAGAAGCGCGATCAACTCTCAATTAGGATCAGGACGTGACGCTATGATACGCTGAACTCATGAACTATGGGAGCGTGAACACCAGTAATTAACTTTCGGCTCGTCGCTAATATAGTCTAAAACGATGTATCGCATTATAACCCAATCTACGAGGACCGCACACGAAAATATTTTATTACGCTATTATGCGGGTTGGAGTAGTTGAGTTTACTTCACCTGTGCTATACGAACTTTGATTTAGTGTTTTCTCTTTGGTGAAATGAAACCGCAATTAGAGAGCTTGCAGCTAATGATGCCCAAATTTTTACCAACTGTAATTAAAATTTTTTATAGGTTAAACAGTGTCAAGTCCGACACCGCCTAAATGGGACGAATCTTATTTCTCTTTACAAGCCAACACCATTATTCAAATCCGCATAATAAATTATAATCTATAATTGCTCCTTTTCATCAAAGTGAATTTATATAGAGCAGAATATTAATAGACAGCAATTTGATAGAAACTTTAAAAATTTGAAAGAATAGTATGATGAAGTACTGTTTAATCCTTCATTTATTGGTGAAAAAACACGATAGATTTAGCATTTTGTTTTCGACTTATGTATATTCACGCTATTCCTAAAACACAATCAACCAACAATCAATCGTCAAATATTCCTATCCCTGTACACCACTTAGTGCGATTCATACATGCTCATCTATTTTTCACTCGGAATTATTCGTTCACGCAACAAACTATCAATCATACCTAACCACCAATTCCTTGAACGCCCACGCAATCCTTCACCCTCAATCACACTTGCATATATTTCCTTTCGAAATGGCCAAACCAACTCAACTGACTCACCTCAACTTTCAACATTCTTCTGAATCTTACACTCACCATACATCGACGTATTCCGGATACGATCAAGTTTCGTATACCTACACATTCCTCTCAAATACCTAATTTTCACAAGAGTTATAGGTCTTGCATGCTCTTCATCCACAACCAATATTCAGAACCATACATCAATGTAGATCCTAACACATCATTACAAACACTCAATCGAGCATCTCTAGATACATTCACATTTCGAGCAAATATACCCAGTGCACCTAATACCTTGCACCCTGCAGACACCCGCATTTCAATCTCCCTATCAATACGTCTATCCCTAGAAATATACTACCCAAATATATAGCTTGTACAAAAATCCGTGGCGATTGATTCCATTAGTGTTTCTCGGCAGGTATTCCATAAGAGGATTAAAGAAATTTATGAGGGACTACTTTACAGGGTTGTACTGGATAATATTTTCAAATGAGTTTTACACAAACAGACACAAGTAATATCAAAATATGAAAAATTTTAATAAAATGAATTTCTGAAGGTATATTTGTATAAAATTATCTTACTTAACAGTTTTCGGGGAAACAATTGAAAATATAATCGTATTAAAAATTTCGGAGATTGAAGCATCTAAGCCAAAAATTATAATAATCCACTCCTGAAAATCAGACAAACTTGCAACCCGTTGGCTAGGGCTGGCTTATCCCATTAGCAAGTCAAGTCAATCGCCACGGATTTTTGTACAAGCTATACAAATTCATTCGCTTGTTCCAATCTCACACCATTCCCTGAAACACAAATTTCGGTAACTGTGAAACTCACACAAAGTACGTAATTAAATTGTAACAAATTAATTGGTTTCTGAAATATTATACGAATTATTATGTTTGCTTTTTGTTGTAGCGCAACTTTAATAATTGGAAATATTGACTCGTGGGACAACTCCGTTTTCTTGTATGGGCTGTGTTATTATTATTGACGAAGATGGGAAGCGGACTAACGATTTTGGTCATATGCCGCCTCATGTGTTTTATGAATAACACAAACAACCATTATCTTCAGTGGGATTCGAACCCACAAACTCTGGTGTGCTAGACTAGTGATATAGCCACTGCACCACCGAGATTTTATCTTTTTATACAAAAAATATTGTAGAAACCTCATCCGTGAACTAATTTTTTGAACTTCCAAAAGATCAACTTGTGTCCTATGCAAGATACCAATGTGTTACACATCTCCAAAAAGAAGACAATAGAAATTTAGAAACTTTAGGTTTATTCAACTTTGCTAGTAAAAACGCCCAGTAAAAACCTTAACAAGAACCCGAATATAACTTCATCAACCATCAACATTTACGTTAATTGTGGATGAGTAACAATTTGCATGACGTGTCACAGTTTGCTGGCGAGCGTGTGAACCGTCCACACACATACATGCATAAATACACAGAGATCTGTAGCGTCTTCATCAAGCTGAACACGCACGCAGTTCTGGACGATCCTCTCGGCGGCAAATGAGAAATCACCACCGCGGAGGCAGGCATTTCCATGATACACCGAGGCGCGCAATTCACGCGGCGCCCAACGGGTAACGTGTTTATTAACCGCGGGATTAAATGCTACTAAAGATGAGTAAATAGGCTTGGCTAAGTCTTAATCAATGAGAGGGAAACATTCAAGTACTCATCATTGTAAATAGTATTAAAATAAAGACATCTGGAATAAGTTCTGTAATAATTTATTTAAACACCACGAGCTCTATATTAGAATGTTTTAAGAGAAGTATTTTATTCTCGGTTTTAGCGCTGTACAATGTACTATAATTTTTAATTAAAAATTGCTTCGAATAGAAGTTCCAGAGAAATATATTATCTCCCAATTTTATTTGAAGTATTTTTTATAAAATAATTCAGAATATTATACAATGAACAGCGCTAGAACAGAGGCTAAAACACTTATCTTAAAACACCCAAAAATAGAGCTCATGGTAAAGCCATCATTTGGGATTATTCCACATAATCAAACATATATACAAAACCATTTGAACACGTATGACTTCTTGCTTGCGTATAACTTTTTTTTAAACCTATTCCATTTTTTGTTGTCATTGTAACTATGAGTTTATTTTACAATATTAATAAAATGTCTTCAAAATTTTCTAGCTAATAATACAAATATTGCTTTCATAATATTTAATACGACACATATATCGGACATTTCTCAATTATTTGATTTGACATATAGATCTTAAAAATATTTTAGTTTTTCTTCTCATTCATTCATTCATAAGATCATTGAAATATATTATAAAAAATATATAAATAGTATTATTAAATCTATAAGCAGTACATATTTTATTTGTAACTTTTTCACAACTATTTCTGAAAAAAATTGAATTTATTATTTTTTGTGTCCTGTAAACTTCCTTTTCCGGTTTTTCAATTTCATTCAAATTTAACTCAACTCTGCTTATTTTCATAAAATTTATAATTTCCAAGTTTCGTTACCATATATTATTTCATTTATGAGATATTGCACACTGAATATGACATCCATCCACATACCCACACACACATCAATGAAAATGGTCAAAACAGAACAGATTCAGTAGACCTCAAAACATGTATTTCCGCAAAAATTTAGTCAGTGATTATTTTTGTTATGAATCCAATACATTCTTGCACTTTGTGTTAGAAAGTAAGAAACAAATCTTATTGAAGTATAAAAATATTTCAATTTGTAACGTTTTATCGGTAATGAACGTATGTAATTTCAAATAAACTGTATATTTATGTTTGAGCTCTCTTCCATTTCAGAGAACCACATCGAAAGAGATTAAAACGGCAGGACAATATTTTAATTTAAATAATTTGTAAACATTGTAATATACGCTTGTATGTTATAAGCTTGTAAGAAATAAAATTAATTAGTAATATAAAAGAAGTAAGTAATGAAGTAAATAGCAGGTAATTAAATAATTACTATAATTACAGTCAGAATATTAAATTAACAAGATATTGTTCATCGACGTAAAAAGAAATAACTCAATATGAAGATTCCGAAGAAATGTAAATAGATCTTCTGCGATAATTTAAATAAAATCAAGCGCAATTTTAATTACCCGAGTGGTCAACAATTCCCGGATACCGATTACGGATATGGTGATCCTTGATGATGCACTGTGCAATTATCATCCTCTCTCTTGCTTCTCTTACTCTGTCTAATTCAACCGCGTCTATTTTAAAATAAATAAGCGCTTCCACAATTATTATTTAGTAGTGTAATTCATTCCACCCGGATACGAGTCTGCGTTAAGTAACTGGAGCTGTCTCGTGATGCAAATTGTTGTGATAAAAAAAACTGCAATTTATCTAACCGCAGTGCCATTTTTTATTGTTTTATTTTTCATTTCGCGGCATATTAAAATGCAATTCCCAGCATTTTTTATTACTATTGTTTACATTGGCGCTTTCATTTAAACATTGTATTAAGATCGCCCAATGTAAAATGTTGTCAATTGAATGATTTGTACTAGATTCAATAAGATTTACTTTTTATAAACACACGTAAATAACTAGAAAATGACGCATTTTACTGAAAAATATGATGAGAAAAAAAAGATACAAAATTTAACAAGAAACGAAATTAATTTTATTTCATTTATATTATGCATTTAGTTTTAATAATAATAAATTTATAAATTCATTTCAAATAAATTTGAAAAAATTATAATCTATTTATTATATTTATACATTTATTTACTGATATATAAGAAGAGAGTTTTGTCGACTTCTTTGTGTCATTTTTGAGTTTATATTTATATTACATTCCAAACTTTAAATATCATAATGACAATTCTAACCTCGATCAACTATTATCTATTATTCTTGTCTCATCTACAGTCGTACTGTAATTTTAGGTTTCTTTAAATTGGCAATTCTTTGTGACATGTGAAAAGATGTTCGTTGCTATTTTACTCTCTAACGATACCAACGCCCTGCACGGGAAAATTAAGTACTAACGACACAGTAAATCCCCATATTGGAGAGTCGACACACGGTAAAAACAGGTATATACCACATTTTTTATTTTTGAAACTTATTTTAATTTTAGTGGAGATGCATTTTATTATCCTATTTAATGGATGTTTTGTACCAATTTAATCCTTGAATTTGAGCTGGGATATTGCTGAACTGCTTGCTTAAAATGTTGAAAAGAAATAAACAAAATTTGTATAAGTTGAAGATAATTCGAATAAATAAGTACATCAAAAACAATATTAAAATAAATTATACAAAAGCGTCTATAAGAATTTATAGCACAAAAGTGTAAATCAAATCTTTCCTTGTGATTTCTAGATTGGCACACGCGTCCAATTGGAAATACACGAGCATGTGCAACCATAACCAGATAACAATACTAATACAGGTGCATTGAACGAAACTTGCACATATATGCAGTTACATATTTATACATTACAAATAATATATATTTACATATACATAATGCTCGGCAACAGAGGCTGTTGTACGCGATAGTAACATGTTAATAAATACAAGCGATCATACAGTGTAATCCGTGTATTGCCTAGCACAAATATTAGCTATTTCTTTCTGCAAAGTCTATAAAGTACGATTAATACGAACCCTGCAGTAAGATTGTATTTTATGAGAAGATAATAATAATATTTGTAAGGTGTAGCCAATGCTTTTGATGGGTAGGGTACAGTATTGGTTATTAATTTTACTGGGTTTTATTCACGCACACGTGCGTAGAAATAATAGAAAAACATTGAGGGAAAGTTAGCAACAGTAAAATTTAATAGTTCTAGTGTGTTTTACTATCCATGTGACAAGAAATGTAATTTATACTTATTACTGTCCTGATTTCAACATCATAATCTTAGAACAGTACTTCTGTTTACGCACTTGATTGTATGAGCTTCATAATTAACATTTGCAGTACATTCATGTTATTACTAATTTAGCGATGACGCTAATATGAGAACGAGTACACCGCAAATTCAACTCGTTGCATTCCAGAAAAACAACACTCTAGTGTAAGGACGTCAATAGTTATTTTCTCTCTTACAGTAAAATAAAATGAAAACTTAAATTTAGCATTCTAAATAGGTACATATTTAGAATTTTGATTATTTCTCAGACTAATGCCCGGTTTTATAAAAAAAATAAACTTTAGTTAAATTTACTTCATTACTAAATTTACATTAAATTATCCAAATGACAATCAAATTTTTTATGATAATGAAGTAAGTCGTAAAATTATTTGAAAATTGCAATGATGCGCATTTATTAACCTGAACTGGGGTCTGGGAAACCCCAAGAAAAGAAAAACTATACTATCCCATAACCGGATGTAATTTTAGTAATTTCTGAACCATACATTTGATTCAAAACACTACATTTTGCCAAAACTTAAGTTTTTTATTTTAGACTATTGAGAACAAACACATACGGATTTTACACTGATTGTTTTTTGACCTGGGAATAACCTCTGTAGTCTGTAGCTTTTATGTTTGTGTTGCCTTACTGTTAATACCCGATAAAATTGCTACTTTTCTCGTACTTACTTACTACGCTACTAAACGTTACTAAAATCCTAAAAACAAATAATTCATTCACTCACCACTTCTCCTCCGGCTTTAGCACGCTCATCTCCCTTTTTGTTTCATAGGACGTCCTCGGGATCTGGACGAAGATGGATCTGCAACGCAACATTAAAAATCAGAGGTGTGTACAAATAATTTTGTCACATATTTTAACAAATGTAATTAATCGTAATTATGGATATAAAATTTGCTCTTGAACCCTTAAAATTTTCCGAAAAGAGTTTATGATTTTTCTATATTAACTAAGTCCCAAGAACCACAATACCGTTGTGCGCATCTTCGTATCTCGAATAATTTTGAAGTTACAGCGATTTTTGATATTTTTAAAAAGTGAATTTTGTGGCACAATAACTCAAAAACTAAGCAAGCTATTGAAAAACGGTCTTCTGTGTTTACTTTTGGTCACATTTGGAATATATATACGAACTTTGAAAATTTTTGAAATTTTTTTTTAAATTTCAAAGGGCGGAATCTTGAAAAATATAAAAGATACGGACTTCTGGTTTGCACCATTCGATTCAGCTCGTTTAAATACATAAGTATGCAAAATTTCAGAAAATTTGGACAACGGATTGAAAAGTTAAGTAAAAAGTCTGAAAATGACCATTTTCGGCCCAAACGTCAATGGCGTTTGGCCCGGAATTAGCCGTTTTCAGGCTTTTTGCTCTATAGTCGAAACCCGTTGACCGATTTGTATGAAATTTTGCTTACTTATGTATTTCGGTGAGCTGAATCGATTCGTGAACACCGCGAGTCGATATCTCTCATATTTCTCTATTTATTGATAGTCCAAATTTTGAAAAAAAAATCAAAAATTTTCAAAATTTTCAAAATTTGCTAATATATTATAAAATGCATGAAAAATACAATACTGAAGTAAAATATCGATATTTTGTATAATTTTGGAGTTACAGCCCCTCAAAGTTGCAGTTCGGAAAAAATCAAAAATCATCATATCTCATCAAATATAAGAGATATGATGATGCGCTCTACAGCAATGAGTTCCTTGAGAGAGCTATTATATAGAAATGCAATAAAATTAACTGCAAATTTTAAGTGATATTTTGGTGATTTTTTTACATTTCTCAAAAACCAAGAAATGCTTCATTGTATGTCACGTGTCTGCATTTTAACTAATCCTATCATTATTATACTGAGAATAAAGCTCTATAGATTTAATGTCGTAACTGATGATGAAATAAAAAAAATAATCTAATTAAATATAACTCGAGTGTTTGAAAAATTTGAAAAGAATTTTTCAGTATCTTTCTCAAACTTGTCATTTGGCAATAAAATTTCGAAAGATCTGTCAAATTATTTTCAATTTATTCTCACTCTTATATAACAAGAGTGTTGTTATATTATTACTGAATATTTGTTCAAAATCATAGAAACTGAATTTACAAACGAGGTAGCATCGAAGTTGAAAATTAGATGAAATTCGTGGGGATTCTTAGACCCCAGTGTTAAAACAATAGTTATTTATGTATCAAGGCACTGAAGTTCAATTTTTTATTACGAATATGGAATTTAGTTAAACCATGTGAGTGATAAAAAGGAACTTCAGTGCCGAGGTGCATATTAAGTTTTATTTCAAATCTAAAATTCGGAAAAACTGTAAAAAAATTACAATATAGGTTAAGTTTATACATCTGTCAGTGGTCAATTGAAACTGACAATCAGTGTTGCCAACCTGGAGAAGTTAATAACACTCAAAATTATGTGTTTTGTCCTCAATTTCGTCATCGGAATTAATTAGTTAATTCTTATTGCAAATTTTGTTTCATGTTACGTCCAAATTTACTATAGTACGTCAATATATCTGCCAAAATTATCCAACTTGTACAATAATTATTTCACGGTTGCCAACACTGCTTTGCTTAAAATCGTCGTATAATGGGTTACTTTAGTGACGATTTCTGAGCTTTTAATGACGATTTTTGAGCACTTTAGTGCCGATTTCAAATAAATAAATTTATTTTAAAAATAAATTTAAGAAACAGGTACATTTCTTTATAAAACCGGACATTAGATTTTTATAATTTAGTTTATCTTCAAATTCTTTTCTATGAATGAAGTTTCGTTTGATGTTTTTCGACAATGAGGAAGCGTCGATGCATTGTCTACCCTAAAGTTCGTTAGGTGGTGGCAAAAAACGAATGTGTTTAATAAACATAAAGTGTCCGCATGACTGCACCAGTGTGTAGTGCGTTGTGAGTGTGTGGCCCGGAGTACGCGGTGCCGAAATGCATTTATCATGTTCCTTTATGTGGCCCATGTCTTGTCTTCCTGGATATTCATCGACACCGACCGCCGCGTCTATCAATGGCTCTTGTGCTCGCCATGTGAATGTCTTAGAACTTAGACGCATTCCTGTCTGCGTGCTTTTGAACGGTGTCATCCTTTAATGATGTGAATAGCTATAACCCCTAGCGTTTCATTTTCACTTCAATATTATTTGAAAAATAATTTTATGTACAATATTGTTGCTATAACAGCGGTCTTTTTTTATAGAATATTTAATGGGAAATGAGTATTAACAGAGAAACAGGAAATATCGGAGATGAGTCATATGAGTTAGATTATTAGTCGAATATAAAAGAGAAGAATCTAAGATGTAATGCAAGAATTTGAATTGCAATCAATAAAGGAAACAGTGGAAGATACGAAATTAATATTGCATGGACATGACATCTTGTGAGGATGAGAGAAAAGAAACAAATTAAGACAATAAGGAAGTTAATATTGTCCGGGAAAAACAGAAGAGGAAAACTGCCACATGCTTGGACTACGGTTGTATATTTAGAGCAACATAAATACTTTGTGCCCGAATATAATATTTTTCCGACGTATCATTATAAAAGAAACAACATTTATACAATTTCATCAAAATTAACGAATGTATTATATTCCTGTCAAAGATTGTTGTAGTTGTTTTTTTTTTTTACTTCATATCCATGATGATAAATAAGTAAAAAAAGAATAAATAAAACATTTACCGCTCGTGACTCTTTGAGAGGGGCGACAAAAATTTTGTTGCTTGTTGCGATTGCAGACGAGAGACAACATAAAATTCCTTAGAAAACAAGAAAACAAATACACGCGTAAAAGTGAACTTTCTATGGCAGTAGCCGGAAAAAGATATTTCTGGACATCGATCGAAATCAAAGAAACAAGAAAATGGATTAACTTCGTCATCTTGGGGTACGAGAGGATCGGATTACATATTATTTAATTTAAGAGTTCAAACGAACATATGAAAGGTTTATTTTATTGTTGAGCGTGCTGAATTGTTCGGTATTTGTGGAATTTATTAAATGCGACATAGATAGTCACTATAAATAATTCACATTTATTTATGCCTTGCAATAAAATGCTTCATAAGAGAATAATTGACTCTGTCTAGGATGGAATTTAAATCTATAAATTCTGAGAGTTTGTCTTTGCGTAATAGTCTCCAAGAGAGCAAACTATTTCATTTTTTATTGTTATCAGTGTTCTTCATTTTATGCCTGGAAAATAATTACTTATGTATCAAGGCACTGAAGTTTAACTTTTTATCACGAACATGGAATTTATTTGCCGAGGCCCGTAGGGCCAAGAAACATCATGTGAGTGATAAAAAGGAACTTCAGTACCGCGGTACATATTAAATTTTATTTGAAATCTAGATTTAGAAAAAACTGTAATAAAAAATTATATAGGTTAAGTTTATACATCTGTCAGTTATCAATTGGAACTGACACTCAGTGTTGCCAACCTCGACCATTGAAGTTATCGTAAATAACACTCAAAATTATGTGTTTCATCCTCAATTTCTTCATCGGAATTAATTAGTTAATTCTACTTGCAAACATTGTTTCATTTTACGTATATATTTTCTACAATAAATCATATATCTGCCAAAATTATCCTACTTGTACTTGTACAATATTTATTTTACGGTTACCAACACTGCATTGCTCAAAATCTTCGTATAATGGGTTATTTTAGTGACGATTCCTGAGCTTTTAATGACGATTTTTGAACACTTTAGTGTTCAACAAATATATTTTTACGAGCTCATAATCATGTCGTTTGGCCCAGTTAAAATTTTACAAAGTAAAATTGTTTAATTCAACTCACATACATATATGTAAATCAGGTATTATGTTTATGTTACGAATTGATTAAATTTTGTGAACATTTCATCAACAGTAAGAGGTAGATTATTTGAAAGCCTATCAGGGTTTTTAGATATATCTTAGTAAATAAATGAGATAGACTAAATGTCATTGGAATCAATTTTTATTTGAAAGTGTTGGTAATACCAGCCAATACCTTTGGGTCAAATGAAATATTTATGTTAGTGATTTTCGTTAATTTGTTATAATTTCAGTTGTTATCTTTCCTTAAAATAATCTTAAAAATTACAGAATGTAAGTTACAAATAAATTGAGTACAACAATTTTCCTTTAATAAGATCAGAACATTTTTTAAAGTTATTATAAGTTTTAATTGGGAGAAAAAAAATGCGTTCGTTTATTTATAAAGAAAGCTGGAAACTTTTTCTATGGATTCCTTATTGGTTGAACCATCCCAATGATGGGGCATCACGCAAGAACATCCCGCTCTATCTGTCTGTGGTGTTTGGACGCCTGAGCTCGCATCACCGATTCCTTTAATGAAATTTATCATGTGTTACTTATTGTTGTGACCCTCATTGTGCGTGCGCGTTTACCTTCAAACACCTCGGTCTATTTCTCCTTCATACCACCATCAAATCCCACTATCCCCCTAACACAACCCCCGTACCCCAACCTCCCAATCCAGAGAAACCTCTTCGTGAAAGCGGAGCCCTCGTGTTTGCAAGCAAAGTCTGCATCCATTGTCGCCAAGTGCGGATTGACTCCGCTATCTGTTTATACAGATTTATGTGCTGTTAATACAGTATCGATGCTATTGTTAAGTCATGGACATTGACAATATTAACACACTGCTTCAAGTTATTTATGTGCGCATATTGTTTATCGCTCTCGGTGATAAGTGATTTCAACTTTTCAACGGCCGGTAAGGGCAGCCACACGGAAATTAAAAGATATTCAGGGAGCATCTGCTTCTGCTGTTCAACACAATCGGAAGATCTGATTGTGTTTCTCCGGTGATGAATGAATCTGAATCTCCGATGGTCAGTTGAAAGCTGTAGCTGTTGTTGGTGATTCCATGGCTGCCCTGATTATGCATGGCTAATCGATGTTCGTTTAAAAGTATTTTAAACTCGAGTTTTTACACAATGCCCCAAGCATCTGTATGGTAATTTCATTATTGTTGCTGTCAAAATATTTTTGCTTTACCTTTGCCGACAGCTCGGTGATAGTTTTGCTCTAGTTTGTTTATAGATACGTGAGAGAATTCCGCAATTATAAATTAAGTTGAACATAGTTATAAATTGGCTTCATAATATTAAAAATTCAACTACAAGATAATCCAATCATTTAAAGATTGGAAACATCTATTTCCAGGAGACTTTTAATTATTTATCACGATTTAGTGGATCAGGTTTTCTATTAATACTTACGAACTTATTAATAACAGTCTTCGTATACATGATAGGTTATTTTATTTATTTAAATTCCTAGCAATTAACTTTCAATGTGGCAAGGGAATTAATATTTTTCTTTCGTATACTTTCAATAGTTTATATGCCATCATACGATATCATTTTCAAATGTCATATTCAGAATTTGAATGTAAAGTAAATAGCTCCGTGGTAACGCTTCGAACTGTGCATCGTAAGAATAATGACCATAATCCCGAAAATAATACTATAATTTTTATACTTTTAAATTCGGAAACATTTGCTAATAATTGTATTCGGTTGAAAAACGTCAATATCAAAATACGCAATGACAACTGACTACAAGTCAACTGCCAAACGACCGTTGCTTGGTGATCTACATCACATCTTTAAAATAAGAGAATTATGAATCATAATTCATCGAAAGTAATGATGATATATTTATAAAGGTGTAGGAATAGTTATTTGTCAAACAAGAGAGGAAAGCGCTTCTTTTCTCCACTCGAGGGAGAGTGCAAAAAGCGCTTTCTTTTCGTGTTAGACATTTTTTTCATGACATGCTTCTAACAACGATTTGCTTGGACCTTAAATACACTTTGACAACACAACACAAGGTGCAAGGCGGTGTAACAGTGTTGTCAATGAACCAATCTTAAATCAAAATTAATTGTTAAATTATGATTTAATCTGGAAAAAGAAAATTATAAGAAATAATTGTAAGATAATTTAAAGTATGTATATCACTAAAATAAGGATTTTCAATAAAATTAGGAATTTTTTTAATTTTTACAATATATTTTTTGTAAATAAGATTCATATTGGGAACACTTCTGTATTTTTCTCTCTAGAGAGGAAAAAAATATGTTCCTCACTGTTTCGGAAGAAAAAGATGTGATTTCCCGGCTTAACATAGAAAATATATATTTTTTGATTGAGGCAGCTTCGTAGTTTGACAATCGATAGATCTTGGGTTCAAATCTCTTTGAATTCAATTACTAATAAATAGTAATCTCGTAACCAAAGAGATCCTCAGTTCGATTCCCAGAAATGACAGCAATTAATGTTACTTCACACACAACATTAAATATGTTTCAAACCGAATTTAAATAAATATAATATCCGGTGATTATCATGATCTATAAAAGTAATTAATTCCACAAGTTCATATTTTAAGCTCAATATTAATTTAATTACAAAAATGAGAGATAGTAAATCGTTGCTTGTATCAAGTCGGCATCATTTCTCCATTCTCAAGTTGTGTTCGGCGAGACAAGCGTGAAGTTAGAGTCAAGAAATTCAAAGCGTTATCCATCTTGTTTGCAATAAAACAAGTGCATATAAACACAAATGCTTGCCGCAGTGCACCGCTGCAGATTCATGAATCCGAAGTCGCAGCAACAATTTGCATGATATAATGCGACTTTCACGCGCATCATTTGTCAAAGACAACCAGCAAGCTGCGTACGCATGAATATTAATGTTAAATCTTATGTCATCAATTAGGATGCATTAGTTTTGATTAACATATAATGTCAACTACTTCAGACAACTTTCATGCCGGACTCCAAGCAGCAACAAAAAAGGATTTTTGTTGCTGATTGCCGTCTCCAACGAGGAGATTTCTCGATTGTGTAATTGTTTGTGCAGATTACCCTCAATCTAATCGTTAGTTATAGGAAGCAGATGAAGAGGTATTGCCGACAGAATAATTGCCATTAAATTAGCGAGCGATTTCAATGAAATTCTCCTTTGATTGAGACGTTCACATTTATCAATCATTCTATATTTTAAGAAAATAACATGGCACGTTAACCAATTGGGTCACTTCACATTTTCGGATTATTTTTACCTCAAGCCACATATCTGTAAAGGAGGCATACGAATCATGCTAAAATTCGGTAGTGAGTTTTCAGTGGTCCCTAGAATAGGATTTTACTAGTTTCGCGATGATGTATGTGTGGGTCTGTCTGTCTATCTGTCTCTGTAGATCTCTGGAGTAACGCTTTCTAAAAAACTACCTACTGAACTGATTATGATATTTTATATATTATGATATTTGTATCCCTTTGGGAAGAGTTGATTAGTTTTTTGTGATAATCTGCTAACTAAAAGTGACAGTTTACTTGAACTCTATCAATTTATTTTGAAATATCTGAGTACATTATGGTTTAATGACAATTTTTATTATTAGAAAAATATTTTAAATATTATTACCTACAATTATTATATGAAACATTTTTCGTTTATTCTCATTATTTACGAATTACAGCACGTTAAAGAAAAATTATATTGCGACATTTTAGTTTAAATCTGTTAACCTGTACTTTTTGAAAAAATAACAAAACAATGCTTGAGCATTTCTTGATAGTGGTGGTCCGTGTTCCTGTATTGTTTGACAAGAAATCTATGGCTGAAGGTATTGTGGTGCCCATAACAGTTTATTTTTTTTTTTTTTATGAAATAATGCATAAAACTGTATAATTTATGCTTTTCAAATATTTTGTCAGAGCTACGTCATTTATTTAAGGCCAATTACAGTAATGTCACTCTAGTGAGCAAATTTGAAACTGTTTTGATTTCGTCAACTATCTTCTCATTTATTGAAAGCAACAGCTAATTAACTAGAGAACACCGCTCACCGCAACATTTAATAATCATATTAACGATATTATATGTAGATTATTATAGTTCTTTTTTCATATTTGTACTTTATAGATACCATTATTTTCAGGTTAGAAAATTGGCGTCTAACGTAAATGTGTAAGTGAATTCGCACCAGCGAAAGTTTATCACGAAAATTTTTAATGAATATTCAAATTATCTTTATTGCAATATTCATAAACTGAGCTTTGTATTTAAGCAAAAAAAATGTTTTTTTATGACACTATTACCACTGAATGGTTTAAATATTTACACTAGTTGATATGAACGATAATCGACTATGACATGAAATTAAATAATAAAATAATCTTCAGACTGCAGTCAAATTTTACACTAATAACCAAGGGCCAACGCACAGAATGAATTGGTCGCGAATCATGTACACCGGTACTTGAGGTCCTGGTCCACCAAGAACTGTCATGCCATGGATGATAACCTTAAATATTAACTGCAAGTTGTTCTTGGTAAGCGCCCTGTTAAGCAAAACAGGAAGTCCATAATAACACTATCAAATTTCCACCAGGAAGTCAAACCGGATTATTTCATTTAGTCATCTCGAACATTACCACAACTGTTATATTTACCCAGAGGGTACATCTCCCAACATTCACATTCCCTGCGAAAACCCTAAAGGGTTCAACGCTCCAGAAACCAGTTCCTCGATGAAGACATCGTATTTCAAACTTTTGTCACGCTGCCGGCAGCGATCCTCAACTTCTTGTATGCAGATGAGGTGATGGTAAGTAGGGTAGGCCGTGTCCGAACCTATTGTCATAGGTCATAAGGTTCGGAGTTAATTGTGACACTGTAATTTACGACTCGGGAACAGAGTTACCCTATGTTAAGGGATGTTACTTGATCCAATAAAAAGTTTAATTGTAGTTTTTGTTGTGTGTTTATGGATGTGAAGAACTGTGGTTTTGAATATCTGTTCCGGGACGAATGAAAAGATAAGGGGATTAATTAAATAAGCTAAGTAATAAAAAGACTTTCAATGGATGAAGCTGTTGGCGCTTGGTGAAATATGAATATAAAATTTAAAATAATTTCCCTTCTTAAATGCCTTTAAACATCTATACATCAAAGTGTCAAAAATATGTGTCGTTTGAAATATTATAAAAGGAATATTTATATTATTAGTTAGAAAGTTTTAAAGAGTAAAATATGAATTAATAGTTTAAAACAAAATCATATTTACAATGAGAACAAAAAATTAAACAGGTTTAACATCTATATGCCAAATAATTGTCAAAATAAAGTTATACGCAAGGAACAAGTTATATGTCTACAGTTGGTTTTATATGTATAAGAAAGTAGTGTGGTGCCCACACCAGATTTTTTATTTTATAATAAAAACACAGTTCCATTGATGAAGTGTTCCAATGCGTATATGAATCTACTGCAGTCTCCTTCATTAATCACCCAGATAGCGCACATCATCCGTCAGTCAGTTGAAAACCACAAACTTCTCGAAGAAAGTGCCAAGTGACTAGCAACTATTACCAGTGCCTTACTGAATAGCGGATAAAAAATCCGTCCGGCTTCGGTGACGCGATCTGTCCGTCGCTCCGCGCGGTGGGAACAAGTGAATGAGTGTTAAATTTGTTGTTGCTAATTATGGCAACTAACGTTTTTAATTTGGGAATGGATGATTGATCTGTGAGAAGACAGCATGGGTTTGAACGAATGAACGGCCTTTGCAACTGGGACGCTCATGTTAATACTCTTACAAAAGTTTCTTCAAATTTATTTTACTCACGTTTCATAGCTGGGTCATTTGTTTCTATAATTAATTACCAATTGCACTACTGTCACTTGTCGAACTTCAAATTAATTTCGATTAAGATTGGATAAATCACCAAGAAGAATATACTTCTTCTGCGAAAAGACACATACCAACTATTTAAATTCTATATAACTACGATGTTTTTCTTTTATCTGCAATTCGGCAGGAATCCGTCCATCAAAGTATATATTAAAGGACATTAAAGTCTACTAGTACAAAATTAAATTGTATATTATTCATTTCGAATCTAACGTACAAGAAATAAAGAAAGTTGCTTATATTTTGATGTTCTACATACCATGGTAGCATTTCTTATTTATTTTATTAAATAAGAATAAATTTGAATATTTCTTGAACTGTTGCTGGGTTTTGGATGAACTTACATTTTGCTAGACATAACGTCACGCTATACCACATTCAGTGGGTTAGCAAATACCCTAAAACACGAACAACCTACAATCAATCTTCTCCAAACAGTCCTATCCTGGCACAACACTTTCGCCTCGTCTACATTCATAGTGTGATTCATATATGCTCGTGTATTCTTCACAATCGGAATCATTCGTTCACGCAACAAACCATCAATTATACCTAACCACTTATTCCTCGGATGTCCACGCAATCGTTCACCCTCAATATCATCCACATATTCTTCTCATTCTCACATACTTCTTTCAAGTACCTCATTTCCACAGCAGTTATGCATCGTTCATGCTTCTTCATCCACACGCAATATTTAGAACCATACATTAACACAAGATTATAAATACTCAATCGAGCATCTCTAGATACATTAATATTTTGAGCAAATGTACCCAGAGCACCCAATATCTTGTATCCTACAGACATCCGCTTTTCAATCTTCTGATCAATACGTACATCTCTCGAAAACATATTAGCCAAATATATAAATTCACTGAAACATTACATTCAGTCACCAAATCACTCTTCTTTACACTTATCGACATTCAAAAACAGATTTAAATCTTTCTAGATATTTAGAACAAAATTTAACTCCAAGTTTCTATAATGGAATTCAACGGTGTTCTTACAAACCCCGAGTGAATTTGTACAGTAGGAAAATAAAGCAAAACGTTCAAACAATCTTTTAAAATCTCCTTAGAGATTAGAGTTGAAATCTATAGAGACTAGTAGCTGTCAGTCTTCGGAATCATTAATTATCTTTATCCGTTCTTTCAGTGTCGTAATGCTTCCGGTAGCATGGCGTGTATTGTACAGAGCGCAGGGCCCCTTGTTCCGCTTCAGGAGCACAAAGTCCATTTTGTTCCGTTTAAAAACTCAGTGTGCGGTTCGGTGCCAAGATCAATTAATCACACAGTGCATATCATCCTATTTAACTAGATCTCTAACCGTTCGAATTCACACGAGTTGAACTGCGCAAGCGTGCTTTGATTTTGCTTTTTATTTTCGCGCGCTATCTCCTCGAGGGATAAAAGCGGATAGTCTATGACAGAGGTCCCAAACAAGAACACCATCTTTACTTCATTATAAGGAAATGATATACATATAGCACTGAATTTTGAGTACGGTTGAAGATGCATCCAACGACTTATAACTGCTGTTTTGAGAGGAGTGTACGGATGAGATGAGATCGTATCCGGAATACTTTGGTGTATGGTGAATGTGAGATTGATTGAATGTTGAAAAAAGTGGGGGTGAGTCAGTTGATGTGGTTTTGTCAACTTAAACGAATGTCGAATGAAAGGTTGGAGAAACTAATATATTCGGGTGAGATTAAGGGTAAATGTTTGCGTGGGCGTTCGAGGAATAAATGGTTAGGTATGATTGATGAATTGACGAAGCAAAAGTTAGGTGTCAGGATAGGAATGTTTAAAATGGATTGAATATTGGTTGATCATGTTTCAGAGGTCGTCCTACTACATTTAGTAGGATTTAGGGTGTATGAATGCATTAGCACAAAGTTTATTTAAAAAACTGTTATATATCTTTCAAAATAATTTTAAAGATTGCCGATCTCGGTGGCGTTGTAACTATGTTACTAGTCTAGCACGTCAGAGGTCCTGAGTTCGAATCCCACTGAAGAGCAGAGTTGTGTTGTTCATCTACTCATTATGCGCCATATGACCAAAAGTAGTTAGTTCGCTTACCATCTTCATAAAAAATATATATCGACATTAAAAATATGAGATTGCATTGTGAATTCTTAAGGGTAACAGTTTGAGAAGCATTTCGTCAGAAGGGGTGCGGGGTAAAACATACCGAAACACTTAACCCCCTGCTTTGTCTCATCCCCTAGGCCTAGATGCATCCCGTTGTTCGCCAAATAATCCAGTACGCACCATAATTAATCACTGGCTTGCAAGCCACTCACGGTGGTTTCACTTCCGTGACAAATAGTGTGTCTTATATGTGTCAACCTCCGGTATTCATATCTCCGACCTGCCCTTGCCCTTCTGATACACAAACGCAGTTGCTGAATATATTTCATGCCCTTTTGCCGACTCAAAAAATTTAAAAACTATTGTAAAGTGTCACAGCTGACGCGAGGAGATTCGATGCGCTTTACCTTTGGTTTCTGGGTCTTGTTACGATCCATATGTTGTATTGACAACGTTTGAAGTGGCAGAGAATGCGTGTTTGTTAAGTAACTAGAGCTCGAGTGGCCCAACGACAGGGGTACCAACGTTATTAATTTAGGGCCATTTATGATTTATGCTGTCGTGACTCCAAGCATTGTTGTCGACTTCATAAAGATGAGTATGTTAATATTATATTGTGAGAACAATTGAAATATGCTAATCTACTTGCACGATAAAAACGGAAGCAAGATGATATTGACATGCCCTTGTTACAATTCTAAAGAAGAGCAATAGTCAACCATATTCAATTTTTATTTTTATGATCTCCGCACTGAGCAATAACCGGTGTATCATCCACATTTAAGTCTCATTTACGTGAAAAATTACTGCAGTTTTAAGTGGACACCCGTTTAAAAATAACAAATTACCGAGTAAAGTTAAAAATAATCTTAAACTGTCCAAGAGAAAAAATATAACACTGGACAAGCATTTAAATATAATGTATGATGCTACCAAGACCCAGAACCACTAACAGTGCCCAGCATTCAAGCAAGCACGCAGGTGTTAAACCCATTTGATAGCAACATTAACTGCGCTGTTTCTTATTTTACAAAAATTCGGACCACTACGTGAAATATCGCACTACTTTAACAAAAAATTAAACCGCATTTTAGTACAATCCCTGATATTTTTCACAAATGCTTTGCTAAGATTAACTTTATTATAGTCACAACCAACGTGGCATGTCACAACTATCGTTCATTATTATCATACCAATCAAGACATCTTATAATTCATTTGAATTATGAGAGATTTAAGTATATCATCTACCAGTCAAAAAAAAAAAATGGTAATGTGGATGGGCCCTTTAACAATTTTGCTTTATTTTATTTATTTGCAAGCTTCAGACATGCCTTTTGCTATGAGACTAAATAAATGAGTAGTAAAAGTATTGAAAACAAACAAACCCGAGCAATGTCTTCGATTATTAATCATATCACGAGCATATATTTAATCATAGAAAATAAGAATAATTACTTGTTGTGAAGTGGATTGAGAATGAGAACGCACCCGAAATCTACTGAACGCAACACATCGGTTGTTCGGTTATACTCACCTAATTGTGACACGATTTGAAGCAAAAAATACGATTAGTTATCAATTTAAAAAAATTATCTTTAATACCAACCAAAACTAACTAAGGAAATTCTCAATGTTGATTAGTTGAAAATAGGAATATAAGTGACACGATTAAATTCCGCGGTCAATGAATGTATTGAAAATAAAAATACAATTGTGAATGAAATTTTTTAAAAACAACTTGTACTGCAATTGGACGTATCTTGTTGAACAAAAACAATTATTTAAATGAACCATTTGACAGTATTTGGTTTTACAATCTTTAAAAAGATATACGCCTGTTTCACACGATGCAATTTATTAATGAATAAATTGTTCAAGTTTTCTTGTCAAATAATTGTCAAGAGTAAAAATATATTGCGTTCGTTTTACACACATCAAGTTTTCCGCCAATTTATTGCGACAATTTCAGTAGGTACCAACACGATAATAAGTGTACAACAAATAAATGTTTTTAAGGCAGCTGTTTTTGCATTAATTGTTGTTAAATATGATTAAAAAAAAAGAAATAGAATACATAAAAGTATAAGATGCAAATTTTGTTGACGAAGAATTTAAAGAAGACCAAAATCTATTTAAAAAAATTTTTCGATGATCGAAAATATTTATTATTAAAATTAATAACTAACCCAAAACATTAATAAGTTTGATTGGTTGGCAATGACTAAAATAAATAGAACATCGGTCTATGTCACTAGCCTAGTATGCCAGAGGTCGTGGGTTTAAAACCCACATAAATTCATAATCATCCACTCATGAGGCGGCGTATGACCAAAGTAGTTGAGTAGTTGGTCTGCTTCTCATTTTCATAAAAAAAATATATAATAGAAAAATAAAAAATGTTTTAATTCGCCAATAAATCGACCAGAAAACTGTAGCAATTTATTGTCCAATAAACTGTATCATGTAAAATAGATAATAGTATATTTTACAGTAATTATAAATAATTTAAATCCATGTCAGTCTGCAGTCCATGTTTTGATAGTCCACCTCAAGCAAGAGCTACTGATTGCCGCGAGTGGCAAGCAAGGCGAGTATGTTTGCTTTAAGGGTGTTGGTTGTTTTTTTGCGAGTGACAGTGGGGCTGTCGCGTCTTGGCGACACGCTGTTGCGCCATTCACGCTGCCCGGATGATAAAGTGGTCTGCAACCGCAACAATGCACGCCACTCGGGTCTGCAATGACTTGGAAGAATCCTCTTTGCAACAGCGACAGCTTGCGAGGATCTTACAGCGGATTCCCACATTAACGATCCCACCATCAATATTCAAACGAACGCTGAATGAATATTAACGAATTACTCTAAATGATCGGAAGTCTAAATTTATTCAAATTTAAATCCATTACCTGATGCTTTACACACGAGGACTCGCATTATTCTTGATTTCGAAAATTTTGTCCCGAAAATTGGGTGAGACAATTTGAGTATGACCAAGCGATTCCCTAACCTCTAAACCCATTTAACCTAGCAGGGATATTTTGTTGTAATAACGTTGGTAAGAGTGAATGAGAACAACTGTTGTTATAATAGCGAGACACATAAGTGTGACTCGTAAAATAAGTCAATAATTATTGTTTAAAATAAAAGAAAATATACAGTCCACTAAAGAGTTGAATATACAACACAAGATGATGACTAAAAGGTAAATTCTTATCTGAAGAAAAATTGGTCCTGAAGTTTTCAATGAATGATACAAATTCTGATCAATAATGGAATATTTTTTGTGGCCAAAAGAGGGATGAGCCGAACCTGATTGAAAAAATCAAATGTGTGTCATTTTTCTCGTGTCACATTACAAGAACCGTTGCGAGGCCTATGCCAGTTGGCCGGTGAAAAAATGTAACAAAAATACTCTTTTAAAAGCATCCCAGAAGACCTCTCGGTCTCCAACATCATTAATTACTCGCTAAGCTTCTCTTTGTGCTTGCGGACAGCAGCTTAAGCCTGGCCTAGCTGCCTGGCACCTTTGCAAACATCTTTCGCGCCGTTCGTGTTTTGATCCACGACTGCCTCCAAATAAATGACAAAATAATCATCATTCTTGCAATGCGGTGGGCTGGACTCAAACATGAATATAAATCACAGTGTTCTAATTAACGATAATAGGTCATAAACTTAGGTAATCATAACTTGAATGAGAATATGAATAGCAATGAATTGTTTCTGAGACTTTTTATAGTATTAGATCAATTACTTTAATAATTATTTTAATAACGCTATTAATATTATTGCTTGTGAGGGCATCGTTATTCCCGACACGAAGCCATTTAAATCAAATGTTCATTCAATTAGTCGTAAAAATGCGCAATTGCAGAGCGAATGCGGACAAACTACGTTTCATACAAGCTTTGAAATATTCTTCAAGGGCTGATACCATGTAAATATAATATAAATTTTGTTAATTTGATAAAACTTAAAACGGTAAGTTAACTGCACTTGATATGATGATATATTTGTTGCAACCAAAACAAGGGTACGTGTGTTTTTGCCTCTTCTATGTTATCTATATTAAAGGAAGATCAACACTCTATGATATTACATTTCCAAAATAATTGTTTTAATGGAAACTGCATCAAATATCATGAAACAAATAACTGCATAATCCTTCAGAACCTAAAGTAAAAGTTGTGAATCTCAGTGATCTCCCTCATTATTTCATAGTAAATTCAAATCTCTTTCTCTCTCACTGGACGTTCGTCGATTGTGCACGTATTGGTGAGTGTGTGAATGGGATGGGAACGGACATACACAGGTCCACGGACAGCGCCGTGTGCCGTGCAGCGCGAACGTCGGGGCGTTGTGGGTGTCAGGTGCTCAATGGACGCGGGGTCAAGAACCTGCGGCAAGTGCTGTACAGCCGCATTAGCAGCCGACGCGCATCACCATAAACCTTACACGCTGGATTGCACACCGAACAATATGGGAAGGTGAATTCTTACTGTTTCCGAAAATTATCACCCTATAACAGGCTCAAAAATATATCGTATACCGAGATCTGATCTGAGCAAAGTGCTTCATCTACAAACGCTTAAAGGAGATGACAATATACTTATTTATAATTTAAAGGAACCATTTTTGGGATGTACGGATTTATTGATGAGTGAGCGTAATTCTATAAATTTTATGGCATGTTGGAATTAAACACGGAATTTCGAAGGTCATTTTCGCCTTTACGATTATTTTTTTTGCGAAGATAGGCAGTGGACTGCTTTGGTCATATGCCGATCCATTCATGGATGAATTGTGAATTATGTGAACATCACAAACGACCATGCTCTTCAATAGGATTCGAACCCACGACCTTTGATGTACTAGGCTATAATGATATAGCCACTATACCACCGAGATCGGCTTTACGAATATTATTTGTATAATTATCCAATAGGTATTCCAATACATGAATTTCCTAAAAATATTAAAATAAATATCATCAGCACGCCTGAAGTGCGGAAACCAGCCGTCAAGTCATGGCACCCAAAACTGTTAGAGATAAAATGGCAACTATCGATTGTGGTATTTGAACTGAGGATCTCATCACATTATAATAATTCATATGTCGCATCGACTGAACGGTCATATTGGCAGTAGCAGTATATGGCGGTAAATTTGAATAGCTGTCTGTTGCAAGTGGGATAATATCTAAAAAAAACTAATTTCACCCGAACCATATAAGTTCCAAAAATTGTTCTTAATGCAAATAGTTTTCCTCTCTGTTTTGCAGTCATTTCCTAAACTTAACATGAAAGTAATACTGTGGCTTGATATTTGACAGATACAACTGACATATTACACTTTTTTATATGGTTACAAAGATATCAGTTTATCAGCGGACACAGAATGGCCATCTTCTCGGTAACGAACTACTGAAATATTGGGATCTTAAAATATTTGAAGTGTCGTTACTGTATGAATCTCACGATCCACAGTCCAATGTGTTACCACGGAGCTATTTACCCCATAAATACAAATATTTAATATTGAACGTAAGTAAATTTAAAAAGCAGGCTCAAAAATATATTATATACTGAATTCTGCTATAAATAGAGTGTCAAACTTAGAGATAGGTGAATGACGTGATAATACATATTTATATTTAAATTAAAATTGATTGTGTATTTGATGTTCACACTATTTGTGGAAAGATGTCTAGGTGAACGAAAGTGATGACTGCCTCATGCCATGCCATTTATATATTATAATTTAGAAAAGAACTTTTATCTGAGTGAACCCCCGTATCATAAAACTAATAATTTGCGTTGAATGAGCGACTAGTATACATGTAAGGATGGACCACAACTAAAAACATGGCGTAAATATTTATGATTACTTGTTGTTGTTAGTTATTCCCCAGGGGAAAATATTCCATGAAGGTAAAGGAAGCAAATAAAATGTGTGATGTTTGCGAATGAAGCCGTTGCGCGATCCAGAGGTGCGGGGTTGGTGGCTGGGCCGCCACGGTCGCTGGTCGTACACCGTTCGGACGCACATAACCACAATAGCGCATTCCCGATACACTCATTACGTTAACCTCCCGTTCGACCCTGCGCTATTGGGAATCCGTTACTTACAACAGTTTTCATAAAATATTTCAACTCATCGTGTTATGTGGCTGTTATTAACCCGAAGTTTATCTCGTACCGCGCATTTACTCGGTAATTCCTGTTCCATAACCCGGTATCTTGATCCCAACCGCTCACCGGCTCACCGAAATGCCGTCATCAGCTCAAATTTGTCAAGGTTGCGCGGCTAAAAATAACAAAAGATGCGCAAATTAATGAGGACAAAAAAGTGAAAGTATGCGTCCAGGTCGCGATAAAAAAGTGACATTTTTCCAATTTGCTATTTGAAATTAACAGCGTTTCTGTGTCGGCCGCAAATACATTAAATTTTTTACTGTCCAAACGGCGAATCACCGCCATAACTCCGCGATATTCACCGCAAAAAGTGGACGCGTTCCGCGAACTTCAAAACAAATAAAAACCGAAACCTTGACAACGGGCAGTGCTAGTATTTTTACGCGTTAGCGAGGAGCAACGCATTCATCATACGCGTCCCGGGCAGCCGGGCAGCTTCGCGCATTTGCGGATGACAAATCGGCGCATTAAAGCTAATCAGAGGCGGCTGGGCATGGCAGCCTGCGGGCATTCGCCTCAAGGAGCCGTCATTTAGCGAAACAAATACCCCTGCAAATAAATTACTACCTCACGAGGGACTTCGCGGCAAGGCGCATGCATTTTTGGAAATTTATTTCTTAATCGTGACATCAAAAAACTATAGTATATTGTACAACAAACATAGACTGATACATTTCAAGCGATTTGTACTGTACCATAATATAATTTCCTAATTAATTTATTTTTTAATAATAAAGATGTCTTCATTTCACTAATTCAATATGACAATGAGCTCAATTGAAATGTATTACCAATATAGCCCGTTGCTCAATAGAGTTTTAAATTTGGAACAATCATTTTTGACAGAACTGTTACATATGAATTTTTACATCACGTTTGATATGAAAATGTGTTTACAATTTACTATGTATTCGTAGCAATAACAAATATACAACAAGCATCCAAATATCTTATTGGTCGTAAAAAAAAAAATACATTTTAGCGTCCACATCAGAATGTACAATAAAATATTTTATAACTAAAATTTTAATGAATCAAAACCCAAGTGACAACTGGTTACAGAATTAGAAAGATGAACTTCCCAATTAAAAGATTTTTACACTAAAGGTGTTGATTTGCTCCCCGCTGGGCTTCACATCGTCGTATACTTAAAATAAAATTTAATTACGAAATATAATTAAGTGTGTGAAAATAATCATAATAAATAAGTCAACCTACACTTTTCATTTTCATAGGCGCTAACATACGACACTATCTAAATATATTTATTAGTAAACATAAATAAAAAATACTTGTAAAATGTTACAAAATCAAAACGAGCGCTGAAAGCCATAAATCAGTTCTGAAGAATTTCATTCGTTTCTTAATCATATTCAAGTAACATCACTTACATTCACGTTATCTTGAATCAATATTTTTGACTTCAAGATATCTGATTTGCAATATTGGCGCTATAAATAATACGAAGCAAACCACAAAGGAAAATCCATTAAAGTAAGATATTTCGCAGAGAATTCAAGTTAGAAAAGCACACAACATCAATAGGCATATTTCACAGAAGAAAATACAAGCCTGGTTCTTGCAGGTGATAATAAAATATCCCTAACCTTTGGCCGTCATTGACGTTCGCTTATAACGTGACAAATAGTTAGCAGAGTGTGCAGAACGGAGGAAAGAATGGCGTAGCTAGGTTTTGTCAAGACAAGAATATATTGTACGATAAATTCCATTAGCTCGCGCGGTTATCGCTGTTTGCAGACATCTATCAGCTTTATGCAAATAATCCCGCAAATAATAATGATCAGACGTCCGATTATCGAATATTAAATTTATAATTTAGCGGTAAAGAACGCTAGTGGCACCAGCGATGCAACTTCTGTTAAAAACATCATTTGCAACATATTTTATTACGCTGTATGCGGACAGTCTAAATAAGGAACAAGTCAATTTATTTGTGGCTGTTATGCTAAAGGATGCAATTACTGGATCGTCGCGCGCTCGGTGCGTGCGCGTGCGCATGCGTGAGGGCATCAAGCAACTGTGAAACCCGCACGTAAACCACGACGTTATTAAATTCTAAACAATACGTTTACTGTTCTTGCGCATTTGATAGCACGAATTAAATTCATTACTTTACTACGCCTGCCTTACCGTTAATACCCGATAAAAATTGCTACTTTTCTCGTACTTACTTACTACGCTAACTACGTTACTAAAATGCTAAAAACAAATAATTCACTCACCACTTCTACTCCGGCATTAGCACGCTCATCTCCCTTTTTGTTTCATAGGACATCCTCAGGATCTGGATGAAGATGGATCTGCAACGCAACATAAAAAATCAGAGGTGTGTACAATTAATTTTGTCATACATTTTAAACAAATGTAATTAATCGTAATTATGGACATAAAATTTGCTCTTGAACCCTTAAAATTTTCCGAAAAGAGTTTATAATTTTTCTATATTAACTAAGTCCCAAGAACCACAATGCCGTTGTCCGCATCTTCGTATCTCGAATAGTTTTTGAGTTACAGCGATTTTTGATATTTTTAAAAAGTGAACTTTGTGGCACAGTAACTCAAAAACTAAGCAAGCTATTGAAAAAGGTCTTCTGTGTTTACTTCTACTCACATTTGGAACATATATACAAATTTTGAAAATTTTTGGAAATATTTTTGAAAATTTCAAAGGAAGGAAACTTGAAAAATATAAAAGATACGGACTTCTGGTTTGCACCATTCGATTCAGCTCGTTGAAATACACAAGTATGCAAAATTTCAGAAAATTTGGACAACGGGTTGAGAAGTTAGAGTAAAAAGTCTGTAAATCGCCATTTTCGGCCCAACAGTCAAGGGGTACCCATTGACGTTTGGCCCGAAATTAGCCGTTTATAGACTTTTTGCTCTAAAATCTAAACCCGTTATCCGATTTGTATGAAATTTTGCATACTTATGTATTTCGACGAGCTGAATCGATTCGTGAACACCGCGAGTCAATATCTTTTATATTTTTCAAGTTATTAATAGTCCAAATATTGAAACAAAAATCAAAAATTTTCAAAATTTTCAAAATTTGCTAATATATTACAAAATGCATGGAAAATACAATACTGAAGTAAAATATCGATATCTTGAATAGATTTGGAGTTACAGCCCCTCAAAGTTGCAGTTCGGAAAACATCAAAAATCCTCATATCTCATCAAATATAAGAGATTTGATGATGCGCTCTACAGCAATGAGTTCCTTGAGGGTACTATTATATAGAAATGCAATAAAATTAAGTGCAAATTTTAAGTGATATTTTCGTGATTATTTTCTACATTTCTCAAAAACCAAGAAATGCTTCATTGTATATCACGGGTCTGCATTTTAACTAATCCTGTCATTATTATACTGAGAATAAAGCTCTATAGATTTATTGTCGTGCCTGATGATGAAATAAAAAAATTATCTAATTAAATATAACTCGAGATTTTGATAAATTAGAAAATAATTTTCCAGTATTTTTCTCAAACCGGTTGCCATTTGGCCCGTAAAGTTTTCGAAAGATTTGTCAAATTATTTTCATTTTATTCTCACTCTCTTGTTATATTATTACTCAAAATTTTTATTATTTTTTCATAATAAACTACGAATCTCCAAATCGCAGTAGCTGCAGAATATACAAATTACTTATATATATATATATATATTTGTATATTTCTTTTATTAAAAATTTTGTTCATTGACATGAATTTTCAAATACCGATGGAAGTGTCATAACTCATAAGTATATGTATACCGTGAGTTTCAAGTAAGGTGCAATATTTACATTTCTGTCATTAAGTATGTTTGTGTGTGTAATATTTATCATTCTTCCAGATAAAATGCCACACAGATTTTCAATGTCAATGATCTTTTTCATTTTGTCCTTCTCTTATGATTTATATCTAAACATCCATCACTTTTGAATTTTGTAAATATCCTCGAGACTGTGGAAGGGACTAGGACGTTCAGGAACTAAATTAGCAAACGTATAGCAAACTATAACCAGAATTGTATCAAGTACACATTAAGTGTCACCAAAAGTATATTTAACATTGACAACCTAAAAGTTGCATTTCATCTGGAACATTTCTATCCATAATAATACATTAATGACGAAGAAGTAAATATTGCATCTTAGCTGAAACTCACGATGTAAGCTCCCTCTATTGCCAAACAAACAAACAACGAACTAAACTATAGCCTCCTCAGTGGAACTTTACGACGGCATCCGAAGCTCAACCTGTACCCCAACTGATAAGACCATCAGAACACACGCGCACATTAACTGTTTATGTCCTGCTCAACGGAGCCGTCGAGATAAACCGCGGGTCCAACCGGACCGACGACCGGAGTCCAACACCAGACAACCAAGAACCATGAGAAGCTCCCGTGGAGAGAAACGGGCACATTAAAGCTTTACCCTACACGGGGACTATATCATTCGAGGAGCTGATAACTGCAATTGGATATGGGATTGTTGCAAGACTTGCGGAAAGATGAAGGTTATATTTTACCAGATTATATTTGTAGGTTCAAGAAACGTGTAAATATTAGAACTAACCTCACAATTGGTACGAATCTCATTGATGATCTGTCAGCAAAATTATGAACTATTCATTCTTATTTTTAAATGTAAAAAGTATCAATTGAACTGAACTAAACTGAACTGAACTGAAATATATACGGGTGTCGGATACGATGGCGATTTTAACACAAATTTAAAACAATCCTAATTTCTGAGAACACACTGTAATACAATACACAATACAGTATTAATTGAAAGTGACAAGCATTGCTGCCAATCTACTAATTATTACAAACAAATTTTCAAACATCGTATTAAAATTTAATTCCCTTTGTACCTATTCCAAATTGCAATAACCTTTTTTCTACGACCACTTAGAAATCTGCTCATTGTGTTTGTTGTTGCTATAGTGACATGAGGTGCATTGCAAGCATCTTGTGAAATGAATTTGTTTTGTGAGTATTTCAATACAGCTCATTTCATTTTAGTACAGGTGCCATTGCTAGGATACTTATTTAGAATTATCAAATATTGGAATAGTGAAAGCATGACAAATTTATTACTAAAATTAGATTAATTAGGAAATAATATCGTGGTCGTAGAAATCGCAGGTGAAATTAGAACTACTAAAAATCAATTACAATGTTCCGTGCTCATCTGACAACGAGCAAATTATGAACCCTCCTTCGAATAAAATATCGAACAAATTTTCCCCAAAAATTAGATCTATTGTGCTTTAAGCAGAGTGCCACACCATTACTATAAAATAATTTGGAGACTCCAGTTTTGGTTCAAGCTACCTCTACCTGAAAAACTCATCGTAATTTCAGTAACATCGTCACGTCCTCCAAGCTAAACCCGCGCGCGATAATGTATATCAGATGTGTGACATATCTCAAGCGTTCGTTAGGGCATACCGCACCGTCTTCACTCCGCAAAACCTCCAATAAAAACTATCGAACAACATAAGCCAGTTATGCGCTATTTGTCCTGACAATGAGACGCTTTTTTGCCGCCCCGACGCGTCCAGAATAGGCCGCCGGAACATCGGAATGCTGTCGTCGAAATTTGTGCAACACTGAAGAGTGAACAACTGGACGTACATCAACAGAGGGATGGATTCCTCTGGCTTGTTCTGGTTTTTCTCACCTGATGAACACTATCGAAGAAGATGGACAGCTGTGTGGTCTGCTACGTTGGACGACATGTTTTATTGCATTGCTTTCGGAGATATTGGAAAGTGGTATATTTTATTTCGTATGAAGTGTCAAGTCATGGACTCCTAAGATTTTAGTAGAGAAGGAATACCAACAGAAAATTTGATGCTATTTTCACTGTGGAAAGGAATTTTTAATTGTTTGAGAGATATCGCTGTTATGTTCAACACACAAACTCCCGCAGTACAATATTTTATTTCCAACTATTTTCGCTGTGTATATCCAAGATTTACTGTAACTTATTATTTACTAAGATATGTCAAAAAAACCTGATAGACCTTCAAGTAAACTGCCTCTTCCGGTTGATCGATTACTACCAAAATCTAATCAATATAAAATTTGAAAATCAAATATTGAAATGAAAACAAACTCTCGAAAATTTTGAACCGTCATAATACCTCATATATGTAAAGGAGGTAAAAAACAACAATATGTTTTATTGACTAAAAAAAATCGTCTGGATATGTGTGTACTTCATAATGACCTATAAACAGTTGATAATTAAAAATATTAATTAACCGTAACTGAGCAAAACAGATAGAATAATAATCGTGGAAATCCCCATTAACGGGCGAAAAAATACTCTAGATCAGCAATTAAAATGCTAATCGCATCTCGGACAAATATAGAAAACAATTCCCAAGAACAACAATTAGAAATTTGTAAAGATTAGTCAGCAATTTCCATATATAAATATTCCAGTTGGAAGGACGAAATTATAACAATATGTAACAATCGGCGGACGATATGCGTAGGACATGCCCACGTGGCACTCGCCCAGAAATTAATTGATACTTACATAATTACTAAATAATAAAGTGGTGAGCGATCTTGGATCAATTTACAATCAATCAAGAACGAAACATTTGATAATTTCCATCGCAGCACGCAGTGAACTGGAAACAATGAAACCGATCTGATATGGAAGTACCAGATTGATCGACATGATTTTGGGTGTGGATTGTTAGAAAAACGTTAAAAATTGAACAGAATCCCAGTGGGTGTTGACAGATGAATTGAACAAAAGCAATTGGATTATTGATCGAGATATAATAGGTACAGTAGCGACTGAGTTGTGTATGTGTGAGTGTTATTGTTGATTGATATTATCTGCGTCTTAAACGGAAATAGATTAAGCATGACGCAACGAAATATATGTACCATTGACGCCTTTGAACCATTTCTTAAGCGCGACAATACAGCTGACATAAGCGTATTCACTCTGAAATTACTGCACGGGTTGGAAATCAATCTTGTTGCTTTATGATTTTAAACTCAATTGAGTGAAATGAAAACAATTGCGCAATATATTTAATATGCCACACTTTTTCTGCCTCTACAAGGTAAATATGATTCTTATTTCGATTGCAGAAGAACTTTCGAAAAATATCCCGAAAACTGTAACACAAAATTACATACTGCCGATCTCGGTGGCGTAGTGTCTATGTCACTAGCCTAGCACGCCAGAGGTCGTGGGTTCGAATCCCACTGAAGAGCATGGTCGTTTGTGAAATTATCATAAATTCACAATCACCCACTCTTGAGGCGGCATATGCATGAACAAAGCAGTAAGTCCAATTCCCATCTTTGCACAAAAAAAAAATACATAAAGTTCCTCCTCTACTAACATCTTTGGGAGTTGTTATTTAATAACACTTCACTACATTCTGGGTGTATCCCTCTAAAAATAATTATTTTCTACGATCACTACTGAAAATTACACTTTCTCCACACTAAACAAAGCTAGAAAATTGTGAATTCAATGGATTGCACTGTTGGTTTTCTATGAAATATTTTAATAATTAATCCTTGAAAATTGCATATTTCACACAGTCGTGTAGAATAGAGTGGGTAATTATTCCACACACAAAAATGACCAACTTACTAATAATACAATACGGTATGATATTAATATGTCATATATTCAACATTGAGATTACAAAGAAAATACAATATCAATTTGAAATAAAATATGTCATTAGTTTTTATATTACAATCTATATATTTAAAGTTGGTAACACTGCGCACATCTGCACGTGCGCCGCCTTCATGCTGTAATCATAAACGTCAAATATTTTGAGTTTGAGATATCATTTCTTGTTTCTGAAGAGTAAAAATAATAATTATTAAATCTTGACAAGATAAAAGTGTGATCGAAGAAAAAGAGTGAATTGCCTATTTCTCGCTCGTGTGATTTCTCTCACAACTCGCGTGAAATAGATAACTTTCTGTACTTGTTGCACAATATACTATATTGGCCCTTACGATCGTATGCGACGAAATTCTGAAAAACATTACATTAGATGTTCTAATTTCTTAGAACATTTTAGAATAATTCGTAATTATGAAACAGTTCTATCGGGTGTGGGAATCGAACTGATGATCGCTCAAAATGTTTTGCTATATAATTTTCTGTTCAGTTTCTGAATAAGATGCCCAATGGCTATGCACATGGGTTTCCAATTTAAATATTTAAATAAAGTTTCGAGCTACTAGAAAAATGTCTTCCGCATCCAGCGAAGTGCAAATTGAAATTCCGTGGCGGTAAACAGAGCCGAGCTCTTGAACAGATAATAACTCTTAATGCGTATAAATTTTCACGTTGCAGGCAACTGATTGATGTTTATGAATACATTAGCGGCAGCCAGCCGACCCTTCTGACCACACTACATCGCAGTAGGCGAGTGCAGAGGTTCACATTCAGCAAGAACTGCGGTCATTATATTTCAGAGCCGTCGACAAATTCTAAATAAATTTTCCACCACAAAGCATGATAAATCAGCGCACTCGGTCCAATAAAATATTCGAATAACAAAAACCTGTAACATTAGCTCACAGTCGAGGTATAAAAGATAGAATCTACCCTAAATTTAAAACGGTGACTGGCAAATACCTTACATTTTGACTTGTCGCATTCCATTTCGAAGACGCGCTCTACACTGCTAAAACTCACACACACTTTCATTCCACAATCATTATTTTTAATTTCAATGCAATATATTTTTTCACTTATTATTTTTACCTTATTTGAGATTAACAATGGTGAGTAAATATAAAACAAGGGATGCTATGAAAATTTCAGGGTTTTCACCGGGGATACAAGATCCTTGATTCGAGCGGCTAGCCGACAAATTTTCGTAAATTTGTTGACAGGCAACAAGTTTGAGAAAGATACTGGAAAATTATTTTCTAATTTATCGATCTCTCGAGTTATATTTAATTAGATTTTTTATTTCATCATCAGACACGCCACTAAATCTGTCTTTCTTGCTCATTTTTTACTTCTATTGATGGATAACTATCTGACATCTGCCATTTGTCATCAAAAACAAAAAATCTACAGAGATTATTCCTGGGAATAATCACACTTTATTCTCAGTATAATAATGACAGGATTGGTTAAAACGCAGACATGTGAGTCACGTGACATACAATGAAGTATTTCATTGGTTTTAAGAAACGTCAAAAAATAATCGAAATAAAATTTCGAAAATTTTCACCACATAAATTTACTGTGGCTCCTCCACCACTGCCATCCTTGGAGGCTGTGATATGACGGCTGGTAAATATAGAGTGCCACACCCAGAAATGGGTAAATGGCGTGATGATGTATGTATTTATTTATGACACAACTATCCGATTGAATGTATTGCAATGTTTTTCAGACCTTGATTTAGATTCTGACTGTAATAAATTGTTATATTTCTTCTAGTAACTGTGAGGGAGTATTAGAAAATTTTCTGTTACTATTTTTCATAACAGGGAATTATCAAAACGTATTTTTCGATTGTCATATTGTAGCCTTCACTGCGGCTCGTGCATCAATTTACTCCGCGGGAAAAATCATACACTTCTCTCCCTTATTGTATAATATACTATTATTTTATTGTCACTGTTCTTGTATTGTACATTTTATTTTTATAAATAAATATTTTTTTTGTAATATATGTTTGCCATGGATGTGAAAAATATCATTTACCGGTTAGTTAATTCAATTTTTTTTTTTTTTGTATAATTGCCCAATAAATTTACTAAAACTACTAACGGTATATATTAAGATAGGAAAGAATAAAAATTGCATATTAAAATAAATTATTCATAATAAACGTGTGCAAAAATGAATATCTTTTTTTTCTATTTCCTCATGCAGTAATAAAATGTTCTCTGTAATTAAATAATATTATGTATTTTATTAATTGAAAAATAATCGTTACCTTTAGATCAATAAAATAAATCATAAATACTATATTTCTTTTTGTGTGACATTTTACTGCCATATAAATGAAAAATTCTTCATACTATAAATTTAAAGTACTTTTAAATAAAAATTTACCTGCATATATGAATATATTTAATCATTATATAAGTTAAAAATCATGATGTCAGTTTTAATATTATTTTTAGATTTTGAGTATTTTTGACTCATATCTTTGGCTTTTCCTGAAAGTTAATTTTAAAATTCAACGATTGTGATTGTAATCCAAGAATATTATCTGTTATTGTAAAGCTACATTATTAAATGCGGTGTAATAAAATAATATTTTTTCATCCTTTTTCTTCAAAGTATGGTTTTAAAATTCAGCTTAACATTGAACTAACCAATAATAAAAATAAACGGTTATTGGCTTGAAGATCAAAACATGATCGAAATGTGCAAATGGCAGGCTCATAAGAGTGCTATAGAAATATGTAAGAAAAAAATATTGAATCAGAATTAAAAGTAAAACAATACATGGTTTCCTCTATTTTATAAATCATAATTTGTTGTTACTTAATTACAATTTATATTTGTTTGTTTAAAGCTGTTCTTTGGTTTTCCTAGTGAAAAATTACGCACAGTAATTCCAAAAGTTAAATTAAATAAAAAATTTAAATCGAAATCGATTTATTTATTAAAGCTGTAATTACAAGCAGGCAGTTATTGAGGCAGCAGCCGCCATTTTTATTACACATGGCTTGAAGCAGATGATCTGCGCCCATTTTGCAAGTCGGCCTTTCTTCATGACAGTGTAGATAGTCAAGCGACATATTCCATATCACCCGTATATACATAACTATAGTGGAGGGTCAGAATTATGGTGACTTTTTTAGGCCGTTATAGTTTATTTATCTGTGCGATGGGTGACCTGCGAGGGCGGTTCGGGGCAGGGGGTGACAGCAGCCTCACGCTGAGTGGGTGTGAGAACCAGGTACGGCGAAGATCTCGATGCGTGGTGAAGTCAGGTACCTGTTTGCCTTGCTGACCGCTCAACAAGCGATTATGGGTATTGGAGAATTCAGAGCAGGCCTTTGTTTGGATTTAGGGGTTGTTTAGATTTATTTTCAATTTGTGAGACAAGGTTACTGTTTTCTGACTCGGATTTTTCGGGGAACATCTGGACAAAGATCTGATATAGAGTTGATTTATCGAAAGGGACGTCAAATATACATATGTAAACCAAAAAATATCAATAGTTCTAATTTGTGAAATATGATATTAAATAACCATAACCTGTATTTTGTATTGCATGTATTTTAATATTCAAAACAAACGAAGAAAAATTAATGAACTTTACCCCTGTGGTTCCCCATCATCAACATCTTTGGGGATTTAGTTTGACGGCTGGTAACTGTACTTCACGCGCAAATTACATGCACTCTTACAGAGATCTGCTAAAGCAGAGTGTCACATTCAAAATAGGTAAATGACGTGATGATATTTATTTGTGTTCAACTATATTATAATATTGTTTAGCGGTCATAAACTTAATCTTTTTGGACTAGTTCATAATGATAAAGTAAAATGGTCTAATATTCCATTGCATTATTAGCTAAATAATAATTTGTTTCAAGAAAATTTTTGTTTTCCTTTTGTATGCACTCGCTGAAGAAAATTTTATTTTTTACAAAATGATTAGGTCAATTCAAAAAAATATTTTTTTAATATAAATTTTATTTATCTTCTTCAAAGGAAATTAAGATATTTTAAAATTTGTTATTAAAAATTTTGAAAAAGAAGTCGTTTTAATTTTAAACAAAATGTTTTTATTAAAAACGATATCATTTTGAATTAAAACTAATTCTACTCAAACCATACTTCGTCCTCATATTGAGACTCAGTGTTGAATACTTTGATATGTTCTAAATTAATTTTCGTGCAAAAATAAACAAACCTACAAAATTTTTCAATGAAAACGAAATCGAATTGGCACTATTCAAATCAATTTTTTAAAGTCTTTTAATTTTACAATTATGAGTTATAAAAGTTTTTTCATCTTACATTATTTTATTTTATATAAACTATACAAATCTAAAATTATATTACTGAGATTGTACAATATAGCTAAACACTAAATGGAAATTGAAAGTTTGCGGGTGGAAATTTCAGCTTCATTTCTTGTATTGTTTCATTGCGCATTTGCTCAAGTTTCTCATTGACTTGTAACGAATTCATCTGAGGAAAAATACTGCAATTTATTCGAATATTCAGTTACCAAAACTACTTGAAAACATTTTAAAATACTAATCCTAGAATCTTGTGTAAGAGAATTGTATTCTCATTGCTATTATTACAACATTATTGAACCCTTGTTTGACGTCATGTCTGAAATCGTGATTACAAGCAATTTTTCTCTATTTCCGTAACATCTGCTCGACGTGTAATTGAATTTGTTTAAAAACCCATTATACCGACTACATGTAAAAAAGCTCAACATTTAAATGATGCGGCGGACATGGAACAAGACCGCGAACAACAAGAATGTAGTCATCCGATCTATATACACCGCGCCACGATTAGAACACAGAGGGAAGTGGATTCACTTTACTGGAGACTCATGTAAAACCGCTGTAAACTAAAGTTGGTGTATCTACAATGACGTCATCCTGTGGTTGAAATTATTTTTCATTTGTTTTGCTTAATGATGCGAGAGGTATAAAACAATAGATTGAATAAATGACCCTGATGATTGCTTATATGTGTATCATTAATTATTATTCTCTTCTATTGCTTAATTCAGATTTTTGAAATTTTGACTGCTGACAAATTACGTTTAATGGTTTGATTGTTTCCTTATTGTCGTTATAAATAATAGTAGGTGTTTGGAGCATGAATTGAACGAGGTGGAATCGTTTCAAGGTCCTGAGAAACTGTGTTTATGTAATATCAGATCCGTAGGCGAATTTTTATTCGCTCCTAATTTCTGCTACAATCATTCATGGATTTACGGCTAAATTTGACGTTTATTGTATTCGGTGGAAACAATTTTAACGTTTTTACTAATCACCACTTGCACATACCCACCTACACACTTGAATTTAAATTATTTTTCAAACCATATAAATTTTCGGACAAATTTCTTTTTAATGAGAGAAGATGCTAATAAGCGATATGCTACAAATTGTGTATGGAACGCACTATAAATATGGACGAGGCAAAAGTGGTGTGCCAGGATAGAAATGTTTGGACTGATTGATTGTGTTTCAGGGTTTGTGCTACCCAAGTGTGATGGATATAGCGTGATATAGGTATTTATGATATTTATGATCTGTACATCAATCTAATTCACCATTGAAAATCAAGGAAATTTTGTAATCAAATTCAATGATCAATTTGTCAGATTCCATGAATCAAGCGCAGATCTCACGTGTTGATCGTTGTTTTGACATTTGTGGTTGCAAGTGTATTTAATTTAGAGACAATAATAATTAGTCAGTTCGGAAAGAGGGCATGGGGATGGTGGCCATGAAGGGAAATCAAATGAAACCAACATCCAGCTATAACAACTCTGCCTGCAAATCATCTGAGTGAATAATGACCATAATCACGAATATAATACTGTACTTTTTATACTCCTGTAAATTCGTAAGTAGTGTTTAACAAATTATCGAAATCGGATGAAAACACGAAGAAAAACGACAACATAAAAATACACAATGACAACTGACTACAGGTTAACTGTCAACGACCAACGTCTTTAAAATAAACGTGAATTATGGATTTCTGGTTCTGTGATAGGTCGAGAAGCGTGAATTATAAATCATAATTCATCGAAAAAAATATATTTATACATGAATAGAAAATAATTTTTAAAGGGAAATTCATGATTTATAAATAATTTTTGTTTTATCAATTTTATTTTGCAGTCGTACAATGTGTAAATTTATAAACAGAAAACGAAGACAGCGTATATTAATTTCGTATCAATGTCAATTAGCACCCCAAAGGAAACTCCAAAATAAATCTCCCCAAAAATGCAAAAGAACCAATGGCAATTATTTCGCAATCAGTTCGCGTGTATTGACACTTTTCCTTTCAACAAAGTAAACATTCGCACGTCAGCAACGTTGTTCTACTTTACATATTCTGTGCGTGCAACCGCGTCATCCATTACGTTCGTCAACGATTTGTCACGCATGTCGCAGATAGTTACGAGAATTATGATCGATTAACTTAGGACGGACGTTCTAATCCGATACGATTAGTACACGCACACACACACAACCATCCACAGAGAATTTGTATGTGTGAGTGGGTTTGGGTGATGTGTTAGTGTGTTTTTAGTTCCCATCAGAGGTTCACGGTTCGAATCCCAGCGGGGGATCGTCAGGGATCCGTGGTATATTTTGCCGTTACACTGCTGTACTGGATGATGTCTCGTATGCCATCGACGATGATCGACAATGAAATGCCTCACGGGGACTGCCAAACTTTTTCTTAAAACAAACATTGCATTTTTCGCACCTCCACATTAAAGACAACCCAAAACCAAACATATTTTTTCAATTTATTTATTAGGCAATAGATAGAATAATTCTTATCAAACAATGTAAGAACACGAACCATCATTATCAATAACACTCATCTCTTCAAAAAATTTAGTTTTCAATTATGACACATGTCAAAAAATAACATTTTTTAAAGGTTGTTCTGTTTTTTTCAAAAAGATGTAAACGAAAATATCAAAATGTAATTGTAATTCGTAAATGGTGACAGTAAGAGAAAAATATTTCAAACAACAATTGTAGAATATAATATTTGAAATATTATTCTATTAACAAAAATTGTTATTAAACCATAATTTACTGAAATATTTCAAAACAACTTCTAGGGACCCTAAAACGTGCTTATCCACTGAGAACTCACTACCGAATTTTTAGCATGATTCCTGTACATCTCTTACAGGATGTTGCGCGAGGTAAAAAAACTTATATATTAATAAGATATTGTAGTCTTGTATGAGAATATTCATTAATATGATTTTTATACAATTAATATATCGCCATACTACAAGTCTACATACAACACAAATTTTGACTTGTTCCATATTCCTCTATATTGTTTTAAATAAACTGGCTTTTTTAACTTAAGTTTACTAGTCATTTAAACTATTGTAATATCTATTAAATCATTTCAATCATAATATTTTCTGTAAAATCTATATAATTCTGCATGTAATTAATTCGTGAGAACCTGTTATTAGTTCTTTAATACTGTTGTTGGTTCTTCTATTTTTCTAAACAAATAAATAAATAAATAATGAAATGAAGCAGTTGGTGTTGGTTTTTTATGCTAGGTGGCAACGTTTGGGGACGGCTGCTCAGTCTGGCATCCCAAATCTACGAGGGATATACATAAAAGTGTTGATACGATCTCAACAGTATTTTTGAATCCTGGTTAACAAAAATTCAGAGCGGTAACTAATGAGGCACATTTTGAATTCTGAAATGATTAAGCACAACCATTCTAAGCGTCTTTATTATGAGCACAGGACGCATTTAAATTAACAAAAGGAGCCAAAAAAACCCACCCGTCTGATATATTTAATGTGACCTTCTAGATCAGATAATGCAGTCGTAATTCGAGAGTGATAAATTATTTCTTTTTAATAAAAAACTTAAATTATGATATCTACTCGCACCAGATTAAAAATGCTTTTTATTTCACATTATTTCCAACCGAAAAATTATATTCATTCTCCCTTAATCCCTTCTTTTAGGACCACTATTCCTCAATCTAAAACTTTCGGTTTTTGAGATATTTTTGAATGCAGTTTAGTTTGGAATCAACTTAGTAAGTAAGTAATTTATGTTGCAACTAGACCCAAAAACATTGTTCTAGATGTAATAGAAGTTTAAAAAATATTATTAATTATTAAGATATTTGAGTTTCTCTTTAAACTTCTCTCTCGCACACCCTATTCTATTTTAAATTCTTTGAACTTATCTTATTATTGAGCTGTTAAATTATTGAAGTAAATTGAAGAATTTTTTATTGTTCTGAATTCAACCAAATAACATAAATCATACTTATTTGAGAATTCGCGCGATAATGAAATCACGTGTTCATGTCGATACAATGAAATTAAAAACATGTTGAATGATATAGGTTAGCAAAATTTATCAGTGGTAATTAAATATTTTCTAAAATAATCTTACAGTTTATTTATGTTTAATATTTCAAGTTTCATTTTGTGTTGTCTTTGGATTTTATCTCGAGGTCTTATGATATTACCCCCGATAATTAATTTCCCCGGGAGATTATCACTTGTTGCTAAGTAACAGTTGTTGGCAGATGTTTGACAGTTAATTCAATATTTGATTTGTTTATTTCAAAATGTCATTTTCACAATATGGGAATGAAAATAATAAAAATTATTTCAAAAAATTTTCTCACCGAATATCCATCGATCATTGATAAATACTCATAATTTTATCACAACTACCTCAAAAACGTGACTTGAAACAACGTTCTTTCGGTAACTGTAATAAAATTATTTCGTAATAATCAATGGCCTAGGGATATTATAGCTGAAATTTTATTTTAGTTCCATATAAAAATAGAACATTTATATGACTACAATTATTTACAATCCCTACTGTTTTAGATCCACAACAAAGGACAATACTGACCACATTTAAAAAAAATTATTGCAGCTTAATGAATAACAACTGTCTCTTTTAACTGGAGATAGTCTTCAAATTAAAAAAAAATTATTAAACACCCCATTATTGAAAACTTGAGCATCTATTTAAATGATTTATGGTCTGTCTAAAGCAGTGCAATAAAACTGCGGAAAATCTTATTATAGCAGTTTATTTAATCTGAGCATAATTTTAGTGATAATGTGTAATAATCACTCAATGATCTTAAACCCTTTTCACACCAATGAGTTCGCCAAATTTCCCAGTAGGAATTTTCAAATTCTTTCCAGATGAATTCCAAAAACGCTGCATGACATTAACCGCACCCTATTTACTCTGAACTACATTATGTGAGTTTCACAAGAAGTGAGTAGGACCAGGCATCTTGGGATTACTTGGTTAACCAGGCCTGTCTTGTCAGTTGAAACAGACAGAGCAGAATGGTGACCAGTAGATTTATGATGCAGATTTGCGGTCATGAAGTACAGTTTAAAGGGTTTATTGTTTCTATTGTGCTGCAAATGACACTTGGGCTACTGAACTGACTTGTAAATCTCTGTAGTCACTAATCCGTATTTATCTGGTAAACCACGAGACATTCTTCAGGCAGCCAAACATTCTTCGAAATGATAACACTTCTGTCAGCGGCCCCTAATTTATGACGCACCAGAATATTTCGGTTACCGTTTCAACAAAGACATACAAAATAATTAGACAAATGCAGTAGTTGTAGATTCTCATCAGCAGCTAGCATCCTCAACGTGTTCATTAAAGCGCAGCTGGTGCTAAAGTCAGAGTTTAGTCGCCTAATCTAGTTCCAGTGTTCGAGACTCCGCGGGAGTCGCAGCGCTGATGTCTCCGCTTTGTGTCCGCTGACTGCTGCCGTTCAGTCAACGTCAGCGCACAATCCCGCCAGGATTAGGTCCGCCGATTATGGAAATTAAATCTCATGCAGCTCGACAAATTGCTGCCAGTGATATTGAGGTTATTATTTAGACTACAATTGACGCGGAAATTAGGTGGTTTCTGTACAGCACAAGAAGAATACTAATGAAGATGCACTGCAAGGATCTTCAGGAATACTCAAATTTCGTCTTACTTAACAATTCAGTTAAAAAAAAACTGGTGAATATAATCCATTAATGCCCAGCGTATGATAGATCATACGTAAATATGTCGCACTTTAACATTATGTTTCTGCCAGCCTATGGCATTTCAAACTGGATAAACTATGCCAGGTTATTATTCATTTGATATTGCTGTATATATTTAATATAATTTAATAAACATAATTATACTTACAAATTACCAACATACAGAAATAAGAAATTAATGGTTACCTAAAGAAAAATAGTTCTGGGCAATAATGGGTTAAATGAAGCAATTATAATACTTGACCCAAATATTCTTAAATATATTACTTATACCGGGAGTTTTTTTTAAAACAATATACAAAGGGATGTGTCACTGTCAATACCATAGTTACAGTTAAAATGATCGACAGCAATGTATTAAAGCGTTTTTCTTTTTTTATGAGTAAATATAGGGATAATTTACATTTACATTCTCAATTGTTTTTATTATAGATATTAGAAGTTTGGTATCAAATTGAAAACTTCCCAATGGAGAAATTATCTTTTTGTGACTACTTCCAATCATAACGGCTCATAAAATGGAATCATAAACAGATTCAATTGCAGAATTCTGTTTAGAATAGTTATTTACATACCAAATGCGGGAACGCTCGGTTCCCGGATGAGTGTTTCGTGGCGCGAGCTTGACATAGAACGAATCCGAGAACCGAGTTCACGCAAGAAATTTGTACAATAATTTTTGTACAAAAAAGTATAAAACTAATAACAGTCCATACAAAGAAATGAAGTTCTTCAAGTAGTTATTTTGTTAATTGTCAAAGTTGCACTATAAATATAAACACAAATTAATTTGTCTAATATATTAGAAAACAATTAAAATATTTATAATATTTACCGTATTCACTTGTAAATTTATTATAATTCTTATTTATATTGAGATAATTAACATAACATTTATAGGTTACGTATTTTACAGCTGTCATATCGGGCAGATTTTATTGTCAACATTGATAACCAAATGCACTAAATTTGTTATTTTTAAATTAAATTTCATTCTTATTCCATCATTGTTTATATTAATATTATGTAAAGGGATGTTTGAAATGCTAAATTTTTTTATTATAAATTTTATTAATAAACGCTTTAGAAATAGAAATGTTTTCGTCGAAATTTCCCGGTTGTCTATCTGGTGGAGACCTGGGAAATGGCCATTTCGGACGTTGCTTAGGCAACGCTAAACAACACATTTCAATGTATGAGTACAAAAAACATATTGGAGCGATGCATCTGAAATTGTTCTCTGTTATTGACTGGCGGAACATAATTTTTGTGTGTGAGTATATGAGGAATCATTAAACGTTGAAAATACGAGCATCCCATTTTTCTTGGACGTAAAAAGGAAGGTGAACAACAGATCAAAGATGGGTGTGAGAAATTGAGCAACATCATCAAAAGAGGACCACACGCAAGTGTCGACCTTTTAAATCAGATTTTTACGATGACCATAAATTAGATTCTGCAGCCATAAAGTCAATAAATATTTCCAGAAGCGGTGCCTGACATCACACATACGTTCAGTGATACCAACGCAACAATCTAAGAACCTACTTGCGGGTGCTAATGCATGAGAATTTATTCCCTAATGAGTGTGTTTGCCGCCAGAGAGCAGCAAAACCGGCGTCACTTGCTCGATAACGAAACAAACGATACGATGAGGAAGAGTTATCGCGAATCGCTCAAGAACTCCAAGTGTCGAAGTACACACATACGATCAAGTTATTAACAATTTATTTATTTGATACGCGCAACAAGAACCAAAGCCCAATTACAGTAGTATTATAATTGTCTGTATATATTATCTTGTTGACGAAAGATTTTGCAGATGGTCCCTCCTACTCGTATCATGGTTTGTAATCTTTTCCAACTGCAAAAACTATTTGTGGATATTGTACAAAAGTTAAGGTTTCAGTTGTAACACATGGAATTGCACAATAAGCTGGTAATGACCAGCGATGAAGTAAACATGATGTGGTTGTATGCGGACTGAGAGATATCCCTGGATAAGGGGATATGTGCAACTGCCGGCCTGAAAAAGATGACTGTCCGAGATAGTGTATATATGTACGTTATTTGTGTCGTGTTTGCTATCATACAAGAAGCTTCGTATCTGTAAAATTATTATTTTCCTTCCACTGAATCTGTGATCAACTATTATATTTACCTTTGCAATATTAGAATTCTTGCGACCCTATTCTAAATCAATTTTACGTAGCGGATTTACGTATGAGCAAATAAACAATTGCTTCGGGGTTCCGGGAATACACCGAATATATTCATTTGACAAAAATTTGGTAGATACTAATAAATAATTTGACAGACTTTTCGAAAACATTTTGCCTGAAAATACTCATGAAAGCCTACAGAACTTGAGTGGCTTTGTCTAATGGAAACAAGTTTGAGAGCAACTGGAGAATTATTTTCTAATTTGTCGAATTATATTTAATTAGATTATTTTTAAATCTACAAATTCATAATAAAATTAGGTATATATTTAACATATGCTAACCTAAATTAACTATTTGACATTTGTCAAGAAAAACTAAAATTACGGAGATTATCGGGGGTAATCACAAAACCTTCTGATTTAATCGATAAATTTTTATCTTAGCATAGTAAATCCCGACTCTGAAGGAATTTATTGCCATGAATAATCTCTCGAGCTTCATTCTCAATATAAAATATATGGATTGGATTTTTAAAAAGCTTGAATGGCGATTGTCAAATGGCAACAAGTTTGAAAAAATAACTAGAAAATGATTTTCTAATTTATCGGACTTTTGAATTATATTCAATTAGATTATTTTTTAATCCACAAAATCTAACCTAACTATCTCACATTTTTGTCAAGAAAAACCAAATTTACAGAAGTTATCGCCGGGAATAATCGGTAGAGCTTATTCTCAGTAATGTAATAACATAACAAGAGAGTGAGAATAAATTAAAAATGATTTGACAGGCAACAAGTTTGAAAAAGGTACTGGAGAATTATTTTCTATTTTATCGAACTCTCCAGTTATATTTAAATAGATTTTTTTTTATTTTATCATCAGGCATGCTACTAAATCTATCTTTTTTGCTCATTTTTTCTTGTGTTGATGATAACTTAACTATCTGACATCTGACATTTGTCAACAAAAACAAAAAAGCTACAGAGATTATAACAATGACAGAATTAGTTAAAACGCAGACACGTTACATACAATGAAGCATTTCATTGGTTTTAAGAAACGTCAAAAACTAATCCCGTTACTAATGACAAGATTGTTTAAAATTCAGGCACATAACAAACAATTTTAAGAAATGCACAGATAATTATTAGCATTTTATAATTGCAATTATACCTTATAATTTGGAATTGAGCTGATATCAAATTTCGCAGAAAATATTGATATGTGTATCAAGACCAACTAGAAAGTTGTTCCGATCTAATCAAGGAGATACATTTGACAGAATGATGGGATATATATTTAAAAATGTAATATACTGTTTGCGTGTAAAAGTAATTGAACGGTTCTCTCGTATTAAATATTCAATTCGCAATGCCCTGCGAATAGAAATTTGTAAGTGCACAGAAAGAAAGGTTACAATTTGTTGGAATAATTCGATGTAAGATCTCTCGCTGATAAAACCGTATAAAATCAAAGATCACGACCCAGTTTACTCCGCAGAGCACAGGAGGATAGATAAGAAAAGAAGAACATGAAACGATGAGAGTGCAAGAAGAAGGAAGGACGCGACGGCCACGGTAGGCGTTTTGTATGCAGGTAACAATTGTTTCGTGTTACAGGAAAGTCACGCGCCATTATGTAAATATATGCGCGGGTAATACGCGAGAAGTGTAGCACGGTGCTAGCGGCAGTCTGCTGCGCCAGAACATCGGACTGCGGCTGCATTCCCCGGGATCGTGTTCAGGATAAGGCGATGGCGCGGATATTGTCAAATCTATAACATCGCGTTTTACTGCCTTTCTTTCTGAGATTGACTGCCTAGAGTGGAGAAAAATGAATCTGCTTTGTTGAAAACCGAATAATTGCACAACCCACACACAATATGATTTCTTATATGATTTATGTTGATTGAATGTGTATGAATAATAGTAAATAATATTGTCAAATCTATAACAGCGCATTATACTGACTTTCTATATTATATTAACTACCCAGAGGTAAGAAAAATGTATTTGTATTATTGGAAACCGAATAATTATACAACCCACACATATGATTTTTTATATGATTTATGTTGATGAAACGTGTATAAATAATATAAAAAATATATGTCAAATTAATATTAAATACTACCGCTATTTACTTTCTTATAAAAAGTATAAGAAAGTATTGAAAAAGTGAAAAAAATTGCTGACGAGATTTTCGTGGATATACATAAATTGACGTCCACTGAATCCGTTAAGACCAATATCTAAATGATACCCGTGTGTGAGGATGGATGGATGAATGGATGTTCGTGTGTACCGTATCTCAATAATGAGACAAGATATGTAAACGAAACTTGGAATTTACATGTTTCATGAAAATATGAAGAGCTGAGTTGATTATGAATGAAATTGAAAAACCGGAAGAAGAAGTTTACTGGACACATAAAACAACAGATTTGAATTTTATAAAACAGTTAACTTAGTATATGGTTTTATTAAAATAAAAGTTCAATTAATTTCAAATGAAAGTAGCAACAGGCTGAGCTAGTTCACTTGCTTACCTTAATGGTAGAATTTCACGATATATTTATTACAGTGTTGTATTATTTTCAGTATAAAATTGTATTGATATAATAGCGAATTTGAGAGATCATTTCTTTCAATTTCTTTCTATTAAATAAATAAATCTAAAACTGTTTTAATTCTAGTTTAGCTGGAATCGTAATTGTTTTTAATTTTCAATGACTGTGTAACAATTTTTCTAATAAATTTTAATTTGATTGACATAAATAGTGAAATACTAATATTTATGTAGTGAAATGGACCTAATTGCATGCATTTTTTCATTTTGAACAACTTTTGTATTGACTATTTCAGCTATAAAGTGAATAGGTGAAAAGATTCAGCAATACAAAAAATTGAAATCCCTGTAAATTACATTTCAATTCTAAATCTACACCCTGTACATGGTTTAAATAATAAAGGAATAATAATGCTGTGCGAGAAGGTTTCATATTAATAGAATAATTTATCATTGTTTTTATAAGGAGATTTCGCAATGGCAATAAACTCCTCTCTTCTTGAAGTCGTGGGCAAAATTAGAATAGAAATCACGATTTTTATGACTGGTGCTAACAAATTTATAACAAATATAAAGATATAAAATTCACTTTATCTTTCGCTACCCATTAGCTCTCCAATACATTTTCAAGAGTTGCAGTAGGTGGATTTATTAGAGGCTTAAACACGAACTTTGAAAACAGTCATAAACAAAAAACAAAATATAAAAATCGCGCGATACACTCTATAAAACCACCGTTATACGTCGGAGGCATGAACATTAAAATTCAATTACACAGTTTTGTATTTATAGCAGACCGCCACCTGTACTCTTCCACACAAAAGAATTGCCTTTTCTATTAAGTTACATATAAACTTCTTTTTGAATCAAATTGGACATCTATTTTGGGATTCGATTTTGACCACTGACTTAGTTAATAAGTTGTGTAATCTTAATCAATCCTTCTTAACTCTATTGAGGATAAGAAATTAGTTCTGGAAATACTAATATAAGCTTTCTTCTTATAGTTTTACGGATTTCGAATTTTAAATTGTATTATATTAGTTCCAGCTTCAGTTTTTTTATAGTTATTAATTTATTATACATATAATATATTGTCCCAAATTGCTTAAAATTATGAAGTTATAGAGGCATAAAAATAGCATGTTTTGTCGGCTTTCAAACGCGCCCTTAAAAGTGACACTATCCTAATGTACAGATAGATATCACGGAGCTATTTAAATGAATACTAATTTCTAATTTTGATGCAGGTCCCAGGAATCACTTGCCAACACAATGTTTCTCTGGCAATTCTTCTGCAATGCGGAGTCCTCGCAGCGTATCAAAATCAGTGTGACTAAGTCGTTGTCTCGCTGGAGCGTTACCGTCCGGTGGCTGAGAGCGGTGGGCGTCGCGGTATTCAAATCACAGGTGCCGGGCGCGATGTTGATCTAATTGTGCAGCGACACGCCACGGCTGCACGGTCAACTCGGCGTCACGACACGGCACGCGGGCCGCACCTTGCAGCGCGGATCTGTGGGAAACAACGCGCGTGCGTGCACTTCCGTGTCTCCCGGCGGGATGAGACCGCAAGAGGATTCTGCAAAGTTAACTACAACGAGAAGAGGAGATAAACCTTGCTCATTCGTTGGTAGCTTGGATCGTTCATATATAGAATCATCGAACCGTTTACCCATTTCTGCTAGAGCACGGATTTTCAACCTGGGTTTCCAGGAACCATTTGGTTCCAGGGGATTTCCGAAGGGAAAACTACCATTAAACTGTAAAATGATCCCTAAAAAATTATGTCTATAGTGCAGCACATACACTAATATAATCTCCACTTAAATTTAAATTCATTAGAATTTTAGCGAATCTTTCGGAATGGTTCATAAAAGTATACCTCTTTATTTTAGTCCATTTAAAAAGATTTTAAATCAAATGGGTTCCTTCAAAAAGACTAGAAACCAGAAAGGTTCTGAAAGCAATAAAATGTTGAAGAGCACTAGCTCAGAGCAAATCTGAGTGTATGGCTTGAATGATGGTTACCGCAAACCAAATCATGTTCTCCAGAAAAATGATAGTGACTTGTAGACTGAAGGAAACGAACTGAAAAACACAGAGCTTTCTAAAAAATTATTATTGTAGATATGGAAAAAAAGAAGGTAATAGAATATAATTTGATAACTATTTTAATTCTTATACTATTCTTGAGCAATTACTAAAACTGAAAATATATGCTGCTGGTACAATTCGTAAGAATCGGTTTTATAAACCACAATTTATATGAGATAAAGACATAAACAAGAGGAAATAGGTGTAGTCTAAAAACTTAATTAATCAGGAACCAATCCATATTACGTTAAACTTTATTGGCACTGGAAGAACAGATAAAGCCAAATGGATAGGATAAGCAATAATTAGTCAATATTGAAATTGATAGACCTGAATTGTCAAAGAATATAACAAAAGCATGGGAGGAGTTGATCTACTTGATAAGTATATTAGCATGAACAACGTATAACTGCTGTAGAAATGAGAGGAGTGTGTGGGTATATGAGACGTGATAGTGTTCGGAATAAATTGATGTATGGTGAGTATAAGATTGAAAAGAATGTTGTTAAAAAGTGGGAGCGAATCTGTTGAGGTAGTTTGGACATCTCGCGCGAATGTCGAATGAAAGTTTGTTGAAAGTAATATATGCGGGTGAGATTGAGGGTGAACGATTCCGTGGGCATCCAAGGAATAATTGGTTAGGTATGATTGATAGTTTGTTACATAAACGAATGTGAAGAATAGACGAGCATGTATGAATCACACTATTAATGTGGACGAGATGAAAGTGGTGTATCAGAATATGAATGTTTGGAGGAGATTGATTGTTGGTTGACTGTGTTTCTGGGTTCGTGCTACCCCACTAACTGGAACATAGCATGATGTTATGTATGTACTTCTAAAATGGACGCTCAGCGTAATTTGTATTTTGTGGATTTTACCCATAAAGGGAAACAATAACTGGATTTAGAAACTTGGAGGAGAGTTTCGAGCTGTACAGAACATTAACTCTTTTTAGGTTCAAGAGATTCAACAATGGTTTCTGTAAATTTGCCCCTCGAAATTTATACATTCCAAAATGGGTAAGAGTATTTTGAGACAGTTGTCTTGGCTCAACATGAAGATGATTAAAGGTGTCTAGTTATTTTCTGATGGTAAAAATTGAGGATACTTCTCGCTGTTTGTTTCAAAAAGCATTTGTGTGTAGCTTCCAAGAAAGGAAGCGAGGACGATGAAAAATTACAGTCTGTACCGTGTGAATAATTTTGGCCCGGATAATGTGATTAATAATTTAGTCTTTGGTTGCGCTTTGTAGAACGATCGTGTCGATTAGTAAAATACGTAGGCGTGCGAAAAGAAGAGGAGAAAATGAGAACAAATACCTACTCGTATAATAAACGTATAGTAAACAATAATAAGAATTAGAAAGAACCAGTATCAATTTCTCGAAAACTGTTATCGGTTTGAAAACATTCCTAGACGACATAAATCTTGTGGCGCGGACAGGAGCATCGAGCATTGTTACGATTAAGTGTAAATTTATTTAATTGCTTTAATTAGCTGGCTTGTATGTGTAATTAATTGCCTGTTATTGGCTGCATACATCACGTGGTAGATCTGAGAAGTGATTCGATACATCATGACACCCACCTCGACAAAACGTCTGTCTTGTTAATCTCGGGCGCGATGTGTGTTCCAGCATCGAATGCTCTCGCGAGCTCCATTTAAAAATTCGGGCCTTTAAATTTATCGCGTGCATGTTCGCTCGAAATACACCTAGCCGTTGTTGTTGGTTTACGGTTTTTTGTTTAAATTTCGTGATTTATCTGTGTTAGCATGCGAGCGTGGGTTTTTTCAAATGTACTTTTTTGTTTTGATAGCAAAAAAAATTGACAGCTGTCCTGAATTGGTTAGGCTTGTTTATAGTCATTTTCAAACAACTTTTTTGTTCGAGAATTGAATTAGATCATGTGGATTACAAATATGTTTTCTTTGTTCCTGGAATTCTTATATAAGTAATTGCAAATTTTCCAAGATCATTGTTCAAATAATTATTTATAACTAGCAGTAGTATTTTTAGATTGATTCCCTGAATTTTATTACTCAGCCAGCAATGTTCTACAATAAATATATCATTTATGAAAATTGTTATTAACCGTATTTTCCAGTTAGATAAAGATCTCTTTTGATAGTATTCTCGGTACCCTAAACAGGATGTAGGGTACATAAAAATGAAAACAGGTGAGTAATCAATAAAAAAAATATAAAAGGTTATTGGATGAAGTTCTATAAAATATTTATTAAATACAACGTTTCGATTTACTACACAAATGAAGAACACAAACAAGTAAATAGACACGGTCTAAGTAAGTACAAATTATGATTTTAAAAAACAGAGGAAACCAGGTCTAGTTTAACTCGTAGTCTTTATTCTGGTTCACGGTATTCTTCTACTTATAGATTTCTGTTGTTCCCCTTACGAGTCTGCCATTAGTACATTTTGCTCTTGCCATAATCTTCGTTTCTTCAAAATTCATTTTATGTAGAAATTCAATTGCATGACTAGCCACATTTATCTGATTGGTTCAGACAAATGGCCCGTTTGTGTCCTGTTATTCCTGTAGTTATCATTCTGCCAGTCTATCCAATATAACATTTACCACATTCAAATGGAATTTTGTAAATTCCAGAGGACTGAAGCGCGCTAGTATCCTGCCAATTTGTTGTAGTAATCCAATTCCAATTTTATCAGTAACATTTTGGATGTAGGGCAGAGAAGCAAACAAACGTTTATTCATTTCTTCTGACTCAAGGTAGTTCTTTGTTCTTTTTGAACGGAAATCTTTCAAAAATCTTCTTTTCTTCATAACCATTAATTTGAAAAATTTCTGTAAGCCTTTTCTTTTCTTCTTCAAACTTCTCTATATAACAAATGTTAGTAGCTCTGTTTTATAAACACTTCACGGTACCAAATTTTTGCGAAGGATGATGATGCGAAAGAGAATAAATATATTGGTTATATATGAGTTCTGAAAGTATTTTCAACTTAAAAAATATATATATAAACAGCGTATAAAATCCATATATTACGCTCAAAGAGAAGGTATAATTCTTTGACGCCAAAGTGAAATATACATCAAAATAAATGAATGTTTTAATTCGTTGAGTGATATAAGTGTGTTATTAAGAAAACGTGTGTTGCTCTTACTGACATGATGATAAATAATAATTCCGCTCTACCGCTTCGGGCAGAGCCACGAGTTATGTGCTTCAACATTCTCACACTCCATAAAAAATCCCTCCTCGGACATCATCATCACCTTTAATCCAGAGCTAACTCCGTAAGAGTTAGTGACATTACCACGATCGCTCACGCTCATCACGCCATCGCGCGAATCTAGCAGCCGCTGACGCTGACCGTTGCGCAGTGTAATTATGATTTATACAAGTTTCGCACCATTTGTAATAATAACACGTTGCTCGAGAGACGATGTACTCTGTCATCGGAGCTGTATATCATCTTCATGAAGACAAGCCATCATTTCGTCTTTCTCTTCCTTTCTAACCAACCGAGATTATCGTTTTTGGTATTACCAAAATTTAACTCTTATCTTCAGATAAGTTTTGTTTGTTAATAATATTCGATTCGTCACAAAGCAGTAACGAACAAAAAACAATACAATAATGAATTGGTATTGGTATAAGATAAATGTAAGATCGTACGCAAAATATTCTACAGTAAAACAATCAGAAATTACCCGTGATACTCGAGCCCAAATTTACTTGAGTTCGCCCGTATCAAACTTTTTGTATGTTTTATAAAAAAGTTTAAGTGTTTAAATGTCTTATATTTGTTAAAGCTGGAATATACAGTAGTAGTACACAGGAGTAGAAAAAATATATTATTTAACAATTTAATTATATTGCAGTATAAATTATGTGCTCATATAGATCACTCGTAAAAGAAAATCGTAGTTATACCATATGTTTGGGAAATATATAATAAACAATAATATTAGAGGAACTCTCTGTTGCTCGATGTATGGTATATAAATGTAAGAAAATAAATGGATGACGTGAATAATTACCGTGATTGAAATTGTAGCGATGATTGATAAAGTTTAATAGAATCTTTAAAGGTAGATGTAGCTCGCAAGCGGTTTGGACTAATCTCCGATCTGAGCTGTAAGTGTTCAATGGGACCCAGAATCGTAGAGACGCTATAGGTGTTAGACGTTGGTATTAATGATGGATGGAAGAGAGGGAATAGCGAGACAATATCTCACGATCGAAACACGGCGTATCTGTTCTTACATCCAGCGACGTCCTTATTATTTATGTAAATGTAAACAAGTGACGAGAGTTACCTACTTGCTGGTGAGGCAGATCATTTATTACGCGGCGATCGTCTGCGTTTCCGGCATCCAACATGGGGGTTTTAATGGCGCGCGTTTGATTAAACCCATCGCTATCGCCTATCGCTCAGGTTCCAATGCGGCGAAATTGAAATAATTTTTCACCGAAGACGATTAGAAGACTTCCTGTAGAATGCTCCAAGCACGGAGAGCAAGTCTCGCCGCTGGATGAATCATAATGTTCGACTGTTCAAATGACGTGCACAATGTTTTGTGGTTGTGTATTTGTTGCGATAAGCGAGAAAACATATGTTGGTTCGAAGCGAAAGAATGAAAAATGGAAACGGTTTTTTGCTGATTTAAATGTAACGGAATATTAATTGTGTTCGTTTATATCCTTCCACATCGCACTTCACACACCATCTGATTCCACAGATAGTTTAATTCGTTCATCTGTCCACTGCAAGCAAGATACTTTATGACACTTATATTTTATTAGGGCATGAGAGGTATGTGCAGAAAATAACCGGACATTTTGAATTACGCGCCAACGGAGATGCAGTTGGCTGTACATAACGTCCTCTGAAACCACATATTCTTAAATTGTTGATATCTCGTTTAGTTTTCGTGAAATTGTTATTTTAGTGAACGTGTTTAAGTGTAGCGATTTTCGAAACAACGATTATTTAAAATCTTGTATTTCTAAAAATATTTCGTCGAATTTTCTAAGAATGCAATTTGTATAATTTTATCTACAGGAAAAATAAAATTTATAATATGAAAAGAATTAACGGCAAATAATATTTCGCTATTACTATATAAATAATGTATTAAGAATTTTTATTTTAGCGATTACAAATTGTTACTGCTTTCAAATACGTGTCTCTACTTTCAACCCCTATAATCCTCTTATTAGGTACCTGTTATGATGTAAGTAACCATTTATTTTGGCGAGCACTATACCTGGATAGCACTCTCTTATTAAATATAATAATAATATAGCAGATCTCGGGTAATAGAATAATTTACAGGCGATTTCAAAGTATAAAAAAGAAACCATTTTGTTCCAAATTTAATTCACCTAGTAAAGTGGCACCCTACTAAGTTAAAACGCAATATATTTTACGACAATACAAAGCATCCATCCTCATATCTGTCTGGCTGAGGATCTAACCACGATCCTCCAAATAAAATCCATGGCCTGAGACCAATAAAAACTATAACACCAAGATGAACGGCACGACCAGGTCACCGGGACCCATGGTGTCGGGGTGTGGCGGGGGTAGGCGCTCTGGGTGGCCCCGCATCGAGCGCGTCGCACCGGCCACCGACAATAAACATGGACTTAACACCAGCGCGGGATCGGTGTCTCGGTGTCTGGTGTCTCCGCTGCCAACTGCGGCCTATGCCACCGCCGACACCGCAGGGGCGGACTCAGGAAGTCATCGACACATCCACACTACAAGACATCCTTTCAGGGGAAAATATTGTACTACTTTAATGCTAGATAGACAGATAGACAGTTATTTGTAAGTAAAAATAAATTGAATAATTTCAAAACTCATAGTAAAATTATAAAGAATTTTGGATAAAGTTATGTACCTACTATTTACGTTATAAATCCGATAAATGAGTTATTACGATACGAATTAGTCGAGTTAGAAATTTCGAAATGAGTACCGTGAAAATAATTCCCGAACGTATAACGTATAACGGTTTATTTTATACCTATGTCACACTATGAATGTGGACGAGGCAAAAGTGGTGGTGCTAGGATAGGAATGGTTGGAGGAGATTGATTGTTGCTTGACTGTGTTCATTTATTTTCTTTCTTTCTTAAACACAAACAAGTCTTCTTGGACTTAATATTATAATTAAAATTATAATAGCTACTAATTTTGTTTCGTTGATATTACTAACACCATTTTTTAAAAATGAATGTGGAAATAGAATATTGTACAACGAGCATGGAATGGTACTCATTTTCTACGAGTATGAAAGTTTGTAGCATGAGCCGAAGGCGAATGTTGCAAATCATATGCATATGAAATGGACATTCCATGCTAGTTTTACACTATACTTTTTCTACGACCACGATATAGTTTCCTAATTAATTTAATTTTAATAATAAATTTGTCCCGCTTTCACGATTCCAATATTTGACAATTCTAAATAAGTATCCTAGCAATGGCACCTATACTGAAATGAACTGACCTGAAATATTCACAAAACAAATTCAAGCATGATGCTTGCAAAGTATCTCACTTCTCTAGCAACATCAAACATACAATGAGCAGATTTCTAAGTGGTCGTAGAAAAACGATATTTTGAATGAATTCCTTTTCAAATATTGCTTAGCAACGTAGCAACGACACAGTAACGTAAAAATAACAATAATGTAAAGTCCTATTTGCCGGATTGAAATTATTTAACAAAAATATTTTTACAGAACTTTTAATTTAAGAATGAATTGTTTTTAATACAAATAGAATTAAAAGAAGAATTAACATATATATTTTTTCATTTAATCAAAAGATTAATTAACATTTGTTGCTTCAAAAATATAAAATGATTTTCAGAAATTTTGAAAGTCAGTAGATGAAAATGTTTTTTAATTATTATTCTGAACTCCTCTTAGAAAATCCTATAGTTTGCAAGTCTTTATAGATGTTACAAATAATGAATATCCTTACTTCAGTTACGCATTCTGAATATGGTATTCTGCTTTCATAAGTGATACATTTTTAAGAGTAAAGAACGTGTACCAGCGATTAAGTCAAGGTCCCACATTTGTTAATGAAGGAAGAACAACAGATTAGAAGTGCCATTGTCGATTGCAGCAACCAAATTTAGGGTCTCTTCTGGGTACCAAATCTCACTGAAATTAGTGCATATCCAGATGGTTTGATGATATTTGTTCCTCAATTTTCAATGCTTTAGTAAATAAATAAATAATGAAGGGTTGAAAGTGCGTGAGTCCGGTGCTGCATGCTATCAGTGCTATCGTAAATAGCAGTGGGATATGCGGATAGCACTACAGCTGGCCCCGATATTATATGGAAGCGGGCCATACCATAAACAACAATGAACACTTTAAACATGAACAAGTAGAATTTACTATTGTCGATGAAAGATCCCGATACGAATTTCCCTCGGCAGCGACATAACACCAGCACGGCGCAACGCAACGCAGCGCTACGCAGCATCGCATGTAAATTATTGGGGGCCCCGCTACGAATTACGACAACTGTCCCACGGACATATTAGACAACGGCGAACAACGGATTACACGGGTTTTAATTTCAGGCATCCGCGGTATGCAAGCGATATTTACGATCTAAATTATCAAGATATTCTAAAAATTAAAACGAAATTCCTACGTGGGCCATGGCTATGAAGCAATTGTCAACCGAGATGAGAGATGATATACTACTTGTTAAGATGGTTCGGTCTATAAATAAAATACAAATCTAGACAAAAGATGCTGCATTATTCCATAATAAATATTGTGAATAAAAGATAACAGCGGTTCTCATGGACAACACACTTTTTTATATTGAAGACTGCCTACATTTACTAAATAATTTATGGGAAAATAACAGCCAAAAAGAGATCATATTAAATATAAATTACATAGTCATTATTTCAATTTATAATTAAGTCCTATTGAATGAAATCTCTAACATAAGTATTGCCACAAATAATTAACAAAATCTAAATAATACTTTCGCTGTCAGAAAAATTAATAACTATTCATCTTACGTTAAGCACACTACCATTATTTTAATTTCCATAATCGTTCTACTGACCAAATTGTTAAAAAGCTTCAATGGTAACAACAAACAAAAAATTAATAAAAAATCTTCATACTTTCTCTGACAATAAAAAATACATACACTATTCAAAACACTAATAAATTACTAAACAAAACCACTAATCGTGTAAGTGATACATGTTTACCTAACCCAACTGCAGTGGCGGCTCGTCCACGCAGCATAAGTATCTTCAACAATTAATGTGTACATTTGTTGATTTTTATTATTTAATTATATTTTTACTTTCTTATACAAAGTATAAAGAAGTATTGGAATCATGAAAAAATTCGCTTACAAGATATTTACGGAAATACATATTTTGACGTCCATTGAATCCGCTTGCTCAATGATGTCTGTGTATGAGGATGGATGGATTATTGAATAGATGGTTGAATGGATGTCCGTGTGCGCAATATCTCATGAACGAGGCAAGATATGTAAACGAAACTTGAAATTTATAAGTTTCTCGATAATATGAAGAGCTGAGTTGATTTTGAATGTAATTGAAAACCCGCAGAGGAAGTTTACTGAACACTCAAAACAAATACCTTTTTTTTCAAAAATAGAATCAGCTCTGAAAAGAAGTTTCGAATGAAAGATGTTAGCAAAAATATTTGGAAAATAAAATGTTATTTACACTTTTCTTGTACATGCTTCTAATTTTGAGAAAAAACTAAATTATACATTAAATAACATATTTCAATAATCTTAGTTACAATGGGAACAAAAACTTAAACATCTTTAACATCTATGTGTCAATTTTCAAATAATCGTGAAGTGTCAAAAATATTTGTAGTTTGAAATATAATAAAAACAATATTTGTATTATTAGTCGATAGCTTTCTAGTTGCCAAATTAATTATATCCCAACTTGGAATGGTAAAAATAAAATAACCCTAAATCGAAAAAATTTTTAGAACTCATATTAAAATTCTAATAGAATTTTGAATTAAGTTTTGTAAAAATATTTTATATAAATATATTTCAAAATATGTAGAATAATTCAAAACATCGTATTTAAATAAAATATTTTTACAGAACTTAAACCAAAAGTCTCTTATAAATTTTAAAATATTCCCATTTTTTAAATTTAGTAAAACATTATTAAAAATAAGTAAAAGGGATAGGTGGCGTGCGAATGACAAAAGCAAAAGAGACAGAAATATTTGTAAGTTTTGACAATCTTCCGAGGATGACGAGGTGGCACTGGCAAGCAGTGTTTCTATTTTGTGGCAGTACAGTAATGTAGAGTTTACGTTGCGTTAACGTGTGTTGCCGCGGGTGTAGCAGGTTCCGTTCTCGCGTCGCGTATCGCACAAAAAGAGAAAAGAGAAAAGGATCACGCAGCCTGGGAGAGGCATTAAACACCGCGACATTTATTGGCGTGCCGTCCTGCTCTTGTGCTACTAATGCTCCGCGTTTATTAAAAATTACTTTCTAATTTTAATATAGTGCCATAAATATCTTCCTATTTATAAATTTAATACGCGATGCGCAAACACAACGGAGGTGATTTTTATGCTGACGTTGCGAAGATTGGATGCGGTCAGTAAGTTCAAGAACGACCTATCGACAGGCCAGGGACGGAATTCACGCAGATTAAAACCCTAACGCAAAATTAAGAGAATGATATGCTAAAAAGACAACAGTTTACCCTTCAATCATCTTTGGAACAAAATATTGTTACAATAATGAATAGAATCTATTACCTATTGTGTTTATTTTGCTCCGATGTTTCATTTTCTTCATTTCTGAATTTGTCTATTTATAATGCCATTTAATTATCTGTATCATATTTTCTAAAAGGTTTATGTGAACGAAAACTGAAAGAACGTAGGTACACAGTCCGATTTTTTTTTCGGTCGAATGAAATCAGCTTAGGGTATGTTTAATCTTAACAACAACTTTTATCTTTTCCAAAACAATTTGACAATTTCTAAAACCAGAATTATATTTGTTCCATATAAATTAGCTATGATGTTAGTTTCCAGTTACGTGTCCAATTTCCATTTTCGTAAGCCGGTCCTGTAATCGGGTGCTAGGTACAGTACCGAGTAGTGGTACCGGCACTGGGGCGAGTCCTCGCAACAAAACGACGGCGTCCATGGCGCGTTGAGTACTGAAAGGAGTGGCCGACGGTCCGCCACCAATAACAATACATTATTTCCTTTTGATGGCATAAATTAATACTCAAATAACTCATCTATCAAATTTCGTAAAAAATCCACATTCATGCAGTGCGCGCTTGTGTACCGTTAATTTATGTCCATGGTGTGTAAAAATCACTCTGCATAATCAGCAGGACTCGAAGACAAAGATGCGAAGATGGAGCTGAGAAAGAAATTGTTATTAGTCGCGGGGTCACGGGTTTACTATTATGCCTCGGTGTGTAGCGAGTACCATCAACTCCAAAACAACGCTTTCGAAATTTTATTCATATTCCGACTTTGTAACACACTTTAGCAGAATAACAACAAGCGGAATAAAGCGAGGGACATTCATATATTTCTTCTTATTTTACGAGTATGAGGCATGATATGATTTTTTTACTTTCTTAAGGGCCGGTATTTTCAACCTCAGATAAAATATAGAATAAATTATCAATGGAATAAACAAAAAATATCGCATCACACGATGACAGCTAGAATAATATTCATCATTTAAGTTATGGTTTTAATGCAATATTTTTTGTTTATTCTATTGATAAATTCAGTATCTAGTCAACTGAATTTGGAAATACCGGCACTTAACCATTTTGGCACTCTGCTTTCGCAGATCTCGATCAGATCATTAAAGATGATAGTGGATGACAAATGACTGATGTGGGATTCGAACTGAGTATTCTACATACAATCCACAGTACGATGTGATACCACGAAGTGTAAACTTTGATACAGCCATGGAAAATTAAACAAAAAAGAAAAATATTTGACATTTCTAAAAACATATTTATATTTATTTATTTCAATAAAATAAATAAATAAAATAAATATATCATCACGCCTTTTACCCATTATGGGTGTGGCACTCTGCTTACGCAGATCTCGGTAGGTGATATATTTTTTCGTATGAAGTGCGGTTACCAGCCGTCAAGTCATAGCCCCCAAGGATGTTAGTGGAGGGGGAACCACAGGGGTAAATTTAAATTTGTAACTGTCGGCAGTGGGATTCGAACTGAGGATCTCACGATCCACAGTCCGACACGTTACCACGGAGCTATTTCAATGTTGTATTATTTTCTGTAGAAATTTCGTAGAAGATTGTAATGACATAATGGCGAATTTAAGAATTCATTTCTTTCTGTTACCTAAGTAAATAAATAGTTTTATAACTGTTAATTTGAATAATATATCGTGAAATACTAATATTTAGATAACCAAATTGTTATGAAATATCAAATATTTTTCGTATTTATTTAATTTGTCACATCCATGTTACAATTTTCCTAATAAGTATTGGTTTTAATTTGATTTATATATCGTGAAATACTAACATTTAGATAACCAAATGTATGCATTTTTAAATATTGAATAATTTTTTAATTACACTTTTGCTGTAAAGTGAATTGGTAAAAATTTATATCAAAATAAACAAAAAAAAAAGCATTGAAATCCCTATATTCCACATTTCAATTCTACATCCTGTATGTACTGATATTACCGTTAATATGTAAGAATAATAACTAGTGTATGTATTTAAATAAATAATAATATTTAATTCTGTTTGAAATGGGTATGTAAGGAATGTTTATTGTGAATATGTTAACTTTTAAAATAAAAATGACGTGATTGGTTATTTGATATGTTTTGACAGTTGAAATAGAGCGGATATATGTGCATAACATGCATATAAGCATGTCAGACTTATGCGATTCGTAATTAGCCGTGCCTATTAATTAGAATTAGAAATTTGAAAATTAATTTCCTGCACGATTCAATCATAATTACATTTTAAAATTTATGTATTTATTCATATATCTCAATTACAGATTAATAATTGCATGTAGATCGTTTATGTTTACATTTATCACATATTTTTTGCAAGTTCCTAAAATTGCTTTCACTTAATTTGTAATATTTAATAAAGAATAAATAACGAATTGCCGTGATATTTTTCGAGGCGCTATTAATTCATCTAGATTTATGGCTGGTATTAAAATGTTAGGCTAAAAAATTGTTATAAAAGTTTAAATGCCCCACAATTATAAAGTTGTATATCATCAAGCGTAAAAGTGTTTAATTTAAATATAGCAATATATTTGTCACCTAGAAGATAAATACAACACTAGGAACGGTAAAAAATCGTGGACAGATATTTAATAAATTACTAGAATGTCGCAATTTGCTGTTTCCATGCAAACATTATAAAGAAATGCGTGTTTTCTTGTCAGGTATTTAAATATATTCAAGTAAAAACTAAAAAATTCATCGAAGAAAAGCACGTGTGTTTTGCACGCCTCTACCGGCGGTTTCGCTAATTACACCAACCGCGACGTAATTGAGACGAGTGAGTATTTCTAGCGGTGTTAATTATTGGCAAGGTGTAACGCGCATGCTCATTACTGTTGCTGTCAATTGTTTGATGGCCGGCGCCTTTCTTGGAGACACTTCTTCTTCCTCTACTTCTTCAGTCTTCAGTATCATAGAATGCGGATGTGCAGATCAATTAAATGCTATTGCGGCTAATAGAACTAATAGATACATAGATATTTTTATACTTTCCCATTGGACTTTTCATGTGACTTTCAATTTTTATTGTTATGGACTTTATTTTATCTTTTATTTATTTATATACTTATCATTTATTTCACTATTGAATATAAAAATATCCTTGTAATTATATTTGCAAATATTAAGTATTGTTGAAGAAGTATATAATAACTTCTGAATGATCGTTTGCATTGATTTTATTTATTATTTTGGAATATATGCAGGCAATTGTATAAAATGGATTAGCTACTGCCACCATTTCTTATATAATTATAATATTTTTAATGTATGAAAATAATTTCACATGCTGATCCCCATCCAACTACTGACCGCGGATTGTGCCGCTTAACTTTTATTATTGAGTGAAACTACCTGCCATGGCCGTTGCCACGAGATTTAAATAACATTTAATATTCCAAATAATATTACTAATATCTTTTACAAATTTACCAAAAACAACTTAGTTCTTCGCATTTTCAAAAAAAAATTTAAATCTTTTCTCGTTCGTAAGTTATAGAACATACAAACATACATCCATCCATCAAGTTGTAACGAATATAGACTTGTTGAAATCTGTCGAAGTGACATCGTGCCCGATCAGTACGATGTAGCGTTTCTCGTAGCTTCTAGAAAAGCGTAGAACGTTCGAGAACCCACCATGCCAGGCTAACGGCAAGTAGTCTGTGATAGACTGTGAGGCTGTGATAAACTGAGAGTCTTCTATAAAGCTTGAGTGTGTAATAATAAATAGTGAGTCTACGATAAACCGTCGGCTTGTGTAATAGATAAAGATAGGATTCAGTAGAAATAAATAATACGGGTGAAAATAAATAAATAATAATAAAGGGATCATAAAACCTAATTTTTTTCATGATTGCTATACTTTCTTATACTTACTACGTTTAAGAAAGTAAAAATAAGTCATGTTTAAAATACTGTTCGCGGCGAAATAATTTCATGTTTATAAGTAATATTTGTTCCTATTTAAGAAATCTAGTTTTATGCTTCCAATGCCTGTTGCTTTACGAGCGTAAATGTTCAGTTTGTCCATCATCGAACAATACCCCCAGTTATTAAATACATATCATCGCATTGTTATGAATGGTGAGCGGACAATGTGACTCGCTCGAAGTAGCCAAAGATCCAGCTAATCCAACGTGAATATAGCGCGGCCCAGCTGTCGGGACTTGATCCTGATTTACATGATAAAGCCGATGTTAGCGCTACACCTGTTATCAAAACACGCTGCTTTAATTCCAAACTCCTGCACTGCTATTGAATCGGAGGTTGCTCGTCTTATGTGTCATTAACATCTCTGAAGTTAATATCGGTTTAAACGGTTTGCTTGGGACATTTACAGAGGCGGATTCGTTAACTTGGGATATGCGAAGGTAAATAAGAAACAAAATAAAATTGTTGAGCACGCCATAGGTCGTGAGTTCGAAGCCTATTGAAGAGCAAATTCGTTTGTGTTCATAAAATTCACAACCATCCACTCATGAGGTGGCTTATGACCATAGTAGTTAGTCCGCTTCCCATCTTCGTAAAAAAAATTAATACAAATGAAGCGAACTTTATCATATATCCTGTTTACTATTTACTGACAAATATACAAAATGAAAAGTAACAATTAACTTGCTACGGTTATTTACTAAGATTGAATGAAGACAAACTAAAGCAACTTGGAAAGCAAAACTAAAACCAGACAAGAAAGAGAAAAATCTAATCAGGAATCAAATTAGCAGTCAAGAAAGCCAAAAATAATGCAATATAAATGATAGCAAAAATAGATAGAAAAACTTAATAAACAAATAGAAACATTTAAATCTTTTCTCCGTTGATTCCAGTTCACTCTATAACGCAAGTTCAGCAATACTGCTCGCGGTTAGTCGGTGGATGGGTGACCTCTTTGCGTAAACCCATACCAACGAACACTTCGCGCCGTTGTCACATCATCGAAAACGAGGAACCGAGGCGGCATATAACCATAGCAGTTGAGACCACTTTAATAATAATAATTAAAAAATCTGCTCTCTGCCAATCCAGGTAGTGGCTATGCTAGCCTAGCATGCCATGCAGAGGTCATTGGATCGAATCCCACTGAAGAGCATGGTCGTTTGTATTCATATATAAATTCACAATCATCCATTCATGTGGCAGATAATTTACAGAAGTTGGTCCGCTTTTCATCTTTATAAAAAAAAATCTACTCTCAGCTAATTTCGGTAGCGGTTATAGGTGACTGCTTTGCGAAAACCCATACCAGCGAACACTGCATGCCGTTGTCACCGAAATCGAGATATCCAGGCGGCATATAACCTCAGCAGTTGAGACCGCTTAAATAATAAATAAAATTATTTGTTTCAAGATTTAAGAAAGTCTAAATAGGTATGAGTCGGTCCTGGCGGTATTTTTTTATGTTAATTAATTAACAATTTAAAATTTCAATAGACCATACAGTTGTGTAATATTCAATAGTTCACATGTGAACTATGCGAGCATAGAAACCATAAGCCATTGAAAGAAACGTTCAAATCCATGTTTGTATGTGCGTACGTATGTCTGATTGCGCCACACACAAGATTAGGTGGCATTAAGTTAAACTTAACGATTGTTAAGTCGGTCGTTACGTCCGAGCAGTTAAAATCATGACAATTAATGCTTGAACGTCTGACAATGCAAGGTAAGAAATGATACTAACATAGGTAAGAGATTTAGCATTGATTTTTTCGACAATTGTTGACATTTACATTTTTACATTATGGCATTTGAGAATTTAGAGTCATTCAATCAGAAATCAATCGATTGGGTGTTGAAACCACTTCATTGATTTTAAAGTGCACTTCAATGTTTATACCCAATTTAGAAATTAAGAAATTTGTTCTAATGTATAGTAGGATAGACGTACTAAATATCCTGACCTGTAGCTGAAACATAAAATAAGTTTCTCATTGGAAATAGGTCTAGAAAAGATGACAATAAGTAACCCAGACAATATAATAAACACAGGAACAAATAAATTTTTAACGCTAGATTAGCGACCGATTTGTGATAAGTACAAGTAAAAAAATCTGGTGTGCCCACCACACTACTTTCTTATACATTTAAAACCAACTGAACATGTAGGACTGTTTCCTTGCGTATGACTTTATTTTGACAAATATTTGACATTTAGATGTTAAACCTGTTTAATTTTTTTTTCTCTCATTGAATCTAATTTTATTTTAAAATAGCTATTAATTAATATCTGGTTTTTAAAACTTTCTAACTAATAATACCTACAAATATTGTTTTTATAATATTTCAAACGGCACATATTTTTGACACTTCACAATTATTTGATATATAGATGTTAAAAATGTTTTAGTTTTTGTTCCCATTGTAACTAAGATTATTGAAATATATTATTAAATATATAATTTAATTTTTCTCAAAATTAGAAGCATGTACAAAAAAAGTGCAAATAACATTTTATATTCCAAATATTCTTGCTAATATCTTTCATTTGAAACTTTTTTAGTTGATTCTATTTTTGAAAAAAATTGGAATTTATTGTTTTGTGTGTTCAGTAAACTTCCTTTTCCAGTTTTTCAATTTCATTTAAAATCAATTATAATTAATAGTACGTTAGTGAAAACGAAGGCGTTAATGAAGCTCTTCACTCACTGGCGTAGATAAAATATTTTACACATAATTACAAAATCTGGGCATTAATAGGTTTGGGTTAGGCAGATTTAATTATTTAAATTTAGAAAATTATAATAAGTATCAAAAGGTAGCACTAGTAAATTGTTTACTAGAAAATAAATAAAATACTCCTCCAAACTTAACTTGAAATTTATTTCTTATGTATAATTTAAACATGAATAAACTCATTGCTGTAGTACGCATCGTAATGTCTTATATTTATCGAAATATAGCGATTTGTAATATTTTTCAAAATACGGAAATTTCCTCAAATATGACTTAAAATTGTAAATTTTTTTATTACATTTATTTATAATATTCGCGCCGGGAAACCCATTGCAGCAGAGCGCATCGTCATATCTCTAATATTTTTCGAGATATGACGATTTTTTTATATTTTTCGATAGCAACTTTGAGGGGCTATAACTCGAAAACTATACAAGATATCGAAAAATATCTCCAGTTTCGTGTTTTTCGTGCCATTTTTAATAAATTAGTAATTTTTGAAAATTTTGAAATATTTTGATTTTTTTTTCAAAATTTCGATTGGAGATATCTTGACAAATATGAAAGATACAGACTTGTAGTGTTCATCAATCGATTCAGCTCGACGAAATACATAAACCCTTAAAATTTCAGAAAATTCGGACAACCGGTTGAAATGTTAGAGCAAAAAGTCTGCAAATGGCCAAATTCAGGCCAAACGTCAAGGGGTAGTACTTGACTTTTTGGACAAAAACGCCATTTTCAGGCTTTTTGCTCTAACTTTCCATCCCGTAAAGCGATTTTTATGAAACTTTGCATACTTATGTATTTCGACGAGCTGAATCGATTGGTGAACACTGCAAATCTGTATCTTTAATATTTGTCGAGTTATCGCCGATCGAAATTTTGAACAAAAATACAAAAAAAATTCAAAATTTTAAAAATTTGCTAATTTGTTATATAAGGCACCAGAAACGCTAAACTGAAGAGAATTTTTAGATATCTCGTGTAGTTTTTGAATTACAGGCCCTTAAATTTGCACTTCGAAATATACCAAAAATCGACGTATCTCGAAAAATATTAGAGATCTGACGATGCGCTCTGCTACAGTGGGTTTCTTAGCGCTTATATTATAAAGAAATGTAATAAAAAAATATTACAATTTTAAGTGAGGATATTCCGTGAGTTTCAAATTTTCTATCGGTATGTGAATCTGTATTGTATGATTAATAATGCAGTTTCTGTTATTTGTTTGTTCCCATAGCAACTAAAATTAGTTTATTAAACTTATAATGGGCCCATAAACCAATTAAAAATTTTTTTTATGAAACTTTATTAGAATATTTAAATAAAGTACTCGCTGAAAAAGCCTAAGAATGAAGGCCCTTGTTTCCACTATAAATTACCCAGAAGCCGGCACTGGTTCCTCTCTGATTTAAACACAAACTCGATTATAAAATCCTGGTATAGACCACATAATTCTCGCGCAGAGATAGACCGATCAGCTTAATTTATTAACAGTAAAACATTCTTATTCGTTCACGGATTTTATCTAATATTCCTCACTCATTTACAAGCAATTATCACCTTTGTTTTCCTTCAGAATACGGCGTTTGAATCGTTCGTGTTTAGAGGACATTAACTTTGTCAATCGCACAGAAGCAAATAAAACACTGGCTGGGATGGAATTTAATATGTCATGTCGTGATCAATGATTAAGAATACAAATCAAATGATTTGATTATACCACTGGTGTTGTACGAAAAGGCTCGTCGCTAAATCAAATTTGTAATAAAATAAATAAAAATAAGGAAGTTATGACTGCTAAGCTATTTTTAATATTGAAACTTAAGTAGAAATTAATTTCTGTATTCCGTTACCTCTTGAATACGAAATTAATTTTGAAGACCATGAGCCGCTAATTGTGCCACTGGTGTTGCTTTTCTAATTCTGTAGAAGTTTCTGATATTATAGAGGAGATTTATTGATTCTGGATTCAATCTTGACCTGGTGAACTTAGTAGCTCTCTATGTAATTACTTTTTGGGTTTAAATATTTTGGAGTTATAAAATATATTTAAATTGTAATGCATACCATTTTTGTAATATATTCCTGATTTTCCAATGATGAATAAAGACGTATGTATGTTTCACATAGTACAAAATTTCTCATCTATCAATCATCTCTTTAGCAGCCATTATCCGAAATTAACTACTATTAACCCAGGTCTTTACAAATAACATCTTTCCCTATCTATAGACTCTAGAGATTTCCGCGATTTACAATACCAAATATTATCCAACTCTAATTTCCTGGGAACTGATGGTAATACCAATAAATACCATGCAACGTGCAACCACTATCAAGGAGCAACACCTTCAACCACCGATAAAAACCATAAAAACCTTAACAGCCGCTAAACCACGCACGCCAACGTTCGAGCAATGCTATCTAATTTCTACAATAATTCTCACCGCGAACCAACATGCGGCGGAGATAAGATGCGCAAATGATGGACTTTGTGGAGGAGGCACTAAGGGTGAATTTCCACGAGCTCCTGATGAGATTTTGTTTGAAAATAGTTGAAGACTATCACTGTAGCTTAGGATGAAAATACGGGAATGGAAATATGTTTGCAAGTGATTGTAGTACATGGTGAAGTTGCTACCTATTCTGGATTTAGATAACGGTTATCAATTTAATTTTTATTTTCTCCAGGACTCCAGGCATTAAACAGAATTATTTCAATTTATCCTGATTGTCAGAATGAAATCTTCCTGCATTCTTAAGGCCGTTTGACAAGTTGCATTATGTCCAGAAATAAAGTTTTGTTAAGAAAACTGCACATTCTGTTGCTCAGAATTGTGTAACTGCATTGCAAATGTCATTGCTTCAGAATTTTCTTCATTTTTCTGCAGATACTCATACGCACATGTTACTTGCACATGTCAAATTTTCAACAGTCAAAATAAGTGATATAGAGGAACACAATTTGAAATTGCTACTGTTAACTCTGGCAATGAAAGTAGTAGCCGTAGATTAAAAAATAGCATTACTGCAAAGAAAACAGAAACTGACTAAAATGACAGGAAAAGGGTATAAATCAAGAACTTAGAACGGAAGCATAAATTTATTTGTTTATTCAGTGGTTTTTGTTAAATACAAACAGGCAAACTTTCTGTATTCGGTGAGCGAAAAGGTTTACTATTTTGTAAATTTTTTAAATATGGTTTTTATTATATACTTATCAAATTCATTATAATTCATCTTTCACTTCATAATTGGGACATTTGTTCTGTTGAGTGAGTATTATTGAAAAGAATGGAAATAAATAGATGGTTTCTCTTTCCTTCTCAAAAAAATATAACAGATGTCACTGTACGTCAACCTCGATGTTTTTAATTTTTTTTTTTATTTATTTATAATCAATTTCAGGATTTTTTTAAAATATAAATTCGTAGAACTGTCCGAAAGTTATATTGAACGATCGTCAATTGTTTTCGGGCCCACGACATTTTACAAAAAAAAAAAATTCTAAGCAAAACGAACAAGTCATCAACTACAACAAGTACTGAATGCCAAAATCAAAGGGTACAGCCAAAATATTTTGCTGTAATCTGTAGTCTGTATTACATATAATTTCTTTAGTGATATAATAACGTAACTTAAATTAAAATAATAAATTAATTTAGTTCTTGTACGTTCGTGCTGTGACTAGGCTTATACAAAACCATTCGCATCTTTTTTGAGAAAAATTCTGTGAAAATATGTACCGTGTTTTATATATTTTTTTTTTTTTTGTGTATTTTTCTAAATATTTTTCTGTAGATTATTTCATTATATACCACGGTAGACTTTTTTGCTCAAATTTCTGTAATCTAAAAATGTATATAATAATTGTAAATAGACTAATGCAACGTGCCAAATGGCCTTAAAAGCTTACGAGGTGCTTCTGCATTTCCTCAAAGATGTGTCATTCAATATCTATTTATAAAATTTCTTGGTTAAGCTAATGGAATCAATCATTTATGTATTTATACACAAACAGAATCCGAACAAACAATGAAGGTGTAATAAATCTGGGCTGTAAATACAAATTAATAAATAAATCCAGCGAAGAATAAACGAAATCTATATTTTATGGAGTAATCCGAAGGCAAAGCCTCTCAAAGATAATATCTATAAATACAAGAATAAGAGTACGTCATTTTAATGCCATTATATCCGGTGACAAAAACGGTTCCTAAACCAAGATGAACAGTGACGCAATTGGCCATATTGTACTAGAATCGGGCATCATAACTGGTTTTCGTATGGAGACGGACATTATAGAAATGGTTCCAGTCACAGCGAGGGTCCTCGGTAATCTCAATGTATTTAGAAATCTCGCGTGAAACAACAATAAATTTTGAAAAAATTCTCCGCAGTCAAGCGAAGGTGTGTCAGGTGATTTAAAGCTAAAGGCACATGATTCATTTTTCCCAGTCGAGCATGCACCCTTGACTGGGCCAATAATCAATTGTTATTAGAAAATTTCAGTTACTCTCAGGAGAAATAAGTTACAAGGATGGCATTTAGTGACGTCAATTGTAATAAAATATTATTTATTTATGTATGAATTTTGCAAAACATTTCTGTCTTCTATGTGTGATTTATATTTGAAATTTTCAACAACTGTTCATAAATTAGATTTACATATAACCTCAAGGATTTTAAAAAAATATTCAACGTGAATCAAATAAAATAATAATATATGTTATAGTAAAAATGTCATCCTATTCCCACAACTGTACTCCATGCACAAATTTATTGAATTTCATTGATTTTGGCGACAACTAAATCAACTGGTTGATCTTTACCTCTTGCCAAATTTGCCGCTAGAAATAATGAAGAATCATCTCCATGAGAACCATCATTAATAGCGTTCTTTTTGCGCTTGCATTGAAATGATGATTGATGCATTACACACCCACCGAACAGTGTGAAATATGCTGAAGAATCCGTCGAAGAAACATGTAAAATTTTGACATCCGAAATGTTGTAGAAAGAACACGTGAACCGGGCTGTAGTAATTGACATAAAACTGACAGGGTATGATCTCGGGTCATGGCTGAGATCCTAAATTGTTATTGTGTAGTTGCGATAGCGTTGAAGAAGAAAGAAATTATAGAAATGAACCGAAAATTTAATGAAACCGAGATGGTATCGATTGAGAGTGATTGACGTTGACATGAAACCTATGATGAAGATTATTGGGTACGCTGGAATCATTAAACAAAATCGTAAACATTACACGCAAAAAATTAGGAACATCTACAGTCGATTTCTTATTCAACATTTTAGTTACATTTTAAGAGTAATTTTATACATATTATATTTTCTCAGAATGCAGTAGATGAATATGTAACGTCCGAAAATAGATTATACAAATATTTCCTATGTGAGACATTCAAAGAACGAAATTATTTTGCAGTATAAAAGCTATAGAATTAATTAGACAACTGCTGCATAACGATTCTAAGAATCATACATTGAATAAAACTAAAATCTATTTTTTCGCAGTCTGGATGTTTTAATTAACAAATAGTTATATCACCAAGTTATTTCCGAGCTGACAATAAGAGAAAAATGTTTCGACAACAATTATAGATAATAATATTTGAAACATTATTCTAATAACAAAAATTGTCGTTGAACTATAAATTTCTGAGACATAACAAAATAACTTTTAGGGCTTCACGTAAACTACCACTTCTAGTTATCGGAATACCACCAAAAACTCTTCAGCTTTCCCCAAAAGGATACTATTTTATTATTGTAAATTATTAGTTTACTAGTTTTTGGGAAACCGTACCTCCAGTGATCCACACAGACATCATAGCGAAACTATTAAAATCTTATTCTATAGGCATCCTTAAACATGTTCATCCACTAAAAACTCACTACCGAATTTTTAGCATGATTCCTATACCTCCCTTACAGATAAGTGGTGGAAAGTAATCAACATGAATGATGAAAAATTTTGCTGAAATCACGAGTAGTCTCATAATTTTCAATGAATACATTTCTTCTCTTCCCAGAATTAGGTCCTTCCAACAAACAGGATGCATACTATTTAAGTGTTTGCAATTATCTAGAATTCTTTCAGAATCTATATTGAGTGTGATTCACTCCGAAATACAAATAAAGTAATTCATAGAATCAAGAATCACAGTCCAATAAAATTAATTATCCTCAAAGATTCTGGGAAAAATGACAACCAAAATCGAAATGTTCTGCAAAATTTCATCTTCTAACACTAATCGAACGTATGGAGGCAAGTCACGCTCTTGGCCACTATTTTATGTGGCCGTCATTAGCCGAGCGGGTGACAAATGACCCGGGCACTCTGCTAGGCCCGTGCTGTGGCCGTGCGCACCTGACCTTCGACCTCAGAATCGGATTTATCATTCGATTCACAGTCCAAGGAGGAACACCATGAGATTACAGTGCGTCTAGGAGAAGATGCATGGTTAGGGAAATAGGATGGCGTATGAAGCAGAAGAAATTTTGTTGTGGGATGGACGGAGGATAAAGTGGAGGAAATCAGGTGATTTTGTGAGGAAATATGAGAAATATAATGTTATCTACATTCATTTGTAATATTCGTTGCTTAGACAACAAAATATAAAAATCTGATGTGGTGAACATAACCTCCCGCATTAACAACTATTAAACGTTGCAAAATAAGAAAATTTCAAGTAAAAATTTAATTGAATTATAAAAAAAAATACTCTTAGTTAATTCTTTACTGATGCATGCTCAAAATACTTAATAACCCGCCCACCATGTTTGGTTAAAGGATTGTTACCAAAATCTAATCAGCTCGTAATTTTGTCATTAGAATCGGATACCTTCCATACCACAACTTCCTAAAAATTCAATTTTCTAAACGGTACAAAAAATAAAAAAAAGTTTCAATCAAAAGCTGTAGATTTGTTTTGAATTTGCAATATTACATATTAGTAGCTTTTATAAATTTTGAGTTATCGTGCATGAAAATAATAGTCACCATAGAGACAGACGTCACATGAAAATTTAGAAATCGAATTCTTGGGTCCTCAAAACTTATCCGTTATTTTCAACAAATTATCAAATATGTAACGTAAAAATCAAACATTCACATTCACAAAAGGAATTAACGCTAACTCCATTTTTTTCAATATATGTACCTTCGTTTCTAAATTAATTAAATTAACAAAATGTGTTAAATTTTATACTTACCAATCTTGACTACAACTTCAGTTAAAATAAATTTGTTCTGAGAATATAAAATGAAGTTACGACTAATAATAAAAATGCAGTTAGCGCTAATCTCTTTTGTGAATCTGCTTGTAAATTATTTCTGCTAGTTTCAAGAAATCTTTAAAAGATTTATTTATTGGTTAATGTTATTGTACTTTTGTTGATTTTTTAAATACTTGATTGCCCTGTATACTCCATTTAATTAAGTTTATTTAATTGCTCAATTCACCACCCTGACAATGTTGACACTGTCCATAAAAATAATTAAATAAAAATAAATAAAATAAAAAGAGTTTACTACCGGAATATTTAACCCATCACATCTCCCTTAGATATATTTATAAAAGGTAACAATATAAGAATAATGTTTCCAATCGTTGAAAAATCTCCTGCGGTTTTTTTGTGGCAGGAATTGTCACCAACTCTAAACAACTAGGAAATTTCAAAACTGCTTAACTAATACTCCCAAAATGTTATTAATTTAAAAAAACATTCAAGGAGTTTCAGAAACTGTAGAGGTGTAGAAGTTTTAAGTAAAGAGTGTCGTATGAATGAGTCTCTCAGCTTGCAGGTTTTGGGAACACGTACGGCATTCGCGTACTCAGAGGTTACGAATGTAAGTTCAAATAGTTACAGTCATAATTCTCATCCAAGTCCAACTCTAGCAATGTTGGGTGGTGTTCCCTCGAGCGATGCGTGAACCCATCTCCCATCTCGCACAGCGGTTCTCGCATTCCGTTCCTTTGTGTCTTCGCATCTTCGCGTCCTCTTGCGCAATTAATTCAAACCTCTCGTGTGAATCTCTCTCGTGGAGGTGTGAAAACGTCTAATTGGATATTTGTCACCGTATGATGGATTCATTCTGCGACGAGCGGCCGAACACTCTAATGCGGCCCCCTACGAATCGCCTAATGGAATTTTAAATAACCAAGAACATATGCCGGATTCAATTTTCTAATGCCGATTTCAATTTTTGCGATGTTTGTAATAAGATGAGAATTTATTTATTTTAATTTATATTGATTAATAGTGCGTAGGAGAAATCACATTTTTTGGGACGAATTTACTTATTCAAAATTGTTTTTCGAAATACTGGTATCACGAACGAAATACGTTTTCTAATTTGAATACAGCATATGGTTAATTATGGTTTAGTGAAACTAGAATTTTAATGATTTATTTACCTATTTTCCTCGTTTATTTGTTCAAAACAAAATCTCTAAAATATTTCCAATATATCTTATAGCATAAATATATGACGATATTTTATCGTCAGAAACAAAGTCTAATGGTCAAACTTCAATATAAGACGTAAAGAACATGACAACAAAATAGCAATATTATTATATTACGCCAGGATAATAATAAAAACAAGGAACGGCGATAAAGAGATTATCAATGACATCAGATAAATCCATTAAAGAATATAGAAAAGCATGGAACAATCAATCTGTTATTGAATATCGATAAATGTAAAGTGCTAGTGTTTGAGTAAATTGACTTAATGACTGATTATAATGTTTCAGTGACTGGTGTAAGACTAGAACAACTGAATGAATTTGTATATTTGGGTAGTGTATTTCAAGGGATAGACATATTGATTGAGAGATTGAAAGGAGAGTGTCTACAGGTTGCAAAGTATTGGGTGCTCTGGGCACATTTTCTCGAAATGTGAATAGGTATATCTAGAGATGCTCGATTGAGTGTTTATAACGAAATGTTAGTGCTAACTTGGTGTATGTTTCCGAATGTTGGGTGTGGATGAAGAAGCATGAATGCCGTATAATTGCTGTAGAAATGAGATGTTTGAGAGGAGTGTGTGGGTATACGAAAAGTAATAGTGTCCAGAATACATTGTTGTATAGTAAATGTGAGATTGAGAAGAATGTTGCTAAGGAAGTGGGAGTGAGTCAGTTGAGGTGGTTTGGACATCTTAAGCAAATGTCGAATAAAAGGTTGGTGAAATATGCGGGTGAGATTGAGGGTGAAGGATTGCATGGGCATCCGAGGAATAAGTGGTTAGGTATGATTGATGGTTTGTTGCGTGAACGAATGATTCCGAGTATGAAGAATAAATGAGCATGTATGGATCGCACTATGAATGTAGACGAGGCGAGAGTGGTGTGCCAGGACAAGAATGTTTGGAGTAGATTGTTTGTTGGTTGACTGTTTTTCTGGGTTCATACTATCCCAATAAGTGGGATATAGCCTGGCGTTATTGGGAAAGAACGCTCACCCTTCAATCGAGAAGTGATGAGTTCCATCGATACAAAGGACCATTTTTACCGTCAATAAGGAATAAATATTGGTAAAGGGAGTTGTTGTTCTTGGTGAGATGGAAGTGGCAAGTATGAAGTGTTTAATAAGAAACCGGTGATTTCCTAACGAGCAAAAACGGCGTATCAGTTGTTAATAAAGCGTAAAATATTCGAGCATTAGAGCGACAGAATATCCCAACAAACGGGATTTCAAAATCGTATTTTAATTCAATGAACGTAAACACACACTCACGTTGTTCGTTTTTCGTCTCCGCGGCTTACGAACAACAAATCACAAGAGATTATTATATCTATTTTTTACCAGTAACTTGTTTTCTATGGTTTCCATTTTATTGAGCCCACAAATAAGTGGATAAATACCCGCTTACGATTAGTAAATTACTTTAGAGGTGCTTTCAAATAAAGTATGCTCGTTCCTCGGAGCGGAGCATGCGCCTGCGGAGCTGGTGCCGTTTTTACTAGACTTTAATTCGTTCATATATTATTCATACCGCGCGCTCAGCATGCGTAATATTATAGCTGCATCTCTGTGGTGACAATGATTTTAATTTACAATTATTACACTTCTCGACTGCAGCGCCGTCCAGGTATGTGCCAGAGTGATCAGACACAACTTACTGTCACATGAATGTTTGCTTCGCGATAAATTCACATGGAAATACATCGTGGAAATGCGATCCGTGATATAGACTCGCTTCCTTGGTTCATCAAGGAGAACTGCCTCTTATTGAATCTAAAAGAAAATCTGTGTTTGTGTTTACACAACGATGAGTGATGGTTTTTGCTTGATATGGGTGCGATTTCTACATCGTGCTCGATTATCAGCTTTATGCTAATTTATCAAGTATAGGATTTCTTCCTCGTACTATAATAATTGCTTGAAGAAAATTGTTATTTAAACCTTGGAAAATATTTAAAATATATTTCTATTTTTAAGTGTCTCGATTTATGCCAAGGAAATGCGCGGAAAATAATTAAGTGTTAGTGTAATTTGATCTATTTGAACAAATGAATCTAGGCTCGCGAATGTGTGAAACAATATCGATTGCACTTGTTCTACGACTGTGCAGGGCCGGGGCAGGAGGAGAGCGTGAGATACTCAAACATTGGGTGTGTTTTCGGGTCAACGCAGAGGTTTGCACACAAACACGCCGTGTTTGCAAACGTTGCAATCCTACAGAACTGTTTGAACGGATTGCAATGTTATTATAGCGCATTCGATCACTTGTTAAGCTAAGCTAATCCTTTACATTTGCGCGCTATTTTTCAAATAATTAACTTAAAACCTTAAAGCAATTAAAATGCAATAAATAAACCAGGGGTAGAATTGAAGTTGTTCAGAATTTAAAAATGCGTGCATTAAGGTTGGGTTTCTAAATGTTAGTATTTCACGATGTTTCGATGAAATTAAAATTAATATTTATTAAAGGAAAATTAAACAAAACCGAAAAATATTTGATATTTCAGAAAAGAAATTTAGATTTATTTATTGTAAGTATATTATATTCTGTAAAAATTTCGTAGAAAATTTGACAATTGATTTCTTTCAGTTATATAATTAAATAAATCTAAACCAGATTCATGAAATGTCAAATATTTTTCGTTTAGGCAAAAATTTACAGCAATATAAAAAAAAATGCATTACAATCCCAATACACCACAATTAAATTATACATTCCTGTATACAAAAGTGCAAGAATTATTTGAATTTGGAATTTAAAAAATATTGGTGAACTAATTATGTTACAATTTCATTTCGAAACATTTGTTACCAAGTTGTGCAACATTATAAAATTTTATAGAGAAATACAGAGAAATTTATCCTTTCCAACGAGTATTTCAAATATTTTGAATTAAAATTAGGTGATAAATATTGAAAGAACGAAATAAGTTTCTTAGTAGGACTGAGACGAACGATGCCTATATATTTCCAAATATACATAGAAACATTGAAATTACACAAGGGTATAGAACAAACTAAGCAATGCCGAAGTTTAGTTAATCGTTTGAAAGTCTCCCCCAAAAATTAATAAAAATAAATAATTAACAATCCTACCTTACACTCGATTGGACGTTGCTGCTCTGAAGTTGCAGATCTCATATTGGGTTGCGCGGATTATGGAGGGCGAACGAAAGGGATAATTTTCCAGGCCTGATATAATTATTGGAAATAAAAATATTTATATTTTCTGTAATTTATTTCTTTATATATAAAATTCCGGTGTACGTGTGTTCGTAATTCTTCTCCTCCTAAATGGCTTGGCTGATAATCCAGTTGATTCCATAAGTTCAAAAAAATAATTCATCCAAATCGGTCAAGCCTTTCAGGAATAGAAGAATTACGAACACCGGAATTTTATAGTTCGGAGAAATATATTTTGCTAAAGAGGTCTGTACTAGTGTAAATATAGAATTTAATTATGCAAAAATATGTACTATCGCACATTTTCATAAACAGTAATCCCGAAAGGTCGTAATAGCAATAAGTCAAGTTACACAACAAACAGAACAAATTACAACCAGCGCAAAATACGAATTTTTGTTAAAGTGTGTCCTTTTTAATTACACACCGAGATAAAGGTAATCTTTGTTTGAAATCTCTGGAATGACGTAAGTAATAACCAGTACATTCCATAATTTTTATCACTGATAGAAAAACATACCATTATATTGTCTATATGTATCTATGATGTCATGTTCGACAACATGTGAGGCGTGTGGAATCATCGCGATCGCTATTTCACGCTCTTTATTTCTTCTCGCTGGTTTGTACGACGCAAATTGAAGATGGACTCGTCGAGGAATAAATTATATTGGAATTCTTTTACGTGGGAAATACGCGATAAATAGAGGCGTTTTCCTCAATAATTACTGTTACAGCTCGGAAAATTATTGCCAAGAGAAAAACACTTAAATATTATTATTTCCAGAACGTGAATCAGAGACAATCATTTTTCATTTACAGACAGAAGTTTGCAATTAATGTTTTATTAATTAGTAGCCTAATGCATTTAACATTTTCATTTAAAAAATTTAAATGATATATTTCCGAGCGCAAATTGTAGTTTCCAGCCATCCGCTGACGAAACCCAAAAATTTAATATTATCAAAGAGTTATTTATCCTATATCAGAAGGTAAATAGCTCTGTGATAACACATTAGGTTGTGGATCATGAGATCCTCGGTTCGAATACTGCAGCCGACCATTGCCATGTTTGCTTTTCCTCTAGAACTAACATTTCTAAGGACCGTAACATGACTTAATTTTAAAAAGCAGAGTACCATATCTAAATGTCATTTACTCATTATTGGTTGTGGAATTCTTGCTTTATGATACATTGTTGTACGAGACATCATGATACGATCCCTAAAGGAGAGAGACCAGGAACAATATTTATATAAATTTTTGCTATTGTAACAATCAATTTTATTTTAGTGTACAGGAGTAGAAAAAATGTTTCATATAAAATTTATGTAATACATTAATAGAAATGAGTTAATTATGCATGTGAATTTAAAGGAATATTCAAATAAATGACCAATACACTGTTAAGTATTATTTATCATTTATCTCTTTTGGATAAGACTATACAACATATTTTTAGTGTTAGACAAAGAAGGGTGGCCTTACAACTATCTGTCTCAGACTCATTTTTCGCTTTCATAAAAGCCTACCTGTTAGCGTTCCAGTATTATTATGTTTCAGTGATGACAAGGAACACATGAAAAAGTGATGTGAAAACAGAGATGCCCTCGATGGGCCGATGATAATTAAATGCATACACAAATTAATCTCCGATTACAAGTTATTATCTCGTACTAAAAGTGCTTGTTAATATCCGCAAGGCCGCGTGGTTTATTGCAGTGAATTCGGGCCCGTGGTAATTTTATAAGTGTTAAAATATGTAAAATTCAATGATATTTTTTATTGAAATCGTGTCTAATTTACGCGATGACCCAAGGTAATTAATTCGAGTAAAAAATCACTAGAGAAAACTCGAATATAAAATCCAACTTTACAATGTTAATTACGTCAGAAATAAATCCTGATTTGTGTTTGTAAATATCACCATATTTATAACTAAACATACGTTAGAGCCGTGTATTGATGATATCTTCATATGCCATAAAATCACTATGATTTACGGTCTATATCAACTGCATATTTCTAATGTACATGCCATTCCCATACCTTGTCAACAGCACGTTTCCATGATACACGGCTCCCGCGAAATGTGAAATTATAATCCCCCGCAGCCGCCATCTTGGATCTAATAGTGAATTTGTAGGTATTTCGTGTGAACAAAAGCGAACGGATTTGTCTCACGGTTTATAGTATTCGTTACACGTCGTTTACATCACAGATAATAAAAGTTACACACTCACATATGCCACCTTGATTTTATTGCTTTTTTATTGACAAATTTAAATTTCTTCTTGTTGAAATAGGCCTAAAAATGTCCGTGGAATACAAATCTACAACTCGATATCAGTTAGCCTTTTTAAACATAACAACTTATGCGGGATTCTTTTCCGTTTAAATCCTTGTTATCATACGATCTCCAGTTGGGTATATACGGGCGCAGATATCTTCGATCTATGACAAACAGTTATAGAAGATGAGACAAAAAATTGTGTTTAGGTCATTACAAAATTCAATAATGTTGGTTTCTCTGCGTGTCAGAAGAGACAAGCTGTGATGCAATTTTTAATAAAAATAAAAAACTCGTTAGCAATTGTGGGCGGATTTGAAATTTATCTTTCCTTGATTACAACTTACATGATTTTTTTCCAATGTACAAAAAGATGAAAAGAATCAATTTGTTTGGAAATGTTACATTGAGTTAAATAAATGACGATGTTAATTTTTCAATGGAAGCGAGATGAAATGTGAACGCATAGCATTTGAGTTTTTCGTTTATACTTGAAATTTTTATGTCTAATTGCTGGAATTACTCAATGTAACTATTTCTAAACATATTTTTTTATTTATTTTAGCACACATACGTAATTGCAAAACCCGCGATTAGAAAATTGAATTGAACACGTGCTATATTTTCAATGCTCATGTTCTCATCTTTAAAACAAAAATTCCTTAAGTCTGTTAATTTATCGAATGTACATACAATTCCTAGAAGAATCACAAGGATATATAAGTGCAGTTTGCAATTATTTACAAATGAACAGTTTCTTATTCACCAGATAAAAAAAACTATCGTATTAAATCTTTTATTAAAGGATTTCAAAAATAATCCTCGAACATGTAAGTTTTTTTATCTTAAATGGCATACATTTTAGTGTAATTGTACTTTTAGATTGTCTTTTGTTTTTTAGTAATGGCGTTAACAAATTTTTTATATAGAAACTTTTAATTTTTATTATGAATTTGGACAGAGCACGGAATTCTAAAACCAAATAAAGTGAAAAAGTTAATACTGTACTGTAATTTTGAAGTACGAATTTTCTAAAAAAATATTCTTTAAATTGTGGTCAACTTACTGCTTTAAAAAGAAAAGCATAAGTATCATCTTTAGAGGCAGAGTGTCATCAATATAGTATGAACAAAGAAGGAAAAGTAAGACGCGAAAGAAAAAACTCATGTCGACAAACAGCACGTTGCAGGTATCCTTCAGTCGATTTCAAACGCGGATCGCTCGTCGTTCGTCCCACAAGAAAGAACAAACCATTCACACACGGCCGTCCATAAAAGGCATAACGCACAAGCGAGCGTGGCGCGAACACTCACACAAACACACGTACACAACACTCGACAAATGAAAAAATAGAAAACAAGTGATGATGAACGGATAGAAGATGCGGTCGTGATGTCTATACGCATTTGTTTCAAAGATAACCGATAGGGAAACATGCTCGTGGCGCTCACCATAATTTAGCAACGATAACTTTACTGCTGAGACTACACTCATACTTCCAACAAATTCAATTAGTTATTCGCAATAGTTAACTAATTTATTTATTTAAATAATCATCCTTACAGAACAAGCCCAAAAAATGGATGATGAACAAAGAATGAATACAATAAACAAAAACAAAAAGTAATAAAGAATAAAGTTAAGTCTTAATTAAATTCAACAACTGTTTGTCCAAAAGAAAAATGCCGTGATGCGAAATTTTTTTATTATAAAGGGAACATGATACGATAGATTGGAGCGGATAGAAGAAGATTTGTTAGATAATAAGGGAGATAGAAAGTAAATGGGAATCTTGTGGTGGCAGGTTTATGAAAGCAAGACAACGAGGGTTATCGAAACTGTTTTGTAGGAGTTTATGAAGATGAAGGATTAGGTTATTATCACATTAAGGAACTTCTTTTGTACTGTTTCCATCAATAGCATAAGTAGGTAAATACTGTACTAGACAATAAGTTTCCAGAAGGACATTAGAATCTTTTTCATCTGGAAATGGAACCCCTGAATCTGAATTGAAAGTCATGGGTAGAATAGAAATTTTTTATTTGTATTAATAACATATAACAGTTATTTATGATATAAGTGCTAAAAGTGACATTTTATAAGTAAGTGGGGAAGTAACGAATATAAAGATTTCATTAGACTAAATGGTATTGGCATGTACCACGCACATTGTTCTTTATTCTGATGACAACAAAATGTAGAAAAATGTTTCAAATAAAGATTTTAGGTAATATTATTCTACATCTTTTTTATTCCAATAAAATTAACACTTTCTCATTTATGTACTAAGATTTTTCCATAACTCTGGTAGGCCTTCAAATAATCTACCACTTACTGTTGATGAATTGTTCCCAAAATCTAATCAATTCTTAACATAAACCTAATTCTTCCCTTTCATATATGTATGTGCGGGAGGTAAAAATGATAGAATTTAGATATAAATATGGTGAATTTTCCTTCGTATGATTTTAACTGGGCCAAATTATAGGTTTCTGGGCTCGTAAATGGAAAAATACATTTCCACATGACCAAATTTTAGATTCTTCTGTTAAATTATTCCTGTGTTCTATGTGCAAAACAAGAAAAGAAGAAAAAGTGATTAGGAACTCTTTATATTGAGCTACACAATAGTTTCAATCAACCTAGCATCATTTAGGTAAGTACTTAATCTAACCGATAGTCCAATTTTAAATAGTAAGATCCAGGATGTAAATATAATAATAGCCTCAAATTTGTCTATCAAAAATGTAAGAAACAGCAACAGCGAAGTTTTAAGATTTGAAAGTAATAAAAATCTGTAATAGATGTTTTAGGTATATTTATTTATTACGCTGTATAAAAACGTGTAAGAAGATCTATGGGTGAGATATATCTCCGGGGTAAAGTTCCCTGTCCGCCTCATCTAGAATGTTTGATGCGAGATTTAATTAGCAAGTCACTGAGAAATGAACATATCTCGCATGCGACCCCAGAAGGCACGAACGTGCACCCCGTCAATCACTCCATTCCTGCTGACTTGCACCGCACTTGCTACACGGAAATCGTTTCATAGTTTCAACCATAAATCCTCAAGCATTTCTCTTCTAATTATTCATCACAATAGATTTTTTCAACAATGTCTATTCAAATTACTATTATTAAACTAATATTCCGAGCAACAGTAGCAGTATTTCGAGTAATTTATTATAATAAACGATTGGAAAAGAATCGGAATGTGCGTTACTTTAACACTTCGTAACACACATTCAACCCATGACAATTACTACAGAACAAGCAATTACCATACAACGCAGATGAAAAGTTCGGCGCCATTCACCGAAAGATGAACACGATGAAAGGATGAGGATCGGCAGCAGCTGCCGAAGAGGAGCTTAATAGTTATAATAACAAACACGAGATAATAATCGAGAGCTCCACCGATCTAGAACAATTTTAAGAACTAGAAATGATTGTGAAGAAAACATTAACGGCCTCCGTGTCATAGTTATCTTCACATTGTCGACCTATACAAATGTGTAATGTGTGCGTTGGTTTTTAAGGATTCCGGGAATAGGACTTACACCTACCGCAGTAAGTGCGCATACAACAGTACAAGTGAATAATTACCGCTAAACTCTTTTTAAATGGCACGAGATCTCACACGATCACTTCACGCGTATTGAAGCCAGGTCTTCGGCCTTTTGCGCTGCTCATCCTACTGTACTTGCGGTCAGAAATGTGCAGGGCCGTTTTTCTTGTATTTACAAAACAACCCTTCCAAAATTTCAAAAATATCAACTACGATTAGCAATAAGAATAAACTGTTTTGCTTTCATTTATGAGAATCAATGTTTGTGAGTACTGATTGAGAAGCTTGCAAACTACAAACTTTCCACTTACAATGGGGTAGCACCAACAATCTATCTCCTCTAAATTGCAGCCGAAGGTCTCTGGTCCGAGGTGTGTACGTTGACCGAAGGCATTATTGTCCGTTTAACGCCCGTGGTGCGTTCAACGTTTAATGTTCATTCGATATATTCTTTTATAAAAGTTGTGACCAGGTAATTCGATATTCTTGTTTGTTTTCTGCTCATTGTATATTTGTTGCCAGGGAAATGAGGTACATTGCAAGCATCGTGCGAAATGAATTTATTTTGTGAGTATTTCAATACAGGCATTTCATTTCAGTACAGGTGCTATTGCTAAGATACTTATGTAAAATTGTTAAATATTGAAATAGTGTAAGCGGGTCAAATTTATTATTAAAAAATAAATAAATTAGGAAATAATATCGTGGTCGTACAAAAAGTTTTATACTCGTATGATTTGCAGCATTCGCGTTCGGCTCATGCTACAAACATTTATACTCGTAGGAAATGAGTACCATTCCATGCTTATTGTACAATATACTATTACAAAACAGATTTGTTTATTTCAATATTTTTATCTGCCAATAGAAGACAGTGTTTGTTTCTATTTATTAATAAAAGTTAGTGTTTGTGTATTTTGTTCCGAACAGAAAACGTCAAATTTATAACACGCCCCAGGGCTGTTATTTGGTATATAGAAAGGCTGTTATGATAAGAATAACATAACGGTCGTATATAATAATATTATATACCGAGATCTGCAACAGAAGATTGCCACACTGAAAATAGGTTCATGCAATGATAATATATGTTTTATTTAATTTAATTGCTGTGACACTGTTTTTACAGTCACGCAGAAAAGATTAAGGATATAATTAATATCAATCCGTTGTTTCTTAAAACACTTTGTACACAAAACTTCCCCTTTGGGCACACTTATTTTACTTTTGTTGGAACCGTAATTAAATGACTGACTACCACAAATCTACATAAAAATATGTCTCCTTTTGAAATATATATTTACAAAATCTTCAATACCTAGAACCATACAAATGGCATAATGATAAAATGATAGGTATTTTGTAAAAATTTTCTTATTTTCGGTGAGTACTGGCCTGTTCGGGCGTTCCCTTAGGCGGCCAACAACAAAGTAGCGCTGCTCGCGTTTTTGAGCTGTAAATCTTGATGTGTTAATGAAATGGACCAAAGCCCAGCCACCAAATGGCTCCGCGCGGCGAGTTACAAAGAAACGCACAGTAAACACCGCGGTACAAAGTAAAAAGCACGCTTCACACCCTTTCACTAACTCGACTTGCGAAAAACCTCACTCACTCTAGCGATCTTAACCTTCTTTAGGCAAAACGTACAGCCAGAAGTTCGAGCAGATGAACGCATCTCTTACGTTTTGAATTTAAAGAAGTAAGTATCATTTTAATACTAATATTTTGTTTCAACTCATTCCACGAAAAATATGTGAACAGAGAACCAATTATTCAATGCTACCGGATACTAAATAAGTTATTAATTACTCTCGTAATTTGATCCAAACAGTTTTTAATTAATTTATAAATCTATAAATACACCTTACAGGTATCATGTTCTATTAAATGTCAAAAAGTCAGATATCATCTCGTATTAACCAATAGAAACACATTACAAAGCAAGTATATATTTCAGATTTATTAACATGAAATCGAAATAAAATAAAATTTTATTATTCAAATTCAAATTTATATAAGGTAACAATTCTTAAATTATAATCGTACAAAAAGTGAGAGTTAAGGTCAACTCATAATATACGAAAATTACAACTATTCTTTAAGGTTTTTTTGTAGGATTTAATTGAATATTATTCGCCAAAAACATGTAATCAAAAGTCACCATGCTGAGACTTAACTACTTTTTTCGAGATATTCAAATTAGATACAAATGCATGGATGAAATCGAGAAATCAGTTCACGTATAATTTATCAACATTATTTTTAATATTTTAATTACATTCATATGGTGTTTGAATTAATTCTAACAAATCTATTTATAAATAATTACTTTAGAAATTGTGCTACTCGTTTTACCTATCAACTTGATTAATTGTCAATCACATTTAATACCACGAATAAAAAATGACATTTCTCTTAATATACCATCCGACAGCCACGAAATGTTTTAATAAACACTTTTCCTACAATTCCGAAATAAAAAATAATATTTAAATAAGATATTGTCATATATTTCATTATTTTTTAATAAATGAAATTAATTCCCAATTCTATAATTTTTATTTGTTATTAACTGGTTCTGAATCTCTGGAATGTAACAGATGATTAACTGGGTTATGAAACATCGTTAAATGATAATTTCATTTTTAGTTTACTCTCAGTAATTTCACAGTTATTAAATTCTACCTCAAAAGAAAAAGGGTCGGAATAATTAATATTTTGCTGTGAACGGAAATTTTGCTTAGTAAGTTTAGGTTCTGTCAAAATTAATTGAAGGCAAAGAAATTAAGACATTAAATTGTCGTTCATTTTGGTATATTTTTATAAATAATAATATAACAAAAGAGTGATAATAATTTGAAACTAATTCGACAGATTTTCAAAACTTGTTGCCTGGCGGCTAATGCTAAAGAAACTTGAAAATTAATTTCTAATTTATTTAACTCTTGAATTATATTTAATTAGATTATTTCTTGATTCACAAATTCGAAAGAAAATTTGGAAACGCACTTAACATGTAATGGGGCCAATTCTGTAACTTACCTGTTAATTTTTAACGGCCTGTTAAAAATTTCAACTCATGATAACGGACGTTTTATTTATTTAGTGTTGTTTGTTATTATTGGTTAATTTTTTTAATAGGCTGTTAAAAATTAACAGACAAGTTTCAGAATAGACCCCATTATAAGTTAACCTATGTGACATTTGTCAAGAAAAATTGAAATTACAGAGATTTTCGCCGGGAATAATCTCTAGAGCTTTAGTCTCACTAATTATGACAGGATTGGTTAAAACGCAGATACGTGACAAAAAATGACAAAATTTATTGGTTCTAAATGAAGTCAAAAATAATCATGTAAATCAAACTGTTCACTAAATAATAATTACTAATTACTTCTCTCTAAGCATCTTAATTTTAAGATTTCAATGCTTCTCGCAAACAGAATATCTATATTATCGGAGTATTACAATAAGTAGTAAGAGGTGTGAAGATTTATCCGTATAAAAATGCCATGAAGAGTATAGTGGTACTGCTAAAAGCGTCGTTCATTAAAAATGCTCAAAGTGTTGAGTTAATGTACCGGCCGTTAATTAAATAATACCGCGTCCGTAAGTCCGTAAGCGATCGCGTTACACATCAGCAGGTCATGTTGACAGTGTGGATCGAGAATCGAGCGCAAATAGAGCAATGTGGGCGCACTGCGTCCGAGCCGGACAAGACCTCGTTGCTTCACATCAAATATTGACAGTGTCACTCTGAGTGGCACTTCGAGGAATCCACTCGCGCTGACGTAATCGCCCAGATGGGACCTACTTTACCAACGAGACTTTGGAATTCAAGAATTCATCACATATCTCCTCATACATGCAAATTTGTAACCGGAGGAGAAGCACGTATATACTTAGAGCAGAATTCGGTGCATATTACCATTGCGCGAAATTTTATGAGGTGACAATTTACGAAAGTTTATCGACTTCGGGTATCAAACATGATGCTATAGATTTAATAATCATTTATATATTGACAGGATCCCTGCAACCTACTATTTCTATTTTTCCTGTTATCGTCCTTTATCGCTTGGTCTACCATAGTTCTTTTGATTCCTTGCGTTGAAGATTAAGTGGTTGTAGGTCTTCATTTCAGCTTTATCTTCTGTATTGTGGTGCATAATTTAAGATATTTCGGCATTATGCTAATGAGCAGAGGAAAAAGAGAAACAGAAATCAAAGAAAAAATAAAGCAATAAATAGGGATTTCCACGTAAACAAAACGTTATTAAAAAATAATGAAACAAATATGAGAATTTACCGAACAATAATAACACCAATAACAATGTATGTTGCCGTGACTATGGCAATGACAAAATGAAGATGAAGAAGATTTAAGAATAATGGAATGAAAAATATTTAGAACAATGTTACGACCAATAAAAATATCAGAAAACGAATTCAGAATAAGAATGAATTATGAATCACAAGAAGAGTTGGAAGGAGAAGACACAGTGAAAAAGATTAATTAACGGAGAGTCAGATAGCTTGAACATATATGAAGAGCAGAAGAAAAAAATGCAATTAAATCAGTAATAGAATGTAGACCAGGGCGAAGAAGAAGACGAGGTCAACTCAAATCATCATGGCTAAAGGTAGTAAGTACAAGATTTAAAAGCAGCAAGAATTAAAAACTCGCAAAATAAAATAAAAGATAGAAAGATGTGGAGAAACCTAACTACAAGCATTTAAAGAAAAAGAAACGGAGTGATCTACTTCAGCAAAAGGATATAGAGAACTTCATAAGAAGCTTTGTATATTCCTCTTTTGTAGCCCACTTCTGTCTTTGATTCGACCATAGTAAATGATTTATACCTAATTTTAATACATTTGTGACTTTTTGCGTTCTATTTTGAACATTTTTCTTATTTTTGTGTAGTTCCCCCTTAACTACTCTACTCTACTCGCATGTTTTAATTTCTTAATTTATTTGTAATGCTGAATCTTCTTGGTTATTTTCTATTATGTTATTTTGTCTTCGTCATGTTCTAAATTTTTAATAATCATTTATCAAATAACTAAGCATAAAATACACGTTGTACTGATCATTTCCTATTATCACATGATCGTCAGCAAACAGAAGACTTGTCAAACAGTTATCTTTTATCTATTCCCATTTATGTGACTCGTCGCCTCTACTCTTTGCGTTATTCTTGTACATGTGTGTTCGATAAACAGCATCCTTGTTTAGGGTCTTTTACAATTGGAAAAGGTTCTGTAATTTAATTTCCTATTTCTCATTAAGCAATCAATAAATACAATTTCTTGTACTATTACAGTATGATAAGAAAAAGAAATTTATAAGTAGATTTGCTTATGATTACTGTTAGGTCTGTAATTTCAGGTTATTAAAAATATGAAAAACTATCGTCCTAGTTTGAAACTAAACAAATAAAACAATTAGCGAGGAATGCGCCTAACACAGATACGGTTAATTATTGAAGCAAATGACAGTGATCGACTCCATCGGATTAATTAAATTAAAAAGTCGCACACAGAACGCAGAAAATTTTAATAATTCTACAATTAGAGAAGCCATGAATATGTAAAAATAACTAATAATCATAAAGTCCGAACTAAAAAGTCGTAAGTATGTGATAAGAATTTTATACGTACTAGTTTGTACAATCTTTCATAAATAACTATGATTAAGTATCCAATTAATACTCAATATTCCACCAGCGCATGCCAAATGTCAAGAACAGTTTTGCTAGTAAATTAGAAACCTAAAAAATAAATTATGGCATTTTTTTATGTGGCCTGACAAGTCTCATATTGTACGGCGAGCGGCGAGCCAGCCTGGCCGACGGACCAAGAGTCCAAGTCGAAGAGTCATCCTCTAATAGGAATTAACAACTGGTTTGGCGATGAAATATCCCGGTGCACTTGAACGCGAGAACGAAAAGAGCAGCAATGCGCCTCACACCTTCGGAAGATTTGGAGTTGCTTTGATGGGACATTTAAAATTATACAAAGCGAACAGTTTGGATTCAGAAAGTTGCAGTCAACATCGATGCAATGCGTCACCGATGTAATACCAGAAAATAAATACACTATGGTATGGTCCTACTGGATAATGGAAAGGCCTTTGACACCGATTGGAAAAACGGACTGTTTTATAAATTAATACAGATGAAGTTCCCTTCTCACATTATTAAATTCATATCCTTCTACCTGGCGAACAGAAAATTATATGTTACCATAAATGAAGACAATTCCCACCCCAATATCATTGCAGGAGTTCCCCAAGGATCAATCCTGGGATCAATACTGTTTAACATATACATAACAGCCTACAATCAAATATAACAAAACCCTCTAAACAATTAGCAAAATGTGTAATTGTAAGCTATTTCCATAAATTAACATAAACTCTAAACTAATCACATACAACAAATTGTTGATCTACAAATTATATATAATATAATAAGAATCCATTATTCACTGTTATTTTAAAGATGTATTGTGGTTCACCAAACAACAGCCATCTGTTGTTATTGCGTATTTTTATGTTGATGTTTTTCAACATGAGTTTTCAACGAATTTCGATTATTTTTGAAAGTGATTTCTGAATTTACAAGGGTAGAAAAAGCATAGTGTTATTTTCGGGATTATGGTCATTATTCACTCAGAAGATTTGCATCTTCTCCTTCGTGAATAATGACTATCAGAGTCCCCTATATAATAATAATAATAATATACTATTTATGCCCGGTTTCACCAACGTTAGTTAAATTTGAAACAAGGTTTAAATAAATAAAAGCATATCAAATCTTTGACATCAATGTTAATTACTCCATATGACATGCAACTTCGATTTGCTTTTATTTGTTTAAACTAAGTTTAAAATCTAACTATCGTTAATGAAACCGGGCATTAAATTGAAAAAAAGAACAGTTAATATTCTACAAAAAAAAAAAACATCGGAAATTTATGGAACACTGTGAAACGCTTAACGCTTGGGGTGTTTCCGTGCATAAGGAAAACAATTCAGTGAATGTGTAAATTACAACTTCGGCAGTAAATTTAATATGTAGTTTCTGCCAATGTATCGAAGAGTATTAGCAAGTTGCAAGGAGACAACACTAAACATTTACAGCAAATGATCACCAGTACATCACTGTTTTCCCTTTTGACCAACTTCTCTACGAATACGAGTAATTTCTAGACGCAACATTCTGTTTTACAACCAACCATAACAAAATCTAAAAATGTTGTGCACTTAGAAGAAGTTATTAATATACAAAGAGTAGTTATTAATTATTTGTAAAAAAGCAAAGTATCGCGTCTAGCATCGTAAAATAGCGAAGAACACAGTGGTTAATAAGCAGCTTTTACATTTTAGCAATTTGACTTCTGTTTAATGCTAGCGCAGCAGTAAGTCTTCGAACAATGGCCCATGATTTATACAAAACTCGCAATTCGCTGCCGGAATCAAAACTGCTTCTCTGAAGCAATTACAGTCATTACAGGGCAATGCATCACTTCGTACGCACCAAGCAGCTGAAAATTCAAATCTCTTACACTTTACGATTCATAAAGAATTGTTGTGTATAATTCTTGAATAAAAAATACCTGTGTGTAGAGTTTATGGGTGGTCTAAGCCTTATGTAGCAAAGTGTTTTATATTGTACGTAAAATATAAATTATTGCTGGCCTAACGTTTTCAGACCATGATAAATAAGTAATAAATTATTGTCTGCTCGCTAATCGGTCGGTTTGTTTAAAAGATTTTCGACGAAAAGATCAGCTTGTTTGGTGACACATCATTGTTAAATCGAATCTTAATTTATTTACATAATGCGTCAGTTGGACATTTGAATATCCAATCAAATGTCAATACGGGATATTTTCCAACATTAAACACCTTGTCCAGAAACACGTTTGACTTTCTTTCAGCATTTTATACAAGATTTACTGTCAACAAATTATTCTAAATCCGTAATTATTTCTACCCAAATATGTAAAATGAAATCCATATTCGAGCTCACAACATTCTCGGAAATCCAGAATTTTATTGATGTTAATCAAAGTATAATTATCGCTATATTACACCTAATTTAAAACCTAGAACTACTCCGATTAAATCTACATCAAACGATCCTTTCTAAACGATCACAAATTACCTAGGAACCGAAAACTAAAGCAATAAACTACATTCCTGGTTCTACGATCACTACAAACATGTAAAACATTCCCGTCGCCAGATACAGATCAAACACGGAACGAGGAAAAATTCACGAAATGCCCGATTCGGTGCAATGCAAAGCGGCGTTCAATGCATAAATTACGCGATGACGGCGCGTGTAAAGCTACAAATTCTTCCGACGCCGCCCGCGGTAACACGCAAAAGAGCTACTGTGTTGAGCGCCGAGTGACGCCCGCTTGGATAGGAGATGATAAACGCGGTAACTCCGAGATGTATATGTTGTGACGCTGAGTCTAACGCTGCTAATGAACATTATTATGGCGCGATGCTAAACAGTAAAAGAAATAGAACCAAATTAGCGATTTGTTCTGTAGCCCCACTTGGAACATGCAACAGATACACTAGATACGAATCACTAGGATTCCTATATAACTCGATATAATACGAATTTGAAATATGCAAAATACAAGTTCTATTTTTCTACCAGATCTGCTTCTTTATTTCAAACAAATGCATAATTTCTTTGATGTCATGTTCCTCGAAATTATGTAGACAGTAACCAATATTATTTAATTAACCCTAACAGGTATGGTCTATCAGAAAGAAATATTTTTCTAGGTTCTGGCTATGTTTGTAGTTTAGGATTAGGGGGTGTTTTGTATTTAGGGGGCAACTCTTTTGGGACCAGCAGACCACAATATAATACTGCAATTTATACCTATTTACTTGAAGTATACTCGTTACTTTAGAGTTATGTATTTGTTCTAATTCCTACATTTGATTTGTTCAAGATATAGCAAGGTTTTGAAAAACTCTTCGCAAATACGTATTTTTCTTGAAGAAGAACTTTCTTAATAGAATTTTCAATGGTTTTCTCTTTCAATCTTTCCAGAACCTAAAATCCATGAAATTATATAAATTTGGATCGTGTCCAGAAATCGAATAGAAAAGAAATTGTCGGAAAAAGAAAACAATCAAACTCTCATGATAATTTGCATACGTTTTGAAATATTTGTACAATTATCAAGATTAAGGAACAAAAATATAATTGTTAAGTTCTGATATTTGGTGTACATTATTGCTAATAATTATATTTCCCTTCTTGTTGATGATAGAAATACATTTTCCGGCAAACTATCACGAGAGAAATGCATTGTTTTCCTATTCAAATTCCGACAAATTTGTATATATTGCCACTAGTACCTTGCCCTATGGATTGCAAAATGCACGTATTTCACAGTTTAGTGAAGTATATAGCATCTCGAAATCATACCATAATATTGTCAATAAAGCATTATTATTACTGCTCATCGTCACTTTTTGTACAGTTTAGAATTTGACAACGCTGCAGTCGAAGAGCCGACAATACCTTATTGTCGTATAAGGAAAAAATTGAACCCATTTACAAGTAACGGTCCACAAAACAAACATTATTTAGTTTGTAATTTACTTGTCAAAGTAAAACCAAGAACTCATTCAGGAGCCGATGCAGTGAATGAGAGAGCAGCCAAGCAGCGGTTCTAACATAGAGAGCGCTTAGTGTCTTGCGTTGTTATGTTGGCAGAAGTGTTTTCCATTGACGCGTCCGTGGGTGTCGTACGGTACCCTGGGGACGATCGCCGATTGTTTGCTTGTCTCGTGCGCACGCAACACGGAAGCACTTGTCGCCTACCCCGGGCGATTCTTCAATGAAAACCTGCATGTGTGGAGATGATATATTGGAGAGTAATTTGTTTCTTCTGTGAGATTTCTACGCAGTAAAATATACTCCTTTCAATATTATGTAGATTAAATGGTGAAGATTGAGTGGCGCCCACCAATAAAGCAATAAAACTTCACAAGTTGGGCGGTCCTAATCTCTCACAAAATGCAAAACATTGTTTTTATTGCGGCAGATATGTCAGCATTTATCTATTTTATCACCCTCAGTTTTCGATCAATATTTTGATACACCACATCAAATAGTTTCGCCATAGAAGAATCTAACCTCTAACGGATAGTGGGTCTATTCTTTTATGTTAATTGGCCCAAGGCATCGATCGTTTTGGTATATTTATCACACAATTAAATAAAAGACAAATTTTATGGAAACTTTTACATTAAAGCGCATAACTTTGTCACGCATTTGTGTCATCCATTCTAATCAACAGAATCGTCTTTTTGAATACAGATTTCTCTGTAAATTGCGCTACAGTATCTGTTTCTCGGGATCAAAAAATTCTTTTGCAATTGCTTTTATTTTTCGAAAAACAATGATTAGATGCCTCCACGGACAAACTGTTAACCGTTACTTTTTATCATTTTTAAGCACAGAAAATCATGTTTACTCTGAATAACACATGCAATTTTTTATTCACACATAGAAAATCACTGAAATCTAGTAATACAAAAAGGGTAATTTTTAGGTTTTTAGAAAAGTTGTAAGACCATCCTTCTTTATCTAACACTTTGCATTGTACAACAAAGACGGATGGCCCAACAAGTAACTATATCTTTCGGCACGCATTTTTAATGTCATTTAGCATTCCAGTATTATTATATTTCAGGGCAGAAAATAGAAATAAAATCATTAAGAAATGCTCGAAACTTCAAAAAATATTCTGTCTTATCCAATATTTCTAGTTGCCATAGAATATGTTATGTTATTTTTGTTTATTTGTTTCATATTTAAATGTCAAATAATTGAATTCTAACATTATTACTTTTCATAATATTTTTTCTACGACCATTTAAAAATCTGCTCATTGTATGTTTGTTGTTGCTAGGGATATGAGGTATACATTACAAGCATCGAGCGAAATGAATTTGTTTTGTGAGTATTTCAATACAGGTCAGTTCATTACAGTACAGTTGCCATTGCTAGGATACTTATTTAGAATTGTCAAATATTGGAATGGTCAAAGCGGAACAAATTTGTTATTAAAACTAAATTCATTTTAAATAATATTGTACATGGAATGTCCATTTCATACTCGTATGATTTGCAGCTTTCGCCTTCGGCTCATGCACAAACTTTCATACTCGTATGAAATAAGTACCATTCCATGCTTGTACAATATACTATTGTTGTTGCTTAGCAACTTTAAAGCACGGCATGTTTTAATGTTACCTTCCCGCACGCTTTTTATTTTATTGAACAAGGATAATGATGCAGGTATTATAATAGAAATTACTATTATGAATTGTTTGTGTCTCTGCGTTTGTTGCAGTTCCAGGTAGCGCAATGAGAGCATCTAATCGAAAAGTGTTTCTGTGGGTTTGTTCGTAGTACATCAGTGAAACTAACACAAGGATGGCTAGGCGAGTGCTACATTTTCTGTGGCAGTCGGCGCCGCAGCCTCTCGAGACACAGCAGCAAGCACTCGACGTAATGACACGTCCAGCAGCACAAGAAGCTCTCCGTCTCCTCTTCTGCTCTTCTTCTCCTCTGCCACTGCCGCCGTTGACTAGCAACACGTTTTAAAACTATTAAACCGGAGAAAAATCCAGACCTAGCGCACACAATAGTTCGCATTGTCGGGGCACCCATTAACAATATATGCGCTTGTGGTTAGCAGTAGTTAAATAACGATTGCACTGTCGCTTTGAGAAGTCAACGCATGAGGGCCTGGCTTCTGTATGGCTGCGCTACCAGCCGCGGTGCAATCATATCGTGGTATGCGCCCGACATGTAATGTCCCAACATGTAAATGAGTTATTGCTAAATATATGCACTTTGCTCAATATAATGTGAGTACAGTTACTGGCGACGGCGCAGCTTCTCTTCAGGATTCTTTCGCATACTTCAAACTTAAATTTTACTCTCCTCCTACTTCTAACAAACAATTTATTAATTGTAAATTCTATACAGACAATAGAATAATTATTGGCAAATTTGAAAATATTTTAAAACCTTAAAACCATCTAAGGCTGGGAAGATAAATTCAAAATTGAAGACATATAAATAAAGTACCTAAAGTGAACCCTGGGACACACCACGGTGTAAGAAGAAAGGTGTGTCGACTCTCCACTATGGGGATTTCTTACGTCGTTAGTTTTTAACCTTCCCGTAAAGGGCGCTGGTGTCGTTAGAGGGTAAGCTAGCGACGAACATCTTATCTCAATGAAGTGTCAATTTAAAGCAACCTAAAATTACAGTACGACTGGGGTTGAAGCAAAAAACGTTATTAGATAAAAGTAGGGCTGTTCGATATCTTGTTTCGAATATCAATGTTCGATGTTAGAAAAATATTGATGATATCGATATATCGATGTATTGATAAATTTTAGAGAAAATTACTTCAAATAAATAAGAATTAAATTCTGCATATAATTTTACAATTTGGTTTGAAATAATTTATGCCTAGCTCTGTCGGTATAATTACCGAAATAATTTTATTTTTAAGTTATATTTAGTTCACTACTATCTTCTATAGTCAGATGTCCCCCTTGATTTCGTACAACTTTGTAATTTAGTGTTTTGTTGTATCTTTTACAATAATAATAAAAAAAATAATGGCACTGACTAGTTTTGCTGTTCCACACCGTAAAAATAAATTAACAAAATGGGGATATGAACGAAAAATTACTACGAAAGAAATGGATATTTAATAATTCTTCTAGAAAACGGACTTCAGAATGAAGAAAGCTTAAATAAAGTAAGTATGGAGTCCAAAAATAGCAAAGAAGAAAAAAGAGGAGAATCATTATAAACATGGGAGCACAACGTAGTTGAAATATTAAAAAGAAACATTATGAACTGCCAAAAAGCAAAGAGAACAGCAAAGAAAATGAGAAATGGATAGAGTTAATCAACAATCTTAACTGAGAACTAGCACGAAATTAATCGCGATACGCGAAAATGTATATGTCGATTTAAAATGGTAATAATAATAATAAAACAAATATTGAAGTAGTATCTAGACATCTAGACGATAAGAATTCATATTGAGCTAGGTCTTCGTGAAATTACGGATAGATCGCATATGATTGTTTATTTTGAAATATTCCAGAATTCAATAAAATTTGGAAGAAATTTGGGTCTTGCTCTCGGTGTCTCTTTTCAAATCGTTCATCCTTCGAATATAATTTGCTACTTGCAAACCCCAACACTGTCCGAAGAAGAAATAAATAAATTTAGTTAAGCTACTGAAGAAAGAAAAATTCAATAATTCTAAACGTATTTCGACTGCTTATGTGTCGTTGCTTCTGTACGTATATAATAAAAAAAATCCTTCTACCGTAAGGTGTAGGATGTAAAAAGTCTCTTAATCGTTCACAAATTTCACCCATTGTTTCTTATCCATCGCTATCCTTCGTGCATCCTGCAGTGTAGTGTAACATCAGAGTTTCGTTCATGATGGTAACACAAATATCTTTTGATATTCCACGATCCCTCTTTTCCTTCAAGTTGGTCATCTAAATCTGCAACACCGGTCTCGATTCATTCATTCTTATCATTTGCTAGTTTCTTGTTTCTATCGTTCTTTGCCGTTGCTTCTCCTGTTTAAAATCATTTTCTTGGGATTCATTGACAATAATACAGTTTCAATTTAAGTGTTTTCAAATAAAAATGTTGTATATTTACAAAGTAGTTATAAATCCAACTATAAATTATAATATTAATAATAAATTCGCCGAAGCATAACATAAATAGTAAAATGAAAATTTACGCAAATAATTTTCTAGAAGTTATAAACCTCCCGGCAAGATGGCGCGTAATATATGGTCTATTGTATCACAGCTTTTAAAAACGCAAACTCCGGCTAACAACACGCGTGATTGACGCACGCTGCAGCTTCAACAACATGCTGATGCTGATCCTCAACATGCTGATCTTCAGCAGCCGATGGATGCTAATACTCGATGCACGATCGCATTGTAGCGCTGTCGAGGAAGAAGAAGAGACGAAGAAAGTCGCAGGCGCTGTTTGTTTAGTTTGTGGTGCGTAGGACGCGATGACAACTCAGGTGCAAGATTGCTGGAAAGTTGAATGTTTGCGGAGATCTGAATCATTTAGTTGTACCAAGGAATTATTGCTACTTGTGTAAATAATAACATGAAGAATGAAATAAAAGGTGTTTTCTATATGACTATTAAGTGGAAAGTGAGGTATTCACAACTTATTAATACATTTATGAGTCACCGTTGCAATCAAATGAAAATACATGTGCTGATAGCAGGTGCCATTTCCATTTACTAATTTCAATTCATAAACAAATAAAAATTTTCTACGCTGAAAGGAAACAACGAAACAAGTAAATTTTACTCATTCCATTACTGGTACAGTTAAAATTAAAACAATATTCACTCTCATAATATAAAAGAGAAAAAAATTAAAATTTCGTCAAATATCACTTAAAATATGAAATAATTTTTATTGCATTTCTATATAATATAAACCCTAAGAAACTCATTGCAGCAGAGCGCATCGCCATATCTTTCAAATTTGTTAAAATTTGACGAATTTTGATATTTTTCGAAGTGCAACTTTGAGAGTCAGTAACTAAAAAACTAAGCAAGATATCGAAAAACGGTCTTCCATGTTTACTTCTGGTAACTTTTAGAACAAATATAGAAAATTTTAAAATTTTTGAAATTTTTAGCAAATTTTCTAAGGGGGACATCTCGAAAAATATTGAAGATATGGACTTGCCGTGTAGACCATTCGATTCAGCTCGTCGAAATACATAAGTATACAAAGTTTCAGAAAAATTGGACAACGGGTTGAAAAGTTAGAGCAAAAAGTCTTAAAATGACCTAATTTTCGAAAAACGGCAAGGGGTACCTATTGACGTGCGGGCCGAAAATGGCCATTTAAAGACTTTTTGCTCTAACTTTTCAACCCGTTGTCCGATTTTTCTGAAATTTTGCACACTTATGTATTTCGACGAGCTGAATCGAATGGTCAACACTGCAAGTCCATATCTTGAATATTTTTCGAGATGCCCCCATTAGAAAAATTTCAAAAAATTTCAAAAATTTTAAAAATTTATATATTTGTTCTAAATGTTACCAGAAGTAAACACTCAAGATCGTTTTTAAATATCTTGCTTAGTTTTTGAATTATTGCCTCTCAAAATTGCATTTTGAAAAACATTAAAAATCGTCATATTTCAACAAATTTAAGAGATATGACGATGCGCTCTGCTGCAGTCTATTTCTTATGACTTGTATTATATAGAAACGCAATAAAAAAATTATCCGAATTTTAAGTGACATTTGGGAAAATTTTCAACACTACCTATAAATAAATCTATATTTTAATGTTTAAATGGCACATGTTTGATAAAAATATTCGTTCTCTAGCAAATAAAATTTTGAATTATATTATTAATCATATAATAACGCTGCTGATACTATGACAACGACAAAAAAGATGAAGCAGATACACGGAAAAAAGGATTGTTACAATAACAAAAATTTATCTTACGTATAGTGACAACAATTTAGATATTTACAAAAACAATATTTATATTAGTAAAATAATATTATTTTCGATTGCTACTACAACAATCTAAATAATATCATATTACTTATATAAATATTGTTGTTGTAAATAAATAGATATCTAAATTGCTGGAACATGTCAAAATGAACAAACATATGCGATCTATCTGGAATTTCACGAAGACCTAGTTCAATAGAAATTCTTATCGTGTCTACAGGTCTTGATACTACTTCAATATTAGTTTTATTATAATTATTATTATCATTTTAAATCGGCATATTCATTTCGCGTGTTGCGTTACATTTTTGCTATTGTAACAATCCCTTTTTCTGTGTATTAAAATAATGGATCGAAAAATAATAAGTACTATATTTGGACCCGTGAAGATATCAGAAAACGAATACAGAATAAGAATGATTTATGAAATAGAACAAGAGTTGGAAAGAGAAAACAAAATGAAGAGAGTCAGATGGTTTGGACATATATGAATAGCAAAAGAAAGGATGCAATTAAGTCAGTAGTAGAATGAAGATCAGGAGGAAGAAGATGACGAGGCAAACAAAATCAACATGGCTAAAGGAAGTAGAAGATTTGAAAGTAGCAGGAATTAATAATTGGCAAAGTAAAACAAAAGATGAGAACATTTGGAAAAACCTAACTACTAGAATTTAAAGGAAAAGAAACAGCGATTAATAGGATCTAGAGATTCTAGAGAGTTTCATAAGAATAGGTGTTGAGCTACTATATATAATTTAGAGAAGAAACGTGAGACAATTTTTTTAAATCCCTCCGTTTGATCACTATTTTAAAATGATTTTTGCCTCAGTAATCCTCCGTTATTGTTGGATCTCCATCGATCGTGCTCTTGTATTTTTCATTCCTCTGGTTCATGAATGAACAACACAGCGCTACTGCGGCGTCCTCGTCCTCGAGTCCTGCTTGTGGAGTTACAGAGCGCAGTCTGCAGTCCTGTTACAATATAATTACACGCAGCCAGCATACTAACTATGATACAATGCCTTCATCAATAAATACTGCTGGCGTTTCTATTATATGCAAATATATATGTGTTGTTCAAATTGCAACGGACGGCGGAACAGAGGCAATACGTTATGAAGCGAGAGATGTTCGTGGCCTGAGATACATTTGAATCATTGCAATCAAATTCTACAGCCTGTATTACAACCTGGAAATCGATAACTCCGCTCTTGGATTGGATTTCATATCGGGTACCATCGAGGCACTTTCAAATTTCAGTGGTGGTTTTCCAGATAAAACAATTTAATAATTAATATGAAATGGATGAGATGCTTGACTGATGAAAAAACAAACTATTTTACATGGATACATATACAACAATTTAAAACCATGTAGAAAAAAATTGAGTTCAGTGTCGATGCGATTTTGTTACCATTAGCAAGTAGCTACGAGAGAATTGGGCCGATTATGTTATCAATATTTCGTTCTTCTTTCTTTTAATAAATATACATGCAACCACATAATAAGTGTATTATTAGAGAAATATTATTTACATATTATTTTACAACTACATATGTATTTTCTTTGTCAAATATATTGAAAAAAAATGTTATATCTCTGACTAATTATCATTTTTATTTTATATCCTGCATCTTATTATAGTACCGGTAAAAAACTAAATTAGCTATAAGTAGAATGAACAATTTGCTTACAAAATAGCTCTTGTTAATGTTTCTTCTCATGGTTGTAAAATTTGTTGCAGAATAGTCAAACATTTGTATTTCAATTTAAGTAGGTTTTGCGATTAACTCTTTAGTGTGAGAATGAAATCAAACTAATAGCAAAATGCAAATAACAACAATACCCGCTTCCAAATACGGTACAAAGGTTAAACCTTATCTATTATTTACAAGTTTATTACATCAAGTTCGATGTTTTCAGTAATATCAACTAATAAATCGCAAGTTTCGCAATGGACAATTTACAGCAAATCGTGCGGTCTCCGATTTTGAAATCCCGCTGGAGCAATGATAGTTCACTTGCAGTGCATATGATGTGTGTTAGGTTGGCTTGGAAACCGTTGTTTGTTTAATAACTGATATTAATGACTAAATGTTTGCTCTATGCTGAGAACAATGCCGGCGTAGTTAATCGTATGTAATATTTATGCAAATGGTATTTAGGTATTACTTATCTTACACGACAGTCGTTGATATTTGTTTCAGGCGCATGCATTAGAATTCTTCATTTGTTTTACTCATTTGCATTTTTATGAGGAAACCATTATTATTTTCTCTGGAATAATTTCACAGATTTAAAATAACTCAGTACTTGAACTAACTTAAAGATGGTGCTGGTCCGAATCTAAGCAAGACTTCAATAAATCTTCAGTTCGATTCCCTCAGTCGATAACGTCGGCTGTTTCATCTTCAGGAAGTAAATTGCGTGAAATTTGGAATTAAGAAAGATACATAGTTATTTAAATCAGTTTCAAGAAACACATTTTGAAATCTAAAAATATCCGTGGTAATGAATATGACTGTATAGAACATGAGGTAAAACTGTCGATGATGGTTTTAACGCCAAAATGACTCAGAAATATGTGGAACTGTTGTAGTTTGGCACCAGATTGACGGGAAAACAATTACTAAGTCCGTATTAATTTAAAATCTTTTCATTACAATAAAAAAAAAATTTGCATTGATTTTAATTTCCTTATACAAAGTATAAGGAAGTATTGGAATCATGAAAAAAATCGCTGACGAGATTTTTGCGGAAATACATATTTTGACGTCCACTGAATCCGTTAAGACCAATTTTCAATGATGTCTGTGTGTGAGGATGGATGGATGGATGTCCGTGTGCGCAATATCTCATGACCAAGCCAAGATATGCAAACGAAACTTAGAATTTATAAGTTTCATGAAAATATAAAGAGCTGAATTGATTTTGAATAAAATTGAAAAACCGGAAGAGGAAGTTTACGGGACACACAAAACATTAAATTTGATTTTTTCAAGAATAGAATCAGCTGTGAAAAAAGTTTCAAATAAAATATGTTAGCAAAAATATTTGGAATAATAATAAATTTTATTTGTACTTTTCTTGTATATGCTTCTAATTTTGAGTAAAAATTAATTAGATGGTAAACCCAATTCACGCACAAACATATATCTTTTACCGAAATCTGCGAAGCAGAATGAAGCATCCAAAATGCGTACCTAAATAGGGTGATATATTTATTTACTTTACATTTATGTTAAAAGTGATTTAACAGAATGGGATAAAAAAATGCCTTTGGTTCCCTAATCAATACCAATTCAAAGTCCATCCCACAAAGCATATTTTATCAGATTTGCCTTCAGTGTTGAATGGATTCTCAGACTTGAGTCCATGAATGTAATACGTGCCGTTGCAGTAAGGACAATATGAGACAACAATGGATCGATTGGCGAGGGGTAGCGACGTACGCCACTGGGACAACAGGGGCACCGTTCACCGGTAGCCACAGTCGTATCGCAACGAACAATCGCGTGAATCGAACCAGACAGCAACTTAGATAAACATTTCATGTGCAGATATAAGTGGCCTTATAACTTCGGCCCCACGTTGGGCGCCATATTTTAGAGATCTAGATGAAGACTGCTTTTATTTGAAATTCAACGTACACTAACATACGACGTGACTATCTTTAATTTTCTGCTATCAAATGGTCCTAAACTATTTTTTTTAAATACTTCACATAACGGCAATTGATTAATTTGGAAGATTTGTCAGAGAAAATATAATCGCTTTTAATCGGAAATTGCTTTGTGGCAAGATAGATCATAAAATTCTTAGTTCAAATCCCATATTTGGCAATGTTTAATATTGACCTGTAATTATTCCTTATAATTGGGTAAATAGCTCCGTGGTAACGAATCCCACTGCCGACAGTTACAAATTTGAATTTACCCCTGTGGTTCCCCCTCCACTAACATCCTTGGGGGCTATGATTTGAAGGCTGGTAACCGCACTTCATACGAAAAAATATATCACTTACCGAGATCTGCGTAAACAGAGTGCCACACCCGTAATGGGTAAAAGGCGTGATGATATATTTATTTATTTTATATTTTCTTCCTTTTGCCCCACGCAAAATTTCAAGTGAATATTTTAAATATTACTGAAAATTGTTTAAAAAAATTATTTTAAATTAAAATATCTGCAGTTTAAGGTGTTCCATTTACGCACAATGATATGCAACTATTTATTTAAACAAAGTTTTAAACATTTTTTCGTTTATTATAGTCCTAAAACGATCATTACATAAACTCTTCCTATTTTATTAATAAAGAATCACAGAAATTTTGCCATGAAATTCGAAAAATAAATAAATTTATAAAATATGTTTGAATGTCTACCCTTCAACATCAATACAACAAACCAAATAAAATATGGCAACGAACGTTGATAAACTAAGTGAAAGAAGCATATAATAATTACCTATTAAAGATTAGACAGCAATTAATCTAATTGTAGAAATATTTACATATAATTAATGGCATACATTCTGTCTATGATTTTTTATTAATAAAGATATGAATAGTTTCTGTATTAATCATTTCAGAACTATAATGAAAAATACCTGTTTTAGAGAAAAACGAGAGGTCTTTAAAGTTTTGCAAAAATCTATATATGTATATAGCCTGTTCCATTAAAAAATATAGTTGCAATTTATTGTGCAGAAATGGGACATACGGTAGAAAAACTTATATTTGAGATTATGTAGGTATTTTAATTTAAAATAAACTTTGAAATTTTTTTCCGGTAATATTTAAAATAATCGTGTAAAATAAATAAAATATAAAATAAAAAAATTCAAGTCGATGGACCATCTGGTATTTAATTATTTCATAATAGTAACCATTATCAGAATATAGACACACAAGAAAACTTTAAAAAGCGCAATCTTTGTAATTGATATTTCAACATCGAATTTTCCAAAGGTTGGAATTTTTGACGATGGAAAAGCTTGACACTCGGAATGTCTGTTGAGATTGAAGATTCAGAGGCCACACACATGTCAAAGCAAATATGTAGTTATATTGTTGGAAAATCTATTTACATGTGAAATGACCATTAAAAATTATATTTCCTTGTCATAAATCAAAAAGTAATACCAATTTTACAATTTACACTAACATAAACTTTTTGCAATTTCTTAGAAGAAATATACACCGCTGGAAAATAAATAATACATTATATTAATAAACTAAACGACTGCAAAAAACCTTATGTATTATACAGAAGTCGTATCCGCAACTTTATTTAAATATTTATTCATTCAAAACATTCATACTGACAAATAGCATTGCATTAATATTCGTCAGCGGTAAGCAATAATATTACTTCCAGTAAAAAACACGAAATCTAAAACAAGAAGAACAAGAGTCTGTGTCCGTAACTAATTTAAACCGTCATATTCAAACTCAGTAGTGGGTTTGAGAAAAAATCACGGTTGACGACGACCGCAGACGAATTTATGATGTGCAAACATTTGAACCACGTCGTCACGCAGTTGTTAGTATGCGTACGTGATCGTGAGCGCATTTCAGAGCCGTACTTGCACTAATTAGTACCTGCGGGCCATCAGCAATAATCTAGTTCATTAGCATTTAATTTTGATTACTCTATATCCACTTAACAATTAATGACACTATTCTATATTACTATAATATAGTAGAATCCCTTATTTGTATTTCTTGAAACACATCAGTGCAAATATTAAAAAAAACTGATTGCAGTGTACAAAAAGTGGTCCATTACGAAAACAACATACAATATCTGTTGCTTTCTCATTTCGTCTCAAAGCTGAGATGTGTGTCTTTCTCGCTTTATCGTGAACAGGATCCAATTCGAAAACATCGATATAAATTATTCCGATGAAGAAAAATGACAGGCAATAATTTGTGGATGATGCCGAAGCAGTAATGATTAGACAAAATTCAATCAGAGAATGAATTAATAATCTGGTATTACGATTGAAATATCATTTGTTTAAATATCAAATTAATAATCACGTCACCTTTGGATGGCGTAAGGCCATACGCAACAAAGCAAATAGTACTTGTTTATTTACTAGCGATATTTCGGCGAAATTGGCAGTCTTACAATTTGGAGTGCTTGCTTTGGACTTCTTGCAGCCAGTGGTTTTTAAATAACACTTAAAGCAATTAAAGCATCATCGAATAAATCAGCAAACGTTGGTGGGTTTGTAAATTAGGAGGTAAATAAATAAATTAGTTTTATATCCTTGTAAAATATCAAATGTCAAATAGTGTCGCATTCAAAATCGTAATCTTCTCCGATAAAAAAGTAAGTAACCTTTGCGAAGAAGCTTAATCCGGAAATCAAGTACGAAACGTTTCACTGATTAAGTCATTTAACCAATTCGTCTTCTTTAACGCTTTTATTTTTAAATTTAAATAATGACGGTATAGAATTTGTGCTGAGATGCCAAGGCGATATGATCAAATTAATATTATATATTTTTTATCTGTTTGTTGGATCATTCTTGTTTGTTTCTCCCAAAAATATCAACGAGTTTTCCGCGTATATTTTTCACTTAAATCTATAATTACTTCATTTCAATGTTAAAGTAAACAACTAATAAATAAGCAATAATCTATACTACAAATTTTACTTTCATATAATTTTAACTGCTTTCAGTCATTAATCATGCTATATTTGCAATTATTTCAAACGTAATTATAATTTGTTTTTAACAAGATATTAGTATTAATTATTTATGCAAAACTATGAACTTTAACTGGCAGGCTCATCAAATACCCCAACTCACAAAAATATATCTAATATCATTGAAACTATTGTTATTATTATTACAAATTTAAGGTTGCAATTTTACAAATTGGTAAGTAGCTCGGCGATAACACACTGAAATCTGGGTAATAAATTAGTTCTAATTCCACCATTTTGATCTTTAATCCTTTGGCCGCTCTACTAGCACCTCAAGGGAACGTGACTTGGTGGTTGGTAAGTACATATTAATAATGCATTATCACACGTGTATTGTGCAATATTTTACTACTCCCATCCAAAGTTAAAAAATTAAAATAATTTGAGTTTATTTTTCTGACAAGTAGAAAATTAACCCAAATAGTTGCTGTTAAAATGTTTTTAATGCATGACGATCACAATTTGACATTAAACAATTATGTTTTTTTTTTTCATAAAGTAAATTTTAATACAGATTAAATTCTTTATATGCAAACAATGATCATTTGGTAATACAAGGATAATAAGTATAACAATTACTTACTCAGTAATTGTATAATCCGAATTACACAATATGTATTGTAAAAGCAAGAATAAGTTTTCCTTTAATCCGACAGAAGGCATTTGAAGTATTCTGACAAATATACATCAATTTACGATATAAACGTTGAAAAGTTCTCTTGTATTTGTAATATGAGGGCAGCTTATTTGTTTTATCACGATCCTTCGGGTTTTGGTGGGCTGAAGTATATACCCAAGCTTTGTTACTGTAAAACTTTGGCACGAATATTATGCGAAGATATTTATTTATGGTGAGATGATTATTGGTAGATCGATAATGTTACGTAGTGAGAAAGTCGAGATGCGTCGAGTGTGATACTATTTGCGTATGACTATATATGCTTTAGTGAAAAAACGCGGATTCGTTCGATATAACAATAAATTAAGTCGCACAAAAGGAAACACAATCCCGACATTGAAAGGGGATGAGGCTGAGACACCGCGTGGGCAGATACATAAAACCAAGCTGTAATTATACGTATAAGTGTTTTAATTGTGGCCGAACAGAGGTACGTGTCGTCAGTGTGGCCCTGCAGAACACTGCCCACCTCGCGGTTTCCTCGCTAGGGATGATACGGAACAGCGAACTGACCGACTCCTCGCTCGGCCATGGTAATGTGAGAGAGGTGAAGAGGTCAGCGCGAGTCAAGAGCCGCGCGCACACGCGAGGTGAAAAGGCTCCTCTATGTGCAGCGAGCACGCATGCGCAGGGCATATGCCACAACTCATGGCCTACTATGTGCGCGAGCCCGCTTTATCGCGGCCTTATCACGGAAATACACGCGGACAATCGCGCATCGCTAAATGAACTGATGACTGCCACTAACTAATACCCGAGAACTTACATAAATTCCTGCAATTTTTTCATTCAACCTTCCTCCTCGTTTTCGGTGACTTATAGTCACACACGACGAATACAGTATCGATATGACGCAGCCGATAATTTACCACAGAGCAATTTATCCAAACCGTAAATTATGAAAAGTACTGAAACGCAAAAGAACATGGTGGCAGCGGTAGAATGTCTCCTGAAGAACGTTATTTTGTTTTAGTTGAAAATGGTTTATTTACTTTGTCAGATTTTAATTCCTGCTGCTTTTAAATCTCCTTTTACTACCTTAAACCATATGTTGATCTTCTAAGTATATCTTGTCTAATTCATCGTCCTGGTCTCCATTCTACTATTGCTTAAGCTTTTTCACTATGTTTACTCCTTTCAACTCTTGTTCTTTTTCATAGATCATTCTTATTATGTATTAATTTTCTGATATATTTATTTTACCACGAACTAACCTAAAAATTTGTATTTACCTAAAAGTTTGACAACTGCAGATTATTTGACGAATTTACACGGATTAAGAATGTTGCACATTGACTTATCAGATTTTAACAATTTTTGCGGAGTTCTGATAGCAATGATGTTAACATAATCTGTATATTTTATATTGTTTTTTTTTTTTTTTATTGTGGTCGTCGGAAAAGTATCATGTACAACACGTGCTGAAAGGGTATTTCACATTAGTGTGAAATATCTAACTTTCAGCACTAGTTATACAATATACTATATCAATCTTCCCCGACAATATTACACAAAAAATATGTAAGTGTATTTATTGTCCAAACGATATAACTTGCCGAGCAGAGAGGAGTGCAGTTTGGTCCACTATTCTTATGATGCGTTTTATCAAAAATATGTTTTTACATATCTGACATTGTTGTATTTAAATTTAAAATTTTTGACTTACGGTTTTTAAAACATTTCCTATACCGCAGAGAAATTCTAAATTACTCACCATGTTCGTCTGCATTATATATTTTTTTAAATAGTATAAAATATTATCAAAGTCCTACCTTCCACCAGGAAGAACAATCTGCAACGTTGTCTTCTGTGTCTGGTTCAGTACCAACTTTCAGCAAACATCCCGGGGCGAAGGACCTACACAAGGAACAAGTGAAAGTATTTGTACTTACAAATGTGTAGTCATACATAGTTGAATGACCAATGTTGACAGTAAGCATGCGTCGCACATTTGTAATTAGATAATCGAAGCTTAACCGCCTAATATACAAACTATCTGATTGAAAAACATGAACTAAAACTTTTAAATAGTTGCTGAGTAGGAAAAATGCTTCTTGCGGTAAGATTTATTTGCTTATTCGAAATATTTCGAGTGGGTTTCTGTTGACGTCTTGATGGACATTTACTTCAAGTGTAAATCAAATTATTTAAATTATCTGCTAAATATTTAGACTGGTAATTATTTATTATATGAGTAATTAAAACTACTATGCCTGGGAGAATATCAAAACAAATTACTAAATCAATTACGCATTAGTCATTTTTGAGTTTTAACATCGCTTGAAATTGTGCATTAAGAGTGTCGTTAATAAGAAGAAAATGGTAACGTTTGTCAATACTCAATAAAGTACCGACTACGTGATCAATATTATTAAATACTAATAAATTTTGAATTACGCACCTATTGATGTTGCTATTAATTCTAAATTGATATAAGTATGTTATTACTTTTAATATATGTAAGATGATTTAAATTATCATTATAATAGTAAACATATTAAAAAATATTTAATATCTATAATTTTTGTACCTATAAAATACGTTATAGAAATATCAATACAATTATTGATGAAAAGAGAAAATATTAATACATATGGATAATTTAAATGTATAATCTTGAGATATAATAACATTATAGCGTAAAATTATCATTTCTTAATAGTATTTCATATTGACAAGTGTTATTTCGTCAATTTTCTTCTAACTGATTCATAAAATACGATTATTATTAGTATTTATAAATAGATATTCATATACTGTTAATTTGAAATCTATTGATATAGCCTGAAGATACAATAACAGCATTGTGAGAAATCTCAGTATGTAATTTACTGACATGTAAAATGTTTTTAGTAAAAATAAACAGTTATTATTTTATCAATTAACTATTAACAGAATCATGTAAATAAATCTGCCAATTTAAAATCTATTGAATTTGCCTAAAGATATAATAGGTAACCTTATTGTAAGAGGATGACAAGAAAACTCAGTAGCTATGTATTTAATAATACATACGATTTTATCAGATTAAGCATTAATAGGAGTTTCTTCGTAACTATTTCCATTTACTTACTGGAAAATTATGAAGTGATAGTTTCTTTGCAATTTACAAATACATCTTTAAATCTTTTCTAAAAAGTGTTTTTTTTTTTTTTTGAGGTATAGAACTTTAAAATGAAATAAAACAAATATTGTGGTAATGGCCACGGTATTTGCTTCTTTGGAAAGATAATTTTAAATATAATATTTTATTTTGTGTTTAATTATGTTTTCTGAAAGATGGACGCTGTGACTGGCAACTGGGAGTATATCGGCAATAACGCGGCAAATGTTAGATTCCATGTCGTCCATCATCTCTGGTTTATCGGCATAGATTAGCGACTTTAAATATCCCCGCAGATAATAATACATAGATGTCAAATCACAAGATCTTGGAGGACAATCCACAGGTTTATTACGCGATATTATGCACTCATCGAATGGGATTGAGGCGCACGCTGTGTGACATGTTGCGTCGTCTTGTTGAAACCACTGCTCCTCCACAATTGGAGAACGGAAAAGTCAGTAATCATGGTTCTATAGCGAACTCCATTGGCTGTAACGTTCTGGCCGGTATAGTTTTTGAAGAAATATGGATCATTTATTCCAACAGCACACCATACAGTAACATTTTGGTTTTTGTAACGCTGTCTCAGTAATGGCTTGTGGATTTTCTACACTCTATAGACGGCAATTTTTATAGTTGATGTAGCTATTTAATCAAAAAATGAACCTCATCGCTGTATAAAATTTTCGAAATACATTTTCAAAATTTGCAAACGTAGTTCTGGCTTAAGTCTATCTATGGTAAAATAGCAAACCACACGGAACACAAAACAGTTGTCAGCTGTCAAATTAGCTGTCGCCGGAAAAAACGTTGCCAATTCGAAAAACAAATTTCTAAAAAAACACACCCGTTATGTGGTCATGTTCGTGCTGAAAATCTTACACACCCCTCGTGAAATACGTGTTATTTCACGCTTGTTTTCCAATTATTATTCTGTGTTGTAGAGTTAGTAATGGATGAAATGGTGCGTTTCTATTCCTGCAGCCTTCTGCGAGAGCGTGGGCGTCCCCCTCCTGCTTTTGAACCTGCTGGCCTGCCTCTTTATGCGTAACCTTTTGCGAAATACGGCGAAACAAGATCTTTCTCGCGGTTGTCGCGTCGCAATAACCAATAACACGGGGCAGGCGTAAGCTTGGGTTCGTCGTCTGTGCACCTGTTGCAATCTTTAACGCGCAAACGGCGATTTGTGCAATAAGGCCTGCCCAAGCCCCACGTCAGGAAATTTGTCCGTATTTTCAAAGAAAAGTTGCTGTAATGTTTACTTTAGCTACGTGCTATTTTCAGTACATTCAATTTTAACTAGGTTGTCAATTTGCATATGACAAATTTTACTTGGAAATAAATAAGTTAATTATTATTCAGAGGTGTTCTACTTTTCAGTAGCTTAAATTGAGGCTTCCAAATATGTAAGTGACTCAGAAAACACTATAGTAATTTTTGTTTGGAGAACACTTCATTTTCTTGTATTTCAATAGCCAAAACATAATTAATCCATTAGAAAAGAAGCAAAATAAATTTGGGAAATTAATTAAGTAATATGATAAAATCTAAATTGAATTGTTTAAATCTAAAATAATTTATGGAAAGGAGGTAATTAAAGTCTAAATTTAAATATTTACATATATAGTCACATTTTGGAAAGATAACAGAAACTAATGATAAATAGGACATTGATATAAATGAAAGAATAGACAAAACAACAACAATCTTTTATAATGAAATAAAACTTCATAAAGATAATAGAAATCAGTACGAAAACAAAAATAACGGAATATAACATGTCTATATCGATACGGGTTCTGTGTCAAAGAATGAAAAGCAAAATTTAGGCGCTGGAAATTAAATATCTAAGAAAAGTACAAGGAGTAACAATGTTGAAAAGAGTAAGAAATGAATTTGCAACGCACGCCAATACTAGACTTCATAGAAACAAGACAACTAGCTAAGAATGAATCGAGACCGGCGCGGCAAATTTGGATGACAAACTTAAAGGAAAAAAGGGATTGTGAAAGACCAAAAGACACCTGGAGTACCATCATCAACAAGACTCTAAAGGAGAGGAACGTTACACTACAGGATGCATGAAGAATAACAATAAATAAAAAGCAATGGGCGAAATTTGTGCACCAGACACAAATATGAACCTTCGATCTCGCCCGTATATAAATTAGGTACACCAATCACTTCAACTAACTCACTCCAACATTTTTCACAACATTCTTCTCAATCTCACTCTCATAACACTCATCGTACTAAAATTAAATTAAAATAAACTTAATTGAATAAAGGTAGTCGTAAAATAATTCCGAATCATTTTAATTTGAAATCCTTCTCAGTAAATCATCATGACATATTTTCACAAAAACAAAATTACCCCTTCTTTACTAAATACTTTGTAGGTCGTAATTTGATGGTTGTGAGATCTACCCTAATTAGAGTGCCGAAAATAAAATAATTCTGTAGATACATAACTCAAAATTATTGTAGTTGTAGTTGTAAATAATTTGATTCAAATTAGAAATCATTTAGACAAAATCAATTTAAAAATTCCTACGGTAAGAAAATAATAATAACTATGTTTAGGAGCGTTTAAAAACCTCATGCATGTATTAGTTGCACAATCCTTAACCACGCATAATAACACATCGTTACCGAGTCGCGGCCACAAATCGCGAGCCACATTTGCAGTTTTGATTTCAAGTATTACCCAAACGAGCGCTGCGCACGGCAATCGCGGGAATTAATTTCTCAAATGAGACAAGCGAATTGCTAAAAACTGTTATGCGATACGCATAATTTACCAATATTACATTTCATTGCGCGTTGCTGCGCACGCGTGCAGATTATTACCACGCAGGCTTGATCCATAAACGTGGATCACGGGATTATGAGATCCTGAACAGGCCGAACGTGGGGCAAAGGATTGAATTACGCCAATAAGGGAAGGTTCAAAATTACCTTCAGGTTTAATGGACAAAATTAAAAGTTGTAATTCATTTCATATGCGACAAACTTTAGTGTCATTTTATTCGCGATGCTTAGACGAAGACGAAGACGAGAAATATGACTGTTTGCAATCTCATTGCGAACCGGAGAATATATATGAGAAACAATCATTTTCTTAAACGAATATACATATTATGTATTATAAAAATTATACAGGGTGTAGAATTGAAATGTAAATAAAAAAAGTTGTTCAGAATTTAAAAATTCTTGCTTTAACATTCATTTTGTTAACCAAATATTAGTATTTCACAATAAGGCAATCTAATTATTAAAATTAATATTCATTAGAAAAATTGTAAAACGACCATGGAAAATGAAACAGAAACCCGTATACTTCAATTCTACACCCAGGTAAAGAGAGACGTAGAAGAAACCGAAACTTTTATTAGAATTAAAGAGCAACAAATATAGATTATACATTTTAACAATTATGTATGTTTAGTAGCACGTATTAGTATTTTCATATAAAATATATTAATTTTGCTTAAATTGCTCAAATATGTAAAGTTGAGCTAACTCTTGTTGCTTTTATTGGAAAATTTTTGCGTTTATAGTAGAGATTTCAATGCTACATTAGAACAAGCGTTTAAAATACTCGGAGACTTTAACGATCAGTCAAGTCACATTTTAACACATTTCAATATTCTAAAAATAATAATTGCTGCAAAGCTTTAATGAACAAATTAAAAAAATTATAAAACCCCTATATTTTTACATTTATACATTTATAATTCGTAAAAGTAGAATAAAAATTACAGACAAACCAAGACTATTGTTATTTTAACTATACCCAAGTGGCTCCCCCTCCACTACCATATTTGGGGGTCGTGACTTGACGGCTGGTAGCCGCATTCTCTACTTAAAATATATCATTTATTGATATCTGTGGAAGTAGAGAGCTACACCCAAAAAGAGGTAAGTGGCATGAGAATATATTCATTTAAAAAAAGTTAAGTATTCTTGTCAGTCTCGTACTGAAATCTGCAATTGCAGAACTGTTGAAATATACCTTTGCAATTAAAATAGAGGTAATAGATAAAAAATAAATTCTTGTTTCTTATATTTAATTTAATTTAAATATATTTTCTTATACATACATCACAAATAAATTCAATTTTCATTATTTAATAAAATTTGAGTTAACGTCAAATATTTTATCAAATTTATTAGATATAAATGAATTTAATACACATAAAAATGATGCTTCCTTATTAAAATAACTTAAAGTATTACTGGTATTCTGTCTACCTGAAATTCTTGGTAAAATATCAGTCAAACTTAATATCCTTAATGTGTCTCAACCAAATTTACGATTAAATAATTTAATAAATAATAACTGAGAACAAAACACCCAGGTGTTAGTTTTTAGATAAATCCGGTAGCAAGTATCATCAGTAATAATAAATGTCAAAACTATATTTGCAAGTGTTTGTTTTAATATAATCCATACTTTACGACCGATTATGTAAAAGTCTACAAAACATTAATAGCACCCTTTAAAGTTTAAAACAATCAGTGTGAATTTAAATTACATAAAAGTGTGTTCAGCATTTGATGCGTAAGAAGAAATCTCACCGCAGCAAAGTTGTAGTCTACCTCAGTGACATTTGCGGAGAGCGAGTATTTTTACTGTGTGTTTATGCAAATGGCGGCCGGCGGCAGATTTCTGTTTTCAATTAGCTTTTATTGAGGTGTCAAGTGAATAGAAGAGGCAGTGTATGTATTTTCGCAATTATTGGTGTCGCCCGCCACTCTGTTAATTAACAATATCGACGCAGGCATAAAGGCGGCGTTGTTCGTACTGTTCGTAGGCATTTGTTTGTGTGTGAATGTGTGCGTGAGTTTGTCACGCACGTGTCGACCGCCGTGACACGTCCACCAATCAAATGGCGGGGAATTTCACAGCCAACTGGACGTGATAGATCAGCTTTTAGCCCCGGAGAGTTTCTTGTTTCGTTCGTTTTTGTTTATTACTTTTTATTGTGTTCATTATTTTTGTAGTGTAATGGTGTTAGATTTTTTATAGAGAACATATTACCTCCATTAAACAGATATCATTTTATAAAAACATAAAAAGCATGTTATCTGATGTCAATTTTACACAATTAATCTTCATAAAAATATTATTTATTCACAATATAAACTGAATTGAGGCTAACGAATTTATTTTAGTTATTTTTCATCATGTCAGAATTGTGTATGTTTTTCTTGTCTCAAACATGTAACATGACTATACCTACAATTATTTGAAAAATCTTTCAGAACTCATGATAATAAGATCGAAATATGCCAATCGCAGACTCATAAGAGAAGCTATAAAAATTTATAAGCAGAAGAATCAGAAAGAAAACTAGCCAATACTCCACGATTCTTCTTTATCTAATTTCACACTATCGAAATTGCTCGTTGCAGTTATTTTTCTTGTTTTTCAAAAGCTTAAATAACACCACGACACTAAATTACTACATAATAAGAAATTTGATTTGCAATTTGTTAATTTTGCGGTTGTTATATAATATTTTTAGTATATATTGTATTAAATTAACAATTTGAACAAATATGTCAATTTGTTATTGAAATTTGCCAATTCTGAATTTTTAACAAGAAAAATTGTTTTTATTTATTTGCTGGATTTATAAAATTTAACAAATAGATTCGTCAATAATAACAAGTAAATTTAGCTAACATATCAATTTGAAATTGTTAAAGAAAGTTGGTATCCTTTGCAACAATTTAATTTGTTATAATAACTATGATTTATTGGTTCTACTTCAATATAATTACTAAAATATTTAGTCAAAAGCACATAAAAATAAATGTTAATAATTACTATATTCACAAGTATATAAGGTTACGAAATACACAAAAATAATTTGTTACTTGCTAACAAATTTGAAACTTGTTAAATTAACAAAAATTAACTGTAGATCGTCTGGGACTAATAGTTTTGTTAAATTTTGACTATAAATTTTTTACTGTGCACTTCTAATTTTTCAAATTTAATTTATTTATTTATTTTTTTATTTTTTATGAAACTTTATCTAAATTGAAGACTATTTGCAGTTTTAAAATTCTTAATTGTTATTTATTAAGCCGCAATTATTATTTTTTAAATGTTTTCACGTCAGTATTAGTGTTATAGATTTGTGTTATTTAGTTACAAATACAAAACAAAACAAAAATCTTCAAATTAGGTGCCAACCATTTAACACTACGTGAATATAACAGCTCAATAATAAGAGAAGTACAAAGAATAATAGATGTGTGATAGAGAAGTTTAATCAGAAAAACATAATACTTTGACGTAAAAAATTGCTATCTTTAAAACTCAAATATCTCAATAATAAACAATATTTTTAAACTTCTATTGTATCTATTACGATGTTTTGGGTCTAGTTATTATATTATTTGCCATTTTATAACTTTAGTGAAGGACCCCATTGTGAAATTTTGTTGATTAGCACATACATCCACCCAACCATCCACTCCCACAGACGCCATGGAGAAATGGTCGAAATGAACTAAATTTAGTTTTTTTTTACAAACCCAGTAAAATGTTTTTTTAAATAGAAATAAATTTAAATGACACATTATCAACTCAACGCTCCTTAATGAAGATAATAATTATAATTGTTTCTCTCACACAGTAGTAATAATAATTGTTCTTTAAATAAACAAATTAAACGAAAGTGAAACATCTTAATTCCAGTGATTACGGGGCCTCCTGAAATAAGTACACACATAAGAACTAGACCAATGTCAGATAACGCAAGCGGAACAATTCCAGCGTGCGTCCGGTAAACAATGGAATTGCTCAGAATTTCACTTTCGTTTAACAGTTAAACTAAAATTAAACGGCCTCATCTTCATGGGCCGGTGGCGCTGTTACATAAACCAACACCCGCAACTTGCCGACTCAGCGGAAGATCTGCGTAAACCGACACAAAATCAAGATTCTGAAGGTTGCAGAAACTCCTATAAATGTGTCATACCAGAAGACGAACACAATGATTGATTCTGGTTTCATAATGTTTCAGGTAAAAAATGTGGATAAGTTTTGTTATTTTGTTTTTGATGGTTTGTTTATCGATAGCATTTATACAGTTTTATGACGCAAGAAATTAAGTGTGTGCAATTTTGACATTTATTATTCACAATTTTATTATCTTACAATTTTTTTATAGTAGCAAAAGGTAAATTGTATATTGTTGTGTAATAAAATATTGCAAATTTAAACGGTTAAAATCAAAACATAATAAAGCTATTTTGTTATGAAACTAACGTGGTCAACATATTTACTAGTGGTGCCATCTATGATGCTAGAAGGACATTGGTATGTACATGGGTTTCATGCTTAACCGCTCGTTGAAATCTCCAAGCACTGTACTAAAATTTTACATCTTAATTTAATTGAATCGATTTACAACTAAAATTATTATTCGTAATCAGTTAATTAGTTAATTTGCGTGCATCTGAAGAATTTTGTCAAACAATTGAATACTACAGTAATTTTTATGAGTAAATGGGGAAGTTTGTGAAACGAAGCGAAGCTGAGTGAAACAAGCCCACGAACGAAATTACTTTTAATACGAATATCATACAAAATTTTATATACGATCTTTCTAGTGTATTAGTAAATACTAAAAAATGTAGAATGATATTTTGACAAATAGAGTTATATTTGTTGATGTATTATTACAAATCGTTAGCAACGTATTGAAAGTAACAATAAAATCACTTTTAACACGTTACTATGTTACTTTTAACACTAGTATCAGAAAGTAACACTTTTAACTTGCTAAGCAACCATAAAATGGCCACTTTTAACAAAAGTCGTTGATAAAATATTTAAATAACTAGAAATTTGTACAAGCCAAATATTTACGAATAATTATAAACTACGAAATCTTGTCACAAAACTTAATTGACATGTCATTTCTTTCTTAACTACCTATTCGATGATTGGATCGAATCGTCAGTCAATTCCACAAAATATTCAGTTATTAAACTGAGAAATGTAACTTGAGTTGTTTCTCGAATAAGTGAAATATTCAGTAAATACGAGTGAGATTCTGTTATAAATTCCAGTATATAACTGAATTTTGCAGTTAAATTGATTGAATAATACAGTAAGGGGAACTGAACTACTTTAATTATTGATATTTTAGCGTCTTTTTAACTGATTCTATATCTTTATGTAGGTATAAGAAAGAAAACAAAAGATTCAAATGCGATCACATTGAGTATCATTTCTGCAACTTTTATACTTTTATTTAATTGTAAAAGCTTTATAACTAAAGTACCTTAATATAGAATAAATTAAATTTTATTTTAATTAACTCTGGGAGCTAGCTGCCTGTGACAAACACACATAATGCATTTTCTATTTAGTTAATTACTAGCATTCCTAAAATTGATCTGCGTAATTTAACCTAAAATAAAATTTAGTGCGTCAAGGTATGTCTCAACTCTTATCTTTGTTAGTAGTGAAATTTAGTAATTAAATCCTGATTGAAGCAATAATTGCTCTATTTAGCTACGTGCTAACCGCATGCTTCAACTATTCAAATTATCTCCGGAATTCCCAGCAAAACACATTAAACCAGACGGTTATGGTTTCGATATTTGAAAGTTTATTATTCGGAACTATTTGCCATTTCGAGAAACTGAAAACAACCGTAATTGGAACTTGGACCTCTAACGGTAAGCGTTGTAAAAGTTTTACTTTTATTTGCATTCGTAAAAAACTACCCTCTAAAATATTTATTTAGGTCAAATTGGCGGCACGCGGCACTTTTCTTTAGAGTTTATGATACAGATGTTTTACTTTCAGAAAAAAAAACTTAAATACAAAACGGAGAATATATTTTTATGATTTACCTAAAAAGTCGCTAAGAGTATTCGCAATACCATTATGGGACAATTCCGAAAATTTTTCTCAGAAACAATTAGAATTTTATTGACACAGAAATACATTTACTTTCAATACTGAAATTTATCAGATATCGGATAATATAACCTATATTTTACCGGTACATTTATGTACAACTGGTATGCAAAAAATTCAAATTAAACTATAGTTTCAAGGATTAAATAGTTATTTGTAATATAAGTGTTGAAAGTGACATTTTATGAGTAAGTGGTGCAGTTTGTGAAACGAGGCGAAGCCGAATAAAACTACCCCACGAACAAAATAAATCACTATTAACACGTATATCATACAAAATTTTATCTACGATCGTCCTAGTTTATTAGTACATGCTAAAAAATGTAGAATGATATTTTGACAGAGGGTTATATTTGTTGATTTATTAATACAAATCGTTAGCAACTTTTAAAGGTAACAATAAAATCACTTTTAACACATTACTATGTTACTTAAAACACTAGTGTCAGAATGTGACACTTTTAACTTGCTAAGCAACCATTAAAAGGGCCACTTTCGCCGACGGTCACAGATAAAATTATTTATCGATTAAAAAATACCGGTAATTTTTCTTGTTTGGAATCATACAATAAAGAATATCAAATTTTAGTTAGATGAAAAATTATCAGGGCTCATATTTGTAAATTATAAAAAAAAGCTTTTGGATTAAGTTCTGTAAAAATATTTAATTTAAATACGTTTCGAATTATTGCACAAAACTCTTCATGATGTTGAACAATTCGAAACATTGTCTGGTACCATTAGCGATAAAAGTGGTAGATAATTCTTTAACTCTTAATCGAAGCATCTTCTTATAAAATAATTTCAGAATACTGTACAAATGTACAGCGCTAAATCCGAAGTTAAAACATTTCTCTTAAAACACCCAGAAATAGAGCTCGTGGTACCAGCCGTTGCATTTAAATAAATTAATTTTACAGAACCTCATCCAAAAATAAATTTGGTCATAGATTAACTTCGATGGAAAACCTAAACCTTGTCAAATATTTAATAAGGGATCGGTGGATCCAGAGCATCTAAATTACAGAGAGTGATGCCAGTCTGGCCGTTGTTAACGTATTAATTAATAATCTCAGTCTCAGTCGAGCTGCCGAAGACAACAGTGCACGTGCCTCTGTGTTCTGATGCCGCGGCATACAGCAGCTACTTGTCTATACAAATATCTAATTATGTACCTCTATCGGGCACTAATTAAGTTAGTAACAATGCTGTAAGAATAAGAACACTATAGACTCATACATAAATAGAATCTGATAATTATTGTATCGCTCTGAATATATTTTAGCATTATTTTTGGTGTTATAAAATATATCACTTACGGAAACAGAGTGCCCCGCCCCCTCGCAAAGTAGATAAATGGCGTAATGATATATTTTTATTTATTTATGCATGTATGTGAATATTTCCCTTGAAATATATTGCAGTGTTAAGTATTGTTACATTTACAATGGTTGGCCAAAACTGTTCGCAAATTTATTATCTCGTCACGGTAACAATTTTCTAATTGTTTATTTTTTTCAAAAGTGCTATTATTCCAGTAAATGCTGTGAAAAGTATTGTAACGTCAAAGTCAAGTACCTAGTTGCCTAAATATTTTCAATGGGCAGTTTACATTGCGTGTCAAATTTACATACAATTATGTTTGTTTAGTAGCACATATTGTTATGTAACAATGACATTTGTTCATATAAAATGTATTAATTTTGTTGAAATTGCTTAAATATGTTACGTTGTGCGAACTCTTTTCGCTTTTATTGGAAAATATTAGCGTTTGTAGCGGAGATTTCAATGCTGCATTAGAACACGCGTTTCAAATACTAGGAGACTTCAACGATGCGTTAAGCCACATTTCCACACGTTTCGTTATTTTGAAGAAACAAAATTTTGAAAATCCATTTAAAAATTATTTAATACGGCGTGTTTATCAAGATATAAATATTTTACCGATAACCTACTCAAGTATATTTTAACTTTTTGAACTTCATTTCTAATTTGGAAAAGTATTGGGTAATATAGTTTTGCACGAGTTGATGTAATTATTCCTTAATAATATTTTCCCTCCAGATCTCCTGAAGATAACTTCAAACTAGATAAAATTTTGGAATAGAATTTATTATTTTTTATTGAAACCCTTTTTTTATCTACCTTAAATCCATGTGCGAATAGAAATGTTTGAAGAATATGTCATTCTATTTCTGCAAAAACCTCTAAGTTAGTTAGCTAATAGTTTAATAATAATTTATTTATTTACTGAATACTATCTTATACATGAAAATAATAGTACAACAGGAATTATAAAAGTAGTATTGCTTTCAGTTTATATTTAAACATAGGTATTTATAGTACCACCATTTTTAATATATTTAGGAAAATCATAATACATTTTTAATTCATATAAAAAAATTGAATTGGTTGTTTGAGCCTTACTAGTTCTATAAATATATTTGCTGGGTTAACTAAAATAGTTATTAAGTATAAGCATATTTGTAAATCTTTTGGAATGATTTCAATGCTCGGTCAAGAAATATGTTTAATATCAGTATTTTTTGAATAAAAGCTAAACTTACTACCTTATATTTACTTACTTTTTTAATTAATTCTAAAGCCTTTCTACCTTTCCGTGTAAGGCCGTGAGTGTTAGAATCAATTTTTGGACTTCTCCCTATAATTTTTTCAGACATTTAAATATTTGTGAATGTGAGATTTCAAATGATTATAAAATATAGATAAATTAGAGCTGTCGCAGAGATTTCAATGCTCGGCCAAGAAATATTTATCGTATCAACATTATTTGAATAAAAGCTAAACTTGCTAACATACATTTACTTATTTACCCACTTAATCCTTTCGTATTTTTTATTTCAGTTTGTGGATTTCTCCCAATAATTTTACCAGACATTTGAAAATTTGTGAATTTTCTAATTTAAACGGTAAAAAATATAGATTTCAAAATGAGTCGCAGAGATTTCAATGCACGGTCAAGAAATATGTTTCATATCAACAATTTTTTGAATATAAGCTAAACTTGTTAACTCATATTTACTTATTTAATCTTAAAGTCCTTTAACCTTTCAGTGTATGGACGTAAGTGTAATGAATTTATGAAATATAGATTACAAAATGTGTCTCGGAGATTTCAACGCTCGGTCAAGAAATATGTTTAATGATAAATTTATTTAGATAGAAGCTAAACTTGCTAACTAATATTTACTTACTTATTTAATCCTAAAGCCTTATACTTTTCGGTGTAATGCTGTGAATGTTTGTGTCATATGAAATATATATTTCAAAATGTGTCGCAGAGATTTCAACGCTCGGTCAAGAAAAGTGTTTAATGAAAAAATTATTTGGATGAAAATACACATAGAAGATAGTTTGATAGTAGGGAGAAATATGTAGATGTGAGAAATGTGCATTTGAAGGAAGTGAAGTAGATGTAGGTACGGAACAGCGCTTGGTAGTGCTGTGGTGTTGCGGATGACGGTGACAGAGCCGAGTCGCGCGGAGCGGCAGCATCGTGGTCCAGCCTCTACCCCCACCAGCGCTGGCACCAGTACCGCACACCAATGACTTCAAACTTATCATATAAAAAGCGAGAGATGCTTGTCTTACATACGACACTAATTCAAACATCAATAGCTCGCCCCACCGTCGCCCCACCCGGCGCTAGCGCGTGTGGCCCCCTTCCCCCACCCGGGGCTCCGCGCCGCACAACGCGGGCTCGCTCGCCTCTCGACGTCATTCTGCAGCAGCCGCAGCGCTGACGCTGACTCTGCTCCGTGAAGTGTGCCTTACCGCTTGCTGTTGCTGTCAGTCAGTGCACTATTCCATCCGTCCATGCTCAGTGTGTCAGGCGCCGTTTAGACCTCGCGCGCTAAGTGAACACAGTGATAAGTGATAACATACACTTCACCCACATTTCCAAATTAGCAGTGAAAGTGCTGCAATTGCGAACATCTTCAGGGTGATATCAGTGAACCTGGATTCTCGGTGCTGTGGAGATATGACGCACCCTCACAAAAAGTGATTCGGACTATCTCAAGACTTAAAAGTGATTAATTACTGTTAGTGCCCGATTACCAGGAACACCCTCGAGGTAAGACCATTTTCACTCTTGTACCCGGAAACTTCAATGCCCGGCAACCGCAAAACCCAAAAGTTTGTTTTCTTACCAGTCGCTTATTACATTTTCGCTCTTGTACCCAGAAACTTCAACGCCCGCCCACCGAAAAACCCGATAATTTTATTAGTCAAAAACTACCCAGGCCTGCCGTCAAATTCTTTATTTTTTAATCAAAAATGTTTCCTTGCCTAATAGAGCATATTTAAATTTGGACTGCGGTGTTAGTTTTCGCGATCTGGCGGAGATTTCAACGAAAGGTGAAGATGCGCGTAAAAGTCTCGAGAGATATCCGTCGTTGTTCGATGACGTTTCTCGTTTTGCATCTCGTACAAACAATAAAGCTACAGCTTTCTACCGTGTATGTTAACATAGTCATCGGCCCACATTTCCCATCTATATCGCCAAGTCGTCAAGTGCGAGTTTCTAACACTTTAACTGCAAAACATCGGACATTAACGCACAATTAGCATTTTGAGTAATTCCGCCGTTTCGTGCGGAAATTCGACGCATCGCGGAAGATGGAACAATCGCCGTCGCCGGCGGCTGACCAGAACCGCGGTTGCGGTTAATAACTAGTTGAACCCGCGGTTTAACCATTAATCTTTAACAACCTAAATATCGGAAACATACTCTAATTTCATTTGTCAAATTAACACGTCAGTTTGAGAATATAATTAATGGATTCCGATCGATTTGCCATCGGAGAAACTTCGGTCAGAATCTTCCGAAGCAACACTGACCAAATGTTTCGTTTACATAATTTATTACTTTTAAATTAAACGCACAGATGTAAAGTTACACTTTTCTGCCACATCTAATTATTGGATGCATTAACCAAATAGTCCAGACTTCCATAATTAATTGCGATTCGTTTCTGATACACGTCCTTTCAATTTGCTTCTAATCTACTATTCCTTACACCAAAGTATTTTAAACGTGAAACTAGAGAGATAAAAATAATATTACCATCCAATATTTTTTTGAGTATAGTTGAAATAAAGCGAGAATAATGTAGAACATTTATGTCTTAAGTAACTTTAATAAAAACTGTGCGTTTTCTTGTAAATTACCAAGAACGGATGCGCGGTACATTAGAGTGTCACCCATTTGCGTCGCAATGCCAAGATATTTTTTCAGCAGTAAAACAAGAATTGCGACCAGAGCATTATTATTCCGCGACGAAATTAGAATTCTCACGGCTCTGCTGGAGGTAACCTTAAATACATTTCGTAATTCAATTGTCTTTGGCTCACGTGCCGCGAACCGTGCGACAAGGTTAGGAGAAACACCACACTAGATTCACTTGTTTCTTGTGACGTCGGGACGGCGAACACCAACGAAACCGCCGTCAAAACTGAACAAAATAATGATAAATATATACCTTGTCAAAAACAAGTGAATTCAGCTTGAAATCAACAAAAAATAGCCGGATATTAAGGTGAAATATTCCATCGATTGGACTACATGTTTTGAATAATAAATTTATATTTTTGTCTTGTTACATATGCTGCAATACATCATACAAGATTTAAGTTTACATCCAACAAATCCGTTTTATAAAAAAATTACTAGAGAAGCTGTCATCGAGTTTGTACGACTAAAGGCTTACTAAACATGGTTTATTATAAATGACTAACATATATACATACAAAGTAACATATTTTTCATTATTAATACCCAATATTCCATGCTGAGATACTATTAGATGATGTAGAATGAGAAATATGTTTTCTAGAACTTGAAACTTCTAATACTTATTGCAATGATAATAATCTGAGATTAACCGTAATTTAAAACGTTAAATCTGCCAGGATTTAGTAAACCAATTGTTATCTGTATTGTAATATTACCACCCACTTAATGCACAAAACCAAAAGGGTTCAAATCTTAATCCCCAAATTTCACGGGCATTTACGCTAACAGTAGTCGGTCAAATTGGCAACCGCAGGGTACATAACGAGAAGTTAGCTTCCCGGGGAGTTAACCGCCCCCTTAACCACTGAGACACCGCCCCAGACAGTGCGAGGGATGACCGGTCCGCCTTCCATTGCTGCAGGGGGTGAAACGTTCGCGGAATTTGAGTTGTAAATCACGATTGAAACGTAATCTTTTTCCCGAATTTCTTAACGGTGTCGCGACAGGTTTAAGGCAAATGAGCCTAATTCAAACGTGGAAATGTGAAATTTTGTGGTTTTAAATTATTTACATACCTGCATTTGGCATGGGTCTATTTTGGTATAGTAAACTGTTTTTAATTATTGTTTATACTGAATATTTACTGTGTAATTAAGAACTCATTTTACTTAATTAGTGTAACTGCAAAATGCATTTTCGTTTAGAAACTGCATCGGTACATGCTGCACTTACAGTTGCAACAACAAAACCATTCAAGTACATAAATAAATGATAAGAACAAATGAATTAAAGTTAAGGTTTTGGTATAATTTTCGTAAGGTGAACATGGAAACATTATTATAATTGTACTAAATATTTAATATCGTAACTTCAATCCAAAACATTACATTTTATATTAAATACTAAATTATATTTAGTCAAACTCTATATTTAGGAAAAGCGGAATTTCCGAAATATCTTTCATTGGTGAGATTGCCAGTAGCTTCGTCACAATTTTCAATAAGATAAAGTGTTAATTATTTTGAAATCCAGATTCATACAACACAAACTAAAGTTTAAAATAAAATCAAACAACCTACAAACTATCATCACGTTATAGAATTATTTAGAAAAACGATTTGGAGTCCATTGCGACCGTAGTTTTATCATGTTAAAACCACGCGATCCTATAACCAAAAACCGATCTTAAAGTACCTTATATACCTATAACATTGTTATTCTTTGGGAGCACACTTGAAATTGTAATTATATTCTACTCAGATCGAGAAGAATATATCAATTCTATGAACATTTCACAAGATATTCCAAAATGCAAGTGATTACTCTTGTCCAAAGTTAGACAGTTTATTACTTCAGGGATAGGACAGTGCTACAAAAGAGATTTCGCGAATTTATACCTCGTTCACTTTAACGTAAAAACAAATGGTTTGTATTTCACAAGTAAAGTATATAATTTAATTTGTTTTCGTTTCCTGCGAAAAACCAAATATTCAAGATAAATTTCTGAGAAGAAAAAACAAATTTAAATATAATTTTATTACTCCAAATGACATCAGAATATTTCCTGATTTCAGCTAACATGTAAAATTATTAAGCAAATATAAGTTGAGTCAGAAATAAATAGTTATAACCGTTTTTTACTCCAAAATACTCACTTACTCATTTTTTATAATTAAACAAACACTCAACAAACAACTTAGGGAATCCCACATTTAAATCTAACCAATCAGAAACCACGAACATTAATCTAAAAAAGTGACAAGATCTTCCAAGCAATCAATTAATCTTGTACATTCAAAGAAAAACATCTCATGGAAAAAATATGTAGAACAGCTCCAAAAACACTTTCATGAGGACACAAATTTATACGGCTGCAATAAAACTAACAGTTACTTACTAAAGTGGATAATTTCGCGTGATTGCTTAGAGATCCTCATAAACTCGCAAGAAGACGACAAGAAGAAGAATCCAGGATGTGAGGGCTTGCGGTCAAAATGACAACATTCGCGAAGTAACTATTCTGAGAACTGACACACCTGCTTCAATCTTCGGTTGAATTTTCGCACGCTCTTTGCTCTATGAATTACTGAATTAATATAACCGTATACGAGCGAACAAAATCTATAATTTTGTGATGTCATTACTATATTTTTATTGGGATTACTCAGTATTTGACCGAAACATTAGCGAGAATAATATTTATTTACTATTTGGGGAACTGGTGCCCTTTCTGTAAAAGTGTGCCGGTAATATTTGTGGTAAATTTGATATTTCCTTTGGAGTGTTACATAAACTCAAAATGATTTACTTCTTTGTGTTTGTTAATATATAATTGTTTAAGCAATGTTGAGATTTTCAATGTTTTATTTGGTTTTGAAGTTTACTTTTCATACATGTTCTTTAAGCAAATTTGTAAAATACAGAATATTAGACAAACGCGATTTGAAATATCATCGACAAATATATAGAATTTTTAACAATACTGCTACAAATATACTTTTCTTGGCACAAAAAATTTATAGTATTTAGCAGAACCATTTCAAATGCGAGCCAATAACCATACTAACATATACCATTCTGTCATTATAAAACTCTATATTTTCTTGCTGCGACAATGTAACAAATTATAATTAATCGATAAAGGTACAGAAAACCAAGTGCGATAATGTTGGACATTTTCTAATTTTCGTTTAAATAATCATCACGCATTTTACACATTTTTGCATGTATTACTATACTTTCGCAAATATCACTTATTTTAGCATGTTACCTAAATTCACAAGAGTTCGCCAGATCAAATATTTCGTTTAATGTTTTAATAGAAATTTAAATAAAAATCAAAACATGAGTACACTACACTCTATTATAATATTTAAAGCTGCATTATGATAATTATATCATATTTTTATATTATAATTATTATACAGATTTTTTGTTAACTGTAGCTCATTATGCGTTTTTCTTTTTACTCTATGTATTAGGGGTTGAAGTATATAGAAAACTGTCAAAAACTTGTGGATACTAAACTATTTTAAAAAGTTAAGATGAGGAGGTAAAGTAGATAGTAAGAGTAAACTTATGTTTTACAACACAAAAAAAATTCCCAGCTATAGAGTTTATTATCAAAGTTTTATTTAATGTTAAATGTTTGTAAAAATATTAGGAATTAATTGAACAATTTTGTAAATATAAGATATACTGCATAATGTCTTACACAACGCAATTTATTGGTCAATTAATTGGCTAAGTTTTCTTGTAAATAAATTGCCAGGAACAAAAATATTGTCATCCGTTTTACACACGTCAAGTTTTCCGTCAATTTATTGTGACAATTTCACTAATATGAGCTGTCACCTATGATACTAATATTTTTGGTTCAAGCTATACGCACAAAAATGACAACTAAACTAAGCCTAACCAAGTTTGACTGGGCAATGTCCAAAATCCCCTAGAATTTCCTTAAAAAATGAGCATGTTCTAATGCGTCAATAAATTGACCTATTGGTCAAGAAAAAATTGACGTAAAGTGTCGTAGCTATTACGCACAACAATAAATTGACAAAAAACTAGGCAAATTTATTGACCAATTTTTGTAAAATTTGAAACGGGTGAATTCGTGTGAATTTGGATTTGTATTTTCATATCATTTACCTTGTTCTTGGATAGGCACTTCACTTAGAGTAGATCAAAATATATAATATGTTTCTGCACCTAATCAGTCTCCCAAAAAACGTAGAAAAGAAGACACAATTTTCGGATTTCGCTTTTTGACAATTTGTGTTTAAATCTTTTTTTACTTGGAGTTTCTTGCAATAATACTTAGGGGCTATTCTAATTGTTCTTATTTTATAACTGATAATGAATTTTAAATGGCAACGTATAAACAATAATTGCTTGTGATTTCACAAAATTCATCTCCAAATGTAGTTCAAAGTTCCAATTGTTAAAGCCATGTGAAAAATTCTGATAGGTGTAAAGTTTTACGTGAAACAATTTTTTTGTTTTAGTGGTGTAATAAAAGTGAAGGCAAGCATATATCTCATAGTATCATTGTAATAAACGCGTGTCATCGGCATATAAAGCCTCAGAACATCGAATGGCACATCAAAGAGGCCATTCCTCGTGGTTCCAGCCATTAAAACACCGCACGATTAATCGACATTAGGATATAAACCACCGCAAGTCAGTAAGAATCCACATTTTATGGCGCGGTTTAAAATCTCAAACCGTTATCAAACCAAGAATAATTAGAATTTGTTAATGGTATCGTTCAGGCCGGACAAAAAATCTACTGCCATCCATGAATTTTATTGGTACAATTAGACCGTCGTAAAGAACGTGTTAAAAGATCTAAAATATGACGTCACTGTAATTTACATCTATAAAATATCACTTTGATTTGAAGATTACACCTATAAAGTTTTCGAAAAATTTTGTTGCACAATAACAAATGCAGCGATGACTACATGATAAATGAATTTCGCACAAATAGAAAATTGGAGTATTTAAAAAGTCATTAAAATCTTGAAGATCTCACACATTGCTGAAGCGTAAAACAACTAATAATTTAGTGTAACACTACAGTTAATTTTGATTAATCTTAATTTAATTCCGACAAAAAATCATCTTCTTTACTTTCTTATTTGTCACAAGTTTTTAAATTCACAAGGACTGGCATCAGAAATTACAGCAGTTGAGCAAGCAAAGAATCCAATATATTTGCATATCTTTGTGTATTTAAGAACTGAACATGACTCTTCGAAATTCAGTTTAAATACTAACGAAAAAATTCGGGCACAAGAGACGAGTACTGCAGTGGCGAAGACAAATATTATCGTATCGTTTCAATAAAATTACCCGGAGAATAAATACAACACAACTCGTTGGAAAGTACAACGTACAACTCCTGCCATCTATCGAGCAAACTGTGAAACTCGAGCTATTCTTCTGTGATATACAGTGCGTTTTATATTCTGTTTTTAATTATCCTTATACATAAATCATATTTATGCTCTTGTAATTATAAATGTTAAAAGCTGTTATTAAACTGTAATTATTAAAAATGTTTTAATATCAAAACACAAAGGAGTTATTGCCAATTCGAAATGTTTTGCTCTCGTAGATTTATGTATTTATTCTTTAACCTCAGATATTTCATATAATGCCGTGAAATGTCACTATTCGATGGTAGTAACAATTAATAATTTATTATTATTCTGACGGCTCTAACGGCTCAAATACCACTTTAACTTTCACTCTAATAATTATCGTCATTACTATAATTTCCTTGCCAAATTCTCATAACTGTCCATTCGGTCTATAATATTTGTTGAGAAGAAACAACGATGTAAATAACTAAACAATTTTTAAAAGTAATTTATAAAATACAGCTCATTTATTCTTTTATAATTAACAATCATCCTGGTATTTTAGTATCAAATAAAACAACCTCATTTTGTTCTGAAAAAATATGTCAACACACCATTTATCCATACATACTTAGCATAGAATATATCATTTGGCCCAATTAAAACTTTTAAAAAACATTATAAAAGAAAAAATTGTTGTACTCAATTTATTTGTATCTTAAATTCTGTTATTTTTAAGAATATTATTAGGAAAAATAACAACTGAAATAATAACAAATTAACAAAAATCACTAACATAAAGATTTCATTTGGCCCAAAGCTATTGGCTGGTACCACGAACATGTTTTTGAATCTGATGACAACAAAATATAGAAAAATGTTTCAAATAAAGATTTTACATCTTTTTGATTTCACTAAAATGTACTCTATCTCATTTATTTACTAAGATATGCCCAAAAACCCTGATAGGCTTTCAAATAATCTACCACTTACTGTTGATGAATTGTTCCCAAAAACAAATCAATTCGTTAAATATTATATATGCATATAAGGGAGGTAAAAATGAAAGAATTTAAGATATAAATATGCCGAATTAAATAATATTCCTTTGTATGATTTTACTAGGCCAAATGATATGATTCTGGGCTCGTATTTTTGCATGTGAAGCTTTATGCTTTGTAAATTATGAAAATTTAGCATTTGTTTGTATGAGTAAGGGTTGTTAAAAAGATATAATTTGTTTAAATTTCTGTCTGTTATTGGCAAATGTGCACGAATCATTTTTATTTGTAAAATGCCATCTGGAATGATTACAGCACTTTAAAGCACATAAAACAGAATCATGTATTCCACCATCATCAAAAAGCGATATCGCTTTAAAGATAACCACTCTGATTGTCCTAATTGTAATGACTATATACGTAGTGTAATTTTATGAATTGTAGTTCTGCTCTGGCCAGCCCGTAGCTCTTACATCTAGCCTCAAGAAGGTAATAACTATTTAACTTCGGTAGGTTGCTATGCTTGTCTATTTATTTCAAACGATGCGATATTTTCTATATAATGAGATAGTTGTTAAGGATTCATTATATCCTAAATGATTCCGTGCTGATACTCTAGTTTAGTAGGAGAGCCATTTTTGTTATTTTACCGTCGTGACAATGATGGCTCATCCGTCGATGAAGAAGACATTTCCTAAATTATCCACTTAAAAGTTCAAAGTAAACATTGTATTCATTTTCTCAGACTAACTTAGTTCAAAAACAAAATTAAAATAGTTATTAAATATAAATATTATCAGCCAAATTTGGGTGTGTCACTTTGCTTTCGCAGATCTCGGTAAGCGATATATTTTTACCGACCCCCACAAGGATGTTTTTCTACGATCACTACTGAAAATTCTACTTTCTCCACACTAAACAAAGGTTGAAAATTGTATATTTTGCACAGTCGTGTGGAATAGCGTGGGCAATTATTCCACACGCAAGTTACTTATAATATAATACTGCATTATATTAACATTTCAAGTATAATTATATTTATATACCTATATCATATAATAATTAATAATTATTTCAGATTTTTTATAAATCTTTGTTTTCAATATTGAGATTGCAAAGAAAATACAATATCAATTTTTTAAATAAAATATTTCTGTAGTTTTTATATTACAATCTGTAGATTTATAGTTGGTAACACTGCTCACACCTGCGCTTGCGCCTTGCTTCATGCTGTAATCATAAACGTCAAATAGTTTGAGTTTCTGAAAAGTGCGAATTATTATAATCGTGACAAAAGTGTAATCGTAGAAAAAGTATAGTGTGCAACTCGTGCAGAATTGCCTATTTCACGCTCGTATGATTTCTCACAACTTGCGTGAAATAGATAAATTTCTGCGCTTGTTGCACAATATACTATTTTCCACTACCATTATGATATTTGTTTGTTGTTATGTTTGTTATGTTGTAAACACATTTTTATGTCTTTTTTAGTAATAAATTTATAGATGTTACTTTGGCAACAGTTTCTATAATATCCAGGGGCGTTAAATTAAGAATTTCTTCGTTATTTTATTTCTATTTTTATCTAATATAATCTGGAAACTTGACATTTATGAATAATAATTTTGTTTAATTTTTGTTTTGAATCTAGTGCTAGAATACTCATACTAACGAAGCTGATAGGTAGCTATCAATTCGCTAATGGTGACAAAATCGCATCAAAACTCGAACTGAAGATCCAATGATCCACAGACAGCTATTTACCCAAAAATAATTATACACTTTCATTTTCGCGTGTTGAAGTAAAGTTCCCGTACTGAAACTATATAATGGCGGTAGTATAAAAGCAAGGTTAATATGAAAAACATTATTGTAATTAGCAAAAAGTAAAACCGAGTAATATTGTGCTCCATACCGATTGTATAAGAGCAGATGACCGAGATAAAGTAAGTTCTCATAATTTTTTAATTACGCTTAACCTTGCTTCTGTTTTGTAAACAATACTGACAGTCCCAAGCGCGTAGGTTTGTGAAATATTAAGTTCTTGCGCATACAATGCACTTCATGCTAAGCGACATTTAAATCACCACGAAAATAAAATATTACAACGAACGCCAGAATATACGACCCTAATTATTAGATACTTAATATTTTAATGGGAACAATAAAATAAATTTCCAGGTTTCTGTGATCAATGACAACAATCGTCACTTTCTGATTTAATAAAATGATCACATAACAATGAATGAGGCATCCTTACCTTGGGAACGTTTTCAAGTACGTTTTATTGAAGCAGAGCATAAAAACAAGAGACTTGTCTGCTACAAATAGCCTCTGACTCACTAAGAAGTTCGCACAATGTATTTACGTGGGCGTATTAGATCACAACTGGTCAATTAATAAATCTATAGTTCCGGGAATCGACTACTCACGCGCACATCTTAGAACACTTTTACAACATTTTACGCAGAAGATTCTTCACGGAAAGATGACAAAAATAATTTTAATGAGTTGTTAAACTGGTTTATTATTTATTTCGCTTACTCAGAACAATGATATTGCTTGTACGAATTGAATATATTTAACCTTGCGTGCGATAGCCCAATTAGTAAAAAATATGAATAAAGTTGAAAAAATAATAACAATTCAGTGAAATAAGGAAATTTCAGTGTTTCGGGAACCTTCCTTCATGGTTCAGTTAAACACGCTAAATTCTTACTTGACATTCACCTTAAACTAATTTCAGAAACATTTTCAAATCGTAGAAAAATAAAACTTAACGTGCTACATTTAATTTTCTTGTTTACATCTTTTAATAGTTCAACAACTGGCGACTTCAACGCCAAGTCAAGACTTAAACTTCGGAGTCTCTCATTTTAATTCAGAGCTTCCCAAACAAAACAGTCACTTTTTAGAATCCTTCTTCGATTCCTTTACAAAAACACATTTCAATATTACAAATAATCGAATAGATGTTTTCGCTCCACTTAATTTAATTCAAAGCAAAGAGTTAATGTTGACAGGAAGTATATTTTTCTTTAATAAGTAAAGGTAGAGGTCGTCTGGTGTAAATCAAGCTCGCACGTACAAAATGGCTGCGTTTAACATCCCAGTTGATCACCATTGCTATTCATAAACTCTTGGGCGTATAATTGTAGTACATTGCTCTGCGTCAAGGTGCACATTTCTGCTCTGAACTACACTGAAACTACTCCGAGTACACTCCACACTCCCGCTAATCAGTTGACCAGTTAATGAGCCGAGTATGTTTAATCATAATTACATGTGGATCTACATAAATTTATTCATTAGTTAACATATTTCAGCGACGATATGGTTAATATAAACTTGTTTATCGTGCGCGTGTTTTTATACTCCGTATTTAAGCTCTCAGTTTAGATGTTTAGATACCACGAGGAGGTAATTGTATATGTTGACGCGATATGCTGAATCGTTTACATGCAAAATTATTACTCGTTGAAGCAAACACATAAAATTCATTGGAATTGAAGATTATCACTCTAAAGATGATCCTATAACATTCGAATTTGTTGCTAAATATATAAATGCACAAAAACTATAATGTCTAATTAATAACTGAGAGATAACATCGAAATATCAATAAATATTTACACTCGAAAATTAGCATAATTGGTTTCGATTGCCGGACAATTAATTAATTCGCCTTAAACGACAGATCGAATTAATATAATAACGATAAATTAACCATTTAGTTGCGGTGTCAAATAAATTTACACTTTACAAACAACGAGAAAACAAAAGTGAACCTCATCGAATAAAGAATAAAACAAAAACAACATGTGCGCTATTAAAAGTAAAAGTTTTCGCAATGAAACAAAAACATAAAAATTCACTTTTCTTCATCGGAGTGCTATCAAATCATCGATACTAGACTATTCCATTAACATAAATCTAGAAAATAAAATTGCAATAAAAACTGGATTTAGTGAATTTATTTAACTTTTTGTCTCCAAACATATCCTTGAGTTGCAAATTTAAGTTTCCAAGATTTTGTTTTTAATAAATAAATAAATCATCCTAGGCCCATCCTTGGAATTATTATTCTGTTTTCTACAACTTGGAAATTAAATTAATATTAACTTTTCACTCGCTGAAGCAGTTAAAATCTTCATAAATTATAAAATCAGACGTGAAAACGATCTAGATTACTTAACCTGTCTTAAATCTTTCTGGCGCCTTTACAAACCAGCGAATCTTAAAATCTTTTATCTGCGACCGTTGTTAAAAATGGCCTTTTTAACGGTTGCATAGCAAATTAAAAATTTCACTTTCTAACACTAGTGTTAAAAGTATTTTATTTTTATTGTTACTTTTAACACATTGCTAACGATTTGTATCAATAAATCAACAAACATAAAACTAATACACAAAGAAGATCGTAGTGATTTATTTCATTCGTGGGGTTGGTTCACTCGGCTTCGCCTCGTTTCACCAACTTCCCCACTCATAAAATATCAGTTTTACACTATCATAACTATTTCTTTATACACCGAAATGGTATTTTAGTATCAAAACAAACAAACCACCTTTTCTACCTGAGTTTTAAAACTGTTTGTTTGTATTTAGGTTACCATAGCAACTAGCAACGAACAGCTAGTTCCTTAAAGAACCGCTAGATGGCAACCTTTAATTTCAACTCTGAAGTAAGTGTCTATTCAAAAATTTATTACCATAAGCACAATGCACTCAATGTTCCTTGCTTCAAATTGTTCCGAGATGATGAAGTGTCACATTTGTAATGTTTTCGATTATTCATATTTAATCTCCCTAACCCGATAATGTCCTAATGCAAGTTGTGAGTTCTGTAGCGTTTGATAGATAATTTGTAGCGACGAAGTAATGGGAGAGGAGGAGGGGTGCATACAAAGGTGTTGAACTGGCGTGGAGCACACGAGGACTGACTGAACCATTTAGTGTTTTGTGTCGGAATCTGGTGTCCGTCTCATCAATCATCCCAAACCTGATATTCAAAGCGAGGCCCTTTGAACGCACCGCGCTGATCTGACGTATACAGAGTCGAGAAAACACCTCGTTTATATGAGACTTTAAAGAACTCATTCGAAAATTATACATTGATTTCAATACTTTCATCCATCTCATCCACTTCTAAACCTATTTTTACAATAACCACAGATGCGGGAACTAGGTGATCAGAGCACTTTTGTAACTTTAAACTTTTTTAGTTTTTACTCCACGATAAAAGTTTCTATGGTGTTGATTGAAACGATAGCGTGTTGTAAATAAAATAAATAAAATATATCATCACGCCTTTTACCCATTAAGGGTGTGGCACTCTGCTTACGCAGATCTCGGTAGGTGATATATTTTGGCGTATGAAATGCGGTTACCAGCCGTCAAGTGTTGTAGTGAGCTGTATACTAAAATAAACAGACAATAGATGGCAACAAACTTTCTTTTAGCAGTATCGAAATAGCGATATTTATGACTATATTTTATATGAGTATCTTCAATTTACTTTGGTTTAAAATTTTAATTCTGGTAGGCTATCCACATTTAAATAATAAAATTATAAAAGATTTTGTATTAAGTTCTATAAAACTATTATTTATATTTTGCTTTTATAACAAAGCTGTTACGACACCCAAAGGAGTTTTGTAACAGCTCAACCAAGTGTTATAATAGACCAGTACATATTTTCGAGGTACTGAAATGACATATCTCAAAAAATATCAAATGTCACACTTTGCTAAATAAATAAATACAAATTGTAAGAATGTTATTTTTGTATAATTTTAAATTTAAAAGCAGAAGTTAAGAATACAATAGTAAGAAGAAAACGAGATTGGGAAAGTAAGGTTAGGTGTTGAACCAACTAACACAAAATTCCCTGCGCGTCGTCACCCAAACTTCCTTCTCACAAAATAAAATGGCAATTATGAAAATCCTTTTTTAATATACTATTATTTAATTCAACTTTCATTTATTATTGTATATATAACTTTATTAATATTCGCACCATTGAGATGCTTCAATAACTTCGTTAAGATAAATTATGGACAATTCTTATTCCAAAAGCTTTTTATAAGTTTACTATGAGTTCTGAAAGTTCTTTCAACTTATTGAAGCTTCTCTATGGTGACAACATGATGAAGAATTATTTACAATAATTCGAAAGTTTCGTTGTATTTAAATAAATCTATTTTCATGTTCCATTGTACTACACACAATCATTTGTAGATGATATTGTTAGCGTCCATAAAGTGCCTGTTTATGGACTAGTCCGATAAAGTAAAAACAATAAACACTACACAACTGAGTAACCAAACAACAGAAATTTAATATCTACGTAATGTATCAAATATAGTTGTGATTATAAACAAAGAAAAATAATCTGAAACACAGTCTAACTAAAATATTGTATCTTACATTTTGTACATAATAGGGTTTTATTGACTTACCCTTTTATGTGTTTCGCTTCGTTACGCTCGCAAAATTGTCTTGTCAATAAAATCCTAAATTGTATAGAGTTACATAAATATCTGTTACCGACTTTAGTCCAAAAGTCTTTTATAAATTTAAATTATTATATTTTTCAGAATAGGAAATATCGGAAGAATCTGAAGAAATAGGTTGTACATGGATACATTATTTCATTCATATTTATAAACACAAATTTAAAGTGTACATTTTTCTCAATAGTGTATTTTATTTGCTAAATTGAAAGTGATTTAAGTAAAAAAATAAAGATACAATGTTATCAACATAGATTGAAGAAGCAAGACGAAGACAACAAAAATAGTTGGTGTACTCGTGGTATATTTAGAAGAGAGTAATTTCGCGCATAAAATTATAAGCGGCGTGTCGTAAGTCGTATTAACTAATTAAGTTATTAAACGTATTCATTTTGCTTGACTAATAACCTTGCGCGAATAATAATTACGTGGGATAACAGTGTTTAGCGCGCCGAGAGGGTGGAATGTAAACGGAGCCGGTATATTATAGCTAAATACCCAATAAGAGTTTACACTGAAGTCGTGATTTTACGGCGCGTTTAATTCGATAACAAAAGGCATTAGCCGCTTGGCTAATGGCCCCAGTTCGGCGTCGCGTTATCAGATGCGTTCCGTCTAATCACCAGGTTCTAGGTTCCAGGTTGCGGGTTGAATTTCGTCAGGTCGGTGAAGTGAGATCAATCGATCGGGCGATCAGACTTTCCAGCGGGCTTCTTCCGAGAGCTCTGAATCATTTCTGTTCCAGCGACGTCGTAAATATTATCAAATTGCTCCTTTTTATTTACTACAACGCTCGTGATCGCTAAACACGATTTTAATTAAGGAAGCGAAAAGTTTATGAGTGGTGCTGTTAGGCTACTAATAAATGGGTGACCGAGATCAAAGATTTTAATACTATTTCGAATTTCATTTGCCATATGAAAATTCCAAAAATTTCACCTGCTTCTTCAATCAGCTGTAGATCTGCTGATATTCAGTTGCAAATCGAATGCCTCAATAATGAATTATAAAGATCTGTAAACAACAAAATTGGTGAATAGAAATTTGTATCTAAATAAATTAACACTTTTTATTGGAAGAGATTTCACATCATAAAAGATACTTCAAGGAATATAATATACAATTCTCCTCGTATACTAAAAGAAAAACATTAACTTTATAAAATAATCCAGGAAATTCAGAAATTACATCTCACTTGCAAATGAAATTTGATGCTAATTTTAACGTCAGCAAAAATAATTATAACACACATGTTTTTGCATCAAGTCCGACTTCATCAGGAAAATAATCTGAATGAAATTTAAAACTAAATACAACTATTAATTGAAAACATTTATAATTAGATGGCATTTTTTATTCACATGCCGCACAAGAAATTAAAATTGTATGCATGATTATAAAATTACTAAAATAACATGATTTTAGCTAGAGACATGAAAATGAGAATATGCCGAACGAAAATAAGGCAATAACAGTGTTCGCAGCTGAAACTACAACAATGGCAAAAAAAGATGAAGAAAATTTAAGAATAATGGAACGAAAAATATTAAAGATATCAAAAAAACGAATACAGAATAAGAATGAACTATGAAATAGAACATGAGTTGGATGGAGAAGACATAGCGAAATAGATTCTTGACTTGAACATATATGGAGAGCAAACTAAAAGGATGCAATTAAATCAATAGTAGAATGCGGACCAGCAGGAAGAAGAAGCTCTGCAAACTCAGATCAACAAGGCTAAAGGAAGTGGAAGAATATTTAAAACTAGTAGGAATTAAAAACTGAGAAAGTAAAAGAAAAGATACAAGGATTTAAAGGAAAAGAAACGAAAAAAATTCACTCCAACAAAAGGTCCTAAAAAACTTTATAAAAAGCGGCGTTACCGCTATAAGTACATATAGATATTTGTTTTGTAGAAAAATATTTCACATGAAAAATAATTTTATTTCAATAATTTTCAACTAAAATAATATAGAGTTCGACCGATCTAAAACAATTTTCTTCGTATTAAAAAAATATATATTCAACATTAATTCTATAAAATAAGAAATTATGATAGTGGAATAACATCTTACTTTCAATTGAGATTTGATGCAAATTTTTACGTCAGCAAAAATAATTATAATGCACACGTGTTTGTATAAGTTCATTAAGAAAATAATCAGAATGAAATTGAAAACTATATACGACTATCAATTCAATTGGAAATATTTATAATCGGAAGACATTTTTATTCACATGCCGCACAAGAAATTAAAATTGTATGCATGATTAAAAATTACTTCTCCTACAAGACAAGATTTTAACTAAAGATACAAAAATGAGATTTTAACAAACAATAATAAGTTCAATAACATTATATGCCGTTGAGATGAAAATTTTAAAATAATGAAACGAAAAATATTCAGAACAGTAATGATATCAGAAAACAAATACAGAATTATGAAATAGAACAAGAGTAGGAAGGACCAAACATAGTGAAAAGGATCAAGCAATAGAGAATCAGATATATGAAGAGCAGAAGAAAAGGATGCAATTAAATCAGTAGTAGACTGAAGACCAGTAGGAAGAAGAAGACGGGGCAAACCATGATCAACCTGCCTAAAGGAAGAAAAAAGATTTTTAAAAGCAGCAGGAATTAAAAACTTGCAAATTAAAACAAGAGATATGAAGATCTGGAGAAGCCTAATTACTTACTACTACAAATATTTAAAGGATATTGATCCACCCTAACAAAAGGATTTAAAGAGCTCTATGATATTTGTTCTATAGAAAAAGGTTCCCAGTGACAGATACTTTTCTTTCAACAATTTTCAACTGAAATAATACATACATACGTATTTTTTTTTAAATATAGCTCGTAGTTGATAATGAAAAAGTGTTCATTTGTTATTCCATGAAATAATCCCGGAGATTCTGGAAGTGAAATAACATCTCACTTGCAATTGAGATTTGATGCAAATTTTAACGTCAGCAAAAATAATTATAATACACACGTGTTTGTATACAGTCAGACTTCATTAAGAAAATAATCTGAATGAAACTGAAGGAAATTAAATACGGCTATCAATATTGGAAGTGTTTATAAACGGATGACATTTTGGCGTGCAAGAAATAAAAATTGTATGCTTGATTTTGACAAGCAAAAATAAATGATGCAACTGCATTTAAGGCAAAGGATTAAAAACGAATGGAAATCTTGAGTTAGGAAGCGTAATGAATATTTGTGAATAAATTTATGTGGTGTGTAAAATGGCAATAACATAATTTTTGCAAGTACCCGATGTTCAAATAATCTAGTACTTGTGATAAGTAGTCCACGGGTGGTCAGCTTTCAGCAGTTGCTGCAGTAGCCAAGTAGTTGGGTAATCGTATGCAAATTTAAAACTAGCCTCAATAACTTTACACTCGCATTAGCAGTCAGCAATATCCACATGATCTAATTTCCCAAACGACCAATCATTCCATTAATATGATTATACAGCGATTTGCGGCGTCAATAAACAGCACCGAAGTGTTATGAAGAACATTAACATCTAGCGAGCTGAGCCCTAATCCCGTTTAATTTCCAGTCATAAATTGAAGAAGCGAATTCCGATGAAACGTATTAAAAATGTTTTACAAGCGCGCATAAAACCGCGCATAACCGAGATGGGAGCGGTGGTAAAATTATTGTACAAATCGTAACCGCTGCTTGGAATAAATACCGTGTTCGCACTTCTCGTGGACGCGGTTATAAACAATGAGGAGCTGGTGCTGGAGCCTTGGAGTGGTTAGTTCTGCTGCCCACTACAAGATGCTACTACACCGCAAAGGGGCTTTATATCCAGCTTTTAACTTTTATTTGGTTTACCTGCACATAACTACGATAGTTTCATCGTAAACATTTCTTTCCGCAATAAAACTCGGATTCTTTGCCATCGCACTTTTACAGATTTGATTTTATGAAAGATGCTCCAGCATACTAAATCATATTCTAGCCGCAGTGTTTCTCAAAGTTTTTAATAGAAATAATCGGATTTCTTGCCATAAACTTGCAATCTATTACTTTACTTACTTTCTTATTTAATCCTAAAGCCTTTCTACCTTTTGATGTAAGGCTAGTCTAGATTCTAGTTCTTGAATCGTTGTTCGGATGTTCTCTTCTTAATTTTCCTTCCAGCTTTCCTATCACTTGTTTTGCTTTATCGTTCCACTCTTTAATGGATCTACTTTTTCTTTGCTTCTCCAATGGTGTGGGTTCATCAACCACTTTGGAACATAGTTGTCCCTTTTATATCTGTCCTAGGAATTCTAGGTTAAAATTTTCTCATTGGTAAAGAAGATACAATCATTTTTATCCACCTCAAAACTTTCCCTTGCCTCTCCAAAAAGTATGATCCCTTCCTGATTTTCTCTGTTTAATTTCGTCTTATTTAGCATTTAACAATTGGTGCTTTCTTCTAATATTTCTGAAGTACAAAGATTAAAAAGGATCATACTCTATAAAGTTAGTATTAGTTAACTCTAAGACCAAAAGTTTTTTGAAACAAAATATCGTAATTCTAATTATTGTAACTCTAGTAGGCAAAGAGTTTTCATTTCATAATTATAAATCCATTATAATAAAATAGATCACTTTTAGCATTTTGAAATATTTTTATTTAAAATTACACTTTTGTATGCCTCGGTAAATTTTGTGGTAACGCATCGGACTATGCATCATAATTTCCTTGGTTCGAGTCTCACAGCCGACAAATTTTCTAAATTAAATTTCGAAAATTTTCACCACACTAAATTACCCCTGTAGCTGCTTTACCACTACCATCCTTGGGTTCCGTGATTTGACGGCTGGTAAACGCACTTCATGTGCAAAAATATATCATAATACCGAGATCTGCTTTGAGTAGAGAGCCACACCCAAAAATGGTTAAATGGCAGGATGATATATTTATTTTATTTAAATTTAATGAAAACCCAATAAAAATGTAAAAGAAGTGTGTTTTCCTTACTAAATAATGAATGTGGCACTCTGCTTATGCAGATCTCGGATGAAGTGCGCTTACGAGCCGTCAAATCTGAGCCCCCAAAGATGTTAGAGGAGGGGAACAGCTGGAGTAATTTAAATTGGCAATTGTCAGCTGTGGGATTCAAACTGAGGATCTCACGATCCACAGTCCGACAAGTTACCACGGACCTATATACTAACTCATTTTTAATTTATCACTGACGCCTAATAAATTCTATTTATTGGGATCTGTAGAATAGGGTAGTTGAAAATGAATCATGACTTTTAAAATTTTTCTTTGCGCCCTGTATGAGTGTTCTTTTTATGTTAAAGTAGTTTCGAATCAGTTAAAAATCGAGAATAAACAGCGCTAAACTAAATGAGATGAAATTAATATAAATCGTACGAAATTTATCGAGAAGTCAAGAGATACAAATAAGGTTAAATTAATTTGTTGCTTGCTTGAACATTTTACATACTCCGTAACTTGTTTCAGCGAAATTATTTCGAATTCGTTTTTAGTTCTTTTGCTACATTGGAAGCGACCACTCGTCTATATATTTAGGTCACGAATAGTGTTAATATTTCTCGATTCTATTGCTGATGATTTGATTGCAAGAATGGGAAAATCCGATGTAAGTAGAATTTTATTGTTGTTCAATAAATTGTTGTACATATCATGCATGATTGGCAATAAAACTTTCAGTAAATTTGAAGAAATTACCAGCTAATTTAGATAATAAACTGCATGTTGAAATTGTTCTGAAACAATTATAATTTCCTTAGCGTGAGTCTAATGCATCAAATAAATGTAATATACTACGTATAACTGATTAAACAATCCAAAGAACACTTTATTTGTAAAAACGTAGAATTAAAATTTTCCAAACACACTAATAATTATTGTAAAACAAGTTAACTAAAAAAGGTTAACAATGATCACATTTGATGGCCTCGTATTTTAGATAATTAGTTCATTAAAAACAAACATTAATTTGAATAGAAACGCACGAACATCGCACACTCTTTTCGCAATAAATTTAATGTTATTGTGTTTGACATACTGGGTGCACAGTCATGTTCGCTGCCGGGCGATTTTATCCAACAGGAAATATAGTATAAAGTAAGCCTTGTAAACCGCTGAAAAAACGTTTGGAACTGCTGTCAGGTGCCCGCAACGGTAGGCTCGGACATGCGGCGCGCATACTCCGTTGACACGCGTGAAGATATGTTTGAGAGCGGCTGTTTGAATCACAAGTTATATCCGCGGTTCGCAGATCGACAAGATTACAATGTTATGAAGCGCGTATTTTACTCCCTGCGAATGCGTTTGTTTGCTAATGCGTTGCTAAATAAGCGTGTAAACAAAATGGACTGCTTCATTTTGGAATTTTTTAAATTTAATCACTTGCAGCAAGAATATAACTTTGCTAACGAATTAATTGCGGATACGAGGGAATTACAGAATTTTGCAGAAATGCATTAGCACTTCCCACGTTTCTAGCTTTTGTTTTAATATTATAATATTTTATTTAAATCGTGGATACCTCAAAAATCCCAAGATTCAAGAAGTACACGTTTTATTACCTTGTGCAGTAATTAGCAAACTGCAAATTTTTAAACAAACAATTATAATTTATAATTCTGGAAACAACTGCTTCCCATTCTCAGTGTACAATGTATAGGTATTTTCAATTTGATTACTACCAATACTAATAATTTAAAACAACCTAAACTATAAAAATAAATCATGAAATAATTCCCAAATTCACGTGATTCGGACGCAGTCGTATTTTTTATTATAAATTTAAATACGCGAAATTTGAACAAGTGCACTCTTGCTTTGGTAGCGCGTATACTATCCATAGTACCACAACTGTAATAAGTCTTTGTAGTATATTTGCGAAAACAACAGCATCAACATGTTTTGTTTTACGTTCAAATACGAATGTTAACCTTTAAGAGGCCACGATGTGACGGCTGGTAACTGCGTTAAGCGCTTCACTCTTAAAAATATATTATGCAGGGTGTCGAATTGAAATATGTAGAATAGGGGCTTGAATACAAATTTTAAAATATTGTTTTTTTAATATTCACAATAAATCAAAGTACCTACAAAAATTGTTCAAAATTTAAAAATGCATGCAATAAGGCCCATTTGGTTACCTAAATAATTATATTGCACGATATCAATTAACTTGAAATTAATATTTATTTGAATATTTGTAAGACGACCATGGAAAATTAAACGAAATGTTGCCATATATTTGTAGACCGCTTGCTATTCATTTGTTGACGGTTACTATGTGTTTGTAGAGCAGACTGCTAGCAGTCCGTAAAGTGTCACAAAAAAAAAACAATATTTGACTTTTCAGAAAACAGACTTTATTTGTTACAGTGTTGCCAAATATGTCATGTTTTTGTTTAATTTTTTATGATCTGGTTACAATTATCCTAATAAATATTAATTTTAATTTAGTTGTTATACCGAGAAATATTAATATTTAGATAACTAATTGGGACTTATTGCATGCACTTTAAAAGTGAACAGCTAAAATAAAAATAAAATAGCATTAACACCCATATACACCACATATCAATTCTACACCCTGCAAATAAGAATAATCCAGAAATGGTTAAGTGGCATTCTGAACATATGAATATAAAATGAAAAAAGAAATATGTAAATTTTAATCAAAAACAAACTGTTTTTAAATTAAATGAAACATGTTTTCGCCAACTCTGGTATTGGTACTTCCCATATAGGCTTCTAAGGACGTTAGAATTGTTGTTTCATCGCCTAAAACTTTGCATAAAACATGAATTTTTTGTTGAACAATCCGCCTACAACTATCTAAAATGTGTTATTAATTATTACAGTAAATAATACAAATTATGTTTCCCACGATTCAATCATCATTCCCCTCAATATATTTCAGTGCGTCTTAGCCTTAATTCGCGCAAATTTATCTCAAGATTATTTGTCGCGAGTTTACCGATATTAATTGCGGTAATAAAGCTTGCAGTGAGTGGATTCGGCCATATGTTGCGGGAACTGTTGTATTCTCAGGAATCGTAGGCGTCGTGATGAGCACGATGCACAGCTAAACCAATAATTAACATTCCGCAAATGTGGCCGTTTAATAGCGCGGTTTTGTTTAGGCCTCAGGTTCAAAAATGCACGAGAAACGCGCCGTTGAGATATGGATTATTATAACGGTGTGTCACTTGGCGAATAGCGCCGGGAGGCGCATTCGCAAACCCTACCTTCGTGCAGAATAATTATCATTCGCTTGCAACATGAGCTGGTTATAAGAATATGATTGATTGTGTTGGGCGAAGGTACGGATTGGAAATTCGCGTCCGTGATTGTGATGGGAATGAAGTGTCTGCCTGTCATCTTTCCGTATACGGAATAAACATGAACCTAATGTTGACCTTTCTCACAAATGAATTAATTCTATAGTCACAATTTCATGCTGTCTCGCGTCAATTTTGGCACAATTTCATTTCTTATTTTTTAGAACGAAGCTGTATAGTTTTCTCTATTTGATTCATGATTCATGTCCTTAAAGAGAACACTGTTGCTATGTACACTTGACGTTCATACTGTAATTACTCTTCAATTTTAACATTTATGCACATAAAATAATAATTTTGCATTGAACATTACCTCTCTATGTTTTAATTCCGGATTGAGATCATTGGAGTTAATAGATGTGTGGTATCGTATCAGACTGTAGATTATGAAATACATTCGGAAAAAATTGTTAGCACATAAAATTAGCAAAATCTGCTTTAAGCAGAGTGCCACATCCAAATTAGATAATATATTTAAATAAAAACAACATATTTTGGTGCCAGCTATACGTTTATAATTTATTTATCCTATTAAGGATACAACTCGTTTTCCAAACTACTCAATTAATAAGAACCATTCGTTATAAAGATAGGCACTCTTCAAAGAATAAAAAAAATTGAAGTTATTAATTTTCAAACTCACAAATTATAAAATACGTAAATTAACCATAATGTTCCCTCTCCAATAACATGTTTGGTGTCTGCGTAAACAGAGTGCCACACCATAATGGGTAAAATGCGTGATAATATGTTTATTTGATCAATTTTTTTTTTTCACGACCGGGAGAGAACCCCAGTTTCTATGATACCAAAATCATGACAAAAACAGCCAATTTCATATTTACGGGAGATTTGTGCACTTTCTCTCCCGTCGTGAGGGAGAAATGAACAAAATTAAACAAATCAAATGTATCTTCAATTATATTACAATTCAAATAACTTTGAAATACGTAGAAACCATCATAAATATTGGGGCCGTGAAAAAATAGTATATACACCGCAGGAGAGAAGTGTATTTTTTTCTTGTATTGCAGCCTTCGCCTGCGGCTCGTGCTTCAATTTACTCCGCGGGAAAAAAATCATACACTTGCCTCTCTTAATATATAATATAGTATTTTTAGTTTTGTAAATTCTTTTTTTCCTATCCTGGAGCAGTGGTGCGTTCCGTTTATTTTTGCTTTCAAACTTAATGACATATGGCATTAATTCGATTTAGGAAGCTTGATCAGAACTTAGTGAGCTTTTTGACGAAGAGAGAGTTGGTTGTATATTTATTATTTTAGCAACTTTCATTCGTAAGTTAGTAAAACAATTTCTAGATTGAAACGTCAGCCATAAAATTGTGATTAAAGACCTAATAAAATTATGAAATTTGATGTGTAAAGAATTGAAGAAGGTGTGCGGACAAAATCAGCCATATTGCATACATAAAGAGACCAATAAAGTAATCATAATGCTTCGCTACAGTGCATACATACACGTATATGTCACTAGTTGACTCAATTGTGCAACTATACAAATCCAGAATAGAAAGTGCGTATTTTTATGTGCATCTTCATCATTCTGTGAACTCGCCTTTTAGCGTCTCTTCGACACTTAAAAATATACTTTCAAGATGGGTTTTTTGTAAAGCATCGCGTGATTATTATATTTGGTGTGAAATTGAAAATAAATGTTAATATTGTATTTGAAGGCTATTTACTAAATATACTTTTGATGTTATTTTGTTTTATAAGCCAACCTTGATTTAATTTAGTAGAAATATTAAAATATTCCGTGGAAGATTCACATTTTGCAATTCACGCATTTTGTAATTCTTTTTTACGCGTGCCAAAGCAGCAAAACCAAGACAATAAAAAATATTTTTCCGAAATCTATTCTAAAGTATAGTACGCGAAGTTAGTCAAAATGGTATTCTGTCAAAATTTTACTTCACACACTCTTATGCCAAACTTGAATAACAAACCTAAAGTAACAAACAAATTATTCTATAATATTACTGGTGAATTAATTTCTATGTACCTTCGATAATAATTTATCGCATTTAATGCAGATCACATATAGAACACATCTAAGAATATATAAAAAATAATGAAAATTATAACCAAATTTGACACTTTAATTAATAAATGAACGATTTCGGAGAAATATAATGTATACCTCGGCAATAAAGTATTTTATCCAACACCTCTCAATAAATGCTCTATAACTATGGCGATTTTAAACAAGCAAAGTAACAGATTATCCACTAGTGGGTATAATTTTGAGGAAAGCCACTAGTGAGTATTTTTTTATTTATAACAATAATAATAACACACAACACCTTGGTAACTACTTCGATTGACATTTTAATTTAAAAATTTAAAGCATATGTCACTGTCAAATAATATTTCTTTATTAAATTTTTCATTTATTAAGAAGTGTTGGATAAAACGTTATACTTCACACGTGGGCAAATTGAATTACCCACTCGATAAAATTATCTCACTCAGCCTTCGGCTTCGTGAGCTAAGATTTCTCTCGTGGGTAATTCCTTACTTTGCCCACTTGTAATGTAAATAACTATTATCCAACACCACACAATAAATGCTCTATAACTATGGCGATTTTAAACAAGCAAAGTAACAGATTATCCACTAGTGGGTATAATTTTGAGGAAAGCCACTAGTGAGTATTTTTTTATTTATAACAATAATAACAACACACAACACCTTGGTAACTACTTCGATTGACATTTTAATTTAAAAATTTAAAGCATATGTCACCTATATTTTTCGTATGAAATGCGGTTACCAGTCGTCAAATCTTAGCCCCTAAAGATGTTAGTGGAGAGGAAACCACAGGGGTAAAAAAAAAGTAATATCGTGTGCTTTAGTATAGATTTCGGAAAAGAAATATTTCATACTTTTTGTTAGGAGATGAAGGCGCAGTGAGAGTTGACATTGTTTTTGAAAGGAGGAGGTTACACCTAATAGTAATACTGACCGCAGTAAGAATGTACGTACTTAAACTCATTCGAGAAACCTCAGAAATCTGAAGCATCTTCAACAAATATGGACAGAAAGATGCCGTGATTAGAATATTTATCTGATCTATTAAAACCATGTTTTTTGAAAGCTTTTAAAATATTTAAACCAACTAGAGTTATTTATTTTTATTGCGAAAGTGCGAACCAATTATTTACATAACGTTTAAAACATACATATGTTTTAACAACTTTTATGTGAGGAAAATAAATATTTTACGGTAAATTCGGATTATCTACATTTCCGGTTACAGGCGATAAATATCTTTCATTGCGTAAATAGATTAAAATCTTATGTTTGAAAGGAAATTCTACTTATCTGAATCATAGACTTAATTTTGTTTTTACTAAATAACATGTAGCCTTGCTAATTCTGCTTTGCGCTGAAAAACAAATTAAATTCAATTAAATACATTTACTGTTACAGTATTTAATTAATTCCTCCGCGGTACAAACTTTACATGGCACAAATAATAAAAATTATACCCATAGAACTCCAAACGTAAAGATTATAAATCATAGCGTGTAATTTGTAAGAACTGACAGATCAAATAAGAGACATTCATGTTTCATGCTCAAATCGCTGCATAGGCATATGTATCATGATGCTTGCCTCCCGCCTTTAAGAATAAAACGACGCAAAATCTTTTTAAAGGTATTGCAAGTCACTCTTTGCATTGTTAGTTTTCAACCGAAAAAATTTATTTTTCACACGCTTTATTCACAAATAATGCACTAACATTCAGGACCGCAATACTAAAATTTATAACAGACAATTTCGAAATGGAAATCTTTTCAATTGCAGATTTTTCTGCATCCTGCGGTTGTTTCGAAATTATTTTCTTATCTTAAGGTTTATTATTACATAAATCTATAAAAAGCTTATGGTGTTTTTCAATCATCGGAAAAGTAAAAATGTGTTTCTAGATTTTATTGTTTTACTTGCACAATAAAATTATTTATGATTTCATCTCTGCGATAGAACAATATTATTATTGTTATTATTATGAAACTTTAATTATGAAATTTCATTACTCTAACTTTTCTCGTTTATGAGTTATTGCGCATACGGCCACACATCCATCTATTCACACATACATTCAGTGGACCTGAAAACCTATATCTTATTAGTATTTCCATGATTTTTATAATTCTTTAAAATAGTGAAAGAAAGGCAAAAAATAACGTGTTTACTAGCACAGTGTCATAGGAATTGGACCAAAGATATATTCAATTCTTTTTTATATTTCTAAATTTAAATTTATTAAATACGAAATAATTTTAGAATAAGTTAGTTTACTTAATTTTAATCAGAAAAATAAAAATAAAATTTATCTGAGACTGGGATCGTAAAGTGGAAATTACTCTTATAAATTATTGTTTTTACCTTGTCCTGGATGTGGCAGCTTTTGTGGTATCTGGTATCGAACCCGGATCTCTCGAACCGCTATTCCATCGCCTCCTCCACCTGGCAAGCAAAAAATATGTTTAATTTAAAATAAATGTTTTCTTATATTTTGAATCTGTAAGATAATCTAGGTTACAGTTAAGATTTTAGGAATTATCTTATCTAAATTAAAATGAAGTGTCCTAAAATTTCCTGTATCTCAAACTTCAAGAAAGGTATCATAAAGTAGATATTAAAAATGATTAGATATAGAAAGGAGTAAAAGATATTTAAAATATAAAATTCCGATCGGAATGAATTTAGCCTGAGGCCGGTTCTGCGTTGGGTGAACGTTGTTTGCCTTATAAATCCAAACATCGAGTTTTTCATCAGGTTTAAAAATGATCAAAGTTGGCGTATAACGGGCGTGAGATTGCATTTGTCTCGCCCTTCTTTATAAGGGCTATTAGAGGTAATAGAGCGTGGCCCGACAACGCCGATAACGACACGCCACTGTGGCTACATGGCAACATTGCAATGAGCATGCACGCCAATTTTGATACAAATTTACTTCTCGAGTACTTTTACTTATGTGGCATCAGTTACATCTTTTAATTTACAAACAGAACATTAATTTTTGACCTCGTTTTTAGTTACGAAAATTAGGTAATTTCCCGATTTCACAGCAGCGCGTTGTGAGGTATTAAGGCCGCTCCGGAGTGGATACAAATTTCGTATTTGCCCCGAAATCATATGCAACCGTTAAAGACAGAAACCATGTCGTGTTGCTGTTCTTGAAACCACCGTCAGCTGGCCGAGGGTCTATTTATTAGGGGTTGTAAATTATCCCAATAATAATCTTATAATATCTCTTTTTGTTGAATTGAGAATTACTACCTGCTACTAAGCGAAGAAAATAAACAGTAAAATAACATTTAACATCTCAATATTTACCCAGAGATTTGTCTTTCTATTTATTTTTCTTAACAATTATCTTCATGAGATTATTGTTAGATATACATTATTTCCTCAACGAACTAAAATCTATAAAACATAGTGGTTTCGACTGTTTCTTTGTTGACATAAATGTAACATAGGAGAAACGTATCGGTTTAAAAAGTGTATTTAAATTCAAGTGTAATTTTTATGTCATAGAAAACAAAATTCACACTGAAAATACGGAAATAACATCTGATGTCAATAAATTAGCTGTGTCTGCAATGACTTCGACGGGCGGTGGATACAGTCAATTAGAAGAAATTTGTGCAGTTTTGAATATATACCATGTATGTCAGACAAAACCTACAAGTAACACCATGAGGCAATATCTTCTACAGTAAAAACTTGGCATTCGAAGAAATGAAAGAAGCTGGTGAAGAAGAGTACCGGTTGGCAGTTACAGAAGAATGACGGTATTTCTCTAATATCAGTTATTGTTGATGGTGCGTGGAGCAAGCGATCATATAGGTCAAATTATAATGCGTTGTCCGGAGCAGCATGTAAAAGGTACTCTATGTTGGCGTTAAAAATAAATATTGTTTTACTTGCGCGAGGAAAAATTATAACAAAGAACAAAAAGATCATATTTGCTTTAAAAATTGCCTCGATCCCTCAACAGGAATGGAAAGCAGCATAATCTTGGAAGGTTTTAAATGTTCATTATCGACACATAAACTGAAATATAATAAAATTATTGGAGACGGAGATAGTAGCGTCTATAGAAAAATAATAGATTCGATGCCATACGGTCCTCACTTACTAGTTAAAAAATAGGATGCAAAATTTACATTTTAAGATTGTATTTAAATAAATTAAAAGAGATAATGAATGCTCATAAAGAGGTGCAACAACACATTAAAAAAAATTAATAAGATTTTATGTAATTGTTTCAAAAGCTATTATAGGAAGGAAAAAGGTACTACAAAAAACGAAAAAATTCTAGAATTCAATAAAAATTTAAAAAAATAGCAAAAATTATGCAGGCTGCTCAAAATGTTGCAAATAAAACAGACAGTTTAATAGAAAACTTAACAAATAATTCGGCGATTTTCAAAAATTGTTGGCGGGAAAAGAATTAATTTCTCGTTGAAAAATTCGTATGAAACTCGTTGTGATATGGCTGTAGTATCCATGAATTCGAAAGATGAGTTTCATAAAAAAATTCAGTTAGTTATGGGACGAAAAGTATGCACAAAAAATGAAAAAAAGTTATGAGCTAGGCGAACAGCAGCGAAGAGTATGAAGAAGCAAAAAAAAATACGTGTGGCACTGGCATTTTTTATCAACTTATGCAATTATAATTATTTATTTATTTAATTTATGCAGTATTTTTTTCTTTGTTTTTTTCTTTGATACACTTTTTGAGCGTGGTGACCGATAAGAAAACAAAAATTTTTTCTTTTATTTAATAAATGAGAAGTTAATATTGTTTAAAATATTTTTATTATCTTACAATATATGTAGGTTATTCAGGAATTTGTATCCTTGAAACTATAGGTTTATGGTAACTGAAATAAGAAACATAAGTTTGAGACTTGATATCCTCTAAATATCTGGAAAATACCGCGTCAATGGCATACGTCTAGTCGCACGCACACAAACACCGTGCCGAAGTCTGCCGAACTGAAACGACGTTAGACGATGCACGGCTTTAAACGCCGCCCCGCTGTGCCGGTCAAAGTGGGGGGTGACAGGTTTTTTTTGTTACGGAATTTCTTGATTCGGTCGCCGCCCTCAAAGCCCGCAAAATGTCGACCGCAATATTTTCCATCGCACTATTCAGTTTACTGAACAACTATGGAAAGAAGAAAGGCGAAAACGCGTTACTGCCTCGCACTTCGGACAGATTTGCAAGAAGCGGAAAGGAACGTCCACAGCGAATATAGTAAAAAATTTACTATATACTTCATTAACCGATAGCAAAGCAGCAGAATATGGAATTACAAACGAAAATAAAGCTATCGAAATTCTGGAAGACACGCTTAAAAAAAGTAAATAAAAGTGGATTTTTCATCCATGAATCCATACCGTTTTTGGGAGCGTCGCCTAATGGACTGTTCGGTTGTGATGAAATTTATGAAATAAAATATCCCTACAGTGCACGAGACATGACATTTGCTGAAGCAGTAGAGAAAAACAGTATAAAGTGTTTAGAAATCCGAAATGGTATGTTGTGTTTGAAAAAAATAATAATAATAATTTCATGTACCAGATACAAGGACAATTAAATATTTCTAATAGAAATTTATGTTACTTTGTAATATACACAAATGTTGACATACATATTGAAAAAATACAAAAAAGTTCTGGATTTTGGGAAGATATAATGGTTCCAAAACTAATTCATTTTTATTACAATTCTTTTTTGCCCGAATTAGTAGATCCTAGAGATAATTACTAAATTTATTTTGTAAATTGAAAAAAATTATAAATCAAGATTATGACTATGCCTAAATGACATTGAATATTTAACGGAATGTTAAATATATCGAACAGATAAATTTTGACGTATGTAAAATTGGAACAAATTTATCAATATTTTTGTTTCACACAATAATACAAGAAAAATTTTATGCGGAATGGTTTTAAGTCGTATGTTGTCAGAATCCTAAAAGCCCTGTCCTTCTTACAAAATATAATATAAAGGTTCAAGTTGTAAAACCGTCACACAATGGACCCAGCAATAAAAATATACCTGTTTAGTAACCATCGTCGTTGAGAGCGCAAGATGTTACTTTGGTTGCATAGTTTTGTATATTTGGGATTAAAAACATGAAAATATGATGTAAAATTCAAAAACAAATATACAGTTTTCTCTTGAACGGGACATTTTAAAACAAAATTGTTCGATAAAAAGTTTCATTTTTTCATAACGTTTCATTTGATATATAATTTGTATACTAAAAATGCTCTGCAATCTGTAAAAAATGTGTTAATGTTAAACATAAAAATGCCTGTATCTAGCTTATTATAAACTTTATCAAAAAAACTAAACGATAAAAGTTAATATTTTTATGTCATCATTATTTGTATAAAGTTTGAATAAATTTGGTCGTGTAGATCAGCAGAAAAATGCATATCATTTTTAAGCATTTTCGCTTGTACTCCGGAGCGGCCTTAAGAGTATTTTAAATGTTCAAGAGCCGTGTACGCATCAGATCTAGAGATAAAAATAATATTTTATATGACATACCTAATTAGCATTATTCACGAAAATTGCTGTAATCAAATAATGTAAATTGAATAATAATGCGAAATAAGTGCGAATAAAACCGCATGTCTCGGCGATTGTTTTCTTTTCGTTTGTTTTGTTTAACCTACTGAAAAACGAATGATATAATAGATTATTAGAGCAGTACATTTGTCATAAGGTGGCAAGTATTGAACCATGACATGGCTAACCTGATAACTGGGCTGAGACATTAAAAACAATTGGAATAATATAATTGTTTTCACTTTTCCTTGATTCCATTTGGTTTTGTGTACCACTGAATTCAACCATAAACATTTTTTTTTTCTCACAATCGTAAGTTTATTTTCTAAACAAAGCAAAAATGCAAATCAAACAGTTTCATGGTCGCTGTTGAAATTAAAATTACGCTTCTAATTAAATTGTCAATCTCGCGCTATTAATTTGCGATCCGACAACGCAATCCAATGCTAATTTGTTTCTATACCTATACCTATACGCCGACTTCAACTACGATTCATGGGTGCAGCTGTGTCAAATATTTTAACACCTAACAGACACCGGATCAGCTATAAATATTTTTAGTGCTATCAACACATACTTGACATGTTTTACAACAAAATTAAATTATGTACTTCATTTTAACAATACTCCTGAAGCATTATATCCGCCATTGGTTTTTTTCAAACATAAAATAAAAATAAATAAATAAATATATCATCACGCCTTTTTCCCATTTTGGGTGTGGTACTCTGTTTACGCAGTGATTATTTTTACGTATGAAGTGCGGTTACCAGCCGTCACATCATAGCCCTCAAAGATGTTTGTGGAGAGGGAACCACAGGGGTAAATTTAAATTGGCAATTGTCAACTGTGGGAATCGAACTGAGGATCTCACGATTCACAGTCCGACGCGTTACCATTATGTTTAATTGTTACACACCACACCCACTTTAGGTATGGCGATCTGCTTTTGCAGATTCATGCATCTGAAGAGCAATTCCTTGCCGTCAATTCAGCGAAAAAGTGAAAAGTGGTCACAGTATACTCTTTAATGTAATACTAATAATCAATAAAAGGCTTTATTTATCTGGAATCGATATTACCAGCCGTCAAATTATGATCTCAAAAATACCACTAACCTAAAGAATTTAAAAAAATTATGGATTTTTCATCCTAGGAAGAAGCAAACTTTACCAGAAATATTATTCATTTATTTACTGACATACTTATATACAAAACGTTATAGAAAAGAAACAATTAACATGGTATGATCAATTACTACGATTGAAAGTAGACGACAAACTAAAGCAACATAGAAAGCAAAAATAAAACCGGTGAAGAAAACTCAAAGAAGAAAGCAAGTAATATAAAGGAATTAAAGACTTTGTTTAATAAAATAATATAAACAAACAGAAACATAATTAAATTTGTTCTCTGCCGATCTCGGTAGTGTAGTTGCTATCACTAGCCTAGCACGCCAGAAGTCGTGGGTTCGAATCCTACTGAAGAGCATGGTCGTTTGTGCTGTTCACATAAATTCACAATCATTCATTCCTGAGGCAGCATATGACCATAGTATTACTACTATCCCATCTTCGTAATAAAAAAAAAATCTGTCCGATCTCGGTGTCGTAGTGGCGATGATCACTAGCATAATACACCAGAGGTTCTGGGTTCGAATTCCACTAAAGAGTATGATCGTTTTGATGGTGACATAAATACACAATCATTCACTCCTGAGGAAGCATATGATCATAGTAATTATTCCGCTTACCACCTTCGTTAATAAAAAAAAATCTCACTTCCAATAGGGTATAATAGAGATATAAAAGTTTATAATAATAATATGTACTGACAGAAACATGAATATTATTAATAGTAGTAGAATAGTATATTTGAAGTATGGATGTGAAATTTATGAAAAAATGAGCGTTACCGTTTCTCCGCAACATTAATTTGTGTGGCGTAAAGAAATGGCCAGCTCATGCAAGATCTACAAATAGTTCTCTGTATCTCTTTGTATTTCTGCTGGTTCCGCTAGAAAAATCAGAACTTTTGGTTTCGAAGCCGTGTTACCGTGTCAGTTTTTACACAACAGGAACTTTCTGTTACAATTGTTTACGTATCATGGTCAAAACGTTTACGTGATTCAAGAAAACAAAGCATGCGATCGCTTCCTCGCCCTCAAGGAGATCATACCAAGTGTTCGGTAAAGCACGCCTGGCGGAGAAGCGAAATCTTCGGTTTGTACGCTTGGCGTGATTTATCGAACACCTGGTATATGGCCGATGGTATCGTTCCCACACAATGCTCGGAAATGATGAGTTTTAAAAAGTAGACACGTTATCTGCATTTTAGGATTTTTGAAATAGGAATTTAGACTACCAATATCCTCAGGCTACTTAGAGAGCACTAAATGCTCAAGATCACGAATTTCAAATTAAATATTTTAACTATTATTTTATCTTTCAGCAAAGCGCGGGAAGAATTGGCAAAGCGTCAAATTTTGACAACTTGAAATCTTTATTAAACATAATTAAATCACAAAATATTCCTGAAGCTATAGGACACTTTAAAATCTGTATTAAACATTAACCAATTTTAAATAATACCCCTCGAGCAAATTTAGAATGTTTAATCCCATTCACTGTGGTAAAATATGATGTGCTTAACAGTCTAACTGAAGAAATATTTCCTCTTTATGATTTTATTGATTTGTGTCACTTCTTGCGGTAATCAAAATACCGGTCTAAATAAAATGCGAACGTGTGAACGATCGTTTTACGTTAGTTAGAAAAAAACAAATATTAAAGCGAGTCGAATATTGCCATTAATATATCCGGGTCATGACCCGTACATGTCCCCAATTTACCATAAGGTTCAGCAGCGTTTGAAATGTTCTATCGTCTGCAGCAGAGATGCTGCGATGCTGGCGAGACTACAGCGCTGCGCGTGAAAACATCGGGAACTAACTGCACATGCTTTGACCTCTGCCGACCGATAGAGCACTGAATACCAGAATACCGCAGTCAAAAGACAAACTTGAATACTATCATAAATATTTTATGTTAGTGCTCAGTTATTTTAACCTAATTTTTCCAGAAAAGTGGAAAGAATCACCCGATTATCGCCTCAGCTAAGCATAGGCGTAGAGTTGTAGGAAACATTAGGACACGTAACACCCAGCCCCAAAAATTCATTCTGTTGGGGGATGGGGGAAAAAATATAAAATTGGTCACGACAGCGAAAAAAATCTGTTGTGGGCAGCATAATACCCCCCGCAATAGATTTCTTATCGAACAATGCATCAGGAACACGGACCACCACTATCAAGAAACGCTCATCCTTTCAAAACATTATGGCAAAAATGACATTTTTCAACCATTGTTTTGTTTTTTCGAAAAAACATAGGTTAGCAGATTTAAACGAAAATATCAAAATATAATTAAATAAATAAATAAAAACGATTAGTATTTACTAAGCAATCGGAAATATTAATCAAAAAATTTGGTAAATACTTAGAAAATACATCTTATATCCTCAATTTACCTAATAGTAAATTGTACTATTAGTTTTTCGTGTACTGTTTTAATTGCCCTATGTCCTACACCCATGCAGCCAACCTACGAAATGTATTTGTAAATATTTTTAATTTAAGTAGCAGCACTGCAATTGACTATTAATGTTTTTTTGAGCTATTTAAGTATAATTACTAAATTGCTTTTTCAATGAAAAATGCAAGTAACTACGTAGCAAAAAGTTAACATTCGTACAACAAATTTTTTGTTAGGTTCTATAAACGTAGAATTGAATTCTCTATCTGAAATGCCGGCATATTACTAAATAATTAATGTTAATCAATTATTCTGCAAACAACAAAAAATATTCGTAACACTTGATTGACACATGTGCTCAATATAAACAACTATTAACTTTTTCCTGCATATGAAATAAATTATTTAAATGTTATATTGTTAAGTGACTTGTAAGAGTTGTATGTAAATGTTAAAACATTGTACTGCTGCGCACATAGACTTCTCATATGTTGAAAGATGGGTGAAAGAGTTGAAGATCGGAAGTAATAAACAAGGTGTTTCTTTTGTTACAGATGAACCAACAGTGTAAGGTGTGCGGCGAGCCCGCAGCCGGTTTCCATTTTGGAGCGTTCACCTGCGAGGGATGCAAGGTAACTATGTGTTTCTTCTCTGCGTAAATATCATTTGACAGAAAAAACTATTCGGGCATACATATTTTGTACAATTTTAATATAACAACACGCCATTTATCCTGTTTGGCAGTTTGGGTATGGCATTCTGCTTTCGCAGATCTCGATAAGTCACAATACCGATAAAACGTTCGTAGATGGCGAACATGGAATTTTTTTTTGGTTGATATGTTTCGAGTGAAATATTCGGTAATATTTAAAATAATTAACTCGGTATACTGCTGCTTTTGAAAATATGCGTTAAAAGCACGTGTGAATGTCGTAAGAGCGTGTGTAACGGAGCTCACCGCGTGCGATAGTTAAAAGCATTTAACACCATTTAGCAAAACACAAAAGCCTAATTAACATTGTTGAAACAATTTCATTTTTAAACGGGCCGCTTTGATGCGCCAATAACTTTCATTTTCCGTGCGCACGCAGCGTGACATAACACACGCGTGCCACGCAACTTGCACGTCGCGCGCGGTGATCTGCATTCAGCGCCGTCTTGATTCGATTACTTTGTAACTAAAACAATGACATGTGAGGTAACCGAGACATGCCACCAATCGCAAATTGACCGTAGCGGTTTTCCGTGCCGGTTTTGAAATTCTAAGGCTATACACCATAAAAATAGCATTTGTATTATTTCAACGCACTCTTCTATTATCACAGAATATATTAATAATATTATACATTCCTATGATCGACTATTATGAATTCTAATCGAATAAGAAATGATATCATTGAACTGTTACATGCATAAACATTTTTCTTGCAATACTACTGTGCTTTAGCTTGAGCGACACAGCAAGACTGATACTTTTTTTACACCTATTTGATGTGCAATAAGTTAGAGCTCTTCTAAGTTCAATTTTATTTTTATGAAATTAAAACTTTGGAAAAATATAATCTTATTCAAATATTTCAACACAATAACTATTCTTTTTGGTCTAAATCTAAGTTCATCTCAACTCACTTCAGATACATTCAAAAAAATATTGTTCTTCGTGCTATAACTGATCTAAGTACAACTGAGTCTTGCCGAAGCTTCACCCTCGCAAAATAAACTCAAAATGAACTGAGCCATGCACTTCAAGTGTAGCAGTAATATTTTGAAAAGAAATGTCAAACTTGTAGGTTACATCTATTTTTGTGGTGTTCGATGTATGTGTACGTGATAAACTAAAATGTCTTACATGGTAATATGTGATGAAGGACGTAAAAATCATTTTTTCTTCTCCTGTATTAATTATAGTACCCATAATTCACTATCGTGAATTATGATTCATAATCATAGAGCCAGAAATCCATAATTCACGGTTATTGTAAAGACGCGATGTGGATCACCAAGCAACGGCCGTCTGACAGTTGACATGCAGTCATTTGTCATTGTATATTTTTATGTTGACGTTTTTCAACGTGTCTACTTCAACGAATTTCGATCATTTTCAAAAGTTATTTCCGAATTTACAGGATTGGAAAAATTATAGTATAATATTCGGGATTATGGTCATTATTCATTCAATTGACTTGATCTTCGTAAATAATGCCTATTATAATCCCTCATATAATAATATACTATATTGAACTTGCGTGCGTAGTCACTCATCTTTTAATTTTTTCTATAATCACAGTAAATTCTACCGATAAAGAAGGAATATTAAAATGAAATAAATATCTATTATTTTATAACCGCCTCACCTAATTTTATCTAAACTCAGTTACGAACTGAGCTCTATTTTTTTCAAAAAGAACAGAGCTATTTTAGATGACTTATTTTGAAACCATATTTTGATTTTGACTTAACTATTTTATTTCGATATTGTACCATATGGTAGAAATTATCTACAGAATTTTGCTAATAAATATCAATTTTATATTTAATAAAAATGTATTACAATTTAGATTACTTGATACAATTTTGTCAGTGCAATTTTTAGACAAAAACTTTTAATTATTTTAAATTAAATGCAGTTTTACAAATTTATATATTTGATGGCTTCAAAAGATTATTTTATTAAATGTAAGTATTGTATCAAAACCTTAATTGTATAATTATCACAATGGTCAAAGGAAGGCTCCCAAAGATGGAGAAACGTTTTAAAATACTGTTAAATAATCTGCGGGAGGTTCTTTGAATGAAAAGCAAAGAACGCATCACCAACAATGTGTCATCGCCGCGGTCTAGTTCCCGGGTGGGCGTAGCCCCTCCATGGCGCTAGCGTCGCACGCGTGACGCGTGACGCACGTCCCGTCGCGTTACGCAATGCGCCGTTTCGATTTCTGGCTCATTGTAGCGTGAAAACTCGGCCAGATTATTCGCTCGTTGGTTCAGCGCCCAACTCTGCGCGCATGCGTCTCGAACGCTTTTTTTTTACTTCATTCATTTGTTGTTTCATTCGGACGTGCTCAGAATCTTGCTGCGGCTGCAGAGTTTACGAAAGAAGAGATGCAGAAATGAAAACGAAATATGATTGCATTTATTATTCATTTTTATATCCTCTAAAACTGTGTACAACTGTATCTACCAAGAAAAATATAGAACGAAACGGGAAACACAAAAAAGATAAGTTTGTTCAGATTGCAAAAAAAGTTTTATATTTGGAAAAATCTGTGAAAAGGTTATAACAAAGTTAAAAATCTGCTGTGGGCACCACACTACTTTCTTATACATATAAACCCAACTGAACACACGTATGACTTTATTTTGATGATTATTATACATGACAAACCTGTTTAATTTTTTCTTCTCGTAACTATATTTTTAATTTACAATAGGAATTAATTTTTATCTAGTCTTTAAAACTTTCTAATTGAAAATACAAATATTGCTTTTATAATATTTCAAACGACACATATTTTTGACACTTCACAATTATTTGACACATATATGTTAAAAATGTTTTAGTATTTGTTCCCATTGTAAGATTATTATAATATATTTTTAAATATATAATTTAGTTTTTCTCAAAATTAGAAGCATGTACAAGAAAAGTGCAAATAACATTTGAAATTTTTTTCACAATTGATTCTATTTTTGAAAAAATGGAATTTTTTGTTTCCTGTGTTCAGTAAACTTTCTCTTCCGGCCTTCCAATTTAATTCAAAATCAACTCAGCTCTTCATATATTCATGAAACATAAATTACAAGTTTCGTTTACAAATCTTGTCTCGTTCATGAGATATTGCGCACACATCCATCCATTCATCCTCACACACAAACATCATTGAGAAATTGGTCTCAACGGATTCAGTGGACGTCAAAATATGTATTTCCGCAAAAATTTCGTCAACGATTTTATTCATGATTCCAATACTTCCTTAAACTTTGTATAAGAAAGTAAAAAAGCGATAAATTAAGACGTAAAATGATTTAAAATGTATGGAGCCATTCTTTGAATTCGCCGTCTGTCCTCGAGACAGTCATAACATATAAGACAGCGCCTAAGATAAAGAAATAATTATAGATATCCGGCAAGTATCAATCATTTGGCTCGTGCCACTGTCAATAATTTCACGGCACGAATCCGAAGACAGAACTTTGGTTTCAGGCGTTGTTACAGTGATACGTCTTATCAGCGAACATTTGTTTAAATTTATGCTAAAAGAAAACCTTGATACTCTTGTTTGTGATTCGCGAACACAGCACTGCTTTTAATGTTGTCCGTGTAATTGACAAACTACTCGCCCGGTTATCACATACCCATTTATGATATTTGACGTTTAAGTTTTTTACACTGCCTGGTTTACTGATATCTCCGCCACTTTGAATGACAGAAACATTTCTAGCAAATTGCTCGGGAGAGACAACGTGCAAATTTTATTGTCAAAGAGAACTTGTAATTTTAGTTTGATGCTTGTATTAATGCAGTTCAATGCTATGTAGAATATGTAAAGCTTTTTGTAACAATCCATCAAAGAAGAAAACAATTAGTGGTTTCAACATATAATTTCGAGATTTGATAATTAATTTTTTGCACTAACATCTTAATATAATTATTAGAAAAAGTTCGCAGCCAATCATGGTATTTACTTGATCCAATGTTCAATGTCTAAATATTACTAAATCGAACTATTTATGTCTACCTAATAAGCATCATTAAAATAGTAAAAAATCTGATGTTCCCAACACATAACTCCCCGCGTAAGCAACTTTTAAAAGGTAAAAAATTAAAAAAAAATAACCTTTTTATAATAACAAAATTTATAACTTCCGGTTGATGGATCAAAATTTAATCAGTTGATAATTTGAACATTCAACTTCTTAAAATGATATTTAAAAATGATATTGCCATTAGTATCTGATGTGGGTCAAAATTATAATTTCTAAACGATACAAAATATAGAAAAAAGTTTCAAATAAAAATTGTACTAATATTATTCTACATCTTTTTGAGTACAATGACATTTATTTTAACTAATTTATTTACTAATATACACTAAAAAATCTTGAGAAGCCTTCGAATAAACTATCACTTGCGGATAATGCATTGTTCCCAAAATCTAACTCGCTGCCGAAAATTTTAACCCGTCACAATACCTCACTAACATACTTTGTGTAGAGTTGAAATATGTTTCAATGTTATTACTTATACAACCCATTTAAGATTTCAAAGTGGCCCCCGGCCCTACTTCCGGGGGTGGCGGTGGAAGATCATGTTTGGTGACATAAGATAGGTTTGTGAAAAATATTAAACACGTGTTGTTTTGTTTTTTGATTCGATGTGTGTTTCTCGAGACATTTCACCGGGACTTTTTGAACACTCTATAGTCTATATATTGTAAATTTTCAGCTATTCGCTTTACACCAAAAGTGTAAATACAAAAGTTGTTCAGTATACTAGTATTTCACGATATATCAATCAAATTAAAATTTGGTGTAATAGTTATTAGGAAAATTGTAACACGGCCATGGAAAATTAAACAAAAACGAAAAATATTTGACATTTCATAAAACAGTTTTAAATTTATATATTTAACAGAAAGAAATGGTAAGAAATGATCCCTGATATATCGTGAAATACTAACAATTAAGAACCAAATGGGCCCTTATTTCATGCATTTTTTGCTGTAAAATGAATAGGTAAAAATTTATAACAATATTAAAAAATAGCATTGAAATCCTTTTACGCAAGATTTCAATTTTACATGTGCGGAAGGTAAAAATTTGCTTTTGAAATATTTATTGTATTTACAATTTTGTAGGATAAATAATATCTTGACAACGCCGCGAACTACGGAAGAAAAAACAAAAGAAGTTAGTTTTTTTATTTTGCAATTTTGTTTTGTTTTAGAAGTAGATACAGTGCAAAAAATTAGGGAAAGGTTGATTTAGCAATTCCGGGCGAGTAGAGATTTAGAGCCCGATTCCTGGGAGTTGTGGCCGCGGCTGGCTGTTCTACCTTGAATTCCTTCTTGCCCACACGGAGTCCGCGCGACGGCGCTGCCTATTTGTCACCGGCCCGGCATTGTTCTACTTGTGCGAATCCATTTACATGACATAACATCCACTCGATTTGAATATAATTGCATGCAATTAGCAAACGATTACACAGTTGGCCAGCGAACCGGGCGACGCAGCGAAAGCAAACAAACTTACAGTAAGGCAACCGGCAACGTCTACGTTGTGTGTGCGCGGGGGTGGTTACGTCAGCGCCAGGGCTTCCGACCCAGTGCTCCACATGGGTAATTAGCCGCGCCGTGCCGTCAATGCCGCCCTTTAACGCAACAATACTCGCCATGCAATTTCACTTTTTGCCAGTTGTTGCGGAATTGCGTAAAGATAATGGGACGACGAACGAAGGAAACACGCGCCACTGAAGACGCCGCCGCGTGCGAGTCTATGTAACATGTAACACTCATCTCACTGTGTGAAGTTGACGAAATTATTTAATTGTTGCCAAATTCAACGAACGATGCTTTATCTGCGAGCTTTTATGACATTTTTATTTAATCTACATAATTATATATTTTGCGCTGTAATTACACATGTCGTAATTTTCGCCTACTTTAGGATAATTATCTTCAAGTACATCTCGCCAAAAATAATTATGTGAAATTCATATTATTTAGTTGGCCAGATAATAAGTGTTTGTTTTTCTTGTTGCAGTCGTTCTTCGGGCGATCGTACAACAACTTGAGTTCGATCAGCGAGTGCAAGAACAACGGCGAATGCGTGATCAACAAGAAGAACCGCACGGCGTGCAAGGCGTGCCGGCTGCGCAAGTGCCTGCTGGTGGGCATGTCGAAGAGCGGCTCGCGCTACGGCCGCCGCTCCAACTGGTTCAAGATCCACTGCCTGCTGCAGGAGCAGCAGCAGCAAGCAGCAGCAGCCGGCGTCGCGCACCCATCCGCCGGCGTCCAGGGAAAACCCTCGTCTCAACGTACCCCGCCACCGCCGCACCAAACTCTTGGCAGTCTTGGCCTGCAGTTCCCACCGCCTCTTCTACACCTGCCGCGGACTAAAGAAGACCTCATACTTCTGGGCTTGGATGAATACAAGCACGCAGCATCACCGTCAGTCAGCTCCCCCGAGTCGCACAACTCGGACAGCTCAGTGGAAGTGAGCGATGCACGACGTGCGTTACCTCTGTTCCCTGGTTTACTTCCGCCTGCATTCCTGCCGCCTCCAGGTCTGTTATTCCCTCCAGGTTACCCACCGCTCTACCCAGGCCTCCTGCAGCCTGTGCACCACAACAACAACAGCCGTTTAGCTCGGAACCACAACAGTCCGACTGCTGTACCCGGTGGCATCGTAGCCGAAGCATTCACGAAACGTGTGTTCCTGGACGCGGTTCTGCAATCGCAGCGTTCACCGGAGCCAGAGTTAGAGGAGACTAGTTCGCCTCCGCCACATGCGGCATCGCCGATCCAGGATGACCCAATGGATCTGAGTATGAAGGGCACGGGGACTGGCAGCGAGCGTGGGTCGTCGCCGGCACGCAGTGATCGCTCGGCGCACAGCGGAGCCACCGCGCCACCTAGTGACGCGGACGCCGACGAGGAGAGCGACTGCGAAAGCGAGCGCGAGCTCAAGCGTCTGAAGCTCCACCACCGCCCCACACCGCTGGACCTAACCACCAAGGTGTGATGCACTACACAATGGTAGCATTGACGGCATCAGATATGCACGTCACGGCAAACAGCATCGCCGGTTACAGTTTCTATAAATATGTGGCCACGCACGCGTCGGTATTTTTATTGATATCGCAACAATAGATGCTATACATGGGGGTTAATTACTGGCCATTGTCTACGCGTTAGGCTGATTGCGCGCTATTCACGCCATCAGCGCCGCGGCTCGGAACAATCGAGAACTCAATCAGCGCTTGACCCCGGCAACAGCACAGTCAAGCGATAGACGACGTCCCGACGGATGGCTAGAGCATACATGCCGACGCACATATTCCCCGATGATGCATAAAAAGGTCGGTGCGTCATAAATTAGCAGATAAATAAAAAGAAGAACAAAGTAATGCAAATGAAAAACCCCTGCTTTGTCGTGGACAAACAAGAATGTTACCATAAAGTAAATAATTTAGTGTGTAAGGAATGAACACAGCGGGTAACCTGTACATAAAAGTTAAGTGTTGTATCAAAGTATCGTGTTTATAACGCAGACTCATGTGTTGGACGCTGGACGCACACGGCGACTACAACAAGCAACGAAGTCAGTTCATTTGGTCTCGCACTCTCGGTTGCACAACGAACGCACTTAGTTGTATTGTTTTGTTACTTTTGACGATTGACGGCTACGGCTAGTATCTCACATCACCGAATCATGTATATCTTCTGTTCTCCTCTCTGAGCTTTGTTGCAAATGCTTTTATACTCGTTGTACCTATTGTTTATATTGTAAATTACAAGTGTTTAGTAGATGAATGATGCTGTGCAATTCTTGTTAAGGAAGTGGTATTTTATTTTGTATTTTTTATTATCGCATTTATTTATATTATAATTTAGTCAATTTTTTTAATGTTCAAATTGCCGGTTAAGTTCATAGCGTATGAAATGCAATGTTGTTGTTGTTATTATTTAGTGTTGAATTACCTTTAGTTTTGTTTAGAGTTGAAAATACAAAAGTGGTAACTGTGATTTAACTACGGACAATCTCAAAACGATGGACATACATCACAATCTTCCTATCTATTTATTATTACTACTTTGTCTAATTTCACCAATAGCACTGCAGATTCAATAAATATAACTTATGGAAAATGTGATGTATATATAGTTGTAAATTTGTAATATACATTGATTATTTAAAAAATAAACAAATGTTCGAAAACGTTCACACGTCTTCCACCCTGTACAGAATTGGAACTTTGTTCCAAAATAAAAATAAATAAAATGAGTCGCTATATTACGCGGCTGTCGAACACTTGTAAAAATATATTTTGTAAGAAATCGAGAAAATACATAAGATATTTTTCACAAACCAGAATTGTATTTTATTTATGTGAACAATTATCCATTCAAAGATCTGTAAACACGACCATTTCCTTTCTATTACGCTTTAATATCGTAGAATCAATAAAAAGATCCAGTTTCACGACAATGTGTAACATAAATTAAACCGAGTGAATGAATTTTATTGCTGCATTCACTGCTTTTATAGAATTACAACACATCAAAATTATTCGTCTTTGGTTGGTATCACATTTCTCGCTAAATTTTGAAGCCGCATCAAATTTCATATTCTCATTAATTATATTAAAAATTTCTAAGTTTTGAAGCTTTTAAAATAAATTTCGTTTAAATGGCCCCATCTGCAACGTCAAACAATTATAAATGTCAAGATAATTGGAATAAAAAAGGCTTTTTATTTTCATTTGGTCCCCAGTGTTTAATTTATATATTCAAATCGTTGCGTGGGACATCCTGAACCACGTGCTCAAAATATCACAGTTTTGAATTAGATGACATCTGAACGTAAAACGAGTTGAGAAAAAAGTCAAATTAATTAAGAAGACGAACCAGAGAACCTTGAGCTAAAGTTATTTGCGTAATAAAAACTCATGTTTCAATTAATGTCACATAGAAAAATTATTTTGTTACTGGAAGTGGATGCTTCGCAATTATTTGATTTTACAAAACCGGTTATAAAATCTACACGTTCAGCGTAATTTGAATTTTTAATTGAAAATGCATGGATATCTCTTACCATTCATAACATCACATCATTATTACAAACGAACTTACTCAGCCAACATAGCAATAAAATTCACTTTTAAACAACTGTATTCAAATTAATTCAAATGATTAAATGATTGTTTCTTTATGAAATTTGAAGGATACTACAAAAAGGTAACTATTAAATTATTTATTCGAAGATTAGGAATTAGTATGTTAGTGAATTCAAACATATTTTGTGACCAACCAAAGGCGGAACAAAGTCAAGTTTATGAAACATAAGAGCGGATTTAATTATAAAAAAGCAGACCAATAAATTATTAAAATCTTCCCGAAAAAAGTCATCACCATATTTAATCTGATTTTAAATTACCTGTTTAATAAACCTCAAAGTTCTACAAATAAAAACCAAATTCAAAATGAACATTTTTCTAATTTCTACGATTTGTTTAACATTAAATCCATTTAAAACCACCTGGTTATAATCAAATTATACTACAAAATTATTTATTAAGGAAAATCTAAGATCTGTCACAATTCTAAAATTATGAACTAGATTTCGAAACGTCAATATATATTAATTAATTCCCGACATTGAATTACCAATATTTTCATATTTAATTTTGAAAAATGTCCCGGCATACCAGCTGTTATGCTTATAAAGTTATTTATCCTCAAGAGTAGAAAATTCTGTTAGTTCTCAACATAACCACGGCGTCGCTAGTGTCTGCTAAACGATCCAGTCACGTCGAGAACAATTTACCAACTGCTCTGCAGTTTATTAATATGGAGTACAATCATAATAGCTCACAAATAGAAGGCAATTATTATCTGAATCTTTCAGAAACAATGGGGCCCTTCATTAGTGGCGCACTGAAAATAAACTAAGTTTTGCTCGAGAGATGTTCCTTGCTAAATTACTACAATTAGTTGGGGAAAAACTTTAACGAACGGTTAATTGAACTTATTTGTGTAAGTCATTGCTGATAAAACGGTCTTGACTGAGGAAGAATTTCTTAAATGACCCTATTTTGAAATCAAATAAATTTATCATCAGGCCATTATCCATTTTGGGAGTGACACTCTGCTTAACAGATTTTAATAAGCGATATATTTTATGCGGCAAGTGCGGTTACCAGCCGTCAAGTTACAATTTTGAAGCACTTTATACATCTACTTACATCTGTAATACGATTCGATATATCTATAGAAAACAAATAAAAATCTGATAGATCAGATTCTATATAGTATATACGATAAGACACATTTTTTTTACGTTCTTATACTTAATATGAAGAAGTAGGTATTGGAATTATGAAAAACATCGACTACGAGATTTTCACTGAAATACATGTTTTGAAGTCCCTTGATTTTTTTTTTTATCATTTTCTTAATGACGTCTGTGTGGATGGATGGATGGATAGATAGAAATGTGTCAAATGTCCGCCGTATATTCTATAACTCACGAACGAGAAGATAGAGTAACGAAAATTTATATTATAAGCAACAATTGCTAAACTGCAAACAGATGTTTATTTGAAACACAAAAACACATTCAATTTATTTCGAATATGATATCAGCTGCGAAAAAAGTTGCAAGTAAAAAGATATAATAATATATTTGGAATATAAAAAGAAATTTGCAATGTTCTTATATTTCCTTCCAGTTTTGAGAAAAAACTAATAATATATTTAATAATATATTTTGAAAACTTACATACAAATAATTTTGTTTAATCCCTTTTACATTATTTTTTACGATCGTCAATTGCTTTTTACAATAGTGTTTAGTGTCAAATGAAACTGTCAGGGAAGAAATTTAATTTTAAACGATCGTCAATTGTTTTTACAGCAGTTGATTGAATCTTGTCAAGTTTGGTGTCAAATTAAAGGTGGTAACAAGAAACAGATATCAAAAAGTATTGTAGAACGATCGTCAATAGTTTTAATAACAGTTATGGAAATAAAATATCAAGGGGTAATATGTACAGGCTGTTCATAAAATTTAAGTCACGGATTTAAGGGTGGATAATACATTGTCAGATCATTTATCCATTTTGTACGAGTATCACCTAGTATCGTACATCTATGTAATTATATTACAATAATCATTGTTGCTATGCTAAAAAAGTAGTGTAGTAACAACACCAGATTTTTACAATGCGTTATTGTTAGAATGTTAAGAGAAGAATAAAAGGTCGCCCAAGCGAAAAGTGACTAAAATAAACTACAAAATCTCAAAATAGAAAATCTAAAACAGAGACAACAAAATAGAGGACGTTGGAAAAATACTAAAGCATAAACAAGAATTGTGTCAATTTTCACAAAATCACAGAGTGAAATAAATCAAGATTATAAACTATCGAATCCCGTTAGAAATTCTAATCGCCGCTAATCTTACGATTAATTAGTAAAACTCTTTTCACTCGCATAAAAAATAAACATTCCATAGATCACCCATAATAGCCCAGCCTTCATTAAACACACACCTATATCTTAATGTATGACATTAAACCATACAAGTTGCAGGTGATAAGTTAATATAAAATAAAACTCGAATAAAACTTTATAGTATCCTTCGACAGTTTGAAATCGGACCACCCGTAAGTGTTTTAGTTTGTGATTAATATTTCCAGATGCAAAACAATAATTCTATAGTAAAATATGAATAAAATATTACGATGTACGGAAGACTAAACATTGTAATTTTTGTAATTAATTGCATCGATAGTATTTCTTGGAAATCAAATCGATATACAGGTTTATGTTTTTTGTGTTTGTGTTTTATTATCGTGTTGTATGTTTTACTTGTTTTTCTAATACCATTCGCTGGATTTTTTGTCTTAGATTCTTTGGCTCGAGATTATTTTGCATAAAAGTCGATGTAAATAATTTCAAGAAGAGCTTTGTATGTCATTAAGTCAAGGGCATAGGAAAATTGTTAATAAATCTTATTAAATATTTATTATAAAATTGTTGTTTATGAAGACAAATAATAGGTAATAATTTTATATCGCTAGAATTGAATTGATTTTAATCAACCCAAGCATTTCTCTGTTGATTTTTTCGTGTACCATAAAATATCACCTATAGAAAAGTAAATTAATTAATTTATTTTGAATTCACTGTACAGGTTTAAATGACCCAATTATTACAGAGGAATTATATAATATAAATGCACAGTTTCTACAAAATTCATATAAGAAAAACCTAATTTAAGATACAAAGATTAGACACACAAAATAACATAATATAAAATACAAATAAATTGAGTACAAAACAAATATTTGTATATGTTATTCTAAAAGTCTTATTTAGACCAAATCATATGATTCTGAGCTCGTACACTAATATTAAAACATATACAAATGATTAATCTGTCTTTCTAGGCCAGAGTGCGTACGGAATTCGTTCAAAATATCGAATCGAGCGTCGAATTCCAAATAAAGAGTAAATCACAGCCGGTGTCCCGACGTGAACGACTCTTCCAATCTCTAAAGCGTTCCGTGTTTTTTCTTTATTTTTATTGTTCCACATCGTATACATTTATAAGCGGCCGTATACGAAAAAACTAGACCCGTTTATAAATTTAAGTTAGTGCGACGTATACACATATATAATCATTAATTTTACGGGTATGCATGGTGATGATTAATCCGTGTGTATCCGCACCGGCCCGTATGGATCGCGGATGCAGTGGCGTCGACAGCGCCCGGAGGGAAGGGGCACGACTTATTTATTCGTAATAATGATCTGGTCCTATTTAAGAATTTTACTTTACTTTTGTATTTTTGTAAATTTTTGTAAATAGTACTAAATAAATTGAAAACATTTCTATTTTCTTGTTATCAAATTGATATTTGTTGTATACTTCAGCTCTTGAAAACCCGCAGGATCATAATCAAATGGTTAAGCACCCCTCATAACAGAAGTATAAAAGAACCCTTCAACGCTTATACTTCAAATTGCTCTATATTTGTCAGAATACTTCCAATACTCGCTATCAGATTAATTAAAAAGTTATTCTTTATTTTTCTATTACATTTTCAATAATATTGTATGATTATTAACAAATTATCATTATAGGAATAAAGAATTTAACCTAGATCCAAATTTCCAATTGTGAAATTAATATCAATGTATGCTAATATAATAACATTATAAGTATATAATATGCAGGAGTGCAGCAGAATTTTAATAAATATTGGTGTAAAAGTTGTACGTATAAATTTTATTGTTATCTATTTATTTCCTACTATTTATATTAAGACGGAGATCAAATCTATGCTAAACTTGAGAAACCTGCAAATGTTTTCGAATTTTTATTTGCGACAGATATAAATTAAGGTTTCTTTGTAAATGTAATTAAGGAGTGTTTATTCGTTTTATTACGATCATTTAAGTTTTGGTGGACTGGAGTATATTTCTCGACATATTGATGAGTCCGCAACAGTTTTTTATGAAATAATTTAGTTATTTATGTTGCGATAAATAATTGTGTTTCATTACTTAAATGCAAAAGTTATACCGACAATTTAAATAAACACTTGTTACTAATAAGAGCGATTTTGTTGTCTGATGTTGCATTGAAATCACCGAACTACGTTATTCGATACGATGTGTTAGTATATAGTTCTATAATTTTGTAGTCTACATTTAATTGTAGAATATTCAATAATGAATTCATTAAAAAACATAAATAAATATCACCTAATAATAATACAGAAAACATCTCCGGTAAAAGAGGCACTGGTAAAGGAAACGAACTCATTATCCATATTCACCGAGCGTTTGAAATATATCCGAGGGAATGTTAACGAATATCTCCGCCGCCGCCACCGCTCTGCACTGCGTGATACCAGGATATCACATCACACACGGCCGCAAACTATCACACTTTACGACACGTGAGGGCAGCACCATACAGCCGGCTCTACACCGCATTAGAGCTAATGAAAACCACACCACTGCTAATAAGACCCGAGGAATTAAGTCAGTGCAAGGCAAACATATTGATTTAATTAAAATTGTTATAATATTTTCTAAATTCATAGAATAGTTCAGTTCGATATTCACAGTTGTCACTTTTAATTATATAAGTTGACAACGGGATCTTTCACTTTTTTTTTCTTTGAAACTTTATCTAAATTAAAGACTATATGCAGTTTTAAAAAGTCTTAATTACTATTCAATATGCCGCTAATAATGTATCATTTATCGAATTCTGGTCTAAGTAAAATGATGTACACAAAATGTCGCTACAATAACATGACAATTAAAATATACGTTATATTAATATATAATTTACGTGCATCGTGCTACATAGTGTTTTAGAAATTTCGTGTTCAAATTACGGTAGGTGCGACTGAGATTTAATGGCAGACAATCTGTATAATTGGCGAGATTTACTAGGGCAAGTTTAGGTGTGATGAGCAATTTCCTATTCCTTATTTTTATTCCTCAGAATAATTACAGTTCTGTACTGTTGGAGATGTTCCGAAGCTCATATTCAATTAGCATTTGAAGCGCTTATTATTTGAGATGAAATTTAATGTCACGGGGTTATCCTGCAAGCGACCTGTACTGTACTCGGTACTGTAAGTGTAAGAGGAACAGAGAAATGGACGTTTTCACGCCGCGAAGCGTTGGTAATTGGCTGGGGACGCCTACGCCAGCGCCGCCCGTGGCGCATGTGGGAACCAAACTCATCTACTCTACATTGTTTATTTACTCGGCTAATCATCTAGCCACACGCAACGTACTTTATTTTTAAGAATAAAATAGAGCCATATTTGTATTCATGAACATTACTAAATCGTATTATTTTCAGGGAAAGTAAAGTTAGTTATTCAATTTTGTTTGAAAAGAAACTGTAATAGGGAATTATTGAAGAGTTACTTGTTCTGTCTTCCAACTAATAGAAAATAGAAAAAGATATTAGACCATATGAATTCATTCCAAAATAAAAATGACTTAAGCATGAAAAGTATTTGAATACTTATTTCAATGAAACTTTTTTGAAAAGGTATTGTTATTATAATTTTTTTTCGAAGATCATTTTTTAATAATTTACTTTGCAAGACCATAAGTTTAATGGTGAGCACTGTATCTAAGGAGCAAGCGTTTTATGATATACTCTATTGTAAATAATTTTTACTTGTTACTCACTTGTAAACACAATTTACTCAAGTCCTCCATTGCCTTTGAATATGAATCTTTACAAGTTATTAATTGACAGCTGCATTGTAAAAATTTAGTAAACATGGAAAACAATACACGTTGCCACAGTAATTCTTACAAGGCTTATGCGAAATCATTTCAAATATTGTTTGACAGTTCAGTTATGTTATGTGACAGGATTTGGTTATAATTTTTTAATTTTTATTTTGATTTACAAATGAGTAACAAGTAAAATGTTGTACAATACACGCAAGGTAACTATTTTATTACTTCAAGGAGGTGACAAGCTCGCCTTCCATTCAGCAGTAAAAACTGTTTTACCTTGCTTGTAATGTAAATAAATATAAAACATCTTACATTTATTGTACTGACTTACTGAGTAGCACAATACATTGAACATAATAGATAGAAATAGTATTTGAAAACATACACAATAAATATGTATCGGTTATAAAGATAACAGACCAGTAAAATATTTCTTCTTTACACTAGAGACAGAACTCAATAATAGTAGGTTTACGATTCAGTATATCACAAAAATATTTTACAGTAATTAGAAGTAATTAGAAGTTTAGCGAATTTTATATCCTCGATTTATTTTTTTCCGTGTAGTATATCCAGATGCTCAGCAATATTTTATTAATCTTTTTAATATGTACTCGTCTGTGTGAAGCGAAATGAAGAAATAATCAATGAGAAAGCATAATGTCGCTTTCAAATTCGAAATAATGGGCCATTTATTTGTACATGAAATAAAAATAAATAAATAATAGTCACATGTTTCTACCAACAAAAAACAGTCACGAAAATACTCTCTAATTATATCTCCGAGAATCAAAGATTTAATCTTCAAAAATCATATATTACCAACATAAAACCGCAGTCACAATAATTTATAGTGTAACTGTACATAAAACTTTGCATCACACGTATTTAAAAATCTCTAGCTAAAAATAATAATAATTCAGATGTGTGGCCGTCTTCCATAAATTAATTTATACAGGCTGCTTTTCATTCTTTGCGGTCCTGTCAAAATTAATTAAAACCACCGGCGTTGTAATAGATAATTACAGGCTTGCGCTGTATAAAAAGAACACTTTTTCACAGCAACTTGTAATTTTTACAGGCGATGCTAAAGATCAAGACTTTCATTTTGACATCGTACGAGACGATTTTTATCAAATAATGATGTCACCAAAGATGAATTGCTAAATTTTTTATCTGCTTAGTAAGCAGGTGTAAATTGTAAATTATTACGAAATAATTTGTGGTTTTAATTTAATTATGTAAGCAAACATATTGAGATGCTGGTTTATTTGTTTCTCATCGTTTTTAATTATCAACAGCTAGCAAAACCACAGGGGTAAAGTTTATAAGAGCTACAGATTTTGTTGGCTTTGAGGAATCAAATAGGATCTCATGTTCTATATTTACATCGCCCAAAAACATATGGCAGGGCATATACAATTGGTAACAAATGTTAAGGTGACGTGAATTGTAAACTGAAACCATTTTAATATGAAAATGGAATGGCAGTAATAACAAATATTTACGCCAAGATTCAGCGTATATGAATTCACTACTGTACACTGGGTTGCCAGGAAATATTTTTAAAATATCATTTACTTTGGCATATTATACCATTTATATATACATGCATACATATATTTTATTTGTATAAAAGTACAAAGACTTATTACAAATGACTGGTAACGTAATACAGAAAAATATTATGAAATAAAATCATGGGAAAAACAATCTATTCGTTTAAGAAAAAACTTGTCAAAATTATTAAACAGAGTGACATAATTTGATTCGTTGATATCTCTACAAGTACAGTGGTGAAAAGTAAATGGCTCAGAAAGGACTGTAAACAGGACATACAAAAAACAGGATATAAATATTATACCATTTATCGAAAAGTAAAAAATTACAATTTTTCCCAAAAATCACTTAAAATCATAAATTATTTTTATTGCATTTCTATATAAATTAAATCCTAAGAAACTCAATGCAGCAAAGCGCACCGTCATATCTCTTAAATTTGTTGAGATATGACGATTATTGATGTTTTTGGAAGTGCAACTTTGGGGGGCTTGAACTCAAAAACAATGCAAGATATCGACAAACGGTCTCAGTTTTGTACTTTCCGTGCATGATATAACAAATTAGTAAATTTTGAAAATTTTGTAAATTTTTTGTAAATTTTCTAAGGGGTGCATCTCTAAAAATATTAAAGATACGGTCTTGCGGATAACACCATTCGATTCAGCTCGTCGAAATACATAAGTGTGCCAAATTTCACTTAAATCGGACAATCGGTTGAAAAGTTAGAGCGAAAAATCTAAAAATGACCTATTTTCCCAATAACGTCAAGGGGTACCCCTTGACTGTTGGGCCAAAAATGATCATTTTCAGATTTTTTGCATTAACTTTTCAACCTGTTGTCCGATTTTACTGAAATTTGGCACACTTGTGTATTTCGACGAGCTGAATCGAATGGTGCAAACCGCAAGACCGTATCTTTTATATTTTTAGAGATGCACCCCTTAGAAAATTTTCAAAAAATTTCCAAAATTTTCAAAGTTTCTATATTTGTTTTAAAAGTCACCAAAAGTATAAAACTAAACACTTTTTTCGATATCTCGTTTAGTTTATGAGTTCCAGCCCCCCAAAGTTGCACTTCTAAAAACATCAATAATCGTCATATCTCAACAAATTTAAGAGATATGACGATGCGCTCTGCTGTAATTAATTTCTTGTGGTTTATACTATATAGAAATATCATAAAAGATAATTCGAATTTTAAGTGACATTTGATGAATTTCCTCCAGAATTTTCTTTTACATCTGTATCTATATTTTTAATTGACTCATTTGTTTGTTCTCATAACAACTATAGTTTTGAACCATTATATTTAAATTGGAAGCCCGAAAATTATTGAGAAAATATTGTTTCAAATAAGCTTCTACTACTGGATTTTCAATATGACCTAAATCAACTCAGTTCACGCATTTTCATAAACCATTTAAATATAAGTATAAAAAATAACTTATATTAATTAATACTCCTTCAGTTTGCCAAACACCTCAAACATGATTATTATATTCTGGGGGAGGAAAGAAGATGACGCAACATGAAGATCACGGTTCGAATCCCAAGTCCGCCTCTACATAAAATGGGCAGATACCACTACATCGGCCAAGCGATTACATTGGATGCCAATCAGAATTCAATATGGAAAAACATGTAATTAACATAATAAATGATTGTGTATTTTATGAGGCACGAGAGAAGATGTTACATGCTCGCCTAATAGTTAGGATTTGTCAGTGATTGTTTTCCTTGCAAAATTCAAGTTGGATAGATATATCGAAAAGAAATCTATAACGGAAAAAAATTCAGTAAACTGAAGATACGACACATTTTCTAAAAAATTACCACACTTTTTTGTAAATATTTCTAATAGTAAATTAATCGTGTTTAGTTTCTTAATTGTTATGACATTTTTAGAAACGTATATCCTCAGCTCAAAGAATAATTCGGTAAATTCTACGTTACTTCATCACACATTTTAGTTCCTTCAAAAAGCATTAAAAAACTTAAAACTAAGAAAAAATAATAAGTATGGAATAGTTTTATTTTGAGTTAAAGTCTGAAAAGTTCACAAATGTTTTTGCTTTGTTCGAAAAGAAAACAGTTATGTTTTAGCATCAATTAGTAATAAACATAGAAAAACAAATAATAATATAGGCGCGTTCTAATTTAATTTAAAACCTGTCGAAAATAATAATTAAAATCCTAAGCACGTGTCTACAACTTATACGAAAAATTAAAATTCTAAAAACCTGATCATCTCGAAACAAACCTTTTTTGTAGACCGCACAAAATCATAACTCACAAAATTATTATACGTATCTCAATTTCCCAATAAGAGAAATCAGTTGCCGTATAAATAACGCTACAAATTTATTAATTTTTCTCTATGTACAACATAGATGGTTCAAACTCCCACCGCACAGCACGACGCCAAGAAGAGCCGAGATTCAAGATCCGAGATCTTCTCAATACTGTGAGATGGCGCGGTGAGATAGAACCAGCGACATCTTCTTACTGTTCATTAATTTATTATTGCGTTTGGCTTATTATCCAATGACCTTTGCGGCTGATGTTCAATAACATAACTCATATTCTAGAACCTGTGATATTTTTACAGCCTTAATGGACGCAATTCGTATGCTAATCACAAACTTTGAAACTGTGTCCTGGACGATATGAGCTATAAGACCTGTTCAATCTAATGCTGTTTTTGTCAACAAGATTCTGAATTTGTTGTTTTTATAATATCACCGGTCGACAAATTTGTATTTTGTTAAATCAATAAATTATAACAATATTCAAATTTTCATAATATATTTTTAATGCATGCTTTTGCAATATTCATGTATTCGTTTTAAATTTGAATACCCAATAAATTTTAAAAGTGAATCGAGTTTTAAAATTATTATTCAAAACTATACATTTTTAATAAAAAAATTGTATAATAAAGAACCAGTTTCATAATTGTCATTTTATTTTGTGAGAAAGAAGTTTGGGTCACGATGCGTAGCGGAGTGACCCAGCCCTTCGAACACAATAAACAACAATTATGAAACAATTGTTTTATACTATTTTTATATTTTGCGCCTTTATTAATACAAAAATCCATGTTTCAAAATTCAAGGAATTTAGTGTTAGTTGGTGATACTAATGTGACGTTTGAAAATTCAACACTTAACCTAAAAGAGGAAAATTGTTGTACTCTATTTATTTGTATCTTCAATTCAGTTATTTTAAAGAATATGTTAAGGAAAACTAACAACTACAATAATAATAAATTAATATAGCCGATCTCGGTGGCGTAGTGGCTATGTCACTAGCCTAGCACGCCACTGGACGTGGGTTCGAATCCCACTGAAGAGCATGGTCGTTTGTGATGTTTACATAAATTCACAATCATCCAATCATGAGGCGGCATATGACCATAGTAGTTAGTCCGCCTCTCATCTTCGTAATAAAAAAAAAAAACAAAAAATTAATAAAAATCAGTAACAAAGATTTCATTTGGACCAAAGGTATCGGCTGTTATCACGGACAGTGATTTTGAATCTGATGACAACAAAATACAGAAAAATATTTTAAATAAAAATTGTAGGTAATACTATTCAAAATCTTTTTGATTCCAATGAAATTAACTCTATCTCATTTATTTACTAAGGCCTGAAAATCTTCAAATAATCCATTACTTATTGTTGATGAATTGTTCCCAAAATGTAATCTATTCGTAAACAGAAACATAATACCTCTCTTACATATGTATGTGCGGGAGGTGAAAATCGTAGAATTTAAGATATAAATACGACGAATAAAACAATTTTTCTTTGTATGTTTTTAACTGGACCAAATGATATGATTCTGGGATCATATAGGTAATAGAACTCTTTTCCATTAATGTATTAGGTATTAGATTTTTATAAATATTTTTCATTTCAAAATCATTGAATGTTAATTTATTTATATTTTCCTATCAACTTTCTAAGCGGAATGTACAAAAAAGATAGATGGCCCAACGACTGTCGCTCTTCCTTTCTCACTCTCTCACTCTTTCTCGGCTCGCATTTTAACGATAATTAGCGTGGGTGCAATAGTTTTGAAATAGCAGCTCTCTGTCAATGCTATATTTTTTTTCTATTTATACTTTTCACAATAATGTATACGGTGTTGGTTTTCCTCATTCTTTTAACACGAATCATTTAATTTGATGAAAAATTATGTAAATAAATATTAATATAAAATAGATCTACAGCCTCACAAGACAGAGTAAAGAAATAAACAAAATGAAATATTTTCTCGACATGTTCTTGTGAATATTTTAGAACGTAGTTCAATAAATCGAGAGTGGAGCCTGAGAAAATGTTGGTCACACACGTTAGCGTAGCATAACGTACCATGTACCCCAGGAACTTGGACGTAACAACGTAACATAACATAAAGGTAGTGTCCCACACTGTCACGCGGTGTACGGTTACAACAGCCATGAATTAACCCTAAATATTTTTGAAACAAGCGACACTCAACACGACGAAATATTTTACTAATATTTACGGGAAATTCTTAACTGCATGTCATCAGAATTCGAATCATTATAAATTAATACATTCAATATTGGATATTAGAAATTTTCCTACCACGCTGTTGTAGAAAATATCGTGTTTCTGACAATTATAAGCCGATATTATTCATAAATATTTTTGTAACGATTATTAATAAGCGATTAAATTTAATTTAAGGCCGTATGCTAATGTTTTATACTTATTTTTTAAGAGAAAAACAGTAGAAATATACATAATTTATTTAATAGTTAATATATTTACTTACATTTTGTAGCAATAATATGGGAATTCCTAGGAGAGAAGCACACGAATCCTCACACTGCAAAACCCGGCACTGAACTGTTTCATTTGGAACGACGAACGAAATAATAATTTTGTTCAAACTTAGCCAGTTAATTCCTGAAATACGATATTATTTCGATAAAATCAGGTCGACGCTGACGTCTTTTATTATTGCAGTATACAATATTTGAAATGTAAAGAAATACAAAAAACAATTGAAAGTCAACATTAACTTTCACTGCCATAATTACAAAAATAATGCTGTTTCAAATACCAAACATAACAAATTAAGAACTGTTAAAAATATGTATCACTTTACTCTGAAAAAAATTAAATTTTCAAATATGCAATACAGTACTTTGTTTATAAAATTATCATAAGGATAAATGAAATTATTTTTGGTTTTATTTCTGTATAATCTAGTGGCTTTTCTCGAAATTATACCCACTAGTGGGTAAGCTGTTACTTTCCTTGTTTAAAATCGCATAGTTATAGAGCATTTATTGAGAGGTGTTGTATAAAAAACATTTATAAATATTTTTATGTGTTGACAATTTTTAGAAACAGTAAGCATTTGAAAACACGTAGGTTAACTTTCTTGGAACCGTCCCTGACCGCGTGGGCCAGCAATACTCAACCACAGCCACCTTTATGAAATGCATAAATACGCTAATAAAAACAACTCGTTGATTTTATTATCGGTGTGAAGGAATGTGACAAGTTAAGAGCAACCCCTGATCTTAGCGATTATTTTTTACTATATGAATATATGGGATCGTTAAATTAAAGAGTCGCGCACAGAGGGAGGCCCATGTCTACGGGAATTATAATTAGGTGCATCGAGGAGCCTGTGACAAGACAAGGTCGCAACGCGAACTCAAATGTCTGGAATTTATGGGGCTCTGATCTTGTTAATGCGAATTAGTGTGAATGGCGCTCGTTTTAATAAAGAGCAGACATTATAGTTTGGATTTGTGATGCCAACATATTCTTTTTGGACTTTTAATGCTAGAGAAGTTTAACCTTGGGTGTAGTTTCTGAAGACACAATCGGATTGTAACCACAGTTGTATTTTAAGAATAAAATTGTAAAATAAGTAAATTTACAATTATGTTACCTCAAAATTATAATAAAAACTATATGTAATCTTATAATTTTATAGTATTTTTAATTTTAAATCTATTTTTTACGAGACTCGCCATTAACGTGACGTAAAAAATATAAGGCTGATAAACCATAACCTATACTTTACATGTACATTTAAGTATTTAGTATTTACAAAATTTAAAAAAGACTGATATTTAGATATGAATTGTACCGGAGGTCTACTTTTAATTTCGCTTAAGTTTTTACCTATTAATTTTGGAGCAAAAGTGGTTAGAATATGCAGAATTATAATCTGCTCCAAATGAGCCTAAATTTATTGATGTGATAATTTTCTGTCATGAGATAGACGTAAATTAAAATGTATAATTTTTTGTTATTTGCAGAGTGCCATGGGATATAAACATACAAACTGTCGTATTGTTTGAGTTTGACAAATAACTTTAGGCATTATTTTATAATTATGAACTTGTTCAAATTATTTCTAAATGGTAAATATATCCATGATTACTGAGAAATAATTTAATTAAATCAATAATCATTAAAACTATGCCAAATGTCATCTGTCAAACTCACCTGTGTTTGTATGTTTGTTTCCCATGGCAAACAGCTAAAAATTATACATTATATTTTATATCTTTTTCGTGACAGAAAAGTATTACTTCAATCAATTTAGGCTCGTTTGGTGCAGTTTTTAATTCTGAACATTTTACCTATTTACACTTTTGCTCTAAAATTCTTGGTAAAAACTTAGAGCACAATTTAAAATATTTAACATTGTATTTCTTATAGCTCAAAAAAAAAAAATATAGACACCCGGTATGTTGCATTTTATCTGGAACAGTGCGGTGATGTATATAATTGGTATACATTTTAAAACATTAATGACAGAAAAGTAAATATTTTATCTTAGCTGAAACTCACGATACAAAGCAATAAATATTTGGTCTAGAACACATTATTAAAGAATATTAATAATTTAAATCACTTACAACTAAAACTTAAAATACTCAACGCTATCTTAGTCTTTAATAAATTATGCGATGAGGATTCCTTGCGCAAAATGGTATGAGCAATTACACCACAATCATACATCATGGCCATCATGGCTTGTTACAAATTCCACATCCGATCACGCTGTCGAACGCCGATATAAATAACATGCACGGCCACCCTCGTGGTTCACGTGCACGTGGAGGTGTGAATGGTGGTGGAGGCGGTGGCGGCGGCGTGCAGGTCCCCGACCGCGCCGCGCGAACCATAAATCCCCAGCGCCCCGTGAGCCAGGTAATTACCGCGCCTGATCTATAGCGCTCAGGTGAACTGAACGTACAAGAACCGAGAGTGTGAAGAGGAGTGTACAGTCGTATACCACCCTTATGTGGATGATTGCATGACGATAGGAATGAAGCACGTAAAACAAACGCAGAAATTTGCACATTTCTTGAAAATTCGATGACTGACATCAATAAATTGTAAAGGCTTTTGGATTAAGTTCTGTAAAATATTTTTTTGCCGATTCACATTAAAAGCGCAACATTTTTGACAGATAACAGTCTGTAAAATATCAGTTTTATTATCTAGTAAATAATAGTTATTTACTTTACAAGTGGGAAAAGTAAGGAATTACCCACGAGAAAAATTTTAGCTCATGAAGCCGATTTTTTGTGCGATAACTTTCAAAATAGATATTAAAAATATCACTAAGTCAATATTAGTTCCAAATCGGCAAAGAAATAATGTGTTCAACATGGAACCGAACACAGATATATAGCTTTAGCAGCTTCGGAGTAAATCTGATATTTTTTTGTCTAGTTCAACAAAAACTATTATTTCGAATTATGTAATAAAATATATTTTTTTATACCTGCTATTATAAATATCTTTAATATCTGGCAAAACTGTCATGACAAATCATGTAAAAAAAATTAATCTACATAGTAACGTAAACAATAAATGCTAACCAATCTCTATGTAAACGTAAACGAAATACGTCTAATATCACACGCGCAAAATTATGAAATGAATCAAAATCAAAATGTTGCTTTCCAGTTTTTTTATAGAATATGATGCAGGTATGATAAAAATAGTATATGATTAGAACGTTAAAAGCACTCCGCTTCGCGTCGTGCTCTTCAACTAGTCGTACGTGATTTAAAAGCTTACTTATATACTTGTATCACAATATACTATTTTAAAACTTAATCCAAAAGTCTTTATAATTTACTGAGTTCTGAAAGTTTCTTCAACTTAACACACTGATCTATTTTCTATGCAAACTGACATCTGTGAGTATTAAACAAATTGACCTATATATATATATATATATATATATATATATATATATGTCAAATGAAATAAATAAATATAACATCAATCGTCGCTATTTGCCCATTTTGGACGTGACACCATGCTTTCATAGATTTCAGTAAATGATACATTTTTACGCGCAAAAAGCAGTAACCTGCAAGGGGAACCAAAGTTTAAATGGCATCTATGGGATTCAAACTGAGGATCATGATACTGAAAAAAAAATGTATATAACTTCGCTCCAATCACACATGGAAAACATCAACTCAGGAATTAAATTACAACATTATGTTTGATATAGTTCAACTCTAAATTGAATCTACCAACAGGTCGCGGGCAAAACTTCATCTGAACTGGCAGAGAAGCAGAGTTATAAAACAGCATGATGCAGTCTCAAATTAAGGTGCACTATCCGGCCTGGCGGTGCATATAATTCAGTACGATGGCCCGTCACAGACACGCGGTTAATTTGACTCATTCTCCGCTTGATTAATAGTTTGGAAAATATATTTTTCCAGTGACACTATTTTAATTTAACGATTAGCTAAATGGAGTGGATACCATAGTGAGAGTAGAATTTATGGCGCTAGGATCGCAGTTGGACACCGCTACACGGGGTGTCCTCACGCACACGAGCGCAGGCGCATGCGCAACCACAACGAGCATTGTATTTAACGCTCGTGGATTTTACAAGTGTTACAGCTTTTAAAAATTGCACCCACGCAGGGACGGAATCTCTATAATTCAATCTTCAACCGCAATAAGTCATTCGGCAGGAAAAATACGCTCAATCTGGAATCTGTACTATTTGAACCAACGATTTTATAAGTAAACTGAAATATGGAGATCAAATGAAATACCAACAAAGAAAAAATTGATGTGGGCACCACACTACTTTCTTATGTATACAGGGTGGAATGCAAAATAGGAAACACATTTTTCTCGGAAGTTATTAAAGATACCGAAATATTGTTTAAATAAAGTTTTTAATAAACCAGCTAAATCTGTATAAATTTGGTAAAAAAAGTTTAAATTTCGTAGATATTGCCATATTTGTACTTTTTTTTAATGAAATACGCTGTATATTATTGCATTAATTAATAGAAAATAATTTTTGCTTTAAAAAAGTTTAATGGTTCTTACCTTCTAAACTTGATAGTTTTTGAGATATAATTGTTATTTAGACTTTTATACAATTATTACACTGTTAATTCTATTTAAAAAAAGACTGTTACTAAGTAAAGCGAAAATGTATAACTGATTTTTCTATTCTGTAAATTACCTGTTAATTTATAAGGGCCTGTTAAAAATTTTAACCAATGAAAAAGTATGTGTCAAATGAAATTTTCAATTTTTATTCAATAACGTCTATTATCATTGGTTAAAATTTTAGCAGGACGTTAAAGGTTAACAGATAAGATATAGAAAAGGCCCCAATGATAAACGTGCAATGTTAAATTGCAGTATTCCATATTAAAAACCTATTCCATATTTGGTTATTTCTCTATAAAACCAACTGAACACGTATGACTTGTTCCTTGAGCATGACGTTATTTTGACAATTATTTGACATATAGATGTTAAGCCCGTTTAATTTTTTGTTCTATGATTTTATTTTTAAATATTTTCTGTAAACTGAACTGTAAACAACTACATATATACCTTCTTAGCAACGAGTCCGGTAGGTATGACTTTACGGCTGGATGGTTGGTAATTCAAAAAAAAAAAAAAATCACATAGAAAAAAGTTGATTGCCACAATATCAATATTTATCTTACGTATAGTGACAGCAGTTTAGATATTTACAACGACAATATTTTATTTACGTTAGTAATGTGATATTATTTTCGATTGCTGCTTCAACAATCAAAATATTTACGTTTTTATTAATAATCTAATATTGTTGCAGTATATATTTAGATCATATTTATGCTATATTGTAAAGAATATAATATATATATATTCAAGTCAACTAATATTACTATTTCAAACAAGATATTTAATTATGATAAATATATATTATTGTTGAGAAATAAATATATACGTATTGTTACAGTAAGAATATATAAATTGCTGTCACTATACGTAAGATAAATATTGCTATTGTGGTAATCCATTTTTTTCTGCATTTATCGAGCTTCAAGACATACCAGCAGAATGCCACACTCAAAATGGGTAAGTGGTTTCATGTTATATTATACCCCGTTGCTTAAAGAAATTAATGAAATAATGTGAAAAATTAGTGAAGATTCCGCAGTCAAAATTCAATTTAAAACGTCGCTTGCATAGTGATTATTTTAATTTCATTGATAGCGTGTTATATTTACTTACGATGAGAACACAACAGTATCCAGCAACAGAGAATGTTATTTTAGCACAGAGCATCACGTTTCGTGGTAATGTATGCAATTCTGATAAAAGGTGAGTAATTGATTTAAGAAATAGCCAGAGCAACGTTATTAAATTAACCGGAACAATGGATAATTCTGGTGCAACGATGCTCTATAATTTCTATAACGCTATCAACCCACACATTTAATTTACTCCGTTTCTCTGCTCTGCCAATGCGCAGAGTCAGGTGCTTTACTCTTGCTCTCCTAGATACGGAATATTGATATGAAATCAACCTGCCACGGACGAATATTCAGCGTTTGTTAACAACGGCACGACACTATCAAATGTTTCGATCTTATTGTGTTTATTCTTCAAATTGTACATTGAGTAATAATTGTTAATTGGAGAAAAATTTTATGACTCTATTGAAATTCGGTCAGCACTGTATTCTGCAGCATTTTCCCAGAGCTTTCAAATAAAAATTATTTTTAAATATTTCTACATTTTAATTTTGTTAACGTCACAAATGTGCTAAAAATATAATAAGCACTGCTATCTATAAATACGCGAATTCAGGTGGAAATTATTTAAGTTTTGTATCTACAATAACTCAAAATCTAATAAAGATAACATCTTGAAATAAAATGACTGTTTAGCAATTTATCAACTGAAAGTGGCTATTTACTTGAAGAACTATCATATACAATAAATAATGACATATTCAAAAAGATGTAGAATAATATCTGCTATAATTTTTTAAGGTGAACGATTGCGTGGGCGTCCGAGGAATAAATGGTTAGGTATATGATAGATGGTTTATTGCGTGAACGAATGATTCTGAGTGTGAAGAATAGACGAGTATGTATGTGTCGCACTATAAGTATGTACGTATGTATAATTTTCATTTGAAACTTTTTCTTTATTTTATACCGTTTTCTAATTAAAATGTGCGGGAAATTATGAGACAGCAACAGATTCTAATATCATTTTCAAATTCAAATTTTCAAATATTATTTAAAATGGGATTTAGCTAATAATTTGTTTTCTACAAACACCTAGTTAAAGAATTTTATCAAATTTTATACTTACAGATTTAGACCTTGAATATTCACAATTCTCGAAAAAACATTTGCATTGTAATCATTGCTCAGTAGATGGAACTACGACATTTGATATTGTTCGCTTTTGACAAATGTATTTTCGAGATTTGTAACATTCGTCATTTGTTATTTTACCAACATTTGTTTTTTGTATTTTCGGTAAATGTATAATTATTCCTCATTGAAATTTTCGACATTTGTATAATACAGATATGTATTTTCGAGAAATGTATATGTTCCCGATTAGATTTTGGTGGCTAGCTATCAACCGAAAGTGGTAGTTTACTTGAAGAAGAATTTTAAGCATATCTCAGTAAATAATTATGATTATATTTATGATTACGTACTATATTCATTCTTTATGGTATATTTATCATTTGACATGCTACAAATGTATTAAATAAACATAAAGTAGTAAATAATCTCACCAATAATATTATTATCAGTTTTTAGTGCCCTACCGATTAAGGATATACCTATTGGAGGAAGGATTTAGTGCCTTCATATTAATGATTGCGCAGCAATGAAAGTAGGAATAATAAAGGAAGTAATTATATCAGTGAATGAATGTAAATAGGAAAGCAGGTGATAAATTTAAAGTTGAGAATAGGAGAATTGTAGCTAGCACTGGCGTTATTAGCATCACATAAAGTGGTCTACTAAGTGCCAATAAATCGTTCGAGCAAGCTGGGCTAATTTATCAAAAGCAACCGGCAATTTCAGAAAAGCTCGGACCAGCCATGATTATTCAATACATATTACATTCTGCTTGCGTCGCGAATACAGATAATGGCGTCCACACGATTCACCCAGAGCTGCGCCGTGGAAATTGAAATATAAATATCAATTACCTCGCTCTAACCTATCATTTCAATCAAATTAATTATTCAATTCTCCGTTCCATAATTTTCACCTGACGTTTGAAATTACCGCAACATGTTGAAATTTGAAATAAGGGTTTGTTGTTTCGGATAGCTGTTAGATTATCTTCCGTTGCAGAACACGATTTAAAACAACTAGTAAATAAAATATCGTGCGAACCTTATAAACAACTGATGCTGCTCTTGTAACCGTTACAGAACAATGATTTAGTTTATAGCAAAAATACGATAAGCAAGGTGAGATACATCCTGTGTCAATGGAAGAAGAGTTATTTATATACTTAGAATGCTGTATTTTATACTATAATGCACAAAATTGTCATGATTTATATCAATAAATCCTAACTGTAACCCTGAATATCATTTTGAAGTCAATGAATTAACAAAGATTCAATTTTTTTCTTACCTTCCGTCACGTACCTGTATGGGAAAATCATGCTAAAAATTCGATAGTGAGTTTTTAGCGAATGAGTATGTTTTAGGGTCCCTACAACACGATAATAGTTAATACTTTCACGATGTCTGTGTGTATGTCTGTCTGTCCAACACAGAAGTCTATCGGTCTGTGTGGATCCTGGAGTTAGGGTTTCTCAAAAACTACGACACTAAAAATTTTGATATTTTGTATATCAATTGAATCCCCTTGGGATGAGCTGATCAGTTTTTGGTGATAATCCAATAACCGGTAATGGTAGTTTACTTGAAGTCCTATCAAGTTATTTTGAAATATATCAGTAAATTGTGGCTTAATGACAATTTTCGTTATTAGAATAATGTTTCAAATGTTATTATCTACAATTGTTGTTTGAAACATTTTTCTCTAACTATCACCATTTACGAAGTATAAAACGTTAAAGATAATTATATATTGACATTATCTGCTAACCTGCGCTTAAAAAAAACAAAGCTTTTAAAATGTCACTTTTTGACATTTGTCATAATTGAAAACTACATTTTTTTAAGGATGGTAACGTGTCGGACTGTGGATCGTGAGATCCTCAGTTCGAATCCCACTGCCGACAGTTACAAATTTAAATTTACCCCTGTGGTTCCCCCTCCACTAACATCCTTGGGGGCTATGATTTGACGGCTGGTAACCGCACTTCATACGCAAAAATATATCACTTACCGAGATCTGCGTAAGCAGAGTGCCACACCCATCATGGGTAAAAGGCGTGATGATATATTTACTTTATTTATTATTTATTTATTCTGTGCCAGCATATACAAAAAACATTTATTAAACTAGTCATAATATTATAGTGGATTGAAACAACAGTATTTAGTAATAATTAAAACTACTACTTAAATTACCCCAGCCGGTTTCTTCTTCTAAACATTCCTAATGATCTTGCACAACAATAGAACACAATTTCAATGATCAATTTAGATACAAATACCGAAAACACTTAAAAAAATCACCAAACTGTAACAAAATGTTCAATTAACAACCATTTTGTAGAACAAACATCAGTGCCAAATAAATATTTATAGTTAATTGCTATATCACCAACAGATGACGCCATCATATTGAATTCGATAATGTAAATCATTTATTTTAATATATTTACCAAAATGAACATGATAAAATTTCAGATTTCAAATCAATCTCGGTTCTACTTACCGGTGATTTCAACTCATGAACAGCGCACGAAACACAAAAAATACGATGTACTCGTATCTTTAGTTTATAAATTAAAATATTTATATTGGTTTTATCGCAAAAAAAACTGCATTATTTTACAATTTAATTCGCCCCGAATCACGTCTACCCTATTTGCCGAAGATTTCAACGCCGGTCAGTACACCAAACGCTACATGCTTTTTTGTTATTAATGTTTAATAGTAAATATCAAGAACGGTAAGGGCAGTTTACCGAAAGAAGAGAAGCTTCAATTTTGTCTGACGTCGGTCATTTCTTAACGTTCGTGATGCTTATACATACAATTTTTTGCACAATTGTAGAATGCAAAATATATTTGATTATTAATTTAAATAACTATGAAGATTTCTTAATATTTAAATGAATACAACGTTTGAACAGCCTCTAAAACAAATGTTAAACACTTACTTAAATAAATTTCAAATTAAATAGCATTTGCGCGATCATCAATACGCATGCACACAGAGTGTCAAATAATATACGAGTAGGTCAAGAAATAGTTCACAAATTTTACAGAAGATAGCACTAGAAGTCTTATCCTAAAATTGCAGAAAACAATTTTGACGGTTCTTCCAAAAATAGTTAATTTTTCAGAAAAGTTGTATTAAAAAGAAAATGTTAGCTATTTTTTTCTCTACAGTTATGCCTTTTTTTTATGACATTAACTAATGCAGTAAAAAATATGATCAAAGCGTGTTCGTGATTTGTTTCAGTTGTGTGGCATTTCACGGTGATATCTGTCAAAAATGTCAAGACCAGTTTAATATTAGTTTTTTATAGTATTATTGTACGAATTATATACTTATTAATTAAATGTACTTATCACAATAATTTATTTAGTTAGGTATCCTTTTTTTGTTATTTTTTAAACATAACCTAATATACAATGCAGTCAATATTTAAGAACATAGTTTGTCAGGCACGTTATTCTAATTATTTAAATTATTCCAAATACACAGTATATAGAAATTTATATTCTCTATGTATTAATACAAAGAGTAGCGACAATAAATCTAAAGGACATAATCGAGAAGGTCGGCAGGTTATTAAATATGTACTACTTACTGCATCAGCATATTTGGGATATCATTTATTTAAAAATAAATCACTACTACCTACTGTTGAAGCTGCTGAACCTGTAAGCGGCCTATTTGGGAGACGTAAACTATATAATTTCATATCAGATGTTGTTGAACAATCAGCACCGGCTGTTGTGTATATTGAAATCAAAGACATGGGACGTCTTGATTTTTTCACCGGTCGTCCCATGACAACATCTAATGGCTCTGGATTTATTATTAAAGAAGATGGTTTAATATTGACAAACGCTCATGTAGTTGTAAATAAACCGCGTTCGAAAGTTGAAGTTCGTCTGAATAGTGGTGAAACATACACTGGAGTTGTAGAAGATGTGGACCTCAACAGTGATCTTGCTTTAGTTAGAATTCCAGTTAAGAATTTACCTACAATGAAATTAGGAAATTCAAGTGATATGCGAGCTGGAGAATTTGTTGTTGCAATTGGAAGTCCACTATCTTTAAGTAACTCTTGTACGTCGGGTGTGGTAAGTAAATAATTAATTATGGTCAATAAATTAGTAAAGTTTATTTTTTATTATTTTTAGATTAGTTCTACACATAGAGGATCAGCAGAACTTGGCCTCCGCAATAAAGAAATGGTTTATATTCAAACAGATGCAGCTATTACATTCGGAAATTCGGGTGGACCCTTGGTGAACTTAGACGGAGAAGCAATAGGAGTCAACAGCATGAAAGTTACCGCTGGTATTTCATTTGCTATTCCAATAGATTACGTAAAAAATTTCCTAGCACAAAGTAAAGGAGCAAGACAAACGTCTGCTATCGCAAGGAAAAAGTATATGGGTATCACAATGTTAACTTTGACTCCACAAATACTACATGAACTTCACGAAAGGCAGCACCCGATTCCAAATGATGTAAGGCATGGAATTTTAGTTTGGAAAGTCATTATTGGATCCCCAGCTTACTTGTAAGACATTTTAATAATTATAATGTAGGATATATTCATTGTTCATTTTAGAGGTGGATTGCAACCGGGAGACATAGTAACGCACATAAATGGAGAACCAGTAACTCACGTGAACGATATTTACTCATATTTAGGACAGGCAAAGAAACAAACGTTACAATTAATGGTTATTAGGCTCGGTCAACGATTTGAAGTTTCTGTAACACCCGAGGATACAACATGAGTGTACATATATATGAATTGATTATTTTTTCATGTCAAATAAATATAAATTGATCACACCAATGCATTTATTTCTATACACTTAACAAATAAATAACATACACGTCGGCATCTTCTACTAAAATGCGTATGTATTGCTAAAAAAATATTAGCTACAGGCATAGTAGTTTTGTATAATAAAACATATAATTATAACTTTGGTGGTTGATTTGGTATAAAATGGCATTTACTTAAAGCTCCAATCTAGTATTTATTCATTTTCGTTTCTGAAAGAAAAACCTGAAAATATAAACATCTTTTTACTATAGAGTTTATGAAAAACGAATTGTAGTGTAAATACTTAAGGAATTATTGCACATGTTAAAAGAAGAGAAAAGATTTTTTCTAATACCATCTCCCAGGAGATATCCGAAGCTACCAAAACCAATTATTAGAGACAAGCAATTATAACCATCTATCCATTAGATGCGAGATAATATACTTGTGATGAATGAAACTAGAGTGACCTGTCTTTTAAATATAAATTTCCTACTCAAATAATATAATGTAGAAATAGAATTAAACATGCATTTTAAACAAACTTAAATATAGAACTTTTATCCATAAAAGAAAAATATATAAACTAGTACACCTTTGTAACAAAAATATAAAAAATTACTGGCACTTTTCGCAGACTAGACTATTAAAATTAAACTAAAAGCACTCTATTGACGAAATTTTCAATCGATTTGAATTATTTGTAACGATTCAAAATAAATCTTAAATTATGTAGCTTTTGTACTAGTACAGATTATTTTCTTTCCATTTAAACATATATTATTTTATCACGAATATTTCACATTAAATTAATTTGTTCTCCGACAATAAAATATATGTAAAATAATATAAATTATATCGATTCACGCACAATATCAGTCATTAAAACAAATTCAGCAGAAATCGCACGGCGAGAATATAATCGAAATTCAGTCGAAAATGCAAACCGAAAATTATAAAACTATTCTTTGGTTTTGCGGTTAATAGGTTAAATGGCATCGCAATCGCTTTTAGGATATATAAAAATAGTACAATCTACATATTAGAAGCTACCAAGACAAATTTCGCTAGTTAAAAATAGTAATTATAATACAACAATGAAATCAAGATGTCAGCTCTTCAAGTAACTCTTCTGTGGACCTTTGTTCGTTCTTGAATTTTTCCATGTAATGTTTTGGAACTGTCCATTCCAAAAGAATTTGTACATTCCGTTTTAACCGTTCTGCCTCTGACAAATTGTCGTCTTTGCATGGATCTCTACCAGATCCCTCAATCGATTCATACAGGACATCATCAATCAATCGCTTATTAAATCCTAATTCATCTAAACGTTTTTGTGAAGAAATCTTTTTTAATAGTACGGCAAGTAAAAGGCGCATTCGCTCCAACGCCATCGGCGGCTCAATGTTAGGCTCCTCAATTTTTATCTTTTCTTCTTCTACAGTTTCCACAACACTCTTACAAATCTGCAAATGCTCTTCTAAGTTATTTTTCGTTTTATGAAACGTTTTACAAAGATTGCACAGGTATGGTTTATCGGTTTTATGAATGCACAGCATGTGCTTCTTCAGATGCGGCAACTGGGAAAATGCAACGTTTTCGCACAGCAAACAACGGAAGGGCTTTTCACCAGTATGCCGCCGTGTATGTAGTTTCAGAGCAGTGGAATGCGCGAATGCTTTCCAACAAACCTGGCATCTGTATGGCTTTTCTCCGCTATGAATTCGTTGATGCACCGTTAATTGTGATCGTTGTGCAAATCTCGCACCACATGCTGCGCACCCGTGCGGTTTGTCTTGATTATGCGTTCGCATATGTTGTGGCAAGTGACCTTTCAATTCCTTGTTGCAGATCTTGCAGTGAAACGCACGCACGTTGTTATGAAAACAGTTCAGGTGTTTCTTCAGCGCATCTCGGCGGATGAATGCTTTGCCGCAGATATCACATACGTAGTCCCGTACATCCATGTGTCGTTTAATGTGCAGTTTCAAATTTGCGGAACAAGTAAAAGCGGCCTTGCACTGCTTGCATGAGTACGGTCTAGAGCCCGTGTGTGTCCGCGTGTGCTGGACCAACTGGCCGCCTCTGGCGAAGGTCTTCGGACAATGCCGGCAAGCGTACGGACGGTCGCCAGTGTGCACCCGCATATGTAGTCGCAAGCGTTCCTTAATGGGGAACGCTTTTTGGCAGTAGTTGCATATGAAGAGATCGGGGTTGTCAATGTGAGAAGAGTGCTGTGATGCGTTGTGATTCTTTAAGGAGCCAGCTTGACGGAAGCGTTTGTTGCATTGACTGCATTCGTATGGTCTTTCATCTGAATGTGTTCTGATGTGTTTTCGGAGATCATTTTTTCCTAAAAACCTCTTACCACACACTTCACAGCGGTGTTTTCGAGATTTCTCTTTGGAATTTGTCATTTATGAAATATAATCATTCAACGCTACAGGAAACGAGCTAGCGTAAAATGGCAAAATTTGACTAGATGATTTGTAGGTAGTATTGCACTAGAATCCCAAATATTAACATGCAACCCATCCCATAGTGCAGTGTGCAAAAAAGTAAGTCACCAATCACCAGAAAACGTTAGTAGTAAATATAAACTATCGATTACTTTTTACTCATCGTTTCGCACCATCCTCATCCATGGCCGTACTTGTTTAGTCTCTCGTAATAACCTAGAAAACATTTTTCTCTTTAAAGTAGCAATTCATTCAATATGCAAATATAACAGCTATTACATACATTCTGAATACACAAACTAACTCAATAGTACATTATCAAATAATTGATAAATTAACTTAATTCATCATTATAAAAATAAACAACGTTAAAATATGTAATAGAAAATTATTGTTCTTAATTGTTGGAATATTGAAAGGTGTGGCATCAAGCTTAATTAATCAATATTGAATAGACACTTAATAATATCAAATATTAAAACATTATACATGTTACCTTATTTACGAGAGACCAATAAACAACATAAACTATGAAAACTATCCATTTATTTCTCTTGTGACATTACAAAAATCACCAACCATTTTAATCAAATAATCGCTAGGGGGACGCCATGGTAACGGCTAGCGGGAGGTTCAAAAAATTATAAGTGTGTGTGTGTGTGTTATTTAATAACGCAATTTGATAACTGAACATCATTCTAATTTATTGTAGCAAAGTACCCACATAATCGAAAATAATAAACAATTTTTATAATCAATAGTTTTAGAGCTGTCATCTACATTCTGAATTATAAACAAAAGAAACTACAAAATACAACTGCTGCCCAACAAATAATTCATAAATATTCTCTATCTGGTTCAGTTTTCTTTGCTTTCTTGTCCCTGGATCGCGGAAACCACCTATGTTTCGTAGTATGCGTGATATTCATTAATTCTTGTCTTGCTACATCAGGACTTTTTGTCTTGAAAATTTGTTTTAATTCAGATGTCATTACAGTTTTCAGTACTGTATTGCTTTCCTCAATTTTCTTTTCTGGAATAGGTCTCGTGCATTCATAAGGAAAATCTTTTCTTGGATGCCATGCCACAAATGTAGTACAGTCATCAGTTAGGACAATTTTATCATCTTTGGTCGAAATATATCTTGCTTGCTTTCCCAAATTATTAAGGAAACGTGTAGTTTTTAATAATCGTAAAGCCATATCTAAAAGTTAGGTTAACTGAGAATTATTTTAAAATTGACCAAATTATTTTGTTATAAAATTGAATTACATAATATAATTCAGTAACAAATTAAATACATTATTATTGTAATACCTTTTAATTGTTGTTATGATAATAAACCTTTCTTATTCAACACATTTGTAAACCTCACAATACCTGCATATATTTGGGTTATACAACAAATTCGAGGTTATGTTCTTCAGTAACATAAACATTCCAAACAATTGAATTATGTATAGGTATCATTTATTTAACAAAATAATCTTTAACGAATACATTTTGTAACAATGAAATAACAGAATTTTTTATATTAATTTATTAGTTTTTGAACTATGTACATAACGTCCAATGAATGATGAACATAGAATATAAAATTACGCTAATAGAAGCTACAATATTTGAAAACATTTAAATTTTTCCTGCGAATGTGCCTGCATCTAGCTGGTCGTTCCATTTCTCAACCCACGCATTGGGGCACATGGATTCAAAACATTTTTTGAAGTAGTTGCAAGGTTCGTATTTCTGGCCCTTGAGTTTCTGACAACGGTGGAAATCCAAATAACTCTGATAGCAATAACGAGTTTGGTTTGTATTAGGGAAACGCGGGTCGAAAGGAGCGGTTGCAAGTTCCTGTTTAATGGCCGCAGGCATGATGTCTGGAAGTAAAATTGTTGGTTTTTTACAATACAAGCTTCTTCAACAAAAACCTTACATATGGTGTACATTTTGCAGAAAATTCATTTACCAACTGTGTAACCATGTATAATTATGATTCTAATTCGGAATGACAACTATTACTTTGCGGACTTAAATCGGCAAAGTCTGAAGTCAATAAAATTTAAAAAGAACTAGTTCTTTACAATATTTACAATATTTCTACGACCTATCACTATATTTTAAACGCTTTCAATTTCGTGCTAAGTATAATTAAGAATTAAATTAAATGATAAATACAGCGCAGTAATTAAATTTAAAATAGTCCTACATCTACTTAACAAGAGGTCTTGTCTTTGAATCGTCATCACAACAAGCTTCTTTGTAACGTTTAACTTCTTTCATGTACACAGACCAAGCATCTTTAGGCTCTTCTTCAACTTCGCTGGGGTTCTTTAATTTTTGTACCATTCCAGTCTTTAACACTTTTCCGCCTCTGCGTTTACCGAAAATAGGGAGAGTCTTTTTAACTTCACTTGCACCAGCTTCTGTGGTTTCCACTTTCTTCTCCTCCTTTTCTTTTTCTTCTTGCATCTTTTTGAACATTTCTAAGAAACTTCCATCATTTTTAAAAGTATTTTCTTGGACAGGAACATCGTTCTGCTTGGAATATACTTTACGTATGTAATCCTGATTCTTCGGTACTTCAGGCACATAGTTCTTCGACCTGCTGTTTCGATAAAGCGAGGATTCGCGGTCGGAGTATGAGCTGGAACTCCACGATGGAGAGCGAGATCTGCTGTATTTACACCTACTGCGACTTCGAGACCTGGTGTATGATCTACGGTGATGCCGGGAACGGGAATAGCTTCGTGAGCGGGATCTAGAGTATTTTCGAGATTTATGGTGGTTGCGCCGTTTGTGGGAATAACGCCTGTGAGAACGACTCCTGTGGTGGCGGTCGTACCGCTTTGAGTGGTAATCACGATCACGAGATCGAGTGCGCGAATGAGAGCGACTGTACGAACGAGAACGGCTACGCCGATACTCTTCAGAACTTCGGCTACGGCTTCTACTGTACCTTCTGTAATTCTCTTTCATACTTTTTCCGTGGGTTTTGTCTTTAGATGACCGACTATATTGTTGGTCGTCCAACGTGCCTGGTGGTGGTGGATTGTTCCAAGCGCCACTGGCGGAAGCGTACGACATTCTCTACCTACAAGAGAACTTGCAGGTATAGTTATCTGAATTCTAACACAAATATTCAAGTCATCTTGAAACTTTGGTTGTCGTCGACAAAGCTGCATAAATGCAGAATCCTCACATCCTCCATTGTATTCGAAGAATCCAGAAATACTTACAATTAATACAGGTACTAGAAACTTATTTATAATTTGTGATGGCTGACGACGATCATACCAAAAATCTTTAGAACCAAAAAATTTTCTTGCCAAGAAACCTCTTGTTAAAAAATAATTTATTCAACTTACGTAATTTGACAACATTAATACTTTTGTATTCCCTAATTCGTCAGAACACCTTGTATTAAGTAATAAGGTGGATTAGGTAATCAATCGATAATAACTAAATTTACAGAACGTATAGAGTTTGCAAAATGTACATCCATATTTATGCTTTATAAATAAAGTAAAATATAACTTAAAAATATACATTTAACGTAATATACCTGTTTTTTCTCACTATTGCTGATAAACTGCTACTGCTTTAGCACGAACAAAATGGCTACCAGTTTTCAGAGCAGACAGGATAAATTTTTGACGCACAATGAGAATGAGCAGGAAGAAGAACTACGATCTAGCCATCTAGTGGTAAACAAGTAAACAATTATGAGCTAAAATTTGACGTTTATGCAAGAACAGCTGTCATGTCAAATATGTCAAATTTTAAAAGATAAATTCTGATAATTTATATTACTGCAATGCATATTTTTAATTTATTGACGCCGAGAACATTCTCATTGTTTACCTAAAAATTCACTCTGACATTGGCAGCATTGTAGAAGTGAAAACAAAGGCATTGTACGATGAATAATTTATAATAAGTATCCACTTTCAAAATTGTGTTTGCGTAATTTATCAGAATTGACACAGTGATATAAATTAATTTTAATAAAGTCATATCGCAATGTGTATCTTCTAGTATCATTCATCAACTCATGTCAATATAACCATAAAATTGAGACATTATTGTGCTGAGAAATATGTAAAAAGAGCTATTTAAAATGTTTGCAGACTACACAAAAAATTTTATCATTTACTACAATAATTTGTCTACGTACTATGTAATATGTGTGTTAATGTCAGTAACAGCTATTATTTTAAGCTGGATATATCATTTTAAAAATGTTCCAACGGACTACGACAATGTTGACAAGAAAGAAATTTCAAAAGAAAATTTGGAAGATGAAGAATCAGAATTTAAACATATTTTGAGCACTTTTAAAGAAACTAAAAAACAAACAATAGAAAAGTTGGCTGCAAGCTTAACAGAAGATCAAAGAGAGGAAGAAAAGAAGTAAGTATAGCTTGTTAAATTAATATATCTGTAACTTGTATTTTTATTATTGTAGAGCCGAACGTGAACAACTAGCAGCAATTTTAAAACTCCTTAAAGAACAAGAGGAAAAATTTCAAGTGGCATCAATGGAAGAATTGGAAGGACAACTTAAACTTTACAGATAATAACTAATTTTTTAATTACTTATTGCATTTATAACAGTGCCATTTATATTATACAATAAAATATATCATTGTACATTTTATATTACGCTATGCTATATAGACTTATTTGTATTTATTATGACAGTCAAGTAAATTATGATCTTTTTATATAATCGATATTCAGTTTTTTCTTTACATCACCTGTCATATATTTTATAACATGATCATCTTCAAAATTTTTGTGTAAATTATCAGCAAGATGTACGTAATCAGCATTATAATTGGTGTACTCATGAACGCAGTTCTGTTCGGCTACATTAGAACCATTCGGCAACATTACGTTGTACAGCAATGACAAAATATAAAATCATTTAAAAAATGACTCGTCTTCGATCATTTCTTCGCAAAGTTTTTGGTTTAGCATTAAAATCTGGAGGTCCACAGATTGCAAGAAAAAATTACACAAGAATAATGGTAACAACTGGTATAATTGGTTTGTCATCATTATTTTTTTGGCAAAATTATCGGAACAATTTACCTTTTCATCAGTTCATTCCAAGTCCTTTTAATTACGCAATTAACAGTCAACCAAAAGAAAATCACAACTTCATCGTAACCGTTACACAAAAATGTTCACCATCAGTCGTAGCTGTTGAAGTACAAAATTCTAGCAAATCGTCACCGGAAACTGGTGGACCAATGTTAACTTCCACGGGCTCTGGATTCGTAGTTAAGGATGACGGGTGGATACTGACAAACGCGCATGTTATAATGAACAAACCAAATCCTATCATTAACGTCATTACGACTACCGGACAATCTTATAAAGCTACGGTTCAGGATATTGATTTAAAGCTAGATCTAGCACTTTTGAAAATTCCGTGCAATAATTTACCTGCATTAGCTCTTGGAAATTCGAAAGATGTGCTGACTGGAGAATGGGTTGTTGCATTGGGTAGTCCGCTATCTTTAAGACATACTATCACAGCTGGAGTGGTATTACTTTATTCATTAAAAATAATTCTTTTTAACATAGAAATTATTTATAGGTGAGTTCTATAAATAGAGAAGCAAAAGAATTAGGGTTTAATAACAATCACATGAAATTCATTCAAACTGATGCTGCTATAACTTTTGGACACTCCGGAGGACCTCTTGTTAATTTAGATGGTGAAGTAATTGGTGTTAACAACTTAAGAATTACTGCAGGAATTGCTTTTGCTATTCCAATTGGTATAGTAATTTATATTTTAAATTAGTTCTAATGTAATATTTGGGGTAAAATTTATAGATTACGTTAAAGGATTCTTGTTACGAAGTAAGCTATATTCGGTTGAAAATGCAAAAGAACAAGAAGCAATGAAGAATCCGAAATTCGGAATAACAACTTTAGCTTTAACCGAACAAGTTGTTAAAGATTTGCTCAAAGAACAAAATAATATTCTACCAGATGAAGTAGGAGGGGTTTTAATATGGAATGTGGTTCAGAATTCCCCTGCTGCCAAGTACGGAAAAATTAAAATTTAGATATTTAAATATTTACAAATTTTCGTTAAAATTTTAGGGCTGGATTAATAACAGGAGATGTTATTGTTGAAATCAATAAGTTAACAGTTACCAATGTAGCTGATTTTTATACAGCACTGTCGCTCTATGAAAAACAACCAATTACGTTTACACTTTATCGAAGAGGAATTAAAACTCAAGTTTGTTTCAAACTTAGCGATAAGAAATAATTACCACTAAATAGTTTTCATTTAGTCATTAATAACATTAATTCCAATCATATCTATTTATTAAAACATGCAATTATAAACCTTCAAAATATTTAACTTCTAATTATAAATACATTTTCCTAAAAAAAAACTGGAAGGAAATGAAATTTTATGCAAACAGGTATGTTGTCGATTAACTGAAATTAAAAATAAACAAAAATATCTGCGCAAGTACTACGAAGCTTTTTCTTTTTACATCCTTGATATATACTTGAAGAGCTAGGAATTTAAACATAATTTCGCGAATGAGCACTTTTCTCTTCGGTGAAATAAATTTTCTATGTCAGTCACTGATGTTCATAAAACATCAATTTAAAAATATCTGAAATTTTATTCCCTGTAGCATGGTGGCACTGACAAATAACAAGTAGATTCGAAAGTAGCTTTTTGAACTTAGATTTTAATTATGCGCGCATGGTTGGAACCACTTCGCGTTCGAATTTATTGCAAACGTACTCGTACTCGCTATATCGAAATCGTTCCATATAAGCGAACCGTAAAGCGTAACTCATTTCGTTCAATAATTGAAGCACGCAGTGTATTTGCCTATCAATGACTCCAAACTCTGGAGCCGCAGCTGTTGCCTGCCACAGCGAGGGATAATCACAGGAAGTGGAAAATTCGCCCCGATCAGCGAAATTAATCGCGTTGTGCCAGTACAACACGATATAGGCTGTTTTACATTTAAATAAATTAAAACTTTTTACCCGTAGCATACTTTAAATTTTATTGTTTTTGCAGGATTCCAAATACATTTTAATGCATATTAAGGTTTTGGTGTTTGAAAAGAATGATTTGATGACTGACTGCAATGTTCTAGTGAATGGTGTGAGACTGGAACAAGCGAATGATTTTGTATACTTGGGTAATATGTTTTCGGCGGAAGTCTGCAGTACGCAAGGTATTGATGTATATATGAGTGTTTATAATAGTGTGTTAATGTCTACATACCTGTATGATTCTGAATATTGGGCGTGGCTGAAAAATCATGAACGACGTATAATTGCTATGACGTAACTCGTGTGTTGTGTTACTTTTCAAATATGAAACATGCCAAAAATGTTAGTTCCAGCGTTGTTTGGTTTTTTCAAAAACCACGTGTTAGCAAAAAAAGAAAATGCCAAATATAATTTTTCATTAACGTGTTGTAATTCGCAGATGGTGACAGTAAGATAAAAATGTTTCAAACAACAATTGTAGATTTAGAAACATTATTCTAATAATAAAAATTGTTTATAAAATTGTAATTTACTGAGATATTTCAAAATAATTTGATAGGACTTTAAGTAAACTACTACTTCCGGTTATTGGATTATCACCAAAAACTAATCAGCTCTTCCCAAAGGAGTACAATTGATATATAACTCCACACAGACCGACAGACTGACAGACATACACACAGACATCATCGCGAAACCTATTAACAGCAGAATTTTTAGTGGTGTGCCAGTATAGGAATGTTTGAAGGAGATTGAATGTTGGTTGATTGTGTTTTTAAGTTTGCGTTACCCCACTGAGTGAGATATAGAATGATGTTAGGTATGTATGTATTAAAAGTAAGTATGGTGGAGATGTTTGAAGGATGTTTGTCTGTTTTGTGTTTATTTTTGGTTGATAAAAAATGAATAGAGGTCAAAGACGAGAGAAAAAGTAATAAGGCAGAGGCAAGCAAATAATTGGTGTAGCTTAGCGATAGAGCACGTTCGAACGTTGCGTACCAACGCGAACGACGCACGAGACGGCAGCCGGCGACGATCTGCAGGAGGTGAAATGCGGCTCCCGAAATAACCAGCGTCGCGACGCGGCGCGGGTGCGCGTGGTGCGCCAGTCGACACGGACCCGGCGTCGCGTTCAGTCGACGCTCGTAGTGCGGTCGTGACACGTGAACGTGAACCATGGGAGACGACGTGGCGTACCTGTCGCGCACCAAGGGCCGCTCGGCGTCGATCTGCGCCACCGGCTCCACGAGCATGGAGGCACTGGCGGCGGGAATGGCGCCGGCCGCAGCTAGTGCACACAACACCCCCGAGGGCGGGACGCCCACCGGTCGACGGCGTCGGCCGGCAGCTCGCTCACAGAGTGCCCGCATCGCCAGCGGCCGGTCCATCCGCCGCCGCGCCGCCGTCGCCGCTGCTGCCAACCACTCGGAGCTCAAGAGCCACTACAACAGCGAGCCCAAGCTCGCCGAGGACCATGACAATTCGCCCGCTGCCAGGCGACGCAACTCCACGAGGCGCGGAACCTCGGTGTACCACCGCAAGTCCACCGCTTTCCTCGAGATTCCAGATCAACGCACCGCCTACGGGTCTCAGCACAACAAACACGCGCCCGACGAGGAAGAGGACGAGGATTCCTACCGACTTCGCTCTTTCAGTTTCACATCTAAAGGTCAGTCAGAGATATGAACGCACTACGCTGTAGCTGTTTGTAAACAAAATAGTTTCCGCTGTTACTAAAAGCTTTAATAGTGTGTAAACACATATCAATCTCTAAAAAACATTTTCCGTTTCCTCTTTCAATAAAAACGCAACTACATTAACCTGGCGCAGAGAGTTTCATCACTTCATCAAATTGTAAACCAGTTTATTATTAGTTAAGCACATCGAATTGCCAATCAACTTACGCAACAATGAAATAGGTTACCGTGAAACTCATTACCAAGAAAATATCAACTCAGCAGACTTGTTGGTAACTTGACGTAACAAATTTTCACGCTAATGTTTACCGCGGCGTATTTTCAAAAATATCGCTTTGGGTTAATTGCGCTTCTGATGACAAACAGGATCGCATTTCCGAGCGGAGTTACAACAATAATCAATGGCTAAATTGAGCGGACCAGTGATTCCGGCGGGGGTCAAAGAACGTGTTGAGAGCCGAACTTTGCGTACACTCCACCGAAAAATGTCATTGCTAATCTGGCAAAGATACAAGGGTTTCTTTGATCACTGATCACTTATTATCACGCGGTGCCTCTCCATATCCTGATACTACATAAATATATCAACCATTTACCCATTTCTGGGCGTGGCACTCTGAAAAATTATAAATAGTATTTATTAATCCAGATATAAGTGAAGCTTTCAACGGATATTGTTGTTGAGTGTACTTGAGTGCCTACGGTGCATAGTAAATTAAATCGCTTCCCGAAGGAATATACCGTCGTTTAATGTCTATAGATATGGAATAATTTCAGTTTCAGGCCTTTAAGCACAACTGGGTCGGATTTTCATTTACATACAAGTGGCTGCTTTAAACCCTCATTTAGAAATGATGTTTCAAAAACATAAAACAACATAAAATTATAAATAATACTATAGGCGAGTAGAAATATTTATCAATGTATCTCATTATTAAAGCAAATTCCATTACGACAAAATAATAATAATCATTATATATCGGTTAAATTATGTTAAAATGATAGAAAATGATAACGTGTAAACAACTGTCTACACGTCCACGGTATAAATTTATTTATATAATATTGAGTCACATGAACAGAAGAAAACCCATTTTATAAGCATTTATAAATAGAAAGAAATAAATCCTGTCTATAGTAAAGAATGTACAGTTGCCCAAAATTATTTCTGAATGAATCACGTTTTCACAATTTTATGTCTTAGGGCCAATATTTCCATTTACAAATAAAGTAGGAATAAATTATTCGCCGAATAACCGAAAAATGTCGCATCGAAATCATAGCTCAAATGATACTTATTGTTCTAGCTATCATTTTTTGATGCGTATTTTTTTATTTATTCGTCAAATAACTTATTCGGAAGTTTATTCGTAGATGGAAATATCGGCCCTTATACAAGAAAAAATCTGTTGTGGGCACCACAATACCTCCCGCCATAGATTTCTTATCAAACAATGCAGGAACATGGATCAAAACTATCAAGAAACGCTCATCCCTTCAAAAAATTTAGTTTTCATTTTTGACGCATGTCAAAAAATTACATTTTTCAATCATTGTTTTATTTTTTTCAAAACGCACATATAGCAGATTTAAACGAAAATTTTTAACGTGTTGTAATTCGTAAAGGGTAATAGTAAGAGAAAAATGTTTCAAACAACAATTGTAGATAATAATATTATAATAACAAAAATTGCTATTGTTATAATTTGCTGAGATATTTCAAAAAGCCTTGATAGGGCTTCAAGTAAACTATCACTTCCGGTTATTGGATTATCACAAAAAACTAATCAGCTCTCCAAAGGGAGTTCAATTGATATATACAAAATGTCAAAATTTTCAGTTTAGTAGTTCCTGAGAAACAGTAACTCCAGAGAACCAGACAGAATGACAGACAGACAGACACGTAGACATCATCGCGAAACTATTAAAATCGTATTCTAAGGACCCTAAAAAATTAAGCATGATTCCTATACCTCCGTTACAGGATGTAAAAAGTTGAATTACTAAAGCGGATCAATTTTCTTAGGTAAACTTTTAATATCACCTATAAACGTCCGCATGTCCTGCACCCCGATAATAAAAAATATAAATACCTACCGTAGGAAACGTGCTGAATACATTTTATGTGATATACTCGACGCGAAAACGTGCCCGAAGCAAAGAAGAACCAATCTGTTTTATCGGTATAGAGGCAATATTTTACAGTGATTGCAATGCATCTTCTTCTTGCCCCTCACATGCCGAATAGGTCACAAGTTCATCCATCCGACGAAGTATTCAAAGTACGACTACAAATTTATTAGAACGACGCGCGTGAGCTTCAGTTTAATAGAAATATTTAGCATGCATACTTGTTAATCAATTTGATTTTGTATTTGTAAAATAAGCGTTCACTTATTTGCTATTATAAATATTTAGATAATTAAGCGCACTTGTGCAATAGTGCGAAAATCTGAAAATACTTGGAAGTAAATGCGAAAGCACTTGTTTTTGTGACGGAATATTTATTTTAAAACTAAATATATTAGAACAAAAATAGCCACAAAGGTAATGTTTTATAGTTTTCAAATTAACCATAGAATCTCAAACAAGGCTGAAACAAATTAATTTTTCTAATGAGCGTACATTTTAATTTTATAGTCAACCGTGCAAAACTTGATGTTATATTTTAACTAAGTCTTAATTAATTTCACACTAAATATTAATTATATTCTCGCACATCATTTTTCAATTTAATAATAATAATAGTTTATACATACCTATGTGATATTTCTGTTACATGACGTATGTCCTAACCTCACTTACCCAAACGTAATTAGATTTGCTGGTACGCGCATCCCAGGAGATCCCGAGCAATCACAAAAGGCTTCTGCAGATAATCACACAACCAACACACACACAGTATCAGATAAAGTTACTCATCGAGCTAGCCATCGACGGTTTAAACAAAAAACATGAGACAATACAAGAAAGAAATAACAGAAAACAGCGAAATATCAATTTCACTTTCAACCTTCATCTGTTTGTTCGTTGTATCATAGCTTGCTGGGATCACAATGAAATAAACTATCAAAGAAAAAAATGATGATTTTTTCGGGTGCAAATTACGCCGTTGATGAAATTATGTCTGTGGTGTATTCGCAATATAAACAAACAAAATTTTTGCTTATTTATACTGTGCACACTTATGAAATTCGCGGAAAATAATATAGTTTAGTACTGTATATTTATTCTACTTTATATTGGTACCGCATGCAAATATTTCTGTAAAATATGTTTTATATTTAGAGCGTACAGGTGCGAAATTTACATAAAATATTTATATGTTTACAAGAACACATAATTTCATGATACATTGTATTAAATAATTCGACGTTTATTTGTTAGGTAATAACTATAATATAACTTATATTTTATGCTAGGTAACAAAGTCGAGTGAAAAGATACAGTAATATTCTATATTACATTATGTCACTTAGTGAAAAACAGGTTGTTATATTTATCGCTTACATTTCACTATGTTTTGTTTTAGACATTTGAAGGCCAATTATAAGTGTTGAATTCATGTTAATCAATAAGATATTTATATAGAAACTCAAAGTTGAAAACGAACACAAGAAACTTTGGTGGTTACTGTATTAGCATGAGGTCAGACTTATTTATTCACTCAAGAAATTGAGAACGTAGAAGTGTGTCGGCAAAAGTGTTAATTCAATTGAATCTGTAAATAATCCTGTATCACGCAACATTATATGACATTTTTATAAATTGTAATTTCATTTAAATAAGTACTTGTCAATGAAAACAAATGCTATACTTTTAGAATTTCTTAAATTCCTCAGGCGCTTGTATGGTACAAACTTTTAAACAAACTGCTTGAGTTCCAGACTTGTTTTAGTTTAAGAAACATGTGAGCAGTTCTCTGCAATAAATATTACATTGGCTAGATTTTTCCCTTGTGATTTTTAAAATATAATTTGAGGTAATTTTAATTGAGCAGTTGTTGCTTTGTTTTGTGGTCTCATTAAATTGTCTCAGATCGTATTTACGTCGTATTAAAAAGACGGAAAAGTTTTTCTGAACTCGACAACAGTCTTTTTATCTTGGGATTTAGACTCGTCTCATTAAAAGTAAGCTTATTATTAATGCAATTTGTCTATTGGAAATAGCCGTTAGACATATTTCTTCATTTCACAATATACGTAAGGATACATGCAACGTCAAAATAAATATTGAAAGCCAATAAAATCGACAATAAAATTTAAATATGAATGTATTGTCATTTAAAATGTTTTTTTTTAAATGCAAATATCGTAGAATTGTGCCTAAAAATGCAATGAATATAAAGTTGATGGCAACTAGAATTTTATCGATGTCCCATACGTCGTTATATAAAATGCTTTCCAGTTTTCACTCAGATGGAAGCTTTCAAATCGAGACAATATTTCAGTTTTGGAAAGAGAAAATTCCTGTTTTCGATTTATCACAATTTTTGCGACAAAAAACCTGTATATTGCTCATAAATTGCGATGTTGAATTCAATAGTAATACAATTTTTCACGTACAGTGATTCTGATTTGCATCTATAATTTAATGAAACTGGATGAATGATTCGCTTATGAAGCAATCATTTTTTTGCGGAGGTTAAATATACTCTATTTTAGATTTAAAGCAAAAAAAAGATATAGCAAGAAAATACGGTATTATGACAACTGACTACTCTGTCAACTGTCAGACTATCAGAAGAGTGACCGAAATTACGGCTTTGAGATAAACGGGAATAATTGTTTTCTAGTTTTGTGATTGGCCGAGAAGACTGAATTATGAATCCAGATGTATTCGGGAAATGACCATTCATCATTCACTCGCATTATTTACATCACTCGCCTACGACTTGTGACGCAAACTTCTTCTTCGTGAATCGTGAATAATGACCATCATAATTCCTCATATAATAAAATACTATTAATTTATTTTTAACCAAGATTCATATAAATTTTTTTGAAAATTTCGTCAGCTATTTAAAGTGGATAAACTTTTATTTACCTTTATTACCTTGACTACGAGAAACACCTGCAGTGCCTCGATTCTTTGTTAATTTCTCTCATTATTTCTTATCAACCAACCATAATTTCATGAACAAAAGCTTGTCCGATAAAACTTGAATCTCGTCTGGCATTACTCTAGATTGTACAACTGCACATACATTTAGATGTGAAGAAAGTGATGAAATAAATCTTTTTGTACAAGTATTAGTTCCCAGTAAATTTTGTATTAGATTAACATAAGTAGTGTTCTAATGATTCTTAGCATAGTTTTCATGAGTGGTTGATGATGATTCACTCCTCTAGTAACAAGTAGTTTGAACGATTCAATTCAAAATAATGTGTCATATTCGTATGTTGTATTGCTGTTAAGTAAGGTACAAGTTTTCTTCTTTAAATATAATTAACACGATCGACAAAAGAGAATTTAATTAATTGAGTGATCGATTTTCTCAGTAGCCGACTTCACAAAGAGCCTGGCGGTCGAAAACAGCTCATGTACCACCACAAAAGCCAACGTGAGGAGAGCAAGAACATTAAAGCAAATATAAAAGCTGTAAATACAAACCACATAAGAACATTGCTAAACTATCGGTTCGTTAATTTTACTTTATCGTGCAACTAATCACAATTATTCACTTCGAGAAAATACGAACGGTTCATTTCCCAGGGAGGTAATTTTATTTTCCCTTCGAAATTAGAATTGGGTTGTTTATGAAGCAAATATTTTTTGGAACAATTTTGCGAAGTACGTTGTTTTATCATGAAACAAATATAAAATTGTTTTGTGAAACACATTCATAAAATTTATACGTTATTTACGAGGCACGAGACGCGTTGCTATTTCTCGACAAAATATCAGAATTTATTTTCGTCCTGTTCGTTTATTCAATTTAAGAATTTCATATCATTTGCGATTTGATACATTTATAAGCAGGCAATATAATGTCTTCAAAAAGTGGCTGGCTTGAATACAAATAAATTGCTTCTTGACAAATATAAAAGATTCAGTTGTGACTACCTTATTACTTGGCTGTTAAGTTTTTGATATTCAATTTAATTTTAGTTATTTTAAGTGATTTCTAAAATTAACATTATTGCAGGAAGTAATGACCACTAGCAATAATGAATATGACTCAATGTGGTTCATACGACAAGCTTATAGTCTGTTTTCCATTGTTTGAGAAATACAAAGATTTAAAAAGTTAAAAAAAACTTTCTGAACGCATTTTTGTAAAATTATGATAGGCCTTTGGATTATAGTTCTGTAAATGTATTTATTTGTATATTAGTTTTACGAATTATTGAACATAATTCATCAGAAAACAAATGAATAACATAAACTAGTAAATAGAAACTTTCTGGAATATAATTCTTTATCAGAAAACAAATGAATAACATAAACAAGTAAATATGTTTATGTTATTCATTTGTTTCCTGATTAAGAATTATATTCAATTATTCAAACCGTCGATATTCATAAAACTAAATACATATAATCTAATCGTCTTATATTTTTTCAAATAAATAGTTTTGTTTAAATATTTCCATTCTGTTTGGAAGTATTCATACAAATCATTTATAATAGAAACTCTTCGTCTTATAAATTCCTGTATCGCACACGATAATACCCTACAAAATTTAAATATAAATAAATAAAACATTGGATCTACTCTATACCGTTTTTTCTAATTATAAAAAAGTATTTTAAATTTGTACAAAAAGGGAGGTTTTTGCCGTATCCTCTGATAAATGTGAAAATAAAGCACCTTTAAAAATCACACTCTCTTTTTAAATATTAATATGATGGATATGCATGTTTAAAAGGCATTCATTTCATTTTGTATAATAAAAAATTTCTCTTCGAGATCTAAGCTAGTAGAGCGTCACCCAAAATGAATAAATAGCATGGTGTTATTAATCAGCTCAACTAAGTCTAAACAATACTCCTCCTATATTTGGGCAGGGCTGCAAAAAGGCATACAAAAAATAAGTCAGAATTTTTTTTTTAACCCGAAGGGAAATAGTTCATTGCATTCCAATTTCGATCTACAATTGAGCCGCAACTTTATTAAGCGAATGAAATTAAGTTTGGAGTGGCAATAAAGCACGAGACGACAGAAAGAGAGGGAACACGAACATGGGGAAAGGGCGTATTTGCGTGACTGCGGAGCGAACTTCAAGCCGCAGACACCACAATTTCGAAATGATTTCACACCACAACTAGCTACGCTGCCGCCATGGAGCCATATCTGCCTCACACTCAAATTACAAAACCCAACTTTACTTGCGATAAATACGTGCAGGCTGACATAAATATACAAATGCAATGCAACCATTCAACAAACTGCTGTGAATAGCTTGACCATCTATCTATTTTATCACGTTCGGTGGTTTGCGATATCACACTCTATAATCCCATGTAGAGATTAAACCGCTTAATCGATATTCTCATATTTAAAGGTGACAACAAATAACATATTATAATAAAAGTTAAGAAAAGATGAAAGAGCAAAACAAGTATGAAAACTGTCGTTCGACTTCCAAAAGTTTTGCATTGGCTTTTCCTATGTTTGTTACATCCTACTTTTAATACTCGACCGTTACGTTATTGTTATCATAACAGCCCGGCTATCAGCCCTAGGGCGTTATAAATTTGACGTTGTTGCTATTGGGCACAGAATACACAAACACTAACTTCTATTGGCAGATAAAAATATTGAAATAAACAAATAAGAACATCACCTAACCTAGTTACAGTGTTTGCAAGCAAATAGATTAATCTCGCTAATAAAACACAATGATAGACAAAATTCGATAGGAAAAAAATCTTTGTTCCGACGACTGCCATAGAAAGTTGCCTTTGACGCTTGTATTTGTCAACACAAGAAGAATTTTTTGTTGCTCGTCTCCAATAGCAACGAGCGACCAAAGTTTTTTTTTTTTTTACTAATTCATCACCACGGATACGAAGTAAAAGAACAGCTACATCAATCTATAATAGGATAATAGGAATGTCATACATGCATTTTAATGAAATTAAATCAGTATTTTTCTTTTTAATCAATGGTCGGAAAAATATTCAAGCGCAAAGTATTTGTGTCATAACAAAACAAAACTTCGCGCTCTAAATGTACAAATATGTAGCTATATAAAATAATGTATCGGTCGGACATTAAACGTTGAACGCACCACGGACAATAATACCCTCGGCAGCACATTGCTGACCTCACGAATTATTATCCTGATACCCTTGATATATTTATTTCTATTTCACAAGTGGTATACAACTAAAAGATTAGATTAGATATTAATGAAATTAGGCAGGTCCAAAATGGCGATGCTAAACAATTAGTAACTTATATTTAGTATTGGATAAGTAAGTAAGTTATGTGTATATTTTCTGTGTTTTGTACACATTCTATAAATATGACTGAGAGATTTCTATATGCAGTGAGGATATGTCTTAGGATGAGTTTTTCATTGCACGTTGAAATGTTGAATTAACTAAAATGTTTTTGATCTTAGTGTGGTATAATTTTTATCCTGTATTCTACTGTTTTTGTTAATTAGTAGAGCTGTACAAACTGAAACTAAAATAGTGTGCATAATTCAGAAGTATTAAAAAATTTATCTGTTCAATGTTTACTTTTCTAACTGCAAACATCTGTCGAAGATTTTACAGTTTCTTAGAAAAAATAAACCACAATTTTTGCAACCTTGATACTAGTTACCAGCATAATTAAAACAAAACATGAATGTCAGTAGCATGCTGGCCCGAACAAATAAATCATAAGTTAAAATAAGTCATCCGTTATCCTTATTCCATTTGGATTATTTAGAAAAAAAGTCGTGATGATATATTTATCTATTTTATGACATAATGGGTGCATTAACCAGTGCTATGAAATCGGTGAGCCTCCAGGGGTCACGACACTGTTTTAGGGGCGCGAACAGAGAAAAAAACAGATGATTTATAGTGCGTTGCCAGCGACACGACTCTGCTAATGGAGCTCTCGCCACGTGGCTCACGTGACTCGACCATCCACAAAACTGTTTGGCATAGGACAGAGGACAATCACCGCTACCAGACCGTAGACAGAATTTTATTACAAAGGGCACAAGTGTCAAAATGTTAACATTACTTCTGTGGCTCTTCAACAATATTTGAGATCGTGATTTGAATATATTACATTTCGAAAGCTGCCACAATTGGTGTGCCACATCCAGAAAGCGAAAATAGCGGGACGGTATTTTTTACTTATCTAATTAATTACCAGTCATATTTTATTTTGGATTGGTACATAATTTAGGGTTTTATGGACGAGAGACTTCTAGGTTCGTGCTACCCCTTTGAATAGGATATAGCGTGATGTTATGTATGTACCTATATACAATATGATGTGTTCTACTGCATTGCAGATTAGTTTTCTTTATCTTAGAATGATATTTATATTAAACACCTGATGTTGTGTTGACATAAAAAAAATTTGATAATTTCGATATATGCTTTTTTCCCATTGTTAGGTTATTAAGTCGTTTATCGTTTATTATTATTTGTTTAGAAAAAAATAAGCAAGTTGTTATTTTACATCTCAAATATTTTAAAATCATTTATATAGCATAAAAATAATACTTCTAATTGTATAATTTATATTACCATTACTAAAAATTATGTTCCTATTTAATTATTTACCTAATAAAATAATGAAATTCATTTAGCCGTTTATTTTGATAATACGTCTTTATACTTTATCGGACTAGTCCATAAAGATCCACTGCCGCTTACCAATATCATATAAACAAGTGATTATTATACAGTCGAACATAAAAAATACAACGGAAGTTACAAGTTAGTAATAAATAGTAAGTAGTTTACATTACAAGAGCTTGTTATTGGTGTGAGTATATAAAGTTCGAATTACATTGTACAGTGTTTCATAAATGATATATTGAATCGTAAATAATTAAAAAAAAATCATATATTTATTAGAGCGTGCAGCGCAATACATTAAACTAGTCGATCAAAATAGTTTTGAAAATATACAAAACAAAAGATTCTTTACTATTAGAGACAGCGCTCAATAGTTGTCTACGAGTCAGTGTATTGTAAAGTTATTTTCATTTTGTAAAAATATATTGGGTCTTGCAGAGGTGACAGATTATCGCCTAAGGTATTTTAATAAAAAGCGAATTATTTTTAATCAAGTCTGTTCACCTGAACGAGAATATCGAGTTTGAGGTTTAAAGGATATGTCACCTTTCGTGCCTCACAAAAATTACGAATTCAAAATACCTTCGCTCGTGTAGAATCCACCGAAGCGTAAGTAATTTTTCATGAAAAATTCGAAAGCATTGTTAGGCTTATCGTCTCGAGACCGCTCAATTTTGCGAAACGATTAATTTTTCTCTTAAAAATAAATTTATGTCAAATCCTGAAGTTTGAAATATTTAGATAATTTAATAAAACTGTATTAGGTTAATTAAAAATGATAATTAAATTTATCAAGATTGACTCATCATTTAATTGTATTAAGAGTACAGACGATATTTTTTCTTATTTCAACAGCGTGCAAGATGTATTTTTAATTGGAGCTTTTGATGAAATTTATTGCCAACTGTGAAATTGCGAATATATCTCCTTTATAAAATTAGAAAGATTCAAATCGAATTTTTTGATTAAACCTTCAATTAAAAATACCATTTCATATGTTTAATGAAAATTAATTGCTGAAATTTACATTCGATTGCCACGTTAATAATTATAATATATGTACGATACTTAATTAACAAAATTGTAACAATTAATTATATAGCTAACTGGAAACAATATTTACGAGTATTCCATTAATAAATTAGCTGTTTGTATATTTTGTTTATCTACAAATACAAATGTACAATTGAACTGTTTATCATGTACTGTCAGTAGATCTTCTCTAAATTGAAGTACTCAATCATTAAATGTGAACTTCATTACTACAGGGGAGTAGTAGGTGGTAAGTAGTTTGAAAATTTTGAACTATAACCTATTAGAGAATGAAATTAATTTCCAATATGGGTACTGAGCATACTGATTAATTTTAATCACTTTACACTAGATTCATTTTGGCATATGATTAAATTTGATGCTAAAACAAATGAACACTACGTTGACTTTTCATCGATCTATAATTTCATCTAGATACCTACTTTATAAACTGTAAATTGTATTACATTGCATAATTTTGTTGAGGTACTTGATTTTACATTATTAAAATGTATTATATAGAGTACGCTATTCACTTAATTAAAACTAAAATTATTCGCTTTTATTATTAAACATTATACTGAATATTTAATAAATGTTTCATCAGGCTTTTTACCTCTGGTATTCTCAGTTAAACATACAAAATACAAAACGTTAATCAGACTTTATTTAATAACGAAAATACACCAACTGTAATATTATTATTAAGTCGTATTAGTTTAATTTACCTCAACAAATATCCTTACTTACTTTCTATAACAACACACATCAAAGTTTGAAAACTTCACACATCATATACGCTCAAACTGACTTGGCTGTCACTAGGTTCATGCAATTTAAACTATGTTAGTTTCAAGTTTAATAGCTTAAAGCTTCCATATATGATCATACATAAATGTCATGCTGGTACAAGTCAAATTTCCCCAATTTCCAATTCTGAATTTAAGTTCTATACATCGTGGGACATATTTTAGTATAGAGTTTGAAACTAGTAGGTAGTTAGGAAATGGTATATTGTATGGTATGGATCACGAGAACCCGATGGATCGTAATAAAACGAAAAAGCACCCCTAAGTTACGTTTATAAAGAAACCCTAACATTAATAAACACTTTTGTTAGTTTTTCAAATTTAGCACAGAGTTTGTTCTGTCCTAACAAAAATAATAAATAATTTAATTACCATTAGATTTAAGTTATACTTACAACTTTTACACCAATATTTATTATGATCCTATTGCACTCCATTATTATTATTATGTAATTATAAATCTAAACATTAGCAATATTGTATTGTAACTTAAATATTTACGTATGCTAAAGGGATGCTTTCATGCAGATTAATTTTGCTAGTAATTTTATGCCTAAAATTAATTTCTAATTTGTTAAATAATTAATACAGGAAGATAATATCTTTTGCAAATTACATATTAAATTGGAAATTTTAACACAGGATAGCTATTAACATACCTAGCGATGTAATGAGTATCATAACAGCCGCAGATGTCAGTTTGAAATCCGAGCTCGTAGAGCGAGAATTTTAATATATCTAAGGCCTGTTACAACTCATAACATCCGTGGTTTGTTCAATAGTTTACCGGTTTCAGAATATGAACACATTAACATCATTAATACAAATTATTTTTTAAATAGATTCGAACAATAAACTATGTATAACCGAATTATGTATTGTTAAAACAAGAATAACTTTTTCTTTAATCCAATATTGGACATTAGAAGTATTCGGACAAATATAGAGTAATTTATGATATAAGCGTTGAAATATTCTTTTGCACTTTTAATATGAGGGATGCTTAATCGTTTTATTATGATTCTACGAGTTTTGGTGGTGTATACTGTACAAAAATTATAGTTGGCTACTTGTTTAGCACGAGAATACAATTAATGACCGAAAAAAATATATTGCAACATCAATTTGACACATATCGTATTGTATTGTATTACACTGATACTTCATTACAAAGCAATAGTACTTTAAAAATTTGACAGCTAATACTTGGTTTGGATATCGAGATCAAATCTCACACCTTATAATTGTAATCTCTAAGTTCGTTAACTTCAGTGGTGCTTATAAGAAACTGTAAAATAGTATAGTTTCAAATATTAAATTTAAATCATTGTTATTCATAGCAAATGTGACGAAAAAGGTCGCGCTGAAACAAGAAAACGTCCCGGAGAGATACAGACATACCTTCCATATAAAACAGAGCAATGGAGATGATTATAAATGAATTTAAACAGAGTAATTTTCTAAACTGTCATCACAGAAACACTAGATAATTCATCATTTATATTTATAGTTGCAAGCAAAGCTAGAATACTAATTCTCCCATTTCGTTGTTATAAATTAAACGATTCATTACAAAGGCGTAAATGAGAACTTTGTACAAAAACTAAAATGGACACAAAGAAAAATGTAGCGTACAAGTACGTGCAACATGGATAAGTGGCAGTCTGACTGAAACATTCTGCAGAAAGAGAGCTCTTCAAAGACTCTTGGCAATAAGTTGGAAAGCTTTCTACATCTTACGTGTGTAAGGTTACGCCAATCACAAGAAAGTAATTTTACGTGTATGGTTTTTCACAATTTTAGAAGAAGCTATAATTTAAAAAATAATTAAATCGATGAATTAGGTACTTGTAGTATACAAAAGAATAGAAGGAACACGTGACGTGCGAATGGAAAGAATAATAATAATAAGGATATTGGACGAGAAACAAATTTGATACTAACGTATCTCGCACATTTACGAAGTTACAATTATATATTTTTGTACTCTTACATTAATATGTATTGTTTCGTGTCGCAAGCAACGTACAAAATGCCAATTCCCAGGTGTCAACCAGAAAATCGTGAGTGATATTTTAGAAAAAAACACTTCTTTTTCTAAAGCATTTATTTGGAAACTAAATTTATAATAAAAAGTACAATTTCTCAAACACCTTTTTGTACAATAATAATAAAAGAAAACAGGGGACTATTGAATGAAATTTAATTAGAAAATAATAAATTTAGTACATTTGGTTTTTAATGTTGGCAACAATACTGCTCGTAACTTGTAACCAATAAACGTTGTGTAATAACGTATTTAGGTAAGAAATTAGACATGCTTATGAAATTTAATTAATTTTTTTTTTTGTATTAGACGAATTATTATGTATATGTTTATATTTAAAGTAGGTAAAACTTTAACAACTAGAAATAGTAACTCCTGGAACAACTTTGTTTCTTAGTTTGATTCTTTTCGTACAAAAAATATTTTACAAATCTCTTGCGTGAATTCGGTTTCCGGATACGTTCAGGAATCAAGCGTTCCCGCAGTTGGTATGTAATAGTATATTATACAACAAGCATAGAATGTTACTCATTTCCTACGAATATGAAAGTTTGTAGCATGAGTCGAAGGCGAATGGTGCAAATCATACGAGTATGACATGGACATTATACCCTAATTAATTTATATTTTAATAATAAATTTGTCTCGATTTCAATATCCAATATTTGACAATTCTAAATAAGTATCCTAGCAGTGACATCTGTATTGAAATGAAATGACCTGTATTTAAACACTCACAAAACAAATTAATTTCGCACGATGCTTGCAATGTACCTCATATCCCTAGCAACAACAAACACAATGAGTAGATTTCTTAGTGGTAAGTGTAAGTAATAACACTTATTTATAAAATTATTATAATTTTAGTGTGATGACAGCCAAGCAGTGAATGACGCGCGTTAATTTAAGTGAAAAATATGTATTTTTGTTTTAAAATTGTTTACATTAAAATATATTTATCGAATTCAAATTATTTATGTACTATTATTGGTATGAAACACAGAATAGGAATAGGGACAAAGGGACAAAAATAAGTGAAAAGCGTGTGTAAAGTGTTTATTTATTTTATTAAATGAGCGCGCACCTTTGACTTGGCGCTCGCTCAGTAAATGGAGCGTCCGAGCGTCAAAAATTAGGGTGACTCCTAAAAATTGATTTTCCAAATTGGGGCATTTTGGGCCAGAATTTCCGGGGTAATCACAGGAAGATCAAAGGGCCGATAGTACGCTGTTGTGCAACGAATTTCGTTTGTTTCGCTGCTCGATTTTCACAAGATGAAAGGCATTGTTTACGTGCGAACACCAATCAGGAGGTACTGGACAGTTGAACGTCACTCCACGTGACGTAGTGTTGCTGAGGAACTGCCATCTAGCAGCGGAATTGTTAATTAAAGGCGAAACTGGATGTTATACACGCGGGTGAACTATTTCGGGCTTCTTACACATAATATGGTGTATTTCTGGAACATGAAACAGCTAGGATTATTATAATGAAGTCTTTATGATTCATATGCTAATGAGAAGCCTTTTTTGTTTTGCCTCACTGTTTATTAAATGTTGTTCTGGTATACTTGTTATTAACTGATTTCCTGTGCCGTCTAGATCTGCTTTACTATGTAAATTGCGCGAAAATTTCCTATTATACATAAACTTGTTAAACCGTTCATACATTGTACCAAATTTAACATTTTCCGAGTTATTTTCAGCGTTTGCTTCAAAATGTATTACTTCATTTTGTTTACCCTAAATTGTGCTTTAAAATTTACTAATCATGTACCATAGTATCTTATTTATAAATGTATATAATAGATGATAGTTGTATGGTGAATGTTTATTATCTCAATTTTAAAGCTTATAAATAAGTCTAAAAATAATCTAGATTAGATACATAAAACTAATTTTGTGGTGAGGAAATAGCTATTAAATAAAAAAAAAAGTTTACACAATTTTTTATTGAAGATACATAAAATTTTAATGCAAGATTAATAAGATTATAATAGCACACAGCTTTAAATACAAAGAAAATAAGCATAAACAAACTATCAGGAAATAGGAAATGAACATTCTAAAAATACTCCTTACTATTCATCACTGGTTTCAGCCATGGGCGTAGAAACAAAAAAAATCGTGGGAGTATCCACAATAAATCAGCATATGCTTACAAATCACAGTTTCGTGTTACGGTGCATTACAGTCAAACTTTTATACGTAGCAGAACTTTGAAGTGGAAATAAAAATAAACTGCATTAATATGATTTTCTTCCGTAAAAGTTAAATCAGGAAAATAATTGAAACAGAGTCTAATTTTCTTTACATGTTTGTTTTATTACTTTTTGAGCTAAACAGCGAAAATAATTAATCTTTTAAACAACTTTAAACTTTGCAGATGTAAACAAGAACTTGGAATTATACTTTTTTCTCATTTTTATTACGTTTATGCATGTACGCAATTCATTCTTTTTTATATGAGAAAACTATAAAATAAATTTTAGTACTTTACATTCGTCAGTTCCACATTTGTTTTGTTTGATAATTGTTTTTGTTTGCACCAGTTGGACGTGTAAATATTTTTCTTTGTTTCACTCAACAAAGTCTGAAAATTTTTTAAGCTCGAATAACTTTGCGCCCTGAAGGAACTTTAGTAAATGTTTTTGTGCAAATACCGGAGTTCTGTTAGTTGACGATTTATTATTCCATGTGTGTTTTAAAACTTTCCACAGAATATATTGTATTGAATTTTAATTAACAAAACTGCTTTTTCAAATAACGCTGCTATTTTTACATTAAATAAACGGTGTATTGAAATAACATAAATCTGTAAATAGAAATGAATATTTCATTGAACAGTTTATTTCGCCGCAACAAAAGATGTCAAAAATTTGAATAAACGGGAAGCGTTAAACGTTGTATCGATTTCTCCCGGTTTTGGCTTATCATTCGCTTGGCTGATAAGCTACCTACACGTTACATGTGTTTACCTCAAGGGCGGTCGACTGACATGGATTAAATGAATGCTCACACGAAAAATGTAAATAAAATTGATAAATTGCGTTCCTCGATATTTATAGACAGAAGGTACATAAAAACGTATAGGTATAAAGCAATGTGCAAAGCTTGTCGACATTTATACTATTTGAGTAACTTTAATAAGTAAGAGTAAATAGAAATTAGTCTGATATGCCATATAGCATAGTTTGAATTGTTGTAAAACTTTGGAATTGTAATTAATCATTGAAGGTATACTTTTTTATTTGATTAATCTTTTTAGAAAAGCTAATATGTAATTGTTTGAGGGAGTATTAATTATACAGGATAATTCATATTGTACAGAAAAGATTTAAAGTGTAGCTAGGAGGGCCCAAAATCTTCTAACAAAACCTTTATAATAAAAGAGTTAAAGTACATTAAAGTTGAATCAATCAATGAGCACAAGTTACAAACTAAACAATGTTTAGTTAAAAAAAATAAGAGTATTGTGTTATTGTAAAAGTTACGGCTATATAAATTTTTCTTTTATTGTTCAAAAATTACTGTCCACATGGGTTAGAGCCACTTAAAAACAAAAACACAACTGGAAAACCACTGAAATTCATTTAAATGTCAATTCTTGAAATGTCAAAGTACAATAAAATATATAGTACAGCTTTCTTGTGGTGCGGTTCACGTCACTATCTTCTTTCTCACTTTCTCCCAATAGTGGGATACTTTCAGTAACGAGGAATAAGTAGACATAATTGTGATTTATGAAATAAGTTCATTAATTAAAAAAAAATCTTTAATATAACACTTACCGAGATCTGTGTAAGCAGGCTGTTACATCCATATTGGATAAAAGGCGTGGTGATATATTTATTTTTTTTTATTTATGAAAATTGAAAAGCAGAACATTTTTGTAATGTTTATTTATTATTAATACTATACATTTAAAATTTATTCAAAGGAAAATATACAAATAACATACAATACGAAAGATTTACGAAAAATCCTGAATAAGTAATTTTATCTCGTTTATTTTATTTATTATGTGACAACCGTACAAAGGACTAGGTAGTTATTATGATATACATATTAATTAGTTAAAAGTTTTTATTTCAGAGACTTGTATATATGTTAATAATCGTATATTATACAACAAGCATGGAATGGTATTCATTTCCTACGAATATGAAATGGACATTTCATGAGAGTTTTTCTATGACCACGATATTATTTCAAAATTAATTTAATTTACAATAATAAATTTATCCCGCTTTCTATTCCAATATTTTACAATTCTAAATAAGTATCCTAGCAATGGCACCTGTACAGAAATGAATTGACCTGTATTGAAATACTCACAAAACAAATTCATTTCGCACGATGCTTGCAATGTACCTCATATTTCTAGCAACAACAAACATACAATGAGCAGATTTCTGAGTTCTCGAAGAAAAAACATATAATTGAGTCTTTGCATTTCTGATAAAATAGGTTACCTACTTTACAGAAAAAAATATTCTTCATATTTACATTTCCATGAAAATAATTAGGAATATTTGATAGCAGATTCATTCCACAGATACTCACTCTTTATCACGGTGTCACATTGACGACACTAATAAAGTAATATGCGATTGGCAGCATTGTTTTGCGAACAACTTCCTCAGTAACCACATGTTCTTGAATTGTTGATATTTCGTTTAGTTTTCGTGATATTTGTATTGGAGTGGAACGTGCTTATGCTTTAGTAGCGATTTTTGAAATTTTTTGAGCAAAGATGCAACATAAAATTATACGTGCAACTGAGAAAAACATTCACAGAAACACAAAAATAGACCAGAGTTATGACAATACAATTCATAGTTCTTGCACCACGGCAATGTGTCCATATACTCAGCTTTGTCAATTCGTCAGTTTTGTGCTAAAAATCAAATGACTGTTTTCCCTCAGTCTCCTTACTCGTAAGATTTGGCTTCGTGCGCTTTATTCTTATTTCCAAAATTAAAATCAGACCATTTCAAATGAAGCTATGTAGGACTGCTTCGAAAAATGGAAAAGTGTGTGAATAGGGGAAAGGAGTATTTTGAAGGGGACAAGGAACAATAATCTGTAAAATTAATAATTATTTCTGTGCAGACTTCATAATCTCATACCCACAAGAATATTCTATTTTAAATAGCTGTAGTAGGTTGTAGTGCTTTGGCATTTCGAAATAAATATACTTCATTTTCAAATCTATGCAGATGACATATTTTTACTGTGAAACGTGGCGTTAAATGACGACCCACGCTGCTATTACTAGAGGGTGAACAACATGACTAATTTTGACGTGGTGAATTTTTTTCATTGTCATTTTTATGCTAAAAAATAGCTCTGTGGTAAAGTGGACCAACATTCGAATCTGACAGCCAACAAGGGAATTTGTTCACTTTTATGCATGAATTTTGTAGCAGAATTTCAAACTTAAATGACCTAATGACCATTATTTAGAAAACGACATTTCGGAATAATTGTGCTCCTGTTATCTAGTCAATTTCAGGTAGAGAAAAATAACCAAATATAAAATACCACTTTATTACCTTGATCAAAAAACAAACCATCACACAAATTATAGTATATTGGTCATTAGGAGTAAATGTGATATGTAAGTTTGAACAACGAGCGAAGCGAGTCAGACAATTACATGCGAAGTAACATTTGCACCAAATAACACATGCTATTTTTTTCTTTAAATATAGAAAATAGAATTATAAATCAATAAAAATTGCCCAACACTTAAATATATGTATATTCTGTCTTATCCAGACTTATAGTTGCTATAGAATATGGTGTTTTGTTATGTTTGTTTATTGGTTTTATTTTTAACTGTCAATTATTGAATTACACAACCTAACTATTTTTCATGTTTTTATTTTGTCCGCCGCCGGAGTAGAAGTGTTGTCAAGGAGACACTTTTACGCTGGTGGCAACAATATTTGAACTTCTGCTTGTTGAATACAAATACATAACAACGTATTTTTATGACATAAATAGAAAAGACGTTAGTAAATATAATCAGTCAATAAATTTTCGCTTAGCTTAATAACAATAGTATAATGATCTAAAACAGTAAAACAGTAGTATAATGATCTAAAAACAATATTAAGGATCCCATTTCATATTTGGTCACTTTTCTCTCCAATATTTTATTTATAATTGTATAAGAATTGTTATTTACTTAGAGGCTTTGCAAACAATGTAGCTATAGTGGCTACGTCATTAAAATTCAGCGCAAACGTCTGAAAATGTGACGCCTGAAGTCCAAATCTCTAAATCCAGGTTGTTGTGCATAGTGTGTGCTCGGCACAGGCGTTACGAGGGAACATCTCTCCTGCTGCGTTGTTACAGCTAGGCAGGGAACCTGTCTCTTGTTGTCTCTGCCCGGAGTTGAGTTTCCGGGGAGCGGGGAGTCCGGCATCGACCCGCCCTCTTTTGTCTCGGTTGCCGGAAAGAAACAGCGGTTTTCGCACATGTTTAGTGGAATATTTCATTACAACTGCCACCTGACAAAGCGGATTATAACAAGATAAAAAAGAATTTGTAGAAAAACGCAGGAAATAATGATATTTGTGTTAGTTGTTTTTTGTTTGTGATATTTTAGTTGGTGATATGTTACGATATAAATAACATCTGTACATTCTATTTATTTAAATTTAACAATGTTTTTAGTAAACCGAAAATAACGCCTTATTACATTTATTGTGGTGACTTCATAAATACAAAAAAAAGTTCATCAAAATCTGTCAAGAATTACGAACACACGTATACCGGAATTTTATATATAAAGCTAGTTACTACTCCTAATTATTCATTATACCGTGTGTTTCCGTTTCAGCTAAAATGCAATATTTACTTTTCTCTCATTAATGTATTAGGTACTATGGATACCAGTTATACGATACCTAGTAATGTTCCAGACAAAACGCAGTATAGAATGTCACTGTCATATGAATTTGTTATCGTACTTTAAGGTGTTTACAAATGAAGAAAAAAAATAATTACTTGCTACAATTACTGTTCTAGTTTGAGAAATATTTGTGATATGTTTGTTTATGTATTTATTATGACAAGTTCATTTAACATTGACAATTTTATGTAATTAATTTGAAATAATACGTCGATATACATTAATGATAGATTAGAATAGAATTATTTATACATAAAACTGTACAAAAACAATTAAAAAAGAATGAAATAAAAATAAATATATCATCACGCCTTGTACCCATTATGGGTGTGGCACTTTGTTTACGCAGATCTCGGTAAGTGATATATTTTTGCGTATGAAGTGCGGTTACTAGCCGTCAAATCGTAGCCCCCAAAGATGTTAGTGGAGGGAGAACCACAGGGGTAAATTTAAATTGGCAAGTGTCAGCTGTGGGATTCAAAATGAGGATCTCACGATCCACAGTCCGACGCGTTACCACGGAATTCAAGCTGTAAAAATGTAATTAGAGCTGTACGAAAATAACGTTAGTTAATTAAGTAATTGCATTAATGATTGATATCATTTCTGAAAGTTTCTTTTGAATAGTTCATGGTATTTAATATTGTCATAAAATCGCAATATCAGGATGCCTTAAATATTTCATAATAGAGGAACAAGTAGATTAAATATTTGCGGCTTTCCAGAATATTAAATTATTTTGCTATCATGTTCCGAGTAACCACTAGAATTGTTAATATATTGAGATCCTTTTAATATAAAACAAATATTACCTGCGTAAAAGAGATGGAAAGAAATGTAGTTATTTATATTGTTAACAATGAATGAATGGTTTGAAATAAAACTAATTCAGTTTGAAAGAAGAGAAAATTAGGAAGTTGACGCGCAGTACCAATAAATTGAGTCGACAGCTGAGTCCTTCGAGACTCGAGCGCAGTTTATTGTTTAGTTTTCTTTTGTCACCAAATGACAAAAAGATTTCTCTTGCCGTATCACATATAACCCAAACATTTCCCGAACTCAAAATTAATTAGTGTAACTGAATATATATCGTTTAAAATTCCAGAGTTAGTGTGTTTGAAAACAAAAGGCGCATAGCTGTCAGAATTTTTTACGTGTTTTGACAGGATGAGATACAGCGCACTCTGATTATGAGGCTGAAATAAACGGTTGAAACAAGTGACGAAAATGGAAGACACCGCATTTCCTGCTCTTCCAGATGAGGCAGAATTTAATTTCCGTAACTAGCCCTGAACAATATGTCGAACTGATAACAAAGTGCCGTGTGCGAAGTGGCAAACTGTATTATGCCGTAAAACACAATAGGTAGTAGGTATGATTCCCTTCTACTCTACTTGATCCAGAGGTATGTGGAACAATGCGCTCTTCAAATTTTCATTCTATCCTGACTATCATTCCACCACACTACAATACTAAGAAAACTCATTATAATATGTGCGCAATATTAGCTGCAAAACCCAACAAAACTTTAAGATTACTATATATATATATATATATATATATATATATATATATATATATATATATATATATATATATATATATATATATACAGGGTGTAAATCAAAAAGCGGGCCATATGCGTTTAACAAGGGATATCAGTTTTTCCAAAAGATTCCAAATGGTTTTAGACGAAAATGGTTCAAATAAAAATTGTAGAGAAAAATTGAATAGCGAAAAGTAAAATAAACCATTTTAGTCTTAATAACTAAGCCCCTAAACTAATGAAGTAACCAATTTTAAGTCAACGTTCGTCGATTGTTTATTTGGCGCCGATTCAGAATTAGTTACATTACTTTAGGAGTTTAGTTAAGACTAGAAATAAGGCTTATTTTAATAAGTTGAAAATGTTTGACAATGTTTCGATTTACTACACGTAAACCTTAATCAGATTATATACAATTGAAAAACACAAACAAGTAAATAAATACGGTAACTAAATAAATACAAATTATGATTTATAAAACAGGGGAAGCCATGTAAATCGAAACGTTGTATTTAATAAATATAATAATACAGAACTGTATCCTGAAGCCTTTTTATTTAAAGCATATTTTATTTTTCGGTTATGTTTATTTTTTCGTCGGTTAAATTTTTTGTTCAAATGTTTAAATTTTTTAACTTTTCGTGGCAACCTATTTTTCTACCCTTATAGGTGGAATTTCTTATCAAATTCAAATGGAACCAACTTAGAGGTATAACCTATTCAATAAAAAAAGAATCAGCGAAATTGGATAAGCCAGTACACAGTTGTGTGATTGAATCGAATAATGCTTTAAAATTCAATGAGTGAACAATTAATTATCTCTATTTCCTTACCCTTAGGGGTGCAGTTTTTTTCAAATTTAAACGGGGCCAACTTTAATGTATACTCTATCCAATAAAAAAAGAATCATCAAAATCGGACTGCTCTGTAAAAAGTTATGCGTGGCCATACATAAAAATAAAATATAAGCGTCGACTTCAGAAACTTTTTCATTTTTCCGTCGGTTAAAAATGTGTTAGCGCTTAAAATCTTCACATTTTGGCAGGGGTTTCTTATGATTCATTTTATTGCCACCCATGTTTGTGTTAATTCTGGTAGATTTTTAGTGTTTCACTTCTCATTTGCAACATATGTCAAATAAATTTTATTTTAGAAGATGTTCATGAGAAACCAGAGATTGTCATTTTGAACTTTTGTCTATAATAAAATAACAGATATTGTTTCCACGCCTACTGTTATTTAAATTGCTAAAACATGTAGTTTATTACTTTCAAAAAGTTTATTGCCAATACGTAAATATTAAAATATATTTAAATATTTCCTGCATTCATTCCGCCGACAGCAAATTGCTGTTATAAAAAATGTTGAAGCCAGTATTCTGCAAGATCTTTAAATATTTTCCACTAAAGAGAAAATAAAGAAAGATTAAGTTTAAAAACTGAACTAGGTGCGATATGTGTGATCAGTCAAAACCCACTAGATCTACCTAATAGATAATTCTTTTCGCATTAAATATAATTAGCTGAATACAATTGAGTAATTAAGTTAAAGTATGTAAAGTAATTACTCTATATTTACAGGAAATGAAAAAAATCATGATTTTTATTACTATTTTTGCATATGTTGAGAATTGGGACAGAGCGCAGAGATTTTTACTATAATATTGTAATGTAATATGATAAAAATTCTTTCCTTTTTGTAAACTACAGCTTCCAGCTAGTGGGTTATCATATAATACCATTAGTGTTACAAGTTATGTCAACAATTTTTGTTGCTGTTTCACAAATGGGTATTACGCTTTATTTTAAATAACACGAGTGCGCAGCACGAGTGATATTTTCAAGCGTAATAACCATGAGTGATGCAGCCCCAAAAATTGTCTACATAACTTGTAACACGAATGGTATTCTGAGGACAATTCAACGAGTCAAAATGTATTCTTTCTTTAAACTGAGTTGCAAATAGATTCACTTCCACAGCTACAGGGTAACAATTCAATTGTTTATAATTGTCATATAATTTTTTCAATTGGTGGAAAATTATGAATCCTCCAAATCTATTGGATAATTTTTGACAGATGACATGAATAGATATGACACAGAAATGTAATCCTCCCTACATAAGGACAAATAAATAATACAAAATATCACATAAAATCCTACTTTTTTAAAAATACGGTAAATGTTTCGCATAACATATCGCTGAATAATGCGCAAATTTTGCCATCTTTTGAAGTTTCAGTGGAGTTAAATATACTCGTACTCTTCAAAAGTAGTTGAAAGCCATTTAAACTTTTTCCCACATCCTTAAATTCCGTAAGGAAATAACTTTTTCTGTGGTTTACGACAACTTTTTGTTTGTTTAAGTTTTGCATAGTTCTACTTCTTTCCTCAAGTAAAACTATTTAGTGTATGAAATAGTTTACATGTTACGGAACATGTAATCGTACAACAAATTTACAACTCATCAGAAACACGAACCGTCGAACTATTACTCAAACTTATTTAATAACAATCGCAGTAGTATGTCGCTTCAAATTATATTTCGAAGTAACAACGATACGTCAAAAGGAGCGTTGAAGCAAAATAATGAGTGTCAAATTTGATAAAAATTTTGCTTTAATAAAAGCGTTTGAACTACCAGCAAAGGTCGCACGTGGAACTTGTAAGCATATTTCAATTGCGGCGGATATCGTGTTGCTGTTTGTTTTCAATGAGCTGCATTACCTGGTTATATTCATATCCAGTACCACTTCCAATGTACGGCGGAGCACAAAGAGCAACGGGTTAAAATCTAACGCGCTAATTAGTTCGAGATCATTTCCATGTGACTGGTTTTGCCCCTTTTGTTGCCTATAGCAAAAGCAAGTGGGATTGAAGTGAACAAATTTTAAAAACATTGCAACAGAAATATTTATTTTGTTCATAACTGAATTATAATTAGCAAAGGCCTGCAAAAAATTTGTAAAAAAATACTCTGACTCGGAATTATACGTTATTCAGGATTATTTGTGTTATTTTACTCGCTTGAGGGTGCTTACAAGATTTTTTAATTTGGCTTTCAAACAGCACCAATGTATATTTTTTTTATTCAAAAAAACAACAACAACCACCTCTCCCTCCTTTTTTTTGTTTCCCGAACAACATTTTTTATTTTACATGTTTCCAAATATTAATAACCCCGTTACTTTAACTCTGCATGTGATTATATGTGATTATCTACCACTTTTATTTAAAGTATTTTTTTTACAAAAATATGGTACAAACTTAATCCAAAAGTCATTATAATTTACTATGAGTTCTTATAGTAAATAATAATAATAATAATAGATTTATTTAAAAAGTGGCAATGTTCAGCATAAGCTGTTCTTATACATAACCACTATGTAAGTACAAAAGAAAAATATATAACTATACAGCCAGTATATATGCTAAAACAAGAAAAGAAAATTTACAAAAATTACATAAAGTTATCATACTGAGCCATTAAACGAGCGTTGGTTATTAACTATATATTTTATTTCATTATATGTCTGCTTCTTTTAAATTTGTTTAATGTGTAAAAAATTTGCAGGATATATTTGATATTTGAGTACCATGTCTAAATATTTAATGAAGAGATGATTGTTCGACTGGAGAAGTGATGTGGAAAAATAATGATCGGGGATACAGTCAAAAGATCTTTATTTTGTACAACGCCGACGTTTCGACACCACTAGTGTCTTCTTCAGGGCTAGTAGAAAAAAAATGTATGTGATAATGTTAAAAATGCATACAAATAATGCAATTGGATGTTTAAATTCTGTTGAGACAGAACAATCGTCACAAATATGAAATATAAAAAATATGAGACACGTCAGCAAATTTATCATGTTACCAGTGCAAACCAAAAATATAGAATATATAATATTTGACAGCGAAACTAATTCATCTGTTGATTAGTGTACAAACGGTCTACTTACATAATTAACTTTAATCTTTAAATAATGAAATTTTGTATTTTATTTCTTAAACGTCATCGTTGTTACTTTGATAACAATCGGAATTATGTTCAATTCTAATTAATATTATTAATGTCTTAAGACTTAAGAACTTAGAAAATTAAACAGTTAGACATAGCGCTAGATACGCAATTACATATAAATAGAATTGCAGTTGTAAGGTAGCAAGATTTAATAAACTGTGGCAATTAACATTGAATATAACTTTATGATAGTTTCAATGCACTATGTCTAGACTTACAGATGCAATTACTAAAGTTTTAATTAGGTAAAACTTCATTAAACGATATAGGTATGAACTAAACATGTCAGATATTAGGATAATTGTCGAAAAATGGTCTAAGAATGGGCAATTAAATATCTTGATTAAATACTATAAATTCTTTCTAATCTGTTTGTTTGTAAATGTGTATAGTGCTATCCTTACAAATTTACATTTGAGTTCACTTGAACAAAAGCAATAAATCGTATTCATTGTAATGCTTTTAATTGCTTCGCGTTTTCGCTGAATATTTAAAGATCAGGGTTTATGAAGGAGGCAAACGGCGGCCAAACTCAAGCCTTATAGGTTTTAATTACGGCAAAATTTAAAGATTTCCATTCTTTTGTGATCATTACAGACTTGTAATTATAATTTTATTAGCTTGAATTGTCTCAACTTTTAATTAAAAAATGTTTTAAAAATGAAAATTCCGACAGGCCAGGTGTTAATAATTAATTTGAATTTTGCCCTCGAGATTCATTCAGAATGTTGTTATTCTCCTATTCATTCTTTATTCATCCAGTTTCTTGGTTTCTGACATTTAAGTTAGCTGGACGTCGGAATTTTAAATTAAAATCCGAAAAATAAACACAAGTTAAAAGGGAAGAAAATGAATTGATCACTATCCGTTCGAACGCATCTGAACATCGAAATTGTTGTCAGAAAAACGGAAAAAGAACAAGCGAAACTCAATTTGCTTCCAATAACATCTGGATGGGATTTCAGTGTTCCAGATTTGAAACTGTATTTCAGATAAAAATGCAGAAGTATTTGAATTGATTCATAATCTAGTCACTAAATATCACTTAAAATTCGAAATTTTTTTATTGCGTTTCTATATAATATAAACCATAAGAAACTCAATGCACCAGAGCGCATCGTCATATCTCTTGAATTTGTTGAGATACGTCAATTTTTAATATTTTTCAAAGTGCAACTTTGAGGTGCTATAACTCTAAAACTATGTAAGATTTTGAAAAATGTCTTCAGTTTTTTACTTTTGGCGGGTTTTGGAACAAATTTGGAAATTTTGAAAATTTTGGAAATTTTTCGAAAATTTTCTTAGGGGGACATCTTTAAAAATATTAAAGATCTGATCCTGGGAATTGCACCAATCGATTCAGCTCTTAAAAATACATAAGTATGCAAAATTTCACTAAAATCGGATAACAGGTTGAAAAGTTAGAGCAAAAAGTCTGAAAATGGCCTATTTTCCGAAAAACGGCAAGGGGTACCCCTTGACATCTGGGCCGTAATTGGCCATTTTCAGACTTTTTACTCTAACTTTTCAACCCTTTGTCCGATTTTACTGAAATTTTGCACACTTATGTATTTCAACGAGCTGAATCGAATGGTGCAATCTACGAGTCTGTATCTTTTATATTTTTCAAGATGTAGCACTTGGAAAATTTTCAAAAAAAATCCAAAATTTTCAAAGTTTCTAAATTTGTTTTAAAAGTTGCCAAAAGTAAGAAGCTGAAGACACTTTTCAATATCTTACATAATTCCGGAGTAACAGCTCGTCAAAATTACACTTTGAAAAACATCAAAAATTGTGATATCTCTGCAAATATAAGAGATATCGCGATGCGCTCTAATGCAATGAGTTTCGTAGGGTTTATATTATATAGAAATGCCATAAAATATAAGTCGAATTTTAAGTGATATTTGATGAAATGCAGTAAAACCGTTTTTATACGCCCTTGACTTTTCCTAGAATTTACTACGTACTTTGGACTATAAATCTTGTTAAAAAGTTAAAGCAGAGCAAGAGTTAATTGTCGGTAAAATCGCGCAGTTTAACAATCCAATTACCTGCGTTTATGCCATTCGGCAAATATTAAAATGGCACAAATTGTGCCTTTGCAAGGAAGACTATTCTATATTTGGTCGAGCGACGTTTCAGGCTTCAGTGTTCAGCGGCTGAATTCCGCCGCGGTCGCACGTGTGGGGATTGCTCTCTCGGCCCTGTGTATCGAAGTTGGCGAGGAGGAAATGGTTCAGTGCACTGCTTAAGTGACAAAAGAAAATGCCAAGTGGGCAAGCGGCCAACTGTGGCCCTGTGTCTACTACGGCTGCCTTTTACACTGGAGCTCTGGATACTCGCATTTTCTGATTTTGAATGAGGATTTCTATTGTTATCCATCACTCACATCAATTAATTTCAAAAGAAAGATGATACTCTTTGAAATATTACGGTTGTATTTAATAATTTAACAATCTTTATTTGCAGTGAAAAAAACAGGAATAAAATATGCGAAAGCAGAATAAAATATATGTAGTTCGAGACTTTGGTTGAGAACTATTTCCCCAATATATTTTTGTGTTTCTCCAACTACTATTACTAGTGCTATTTAACAAATAGGGCATGTATATTAGTTATACTGAAATTACTAAAACAGAGGCTTAGTTATTCATTACCTATGATGAAACATTTTTATTTAAATACCATATGTAGTTATGTAGACAAACCATAATATTTTATTTTCAAAAGAATTCATATGGTTTTCAAAGCATGTTTTCGGGCTAAAACCTAAATTAGTTCAAGTCTAAATCTATTTTAAGACCGGAAATCCAACGTTTATAAGTTTACATAATGTACGAGTACAATGTTAAATATTAAACAAACAAAAATGTTTTAAATATTGAACGAAGCTTTCAAAACTCATAATATAAATAAAATAAACAATGTTTGAGTAATTTCTGTAATTTTTTTAATAAAAAGAAGTTTCGACAGCAAAGTTTTTCGTATTTTACCTGATGAAAGTAGATCGAAATGTTGTTTTATTTAAAAATGGGTACCCAAATATGTTTTATTTAAACAAAAATGTATTAAATATTTTGATAGTATCATCGAAAATATCAAATTTACCCCCTAAGCCTTAAAGTACTAAAGAAACTATCTAAATACGTATTTCAATAACTAAATTGTCATCAAAGTTACTATTGCTTCTATTGTGTATTATAACTTAATTATCGAAATACGAATTTTTATAGTTTCTGTATTATTTTAGGGCTTATGGGTTACATTTATTATTTTATGTACGCCACTGACAATAAACATATTATTCCCACCATTTTAGTAATCTAAAATATTATGCCACTCAGTGAGTTAATTTGATACGCTTTTGTATATTACCTCACTCAGTGAGGTAATTTGTTGCGTTTTTGTCTATTACCTCACTTGCTCTACTTTACTCCATGAAAAAACTATTACTGAATTGTTATCTAAATTGTCACATAAGCAAACAAAGTGGAATTATTCTGCTCCTTTGATTTTGAGTAAATAATTACTATAAATAGTTTATTTTTTAATATTTGTGGCGTAAATAAAGTCTTGAATATCACATGTGAGTTAGAGGCATAACTCATTCGTGTGAATACACAACTCGCTATCGCTAAGGCCTCTACCTCACTATAGTAACATAAATTACAGTTACATTATTCTTAGCTTTAGAATTTTACGATTTATTTTAATAGAAGTAATGCCCGGTCGCACCAACGTTAGTTAAATTTTAAACTTGGTTTAAATAAATAAAAGCAAATTGAAGTTATATGGCATATGGAGTAATTGACATTGATGTCAAAAAATAGATACGCTTTTATTTATTTAAACCAAGTTTAAAATTTAACTAACGTTGGTGCAACCGGGCATAATACATTTTAAAATGTCGTCAAGAATACAAGTACAGTGCTGATATGAAATTGTTCCTCCTAAAATGCAGGATTTGATTGTTCGAAATCGATTGGTTGCTACCGTAGTATTACTAATCGTGATTGGAGTAGAAAATAATACAGATGTGTTGGCATTAATAGGAATTAATGTATAAATACGTGAAATGATGTTTAGTCTGTGCAGTTTGGCAGGATAGAAATTAAAACTGTCGACACTGTCATCCCATGATGTATCGCTGTATCCAATGTGAAAAATGAGTTTTTTAATTGCACTAAGTGTTAACACTCGTATGTGTGAACGATTTATACGATTGTATGCTTGCAACCAAAATAGTGACTGAATAGATGCAGAAATGGTGTTGAATAGCTAACATATTTTAGGATTTTCGTTTTTCTTCAACTATTGTTGACATACAATAGAGAATAATTGAAGAGAATAATATAGCGTCACTGGCGAAAGCAATGTACCAGTTACATTAAAATGTTGTAAAGTGCAGCGTCTAAATTTAAATGAAAACTCATGTTTGTTGTAAGGTGTCGTTGAACTGTCATCGTTCACTCCAAACACAAATTCAAAACATACAACAGCGCGAACAGAGATCAAACAACTCATAGGGAATCATCATCAGTAACTTCGCGACTGTGTCAAAAATATATCGCCTTGTTTTCAGCGAACATTCGAATCGTAGGAAAAACTTATATATGCGCACGTTTGGATCGTCGCCAGGACTCTCATTTTGCTTTCGAATTATTAAGGACAATTCGTAGGAGAAACAAACGCAAGTAGCCTGTTATTCTGTTACTACTTTTATTGATTTCTTCGAACGATAAATTTACAATTTCCACAATATACTTTCTTATACAAAGTATAAGGAAGTATTTGAATCATGAAAAAAATCGCTGACGAGATTTTTGCGGAAATAGATATTTTGACGTCCACTGAATCCGTTGATACCAATTTCTCAATTATGTCTGTGTGTGAAGATGGAAGGATGTATAGATGGATGTTCGTGTGCGCAATATCTCGTGAACGAAACAAGATATGTAAACGAAATTTGGAATTTATAAATGTCATGAAAATATGAATAAATTCCTTTTTTTTTTAAATAGAATCAGCTGTGAATAAAAGTTTTAAATGAAAGATGTTAGCAAAAATATTTGGAATATGAAATGTTATTTGCACTTTTATTGCACATGCTTCTAATTTTGAGAAAAACTAAATGATATATTTAATAATATATTTCAATAAACTTATTAATTAAAATTAAAGTTACAATGGGAACAAAAACTAAAACATTTTTAACATCTATATGTCAAATAATTGTGAAGTGCCAAAAATAGATCTCGTTTTAAAGACTATTTTAAAATAAAATCATAGTTACAAAGAGAACAAAAAATTAAATAGGTTTAACATCTATATGTCAAATAATTGTCAAAGTAAAGTCATACACAAGGAATAAGTCATTCATATTCAATTGGTTTTATATGTATAAGAAAGTAGTGTGATGCCACACCATGTTTTTTTACAAGATTTCCTTACTGTTAGAATGTCAGTTTTCTAAATTAAAGGATATTTCATGAATTTTTCCTGTATTGCTAATTCTGTAGTTCTAAATTTGACAGTAGCTTGTTATATATCAGTGCAATATGCTACATGAACAGATGTATCATTCTAAAACATGATCATTTTGTAAATATAGTTTGTTTTTGATTACGCACAATATTAAATGTAAAATGTGTGTTACTAAATTAGTGAGATGTCTCTAACACATGTTTTAATGTTAACGTATGGTTAGTGCTTTTAATTATAGAGCAATTATTAATTAGCGCTTAATTATTGAACGCAATAAAGCGTTATTACTAGTGAATAGATAATTCCCAATTACTTCTAGATATACTCAAATAATGACTTCATTTTGAAGTGTCTTTATTCTGGCTGTTTGTTTACAACTACCTTCACATGCATAACATTCTCTGGCATTCGCAAGTTAGTCTGTTAACCATTGCACAACATCAGCTTTCTCTGCATACTTTGGCTGATTTTCTAGTGACGTGCTTCGGAAAATATCATTGGAAATCTCCTTGATATGTCGAACGGTCTGGGATGCTATCTGCAAGGTCTGTTATTTATTGTCGAAGAATTTTCCAGATATTTTCAACTTTGCTGTATAGTTGAAAAGTTCGTACTTTCTCCTTTTGTGCTATCGGAAAATGAAGAAAGGAAAGGAATTGTTGAGGTTAAGGTTGTCCAATTTTCAATACGGCTTCCTTCAATCTTGTTTAGCCATTCAATTTTTTTTCTGTTTTGGGTATTTCTTTACGATTGTACGCGAAGAAGCGAAATATGACATTTAGTTTATATCCTACAGTTACCTGTGATTCCCTTCTACTAAAATCTTTATTTTCCATATAAGAATGGGAGAGGGTAATAAATCAGGACAAATGAGGACCTGACTTTATGGTTGGTAACCGCATATCACGCGTAAAAATATGTGAGATACTGAGATCTGCAAATGCAGTGTGCCACACCCAAAAATGGATAAATGACGTGATGATATGTTTATATTAATTATATAGAAGAAGTAATATAATATTTTCGGCAATTTCAAAACACAATTTGAGCTAATGGTTGATTCAGATTGAAGTAAAAATAAATTTGTAAAACGTTTTACAATTTTCCGGAGCGTGCTCCAGGATCAAAGAATTTTTTTCAGAAAATAATTTGGAAATTCTTGTTATTTTCGTATTTAGTTTATTTAATTAACAACAGTTTGAGCCAAATTGTAGGAGTAATTTTTATTTAATTCTGTCGTCTGTCATAAATGACTGTAATTAATTAAGATTATAATTAGATTTAAGTCTGACACAACTTTGATTTAGGCGTTTCATGTTCGCATTTTGTTTGATACTGCAAATTAAAAACGAAAACATCAGCAACTTTTTATATAAATATAAACCCAGGTACAGATTTTAATTTAGGCGTTTGAATTAATAATAAAACGCACACCCTTCAATTAACCCCGCTAAATTTTTCTCATCTGTTTATTAAAATTGCTTCATTAATTAAACATACTGGAGATTATACCATAATTAATAATAACACACTGTAAATAGTTGAGCAGCGCATCACAAAACATTGAATAGGCAAGTAATTATAGATAATTTGGAACCATGTTTGGGCTCACGCGATATTAACATTAATTTCTTTACTGATTTTAGTAAATCTACATTAATTTTGCATGCGGAAAATTCTATAAAGATATCCTAATCTTTTGTATGAATATATTTTCTTATATTAGTTTTATTATTTGTTTGCATGCCAGCAACTATTTTATTATGAAATTATTATTGATTCCCACGTAGGAAAGCTCATTAAATAAAATCTTAATAATTTATAAAGTTGAAATGATCCTAATTCCATTGTCAATCGCTAATCCTATAATGTTCTCTATCCTCCTAGAGATTGAAGGTTCTCCCGTCTCTGCGTTGGATTTTATTTATTTATTCAGGATGAACATTGTTCAGGGACCCGTATTTTGTGCTTGTCTTGTTCGAATCATCGATCAAACAAAAAAGATGCCACGAAGAGTTATCAGATTATATGGAATAATGTTGTTACTTCTTTGGATCAATAGAATTTTAAGCAGGTTTTACTTTGTGCTGGGCATTGGCGCTCTAGAAGATTAAACAAATCCTTTAATAGCTCCGCCATGTAATCTCCTCACGAAGGAATTTCCTTATTTGCCGAAAGTTGATCATAAACACAACGGACGCATTTTTACGAATTTTTCCAGTGATTGAAGCACATCTGAACATAAAATTAATACAGTGTAGAACAGTATAATATTTGGAAATATATAAACGCAAAAATAATAGTTATTTATGCAATAAGTGAATAATAGTATAATATTATATAAGGGATTATAATTGTAATTATTAACGATGATGAAGTTCAAGGTGAATAATTCCCATAATCCCGAATATAATACTGTTCTTTTTCTACTCCTGTAAATTCGGAAATAACGTTTAGCACTTTTGAAAATGATCGAAACCAATTGAAAACATACGTTGAAAAACGATAACATAAAAATACACAATGACAATTGACTATACTGTCAACTATCAGGCTTATGTTGACGACTTTAAAATAAACAGGAATAGTTTCTGGTTCTGTGATTGGCTGCAAAGAGTGAATTATGAATCCATAATTCACTCTCGTGAATTGAGACTACTATAATTCATCGAAAAAATTAAAATAATGGACAGTAGAAAAAGATATATTTTAACCGCGAGTGAAATTTAGGCAAGTAGTTAATTTGTTGCATACAACATTACTTTCAACACCTGTTAATAATATTCCTCTAAAATGATATTTATTTGACATAAATATTTATTTTATCGCCAACGTTTATTTGCATACTCATAAATTGCTAAGTAATTTTGCTTAAAATATAGAAAATATGCACCTACATTTTGTCATTAATAGAGCAACGTTACTTTATCCACTAATGGATAAATTATTTATACTTATTTATTGAACTTTTATTTTATTATCGAAAATTCAGTGGCTAAAAGGCTCTAGACAATTTAAGAAAAAAACCCCGAAGCCTTAAAGTAATGCGGAACACATTATTATTAATAATTATGAAAAACAGCAAGTAACAATAAACAAATAGACATGTTTGAAAATATTAACATATTTAAAAATAAACAATATTTGATTAACTTTGACCTAGGTTCCACGCTAAGAGTAAACTGTTTGATTTATTAAGGAATTAGTTATTAGGTTAATTCAAGTGTTAAACTTGTAGTAATTGTTTATAATTATATTATTATAAATTAGGTTTTTCAATTTGTTCAATCTTGACCATGATTTTGTCCCTTGTGCATATACTGATGATAAATTAGTAATCGAAATACGTACTTAGATATTTTCTAATTAATTTAAGGCGCAGTTTAATTAAAAGAATTACAATGTGGTGTTCTGCCGAAATGCTTAAGAATAATTATTCGACAAAGCATTACAATTCCACCCAAGCATGATTATGCAAATGGAAACGAATTGTGGTGCTCTACTCCATTTCTTTAAAGTTCTTCATTACAATTAAGTTTCGTAACTAGAGGTGAAAAGTTACTGTAGACTATTTTCAAGAAAGAAAACTGTTTTCTCGCAAATAAAATTTCATTTACACACTTTATTTGTTAAAGTTAATGTTGTAAATGTAATGGAAAGCTTTATAACAAATAGCAACAGTTATTTTTCAATTTCAATTTATTGAGTGTGATCTTCTGAAATCCTTTACAAGGCTACTGCCAACAAAATTCTCTACGATTTATTTCCTCGATGTTACAGGAATCGTAAACAGAGGCGACTCATTCCGTCGACGCCGATCCCGAAGCAACAGTTTGCTTCCCCCCGCCGCTGGGTCAACACTTCCTTCACCTTTACATGATTCTCCATACGCACCGGAGAACTACGCACCTCCAGATGTGCAGACCTACAATGTGGCCCTCCTGGGGGCACAAGGCGTGGGGAAAACCGCCCTCATTTCACAGTTCATGACCTCAGAGTGCATCAATGCCTACGACAGGCAAAAAGGTTAGTATTTTTGGCTTTAAAATAAGTACGACGTGGCCCTTTGTTTAGTTTCAATTTTGGTTGCGGGATTTTTCGAGAGTTTGCAGTGTTTTTGCTAACCCGGATTGAAGAATAAAAGAAAATAAACAATCGAATTCGAGAGGAAAAATGATCTGATAGGGGGTAATATATCTTGAAGGTTTCAAGAACGTTGAGCGGTGGGATTATGATATATGGTTATTTTATTGTTATGATTTCTTTTCTCAAGTATATTTCTCATCTCAGCGACAAAGAGTAAAAAGAAAAATGTCGTACCTTGTTATATTTCATCGAGGTAAACAAAAATACAAAATTGAGTTATGAACGCAGAACACAAAGAGCTAATATAATCGTATTATGTATATGAGTCCAGTAGATGCAAAAGTAAAAGTATGTATTCAAAAACTGAGTTCTGCACTTTATTTTAAAGAGATTATATATCGTCGTATCATAAACTGTAACTGCTGGATGTATATAGATAAGTATGCAAACCTCTGTATATGTTTTAATATTCCGATGCAAAAGTTTATTTGTTGTTCAGCCAATGACTGTAGAGTATAGAATGAATAGCTATAAACTGTAGCCATGTCCGAATTAGTACACTCATATGCGAATTTTATGCTGTTTGTATTAATTTGTAAAATGTCTGACATTGTTTCTATTTTCTTTTCAACTGATGAAAAAGTCGACGCGTATATATTTCATGAATGACCACGCATAACTTTTAAATTTCAAAAAAAAAAAAAAATCCACCCCTAGGGATAAGAAAATAGAGGATAATTAAATGTTCACCTGTTAGTGTTAACCGATTCTACAAAGCATAACTTTTTACTGGGTTATCAGATTTCAAAATGACAAATAAGTCATATATATATATATATATATATATATATATATATATATATATATATATATATATTATAACTAGATACAAAAACAAGTTTTAAAAATTTATTTTTTTTTATTAAGCGGTCTCAACTGCTGAGGTTATATGATGCTTTGGAACCTCATTTTCGGTGGTGTGACAACGACACGCAGTGTTAAAATATTATTAATTATTAAGATATTTGTGTTTTAAAGATAGCAATTCTATATTTTTCTGTTTAATCTTATCTCTGACACATCTATTATTTCCAAATATTTTGTACTTCTCTTATTATTGAGCTGCTGCTGCTATATTGTCAAAGTATTAAATGGTTGGCAGTTAATTTGAAGATTTTTGAATTCGTACCCAAATAACACAAATCCACAACACACATCAACAGTGACCTCATAACATTAAAAAAAAATCATTGTTGCTTAATAAATAACAATTAAAAGCTTTAAACTGTAGATAGCCTTCAATTTAAATAAAATTTCATATTTTTTTTATTTTTAAATAGTAAAAGACCTCATTATATTGAAGTGACTGATGTATCCATTATTTTTCCTGTTCAAAATTTTTTTAAATATTTAGATGTAAAAGGAAAGTAATTTTATTTGAGCACCAGTGATTCCGTATAGATTGCAATTAACTTTTTAAAGCAAGGTGTTAAAAGAAAATGATTGGAAACTAAGTAATTAAGCCAATAAGGTTAGCGGCACACAGTAAATCATTTGAAGACAGATAGGCATTATAGAACGTAGTTTTGAACTTATAACCTTTGCGTAAACCAAACTAGACAAATCCTCTCGGAAGCCGATTTAGTTTAATCTTCCGCCCAATAAATTCATCTCATAGAAACCAACCGCTGACGAACATAGCACCGCGATCCAATTAGTTGATTATAAGGATATAAAACGTCATAGACACCCGGAAATGTCAGCAGCATCAAGCAGGCATGCAGAGAGCATCAATGGCACCGCTAGCATCAGCAGCAACCATCGGCTTTGTAATTCCTTAAATGTTTGCGTTCAGGCACTCAGTCGCCGATTAATTTGATTGTCTGTTATCGATCAGATTCAAAGCGAACGAAATGCAATGGTAAACGACGCGTGCAAAGGAGAGTTAATGAATTGGAAATCGATTATCTGGAGACGAGCGAACACGGATTATTCATTAGGAATCTGTAGAAAAATTTCATTTTTTACGAAAAGTAATTTTGCCTGGAGTTGGCGGAAATTAATTACATCGACGGTAAAGTTTCAGCGAGGGAACATTTATTAATTTGTAATATACTTATAGTTGTAAATATTTTTAACAAGTAAACTTTTTGTATTTAGAATTTCATATCCGTAAACATATTTTTCTAAATACAACATGTAAGGTTAATTAGAACGAACGGTGAAATACTACTTTCAAAATAAAGAATCATTAAACTTTGTAGGTAACGTAAATATTATTATTACGAGACAAATTTAGATTGCTTTCGTTCAATTTTATTTCTGTGCCAGTCATATTTTTCCACGATTTTTATCACTAAAAATATAACAGAAATCTAGGAATAACATGAAATATATAAATTCGCAAACGCGATGAATTTTATTGATAACGCTTAAATATTAAATGGTGGTAAATTAATAATTATTAATTACAGTTCACTTCATGGACTTTATTAGTTTGATGACAAAATGTTCATGAAATCATCCTTAATGAAATCAACAATGATCAGTAATTATGTCAACGTTCCAAGCTAATCAAATTATCTGATTAAACTGCTGAATAATTAATGTGATTGTTAACTGTCGCATTCACGCGTTCGCAGCTACATAAATTTAAAATGCTATGTATTCATGCATATTGCATTTTCCTGTGATTCAAAAGTCTCTCTTCACGATGATGTATCGCTTCTTTATGTACCTACCCGCATAAAACATAAGCGAACAAATGTATATTTTATTTCTGGTTCGAATGCTGTAGGAATAGGAATGACAATTGCGCAATTTAAAAACGATTTTCTGTAGATCCCCGTAAAATATTTAACAAACTAAATAAGTCTCAAAATAAATGTATCAATCTGTTTCCGAGGAAAAACTCGTAAATACTGTAATATTATTGTAGTAAACTCTAAATGTATGACGTTTAACTTGGCAACGATTGATAATAAAAATAATGACGTCGTTTTTTACGATGCCAAATATTTACATTGCATAAATTTTACACCTGGACAAATTTACAGACGATCAATAAGAAATATTGCTTTCTATTTCGTTTCTTTTAAAAATACAAATTACATCATAAGTTACAAATTTTTCCTCAGATTGTTATTGTTGCCATAACAGGGCCTCCAAATTTTCCCAAGATCTACCATAATTTTTGTAAAACATACCACTAAACTGGGTCAATACAAACCTGTGTTTTTCTCAGCCATTTTAATTTAAGAATTAACTTAGAAAAACAAAGTTAATTTTACTTTATTTCAACTATGGATTAAAGTAATTTTTCTCTTATGATATAAATTATAAAGTTCGGTAATATTGTGGACTATCTAGTGAAACTGAATAATGTTTTGGTGACTGATTGAAATGTTTTAGGGAATGGTGCTCAGTAAAAAATTTGATTTGCGATTTGTTAATTAACAATTTTTAGTTAATATTAACAAATATATTGTGTTAAATTAACAATTTGAACAAATATCTCAATTTCTTAAATTAAAATTTTGTCAATTCTCAATTTTTTACTAGAATAATTGTTGTTTTTATTTATTTGCTGGATTTATAAAATTAAACAAATAGACTTGTCAATAATAACAAGTAAATTTAGCTAACTTATCAATTTGAAATTGTTAAAGAAAGTTTGTATCTTTTGTAACAACTTAATTTGTTATAATAACTATAATTTATTGTTCTGTTTCAATACAATTACTCAAATAACAAAGCACATAAAAATATTTATTAATAATTACTATATTCAGAAATATATTTAGCTACGAAAAACATAAAAATAATTTGTTACTTGCTAATAAATTTGAAACTTATTAAATTAACAAAAATTAACGGTGGATCGTCTGGGACTGGGACTAAAATTTTATTAAAATTTTCTGAATTTGGTTATAAATTTTTTACTGTGTGTAAGATTGAAACAAGCGAATGAATTTGTAAATTTGGGTTGTATGTTTTTGAGGAATGGACATATTTACCGTGAGATTGAAAGGCAGGTGTTTGCAAGGTGCAAGGTATTAGGTGCTCGAATTAACAGTTGGTGAAACTAATATATGCGAACGAATGATTCGGAGTGTAAAGAATGACGTGCATCTTGTATGAATCGTGTGGACGAGGCAGAACTGATGTTCTAGGATAATAATGTTTGGAGGAGATTGATTGTTGGTTGATGATTGCTCAGGATTCGTGCTACCCCACTGTGTGGTATATAGTGTATATGTACGTAATATTATTAATAATTTTAAGTAAATATAAAACTTACGTACATAATATTAGCTGAATGTCTTCTGATCTTTCAAAAGTTTTAGAATTATGAAGTTATTGAAAGTTTTCTTTCATGAAGCTACCACATCTTGCGGAATTTTTCAAAGGTTTCCGACAGCATAAAAGAAAAATCATGACCAAAAAATTCGGCGTTTAATGAAGACGATTATTAGTTCAGAGACATGGCGTATTTCGGGCGTCGGAACGCAGGTACCGTCAGTGACGCCGCAATGCGGTGTCTTTTATTTTACTGCCACGGCACACTTGAATTCCGCTAATTACAGTTCTGAACAAGGCTTCCAAGGGACTGTTTAAACTTCAAAGATTCATAAACTAATAGACGGAAATGGACTTACTTGAATCTTTAATGAGCATCGATCTTATAGCATATTTAGTAAATTTTATATTTATTATTTGATTACAAGAAAACGTTCAACTATTACAGTAATTTATTATTTATAAATGAAAAATCGATCATTTGTATTAATAAACAGTATTGCAAAAAGAATTTAATGGGAGCAAAAATGAGATTCTTATAACTGTGTGGTCCTTCGGTTTGTACTTTTTATTTTATTCGATTATATTAAATATTTTAATTGTTAATGTTGTCTGAAGTATACGTTTTTCTTCGGGTGTTCCATTATCGTGTAATGATATACAACTTTTTATTATTTTGGGCCGATACTTACATCTACGAATAAAGTTCCGAATAAATTATTCGCCAAATAAATGAAAAATGTCGGATCGAAATCATATCTCAAATGATACTTATTGTTCTAGCTGTCATTTTTTGATGCGTATTTTTTTTTTTATATATATTTGACGAATAACTTATTTGGAAGTTTATTCGTACATGGAAATATCGGCCCTTAATCTAACATCCTAAATTTTTGCAAAATTTTAAAGAATTTTATTTAAAACAAATCTTTTCATTATAATCTTAAAATGATCAGAACAGATACTATTGATGTTTCACAAAAAGTGAGGCATAAATTGTATGTGAATATTTAAACAAATAGATTAGTTATTAGTCATTTCTTTAATCATTATTATTTGCTTCTTTTACTTAGTTTATCAATTTTTCATTTTATATTTTATTTAGTTTGTTTGTTGTAGATGTTAAAGGTAAAAAATTCGCAAAACTTTTATAAATTTATTTATTGTTCTCTATTTCAAATCACATAAAAAGAATATAATGAAACCAATGAGATTTTAGTTATATAAATAAATATTTCAAAATAGAATAAAATTTATTTGTTTTGTTATATTAATATTTATTTTTTATACAGCGTTAAAAGTTTTTATGTAAAATATAACTATTTTAATTTGAAACCAAGTAAATATATGTAATATATTAAATATAAATATGAAAATAATATTCTGCATAAATATAAAGTTAAAATATATTTATTCGGGAGTGGTATATATTACATATAATATGGATGTTGCCTTTTATTTAAATTTTGGAAGTAAACGATTTTTATACTTTATTATATTACATGACATATGATGTATGTTAAATTCAAAGTCAAGAGATACGACACACAATGAGATATATCTGCGTAGTCCTTACTTAGATGTTATGAATATTTATTGAAGATCTCAGGTTTCCGTGGTTGCACATTTATCTAACACCTAAAGGTTCGGGTTCAAATTTGGGACAGACTAACTAGGATTTCCAACAGGAAATTATTCAAAATTTATTACAAGTAAAATATAGATACAGGAATGCGAATTTCATTTGTTCTGTTTTGTTCCGAAATTAGATCAGCAAGCTAGATTAGTTATAAATACATCGTTTTGATGTAAATTGAGATATAAATCTTTAATAACTAATGTACATGCGTAAATATACTACTTCATAAATTATTTAACATTTTTTGACAGGTTATCTATCATCACGGGCATAAATGTTTAGTAGACGGGTTACTTGAGCAATGTAGATGGAATAAGGAGAAGAAGGAAGTTAAATTAACAGAAATTATTTTAACTATGAACAATCACATTATCCATAGTTTTTGCTGTAGTAATCGTCAACCTAAAAAAGCTTCCGGTAGATGTCAGTAGGAGAAAATAAAGAAAAGAACGAAATGAAATAAGCGGTTTTAGCATTCAAATTTATTCAAAGCAGATCGAGTTTATTCCAAAGTACACGAAATCTTTTTTGAATTCAGTGCAGAATTTTTTTCGTTTACATTTACTTTTATTTAAACCACAGGAATTAATTATATTTCTGCTTTTTACCTCCCGCCAGATTCAGTAAGGGAGGTTTAGGAATCATGCTAATAATTCAGTAGTGAATTTTCAGTAGATGAGCACGTTTTAGGGTCCCTAGAATACGATTTTTATAGTTTCGCGATGATGTCTGTGTGTGTGGATATCTGAAGTTACGGTTTCTCAAAAACTACTAAACTGAAAATTTTGATATTTTATACATATTAATTGTATCAATTGTATCAATTAGAAAGAGCTAATTAGTTTTTGGTGACAGACAGACAGGTGGAAGTAGTAGTTTACTTGAAGTCCTATCAAGTTATTTTGCAATATCTCAGTAAATTATGGTTTATGACATTTATGTTATTTGAATTATGTTTCAAATATTAATATCTATAATTGTTGTCTAAAATATTTTTTTCTTACTGTCATTATTTACGAAATACGCACGTTAAAGAAAAATTATATTTTCACATTTTCGTTTAAATCTGCTAATCTGTGCTTTTTGAAGGGATGAGCGTTTCTTGATAGTGGTGGTCCGTGTTCTTGGATTGTTTGATATGAAATCTATGACGGGAGGTATTGTGGTGCCCATAACAGATTTTTTAAATAGGAATCCTTTCCATGAATCAAAAATTACTAATTACTAATTAGCAAATGATTAGAAAGCATTATTGTATCTCCAGTGCTTTCAACCTGAGTCTATCTAGTTAACCAATAAAAACGAACAGATATACAGGCATGTTCACGTTTAAATGAAGTTGTTTTCAGCGTGTTACCAACTCAACTACTCAAGACTGTAATTTTCTCAACAATACCGGATGTAGAAGCTGCTTCCGCCAGTCCTAATTAAGTTTATCTGTCTCTCTAATAGCATTACCGTGAAATTATCATTGATTTTCTTGAAAAGCGTGGATAGGCCTAAAAGCACGCTCAGCTGAAGACCGGTTCAACTTTCTGTTGAATTATTACGGTTAATTTGACAAATAGGTAGCCGACCGTAAAGTTAAGTCACTCTTGATTAAGTGGTTATTGAGAACCTGCAGAGACTTGTTTTACCTTTACCCTTAACTTTATGAAAATTGTATTGCCAGATATATCGTCTGACATATCGAGCAAAGGTTAACATCGGATTTTTGTTCATTATATTTTTCCCGGAAAACTGTGAAGGTCGGCATACAATGAAACATTCCATGAACTCCTGAAAGAATTTTGTAAAATATCACTATGTAAAAGAGGAGAAGATAAATATCTGTTCCAGTTACAGAGCTCGTGACACAAAAATGAATGAAATATAATATTTTCACGTCGCCAACTGTTTCTCTCTCTTTGGTAAATGTCAGTCGTTTAGTTTATTTCAACAGTACAAAATTCCCTATGTATTTACTCAAAATAAACATTAATTTGACTTCTTAAAAGCCAACTTTTAATTCACTTCAGCAAGTGAATTGTTCAGCGAGTAAACACGAAGAAAATGGAAATCTTGGCGTTTTGCAAACAAAGTAAAATAACTTAGATTTGTCTTGGTTTTATAGCAGCCAGCTATAAATGCAGCTACAAGATTTTAGATAAATTATTTCTGATGAATGTCGTGGCTTGTAGTTGAAGCAATGATTATAAATTATCATTCATCATTTCAGTCCGACTTCCAGATTCCCATGATGCTCTTCACGATGACATATGAGAAGCATAAATCTCGATCTCGTTTGCCGGCTCATCTCGCCTACGCTCTCAAATCGCAAAATCGCAAGAGTAAATTCTAAGTAACGGAACAGATAGAATAATTGGCTTCCCTCTATGATTTCCTTGGAATTTCGGACACTGGCAAAAATAACAAAGTTGTTAGAAATATCTTGCCAAATTCGTGTGACTACCTCAAAATCAAATTCTGTTTAGCAGAACAATTTTATAAACAAAGATATAAATAAATATATCATCACTACATTTCTCCAAATTAAAATGAGACAATATACTAAGACTGAATGATATGACATATTTTCGCGTAAATGCTGTTATAGTTCAACTAGAAGAGAATAATAGATGACGTTTTAATTGTTTTTTCTACGACCACTTGTTTGTTGTTGCTAGGGATATGAGGTACATTGCAAGCATCGTGCGAAATGAATTTGTTTTGTGAGTATGTCAATACAGGTCAGTTCATTTCTGTACAGGTGCCATTGTTAGTATACTTATTTAGAATTGTGAAATATTGGAATGGTGAAAGCGGAACAAATTTATTAGGAAATAATATCATGGTCGTAGAAAAAGTATAGTGTACAACTCGCATCGAATGTCCATTTCATACTCTTATGATTTGCAGCATGAGCCGAAGGCTAATGCTACAACTTTCATACTCGTAGGAAATGAGCACCATTCCATGCTTGTTGTACAATATACTATTATACTTTGCTGTTTTTTTCATAGGTTTGTGCTATGAATAAAGTTTGAAATTTATATAACCTTTATGTATTTTGCTATGAAGAACTACATAATGTCTGTTCTTTCCAGGTATAATATACATACCCAGTCAAGTGTTAGACTTGAAAATTCAACATATACATTAACATGTTTGGCTTAAAATAGATGGACCATTGTAGTACCTGTATACATCCCTATGTTATTATTGGGAGATTATAACAACAACAAATATGTCACTTTGTTATATTAAAATTTTGTCAGTTCTGAGTTTTTAACAAGAGAAATTGTTGTTTTTATTTATTTATAAAATTTAACAAATAGACTCGTCAATAATAACAAGTAAATTTAGCTAACTTATCAATTTAAAATTGTTAAAGAAAGATTGTATCCTTTGTAACAACAAAGAAAGTTTTTATTTAGTTTAGTTTCGATATCTTAGTTAATTTTGATGAATTCTAGAATGTGAATCTATCACATAACTTATTATTACAATTTTGCATGTGGCGATAAATATGAGTTTTTATTCGTTGAAACATATGCGGACAGTAAAATTTTATTCATTTTCCTTGCTTCAGCAAATAAATCTTACAAAAACAAAACCCATAAACCTCATGTCCTGGACAGTCGCGTAGAATTTATTACGGGCTGTATTAATCCTAGTAGCGGGTCCTGTGCGTGATGACGCGTACTACGTCACGCGCGCAATGGTTGTCACGCGTCGCGTTGTATTTCATTATCGTAATACCTTTCGTGCACGATCATAAGTAATCGAATTATATTGTGTAATTTGATGGAGCGCGTTCTGATCAAGAATATTTAGTGTCTGATTCTGTTTGCAGCCCTGCCGGATTATTATGGAAATAAGATTAGAGAGAATTTTGAATTTGGACGGATACCCTTAAAATTTTAGCCAAACGTAGTATAATTTCATTATTGAGACTTGCTTCATAAAGATACTTTTCGGCCATTTTGCTGTTCTACGATAAAGTCTTAACAAGGGAAGTACGGAAGTATATACACAAATATGTGAACAATAATTCAATATACTTTACATATCAAAACAACAGAAATTTAGAACGGTGTACATATTTAAAGAATAGCATATTTCGTATCAGAGTTGTAATGTACACACATGTGCTAAATTGGAAATAAAGTGAAATAACTTGTCATCATGAGTGAAACTTTAAAATAAAGGAAGGGATATAGGATTATCGATGTTATAATTTAAAATGTTTTTGAGTGTAGTTAAAGAGGAAATAGTTCTATATTCAGATAATACAAGACAGAAAAAAATTAAGTAAAGAGTCATAAGACCAGGTCTGTTCGATGAAATTTTTAAAAGTGCAGTTTAGTGTAGATTAGTGCAATGTACACTAGTTCTACCTTTTCAAAGAACACGATAGTGCAACAGCGAACATTCATTAGTATAGTAGATTAATACAATATTCAAAACTGACATTAACCTTGCCCCCCACTTCAGCTTGCACTAAATACACCACCTCGAGAGTCAATTCAGAAAAGTGTGCACTAGTTCTGATATTTTTCTCATCGAACAAGCTGCACTAATTTCACTTTTGTCATTGAACGCTTCAGTGTTAAAAAGTTTGCACTGGAAATACCTAGTTCAAGTCATCTAACAGACCTAATGTAAAGTAATAATAGCTACCCTTATCTTTGAAATAGATATATTTCAAGGATTCATCTGATTCCTGTAGACTGAATTCCAAATTGAAGCACTATATTCTAGTTTTGATCTGATCTAATAAATGCATAATAATGTAACGAAAATAGGAGCTAAATATGTAAAGGTATGTGAGCGGGAAATGTAAGCAGAGGATTGAAGGTAATTCCAAAATCGGTCATTTCAGAATATCTTTCAACAAATGAGGCGAGAAGAAGATGTAGTTATTGTGACATGAGTTATTTTATTTTTCTTTCTAGATATTTAGATATTTGTTTGATTTGATTATTTTGTAAAGAAATGGATTCATCGATATTTTTAATAAAAGTAAAAATCTTTAAATTAACTGCGTAAAGTAAAGTATGATTGAAATTACAGAGCAATTAATAAACGTTGAAAAGAAGGGGTACTGGATTGAATCCCTGAGGAACTCCAGTATAGAGAATTTTATTCAAAGATATCAAATAGTATTTTGAAATTTTTCTATTTTTACGATGATGTCTTGGGTCAGGTGAGGAACGCAAAAAATGTGGCACATTGTCACTTTTCCCTCGTGTCAGATTTTTGTAATACAGGTATAAAAATTCGATAGACTTTTCTATGAAGCTGGATATATTATTTTCGAGTCGCAAGACTAGAATAATAGCTATAATATAAACTTTATTTTATATCAAGACATGTCACACCTATAGGTGTTAATGGAGGAGAAATTAGGAATACAATTAAAACTGGCGAAGTATGTACTTCAATGCAATCATTAGCGGTTATCAATTTAACCTTTATTGCAGTACAACTATCAAAATGCTGTATTTTATAAAAGCTCCGTATTGATTTTGAGGTTTGGTTAAAGAAAAAAAAACGTTGAAAAGTATCAAAGAGTATGAAGATGATTTCAATGGTACACTTGTAAAGAAATACAGCATGCTACTTGTAAGAGAATAAAGAAAGCTGTCAATGTTTCATCCAGAGCCTTGGCGCGCGTTTATATCAATTTCCTTTCGCATTCAATTCTGTTTTCCGGCGACTATTTCCCGCGGCTTTCAAAAAAGATGAAAATAGGATTGAGCGTGCGATCAAGAGGCTTTTACGTGGTTTGCCGCAGACGTCCACTAGAAAAGAAGTAACAGGGAAAAGGGTTTCTGCTTTTATCGCCGATCAGAGCTCTGGTCGCAGTCACAAAGATATTTTATAGCAGCAAAATGTGAAAAACCGGCTTTCCGCACGGTTACCATTCGTTGCCATGCAACAAACGACCCTTGGAACCACTAAATTGTTTAGTGATAAACAATTGGTTTACTGCAGACTGTCGCCCAGAATCAATAAAGATTCCTTTTCATATTTTTTGTTACCACAACTTTTCTTGTTTCTCAACATTGTGATTGTTCAGATACAGAAATTACTTATTTATTTTGATGAATTTGCGAGAAAATACCGGGTGTAGAATGGAAATGTGGAAACGAAAGATATATGACATTTCATAATAGAGTTATGCCCGGTATTATAAAGAAATTTAACTGTCAATTAAATTTACTTTCGAACTAAATTTATTTGTTTTTAATAAGTATTAAGTGCACATCATTTCAAATTAATTTATGACTTACATAACATTGCTGTCAAAAATATGATTCTCATTTGGATAACTTGATGTAAATTTAGTATGGAAGTAAATTTAACTGGAGTTTAAATTTCTTTATAATACCGCACATTAGGAAAGAAAGAAATGAACTCCCATATTTGACATTATATCATTATTACAATTTGTTATAAATAAACCTATATTTGTTTTCTGAAATACAAAATATTTTTTGTTTTTTTGTTTTCCATCACTGTAATAAATATTAATTTTAATTTTATTAATATATTGTGAAATACCAACATTTTGGTAACCAAATGGGCTTTATTGCATGCATTTTAAAATTATAAACAACTATTGTATTTACTCTTTTGCTGTAAAGTAGATTAGTATAAATTTACAGTAATTTCTATATTCCACATTTCAATTCTTATACCCTATATACGAGTATATTTATATTTATTTTTATTTGTAGAATGTAACCTAATATGATTAATTCTTCAAAGTTAAGGAGTATAATTTCTGAGTGCTGCGTAGCAGTGAGAACGCGTGTTAAATGAATAAGAGTAGAGTGTAAATGATTTCGAAGGAAAATATTAGTGTCTCCTTGCCGAAAACGTGTAATTGGGAGCACCCAGCTCTGCCACTGACCTATTTCAAGTTCATTCAGCCTTCTACGAATGCTGTGTTTATAATAGAATACTTGTATTTTCAGAAGCGCGCTACTATTAATACAACTGGCACTTAACAGCTGCGAAGTATTGATTACATATACGTAGATATTACACTCTTAGTAATAGTAACTAATGATTTAATTGATAAAAATCGAGGACTTGTAAACACAAACAGTATTGTTTTGTTATCATATGTTTACGTTACAGTAGTTATACATGATTTATTATAGAAAATCGTGGCCAGTGGCCTACTTTTAAATAGGTAAAAATAAGTTTGCATGACTTATTTTTAGATTCAAAGCTTGTTTTATATTTCAATAAATAATTTATTTGCTTTTATTTTTATTGTTAACCTGTTTTTCGACTAATGATAACGTGCAATTATAATGTAATTATTTTTATGTAAACAATAATAATAATATATAATTTAGTGAATAGAAATAAAATCAGAGAATAAATCTATTTCATTTTCGTCCTGAGAAAAATAGATTGCCTGCTTTCAGTAGTTAAGATTCTAATCCAAAATACTTGACGAACATTATTCATCCTTTTATGATTTATTAATGGATATTCTCAACGATAAATAATTACATAAAACTCACGTTTATTGAAAAGATTGATAGTTTCATCGAAGATTTGAGAACTAACTGATTGCCTCACGTATGTTGCAGTCATGAGTGCTGTACCAACACACGACGACTAGAATCCAAAAATAAATTAGTGTGATGAAAGAGCTACGTCAATAATGACGTTTACAACTTGATAAACTATCAAAGTGGCCTTAAAGTGTTAACGAAAGGATTCTACCTTCTTCGTAAGCTTGAAGTACTGAAATTAGCTGAGAATCATATGCGGTATACCGACATGTAAATATCTTTAAATCGATGCAGAATGTTTGCTTTCGTTTAACATTTTACTACCGTGCAAATGTCTTGAAACTTATTCCGTACCGCATATCGTACAAACGGCTCCGTCAAAGGAGATTATGTTTACATTTCGTGTTTCGAAAACCTGCGTGCGATTTGAAATAAATTACAATATTCTAAACTCGTAAATAATACAATTTTTACATTGATTCGTTAATAAAATTGAGAATTGATGGTACATTCGTGTTCGATTGTTTTGACATTTACAAATTTATAATGGTAACGTTTCTTTTGTTTGCACGTGAACTTTATTCACCAGCTAAAAATAAAATTCGTTGTCAACCACATGCACAATTAACTTTGGGTATATTTTATTTTATAGTCGTACATAAGTACAGAACAATAATAGCATATATTTATATAAAAATAAAGATTATTATATAGATATACATTTCAATATATGGTGGAGTTGCTGTATCTGTACCTTCCATATTTTTTAGTAACTAACTATCATTCAAAAGAAATTTGCTACTTTTTGTCTCCCACACATTCAATGTGTTGAATTGAAATATGTAACATAGGGAATATAATGATATTTTTTTAATATGGTGATTACTGTTTCCCGAATTAGACCAAAAGTGTAAATACAAAAATGTTTAGAATTATATATTGCAGCCAATAAGTATCATTTGTAGCTTAATTGTTTATTATGCAAGAATAAGAAGCAAACGAAATAAACTGATTTTATAAAGAAAATTACCGATTAAGAGTTCTGTGGAAAACAATAAAACTAAATAATTTTTATTATAAACTTTGACAGTTACTGAAATATAGCTTTTGTTAGCAAATTAATTGTTGCGAATTCTTTTAGATATGGAAATATTTTATAAGAACAATAAAATTATATTTATCTATGATAATGTGTAAAATTGATGTTTAAATGTTTAGTAACACGTTTCATTAGACATGACATGTGTTGCCGAGCAACGATTGATTGAAATTTTAAATACTCCAAATTTTGAAAATATTTTGTTATCATGGCAAACTTCTCATATAATATTATAATCTTAATTCATAAATAAAAGTTTTTTTATATATTTATTGGGTTTTTCATTATATCGTAGACAAAATATTGTATGATACACATACGTAAAACAACTTTAGTCACTCTGGGGTCTTAAAACACTCACTACGCTCATATTTTAATTGACTAGCTTTACGTACTTGTATCGTAAATAACTATTATAATAAAAATTATTTTGTTTTATTGTTTTCCACAAAACTCTCAATCCGTATTTTTATTTTTATAAAATATTTTTTCGATTGCTTCTTACTCTTGCTTAGTAATCAATTTAGCAACAAGTATATACTTGTTTGATGCAGTTTTTAATTCTAAATATTTTTTGAATTTACACTTTTGGTCTAATTTAATTAGGGAAGCTGCAATCACCATATTAAAAAGGATCATTGTATTCCGTGTTTGTTTAAGCGGGAGATTTTTTATTTTTATAATGATTTTTAAAACTCTTTGTTGTAATCATATATTTGTACATGCCTTGTTATTGAGTAAACTATTTTGTACTATTGTATTGTATTCAATTCAATTAATTCAGCAGAAATTTTATAGTAAATGTATTATTATGTATTATTTGCTGAAATCTGCGGTTTGGTCTTGCAAACGGGTAGAGGCGATAATTGGAAGTCACCAACAGTACAAATAAAGTTCGTTTCTTTTGTATGCCACCTGATATAAAATGACCTGTTGTCTTATGTTATGTTGTATATTATTAAATTATTTTTCAAGAGCTGCACAGGTGACAGCAATTTTATTGTCACAAATGGATTTTTAAAGTTAACGTATTAAAACTTACGGAGTGATAATCAATACTAAATGTTATTTGTAATTACAGAATCGCCCGGAGAACAATCAGTCTACATTATGCTTAACGGCGAGGAATCAGAGCTCCGATTCATAAACATAGAACAATTCAAGGTAAACACCCCTACCCTAAATTCCCCCAATTCTCCAAAACCGCAAATCCATCACGGGCTTTCACCCAACCATCACAATTCCACATCACGGATCTAACATACAACATACGTTTCGTTTTAGGACATAGACAAGTCCAACCCGCCGAACGCGTTTCTTGTGATGTATTCCGTCGTGGATAAGGCGTCGTTCCTCAGGGCTGAAAGCGATCTGACGAGGTTATCAGAGGCTGATCTGCTGAGGACCAGACCGGCGATACTTGTAGGGAACAAAGTAGATTTAGCGAGGAGCAAAGCTGTGTCCACGCAAGGTAAAGATTTTCCACAGGGATCCTTGACAGACGCATTCATAAAGCGGACTTTGAATCTAATTTATAACATACATAAATACACTCCCTTCGTCCCATAATAATAGTAGCAGTTGATGAATTTAATTTGTCCCATAATAATAGAAGCAAAAGAAAATAAATATCGAACGCAACATTTATTATCAAAAAGTAGATATAATTTAACAATGAATTATATTACTCTTAATTATTATTTTGAGTGTAATAGTTTCTGGATTTTTCAATAATTTCGTTGGCTGAGAAGCATTTCTTTCTCTACTTTCGTGAGCTATCGTTCTACATTGCTTCCAGCATAACTTGTTGAAGTGACAGAAACGTTTTATCATGTTTATTGCTTCTATCATTTCGATTAGTGGATGAAATTTTCTAAAAGTTATAGTTCGTAATATTAGGATCAACTAAAAAATTTTAAAGATGTGTCAAAACAAACGAAAGATCTCATGGAACATTAAGTTTGATTGAAGGCTTCACAATTTTGCGCTACAACATAACATACAGCTGCATTCGCCAATAATTCCCGCTTTAATATTCACTTGCTACTATTATTATGAAACAGAGGGAGAATTATTTTCTGACAGTAATTTGTAATAATAAGTAATAGAAGACACATTTTCATTTCAGTCATGTATTCCATTTCTAATCGCGAACATTAGTTTCATTGGCTTGTTAGTATTTTGATGTATAACGCGCATGAAAACTACTCCAAAGTTAATCAGACTTGTCTTTTTAATCTCTTGAGGTCGGACCACCAGCAGTTTGCAAAACTTTGCTATTAAAATTATAAATAACAACAGCACTGAAGCGACTTCAAAATGTTTGCTGAGATATGCCTTCTACATGCCGTTAATAAATTTACGTTTCCTTTTATATTCACTTTCGTGAACTTATAAACCGTTGCTAATTTAATTTAATTTCCTTCGGAACCAGGTCGTTTGAATAAACTGATTTTGACAAACTCTTAAACTTTTAATAGTAATATACTTGATTATAAGTTCATGACATTCTTTCAATACCCAAGATTCTTCAACAATTTTGATTCAATTTTAATACGCAATATGTAAGTTTGATAATTATGTTACTTATTAGAATTTGCAAGTATTAAAGTTTGCTTCAAGTTTCTTGTACGCATCTAGTAGAACATGGAAAACAATGTTAAATAATTAGTGAACAATCTTAGTTACTAATAAAATAATGAACTTTACATATACAGCTACGCGTCATATACCTAATTCCTATTACAGTGTTCTTACTCCTGTTAGTAATTTAAATTTAAAATGAATGATTTTGAATACATTTCTACGTTTAAATCTTATTTATTTCAAAGCCTATATTCCGTGCAGAAAACAATATTAAAATTAGTGATATTCGTTTTTAAATAAGGACCCAAACTAGATGAATTCGGTTGTTGTACTTTGTTAAACTGATCGCCAGTCTTTTCAAAATTAAACTAATATTAAAATAAATACTATTACTATGAATAATAATTCGAAAGTTGTTTTTAACCCAGTAATGCTACACTGGGTTCTAAGACAATCTGCGATTTTCATCTAGTTTTCCTCATGCACATAACTGCGATGCTACCTCGTTTTACATTCAGTTTCTATAATCCTAAACAAATATTCTATGTAAAATCCCAATGTGTTTGTTTTGATAGTACAAAATTTAAAAAGTATTGGCAAAATGTTGTGTTTTGAATAAAATATATTATGGTTCATATAAGTTATTAACTGTTTAATGTTCTTCTATAAATCTAAACAAATATTCCGTAAGTAAAATTCCTAGAAAAATTACATCCAGTTATGAGAAAGTAGTTTTTCTTTTCTTGGGAGTACCCAGACCCTAGTATGTCGTTTATGTAACTGTGAAACAAGTGTGACTGTCCAGGGTTAAATAAAATATTTTAACAGAACTTAATCCAAAGAAACTTTATTGTTTTGTTAATAAGAGTTCTCTCATAAAACTAATATTATTTCTTGTTGTAGATGGGAAATGCCTGGCATGTACATTCCGTGCCAAGTTTATCGAGATCTCCGTGGGCATCAACCACAACGTAGACGAACTCCTGGTGGGCGTGTTGAACCAAATCCGACTGAAGAGTGCACATTGTGCACACCTCACCGAGAAGGATCACTCCCAGCCTCAGTGGTACAAAAGCAGAGGCGTGGTGCGCGCTAGCATGAAGGCGAGACAAATGTTCACGTGGCTTTTCGGTAAAGAGGACTCCAAGTTTAAAAACTGTGAAAACCTCCATATCCTTTAGTGAGGAGCTGAGTAGGGAGCCCTTAACTTGTCCTGATTGTAATGATGACAACACGAAGATTGACGAAAAGTAATACATGTTATACTAGAATACTAATGTCAGAGGAAACAGACCAAACCATAAGAATATTTTTTCTAAATATTCTGGCAATATCTTATTGTTTGTTGGCTGTTGGGTACGTGTTCTACAAACTTTGATTAGTGAATGGATAATCTTATTTCGACCAACTGAACCCAGGGCTATCCTATATAAGCTTTTTTAATTTGTGAAGACTTTTAAATGATGTATTTTTACATTTATTTGTTTAAGTGTTGTCGTCATCATGATTGGGGATCCTATTTGAAAGACTCTGATGGTTTATGTTTATACTTCTTATAGTATCCATGCCAAAATGAAATAGTTCTTATATTGAAAATCAAAGGTGTATGTGACAATAATTTATATTACCTATAACTTTAAGTTATAAGTTAAAGATTTTTAAATTTTCAAAAGCTGTATATTATAATAGGGGTACTAATGTAGACTTATATTATTTGTTAATTATTGATAAACAGGTTTAATGTACTAATTACAAAAAAAGAACATACTATTAAAATATCAGACAAATTTTATTTTTTCGTACATGTTTTTTGTCTATACTATTGTAATACAGTTTTCTAAAAATGACTTTTCTATGAAGTTTTATTGTTCAACATATATAAATATTATCTAGTAAATTATATTGGCTCAATATTAAAACTAAAATTGTATTTCAAAATAATTGATTTTTAATATATTGTATTTTTACGTAGTTACAAATAATTTGAATATTATATCTATGTATGTTAAAAATACAAATTGTTTAAAAATATATCAATTATGTAATTTGATTTGTAGATATGACAATTAAAATTTTATATAAAATAATTTGTTTCGTAATTCTGAAGAAACATTCCTAGTAAAATAAAGAACAGTTGTTGTTTAGCGGTGGTTTCTGCATGTAGGTGAGTAAAAGATTCGATCAAAAAGAACACATTTAAGAAATTATAATTGTGAAAGAATATAAATACTACAATTGCCGTAAGCAGATAAACATTATTTACTTTTTATAATAATTTCTCTTCACATTACGTGTTTATTTCTATATTATATTTTTCTGGATCTAGTAGTTGGTGCAAATAAACGAAAGTGAGTGTGTGATAGGGATCGCGATGTCTACGTAGATTACAGTTTACTGGCGAAAAAGTTATATTTTAACATTTAAAATTATTGTTTTATTGTAAAAAAAATTGAGCACATTTGCTTAAAGATGGTAAGGTGTTATTTGAAACTTGTTTTTTTTCCAAATATGTGCATACATCGTAAAATTTTAAAGTTATGTTATTGCATGGTATTCTGCTGCTTACAAGAAAACAAAAAAATTAAAATTTTTTTATTACATTACATTTTATTTATGAATAAAAATATAATGATATGTACCTTCTGGCGATACCGACATCTATTAGCGAAATACATTATTACTTTAATTTTTCACGACATAACATGTGAACATTTAAAACAAAATAATTCATTTGTTTATTAATCATGTGGTCTAATAAAACTAATAAACTATTGAAGATATTTGAAAAGCAATGATACAAATTGGGAATTAAATTTTAAATTTAAGGTTATAATTATGTTGAGTTTAATATCAGCATCAGCATTACTTGCAATTGGAACTGGAAGTTATATATTACTAAAAATTTTTATGAAAGAAACGAAAAATACCCAATTATTAGTAATACCTCCAGCCAAAGTAATATTTTTCACTGGAGCAAATGTGAAATGCCGAAGATACTGTCTTAGTAGAAAGGTAACCCGGCCATGTAGTCCAGACTGTTCTGTAAGAAAACTAAATGATATAGTTAATTTAATCAACAACGCTCAATATACGTTAGATATTTGCATTTATTTGATAACATGTAATGAATTAGCGTATGCAATAATTCGCGCCTTTAAACGCGGTGTGAAAGTGCGGGTTATAGTCGATGATGAAATGTCAACATGTAGTGAATCAAAAACTGGATGGTTTGTTGATGCAGGTAATAATAAATAAGCAATACTAGTGTGATAAATTATAAGTAGTTATTATTTTAGGAATTCCTGTTAAATCGAAAAAAACTAATAGTCTTATGCACCATAAATTTTGTCTAATTGATTATGGCCTTTCGGAGAGAAAATTATTGACAGGGTCACTTAATTGGACTTTACAAGGATTGGCTGGTAACTATGAATATGTTTCCATAATATCACATCCGGTACCTGTATTAGAATATGCAAAAGAATTTAATTTGTTATGGGACGACTTTTGTATTAAGAAGTAAATGTATCTTACAAGTACATCTTTTCTATAAATATAAATATATAATCTTATAACAAAAACCATAAATTAATTTCACAATCCATATTTTATTACTCTGTAGATGAAGTGTTGTAAATTTAAAATAGTTAACAATTGAGCTCTATTAAAATCAATCAGAATAAGATAATTAATTAATAATTGATACATATGATCACTGATCGAGATCGAGATCATTTAGTTCATCATCTAAATCTTCTAAGTCATCATCAACAAATAGGTTTTCGTTGATGGGGACAGCCGAGGCATCTTCTGTTACTGCTGGTGATTCCTCAGATTTGGAATTTTCTTCTTGAGACACTAGTCTATCTTCTGTTGCTACAGTACCCGTTCCATCCACCTAAAATAATAATCATTTATATATAAGTCAGTAATTAATATCACTTTAGAATTATACCTCTTGAGCTTCTAATTCAATTAGATCTAGCTGCAGTTCACGATACTCAATTTCTTCTTCCTCTTCTTCATCTATCGCGTAAGAATCGAATGCTTCATCGCCGTCTTCCATATCGAAATCAGCAGCCAGCTCAGGATTAAAGCTGAACATTTCACGACCAGAGAGACCAATTTGTCTGCCAGCCTTGTAATCGTTCCTTTTCTTTTCTTCTTCTTTGATAGCAGCATCTTTCTTCTCTTGTAGTTTCCGTTTCTTCCATGCAATAAAAGTTTCTAATGTAATTTTCGTCTGATTGACTCCTAGTGCTGCTCTTTCTTTTTCGATTAAATCTTCTAATGAAATTTCACTCTTTTTGTCGTCTTTTTTCTTGTCCTTTTTCAACACAAAACCAGGAGGTAAAGCATGTCGATATATACATTTTACTCCAGACGGACATTCCCAAAACCAACCGTATTTCGATTTCTCTACAGCTTCCAAAAAGTGCTTGCAAATCTGAAATAAAAAATTTTCGTAGCTAGAATCATAAAAAGAAAACATTGAATTTACTACATACAATATCAGTAGTGGGCATCTTTGTATTATTTTGTCCATGTTTCTTTTCAACAACCTCTGCAAGTTTATTTTCATCCCAATTTTCCATTGTATCATCTGTATCCCCAGGATCTCGCATATCCACATATAATGATCTTTTCTCTGCTTTGCGTTCAACGGATAAATCGTGAGAAAATTTACACTTATCACCTTTTCCACATTGTCCTTGTTTGAAAAACGCACAGACAATAGATTTTGGATCGGCACCCTTCTCAACTTTTTGAGTTTGTACAGGTTTAAATAACATCGCTAGCTCCTTCTGCTCCTTCAACTTTTTCTCCTTTTCCAATTTTTTTGAATCCTGGGGAACTGCATGTACACCGCCACTTTTAACTTGTTTCTCAACTTGCTGAATGAATTTTTGTTGCTTCGCTCCTTTTTTGTTTTTTAACCCAAATGTTTTATCCTAAAACATTTTTGTTTATTCTAGAAATGAATTTATTTAAATAAATAACATTACACGGGGGAATTACGTTAATGTGACAGTTACTTTTTGAGGTTATTACTATTAATGGCAATTTTGGTTAAATGTTATTTAACAATGTAGTTAATAGAAAGAATATTAACTTACTTCAATAACTTTTTCTTTCTTTTTCGCCTCAGTTTTTTTACTGGGTGCTCCCGGTTTTGGCTTTGGTGGCATATTGATAAGTTTTTTGGCGTACTTCTACGATATAAATTAAATAGCACAATGTATTGCTCTAAAACAAATTATTACCTTTGTACAAAGAAATATCTATTACAGATTATCGTAATGAATTTAATGCTAGCGAAATATTTCAAAACGCACATGTATTTTCGAGAAGTCGACTAGTAAAGAGAAAAGACTGGGTGACGATCAATGTTGTCAAGTTTACAATAGTGTAATAAAAAAATATGTCTATATTAAATAAAATTAACGTTTTATCATCGTAAATATTATGTTTGTACTCTAGCTATATATTTTATGTGTGCGAGAAATATTAAATGAAATCAATAATATTTAAAAAATATTAATATAATATTTTGGCAACAACGACTCATTTGTTAGTGTTACAAATGTCAAAAGACAGGGAATTTTAACTGTCAATTATTAAATACTTCTTCTTTTTCTTATACAAAATATTAAAACACAAAGAAGAATTTTAGATATTTCATTGCACTAATAGCTTATGTACATTTATGTCAAAGAAGAAATTAAACATTAAAATGCATAAAGTGTAATGGTTATAACAATATAATATAGTGATTTTTAAATTATTTATCTAAACATTAACTGCCGAAGTAAATATGTGTGATAGTTCAGCAGTAAAGGAAAAGAGAATAATATGATCGTTCAAGAACCAATCCAGGTAATTACTAACCGTTAAATAATAACAAATAATATTTAGACATATTAAAGTATGGTATAATTTTATTTATAAATATGTATCGAATTTCATATGTTATTATAATGCCTATTATTACTTCTTTCAGGCTGCCATTTGGCACTGCCTCAACCACTATGCTTATAATGATGCCGTTTTTCTATCCGAACGTTTGTATGCAGAAGGTAATAATGACCTGTTTAAACTTGAAGCAAATTTAAAATATTATTTATTTGTAGTTAAATCAGACGAAACACTATACCTTCTTGCAACATCGTACTACAGATCTGGATTAAAGAATCATGCATATGCTATACTTAAGAAACATCCTGGTTCATCTCCACAATGTAGATATTTATTCGCATGCTGCGCTACGGAACTTAACAAGTAAGAATTGTGTACAATGATTGTTCTTGAGTATTATTTTGAATTATTATTATTATTATTAGATACAGTGAAGCAGAAACTGCATTAACAGGCAGTGATTCGCAGCAAAGAAGTTTAGAGGAATTTGTAACAGAATTTGGAGATCAAGCATCGTTTGCTTTACAACTTTTAGCCAAAATATGCATTAAAACGGAACGAAAAAATAAAGCTGCTGAAGCATTTAAGCGTGCTTTGAAAATAAATCCATTTCTATGGACTTGTTTTGTTGAGTTGTGTAATAAAGGTGAAAAACCAGACGCAAATCGTGTATTCCAGTTAAACGGACTCGAAAATTTATCTACGTGTCATGGTGTTTATAATGCAGTTAACGTGGAAAGTATAGTTACACCTACAATTCAGAATAGTCAACAAGAACATGTGTATCAAATTACGCCTTCTTCAGGAACTGTGCTGCAGAGTTCTGTAAATACAACCAAAATGTGTACACCTGATGAAAGCCCACTCGCAAATCCGTTAGTGTTATCAGGTATTACATCATTTCCACAAACGCGATTAAAACCAGTTAGATATCGTAGTTTGTTATCAAATGCAAGCTCAGTGAGTCCGATGACCCCTAGCTTTGGAATCATTCATTGGGATAGTTCAAGTCCGGATGCATACTATGGAACACCGATAGTTTCACAGCCAACCCTAACCGAAGCTAATGATCAAAAATCATTGGCGAAGAGAGTTCGAGCTCATGTTGGACAACTAATTAATCGGAAAGAAACGCCCCTTCAAATTAGCAAGCCTGTATTCAGCCAATCAAGTAATGTTCCCAGTGCGATCTCTTCTCCAAGTTCTCCTGCATCTCTCACCTCGCTCGCAACACAAAACGTTCGTCGTAGTTCCAGATTATTTAGTAACAGTTACTCAGTTAAAGAAAATAATAAATCGCCAAATAGGAACAAGTTCGCAACACCAAAATCACCATCTAGAAAAAGTAATAAACGTTTAGCTAAATCCAATTTAAATAAAAATGTTTATAGTGAATTGAATGCAAGAAATCGAGAGAAAGAAAGATCCGAAACCATAACATCAGCAGAAAATAAAATAGCAAATAGTGCAATATCAAACAATACAAATGTAAATAACAACTATAATAATTTGCAACAATCAGTGATAATTCAGAAACAGTGTGCGGAAGGTCTGATGCAGTTAATGCGGACGCTCGGTCAAGCTTTCGCGTACTTGTCACAATTCGAGTGCAAGAAAGCTATTGAATGTTTAAGTGCAGTGAGTCCTCAGCAATTCAACACAGCGTGGGTGCAGTGCCTGTTGGGCGTAGCGTACTTCGAGATGGCCGAGTACGAGCGCAGCGTCGAATATTTCTCCGAAGTCCACAAGCGGGAGCCTCACCGACTACAGTACATGGAAATCTATTCCACTGCCTTGTGGCATCTACAGAAAGAAGTTGCTTTGTCAGCCCTCGCACAAGACTTAATCAAACTCGACAAAAATTCCCCAGTTACGTGGTGTGTATCCGGCAATTGTTTCTCTCTCCATAAAGAGCATGACACTGCAATCAAGTTCTTCCAGCGAGCAGTTCAGGTCGACCCTACATTCACGTACGCGTACACACTTCTGGGGCACGAGTATGTAATGACAGAAGAGCTGGACAAAGCAATGAGTAGTTTTAGACTAGCTATATGCTTAGACTTCAGACATTATAATGCCTGGTTTGGTATCGGTACAATATATTCAAAACAAGAAAGATATCAGTTAGCAGAAATTAATTATTTACGCGCATTATCAATTAATACTCATAGTTCTGTATTGATGTGTCACATAGGCGTAGTGCAACATGCATTGAAACAAATCGACAAAGCGCTACAGACATTAAATGCTGCTATCGCCAATGATCCCAAAAATCCTTTGTGCAAATTCCACCGAGGGCAGGTGTATTTCAATGTAGGGAGACACAACGAAGCGTTGAAAGAATTAGAAGAACTCAAAGAAATTGTTCCTAAAGAATCGCTCGTCTATTACTTGATCGGCAAAGTGCACAGAAAGTTAGGAAATACAGACTTGGCTTTGATGCACTTTAGTTGGGCTACTGATCTTGACCCGAAGGGCGCAAGTAGCCAGATCAAGGAAGCATTCGATCCTTCGGTAGGTCGGGCGCATACCGACGACGAATCACCTCAATCTCCTTCGGCGGAAGATTTTCCCAGTGAAAGTAATTCTGTTCCTCAGCAGGAGACATCACAGGAAGAACTCGCGTTTAACGGTTTACCGGAAGACAGCGACAGTGACATTTTGTAAATACTACGCACTTTGTTGAATTCGATGTTCGCTTAAAATAAAGTTTTATGTAATTTATGTACTATTTACAGTCGTAGTTAAATATTAGCTCTCATTTTGCACATGCGTACTACGGAAACTAAATTAAACTGCCAGATAATTAGTCTCTTAACTTAAATCGAATTTTAACTTTTAACCAACGACTGGAATGTGTAACCCAAAGATATTTTATTAGTCTTAACAGAGTTAGGGACTTTAGATTATCTTGACGGAAATGCTAGTGTTAAATAATTAATTTCTTAAATGTCTTCGCGATTATCGAAAGTTGTCATTCAAAAATTGTAAAATTTAATAATTAAAAATTAAATTTATGAAATTGTAAAATTTTGTAGACATTTCTTTTCTCGAAGAGCAGCATATTTATTGAAATAGAAAAAGTAGTCACGATGTCAATCTGGAAGAAGCCAGCGTAAGAGTACCTGTATATTGTGCAGTTGTAAATGTGTGTATTTGATGCTGTTTAAGAGAGTATATTGTACTTGGAATTTTCAACCAAATGTCTTCAAATATTTTAATTTCATTTTTGTTTAAAATATAGATTGATTAATTTGTACACTTTTATTATATTGAAATTAATATTTCGAACCAATAGAGAAAAATAAACGTAATTATATTTATTTTGTTTATTTTGCTAAAAATTAGATTATAATTTTTCAAACAAAAATACTCTTAAAGAGTGCAAGGTTTAAATTACAAAGCTTATTGAAAATTCTGGTAAAAAGTAGTAATACTTTTTTTATATAATTTACAACCTATTTTACAAATCATGTGTTTGCTATTGTTATTCATATTTTAGATATGAAATATATTAAATTAATTAAAACATAAAAATTCTTACGAACATAAAATAGAAAATCTTTAAATCAGTCAAATTAAAATCTTCCAGTAGAAGAAATGCTTTTCAAAATGTCCCCTTGTAATAAACTGTCGAGTGCTTTTTGAACTGAAGGGTCATTTAAAATTGGGGCGGAACTCTTTGCGGCTGAAGAGGCGATAGCAGATGCCAAATTCGGAGATGGTGCCCCTGGGCTCGTTCCAGTCTTGTTGAGAATACTCATTATTCTGTTTTGCAGTTCAGTTTCTTTCTTGTAATCTTTTTCCATATCTACCGAATCCCCTACTTCTTGTTTATATTGCAATTCCCGTCTTTCTTGTAAATATTTTATTATTCGTTCATATTGCAAAGTTGTAAGTTGCCGATTATCAGCCAGAAGATTTAATAAAATCTAAAATAAAACATGTTGAGTTCAAGTTTGGTTCTTATTTAAGCTAAATTTACTTGTATAGCTTCAGGATGTCTCTCCGCTGCAATTGGTGCTGGTCCAATTGCTACTGTTGATGGCCCAGATTTTTCTCCGCGCATATATGCATCAAAATTACGAGAAATAAGTGATATTGCATCATCTACTGGCATGTTTCTGTGTTCTATATAAAAAATTAAGTTATCAAATACTGTTAAACTATTTCAAATATATAATTTACCTTGTGGAATACCATGCAATATATTTAATGTAAAACTGCGATGTTCTTCATTTTGCGGCATAACAAGTATTGCATATAGGCATCCTCTACTTGAAATATTAGCTAACACCCTACCAATAGGTACGTCTTCATTGGGAAACAGCAAATCTACTGTCAAACCAATTGATTTTAATCGATGTTCAATATATTCGGCATATTCACTAAAAAAAAAGTAATAGAGAAATTGGAACTTATTTCGCGTTGAATGCTTACGTTAATGTTTTTGACACAACAATAATTTCGCAATCGTTTCTTTCCGGATTTCCATGATTCCGTTCAGTTGTTGCTGGTGGTGGAATATAACCGCTGCTTGAACTGTTAAAATTATCTCGGTCGTAATATGACGGACCATCTCTATAACTATGTTATATTTATTTGCTTTTTACAAATTTCATGCAGCAAGAATTAATATGCAAACCTGTAGTCTCGTTCATCTCCAGCAGGGGACAAATCTCGTTTCATGCCCATAGCTGCACCACCACGGCCACCTCCGCGAATTGGTCCGCCACCTCTGCGCATTTTGTGTGGAGGACCACCATCCATAGGCTTTGGAGGTCCTATTGGTTTTCCAGGACCCGAAACAGGCAATTCTTCTATCGGACCTGCACCAGGTGGGGGAGCATTTTTATTTTTGTTATCTATTGCTTGCTTAACGTTTAATTTTCGCCCTTGGAACATAACACCGTGTTCTTTTTGAATTGAAAGTTGTGCGCTGTTTTCATCTTCAAATTGGATAAAACCAAAACCACGCTGAACAACAACACCCAAAATATTTCCATGGGTTTTGAAATGTTCCTCTAGCTTATCTGGCGTTACGGATTCGTCCAAATTTCCCACGTAAATCCTGCTGTTCACTGTAGCCGGGTCTCTCATGAAAGATTTATCCGGTCTATACATAACTAAAAATAAGACAAATATGTATATACTTATCAAATATGCAGGGTAGTTTAATTTATACTTATTTAAGTATCAAAATTAAAGTTGATACTACAATTTTTTTAAATGTCAAAAATTTGATAAACAAATTGGTTAGTTTATATACTTGTACTGATATGAAATTATCAATAATTTCCCTAAAAGTTGGCAACACAAAATATTTAAATGTTTAGTGTTTAAGGTTATGTTGTCGTTTCCTTTTATCACAGATCATCCTTTTATCAAGGCCTTTTAATTTGACATCCAGTGACTAATTTTGAGTTTGTTATTTTAAATTTCATTGATTGACCGTTACCTGTTCGTACGGTTAATATAAACAATAGTTTAATAATGAAGTAAGAATAACTGATGTTTTAATTACTTGTAAGTTTTGTGTTTTGGTATATTTTTATATATTTTATCAATGATTTTTTTAAATTTTTGATGTTAGAATACTGAACGATGTATGAATGGTCTTTGGAATCTACGGAAGATGCAGATGTAAGAATCTGCATTGTTTTGGATGAAGTCAGAGAGTATACGATTGGACGAAAAAAGGGTTATGATATTGTCTCTCCGAATCCTTTAGTATCTAGAAATCATGGTGTTATCACCGTCAAACCCGATGGACGAGTTTACATAAAGGACTTAAAGGTAATAGATTATAATTAATGGGTACTCAATTGTTTATATAATATATTACATATTTTAAGAGTGCCAATGGAACATACATAAATGATACGGCAATTCTGCCATTTAAAGATGTTTTATTGGAAAAAAATGATATACTTGGTATTGGTGCACCACGCACGGCCGTAGAGCCAAAGAAGGAAATATTCTGGGTGCGCTGCAAACCTGTACATCATCCTGAACCTATTATTGTGAACGAGGCTGATTCTACAAGCATTGAAGAACCACAGCAACCAAATGAGATTGAAAACGTGAATGTTGTAGATTTAGAAAATGATTTAACGGATAATACAAAAGGTCCAGATAATGTTGCAACTAAAAATATTACACAAGAGAAAATTAAAAAACATACAAATGAACACTTAGATTCTATAGTAACAACAACAAACGAAAATATATGTGACCTTGGGCAATCCACAGCAAATAAAGTAAATTCTGACAATCATATATCTGAAGTTGAAGCTGAACGTAATAAAAATGTTGAAAAACCACGTAATCCAAGTTTAATAAATAATGCTACCTGTTCAACTAATAATGGAACGAATTGCCAATCTACCAAAAAGTCATCAGACTTTTTACATTTGTCAGAATTAATTAAGGATAATCAAAATAAAGCATCAACGTCTGCCGAGACGTCTGCGGTAGATGTGAAACTGGATGTTGATTATCTTAACACGTTAATAGAAAAGAGAAAGAGAGTAAAAAGTATTACAGAAATTATTATTTGTAGTTCATCAGACGAAGAAGAAACTAGAAGCATACAAAATGATAAATTCAATAATAAATCTACAGAACAGAATCGCGATAAAACAAATAAAACTAATAAGAATGAATCCGAAAATGGTGATAGTAATTTGAATAGAATAAGCACAAAGACTGAACAAAAAAATCGCAATTTTACTGAAAATGATGATATCAATAAGTCTACAGATTTGAATAGCCATAAATCAAATAAAACTAATAATGATGAATGCGAAAATGATGATAGTAATGTGAACGTAATAAAGGTAAAGACTGAACCAAAAAATCACAGTTTTACCCAAAATGATTATGATGATATTGTCATCGTTAGTGATGATGATGATGATGAAATATTTCCCAGGTCTCAAATATTTGGTGATATTAATGTAGAAATAAAACATGAACCTGTAGAAATTGATAATGTTACTTCGACTGGAAATTGTGCGTCTCCAGTCTCGGATAATAATGACAATCCGGACAATATTTTCTTGGAAATTGTTAAAAATGAATTTCCGGACTATGATTATAATGACAATAACGAAGATACATCTGATGACGACGCTTGCAGTATTTGGTACAGTAAATTGTCTCAGTCTCAGGATATTATTTCTTCTCAGGTAAGAAAAATAGACGCTTCAGCTGAGGCACCAGAGGTTGTTGAACAAGATGATTTTCCTAAATTTGACAATATAGATCACGAAATTTTTGGTAAAGATTTTGAAAAGCCACAAGAGGATTCAGGAGAAAGTAGTGCGGCTTCTGCAATTCTAACGGATGACGAACAATTAAAAGCTAACGATGCTGAAGTAGAACCAGATGATACAACTGATAACCGATCTGTGGATAAAATATCTCCATCTTCTTCAAAATTATCAAGTACTGAAAAGAAGAAACTTGAAACGAAGAAATCGTATGTTAAACCGCCAGTTATTGATGCTCCTTTTTTGAAAAAAGGAAAGAGAAAATTACAGGAAGAAGCTAAAAGTAAAGAGACTACCCCTTCAAAACCTAAGAGAAGAAAATCTAGTCTCGAAGATATCCCACCAGTACAAGTACCAATTTCTAATGCTTCTGTACTTAATATAGATAAATCTGTGCGAAATGAGTTTGATAAGAGGCATAAAAATAAAAAAAGACGGCCTTCTACTGAAACTTTTACGAAGAATGAAAAAAAGAAAATCCTGGAAGACCGTAAGAAAAAGCTAAAAGAACTAGCATCGAAGAGTTCTGAAAGTAAAGAAAAGAAAGGTGATTTACATAAAAGTCATACTACACCTAAAGTTAAAGTTTCTAGCAGTCGAGGTCTCTTTTTAACTGGTGTGGATTCTAAACTAGAGTCGAAAAACAAAAAGAAATCTGATACTGCATTAGAAGAACCACCACCAAAGAAATTATTTAGAATTCCTAAAAGATCTGATTCAGTTACTAGTGAACCTTCAACCAGTAAAGCAAGTATGCAATCGGAACCACTTAGTAGTAAGACAAGTAAACTTCCATTAACAGTTAATAAAGAAAAGGAAACCTCGCAAGTATCAAAATCTGAAGCGAAAGAACAAAACGTTAAAAAGATAATTAAGCAGTCAGTCAATAAATTAGAAAAAGAATCTGAATCTGTTGAAAAACCAAGAAGATTGAGTGTGTCAAGTAACAACGTAACAAATAAGTCTAATGGAATTTTACTACCTCCGAGGAAAAAAAGTAAATCTGTAAAAAAAGTTAGATTTAAAGAGGAACCAGAAATATTTGAAATCGAAAGAATTCCTGGAAATAATTGCAGGAAAGTGAATTCTAAGGATGCACCTGTGCCAATTATGACAGCTAATATTCGTGAAGATGATGAATTATTGTCAAAAATTTTAGAATGGCACCCAGCATGGCTTGAGGAGCAAAAAAAGATCTCCGTTTCTCCGCAAGTCTCAAGAAGAAAGCCGCTCAGAATGCTCACTAACTTTAACTCCTTTCGTGATTATTTCGATATTGTGTCACCTCTAATGTTACTTGAACTTTGGCGATGCGTTTTCAGAGATTGGTGTCAAAATAACGCTGAAGTCAAGTTAGCCTGCATTGAAAACATTAAAGAGAGTAGTGATAACTTATATTTATCTTGTTATTGTTTGACGAAAGATGATTCGGATAATTACCTTAGAAATGGGGATTTATTAGCAGCTGAATTTTATTTGGATGAAAAAAATGCAAAAACAGCGACCATTAAAAAATTCGCATATGTTACGAATGTTAATAAACGACGTATGGCTTTGACGGATGTCCTTCATAAGCAATTAACTGAATTAGTTCCATTGCCAAAATTTAAAATATTTTTCATTTTGCAAATTAAAAAATTACAAGTCAGAATTTTAGAAGAAAAATTAATGAGAATCCGTTTTGTTTCTCGCTTAGCACCACAGTTACGAATTTTAAAGTCAGTTTCATTTTTGCATAGTTCACCTTTGTGTGATTTTATTTTAAGACCGAACGTACAACGATACAAAATTACTAAGCCTGCTCAAATGCGATCTGCTATTGAGGTAACTTATCCAATTAGAAGTTTTATATTCCATTAAATTTTCATTTTGGTATTTTAGGATAATTTAAATAATGATCAAATGATGTGTGTTTATGAAGCGTATCAAATTTGCACTCGTAATGAAGCTGGAATTTATTTAATTCAAGGACCACCGGGCACTGGAAAATCGTACGTTATTAAAAACCTAATTCGACAATTACTACGGGGTGCAACTAAAAATAAGACTTTACCTAAATGTCGCATTCTTTTATGTGCTTCTTCAAATGGTGCAGTGGATGAAATTGCTAACACTTTGCTGGAAATGCGTAGTAAAATGGCTAGTAAGTAATAATAATAAAAAATAAAAATAATGTAGAGACGTTTAAATGCGCATCTTTTCACTTTATTTTTCATTTATAATTTTGTCAATAATTTCAAATAAGATATTTGCTGTTAGGGTACTGACACACTTCATTATCCTTACAATTGTTTATTTTAGAAAATGACCGTTTTAAGATGATAAGATTAGGTCCGCCTCAGGCAATATTAAATGAAAAAGTGAAGAGAATTTCTGTTCCAATTCTCGTTGAGAATTTTTTGACAGCACAACATAATAGCAACTTAAAAACTAATTCCTATATGAATGAAGAATATAATTTCCTAATTCAGAAGGAAAATACAATCAAAAACAAAATTATGTTTATGGCAGGTAATAAATCAATTAATCAATATTTATGTAAATTAAAAGTTTTTTTTTTCAGTAAGTAGTTATGATTACAGTTTGGAGCAACAAAAACTTAAAAAAGTACAGGATGACCTTCAACGGTTAAAATTAAATGCTAATACCGTTCAGGAAAGACGAAAACTAGAAAAAGATACAGAAATTGTATTACTAGAAGGCGCTGAAATTATTTGTACCACTTTATCCAGCTGTATTGGTTCAAAATTGGAAGAATTAGTGAATGAGTAAGAAATTTAACTTTACACATATAATCGTATCTAATGCATACCTGTAAATTATTTTTAGGAAAAGAATTGAATTTACGTGTTGTATAGTCGATGAAGCAACGCAAAGTAGCGAACCAGAAAGCTTAATTCCATTATTATTAGGAATAAATAAGTTAGTTCTTGTAGGAGATCCAGAACAATTACCACCGACTATAATTTCTCAAGTAAATCATATTTAACATTTATGTTTACGAAATAATTATCACACGATTCATTTTAGGAAGCCAAAGAACTTGGGCACGGGAATTCCTTATTTTCAAGAATTCAAAAATGTTTGGAACATCTTCCCGAAAATCCAATCAGAATGTTAACGGAACAGTATCGAATGCATCCGGAAATATGCAAATTTCCCAGCAAAAACTTTTATGGCGGAAGATTAAAAACCGCTGAAATAACTGCAAGTAAAACAGAAAACATTTTAGATCCATGTCGATTATTCTGTTTAAACAGCAGTATTGATTACAAAGCAAACGAGTATCTCAATAAGACTGAAGGAAATTTAGTTCTTCTTTTAGCAGACATTGTGGTGAAGAGAACTAATTATAATGTGGGCATTATTACTCCGTATACCAAACAAAAAAAATACTTAATGGATAGGTACTCAGCAATGAGGTAAGTACAGAGGAGTCTTTTTTCACACACAACATTTGATGCATACTATTAACAACTAGAAACTTTTAGTTCGCGTAAGCGTGCAGTAAAATATATAAAAAACACTGGTTTTCCCCTGGCGTTCTACAGCAAAATCATCTTAAAAATAATACTCCCTCCATCCCATAATAGAAGCAGTTGATGAATTTAATTTGTCCCTAATAATAGTAGCAAAAGAGCTGTCATGTTATCAAATTTCTTAACAACCGATTACTACTGAGAATTTGTTATTTTTCGAATATTTTAATTAAATTAAATTTTAAAAAACTGACGTTGAAAATGTAAGCCAAGAGAGGAGAGACAACCCGTCATTGGGCCACCTCTCTTTGTTGTACAGTCCGTTTAGAATGTTTTTAAATAGCATCCGCTCAACAAACGCATAGCAACCGTTATACAAACAAGTGTTAGACAAATAAGGGGAGCCCACGATATCTATCTGTCTCAAGCTCATTTTTCGGTTTCATGAAAACCTACAAGTTAGCATTCCAGTATTACTATATTTCAGTGAGACAAAGTCAATTTGCACTGAAATTACATAATTAATTTTACAATTTTATTGTAGGGTCAAAGAGAACAAAGAAAACATCGATAAGGACGAAGAAAGACATCAAACAAGAGTTGCTATAAATACTGTCGATGGTTTTCAAGGACAAGAGCGAGATGTGATAATTATATCAAGCGTTCGATATAAGTCAAATATATTTTTAAATGATCTGCAACGACTAAACGTCGCCCTAACAAGAGCTAAGCATGCCGTTTTTATTTGCGCACATGCTAATTTATTTAAAGTAAGTCTTTTTCAGTAATTTTCAATTTGCTATATCTGACTAATGAAATTAAAAATTTCATTTCGGTGTGAAAAGAAAATATATAATTTCAAATTTGTTTCCAGAATGACTCATCAATATGGCAAAAACTAGAGAGCGACGCAAAAAGTCGCGCATTTTTTTATTCGTTAACCGAAAAAGATGCAACAGACGAACGGTACTTGTCTGAATTAATTATACGTAGACGTTAGTTTTGTATATACAATTATTTATTGTAATTGTTACAAACCATATTGGTTTCTCTATTTTATTACACATGCTATAAATTGTTATCAAATGTTTTTTTTTTTTTATAACTGGTAATAAAGATTTGTTATAAGCTTTGCTCTATTGTATTACTAATTGTTGATACACAATCTTTGAAAATGTAAAGTATTTCGCATCATTACACGGGTTTTGTGTATAATTATTTTGGCAACAGTTCTCGTTTAGGTATTAACGATAAACAAATGCCAAATAGCTTTCTGCAGCCAACTAGGTCAATAAAAACTCTAGCTTTACCATTTTACCTCTGTTTTACTTATTCAAACAGATAATTACCTTAGGGTGGTGCCAAATATTATTCTTTAGAAAAGTCCTACAATCATAAGGAAACAATACGAGTACAATAATTATTCTGAAGGCAATTGTATAGAACAATAATTTCTAGTACTTTAACCAATTTATAATTATGATATTTTTTGCTTTTATTTTAATATATCTATTATTCGAAAGTAGTAGCAATGATCTGTGCCTTTAATTATAATTATTCCATATAAATTTGTGATTTTTTTTTATGTATATCAATAAGTTTATATAAGCAGAAGAAAAGAAATTACGAAATATATTTATGATAATAAAGATTTTGTGTTCTATTTTTATTAATGTTTCTATAAATTAAAAAATTGTAAATTTTATATTATATGTGATACGCAAATTTATGAAGAGGATTAGATTAGAATTTAACTAATTGCATTTTTATTCCGAATCGAAATTATAAACAGAATAATGCTGCTGTTTAATTTGTAATTATGCCTAATTAAAAGAAGACGGTTAACTTGAAGGCAATCGTTGGTACCACGAGCTCTGTTTTTGGATGTTTTAAGAGAAGTGTTTTAGCGCTGTACAATGTTCTAAAATTATTTTATAAACATAAATACTTCAAATAATAGTAGTAGACAATATATTTCTCTGTAACTTCTATTCGAAGCATTTTCTATAAAATAATTTTAGCTCGTAGTACGAGCCAATGTATTTTTTTGCTTGCGAATATCATGCCGGCGCCTGTAATCATTCCCCTCCCCATATTTGCAACGGCGCTAGCGTCTAAAACGCGAATGCGCCGATCTTCCGTCAGTTTGTAGTGCGCACCGCTGTCGGCCAGAGCGCCAACTGTCAAAGACCCGCCGTCGACGCCGAGTGCCGCGAACCCACCGTCCAACGTCGGCGTCGGGTGCGACGCTACCCCAGTGCAAGTGTAAGTGCGCGACTCCGGTACTCTAGTGCTGAAGAGGAAGCCGGAGACGTTGACAGGAGACCTGGCCGAGGCTACATGGCTCGGCCAGCGGCGAACTTTTGAGTGGACGGGTTCTCTAAGGTAGGCCTAGTTTGATTTTGATTATTTTCATCTAAAATGAATGAAACAGTCTTTTAATTTTATATAAATAAATAGGCACACACTCAAAGATGACATCGATATTAAATTTAACATGAATCAATCATATATTCCAATAATATTGTTCTGCATTAATTGCTTTGTTCGTACAGGTTTATCGGCTAATTTTTCTGTTCATACACTTTTAAAATTCTCTTCGCCAACTCACAATTCATGCATACGTATGGTTGTATTGAAATTTATTTACCATTAAAATGTGTGCTCCGATAAAATAATAATAAAGTTATAACCTGCAAGAACTGATATTGATTATATTTTATTATCTATAATTCTAATGATAAGCACAACATATGTACATATTTACCATTAAATTATTTATTCATCCAGTTACTAATGTGTCTAGAATGCATCTAGGAATTTGGTTTATAGTATTTTTAATTGTAATCTAATAATGGACCAAAACCAAATGCTCATAGTTCCACTTCTCGATGAGTTGTGTGTTTATTTGAAGCTGTACTGTTTATAAATATCGTTGTAAAATTATAGAGCTAAATGTAAATACAATTCAATTAAAAAGTAAGTAAAGTATTAATGAAAAATATGCCCTATCGGTTCTATCATCGTTCTAATTTAATTAATTGATCTATTCATTTGTTCCACACGCATCTCATTGACAAACACGACAAAAACAACTGAATACGTATGGACGTCTTTTTCAATTATTTTTCATCTCATTGTACAAATACCATGCGAATTCTCACATAAATTTAATAGTTTTATGTAAACCACATCTAAACCAAGACGAAAGCAATGAATGATGTCAACTGTCATAATAATTTAAATTTTATGTAGAAACAACTGTCAAACTTTTATGAACTACAAGATACCAGTTTCAATCACTAATTTATAAATTACACTATAGTTTTTAAATCTTTCTTTAAGTAAAGTACCAGTTCAATTGTCACCATATTCAACTGGACTTTTCTTTAGGATGTACAAATGTAAAATACAAAATTTTATAATTTTCTGCTGCGTCTGAACGAAATTCTGCATATACATCCATCCATCCATACGCACACACAGACATCCTTGTGAAAATAGTATCTAAAAACTTAAAGCGTTCTTATTGACTAAAATCCTGGCATTAAATTTTGTCATGATCCCTAATTTCCATTTGGCGAAAGGAAATAAGTAGAAAGGGTTGTTGACAAGAACAATAAAATCCTTGGCAATATGATAACCTTGTTTAGCATTTACTTATATCCAACCTTGCCACCGAATTCAGAACCGATTAATTTATTAATGGAAATTTGGTGTTGGTTGCCAAAAGACACAGGCGCCGTGGTCGAAAAAACGCTCGTCCCCGCCTAAGATATGAGTTTTGTTTGTTTCTCCAAACGAAACGTCTTTTCTAATCATTAATCTTCGGTTTACTTCCCTTTTTCTTGTTTGTTTTGGCAATCGACGTATTGTTTTAGAGATATACTGCTTAGGAAGTGCTCTTCATGTTCTTCCGATTGTTTTATGTGCCAATAGTGCTCTCACTGCATTCAAGAATATGTAAAGCTGTGTTTACGCCTCGGGAAATATTATATATGTTGTTGAATAAATGAGAACACCAAGGCTGCTGGAATATTTCGGAAATGCGTCTTTCTAATAAAAACTTAAATAAAAACAAATTTTGTGTTGTGTTTACAAATATACAGCCGAGCGAAATACAAGGTTACGCTAAATAAAATTTTCATAGCTCGTCTCGTAAGTAATTGTAATATAAATAAATAATATGAAAAGCTAATACGCCAATATATAAAAAACTGGGTATGTTTTTTATATTAATTAATAATTAATACGAAACTTTAAGCAACTGTTATTGGGTCACACTAATTAGCTGACTTATTTTTTAAAAGCATGTGTAGTATTAATAATGTATGTTGCAATCAATACTGTACTACGCATCCTAAAGAAAATAAAGGTAGGGCACTTTATTGCTCCATTTTATTAAAAGTTTCTTTCAGGGCCGTAACCACAAAAAACTTTGTTGATTATGGATTTTCATTATAATATAAAGTTCGTTAATATAAGGTTGATATTTTAGCTTCTACAGCGTTTACCGTGAAGAGTTGATCCTAGTTCACCAAAAACTTTTGTTGGTTCAAAAATCGCCCTTGTGCCTTGCTCTGCACTAAAATCTAAGTAGTAATTTAATTTACAACCTAAAAATATGTATTATTAAAAAATCTGGAGTGGGCACCACAAGACTTTCATTTATATATAAATCTGAGTTTGATTGTTTAATAATTACACATAAAGAATATATGTTTAACTATTCCTTTGTTTCTATAACTATTATTATTCAAATATGTTATTAAACATACATTTTAGTTTTCTCAGAATGCTTGTATTTTATACCAAAATCTATAAAATTCTAATAACTATTATGAAAACAATTGGCGATCGCTCAACAGTAAATTTTTATGCATTAGTTCAAATCTCCTTTTTGAGACCATTAATTTGACATCAAAATCGTTAGGATTTAAACTTTACTCGTTCTAATTTTTTAAATATATTTTAGTTTAATTCTCTTCTCTAAGATCTATAATTTGATACGAAAATCGGTAAGATTTATTTATGAGACACAATTATTAAACTTAAAAAAAATTCACATATGTCTACTTCATGAGACCTTCGGTGCATTCACTGCCCCGATTTCGCCTCGTCAGTGAAACGGCAGCCTCTACTGTAAATCTGCTATTTTGATGCCTAGTAAACGTTTAGAATTATTGTACATAATATCAAAAATAAAAATGGCAGCAAAATTTTATATTATAAGAGTATTGGTAATATTTTTTTAATTTAAACGTTTTTCGCAGCGAGCTATAATTGGAAAGCTTATATAGCTTATATTCGAAATAAATAATTTATTTTAAGTGTCAAATAAACTTTCTCTTCTGGTTTTGCAGTTTTGACCAAAATCAACTCAATTCTTGATTTTGATACTCCATCTTTTTTGTTAGTATATTTTATTGAACATACAGATACGTATCCATCCATCTGTTTATATATCCGCACAGACGTCATTGAGAAAATGGTTAAATCGTTTTCAGGAGACCTCAAAACATATATTTTCGCAAAAAAAGATCATGATTGTGAATAAGAAAGTAAAAAGAAAAGGCGCAATTAATTTAATTAAATTTTGTGCAAATATCATCACGCCATTGTACGCATTCTTCATTTGCGTAGCTCTGCTATTTCATTTCTCCTTATATGATATATTAGTAATTACTGGCTCTTAAATCAGAGCCTCCAAAGATATTAATGAAAAACAACCCAGGTTACTATTTATTTCAAAATTTTTTTTTCCAATTTTATTTTCGGATAACCTTACGATGTACTACTTCACCTCCATTTTTAATTATTCCTTTTTATTTGCATTATATTTTACTCCCAATTAAAGCGAAAAATAGTATTAAATTGCACTTGGGCACAGATGACCTTGAAAACACAGTTTAATGAGACACTTCAATCGTTCAACGTGGAACATGGAAGCGAGATTATTTTCGGATTAGTTTAATTAAAAATGAGTAGTGTGTGTGTTATATAGGTTTAGGGTTTATTTGTGAAAACAGCGAACGAAGAGAGCTACGGGTACATTTCACATAAACAAAATTTTTGCATCATTATTTTTTCAGCGGTAGGTACCTATTAAAACTTATTTTTTTAAAGGTACAAAGTATATATAAAAACGATGACGAGATTTCAAGGACTATGTTTTTAACAATTTTACAAATTGTGCAAATATCAGTTTATATAATTTGAGCAGATGTTAAATGAGCCAATTTTTGTCTCAAAATAATTTAGTTATTTGCTTTTAATTTCGATAATTCATTTCCGAAAATAGAACAAAAGTAATTCGTATTACAATAGATTTCTTCGTATTTCATTACTTTGGCAATATTCGTATTTGGTAAAAGAGACAAATGAGATCGTGTTTATTTTCCTTTGTATTTATATTAAAGAAAAAAGAAACCCCGTTTTCCATTTCCACTAATTTGCTAGCTGCTAGCGTGATCTCCCCGGATATCTGTTTCGTAAGTAATAAAACGTCAACGAAAGATGGCGACAGTGTCTGAATAGCACAGTCAATATGAAACTGAAGCTTTTCACGGTGCTTTCCCGAGCTTTCCCCTGAGATTTCCGAATGAAATAATGGAAATGTTTATCCCTTCGTCCTATAAACATCTTGGCAAGAGGAATGTTTATCTGGCTATAGTCTGATGCTGATACTACTTAGTAGGGGATATTTTATTATTATATTTTTGATTTACGGCTTTTTAGGGCAGTGGTGCATAAAAAATAATGCTGAAAATGAAAATATGGTTTTGTTTTCCTGATTTTCATTTTGGTAAGCGGTTTGTAGGGCGCTGTCAGCTGTTTTTCCATTAAAATATTAAGTTTTCAAGCACGTTGGGAGATTCGGTCTCGGTCTGAAAACTAGTCCACTCGAAAAACTATTTAGTTTTGTTTTTCGACTACACTTTACATAATATATGAGCTACGTTACTTATGCCAAAATTTACTAAACTTGTAAAACGGAGCTTTTCAATTAAACTCGTGAGGTAAAATATACCAAAAACACTGGCTTTCCAAAGGCATTCTACAGCTACAGCAAATCATCTTCAAAATAACAAAATGTAGTTATTTGCGCATTGCTCGAAAATTAAGGTGAATAAAACTATAAAATTTTCCACTTTGTCCAATAAGGAACTAAAGAGCGACCTTGACTTTAAAGTTCGCTTTCGATAATAATAATTTCACTGTCACTCTCGCGTGCTAAGACTATTTAAACGTTAGTTAAAAACTTGGTGGTAGTCCAACTTTTCTGTTGTATACAGTGTCGACACTTAACGATTGCGATCATCTCGAGAAGTTATTCGCTAATTTATGAGCCGATGATAGTAACTCTTTTATGTTCTTAACCGTTTAAATTCATTACGTTTCCTGAAATGATTTTTAAAATAAAACACGACGCAAGTTATTGAGAAGAGAGATCATTAAATCTTTTTTGATCTTTTGTTTGTTTTCACTTTTCTCTGGTCAGTTTTGACGGTCATGCTTATTAATAAACGAACTGTAGCTATTCATATTTTAAGTTAAAGCATAATTACTTATTCAGAATTGCGCAAAATATTATTGTAGTAAAATGAGCGTAAACATACATATTATACAATGTAATATTTTAAATTAGTTAAAGACACATGTTAGAGTTTATTCATTAAATCATTTTGCGTGAGTTGAGCTGCATTACCGCACTCGTTTTCTTTAACGTATAATAATTATTTAATATTGATAATTCAATCTTTATAATTCTTTAAATTAATTAATAATTTTTTAAGCTTGTTCTTGTATAGGTATCCGACAAAATAGTTTCTAAATCACTCTTTTTCACGAAATGCTTAAAATATTTGTGAAAAACAACTAAATAATTGTTAGTTGTCAAATTGTGGTCGTCATGGATTAAAAACATGTTTACAGCAACTACATGGATTAATTTTCTACTACCAAAAAAATAAATTCAAAATATTGTACAATACACGTGTGATAATGCATTATTAATATACTTATGTGATTGCACATGCGTATCTTAATAATGCTCTTATCCCACTTATTTCGTAAATATCTATTACAGTATTTTTAGATAAACATTCCTAAAATAATACATCAATTCAATTAATCTATTCAAACCTAGCTTTGTAGCATTCCTACACTAAGTATTGAATAAAAATATTAAGTTGTTCTAACATACTTTTGATAAAAAAAATTGAATAAACAGCTTTGTAGAAACACATCGAACTATGGATCATGACATCCTTAGTTGCCATTTTAACTTTAACCCTGTGTAAAAAATTTAATCTAACCCTAAGCCTTAAAGTAATAAGATCTAAATACGTATTTCGATAATTAAGTTATTATAGACTATAGATACAAGACGGATAAAATAAAAATTACACATCTTGTAAACCAAGTCAGTGGTCAAGATTTCAATTTTGTAATTTATATTTTATCTCTTTTTATCTACTGACTTAATTACCAAAATACGTATTTAGATATTTTCTTATGACCTTAAAGCTTAGGGGTTAATATTATTATTATTTTTTTCGATTGTTCTTAGCCTAGAATTTTACCACCTCCACTATATCTTTGGGGGCCATGACTTGATGGGTGGTAACCGCACTTCACGCGCAAAAAAGATATACGAAAGCAGAAATGGTTAAAGGATGTGATAATGTATTTATTATTTGTTTATATTCTCAATAATTAAAAATTGAAATATTGAATTCCGCTGTGTTTTGTGACTGATAGACTCCCAGATGTGTCTTATTATAAACCTAAAATATTTAACTTTAAGTCTCTTAGGATTTCCGTCACAATCCGTGTAGATTTTAAAGTTGCAGAAGGTGGAAATAGAGTGTTGTAAAATGCGGGGTGAATAAAACTGTTTCGCACGCCACTGGCCATGTGGAGAGAACAGCGGAAGTGCGGCAGGGTGAGATCGATCGTACGCACGTTACGTTACGCAACGTAATGTCTTACGTGGTGTCTTTTTCCGCCAGCGTCGGCGTCAGTTCACCACTCTCTGGACGTGGTTCTCTCGCCTCTCGGCTGTTGAGGCACGTACACGTTGTTATTTCTCCCCAATGTACCCGTCCGACCGGAACTTTTAATATTTCATTCGGTTTATTTCCGGTTTAGGACTTTTGGCCATGAAACACTGCGCCATGTTTGAATTGTTTCAACTTTTTTACTTGCAATAGTTCTCGAGTTTTTCCGCGCATTTTTTTTCGCGGTATCGCAAGATATTTATTTGTTTTGATATTTCTTTTTCCTTCCAATAGTTTTTGCAGTATTTTTTTCTTTGGAAGTAAAATATGTGGAAGTATGGAATTATTTTTATTTTATTCAGGCGTGACTAGCATAACGTTGTCGCGGAGCGGGTTGCCATTGACAGAGCTTACAGGCGGAGTTTCGTAACAACTGCTTTTATAGTACATTTTCGTGCATCTTTATGTCAAAGTAGAATATTTACAAATTGTAGAATATTTATGTTAGATATTGCACGATATAATAAACCCGTATAAAATGCTTTATTTACATAATCATAAAGCATTTTTGTTTTGTTCCAACGCCAACTTTCCAAGCGGCTTTCCGCTAATGTAAAAACTTTTAAGGCCATTTGCCATTCAGGAACACATTTCAAAAGTAAACACGTATTGGTACACAAAATTTCCCAGTATCCTTCATTTGTTTACTGATGTTTTAGCCAATAAAAATTCTCGTCAAACATCGTCTTTTAAGTGTGTAGTATTTTGGGGTGCCTGTCGTCATTAATTAGGGCGCAATGGGCCGATAAGGCTACGGTGGAAGGAGAAGGGGTAAAGTTCCGGCTGCGGACGACGTAATCAAGGCTCACTCGATTTGCATAAGTGTAGTTGACACGTGGTTTACCACGGGAATCTCGCCTGCTTCGCCTCTGTCGTCTGATGTAGTCCGTTACGTTATCTAATTACGGAGAGGTAAATCTGGGTTGGCTATTACGACGCACGGTTGATTTGCTTTTGTCGTTACGACGCCTAACGCCTGTGTACTCCTGCCACTTTATTCCTGCTATCCTGCCTCCTTGAGGTAAACAAATGCAAGTCTTGCTCCCTTTATCTCTAGATAAGTGTACGAGCTTTCTTAACGGGCCGACATCTCTTTTGTATCCGAAATCTGTTAATCTTTGCAATTATTAAGAACCTGTACTGAGTCGATCTCGGTGGCGTAGTGGCTATGTCACTAGCCTAGCACGCCAGAGGGCGTGAGTTCGAATCCCACTGAAGAGCATGGTTGTTCACATAAAAATTCTTAATCATACACTCATGAGGCGACATATGACCAAGAAGTTATTCCACTTCCATCTTCATAAAAAAATGTAATAAATAAAAAACAAAATAGTTATTTACTTTATAAGACCGGTAAATGAGTTTTTACGGTACGGATAAGAGGTTTCTGGACGCGACGACATAGGAACCGAGTCAGGAATTTCGAAATGAGTACCTTTTAAAACAATCGGTCGTAAAATAACAATACGGTAAATTCCCATTTATCGGACTGAAATCAGTCCGGTAAACATGCAAATGTGATATATAATACAGTATGAAATAAAATATATATGGCATACATCATGTAAATAGTATATTATATAACTATTGCTGAAAGTTAATGTAATTAAACCACTCGCCATCGGCTCGTGGCTCAAACTTCACACTCGTGTAAAATATCCTTTCATCACGTGTTGCACACGATACTTTTCCAACGACCACAATTAAATAAAAAAATATATAAAATTTACATAAAAATATTAAAATGTTCATCATTGCTATCAGAACTCACCAAAAATCATGTTAAAATCTGATAAATCAGTGTCCAACCTTCTTAATCCGTGTATATTCAACAGTAACTGTCAAATTTTGATTACAAATTTTTAGGTTAGTTCGCTCAGTTATCGCAGCGTATACTAAAATCATATCACACAGTTGCGGACGCATCTGATTGGCTAACGAGCTTTCATATCACGCAGCATTGCTAGTGATATGTAATAACCAACTTTCAGTAATAGTTAAGCGTGTACCTTTCGTAGTGGTCGTCGGAAAATAAAATTTTTGCGACGATTTAGCGTAATTGCAGAGAAATGTATCTAAATGTTTTAAAAGCATTCTTCAAGGAAAATAAAATTCAAAAATACATTTATTGGTTTGGCTTTGAAGTGAGGCACATTTCTAAGAATTCGAGAACACTTCATTTAAATTGAGATAACCTACAACCTACATCGTTTGCATTATATTATTATTTCAGCGGCACTCTCAAGAGTTCCTCTTCATTCGAATCAGGGTTAACCTGAAATAAACTTTCCATTCCAGGACAATTTATATGGTTGCCTTGACACGGTGTTGTGCATTCGTGGAATAGGTCGAATGCTGGAAAGCTTGAATGATAATGAAGTGAAACACGGAAAATTTCCAGGAAACCGTAAATGGGAGCGAGCAAATTTCACGAAAATGAAACAGAAATCTTATAAAATGTGTTTTATTTCATAAAATTTTCCAGAAACATATATAACTCATAGGAATTTAATTTTCAAGTAGCCTAAATCAACTTTTGAATGAATTATAAGAGAACAAAATATAGTTCAGTTCAGTTCAAAATAGTTATTTATGATATAAGTGTTAAAAGTGACATTACGCATAAAAGTAAGTAAGTTTGTGAACAAAATAAATCACTTTTAACACTCATATAAAAAATTTTATCTACGGTCTTCCTAGTGTAAAATACTAAAAAATATAGAATGATATTTTGATAGGTAGGATTATATTTGTTTATTTATTGATACAAATCGGTAGCAACGTGTTAAAAGTAACAATAAAATCACTTTTAACACGTTGCTGTGTTACTTTTAATACTAGTGTCAGAAAGTGACAATTTTAACTTGCTAAGCCACCGTTTAAAGAGCTACTTTTAACAACGGTTATAGATAAAAAAAATTATAATATTTAATATTTTAATTTACATTTTGAAAATTTTATAAAAAATATTTAAACTATTATAAATCTGTACAAGTCGAATATTTACGAATAGTTTAAATAGAAAATGGAACCTTGTTACAAAACGTGATTGACTTCTTCGTAACTTACTCTTACTTACTCTTAGTTGATTAAATTGAGACCGTCAGTCAATTATACTGAATTTTCAGTTTTTTCAACTGAGAAATGTCAGTTGTGTCCTGTTCAACTGAAACATTCATTTGTTTCGAATAACTGAAATATCCATTAAATACAATTGAGGTTATACATAGTATACAATTGAATTTTTCAGTTAAATTATTCGAATAAATCTGAAAGAGTAACTGAGACACTATTTTTTTACTGAATTTTTTATGTGTCATTTTACTAACTCAATTTCTTTGTGCAAGTGTATATACTCGTATGTAGTTTAAAATAGATTAGATTTACAGTAGCAGTGATTATCTTCATCCGCCATTTTGAAACAAAATGGCGTTTTACTTCGGATCAGTATCATTTATTGGATAATTAATAAATGGGATTTAAAAGCTTGAAGGATATTGTGTGAAACTCAGTGTTGTTTCCGTATTTTTATTTATTTATCCTTCGCTGGTAGAGGACAATTAAAAACTTCTGTTAAAATATGTATGTTTTGATGCGTGTGCAGGCTGAGTTCAAAGTTCTACGTTCAAGCACCATTATTCACAAACAGTGCATGAATTTTTAAGTGGTGAGCAGTGCGAGCAGTGTAAGTGCTTGGGCTCTACGGTGTATAATTCATTCAGTAGTTTGGTTAAGAACGTTTCGCATTATCCGCAGGCCATCGTTGCTGTTATTGATCTAGCTACAAGCGCACTAAACTATAAATGGGATTCATAATTCACCACTTGTGTCATTAACTTCCTGTACTGAGATATCACCCTGAAAATATTACTCTTTTCCTGCAAGCTGCATTTTTATCCGAAGCAACGCCTTATACATCTTATTAAATTACGTACATTGGCGAATTTATAGTTTACGGGACCCTGGCGCAGTTTCCTTGAGCTACATTAAACAGTACATAATAATTGAGAGAAATGTATAAGATATTACTCCATTGTACTAAAAAGGTACACGAGTGGTTATATCTTTGGGGGATGTGAGCGTGATTTGATGATTGGTTCACGTCAAAAATATATTTCTTTCTAAGATCGTCCATAAACTAATACATCAAATAATTACTGCAAGTAGAATTAAATTTGACACATAGGGGTTTTAATGTTATTTTTTTATATTCCTGTGTCTTTTTATTTATTCACTCTATATCAAAAGTGTAAATAAAAATGCATACAATAAGGCCCATTCTGTAATAAATAAATCAAAATCCGTTTTATAAAACGTAGAATTTTTTCGATTTTATTCAAATTTCTATGTCCGGCTTACAATTTTTCTAATAAATATTATGTTTAATTTTATTAATATATTGTGGAATACGAATATTTAGGTAACAAAATGAGCCATATTGTTACACTTTTAGTGTAAAGTAAATAGATAAAAGATATAAATAATAAAGAAATCCCTATACCAGTGATGGCGAACCTATGACCCGTAGGTCAGACACTGACCCACGCAAGCTTTTTAATTGACCCAGGATTGATTTCATTCAAACACTTATTGCCACACTTAAGAATTTTTAACCCCACTAAAAATTTGTAAATCGTCAAACCGCTACATTTTTATACTACAGCAGGTATATTATCACACCATATACCCGTTTTGGGTGTGGCACACTACTTTTGCGAATGAAGTGCAGTTACCAGTCGACAAGTCACGGCCGCCAAAAATGTATTAAATTAAGAACCGCAGGACTAATGTTAAAATAGCAATTGTCAACTCTGGGTTTCGAACTAAGGATATCATGACCCACAGTCCAATTCGTTTTCACCGAACTATTTACTATATCTAATAACTGATTAGATAGTATAGTTTAACTAGACTCTAGTTAAATTATACTAGTTCCTATAATATGAGAGTTGACATTTAAATTATTTTATGATAGTAGTTTCTCTTCATAGAAACTAAGGGTCTGTTTCCAGATAGTCAGTAAAGTGTTGGATTTAAAAAGTTCAGATAAATAGATGGATAAATAAAATTATAATGCTTCAATCCAATAACAATATGGGTACTACAATGACCTATTTAATTTGAGTCAAGCATGCTAATATGTTTTTGGGAATTTTACATACATACTCGTATATCATATGTAGGAAAGAACAGACATTATTAAAGTTTCTTACAATCGTAGCTCTTCATAGCAAAACTCATAAATACATATTCAGAATACAAACTTAAAATGAAATTCAAGAAGTCTAATAATATCAGTTTTGTTTTTTTATATATGCTTAAGTGGTATCAACTGCTACGGTTATATGTCGCCTCGATTCCTCGCTTTCGGTGGTGTGACAGCGGCATTCAGTGTTTGCAGGTATAGGTTTTCGCAAAGCGGTTACCCATCCAATTACTGACTGCGCGCAATGTTGCTTAACATGCGTTATCGAATGAACCTGCATCAACAACTATCATTGTTAGTAACAGGCTTGTTCAGTTCTATATTTATTTCCTAGTAACAAGAAGGCAATTATTGCCTCAAAGAAAAAGGAAGGGAACAAAACAAAAAGGGGCGAACTATGACAACAACTAGTTAAAACTTTTCGAGATTTATTTCAAAGAGGACGCAGCAGTTGTAGGTGCTTCTACTTCCAAGAACGGTGGAGGAAACGAGCCGTGTCTGTTCCCAACATCAACTCGACTGTAATACATAACACATTTGTCGGATGACAAACCGCGAACCTTCGCTGTTCTGGCGCCCTGCTGCGCCCGCAAAAAACACCGGGTTATTATTATCTCCTCCGGCGAATTACATGCTAATAACAAGGAGAATTAGACTAATCCATGCCATTTCTTTCACGACGTCGGCTGGAATGACAATGAAGTTGAGAAGAGTTAGCGAATGAATTGTAAATTAACTTTTGTAAAGCCAAAAGTGACAGTCCAAATACGCGCGTAAACATAAGCTGGATTTGTAATTTTGCCACTGTTTAAAACACTGTTCGATTTAGTATTTAATCAACGTACTTCCAAAATTATTCTATTTTAATGATTTATAATTTTAAGGTTATAAACATTGTTGATATTTCATTCACAGAGATAACTAATACTTCTAACTCATTCTATGTTAAACCAAAAGTTTGAAGTTCGCAAACTTTAGTTTTAATTGTACAGTATAAACCGCAATTATCATATGGTAACAAATAAATATATCATCACGCCTTTTACCCATTACGGGTGTGGCACTCTGCTTACGCAGATCTCGGTAAGTGATATATTTTTACGTATGAAGTGCGGTTACCAGCCGTCAAATCATAGCCCCCGAAGATGTTAGTGGAGGGGGAACCACAGGGGTAAATTTAAATTTGTTACTGTCGGCAGTGGGATTCGAACTGAGGATCTCACGATCCACAGTCCGACACGTTACCACGGAGCTATTTACCCCATCATATGGTAACATGGATACGATATTTCTTAAACGTGAACACATTTGTAAACCTTAAATCTAATTGCTTATGTGAATGAGGCTTTATACTTTACAACTAACATTGTTATAGATTTGTTATTGTGTGTATACATTTTCAAGGCTGTCACATTTTGTTTTCTTTTTCGGTTGAAAAATTTGCGTCTTATTATTTGGCTACGCACGTTTAATTTTTGTTGAGCATCTTCAAAAGAAAACAAAAGCAAGCGTTCAGTGCCAGCCACTCAACGGTCGGTGGTGCGATCCTGCACTATAATAAAACAATGACGTATCTCTAGCAACCAACTATTTATAAATGAATCTTCAACCTACTAACTCATATATCCTGCTGCTGCCTTATGTCGTACTGATACCGTAAGCACTCATAGTGACGTCATATTTGCTGCTCTCCTAGTTCTAACGTCACTCGCGGAAAACTGAATAGGTATGTAACAAAATTAACAGAACTTTTTTTAATTGTTGAGTTATGCTTTATGGTGTAAAAATATAGAAAATTAGTAACAGTACTTGAATGGATAAGTGGCATTCGTACTTCACTTTTGGGAAGTTAACAAATATATTTTTCTGTCTCGGTGTTCTTATAAGGTTATAAACGAACCATTTTTGTGCTATTTATTTTCTAGGGATGGTATGAATGCTTCTAAAACAAATGAATGACAATCTCAACATCGTAAATTATTGGTGTCGAAATATTATTTTATACTCGTATTTTGTATCATTTGTCCTTGCTCTAAGCTGATGCGAGTAAATAGAATTTTCAAAAAATTTATATTTTTGTCGCATGTATTTGAATAATAAAATTACCTCATTATCAAAAATTGTATAAAATAGATTATTATACATTAAAGCAGAGAAGTGTATGAGTTTTTCTCGCGGAGTAAATTGAAGCACAAGCCGTAGATGAAGAATACACTTCTCTCCTGCGATATATATATATATATATATATATATATATATATATATATATATATATATATATATATATCTTTGATGGTTTTATGTATTTCAAAATTATTTGAATTATAATATAATATAAGATAGTTACCTTTAATTTGTTTAATTTTGTTCATTTTTTACATTATTTGAACATTTTCCTTTACGACGAAAGAGAAAGTGCACAAATCTCCCGTAGATATGAAATTGGCTGTTGTCATGATTTTGGTATCATGGAAACCGAGTTTCTCTCCCGGTCGTGAAAAAACATTTATCTACTATCGTGCGATATACATATACTACATATACCACTTATTTTAGACAGGTAATTGCTTACATTACCGCATTAGTGCATTGTTAAACTATTACCGCACTATTACCGCACTGTTTATTTGGTGATTTTCATCGCGTTGCTATAATTCTAAAAATTAGCCCGGCTCGTTGCTACTTGAATTTGAAATTCATGAATGTTTATTTTAATAAAAAAAGAAAACACTAATTTAAGTATTGTACAAACTCCCGAACAATCGTACATAAAATACAGAACGCAATACGTGGGATATTATATTATTATCACACTTATCACAAAATCGTGTGATAATCTTGTCTATATCCCACTTATTGCGTAAATAATTACCTTGAAGTTGGGTCATCATGACGTAACGTCCTGTATTGTGCCGTTGTTAATCTACGAGTATAATTTAATGTTTAATAATAATTATGAAAGTGCATCTGGGAAAAAGTGCAGATCAAGGATCAAGCTAATTACAAAAAGTATAGCAATCATATGTAGGGGTGGAAAAAGACCCGCGTGATAATTAGATCAACTCGGCATCTGCGGCGATTGTTTTGCTAACTATGTTATCGTAACGTACACAGCTCACTCACAATAATTGTCCATCTTCCCTATCTTGTTTCTGGAAACTGTCCACAAATTAAAACCAGCTTTCATTCACATATCGCTACGTTTGCTTTGATCCCACTTTCTGCTGTTTCTCTGCTGCTGTGAATTCACAAGCATCTAGTTGATACTGAAATACTTTTATCCGTCACATGAATGTCGTTCGTTAAAATTTTAATTCGTTTTGGGCGAACAATTTTTAGACGCGATTGTGACTTTGTATAATTTTTATGTTTGTGTCAAAATGAATTTGATTATACACGTTTTTGTCATTAAAGTTTAATTTGAAATTACTTTCGAGAGGATTTTATAAATAATAATAATTTTATATCAACTATGTTTTTGCAGATCTCGGTAAATATAATGCGTGGAGCAAAATAATAATATTTTAGAAATGCTATCAGAAATTAGTATATTATACAACTAGGGAGAGAAATGTATGGTTTTTTTCTTGAGGAGTAAAATTGAACCACTTACAATACAACGTGGGAAAATACATTTCTCTGGCGTGATGCAAATATTATTTTCTTCAAGATTCCAATATTTAAAATAGTTTAGTTACTAGGTATGCATTAAAAAATTAGTAGAATTCTAATATAATTTATGATTAATTTGTTTTATTTTGTTAATTTTTTATAACAGTTTCTGCCACGATTTTGGTATCATAGAAATCTACTTTCTCTCCCAGTAGTTATTTACATAAGAGCCAGGAAAAGCATAATAATACAATAATGTCGAGAAGCCATATTGAAATATGAAGCACTTTGTACCGAGTTACGGCACATTATTTTTTCTGAAACTGTTGATAATAATAAAATTTAATTTAAAATTAGTAGCGCGTTTCTACGTTTTAGGGAAATACTACTTTCGCTCCGCAGTTTAGGCGTGAAAATATTTCGCACCGGTTACAGAAAAAAATAAATAAAAATGAAATAATAATAATTTTGATTACCGGACCAACATAAAGAAGTTTGTCTTAGGATGAAATATTTTCATAATATTATCTCAGTAGTCAACTGTAATTATAATTAAGTAAATGTAAGAAAAGTAAGAAAATGGGCAAAAAAAAATAATAATTTTGAGAGGGAAAGAAACAGTATGAAATTAATTGATGAATTTTCTAATTTTGTGAATATGAATTCGGGAAATATTATATTAAATATTTCCAAATTATATTCGCAATAAAATGAACTACGCAAACAAAAACAAACAACATGTTTATTCCTTTTTATATGTTGGAAAAATAAAAATGCAATTTGGTGGAACAGTTGACGCATGTATTAAAAATAAACAGCGACTATTGTTTAAAAATAAAACGTTCTTTACAGTCGCTTTACATAACGCTTATTTTTCATGTCCGAAATAATTTGTCTAAAATAGCAGTTTCCTGGTTGTTTACCCCAACTCGTCAAGTCAATGAGTAATGGTGATTTATTGCGCGTGCAAATAGAAAACCCGATGCTCTTTTCTAAAACAATGACGCGTCGTCGCGACGCATTGTTTACACCTGAAGCGGGAAAACAACCGAGCAACGCTGATTATCTTTGTTTGCGTATGCGACGCGCGTCGCGGTTTTGAAGCATGACAACAATTAATTAATCTCTCAAGAGCTTCAGGACAACAGACTAGGGGGCGCAGGGGATAAACGCAGCTGTGTACGATTGTCATTGTGATAAATTTAGATCTAGTAAGCAATGTCTATCGCATCGGTTACAGGTTTAATTAGATGACGTTCGGTCGTGTAATTGGATCTAATTTGCTGCGAAATTCAAATAGCTTTATTCATAAAATATTACAGACTTCAGTAATTTAATTACTGAAATATAATAATGCTGGAATAGAGAGACAGCAAGTCGTTGGATCACCTTATAACAAAATATGATTTTGAAATAAAAATTAAATAATACATTAATAGAAATGAATGCTAAACCCATAATGGGTAAAAAGTGTAAAGAATATTTTTTTCAGAAATGCGTTCAATAAAATTCAATTTAATAAAAGTTTGGCTCCTTAATACATTTGGCAAGAAAATTTGCTAAAAATAGTTTATTAAAACGATATATTATCACACAGTAAAAAATTTATAGTCAAAATTGACTAAATTTTTAGTCCCAGAAGATCCACCGTTAATTTTTGTTAATTTAACAAGTTTCATATTTGTTAGCAATAAATTATTTTTGTATGTTTCGTAACTAAATATATTTGTGAAAATAGTAATTATTAATATTTATTTTTATGTGCTTTTGACTAAATATTTTAGTAATTATATTAAAGTAGAACAATAAAACATAGTTATTATAACAAATTATGTTGACACAAAGGATACAAACTTTCTTTAACAATTTCAAATTGATAAGTTAGCTAAATTTACTTGTTATTATTGACGAGTCTCTGTTAAATTTTATAAATCCAGCAAATAAATAAAAACAAGAATTTTTCTTGTTAAAAATTTAGAAATTTAGAAATTGTAATATTTGTTCAAATTTTTAATTTAACACAATATATTTATTACTGTGCACGGTATTAAAGCAAAGGTAAGTAAAGTTTATCCATTACAAAACAGTTTCTGATCTTTAATCTACATATTTGTAACGTGTAGAAAAATTCATAATAAATTCTATTCTTGAAAATAACAGGTGTTATTAGAGCAAATTACTTTGGGGCAAAATTAGTTGATTATTCGTGATTCAAATGTATTTTGGTTTGTAAAGAGGTGTTGGAAGAAAGCGGTTAAAATATGCCTTTCCATCAACGGTTAATCATTTTCCAGCGCGATAGTAATCTGGTTATTAAAGAACAATTGACATTGACTGTTGAATTGTCAAGAAACTTATTATGTACGATGGTGGTAGTTGATGGCGATCAATAAGTCGTTAATATTAAAGGGCTAATTTACTCTCTTCCTTTCTGTTAAGTTAACACAAAAGTTCAGAAAGATCCATTGCTAAAATATCGCCTCCATTATTCAGTAGTTTGATGTTGTAGATGAAATGCAATTTAGTTTTCCTTTCGTCGAAAAAATGCCAGAAAAAAATGTGGCGTGTTGATATTATCACGTTATTTGTATAATTTAGACTTTTTAACTTCACTTTGACATGACTTTCAGGGATATTTTAACTATATTTAAATTGAATTTTCTGCATGTTTACTTTTCATTAGAATATTAATAACCATAATTGCTAATAATGTGATCCTTTAGATATCAATTATGAATTATATTAGAAAACGGAAAGTATCCAAGGAAATATATTAGCAATAATATTTGAAATAAAAATATTGATAGTTTCAATGTATTATACTCAAGTTTTATATTCGACTGTATATAATAATGTTGATAAGCGGCCATAAAGTGGCTCTTTATAGACTAGCCCATAATAATATGATAAGTAAAAATCAAAATAAACCACAAAATGAATTTCATTTAAGTATTAGTTAAATAATTAAATTAAAACATAATTTTTGTAATAGTAATAGCTTTTTCTCCCTCTAAGCCCATAGATATATTCAATTTTTGTATGTACCGCCGCGAGCAGAAAAACCTATACAATTTTTTTTCCGAGGTTATTTATTAAAAACAAATATTGATTTAAAAGCTCTATTATTAAAATATAATAACCCATTATGGCCTTAGAGGGATCACTTAATCAACGAGAAAAAATTTGAAAATAGTTTTATAATTGTTTTAAATATATTTAGCAATGATTTTAGACCTGAAAAGAGAAAAAAAAAATTTGGTTCCCGTTAAGGGACAACATAATGTGTATAAGTGCTTTTAACGACGACCATTACGAAAAGTACAATTCACACGCTAAATTATTACTAAAATTTGGTCATTCCATATCACTAGCAATGTTGTGTGATATGAAAGCTCTTTATCCAATCAGATGCGTCCGCAACTGTGTGATATGATTTTATCTCACGCTGCAATAACTGAATGAACTAACTTAAAATTTTGTATTTAAAAGATTGATAGTTAATTTGCTGAATTTACACGGTTAAGAAGATTGGATTCCGATATATCAGATTTAACATAATTTCTGGTGAATTCTGATAACAATGATGATAACATAATATGTTTTAATATTTTTATATAAATTTTATATTTTTTTACTTAATTGTGGTCGTCGGAAAAGTATTGTGTACAACACATGCTGAAAGGGTATTTCACACTCGTGTGAAATATTCAACTTACAGCACTAGTTATACAATATACTATTCAATAATCCTAGTTGCAAAGAGAACAAACAAATAACTGAAACAAATTTTATCCAACACCTCTCAATAAATGCTCTATAACTATGGCGATTTTAAACAAGCAAAGTAACAGATTACCCACTAGTGGGTATAATTTTGAGGTAAGTCACTAGTGAGTATTGTCACAATAAAATATCTTTAATAAATTTTTCTTTTATTAAGAAGTGTTGGGTAAAACGTTATACTTCACACGTGGGCAAAATGGAATTACCCACTCGATAAAATTATCACACTCAGCCTTCGGCTTCGTGGGTAATTCCTTACTTTGTCCACTTGTAAAGTAAATAACTGTAATTATTAAAAACCCAAATTAAGATTTACATGCTATTATTTACTATAAGTTCCAATCTACATTGAATGCAACTGAAACAAGATTACTTTAATTGATATCCCGAGTTTAGCGCGTCTGCCAAACTAAAAATATTTAAGTGCTTGTCTTCACCTATGATTCATCCCTGGATGCCATGACGCCAAGTTGCTTTTAACTATTTAGTTAATCAGAACCGGCGCTTACTATTTTGGCGCTCATTGTAAGTGATACAGACATTGGCACAGTTTTATTTAACCGGCTTTTTGTTCTCTACTAGTTCCACTATCCCGTAATTATTAGAAAGATGAAAGAAGTTGGCAATAATATCCGTAACTGTAATAAATAATATGTTTTCAATTTTTAGATATTCTAAATTACATATCTAATAACACAGTTGCTTAGAGAATAAATAATAGTCTATTTTACTATGTACTCAACATATGTCAAGTTTATTTAAAAAAATTACTGCAACAAGAGTATATATTTATGAAGTAATAATATTTAATTAAAACGTATGATTATTTTATTACAAAACAAAGCATTCAGCGAAAATACACATTTAATTTTCATTTGCAGTTGCAGCTTACACTGGGGTATTATCCCAGTTAATTCAATATAATTTATTTCGTTCCAACAAACCTTTCCCACATTTCATGCGAAACCCAATACTACACGGTGAGCACGGAAAATCTCAGGCACAATGCTGCCAACCAAGTAAATTTAATTTATTTACTGAGCTTATAACAACATAAATAATCCGAAGAACAAAACTCAAAATATGCAAGTGGGTTGGTACTCGTTGCTTTTCTTTGGTATTAGCTAATTTCATTGCGCATACGCACCGAAAGTTAATTGCATTCTACTACACAATATTATTGTCAATACTGTCACCGATTCGACATTTCAGTAGATTTGCCATTTTTATAGTTAATTTCAGCTTTAGAATTTGTGCTGGTTCGTTTATCGTAATATCATAGATTATTTTAAAATATAAAGTTCATGTTCATGGCTAGATGCCAAATATCAAGCAAAGTCCATTTTAAGAATATCTAACAACGCTTTAAATGTTAATTTGCTATTAACGTGATAATATTCAAATTGCAGGAAAATAAACCACTTTTATATTCAATTTTACTTTCTTACATCTAGTAATAACACTTTGTAGTACACCTAATGAAAGTTTCATTTTCATTTATCATTTACATACATTACAACGAGCTAATTAACGCAAATACAATGTTGACACCATTCAATAACTAAATACATCATCACCTATTTGGACAGTTCTTGCTGTGTGATTACATATTTTGATAGATTGTTAATTCAAATTGCGGTAATTTGGTATTAAATAAAAGCACCACTATTTTCCATTTGTAGACTATCTGCAGTTTTAAAAAGTATTTTATTGTTTGGAATTTTATTTAAATGGAATTAATAGTTATTTACAAGTGGGTAATTCCACTTTGCCCACGTGTGAAGTATAACGTTTTTTCCAACATCCCTTAATAAATGCAAACTTTAATAAAGAAATATTATTTGACAGTATCATATGCTTTAAATTTTCTATATTGAAATGTCAATCGAAGTAGTTATTATGAAGGTGTTGTGTGTTATTATTATTGTTATAAATAGAAAATTACTCACTAGTCACTTTTCTCAAAATTATACCCACTTAGTGTGTAATCTGTTACTTTCCTAAAATAATAGTTATTTACTTTACAAGTGCGCAAAGTAAGGAATTACCCACAAGAAAAATTAGGTTGAGTGTCATAATTTTATCGAGTGGGTTATTCTACTTTGCCTACGTGTGAAGTATGACGTTTTATCCAACATGTCTCAATAAATGCAATTTTTTTTTATAGAAATATTATTTGTCAGTGACATATGCTTTAAATTTTCTATATTAAAATGCCAATCAAAGTAGTTACCAAGGTGTTGTGTGTTATTATAAAATTACTCACTAGTGACTTTTCTGAAAATTATACCCACTAGTAATTACTTTCTTTGTTTAAAATCGCCATAGTTATAGAGCATTTATTTAGAGGTGTTGGTAAAATATTTTTTCGTGATAAATGCCATTTATTTCAGGTAGAAACATAAATAAACTGTAAGATTTTTTTAGTCAAATGTTTAATTACCACCGATAAATTTTGCTGACCTATGTCATTCAACATGTCTTTAATTTCGTTATGTCGACCTAACCACATGATTTTATTATCGTGCGAATTCTCAAACAAGTGTGATTTGTGTTATTTGGTTACGAATTCAAAACAAAAATCTTCAAATTAGGTTCCAACCACTTGACACTTCGACAATCTAACAGCTCAATAATAAGAGAAGTACGAAGAATTTAGAATAGAATAGAATAGATGTGTGAAAAAAATCTAAAAGAGACACTCATAAATATGTACGTTGACAACAGAATTCAAATACCTTAATAAATAATAACATTTTTATTATAATTAGTACAATGTCTATAAATGACATATTTACTATTTTGTGACTCTAGTAAAGGCCCAATTGTTACTGGCTGGTTGTTTTTGTTAACATACTAAATATAATTATAATTGGAATTAAATATTTCTCAAATTAAACTTTCGAAGAATTCAAGCTTGGCAGTGCCGTTAGAAATTTAAAAATAGCTTTTTAAAAAACAATTTAATCCCAATCCTGCTGACGGGATCCCTCCTGATACATCCGTATCATTTCAGGATGCTTTATATCAATCCTGCAGCCGTTTCAGCGCTTAGAGCGGCCTCCACATAGGACGGCAGGTAGCTGACGTCAGGCAGCAGGACGGGGTTGAACCTCCCCTGCTTGCTATCTGAATGCACAGCACGGTTCGCCTGCGTCTTGCATCCATATCGTGCGGGAGAAAATTCAATCGAGTAACACGGTTTACATATCGATATTAGGTAACGCGATTTCCTCACGGCAGGATCTAGCAGGGTGGTGGACTAGGGGGGAAATGAAGCGGAGGGGGTGGTCACGTGCTGTTGCCGCCGACATTGAGATTATGTGATTTTGTGATTTGTTTCTAATAAATGGTTCAGCAGGATTTTAGTTTGTAAAAACAAATATATTACAGCGCCATTTTACCGAGACTTGGCTTTTAATATGTAAACATAAATAAATGAATTTTATACTGAGCTCTGTAAAACATAAGATATTCAGTTCGATTTCCACAGTCGACAATAATAATTGTTACCATACTAATGTTCGGTATTATAAAGAAATTTAAACTCCTGTTAAATTTACTTCCATACTAAATTTACATCAAGTTATCCAAATTATAATAATATTTTTGACGGCAATGTTATATAAGTCATAAAATATTTCCAAATGATGTGCACTTTACTTTTAAATTAAATTTAAGTGACAGTTCAATTTCTTTATAATACCGGACATAGATTTTTTTATCATTATACGTAGATATGTGTCATTATCATAGTTACAGTTAAAATGATTGTTAGCAATGAATTGAAGCGATTATTTTATAAGTAAATTCAGAGATAATATACAATAATTAAAAATAATCATTCCTACCAATTCAATGAAATTTATGAGGTAGGTATCTAATCTACTAAAATAATTAATATAAATTTATTTTTTCTTTAAACTTGTATTGTTTGCTTTTTTATAATCGATAATTCATCTAAATTATCCATATGATTCCCAAAAAAAAAATGCTTTAATACATTGTTGTCAATCTTCATTTTAACTGTATAGCTATAGTAATGGAAAATACCCTATATATTATATACAGATATAAAATTCGTAATTGGCGTAATGAAATATTTTTAAAAATATGTCTATAATTTTTCCAATTCATAGATCTGTTATGTGATGTATAACAAACATCTGTAAGCCATATAATTTTGTGAACCTAAAGTATGGTTAGCAGTCGTCAAATTATGACCCCCTACTCCCCAAAAGTTTTTAGTGGAGCTGAAACTACTAGGATATATAAATTATACCTAATTTCTTTGAGGTGAAAGACTTGCATTCATAGGTGTGGCAATTCTTTGATGTGTTGCAAATATCAGCAGGCCATGTAGTTTTGTGTACGTGAAGTATAGTTGCCAACCGTCAAATTATGACACCTCCTACCCCCTAAAAGTTGTTATCACATCCTCTGTGTTGGAATGTAATTTTGCGTTTGAATTACAAGTACGAAAGTTGTTTAGAATTTTAAAAAATACATGCAATAAAGCCCATTTAGTTACCTATGGTCCACATTTAAATTTATTCTACATCCTCCATATGCTATATTTTTGTGTGAAAAATCGTTTTAGCAGCCGGTAAATTACAACTGCTAAAGACGATAGTAGATTTGTTATTACCTATAAACGCTATAACTTTATAATAAATTTATATTCCTGTAATGTACAATTTATGGAAATGATTATTCTTATTAGTATTACCAGAAGCAGCAATCGTAAAATATTCTACTTCGCTATTCTATTGGCAATATACAATAAAATCCGAAGCGGCCTTTAAAATGCATTTTTCATTAGACCCAGAATGATGTTTATACAAAAAATTTATACGAGTACTTCTATTTATGGGAGAATTTTCATGGCGTCGTAGGAAACACAGCACTGAGCCCTCGAGGTATAAAACAATCGAAGAATGCAATTTAGGTCCAATTATCCGTGCCCCAGTGGATCGGACACGTACGCCACTGAGTGGGGCTCATATCCCACGAAGCGCAGGCACTGACTCGTGTAATGAAACCTGGATAAGTGGAATTATCCAGCCGGGCACATGCAGTTTCCAGTCTCGAAATATAATTCCTGTTTAAAGAGCCGGCTCTATTTCGAATCAGCGCATATGTCGCCGGTACGCGATTGTAATGTGAAGAACGTTTTTGTTTCTGAATGAAGCGGATTCAAAAGTGAAGCACACAATGAATTATTGTGGGAAAGCACCACTAGACATGGAAATGGAACGGTGCCAAATGAAAATTGTTTTACATAACGCTAAAAATAATTTCCTGCTATGAAGAGTTGAATCCTTTGAGTAAAAGGAGAAATAATTATTTGACTAACTCTAAAAGTTACTTCATAAGCATTAAAATATTCCGGCTAAAATCCTTTTCACATTCGTATAAATCATGTAAGGCGTCAAAGAAGCGATAAATCTTTATTGAAGGAGATATACATGCGCGAATAAATAAATAAGTTTCAGCAATAAATGCTGTCTGAAGATATATGCGAAATTTTGCTATATCCGTTTTCGTAAATATGTTGACGGTTTCGAAAAATTCATACTTCTGTGACATAAATAACAGAATTTTCCAAGAAGTATTTTTATAACATTCAATAGGCTCTTCAACCACCTTAAAATTTAGCATATTTGGAATAAATTTTTTAATAATACGCTTGAAAACAATGTCAAAATATATAACACTTTATTTTAAAAATAAATATTATGCCTGTAATTAATTATTAATAGTAATTTATTGCACTAGTGTGGAATGTGACATATTAGTCACGAAAGAAAAAGTTTAGCCACGAACACGAAAGATGAGTGGCTACTTTTCTTGAGTTACTATTATGCATTCCACACGTGTGTAATACAACGTTTTATCCAACATCACTCTTAAAACATCTTAAATCGTTTGTATATTTTCCTTTTTTGTTTCACACTGACATTTGATATGCTATTTATAAAATATAGAAATTACAAAGTAGCTACGGAATGGTTGTTTCTGATCTGCCATTGTAAATTGTTAACACGAAAGAAGGTAAAAAAAAAAGATGGAAATGTGAAAATACCTCTAAATATCTGATTAAATCACAAGAAGCATATCTGAATTTAATTCAGAAGAAGTCCAGAGACATTTATAACAAAGAATTTAATCAGTAATTATTTTCTCCGTGACTTCTCTATTATACTCTCACTAAGTGAGGAATGTTGGACATTATTTATTTCAAATAACCATAGTTACAGCCTTATTATGAGTCGGTGTTGGATAAAATTATTATTATTTTTCCTACAATTCAACTGTGTCGTCAGACTGCCGACTGACAGATACAGGGTGCGCGCGCATAATCTTAGCCATTTTGGCGTTTGAGTGTTGTGTTGTATTATTGTTGTTATCTATTGAAATCTTTAAATTTTCGTTGAAATTACAATTATAGTTATAAAGTATTGCTCTGTGCCAAGTTGTGAAAACAACAGCAACAAGAATTCAAAATTATGATTTATTCGGGGCAGTTCTGTCATCAGGCTCTATAACGTCAAACAGTTTTATATAGAATCTTCAGTAATACATTACAGGCTTTATTATATTACAATATAGATCAAAACACGAAAGATATTCATATGTATTTTAACGTCTAGTTTCAAAAAAAAAAAAAAATAATAATAAAAAATTGGTTGAAGAGCCTATCCAATCGGGCCTATTCCATTAAAAGTTATTACCATAACAACTTGTTAATTGAGGCAAAAATGAATCGTTTTTTGACAGTTAATGAAACATTTTCCATTAAGCATGAAGTTTCGATGCGATTTTGTCACTATTAGCAAGTTGCTATGTAACAACTTAATTAGAAAATTGGGCCGAATATTTGTGAAGATTGTGAAATTAATTTCTCATGAACTTCAGTGTTTGTTTAAAAATTATTTCTAAAACTATTTGCTAAAAAGTTCTGTCAGCAGCTGGTGCTTACACAAATGACTTTTCATATTTTATGTAAATATTTGCTTCTATAACATTCCGTAAATCGTTTGGAAGTGCGAGCAAACTTGAATTAGAAACGGTAATGTGTAAAACAGAAAAGGATATTAATTGTGCTGACGAAATACGTAAAGAAACGTAACATGTTGTTTTGAAGCAAACAACGCGCCCTCTTTGACGCCTACGGTTCCAGCAGCTGTAATTATTAAAGTTTTTGATAGGCCGCATTGTGTTTTAATGAACGCATAGGCCAAGTTGTTCATTACGTTGAAAATTGGTTCTGGATTGTTTCATTTTAGAGCAATTTTCCCTCAATTCACTTTAAAACGGAACGTTGCAGGTGAATATAAAAACGCTTTTAAACCTTTTATAAAATTAACCTAAAAAATTGCAGCGCTTAATGATTTTTAAGTTGGAACAGGAGTTACTTTTCAACAAACATCGTTATTTTTAACAGTCTCATTAAGGAACTCCTATTCTTTTATTTAATTAACCTAATTAATTCTAGACTGCAACATTTTTAATAGACGGGGAAACTTTCATAAGCCACTTAATTTATTTTCCATTTTACCAAACACAGTTTATGAAATTTATAGATGCAAAAAATTGTTGATGCCTTGATTTAAGGATTAAAGTCTAACAAAAAACTCTGGCCAACTTCCTGTGCGTGGGAGAACTTCTCCCTGACAGCCAGGGGCGGGATTACCCTGCGCGCGGGTATTTACAAATTTAATTTTCATACAGCGAGGCAAACATAACGCGACACGTCATTGTTGACGGTAAATGATACGGAAAATAGCGACAGCGCCACTGAAGATTATACGCCTCAGTTTGAGCGAATGCTGAATGTTATTTTATTGTTGTAGCTGAATTTAAATGAAGATGGATTGTTCTGTTATTAACGTTTTGTATTATATATGGTATTGTTTCATCTAATAAAAGGATTAGCTAATCTTGTTCTGTTTCCTAATACGATCTAAAACAATGTCAATTGATTTTTTTAAATTTTCAAATGAATTAAATATATGGTCTGTTCACCAAACATTTCTTTTACTCATTCAAAATAATTTTCTGAAGTTTTATTTAACTTTCCTCCCCAAGATCCTTGCATTTTATACTAAACTCAGTAGGATTAAACATCCAGACATAACGTCACGCTATATTCCACTCAGTGGGGTAAAAAGAACCCAGAAACGCAAACAACCAACAATCAATCATATCCAAACGTTGCTATTCTGGCACACCACTTTCTCCTCGTTCACATTCGTAGTGTATCTTATCACTTATTCCTCGGACGTCCACGTAGTCATTCACCCTCAATCTCACTCGTATATATTAGTTTCACAAACCTTTCATTCGACATTCGCTCAAGATGGCGAAACCACCTCAAATGACTCACACCCACTTTCTTAAGAACATTCAAATACCTCTTATTAAAAATAAAATAAACAATTGACACGCCCAAAATTAATTTTTGACATTTGATTTCAAATCTTCTTGGCATATTTTTTTTTATACTAATACAATAGAATATACTAAATATGTGTTAAATATTCTTTTCAAATAATCAAAATTTTATAGTAATTGTAAATAATATTTCTTATTTTAAATATTATTAATTGCTAACATCCTTTATTTCAAATTTTTTTCACAACTAATTCTATATTCGAAATACATTGAATTTATTGTTTTGTGTGTCAAGTATACTTCCACTTCCGGTTTTGAAATTGTGACTAAAATCAGTTCTTCTTATTGTTATGACTCTTATAATTGTTGAAATTTGCTAACTATATTTTTACTGGTTCATGAGTTATTACGGAATCATGTTCATCCATCCATCCACACAGACGTCAATGAGAAAGTGGTCAAATCGGATTCAGGGGACCTCAAAATACATATTTCTGCAAAATTTTCACCATCGATTTTTTCTTAATTGCTATTCAAAACAAAGGAATAAATGAAGTCTGGTGCTTACTCTTCTAACAATCAAAATGTATCACATACCGAAATGTTCCGTAGCAGGAGATAGCAGAGCTGCCACGGCGAGGAAATTGATAAACTGTCCTCGGAGTGGTGTGGCGGATCATAAATTGCACGTAGAACATAATGTAATAATTTATTTGTCAAAACTTTATTTAAAATATAGTAAAAAATTTCAACTTACACCAACTATAAAAATGTTGAAGTGCAGCCAAGTTATCATGCATTGTGCCATCATCTTACATAATATATCGTTTTACTTGAAATTTTCCGCTAGTGATCTTAAGGAAAAATAAATTCCCTGTAACATAATCTTTCATCTAGTAAATTATGTTTTACTCGACATTTTTATTTAATTTTATTCTAACAATTTCTATAACAAAACGTATTAGAAATATTCATATATAAATTTTGCGAAAGATTTATTTAAAACAACTGAAGCATAAATTTTGAAATGTAGCCAAAATCGTAGTATGATTTAGTGTTCTTTTAGCTTTTATTGTAGGTATAAAACATTGTAATGAATCTATTCCATATTTTATCAGTTGTATTGTGTTTATGCATCAGAAAATTTATGTGCTGTCTTCATTTTTGGCACTAATTTATTATAAATATATCCTTGATATTTATTACAATATTGTTCATTTTACTTTTGATTTGATACTTATTTTGTTGCTGTCTTTATTCTAAATAATTGATGCATAAATAAATAGGATCATCTTATTACTGGAACATGAAAAGTACAAAGAATTTAATAAGACTCGCTTTGTTTTTCTTTCTTATTTTAACAACTAAATTCTAGGAAAATGCAAATTTAAAATATATCTTTGGCAAGAACTTTTGTTTACGAAATAGCTATATAGATAGTTCGTAAACTAGCTAAGTATTCGCTTCAGTTTTCACATATACAGGGTGTTCAGATATCCTTATGATGTGCTATAGTTAAAATTTAAAAAATCTTTCTTATAGGTACATATAAATATAATAAATATTGAATTGATCTTTCAGTTCTGTTTGTATTGGTGCTTAAAAAGCGTTTAGCCTCGTCAAACAAGCTGTAATGCAATCTCAACTCAAATTTTTTTAAATTATGAAAATCTGGTGTGGTCACCACACTACTTTCTTATACATATGAAACCAAATGAACACGTATGACTTGTTTCTTACGTATGACTTTATTTTGAAATTATTTTATATATACATGTTAAACCTATTTAATTTTCTGTTCTCGTAACTATGATTTTATTTTAAACTAGATATTAATTAATATCTAGTCTTTAAAACTGTCTAACTAATAATACAAATATTGCTTTTAAAATATTTCAAACGAGACATATTTTTAACACTTCCCAATTATCTGACATACAGATGTTAAAAATGTTTTAGTATTTGTTCCCATTGTAATTAAGATTATTGAAATATATTATTAAATATACAATTTAGTTTTTCTCAAATTTAGAAGCATGTACAAGAAAAGTGCAAATAACATTTTATATTCCAAATATTTTTGTTGACATCTTTGATTTTTCATAGTTGATTCAATTTTTGAAAAAATGGAATTTATTGTTTTTTGTGTCCTGTAAACTACCTTTTCCGGTTTTTCAATTTCATTTAGAATCAAAGCTCTTCATATTTTCATGAAACTTACAAATTCCAAGTTTAGTTTACATATCTTGTCTCGTTCACGAGATATTGCACGCATGGGCATCCATTCATCCATTCATCCATCCATCCATCCATCCATCCATCCTCACACACAGATATCATTGAGAAATTGGTCTTAACGGATTCAGTGGACATTTAAATATGTATCTCGTCAACGATCTTTTTCATGATTCCAATACTTCCATATACTTTGTTGAAAAATCGCAGGATGTTATTAAAATGGCCCATTAATGAGGAATTGCAAACAATAGTAAATATTACAACAGAAATCCTGACAAGTCATTCCAAATTTGTAAAAATCATCAGTAGCAGATAGATATCTTGTCAGAAGATATCTTTAATTTTGTTTCTCGTGATAGTGGACTACATCTTAATATATGGAATGGTGTGATGATATATTCGCTTGTTTATTTGTGCGTTTCTTTCTTTGTTTTTGGGTCAAGTTGATAATGAATATTTTGGTGTGTTTTCCGACTTCGTTCGTTTTTCTTGCATCGAAGATTTCGTTATCGTTTACGGCCTTCAGCGAACGTTATAAATCTGCGCGTTTTTGACATCTGAACGCAACGGTAACAAAAACCACATAATGGGATATTGATTGCAAGTTTTTGTGAGATTTTTTATCTGAACAATATGAGAGACAGGGCCTTTGATGTTTTTACGTTGTGTATTTTAATTTGAAAACCAAAAATTTTTATGTTCATTGAAGTATTGCCTTCTACACTGATTAGGGAGGGCTTCCTATATTAACCAGAAACGTTTCAGCTATTCGAAGTCGAACATGGATATATTTTGAGTAGTAAATTTATAAATAGCAAAGTAATAAATGTATTCAATAAATATTGAGTGACTTTGCCTTTTTCATAAGAAGAAAAACAAGAAAAATTTACATTTATATCTAGCTGTCTGCTTCGGTTAGCATGGCATCAATGATAAGTCAATTTCTATGTGGCACGCACGCCCACTTGATATTTTCTCGGTGAGTCTTGAGCCTACAGTTCGAAGGACCAGATGTGTCGCACCTGTGTTCACAAACACTTCCACCCCCGTCGTCTAGCCGCCCCCACAATCTACCTTCAATATTGCGACAGTCACGTTGAGGTTTCAGGTTTTTATTGAAACTCTTCCCAAAGATTTATTTATGTATTCGGACGAATTTGCAAGATTGTTTTCCGCTATATTATAAATTATTTAGCGCTACTGCTCTAAATGTCAGGCAGTGCTTAGTATTTTTGTAACCTTTGACGTAGATATGTTGTATATCACCCCAATTCTGATACATGTAATTATGTTGTATATCGGTAAAGATTTATTATATTAACAAACATAAAAAGAAAATATTTATTAACAAGCATGAAATTTATCTGGAAGAACGTCCTGATTAAATCTATCTTAAAAATCTAATATACCGGGTGTCTACTTTTTTTGTAGGACATAGGAAATAAAATGTTAAAATTTTCATTATGCAACAGTTCATTTTTGAAAAAAAAATGTAAATATAAAAATTGTTCAGCAACAAAAACTGCACCCTAAATTTATTAATGTGATACATTTCTGTCATGTGATAGGCGCAATATAAAATGTATAATTTTTAACTCTTTCCAGAGTGCTATGTTAAACAAAACGTACAAACAGTCGTATTTTTTAAGTTTGACAGATGACATTTGGCATAGTTTTAATGATTATTGACTTGTTTAAATTATTTCTAAATGGTAAATGTGTCCTTGATTACTGAGAATTATTTTAAACAAGTCAATAATCATAAAAACTATGCCAAATGCTATCTGTCAAACTCAAATAATACGACTGTTTATATGTTTTGTTTACCATGGCACTCTGGAAATAGATAAAATTTATACATATTATTTTACGTCTATCTCATGAGAGAAATGAATCACATTAATAAATTTATGCTTATTTGTTACAGTTTTTGTTGCTCAACATTTTTTATACTTACGCTTTCATGCTAAAATTTACAGGGAACGAACAATCGCATAATGAAAATTTTAACATTGTATTTCCTATGTCCTATAAAAAAGTAAACACCCGGTATACATAGTTATAAAAAATAGGTTACAAGCCTAAAATGGTTTGCTCGAAGGATCTGCCAATGCGGAGGTGAATGTGCTTTCGAGGGTGTAATTATTTCTAGGATTGTCCAAAATCTAAACTAGGGCAGGGGTTGTTTATGGCAGGAAGGGATTGACGCATTTATTACCTTCTTGGGTTATTTAGGAATTTCGGAAAGGTTAGAACTTTTTGCTAAAAGGAATTAAAGCATGACGGAATTAAAAAGGGTTTCAAGAGTACAATGAGGGAAAGCTGCATTTACAAAACTATTTCGACTATTACTAAAATATAGACGAACACTTATAAATAAACATAAAAAGCATAAAAATATTAAACTAATAAACAGATATTTTAGCGAGCTGGAGAAGGAGTTAAATTTGTGACGAAAATGGTAATCCGTTTCATGAGTGCGGCTGTAGGAGATTTGGGGAATTTTCTCGCGTGAAATATCTGGAAAGTTAACCTTTAGCTATCTGGGGTTTTTCCGTCTGAAGGCGTGCTAAGCGATCTAATAGACCAGAATAATTTTCCGAATTCAACACGTGAGCTTTTAAAAACGAGTGTGCCCTTTAATTCGACCTATTAAAATAAAGAATTTTAAACAAGTTGACCTATGATCCACATTTAATCGACAGGCGCAACAAATGCCATTATTGCCGTCGCCTGACATTTTCATCCTCGGCAAAGTTGAAAGAGAACTTGAACTTTGAAGCAGCCACCCGCTTTTCCTACCCCTTTCCTCGTGCCTGTGTGCTCCTTCGAGTTTCCGCTCTCTTCTTCTTCCTTTTCTTCTGTCCCGCAGCTCCGGAAGCCTCTCGATAGGACAGCAGCACTTTGAATGTTCAGATAGGGAAATGCTCTTTTCCACAACTCACGCATGCGGGACTTGACAGCTTCCAAGAAAAATTAACTGGATTTTCTTTAATTAAAACTTAAGAAATCTCTATTTCTATATTTTTTCTTTTACAAAGACAACAATAATTAAAGTTTTCGCTATACGAATCATTTTACTCATAAGAGATTTTTTTACTCATTTTGGATGTGGCTATCGTAGATCTTGGTAAGAAATATGTATATTTTTAATCGTAAAGTGCGGTTATCTGCCATCAAGTGTTAAAAGAGGCAAAATTGCCGACTGCAGGAATCGAACTGCGTAGGTATCTCATGATTCTCGTTAGTTATTTTATATCTATTTATGTATTATTTCCCTTATACAAATTATGAATTTTGAGTTTTGTCTGCTGCTACAGCACCGGATAAACGAAAAAAATGTTCCTTAGAATTTAGAGACCTATACTGTAAACTGAGGATATAGATGCATTTTTTTTATTTACTAATCCTTTTTGTTAATACATTTAATTTCTTAGTAAATAATCATGTTTAGTATCTTAATTGTTATGTATGATATATTCAGATAATTCATTTTGTATCCTCGGTTTAGCGAATAATTCAGTAAATTGTACGGTACTTTTGTTTCATATAGATTTCATACATTATAAACAAAATTCTTATAACTGCAAGTACCTTACTCATACAACAAAATACCATTGGTGCAATTTTGGAGGTGTAAACAGTTTGGCGAATGATGTTGTTCCTATTACTACTAACATATTCGAATGCCACAGTTTATTGTCCATTAACCGCAATATTATATCATTTACACAAACGGGTACAAGTACAATGGCGTGCAAATATATTTTATCAACCACTATGGAGTATTGTACTTAACATCATACTAAGCAAGAAAGTTGTTTTCGGGTAAAATATTTTATGTGCAGAATTTTATGCATTTCTTTTGGAAACAACTTCGGAATGACATTTATATTTGTCAATAAGTTTTCGATCTTTTGATTATTTAAAATGCAAAATTAGGAAGAGCAAAAGGACTGATTCTTAAAATGAATTAATCGATTGTACTCCACCCGAATTATGGCAATTGGTAGGAAAAGCAACAGAAATTTTATTCCACGGAAAAGCCTGCATTATTCACAATCAGTTACAAATCAAATATGCGCTGATTTTGAGGTTGAAAAGTAGCAACTTTCCCACCGGTTGGAAAGTGAAAGGTAGGAATAATTGACTTTCCAACTTCTTGAAAGTTCGAAATTGACAAGTAATGGTAGGTTCAAATTAGAAGTATACTTATAAGATGTTTACGAATAATTAAGATAATATTTTTTTGGTAAATGGTTTCATAAATGCGTGTCTTCAGCAAGTAGTAACTCCATTTCCATTCTATAAGCTTCCCGAAGTAATAATTCAAGATAAAATAAACTTTAAATTAAACACCAACTATGTTAGTGCTAACCCACTCTACTGTATAACTGCTTATTAGTATCAGGGAAGACACAAATTTTCTGAAATTGTTTGCAAAAAAAGTTATGAAAGAATGAGGAAAATTCTCGGTAAAATGATCAAGTGCCTCTAGAACGATATATCAAATTGTTGTCTTAATTATTCTGAAAGTTTGCGACTTCATTACGTTGACAGTGTAGCGCGTCGGCTGCTGACAGAAGCTTTTCTCAACTTAAAATTTACTTCATTGACTAACGAACAACAGCTGCGTGACAAACTCAACAGCCTTTGTGCCCTGCTTGTCATAACGTTTACGTCCTTGTGGTGTTAACGACGCCATCTTTTACTTCATTTGTTTCATTCTTGAAATTGAAATCTCAGGTAGCACTTCATTCTCTTCAACTTGTTTACTTTTATAAAAATTTGCAGCAGAAATATGAAAAGACAAACAATCTTAAAATTAGATTTTAGTTTGTTAGTCTTTAGAATTAAAAATCTGGTCATCTTGTGTGTTGTGTAAACTTCAGTATTTTAAAATGTGACCACGACCTTTCAAAAACATAAATAAACATCCTGATCTATTTATAAAATTATGTGTTCGATTTACATTAAAATTATTTACTTTACGTACATAAATTTCTGTCTTCTATCAAAAGAATTTTTTTTATTTATTTTAATTCGTATAAATTACGTCAATAAATATTTTATTGTACATCAACTATTAAAATAACTAGATCACCAGCAGCTCTAGAATTATAAAAAATGCATGAATCTAAAGACAACTCTTGACCTTCCTAATTCTTTGGACGGTGGCCAAACACTTGACTCGATACCTAAACCAGAAGACTCGAAAGAAAACTACAAAAACGTAGCAAAATCTTACGCCATTCAAAGTGAATACAAAAGGGACTTTTTCAATTTTGTATATACAGAAAAACTTGGGGATAAAGAAGAATTGCGGGGTCTGGCTCTCAGTTAAGTATCTTTGCAATTACGCGTTTTGGAAGATGAGGGAGTATAAGTCGAGTATAATAATTGTACAATCCAATTCGAAAGCTATACCCCTTCATCCACTATAGTATATTATTATGAGGGATTATGATAGTCATTATTCCCGAAGATGCAATGATACAAATCATCCGAGTATATAATGACCATCATACCGAAACCCTAATATAATACTGTACTTTTTCTACTCCTGTAAATTCGGACATAACTTTTGAAAATGATCGAAATTCGTTTAAAACACACGTTGAAAAACGTCAACATAAAAATACCCAATGACAACTGACTACACTGTCAACTCTCAGACGGCCGTAGCTTGGTGATCCACATCACAGCTTTAAAATAAACAGGAATAATTGATTTCTGATTCTGTGATTGGTTGAGAAGAGTGAATTATGAATCCATAATTCAATGTCGTGAATTATGACTACTATAATTATCAAATAAATTGAAATAATGGGGATATATTTACACAGAAGTAGAAAATAGTTATTTACGATACAAGTACGTAAAGCTAGTATTTGGTCACGAATGGGTCAATAAAACACGAGCGTAGCGAGTGTTTTAAGAGCCCTGAGTGACTAAAGACGCTTTACGTATGTGTAGCGTACAAAATTTTATCTACGATATAATGAAAAACCCCAAAAAATACAAAAAAAAATTATTTATGAAGTATGATACAATATTAAATGAGAAGTTTGCCATGATAAAAAATTTTTTGCAAATTTGGCGTGTTTAAAAATTGTAATCACCCGTTGCTTGGCAACGCGTGACTGCCCGCGACTAATGGGATCGTGTTACTAAACAACCGTTTTACAAACTTGAAACTAACAGTGAAACATCAATTTTACACACTATCGTAGAGAAACACATTTTTATATTCCTGTATGAATAAGTCCCCATTATTTCAATTTTATCGATGAATTATAGTACCCATAATTCATTCTTCTCGAGCAATCACTGAGCCAGAAATCCATAATTCACGGTTATTTTAAAGACGTGATGTGGATCATCAAGCAACAGCCGTCTGACAGTTGCCATGTAGTCAGTTTGTTGTCATTGTGTATTTTCAAGTTGACGTTTTTAACGAATTTCGATCATTTTCAAAAGTGATTTCCGAATTTACGAGAGTAGAAAAAGTATAGTATTATATTTGGGATTATGGTCATTATCGGCTGGTGACGCAAACTTCATCTTCTTGAATAATGACTGTCATAATCCCTCTTAAAGTAATATACTATTAGTAGTAGAAGTTCAACGCAAAACTGCCATGCCTGGTGGAAGAGTAAAATTTTATGACATAGGTATATTTTACTTTTGTTATTATGCCCTGTAAATTCAAATGAAATTCTTTAGTATGTTGTTATGTGTATGGTATTTCTACATTTACTGAATTTAATGGGGAGAATTCTCTGTCTGCGCTCCATATTTTACGTTTATTATAAAGTGCATTTATCTGGCTGTAAACTGTGGTACTTACAAAGGAAATTGTTGAATTTTTTACCAATTCCTGCATTACTTTAAATTTAATTTGATCCATGTCCATTCGTCGTGGTTTTTTGAAGATTATCTTAATATCGAAAGAAAGAATTGAGAATACCTGCAAGTGTAATAAATTATTGGAAAGTATTGGGGAAGCAGAAATGAAGTTATATATAGAGTAAAATTTTATAGTCACTTATACGAATGGTAGATTTAATTAATGGCAAGAGGTCATGATCACCCTAATATCCAATTTAAATTTAGTGTCCGCCCGCGAGTCCGAATGCGTGCTAAGGTTGAATAAATAAAACATCGATTGCGCAACGTTCGTTGGCAATGTTTTCATAGATAGATATCGCGTTCGCTGTTCGCTGTTCGCGATCCGTGACAAGCCAAAGGAAAGAACCGTCGTCGCAAGACGTACCAACCTTGGAAACACGAAAAGAACTAGAAAATTCGACACGTGTCTCACAAGAGGTAGACACGTGACAAAAAACTGAAACGACGGCCGAAAGAGCACAATAGCTATCAACGAGTATTCACGCGTTATTTGATTTCGCGTGATAAAAATAATGTGACCTATACGTCAACATTCAATGGCACTGAATCATTTTGCGCCGAAAGAAATAGACATCTATCTTTGCCCAACTGGGATCCAATACTAGCTAACTTTAGAATAGAATTTTCAACACAAAAATTAAGATCTATTTAAATATGTTGAAGTTGAAGTTGAAGCAGAATTAAGTTAACGTCTACTTGTACAAGTTTAATTTGCACATCTCGAGTCAAAAGTGCAGTAGCAAATGTTTTTCTCAAATGCCTCATTTGTAATAGCATTTATACGTGGTTCATGCTTCTTCATCCTCACCCAACATTCAGAATCATACATTTATGAGGGAACTAACACACCATTATAAACATTTAATCGAGTATCTCTGGGTAAATTCACATTTTGAGCAAATGTACCCAGAGCACCCAATTTTGCACCCTACAGACACCAACCTTTCATTTTTTTTTCACACGATTCACTGAGTATTACAATCAGTCACCAAATAATTTTTCTCAAAAACCAACACCTTAAAGTAAAAATGATTTTTTTTTTTATTTCATGTCAAAGTTTATGTAAACATTTTTTAATTCACAATTTGCAGACAATATTTAGTTGCTTCTGAAACCACAGTTCTTATAAATTACAGATTTCTGATTGATATGGAAATACATATTTAAATTGACGCAGTAAAAAGTTTAATTTTCTCTATAAAACAGATGAGGTACATTTTTCAGGCGAATATGTAATTAAGAAATCTAATTGCAATTTATACTTGTGTTCAATAATTTTATAATTTGACATGAAAATTAATCTCCCTTATCTTTTAATTTGAAAATTCAAGAAATTAAGTAATTATTATACATTTTAAAAGGAAAATTAATAAAAGTGTTTGTATATAGCATTACTGAAACCAACCACCATTATTCATTTCCCTGTACATGCAACAAATAAATTAAGCATAAAAAACTTCATTTCCAGTAGAAAATACAGGTCATCTTTCGTCTCATCAAAGTAAATATTTGTTTTTCCATCGATGGTTCGTTTCGATAAATAAAAACGAACATTTTCATTGTTTATCTCAAGCATATTCCAAGATAGAGCACAAGTTATGGAAACCACATTTCTTTCTAAAGCGACCCAGCCCTAGAACTAATTTATCTCTTCCCATGGGCTTGGCTCTATCGCTAACTCACTCAAACACAAACACACCTACATCCTACTATCGTCTGTCTCTTTTACTCACAATGTCAGCAACGGATGTAATCTAATATAACGAAGGAAAATGCATGTTTGATGTAACTATATGTTATATTTAGCTCAGCTTCGCGATATATAAAAACAACATTTATTAGGTGAGTTACTGCTTTGTTTTTGTTGATTTGGGTGATCCTTGATAAAGGACCAGATAGCGAAGTTCTTCTAACTTAATTTGAGCAATAAATTGATTAATATTCTGATATTAGTGGGCTTCCAAACATGATATATAGATATTAATAAAACAGCTGTTAATTTTGGATATTAATGTTTGCTCTCGTATCCAGTTTATGAGCTATGTTCCAATGGATTTGAAGGCCTGTCTGATCTCTTTAGAGTTTAGAGGTTGGTAGTAACGCCTGTACAATTCCAAGACGAAACGTATACCCTACATGAAATATAAGTAGATATTCTATATGAAAAGTGGAATATTTTATAGTGTATAATAAAATTATCTGTAATACAGTAGAAGCTTATTTATTATTTGTCAGAGTACAATATATTATTTTATTATCGAAACGGCTTAAAAAAATGCAAGTATTAAAATGTATTAGTTAGTTTGACATGGGTTTTTGTCGCATATGTTTGTGTTAATTTTGTTAGATTTTTAATTTTCACAGAAATAAGTTCATTTGAGACTAACGCAGCTAATATTATGAAATTTCATCTTGTGGCATCATCTGTGTTGATATTGTGTGTAAATACCCCACATACTTATTTTTAAATGGGTTAACAATGGTATATTTATCCATTATTGGTCTGCCGTTCCATTAACAATTGTTAGAAATTATGAGATATATGAAAATAACAATTTAATATCTTAGTGGGATATGGAATATAATATATAATAAAATTGTATTTGTTAGAATTTTGAATAGAAAACGAGCTTTTCCGCCAAACATTTTTTACAGCAGTTACGTTTATCGAACAGAAACAATGAATGTTCACAACATTAACAAAAAATGTATTAAATGTTCGTGATAAAATAATTTATAAACACATTTTATTTATTTACAATACCCATGACCCTCAACCGTATGTCAATATAAATCTGTATTATATACTGTTACTTTTGTTTTCGTACAGATTTTTTTTTTTTTCATTGCACATGGAACTAGTTATATTTTATCATAAAACTATTTATTATTATATGTTTAAACCCAGTTTACAATTTAGCACCATAGTTTAACATATTAAATATTGAATGATATAAAGTGTCAAACACATTCGATAGTTCAGCTTGCAGCGAAATATTGAGTGCTCAAGTTGCGTTTGCTGCCAAACAAACTTCATATACATATTATACATTCTAATACATATACATAATATTCGCTACGCTTTGAAATCTTACTCTTGAGACATGTACCACAACGCAACCGCTGCTAGTTGGTGTGTGCACAAAGAGATTAATTATTTGCACTCAAACTGCAGTCGTGTCTATCTCATAATTTACTTACTGCTTCTGAATTAGTAATTGCATCTTTCATGCACTTAAGAGAACCGAAACATGACTTCGCCAAGATTTATATCTCATTTTGTCTACATTGAATAGCAGCGTTTTATCAAAGTGTCACAGTGCGAATAACTGAGTGTTGACTTTTCATTATTCCTCTTTTGATCGGCGTGTTTTAGACTTGAATAAGTTTGAAGAAGATAAGAGTATGCCGTCCCGTGCAAATCTCGTCGCTGAGTGTATTTGTGATATGTCATAAACAAGTAGAAATAGAATGAAACGATTTGTGGCAGACGTTTTATAAATCGGATTCCGTGTTCGCAGATATTAGCATAAAGACGGAACCGATGTTTTTCCTACAATATGCTCCTGTTTCTACGACGTACTTCAACAAAGACTTCGGCAATATCATCGACCAAGTCGCCGAGTAACATGGGCTTTCATTCCGCTATTTTATTAGACTATTTTGTGCTGTAGTTCTCTCCAAATAATAGAAAAAAAACACTCCGTTTTTCCAACACAAAGAAAGGAAAACTGTGATGAATATTTTGCTAAGTGGAATATTCTTGATAGAATTTTGAAAACGAGAAGTTACTGACTAACACTTTGATATTTTAAGTCCATGACGCTGCAGAATTTAAGTTGTGGAAAAGCTTCTGTCATCTCTTTTTTAACGCTTTATTTTAAGAAGCATTTAGTGCGGCTGTCAATCTTCGCTCCAACTTTTACTGAAATTGCACGCTTCACTTAACACTTTCTTGCCTGGATGGTATCTGCACATCATCGCTCAAAATACCAGATAATGGTTTTGAATTTTCTATCGTTTGACACTTCGCGCATTGCGTAATGAACTGCGCTTATCTCATTGCATGAATCATGAATCTTTAGATTTGAATTAGAATCAGTTTTAGATAGATATTTTTACCATTTAGTAGCTAAACTTAATTGTTAATTCATTGCTTTGTTCGAGTTATGAAAATGTGCCACCATTGCTCTTTTCAAAACTAGGAAATCTACGAGGATGGTGTGTGCAATATCTCATGAACGAGATAAGATATGTAAACGAAACTTGGAATTTATAAGTTTCATGAAAATATGAAGAGCTGAATTGATTTTGAATGAAATTGAAAAAGCCGGAAGAGGAAGTTCACTGGACACATAAAACATTAAATTACATTTTTTTTCAAAAATAGAATAAGCTTAAAAACTAAATTATATATTTAATAATATATTTAAATAATCTTAGTTTCAATGGGAACAAAAACTAAAACATATTAAACATCTATTTGTTAAATAATTGTGAAGTGTCAAAAATATGTGTCATTTGAAATATTATAAAAGCACTATTTATATTATTAATTAGAAAATTTTAAAGACAATGAGAACGTAAAATTAAACTGGTAATAGTACCTATATGTTAGAAGTCAGATAATTGTAATTTAACCAACATCGTAGCTCTCATAGAGCAATGTGGCACACTTAAACCAATTTGAAAATTACGAAAAATTGCCTAGTAAACTCATTCCTCTCCTTCAAATAAATTATCCAGGGTAGATACTAAATAATAATTAAAAACAATTTAGAACCTTTTCCAGGGAAAAAATAATGTTTGCCCCGCTTAATCGGTTATTAATGCAAACGGTCAATATGTTATTCGAGTTTAAATATCTCCCAAAACTCAATTATTTTCCCGGGTTCATTTAAATGAGAGGATTCCTCTCGGGCAATCCTTTTTCACATTCAGTGTACAGCAACTTCATCTTCTTCCTGTCGAGTGCAGGAAACTTGTCCTAATACCACGAAGACTAAACACCCAGTCCGTTGCATGTTTGACTTGTACTTTTCCTTATCTCCTCGGGCACTACCGGCAGCGCCGTGGCCGCAACGACGGTGGCGGCGGGAACTAGGTGTCGGCCACGCTCCCTCATTGTCCTAATTCCTCGCGCACGTGAAGGAAGTAAAGTGGGTCAGGTCGCGAACGCCGAACACGCAGCTCAGACTGGAGTGTTGAGTTTCGCGTTTGTCCCGACGGCTTCGGGTTCGGGAGACGGCGACGGGGACGGAGACACTGCCGACTACCCCCAGAGGGGGTGAATAATGCGATGTTTATGCGAATTTACTACCGTTCTTTGTCATCCAAGTCAAATAGGGCGTGTTTGTGGAGGTGTGATATTCTTTGATATTTTGTAGCGGAGAAAATTGCGACGAGTGGCTTTTCAGAGATCTGACACTAACTACTTGAATATGAATCATTCAGACGCAAAATTATTTTTTATAAGAAGCAATAGGTGCTCTTCCATTTACATCTTCAACGGTTTTTGTTTCACTTATTCAGATCTACTATGAGCAGAGAGCTATCCTCAGTACTGAGGTTTGATGATACGAGTGTACTCATAAAAGAGATCTAAACTCACTAATTCCCGAAATGTGGCCGAAGGCCGAGTGCTCGAACCACTGTACCTCAACGTCTCAAACTAATTTCGAATTAATTGCAACAGATTAAATAAAGCAATGTTGGAAAGTATGAAACAAATATTTCGCACATTTTTACCTACCGCAACAAATTTCAAACAGCTTCCCTTATTTCTCACTCAACTTTCGATCATCTTTTAAACAAATATTTAAGCGACATAAACTGTTAACGTTTCCTAGTCTTTATATTTAAAATGTAATACTATCAAAATAAATATAAACAAACTTGATAAACAAGATGACACACATAATTACAATATTCGTGCCAAGGTCGCCAAAGAGACATTAGTGAACCAAGAATCGGTACATGTTAAATACGACCCAAATTATTATACCGGGTCGTGATGGTTTTGTGTTACATAGGAAATAAAATGCTATTTTTTTATTGTAGCGACAGTTTGTTCCCTATGGACTGTAGACTTAAAAGTAAATAAAAAAAATAAATTATAACAAACTGTATTTATTAAATCTTAATTATGTTTTTTGAAAAGGAAAACAATGGGTAAACTTGTCGCTTTGATACAATTATGTATATTGTTTTATAAACGTCGTCTAAACATTCTACCATTCTAGTAAATATATGGCAATAAACAATTATTAATTTTTTTTTAACTTTAAAGTTTTCACAAAAGATGAAATAAGCAGAAAAAACGAATAATTCAATAAATTAATATCTAATTCATATTCAAGTTCAACATCATTGTAAACGGATAAATCATTGTTAAAAAATTACAAATATTTTAAACTAATAGAATACCCAAACAGTTTATTTAGAATAATAAACATATGAAAAATAACTTACATGAAAATCACATAATCATAATATTGTCAAGTTTTGAAAAATTCTTGAATTAGAACATACATAACATCACGCTATATCCCACTCATTGGGGTAACACGAACCCAGAAACATAGTCAACCAACAATCAATCTCCTCCAAATATTCCTACCCTGTCACACCACTTTTGCCTCGTCCACATTCATAGTGCGATTCATACATGCTCGTTTATTCTTCACACTCGGAATCATTCGTTCACGCAACAAACGATCAATCATACCCAACCACTTATTCCTCGGACGTCCACGCAACCGTTCACCTTCAATCTCCCCCACATATTTTAGTTTCACTAACCTTTCATTCGACATTCGCTCTACATGTCCAAACCACCTCAACTGACTCACTCCCGCTTTCTTAACAACATTCTTCTCAATCTCACACTCACCATACACCAATGTATTCCGGATACGATCACGTCTCGTATACCCACACACTCCTCTCAAATATCTTATTTCTGAAGCAGTTATAAGTCGTTCATGCTTCTTTATCCACACCCAACATTCAGAACCATACATCTATGTAAAAGAAATACATTGTTTTACGTTTTACGGTAACTAAACTATCGGTACCACATGGCTAAAATGACTAGATTTATATAAACTGAAAGAGTTAAAAATGAGAAGACTGACCAACAATGAATTAGTTGCGCTGGGTGTGAATTTTATTTTATTAGTAATAAAAATGTAGGCTAATTTATGAGTAAACTTTTAGACAGTTATCTTATTATAAGAATTACATTTAAATGTAGTTTAGTTTTTTGATAAAGCAATGTGTGAAAAAGAGAATATTTCAAAAGATTCTTTAGTCTGCAAAATCCGTAGACAATACAAAACAAACTACCTAATCTGTGAAAACAATCTCAAAACGTTGCAGCAAAACCCCGTTTTTCTTAGGTATGTGGTATAATTCCCTCATCCAGGGTTTCCAGTTCATTTATCCCGCACGCTAAAGTGCTTATCCCATTCCTGGAATCGCCGCAAAGTTGTCACCAACCACACACCATCCATCTTCGTCTTTCTCACTCTTCCAACAGCGATGGAATATAAAACGCCTGCTGGTGGTCAGTGATTTATGAACGATGTTTGGTATGCGATATGCGACGATGAGAGCGTGTGTGCAGATTGCAATAATGAGTTCCGATGGGTGTGAACCACCCCATTATGACGCTTCGCGCTAAATTGAACCCCTGGGAACGATTGTCTGCTTGTAAATCATGCTATTTGCTACGCTGTTCTAATGAAATGGTCTGTTTTAATACCGAGGGTGGGTTTTTAAATCCTGCTGAATTATAGAACTAGAATTAGGGGTGGAAATTCGCACTCAAGCTCAAGCCATAAACAGATTACGCGATGAGCACTTCGGGGTGAAAAAGTAGATTCCAATTGCCTCAAGTTGCGGCTAAGGGATTATCAAATTTTCAAGGGTACATGATTCTTGATTTATACTAAAGTAAATTAATGAACTACGTTAATGTATGTTATGCATATGATTTAAGTGATGTTGAGAACAAAGGTTGATGATCTGAGGAATAAATAGATATGATTGACAGTTGTGTACATGAACGTGGATGAGGCGAAAGTGATATCCCAAGATAGATATCTTTGGAGGAGATTGATTGTTGGGTGAATGGTGAATGTTTGAAATATGGCGTGATTGTATGCAGATATTCGTAAGATTAAAATGATACTCAAAAAGATTTCAACATTTACTTATTCGGAAAGTCAGATGAATAACCTATTCCGTAGTATAATAAAAAAAAATCTGAAGTTGCCAGCACATGAACTCCCGCTCAACTCATTTTACTAATACCATGCTAATACTCACCAATAAATATAATAGTTTTATGTGAACTACATGTACAACAAAATGTAAGAAATGAACTTACTGTCACTATCATAATAATGTATATTTTATGTAGAAACAATGGTCAAATTAGTTCTTAAATGGAACCAGATATTGAAAAACGTTTGTTGATAATAACAATTTCTTTCATTTATATTTAAAAAATTGTCAGAAATACTTGATTTATCAATATATTTATTTAAGAAAACCCCTAATACTTTTCAAGTAAACTCATACTTCCTTTTGTCAACTTTTCATACATAATCTATTTAGTGCTAGTTTGATTTCCGGAAATTTTCCGCCTGGACAATTGAGTTTTTATTGCTGCGAAAATTATTAGTCGAAGACGAGTGGTGATTTTCAAGTAGCAATAAAAACGAAATATTCCAGAAGGTAAATTTTCATAGGAAATCAAATCTAGCACGATATAGATTCAGCTAGAAAATCGTATTTTATCTTTTAACTGACATAACAATTTTTAAAATTCAAATTTATTCAGTTGCAACAAAGTAGAATGTAAATAAACAACTATAGGAAAAATTTAAAAGGTTGAAAATTTAAAACGAAATAATATTAACTCTCATTTTTCTGCAAAGTCCATTTACATCTACATCTAGTCAAAGTGATTTCCAAAAATTATGCACTGTGTATTTAAACGAATCAGTAGTGAGAATTTTTGACGTAACTGGATTTCCAATATAATCCAAATCTGATTGGAAGATACGTTAAAGATTCTCACTTCTGATTGGTTCAAAAATATAAAATAAGTTTTTCACCATAATGTACAAAGTTAATATCCAAAATTATATAATTTTCTGTTCAGTAGTACTTGAGATACGTCTGAACAAAATTCTGCACATATGTCCGTCCATTCACATGAACGCATATTTCAAAGACATCTTCGTGTAAATAGTAAAAATGAGTTCTAAGGGTACTAAAACTTGCTTATTGACAAAAAATTCCCTTTTGGCAGGAGGCAAAAATGAAGCTTTTAAAATGCCTAGAGATATCAATTATATTTTATAAATGAAATAAAATAAAGTAGGTTTTAGAAATACTTTTTTACGTACAAATTTTCTCATAAACGTGATGGCAGAGCAGTAAAAGCAAGGCATGAGAAATGTTAATTACGGATGTAATTTTTTGTCTGCCGCTGACTTTTACAGAGGATCAAAGCAAAATATTTTTCTATTTGCTAAATGACATAAAGAAAATACAGTCTGCTACAGCAAATATTTATTTTTGAATTGAATCAAAGATTTCTACAGGATTCCGCTTATATTGAACTAACAATGAAAAAGAAATATTCTACAAAAAACATTTTCACAAAATAAACTTTATAAAAAGCTTTCATTCAATGCCTCGGTATTATTCATATTTATATAAAGTAAAAAATTCAGGGAAATTCATTGTTCAATTACAGAAAAAATCGCTTGGTTCCTGCGCTAAATTTGGGGAAATTTCTCTTTGGAAGTGTTGGTAATATAATCAAAATAGCTCCGCTTTATTTCCCGAACAAAGAATGGGGCAAAGTTGCGTGTTTCCAAAACAAAACCGTGATAAGGATACGTATTTCGTGCAACGAACATAACAAGATGATTGCGCACTGTAATGCATGGCCAGCTAAGAATTATTTTACATAAATTTAAGTGAATAATACATATTCAAGAACGAGAACTTTTCCTGTTTCATTTAAAAATGAAAATGCAAATTTGATATAGGAAATCAAAGTTTTTCTGTTTCAATGCAAAGAAAACCACAACAGATTAGTTGCTTGTTCTATTATTATCCTCGCTGCTAGAAAATTAATTCATTACTTATTAGCTTAGTGTACTTGTAATGAAGAAACGATATTTAAAACATTTTCTCGAGGTTTTATTACAGTTGCAGGGTCTGTAGTGTGTAACGTACTATAACATGAAGAATGCAAAGAATTTTATTGTAAAAGCTGAATTATTTCGTTTGATATGCATGCAAAATATTTGTGGAAATGGTATTTATGATGCCTCGCAGTATTTTAGAAATTTTCTTCCGTTATCTGCACCTATTTTCATCCCTATTTTTACCTCACTTGCGTACATATTTCACTCTAAGTTATTTTTCTTTATTTTCAGGTATGTTATCAAATTCAGGAAGCTGCAAACTTGTTCACCAGACATTTAGACTTTAGTGAGTACACTCTAGCATTATTTTTAAACTTCTATTATACTTTTTACAAACTATATACATTCATACAATACTCGTTATTGGATTCGATAAGTACATTAACCATTGTATTGTTTTATAATAATGAAAACTTCATACAATCTTATAATTATATTATATTATGAATTTAATACAAGTTGCACCATTCACGTGACGTTAGGCTGGTCAGGAATTAATTGAAGTTCACGTTGACGGATGATCAGACGACATAACCTATATTTCTTATTTCATTAATCGATTATGGCAAATTGACACGTCAAGTATCCAACGGATGAACAAGTTTTGGGATCTCTACAACCCTAGTTTACCATTTTCAAGATGGCCTTGTTGTGTTTTTTTTTCACGATAACTTGAAATCTATATTCAAGATATCATCTTGAAATATCATATTTAAAATTTGAATGACTAAGTTTCGAGATGATTAAATTGTGGTAGCAATCTGTCAACCAAAAGTGATGATTACTTGAGGTCTTATAAGATTTTTTGGGCATATCTTAGTAAATTATCGAGTTACATTAAATTTCTTTTTCTATATTTTGTACAGTTAAGGAATTAAAATTTTCGGGAATTAATGTGATCATTATGGGGTAAATAACTTCGTGGTAATGCATCAGACTTCGATTCGACCCTCAGAGGCGTCAAATTTTCGAAAATAAATTCCGAAAATTGTGGACACATATAATTATCTTTGTGACTCCTACACCACTACCATCTTTGGAGGCCGAGATTGGACGACTGGTAACCGCACTTCACGTGCAAAAATATATTAATATCGAGATCTGCATTGAGCGGAGTGCCACACCTAAAATGGGTAAATGGTGTGATGATATATTTATTTTTCTTAAAACGTCATGAAGTACGTTATTATATATTTGTATTCAACAAGCAACACTTCTACTCCGGCGGCGGACAAAGTAAAATATTATTAAAATAGTTAGGTTGTAATTCAATGATTTGACAGTTACAAATGAAATAAATAAACAAAGATAACAAAACAATATATTCTATATGGCAACTAGAAATACTAGATAAGACAGAATATTTGTAGAAGTTTTGGCCATTACTTAATAATTTATAATTCTATTTTCTATGTTTGATTTCTGATTAGATTTTGGTGGCTATCGATCCACTGAAAGTGGTAGTTTATTTGGAGGTCCATAAGGTAACTCGGAAAATAATTAAGTTAAGAGTAAATTTTGTTAAATAAAAAGGATGTAAATTCATAACAGCTCCAATTTTTATTTGAAAATTTATTGCTATTTTCGACCGTAGGCCAAATCAGATTTTTAATAATTTCCTTATAATTTTATTCATTTCATGCCGAGCAAGATTGGCAAATTTATGTTGAAAGCAATGCAAAATCGAAAAGCTCGGTAATGGTTTCGGGATGTAGGTTTCATGAGATTAGAATCAGAACTGTTAGAAAGAAAGATGTGTTGTTGAAATTTATTTATTTTCTTCGAGCACTTTAATCTCGATAAGAACTCGATCACTTGCGGCAAAATAGTTTGGAAAGGCAATGAAAGTGAAAGAAATGAAAGCATCAAAAAAGCAATGGAATCAAAGCGGCATCTGTTAAGATACAGTCAAAGTTCGGACGTTATTTCCAAAAAAAGTCACCACAAATAAAACCTCTTCTTCCTTAGAGCTCTGTAACTCGCCTACTAAGCGTTTAGATATCATTGTGTCGTTATCTGCGAAAAAACCGACCGCTCCGCGGCGTTGCGAGATTTGATCCTCGTGCGGGCACAAGACGTACTGTGCGTACGAGCGGAGATTACCGGTACCGGGAATTTATTACCGGTTTGTAATTACCTGCGGAGCGGAATTCGCTCGTGGGATGTTACCGGGTTACCCTAGTTTATGTTGTTCCGGTTCGCAACGGATGCTTTTTTCGATTGGTGTTTTTAAATTTTAATTTAGTTTTAATTGAAGCCATTAATGTGATACTGATTTAATTATCATTACAATATCTCCAATATTACATTAAAATATCATCATACTGTCCCTTAATGGATTGTTCGTAATAGCAGTCTTCTTACTTTTGCGCTTAGTAATTTACATTACAAGCAAGGTAAAACAGTTTTTTGCTGAATGGGGGAAATGACCGGCGAACCTCCTTGAAGCAGTAAAACAGTTACCTTGCGTGTATTGTACAGCATTTTGTTTGTTACTCATTGTCATTTGTAAATCAAAATGAAAATTAAAAATTTATAACCATATCCTGTCAGTTACACACAACTGTTCTGTCAACAATTATTTCGCATAAGCTTTGTAAGCTTTACTGTGGCAACGTGCACTCTTGTTTACTAACTTGTAAAATTTTTACAATTCAACTGTCAATTAGTAACTTGTAAAGATTCAATTTCAAAGGCAATAGAGGGCTTGGCTAAATGGTGTTTACAAGTGAGTAACAAGTAAAAATTTTAATACTGAACTGTATATTTTAGAAATGTAAGTGATAAATTCATAAGACTAATTTTTCACAAATCATGATGCAAAATACTTGAAAATTCAACCAATGGGAACAGTATTATACTGATAAAATCCCGTTACCCCGATATAACCCCGTTACTCACACAAAATCCCGTTACCAAGTAAACAAACATCAGTTGTTACTGTTTATAACTGTCAGTGTGACAGTTTATTAATATTTCAAGATTCATTTTGCGTTTTCTTTGGAATTTATCTCATCAATTACCACGCGACCTCTCTGATTTTCTCAGATAAATTCTTATTTTTATGTACTCATTTGCTTTTTAAGCAAAACACTCAAGCAAAATGACATTAGGTAAAAACCCTCCTCCTTCGGTATCGGAATTTATCATGCAGTTTGCTTTCGTGTTTTATGCTAAGCAAAAAAAAATCGTCAAATATAAAAATTTATCGATATAATCAGAAAGTCTTGTGACATTACCCCCGACAATTTAACTCCAATATTATTAATATTATTATTAAGCGGTCCCAACTGCTGAGGTTTTACGCCGCCTCGGAACCTCGTTTTCGGTGGTGTAACAACGGCACGCAGTATTCGCTGGTATGGGTTTTCGCAAAGTGGTCATCCATCCACCTACGGTGTCGTGATTTTATTAAAACAGTTTTCTTGTCAAATTGCTAGGTAACAAGGTTTCGTAACAAACAGAAATTTATCCGGCAAAATAAAAAGCTCTTAAGTAATTACAGTTGATAGTAAAACTAAAGTATTACTGATATATTGACAAAATAATATTAATTTTAATGAACCAAAGTTATTGTTATTTTATGGCGTATAGCAGGAAATGTTTCTGTAATTCCTGCTGGCATTATAAACGACAATAACTGTCTGTGGAGTGGAACAATAATCCGAGATGTTTTTGCTAAGCAGAATATTTTCCTTTTCCAGGAAACACGCAGTTGGAACTCTCAGCTAGTAACAAAAACATGACCATTAATGTACTTCTATGTTAGTTAATGAACCGTTACCTCATTGTGTTACGTTCAAATTGAATTTAGAATTTTTTCAGCAGCAGGAGAAATTTCTTGCTTGCAGGAGATGGTGAGAGGGCGCACCCACTCGGTTGCTATGTGTTGCTCACGGATCGAACTGCGTTCGGGCGTTTCCGTGTTCGGTCGGTTCCTGTGAAGCTTTCGGCAAAGCACCGGCAATTCCCGAATCCTGCTTGTCGGATTTTACTAGCTAAAGGTGTCTGTATCTCTCGAATGCTGTGTTTATTTCGATCATGTGCCTCACCTGGATTATAACGATAAGAAAATGATAATTTTTTGTTGTTTATGACGTAACTGTAGTGTAGTCTCAGTGAATAGCTTTGGGTAAAGTGCAGACTTTGTTTTGGTGATGCATCTTCTGCGGTAGCATGATGAAACTTGGGACACGATTGTTGACTTAAAAAGACTGAATATATTTTTACAAATAAGTTGGTGGATTCAATGTGTTTTCTTAAAACTTGCCAAGTAATGTTTCGGACGATAAACCCCAGATGATAAATGATTAAAAGTACAGTTCGCAACGACCAATAACACAACTAGCAAGAAATAAAAAAAAAAACATCTTCATGCATCATTAATTTGGTGCACATTAATCATGACAAATCAATAGATATAAATTCGGGGATATCAAGTGTGTAAATAAACAGTGTCAAGCTCGCAGCGGGGATGATGGATGCATATCGCGGGGTGGGGTGCGGCATCGTACGCTAACCTATAACTGTGGTACGAGTGGCATGACCGCGGCGTGCGTGCTTGTGCTGTGCTGACGACTCGTGTCTGTGGAGTAGCGTGAAGCACGGCTCGGCTCAGGGTATGGATGAGGATCAGGAGCAACAGGGCTGCACTGCCAGCTGGCCTGATGCCGAACATCAGGTGAGGACACTATTGTCATTTGCACCGCCTGTAAACAATTCGCGGAATTCTAAGATTGCTCCCACATACGAACACTAAACTGTTTGCGAATTGCAGGATGCAAGCGCTATGGCTGGTACCACGAACTGTGTTTTTGGGTGCTTTAAGAAAAGTGGTTTAGCGATTTGTAATGTTGTAACAAAAAAATGCTTCGATTCAAAGTTACCACTTTTATTTGAAGTATTTTTTATAAAATAATTTTAGAACCTAGTAATGAACATATATCTAACTATCTATTAATAATATATAGTTTTGAAAATGAAGGTTAAATAAATTGATTATAAACAGCGTCTTTCCATTATTGGTTTAATCCATTTTTGATATAAATTTGCTTCTGAATTTGCCACACCAGATTTTGTTTGCTTCTTTTGATAAAACTAAATTATATGTATAATAACCTAATTTTAGTTGCTATGGGAACAAACAAATAACAGAAACTGTAATTATTAATCATTCAATACGGATTCACATACCGATAGAAAAATTTGAAACACACTGAATATCCTCACTTAAAATTGTAATATTTTTTTATTACATTTCTTTATAATATAAGCGCTAAGAAACCCACTGTAGCAGAGCACATCGTCAGATCTCAAATATTTTTCGAGATACGTCGATTTTTGGTATTTTTCGAAGTGCAACATTAAGGGCCTGTAATTCAAAAACTACACGAGATATCTAAAAATTCTCTTCAGTTTAGCGTTTCTGGTGCCTTATATAATAAATTAGCAAATTTTTAATATTTTGAATTTTTTTTGTATTTTTGTTTAAAATTTCGATCGGCGATAACTCGACAAATATTAAAGATACAGATTTGCAGTGTACACCAATCGATTCAGCTCGTCGAAATACATAAGTATGCAAAGTTTCATAAAAATCGTTTTACGGGATGGAAAGTTAGAGCAAAAAGCCTGAAAATGGCGTTTTTTGTCCTGAAAGTCAAGGGGTACCCCTTGACGTTTGGCCTGAATTTGGCCATTTTCGGGCTTTTTGCTCTAACATTTCAACCAGTTGTCCGATTTTTCTGAAATTTTCAGGGTTTATATATTTCGTTGAGCTGAATCGATTGGTGAACACTGCAAGTCTGTATCTGTCTTATTTGTCAAGATATCTCCAATCGAAATTTTGAAATAAAATTCAAAAAAATTTCAAAATTTTCAAAATTTACTAATTTATTATAAATGGCACGAACAATACAAAACTGGAGATATTTTTCGATATCTTGTATAGTTTTCGAGTTACAGCCCGTCAAAGTTGCTCTTCGGAAAATATAAAAAATCGTCATATCTCGAAAAATATTAGAGATATGACGATGCGCTCTGCTGCAATGGGTTTCCTGGCGGGAATATTATAAAGAAATGTAATAAAAAAATTTTACAATTTTAAGTCATATTTGGGGAAATTTTCGTATTTTGAAAAATATAACAAATCGCCATATTTCGATAAATATAAGACATATTACGATGCGTACTACAACAATGAGTTTATTCATGTTTAAATTATACATAAGTAATAAATTTCAAGTTAAGTTTGGAGGAGTATTTAATTTATTTTCTAGTAAACAATTTATTTGTATAAGAAAGTAGTGTGGTGCCCACACGAGATTTTTTTATTATTATTTAAAAGTCAAAATTAGGTAAGATCGAAATGTATGACTCTGAAAATGAATTAATGGATTATATGTTATCAGAAAAAAATATGTTTGATATTATGAAAAGAATGGTAGTTGTGCTATTTTCAATTCCTACTAAATAAAACCAAATTTGCAATAAAAATAGTTTTTGGGGACCAGTTGGGGATTGTAAAGAAAAGGCGTTTGTATTTGAAATATTATTACAAACTTTTCGAAGTAGACTCATTTAGTAAGCTTGTTTGAAAGCTTTATAAATAACACTGAAAGTAAACGGTTGAGTGGTCGAAATGTGTGAAACAAATACCGATTAAATGTTTAGAATGTTTGAGAACAAAACTTTAGAAAATAAAGCAAGCAACAAAACATTGAAACACCTCCATTTAATTTCATTATTCCACGGTACAATGAAATTCCTGCCGACAATAGTAGACTAGACGCTTTTTTATGCCTGCTACACTTAACTACACGTCATCGGCCGACACGAATACCGACACACAAACACACACACGCACCCTTACGAGGGAGTCAAGTACTCTACTCTACAATGCACGCACTGAGTAGTCGATACCACTAGAAAGTACGAGCGGTCGATAGCCTTTCATAAAATTCATCAGTCTGCTAACTTTTTGACATTGACTTGTTGTAGCTCATTAAAATATTATCTCGAAAGTAGTACTTCAACAAACACTCAATATTGCATTATTTGATTAAAATTTAATTAGTCTTTTTCGAGGTGGATATTAGCTTTAAGATCGACCAATTTTAACACTCATTTATTGGCAGATATTTATTTAATAATAATAATAAAATCATATTACAATAAAATATATTCAGGGGAAAATATCTTGATAAAATTTTTGTGTATTTGCACGAAAAAAAAAAAAATTGATTGCTACAATAGCAATATTAATCTTACGTATAGTGATAGCAATTTAGATATTTACAATAACAATACTACTATTTATATTAGTAATTCGATTGCTGCTTCAATAATCTAAATATTATGTTTTTTTTTTAATAATCTAATATTGTTGCAGTATATTTCTAGATTATGTTGTCTTAAATATGCTATATTGTTAAGAATATAATATATATTCAAATCAACAAGTAACTTTGCTATTTCAAGCAAGATATTTAATTATGATAAATATGTATAAATATATAGGTACGTATTGTTACAGTAAGAATATATAAATTGCTGTCACTATACGTAAGATAAATATTGCTATTATATATATATATATATATATATATATATATATATATATATATATCACGCCTTTTACCCATTACGGGTGTGGCACTCTGCTTACGCAGATCTCGGTAGGTGATATATTTTTTCGTATGAAGTGCAGTTACCAGCCGTCAACTCATAGCCCCCAAGGATGTTAGTGGAGGGGGAACCACAGGGGTAAATTTAAATTTGTAACTGTCGGCAGTGGGATTCGAACTAAGGATCTCACGATCCACAGTCCGACACGTTACCACGGAGCTATTTACCATATTTTCCGTGTGAACTAAATATTGAAAACAAATGGAAAACAACCGAAACTTAAATTAGAAGCAATAACAATGCTTACAAATCCAGCGCCATCAAGAGAAAATAATAGCCGGGAAATATATAACCATATAATTAACTTATAACTCAAACATATCAAAAACATAAACAAATAATTATGTTTCAAAGTATATTTATCTTTTGGGAATAGATATAGACAATACATATTTATTTATTTTGCAAATTATATTTAAACAAGATGAAAATATATACAGAATTCATATTTGTAAAATTATGAAAGATTTGGATTAGATTCTTGCAAAAATATTTATTTAAATATATCTTACAGATCTAAATCCAAAAGTGTTTTATAATGTAGAAACATTCCTGTTCTTATTGTATTGCAAACTTTTCTTGTAACTCCTGAAAAAAACTCTCTATAGTTAGCGCCCCCATCTGCTCGATGTCGCAAATAAATTGCTCTAAAATTTCGTGCTAGCTACATGCTGATTTTGTCCTAAATTAAAAAAAATTTTCATTAGTTCCCTTTATAGCATGAAATTTTTTAACTTACGACAAAATTAGCACGAAATTTTATTTGTGATTTCGTCCAACTATAAAGAAATGTGTGGCACGGCCGAAACATATAGAAATTTTAAAATAGGATTGATTCCAATAATTTTATTTATTAGAAAATAACATTAACATCTGCTTGGTGTGTTTGCACCTATTTATCTATATTTATCTTCTAGGCGTAGATGGATTTTCCATGTTTGAGATAAATGTGAAACTATTGATATATTCTTTAAAATATAAATTTTCTGGCCACTTACATTATAATTATATTTTAAATTATTTTTGAATTGTCAAATGAGTCAAACATTGCTGTTATAATTTACACAAATCTAAAGTTAAAAAGTTTTATTGACTGCTGAAGTGCATCATTCTTCAACCTATAAAAGCGAATGAAATCTCAGTTAAAAATAAATCTAGTTTTATTTAGAACTATGTCATAGTAATAATATACCATTTTCCATTTATTCCCCATGATACAAATCTATATGTAAAGTACTGTTATGATAATAACAATAATTTAAATATAGAAACATGAATGAAATATTGTAACTCAAAGTTGGAATTCTTTATGAAAGTTCAAAACGCAAACAACATCCAATTGTCAATCGCTCGCAATTGGTGTATCTTCGTGTCGTGTATGTTTGCTTCCATCAATTATGAAATATGTTTACCGAAACGAACAAAGCCCCCGATTCGTCGAAACAATCGATATCGACTGAATTTCCATGGAACGCTGGTCTGAATTTTTAAATACTTCGTTCTGACTCGCTTTACAGGGGAGGTTTTGTTGGGGAAGGCACCTATCAGCCGTCGGTAGAATCCTAAAGGAGGATAATAGTTATTTGTTTAACTAGGCACCAAAATACCAGTATTACAGCAGAGGCTGCGGTTTCATTGACGAGGCGAAGCAGAGGAGCTGTAAATCTTTGTTTGGTACTTTAAATACATTATTTTTTCCGATTTAGAATTAATACTAATTTAGTGATTATTGCTTTGCCATGCGTTGAACGGTTGCTATGCATTTGTTGACGGTTACTATGCGTTTGTTGAGCGGTTGCTATGTAAAATATTTTTACAGTCTTTGCTGTAAAAGTGACACTTTACAGACTGTTAGCAGTTTGTAGAATGTCACGTTTAATGTCAATCGATAACAATTATATATGTTAGTTTAGATTGTAAAAAGTCTATTTACAAATTTCGCCCTTTGTTTTTTCTGTATTCATCGTCATCATTCGTGCATCCTGCAGTGCACATTCTTCTACTTTAAAGTTTTGTTGTATCCCAGGTGTCATTTTGGTCTTCCACGATTCCTGTTTTCCTTCACGTTTGGCATCCAAATTTGCCGCACCCGTCTCGATTCCTTCATTCTTATCATATGGCCCTACCATGCTATTATTATGTATTATTGAAGTCTAAGAGTATTGGCTTCCGCTTCCATTAATTGTATCGTTTCTTATTCTCTCCAACATTGTTACTCTTTGTAGTTTTCTTAGATATTTCATTTCCAGCGCCTGAATTTTGCTTTTCATTCTTTAAGACATTACTTATGACTCACAACGATATGTTAATATAGATCTGTATATACTGTTTCTTTTGTTTCCGTACTGATTATTTTTTCCTATGAAGCTGTTTCATTGCATGAAAGATTCTTACTGTTTTCTCAATCATTGTCAATTACCTGTTTACCTTTATTTTCTATTACCTTTCCAAAAAACTGAAACTTATTGACTTCTATTTTTTTCATTATTATTATTAATAGTCAAGTTTCCTTTTATATGTAGCATTTGTGTAACATTAATTTTCATATATTTCTGAATCGTTTCATTCCATTTATATATTTAAATTCTTTAAATATTTGTTCACTCCCTGCTATAACCACTAAGTCGTCAGCAAATCCTATATACTAATCGGTTAGAATATTTCTCTATAGATTAGCCAATCTAGCAACCAAATTTGTACGCAGACCTACAGCTTAGACCGTTAGATGGATTCGGGTGAAACCTTCACTGGCATTTAGAGTTTGATTTGGAATAGGGCCTTTTTATGAATTCACATTTTTATTACACATGATGTGCGAGATATTAAATAAATAAGGCGGAAATCAGAGTGCGTGGGCGTTGCTATGAATGTGAAATTTGTTGATTTTAAATGAATAACTGTATTGTAGTTGTAACTTTTCACAAAGTGTTCATCTTGTCATTTTTGACAGATCTCTTTGAAAAATTAAGTATAAATTACATTAAATCTAGACAAGTTTCAGAAGTTTTGTAAATTTATCTGTGTTTAGAGTAAATGAATGAGCATACATGTGTACTATTTTGTAAATATTTTAAAAGTCAGTCAAAATTATTAAAATTATAGCTGCCACTTTTCACAAATTTGTGTGCACTTTGTCATTTTTGACAGTTCATTTGGAAATTTTAAGTAAAAGTATAACAGATGTCTCTGCCCGTAAACTTCGAAGCTTTGAAGCATTTTAGGCGGTAAAATTTAAATAAGTTAATTATTTGTCTAATACAAAAATGATGAAAATTATTTTCAAGATCGTTTTAAATATTCTTAATAAATTTCAGAATTATCTTTTTAATCTAAATTCGTGGACAAGAAGCTATTTTGAACGATTGTCAATTGTATTTTATAAATGTTATTTAAATCCTGCCGTGTTTGGTATCTAATTAATAGTTTCACGGAATAGATTTCAACTCAAGTGCCAAAAAGTTATTTTGTACTATCGTCTTTTGTTTGGTATCAAATTAAAGGTCTCACGGAGGAGATTAGAACTCAGGTTTCAAACCGTTATTTCGGACGATTGTCAATTGTTTTTTATAAATGTTATTTAATACATACCGTGTTTGGTATCAAATTAAAAGTTTCAGGAAGTAGATTTAAACTCAAGTGTCAAAAATTATTTTGGACGATCGTCTATTGTTTTCCATAAATACTATTTAAATCGTACTGTGTTTGGTATCAAATTAAAGGTCTCGCGGAGGAGATTTGAACTCAAATGTTAAAACGTTATTTTAGACGATAGTCAATTGTTTTTTATAAATGTTATTCAAAACATATCGTGTTTAGTATTAAATTAAATGTCTCAGGCATGAGATTTAAACTCAAGTGTTAAAAAGTTGTTTCGGAAGATCGTCAGTTGTTTTTATAAATGTTATTTAAATTCTACCATGTTTGGTATCAAATTAAAGATCTCATGGAGGAGATTTAAATTCAAGTGACAAAAAGTACTAACATGGAAGCGAGGAACGAAGTGACGAGCTTGCTTTGCTGATGTACTGAAATGGATGCGAGGAACGAAGTGACGAGCATTCTTCGCCAATGTACTGACATGGAAGCAAGGAACGAAGAGACTAATTTGAGTTATTTTTCTATATTTTAAATTGTAATCTTCTTCAGTGTCGCGGAGCCTAGGGGTCAGACCTGCGAAGCAGGTCGGACCGCTAGTATACATACTGATATTTGTATTGGTCCTAGGTTTCTGTATTCTAGATGTTATTTGCTGAGCTTTTGGAAAACATTAGGTTTGTTCCAAGTGGTCATTTCGGACATGTTTGTAACATGTTTGTGACAAATGTCAGTGCGCCTGCGAAAAATGTAAACAAGTTAAGTTTAAAACATAGACTGGAACGGTGAATGGATTGAAGCGTATGTGCATGCTCATTTTTTGTTTTGACAGCTAACCTTAAATATAAATATAAATAAAGAAATTCATACATTTTTCGCCACAAAAAAAGAAATGAAGTTTATGTATCAAAGTTAACTTGTTTACATTTTTCGCAGGCGCACTGAAATTTGTCACAAACATGTCAGAAATGACCACTTGGAACAAACCTATTCTTGTATAATTTCATCCATAAATATTGTGAAGAGAACTGGACTGATCACACCTTGTCCAAAACCATGGATATCGTTTATCATAAATTAAATAAAAATTAATATACCACATGATACAATTTTGCGTGTACCATCCCTTAAATCACGGACCCAATAGATGTTGTGGAGGAACAGCCACAGAAGTTTATAAAACATTTTCCATTAATAAATATTTCAACTTTTGATTGAACTTGTATCTGTTTCCATTTCAGCAATGAATTCCCACTCTTAAAACCGAAAATGTGTAGAAGCAGATTGTCATTTTGGTAACTGGCAATAGAATTTCTGTTTAAACTGTCCGTTCTGAAGGAAGTAAATATGTTTTTGTTGTCACAGACGATAAACCCGTTGCAAAAACTGTCTTCTGTAATTTGCCGGCTGAGAAATTTTGTGATAACTGCGGCTGTTACAGTGTTTTCAACGATTATTTGGAAGTTTTTTTTAGGGATTTCGGCTCTGCGACCAGCACTACTCTCCTGTTTGGCAAGATTGTTTTCAAGGATCTTTAGCAGAATTTTATGAGATGTGCTTCTTTAACTCCCAAAATATGTTTTGGTGGAGGTTTTTGTGTGGAAATAAATTTGAAGTACAGATTCGTGTTTAATGATTAGTTATTTAATTATGATTGAGGAGGAACAGACTGTCAGAACAAGAATTTGAATGATGGATTTGCGGTGCCCTAGATCGCAAATTATTTTGAGGGTATCAGCAATTATTTAATGAACTGCTAAATTAATATTAATGTTGATTCTATATTAAGCTTACGTATATCAACAATTTATTTTTGTTATAAATAAGAAGATTTTCATATATTTGGCAACTTGGAATCATAGTTAAATATATTATTTATTGGAAAATATATAACATAATTCGTTTAAAATTTAAAAATTCTCTCCATTTTGTATGTTCGTTTCCTTCCATTTTGTTCTGTTAAAAGTTATTAGTCCCCTCAATTCACACTTCTCGGCAGCACCTAGCGTCATTAGCTTCTTTTGTTCGTTTGTTTCAATGCGCCTGACACACCCACCTCGCATTTTAGCCTAAAAGCTCCGACTGTCGCCGGAAACAGTCGAACTGATCCACTCCTCAATTGTTCCGTAAGCTTTTTTCAAGGTGAAATGAAATCAAAAGTAGCCGGTGCTGGTTTCATGTGGGAATAATCTGATACGAACCACAACTATTTGCTACTGCATGAATGTTTCCATGCAGAACTAGAACTTTATGGCGGGTAGATAACCTGGTTTCCGATTTCTAACAAGCTCTGTGGAAGGAAGAATTTTGATTTTATGGCTTGGAAAATTTATTGGGTGATTCGTTAGACGTTGTCACTTACTTCTTTATTGGTTGTTTTATATCTTGATTTCTTACTTAGTACATTTTAACCCTTTTCGGTAGGGTATCGTATTCGATTGTGGAACACAAGATCCTCAGTTCGGTTCTCAAAGCTGACTAATATTTTTATTTGACGAGTGATAATCATGCTTCTAAAACTACAAATGCAACCTCAAAAAATGTGCTCAACACATAACCTCACGAAATTTTTAACCGGTCCAAATAAAAGAAAGTAGTTTAAATATATTTTTGGGCCTATTCTCTAAAAGTTGCTACCGTAACAATTTGCTAATTGTTACAAAATGAATTGTTTTTACTAATTAAATATTCCCTATTCAACATGAAGTTTTGATGCGATTTTGTCAACATTAGCAAGCTGCTACATAACAACTTCGTTAGAGAATTGGGCCGATTGTAACTAATACTACTTTACATAATTCATTTTAAAGTTCTATACGTCTAAAAAATGTGATGTATTTTTGCAAACAAAGAATCCTAAAAAAGTTTATGCAGCAAGTTCACGATTACAATTTCCAGTGTAATTTTGGTCTTGTTTTGTTTCATTACTGGAAACATTCCATCAAAATTGATGATATCACTTCTGGTACTATCTCATTATATTGTTATCAGTTGTGGGAACAAGTCACCATGTCTTGTGCAACATGAAGCGAGCTGTCAGAGCTCCAGTGCATTCAATGCACTCAGAGTGCATAATGCAACAGGTACTAACGCCTGTACGCTCTCCGTGCAGCCGTGACTAAGTTTTCACGTCCTATTAGCGCACTTTATTACAAGCACAGATCATTATAACACTGCTGTGTTGCCGTGTTTATCATTAACTGTTGCGCGCTAAAACCGAATTTTCCACTGACCTATATCCACTGAAATTGCCAATAATTATGTAAATGGATTTGAATGTTTCGCCGAAGAAATAATGCATAATTTTATTGCTGTTACAGTTTTATGCAGCTTTTCTAATAATTTATATACAGCTGACCAAAGCTGAAAGCTCAGCTTGATTTTAACAAAATTCTAAGGGCTAGACATTCCGTCTCATGATAAAGTTTCGAACTAATTCTCAAACATAAATAAATTAAATTTATTCGTTTGAGTTTCTTAACTCGATAAGTATATTTGAAAGTTTACTGGAAGGTAGGAAATTAACTGGTTTTTAAATTCTTTGATACTATTAATATATTTTTATTATTATACAATTAAAGTGTGTAGAATAAGGTAATTAAAACAGATTTTAATTATTTCTTTTTGTTTTTGAGATATCGGCTTTCAAACATTTTTTGAGATTTATTTCTGATTTATAGCCATATGAAATCGCTCATATGTAAAAAAATATGGGTTAAATATCACTGTATGCATATTTTTTAGAAGGTTTATGTCCAATATAGTAATAGGATATATTAATCAAAGTTTTAAGTAATCAAAATTTTTGATAAAATTTTTAGGCCTACCCCTTGATGTTCTTCAGATTTTGAGCTTTTTTCGTAGTTTTTGTTCTAAGAATTTTTTTCGTAGAGCTTTTTCAATGAAATTTTCTATACTTATGTATTTGGTCACGCTGATTCCGATGGTGTAATCTTCAAATCTATAACTCTATTTATTGTTGAGATATCAGTTGTCTTAAATTTTTTGCAGAAGCAATTTTAGGCGTAAATTCGAAAAAAAATATAATTAGAAAATTTTTATGTTAATTAATGCTCAAACATTCAAATCTGTCATCCGTTTTTTCGATATATTTCGTAGATCTTGAGTTTATAGTCCAGACAAGTTGAAATTTGACAGATTTCTTTTTCAATAACATTTTGTGAGAAACAAATTAAATAGATATAGAGTTTTCCTATAACATATTGTGAAAAGAAGGAATACAAATTTCTTGGAGTTTTCATTCGTTTCTGAAAACAAGTAGGTGTATACTTGAAAGGCTATAAAATAAACTGAATGATAAAAGAATCTTAATAGTTGTTAAATATTTTGGTTTTCAAGCAAAAAGAAGAACAAGAACCATAATGTCGATCTCGGTGGCGCAGTGACTATGCCACTAGCATAGCACACCAGAGGTCGTAGGTTCGAATCCCACTCATGAAACGGCATTATGAACGGTTCGTAAAGAAAAGAAGGATAATGCTTGACACTGTTTATAGTTTCTTTATTGTATGACATTATAATAAATTAAATAATCATTTACTCGCATTGAAATTTGTGCTGAATAAGAGAGCAAACGGGGCAAAATCGCGTAGGCCAGACCCTGAATAAATTTGGTGCAGCGATGTTTCCTTTTTGTTCGGCTCATAAACCACAGCGTTTAAACTACTGTGTGTCGGAGAATATAAAGCGATATTAACCGGAAAAATTAAGGCCATAATTTTATCCCGCAACAGAGAACTTCTCCTATTATAACATACAAGATTTTACCGCATTTATTTAGTTTTTTACTGACTTTATAAACATGCCGCGAATCAGCGTTGAAAAGAAAATTAATCATAGACGATCAACAACAACAATGATTTGTCTTGTCCGATAAAGTTTCATCGTCGTACGATTAAAGTAATACAACCCAAGCATACGTCTTTGAGTCTTATTCGCGGTCGGTCAAGTAGAGAAAATTCAGCCGATACTCTCGTACGATTCACTAATCTTCCTCTTACACAAGGATATCATAATCTTCAAAGAGAACGCCAGACTTAGTTCGTAGTCCGGCTTCTAGAACACTTGACACGTTTAATCATTTTCTAGGACATTTCCGACATTTTGAACTTTCGATAGTAAAACTGTTAATTTCCCCCTAAAATTTTATTCTAAGTGTAAAAAGAAAAAATCTGCTGCGCCCCTCTAATAATTTTCTCATTCTCACGTAATTTTTACTTACCGGAATTTTTTTATCTATATACATTATAATCATAGTTACGGTTAAAGTGATTGACAGCAATGTATTTAAACGTTTTTTTACCTCCCGCCTACCTCTAGGTAAGGGAGGTATTGTTTTTGGTCATATAATTGGGTAGTGAGTTAAATTTAATTTTTCAACAATTATTGTTATTTTGAAAAGTGTAGATTATGTAATTTTACATCTGTTTTGATAACACTAATTTTATAAATTTTCATTAGTTTTGGAAATAATAAAATATAAAGAAATAAAATTTCATAAATCTTGCGTTGCATGTATACAATGGACACAATTAATTTTTTTTAATTTTTTACGAAATATGACACATGTCATTGTGATTGTGCAGTTGTTTTCTTAGTGAAATATATGTCAAAAAATTAAATAAATATGCGAAAGAAAATTTTATATTTCTCAAATGTAAATAGAAAATAAACAAATAAGAAGGTATTTTTCTGTATCATCAAATATTAATTTGTACCGTTTAAGAGTTGTATTGGGCGGGAGGTTTATGTTATGGATGTTATGGATTTTTTAATAAGTAAACATAGGGATAAATGAAAAGATTTCTGGTTTAAGTTCTGTAAAATATTTTCAATTATTACTATGAGTTTTGACAGCTTTTTCAACTTATTGTGATAATAAATATTATCTATTAATTATTATTACCAATTTAATATAATTTATTAAGTACTAAAGAAGTAAGTAATTAAAATAAATTTATTATTTGTTAAAATTTATTTCATTATAATTGGCTATTATTAATAATCCATGTATTTATGCATAAAATTTTGAAGTTTGTCAATTTATCTTTTCTTGTCTATAAAGATAATGCAAATACCTTCATACATAGTGACATCATTAAGTAAATTTTGTCATCGATGTATATATGATTGCTATGCACAAGAAATTAAAAATTAAAATTTAATAACAGCTATGAGAAATATATTAAACAATGAATTCATCTCTAAATAAATGATATGATTATACCTCTTGTTGGTAAAATTTATACAATATTTCCTAAAATATCCTAACAATCAACAAAAATGTCCCACCACGTATCAGCACTTATCTCCTCTATCCCCCACGTCTGCAGGATCTTCCGTGACATCCAGGCTAGATAATCCCGTTGTTCATCACAGCATCGGCGCCATCCCCCGGGATGTAATCCTCTCTTCATACGCATACAACCACGAACCATCGCCACGGCAGCCAATCATGTTACAGCTCCATAGTCAGAGCGTAACGATATCGCTACAATGCACTGGATATGCCATGGGAATCTGACACGTGGGACGTGGGAGGGATGTTCCGATGGGAATTTCAATGTGGGGTGGGGCGATATGATGATATCAGTTTTATGGCGCGGGCGATATTTAGATAAGGAGAAAATGAAGAAATGAGAATTTGCGAATTTTTTCATTATTATGAATATGGTAAGCGGGCTAACTGCTATTGGTCATATGTCGCTTAATGAGTGGATGATTATGAATTTAAACGACCATGCTTTTTGAACTCAGGACCTTTGACGTGCTAGACTAATGACTAGAGAGGGGATTATATGCTAGAAAATACTAAATTATATGCACTGATTTTTTGGGAAATATGCACTATATATCCACAAATATGACAAAATACGCAGCAAAATATACAAAAAAAAAAAAATTAGATAAAAAGGATAAATCAATGCATTATGAATTTTATTGCACAATACAGTCTTATCCTGATTCATAATTAACAAATATACTACTAATATACATATAAACTAAGTCTATAAATTTGATATAAGATTATGACATATTTACATAATTACAATAATAAATTATTCAAAATTTTCTAAAAAAAAAAAAGTGATACATAAGTAAAAGATATATCCAGCTGAGAATTCTCTGTCTTATTTTCATTGTACCCACTTTTACCAGCATTCGTGTATACAATGAATACCTACCGTTACCGTTACAGGGATTTTTCTAGAAATATTAGAGCTTATGAGTTTGCTTATTGAATTGTTTATTGCTTTTTCCGTTGCATTCTTCTATTTATTGCAGTTTCCTCCAATATTTGGGAATTATCAATGTGCATTACCAGAAATTTCAGAATGTTTATTACTAGAAAAGAAGAAACAATGAAACAAAATAATAAAACAACAATTGCAATAGACTTCAAAGATACAAGACAACTAGCATGGTGGGGCCATAGATAAAATGAAATGAATCAAGACTGATGCGGGAAATTTGGATGACAAACGTGAAGGAAAAGAGGTATCGTGGAAGACCAAAACACACCTGGAATAGCATAATCAACAAGATTGTAGAAGAATGGTACACTGCAGGATGCACGAAGGATGGCGATAAATAAGGCATAATTTGTGCACGATTAAGAGACCTTTTACGTACTATACCTTACACTAGAAAGGTTTCTTACTATATAATTATACATATACTCGGTGACGCTGTCTAAAAGTATGGATTGATAAACTGATTTTTTTGCCTTTGTTTTCTAATGTAATTGTAATACTAATAAAATATTCAAGTGGAACATGAATAGTATAGAATAATATTATTAGTTCTTAAATATTTCATGACTAGATTTTAAGATAACGACAATGGCAATGCAGAATACATAATCGATAGGGTAACTTTTCAACTTTATTGTAATTTATATAAATGCAGTTATTATTGATGAAATTACTGCTCTAGTACTACAATTAATAAGCCAATTAAATGTAAATGAGTCGTACTATATTTCTTTAAACTAATCAAAAGATTTTAATTCGAGTTTTATCGTCAAGGCAACATACAGTCGGTAATTCTTGTACTCCCACATTTTGCGTTTAATAAATTGGTATTTTGCTCTACTTTTGAAATAATAAATGAAGTATATTTCGAATAATATGGTCCCTGAAAATAAATGCCGGAGTAGGCTGAAAAATAATTGATGTGGAATCGATTGTTCGTGCAACCCTCCTGTTGTGCAATTACCTTGTTCTAATTTTTGATGCAATTTTATCCAGCGTTGCCGTTTTAATGCGTTCGATAACACGGTTTCCCTGTTAGTCACCTCTCGATTTTGCTCGTTTTACCGTTACCGTTGTTCGATTTAACTGGACAACTCGATTTTATTGCACTTTAATGGAATTTCTTTGAATTCAATTCACTGAAAATAATTAATCAAGTATTGTAAATTCTATGAAAGTAGTTGAAACCTCAATGCAATCGTTATACCATTGTAGTTTGATCGAGGGACTAAATTGGGAACAAATTGACTAAATGCCTTTATTTTCTTTGATAAATATAAAAAAATATAAATATTTTTTGGAAGACAGGCTTTTCAAACACATCAGCGTAATAGCAAATGAAATATATGTTTATTAGTACTATTATTTAAACATAAACCCAACAGCAAAAAATCCAATTACAAGGCAACATAATGTAGGTTTTGTTTTGTCTGTTTGTTCAATGATAGAAATAAACCGGATATTGAATAACGTTTTACACCAATAGAGGTGTTTTAAATTGAAAGAATACTATATTGTTTTATTATTTATTGAACTATAGAAAACAAATTTACTTTTGTTGAAAATTAAGATATACCGGGTGTAAATATGGAATTTAGGGATTTCAATGCTTTTATTTTGATATTGCTGTAAATTTTTACCTAACCTAACTTTACAGCAAAGGCGTATACAAAAGTTGTTCAGAATTTAAAAATGCATGCAATAGTGTCCATTTTGTTACCTAAATATTTATTAATCACGATATATCAATCAAATTATAATCAATATTTATAAGAAAAATTATAATATGGCCATGAAAAATTTAACAAAAACGAAATATATTTGACATTTCAGAAAACAGATTTAGATTTTTACAGTGTTATATTTTTTTCTGTAGAAATTTCTTAGAAGTTTGTAATGATACAATGGAGTTCATTTCTTTCCATTTTTTCTTGTAAATAACTTTAAAACTATTTTATTAAATGGGGTAAATAGCTCCGAGGTAAAGTTGTGGATCGTGAGATCCTCAGTTCGAATCCCACAGCTGACAGTTGCCAATTTACATTTACCCCTGTGGTTCCCTCTCCATTAACAACTTTGGGGGCTATGACTTGACGGCTGGTAACCGCACTTCATATGCAAAAATATATCACTTACCGAGATCTGCGTAAACAGAATGCCACACCCATAATGGGTAAAATGCGTGATGATATATTTATTTTATTATTTTTATATGAAATGTCAAACTAGTGTCCATCATCAGGTGTAGCTAGTTCGAAATCGATCATGTTGAGTATTTAATAAATAAATATTTTTTAAATTCGGTCCGCTTATTATTCTACCCTCATCTGTATCTCAGTGTGATGCCAATTTATTAATTGTTTTTTACATACTTTTTACCTATAACTTTGTAATTGTTGCACTCTGCTGTTCTAATTTAATTAAATCAACAAACAGAAATATCACAATACTGAGATCTGTTTTAAAGCACCTATTTTTTAATATTACAATAATTAACCAAAATAATCTGACAAACTTGTTTTTAAGATCGTATGTCAAACAAGAGCAACTGTCATATCGAAAACTGTAAAAAAAATAAATTCACAAGACCCACATGACACATCAACTTGCAATTTGAACTAGAATAAACATATGGTTGAGTTTCAAATGTACGACCTGGCGCCTCCACCAATTTTCGCGCTTGAAAACCCAATGATTATATACATTTCTAGTGAAATAAAATACGAAAGATTTTTCTATATTTATGATGAAAGGGGGCTGTTTTATTGGGTAAAAAGATTGTGAGAGGAACACGGTTGAATCAATCAGAAATAATAAATTGGATTTAGATATGTATGAGATTGGATTGCATAGAGGCTCAAGGCGAAAATTGATACGTTCGACTGAAAATGAAAAGTTATGATATCAAAAGGGTAATTCCACTTCAAAACACATTATTAATTTCGATATGAATGTTATGAAAGAGTACATTGATTTGTATTTAGTTTGCCTTCTGGTTATTTAAAATTAATAAAATGTCATCGAGTATAGTTTTGAAGGTTTATAAAACTTTTTACAAAATCTGTTGTGGGCACCACAATATCTCCCGCCATAGATTTGCTATCAAACAATGCAAGAACACTCATCTTTTCAATTATGACACATGTCAAAAAATGACATTTTCAAGCGTTGTTTTGTTTTTTATCTTTCAAAAATCACAGGTTGGTATATATAAACGAAAATATTAAAATATAATTTATCTTTAACTTATTGTAATTCGTAAATAATGACAATAAGAGAAAAATGTTTCAAACAACAATTGTAGATAAGAATATTTGAAATATTATTCTAATAAAAAAATTGTCATTAACCCATAATTTAAATAAATATTTTAAAATTACCTGATGAGGTTTCAAGTAAACTACCACTTCCAGTTATTGGATTATCACCGAAAACTAATCAGCTCTTCCTAAGAGGATGAAGTTGATATAAACAAAATACAAAAATTTTCAGTTGAGTAGTTTTTGAGAAACCATAACTCCAGAGATCCATACACTTACAGACATCATGGCGAAACTATTAAAATCGTATTCTAGGGACCCTAAAACGTGCTCATCCACTGAAAACTCTCTACCGAATTTTTAGCATGATTCCTATACCTCCCTTACAGGATGTTGCGGGAAGTAAAAATATGTTAACAGCATGGAACTAATTTTCGGGCATTGAAGACATATTTCAGGAATTAAGCTCGTTGAAAGCGAAGTTAGTCCGGATAAAGTCGTAAAGTTCGACGAAGTTTCGTGTAAAAACGCAATAAGTCAGGACTTCGTGAGTGGCCATTACGTTGTCAATTTAACAATCGGCCATTAATGAACGAAATTAATCCGATATTCGGGGAAGCGGACCGGATGTAGATGGCGTTAGCGTCGCGCGCGCCTCGCTGCATCCTGATTGCGCCGTCGCAGACACACACTCACACATGAGTACGTCACGCACTAATGAAATTTCGAAGTGAATTGATACAGTTCACTGCACTTTGTGCTTTTATTTAGTCGCTATCCGCATGTGCATGTGTTTTTTATTGCCCGTTAAACTATTGTTTGCATTTTTGTCCGACCACTCTAGAGAATTCTCTCTTTATTATGTTTGCATCTGGATTGGACGCAACGTTAACTGGTTCTCATTTTACATTTAAATTAATCCTAATTTTAGCTAGTTGTTTACTGTAATTATTTCATTCTTTTTGTGGATGACGCAAATTTTATGTTTCAATAACAGACGTACACTTGCAGTTAATTCACTTTACAAAACACATAAATTTATTCATTACAATTCTAGTTTTATTCGACTGCATAAACATATTGGCTGGTATCACAAGCATTTTTTGGGGTGTTTTAACCTTTAAATTCCGGTGCCTTGAAATGTACGTTGTTTCTGAACGGGGGTTCGGAATGGACTCCAGAGATCTATTGGTTTAATCAATAATATACGTATTAATACTTTACTTTAAAACCATTCGTCCGAAATCGAGTAATTCCGACGTTTTCCGAAGGAGACCAAGTTGTCAAACTTTACAACTGAAACTGAATTACTACATATTAACACATTGTTGTTAAAATTGCTTAAACAATGGATAACATGGAAAAACATTTAAAAAAAGTACAACTATCAAACACCAAATTAAAAACTAACAACTTTATGACAAAATGTCAACAGTTTATGCGCCTCAAAATAAATAGGCTTGTTTCCCTGTTTTAGGACAGTACTGCGCAAGCGTAGCCGAATCTAGTGTGAAACTCGAATAGAAAAATACGGCAGATTTCTGTACTAGAATCTGGTATGAAAATCAAACAGAAATTTCTAATTTACATTATACTAGAAATGACTAAGAATTTCTCGAATGAAACTCGAACGAAAATCTAGACGAAAGAAGTATAATTTAATTCAAGTTTTAAGAATCCTATTTTTATTTTTACTGCTCATTTTTTAGTTATTTATAAAAATTATAAACATAAAATGTGTAACTCTAATTACAAATAGGAGGACACTATGATCTATTGTGTTGGCTATCTGATTATTTTCTTTAGATTTATACCCCTGTGTTCCCCCCTCAATTATCATCTTAGGGGTTGTAACTTGACAGCTGCTAACCGCATTTCACATGCAAAAATATATCATTTACCGAGATCTACGAAAACAGTGCAGCAATTAAATTGGTAAATGGCGTTAAATTAAAACTGAAAAAAGACTAATGAGCTGGGAAAATAGAAAACAATTGGAGATTTAGCGTCGAATTATCCCTTCTTTGCTTGCTTCACTCGCCTGCATAACGGAATGAATATTTCAACTCTGACCATGTTTTCTAGTGCTGTACTTACGACATAAGAAAAATTGTGTTGACCTGGAAAGTTTTACGAGACACTACAAACTGCAAATAAATTTTTAATGGTCACTGACATCGCAAGATAATTCGATACAGTCGTGGTTCATTTATTTGCTAGTGGGAAATTGAAATTGTTTTACCGGAAAATATAAACACGAAAGAACGATGGTGAATCGATATCTCTGCAAATATAATTCTTCCACTTGCTTTGACCCTGCAGGAATGACCAAGTACGCAACGTAAAATTTGGGTACCATTAAAAATCATTCACTGATGGTAATTTACTATTTTAAAGTTAAATGCAAGTGGAATGAACCATTCCATCGGAGACATTATTTAATCCAGATAAAAAGGATCGATTTTAAAGTTAGTTAATTTCGTAAAACTCCACTAGATGAAACTTCGATCGGGTGCAAGACAAGGTTCTTTGACGTAATGAGAAAGTAATCGTATATGTAATAAACGGCATTTGCGTTTATTACGATTGAAGATTGCAAACTACATTCAGATATTGCAAACTAAATAGATAGTTCGTTGTTAATTGTTCATGGAAAATTCCAGTTTTTTCAGAATTTACAGTTCAGCTCGCCTAATCAGCGAATGTCAATATGTTGTCGAAAATATTTAACCACTGTCCTATATGGGAGTATTGCCCATTTAGCGTTATTTTGAATATTGAATATTACTGTTTCTACCTTTAAGTAATAAATTGTCTTACCTAGAGCAGAGAGCAACCTCTTTATTTTAGTATTCCTTGTTTCTACATTTTGTATGCATAATTTTAGAGCAGTTTATTTTCTGAGTTCATTTCAATAGTTTTGAATTCTATGTATAAGTATTATCAATAATAAATTTATATTTTACGTGATTGATTCCTGCTATCTTAAACAGAAGTCTTTTTAGAAATACCTATATATTGTACGTCCTACAAAAACACACGACTCGGTGCAAGCAACAAGTAAATAACTATTACTGTACAAGACAGAGGAAAAAGTTTCAATTAAAAATTGATGCTAATAAAAAATTCGACATCTTTTTGAATATACCAAAATTTTAAATAAATTATTTACTGAGGTATATCTAAACAACCTGAAAGGCCTTCAAGTGAACTACCAATTCTGGTTAATGGATTGACACCAAAATCTAATCAGCTCGTATCGTAACTAAATTCAAATTTCAAAATAATTACGTCATTCATTTTTGAGTTATTGTGGATATAGCAATATCGTACTGTATGGACCCTAAGACGTTGCTTATCTGTTGAAAACTCACTGTCGAAAACTTTAAACCATCACAATACCTTCTGCAGGTAAATATACGGGCAGTAATAATAAGAAAAAAATATATAGTTAATTTAATATAAAATAAATTGTGAAAATCCCAATTCGTGTCCTCTCGTTTTTGATTAGCATAATATCTAAAAATGCCATTTCCATTTGAATTCGCAAATAACACCTCTCGAGTCCAGTAGATGGCAATAGTGCGGCTTTAATTACTTCATATTCTTCCATTGAACGCGTTGGATAGCAGATAATCCTCAGCTCCGTGCATTGAATTCATCTGAAACAAAAGACGCGAACCGGTAGCGGTGACCCGGTCTCCGCGTGAACTCTGACCTTTCGACGCGAACTGGCGGCGTAGTGCGCAGGACCGCCCAGACCCCAACCGTGTCGAAATGACGCGAATCGTGGCGAATCTGCATCAGCCAAAAGCATCATCCAATGTGCTATTAACACCCCGATAAAATACTTGATGTCTTGAGTACATTTCCCGATTCCTGACTGATGCATTTAGGAAATGTGGAAATGTGTGGAAGTTCTCTTTTTAACTTCGACTTCACGACTTCGACATTAACTTGCAGTAATTCTTCCCTTCGGTTCGAAATGTGTTAACAGAACGAAAATACTTTTATTTTCACGTAAATTTATGTACCATTCTAGCATTAACATTTTCGCCAAATAAAAGAGCTCAAAGTCGGGAAATGGAATATTTTTGGCACAGTTTCCACGACCTACACTATGAATTATTTTCTAGATTTTTGCAAGAATTTACAATCGAAAGAATTTCAGAAGTGTTCTGCGATACTGGAACATTTTATTTATCTAGAATTTTGTACAAACATTATTCGCACGTACCCTTTTCATAAACAAGTTGCAAGTATCCTTTGTTTTCGCTTACGTCCCAGTATTTTAATCTATTTCATATTGCAGTGAAGTGAAAACATAGTTCTCGAAATACGTATTTAGATTTTTGTCTTTATATTTTAGAACTTCCCAGCAGCGGAATGAATAGTTTTTATACCTATAAAATTCCGGTGTGCGTGTGTTGGTAACTCCTCCTAAACGGCTTGACCAATTTTGATGATTTTTTTTTGTACTTATGGGGTCACTTGGATGGTTCTTAGCTACAATTGGACCCAGTAGGTTTTATCGAGACTCAGATTTGCATTTGACCATTCAGGTGACTATAAGTATAAACAAAATCGGTCAAGCCGTTTGAGAGGAAAATAATTAGGAACACCGGAATTTTATAGTCTGAAGAAATATTATTTTGGCAGCGAGGTTTGTGGCAAGACAACGCCTGCCTACTGGGTCCGCTAATGTAATAAAAAAAAAACAACATTTTTCATATAACCAAGGAAATAGGTTTACAAGATGATATTTGATAGGTTAATCAAGTTGTTACATTAACAATGGAAGTCCGGAAGTCTGATAGTGTAACTGGACAATCAGTCCCATTCTCTAACGAAGTTATTGTCGTAGCAACTTGCTAATGGTGATAAAATCGCATCGTAACTTACAGTTTAATAGAGAATATTTCATTAGTTGTCCCAATTATCAAGTTGTTCCGGTATAATATACTCTTCATAGAAAGCATTATAGGAAATTCAGTTGATTTTAGACATAATCGTAAAATCAGAAGTAGAAGTTTATTGGACACATAAAACTACTAGAAAGTTAAAAGCGTTTCATTTTGTTGAATTAATGTAGGTTTTCTGAATTATTTTTATTAGAGTAAAATATGATCAAATATTAGAAATGATCTGCCACAACAACACTGCTCGCAGAGTCAAATTTCATCGATAATCTGGATTGTAGAGGGATAATAGGTTCTGCAAAACGCGGGCCGAACTATTAATCACGTGGGTATTTAACAGCGCAACAATTTATGGCAGTCGGAATTACCGAAATGTCAAAAGCAGAATTAACACGTCATTTCGTCCGGTGAGGCGGGTGGCTATTCCTGAGCTACTGCATTTGGAAACCCTTCCATGTTTCGGCGGATGTGATGTGACCTCCATCCATCTGTAATGTAACCCCGACCCCAGTGGCCTCTATAGCGTGGTGTGCTTGCCACTCGTCAAAGAAATCATTAGAAATGAAATAAAAAGGAAAGTCTTAATTGTTTCAAATGTGCACGAACTGTTGAATTGGTATTTTTATTTCTTCAAAGTCACGACAATGAAATGTGACGGCTTCATTTAACATTTTTATTTAAATAAACGATAACAATTTTTAAAAATATTTCCTTTTAATGTCTTAAAGATGTTTACCTATATTGCTGTAATAAAATTTAATGTTTTTCTTCAGTTGTTAAAACACTAATAAAATTAATGCAGTCAGTGAGTTTAGCAACAGAATTACATAGCCTAATAATAAATTATTTTCTTTAAGTAGTTCATATCCTGTCGTATATGTCCCCGTTAGAATTTTATAATTTATATTGTCCTGCGATAAGGTTCTCTATTTAACCCAAGGATCACGCGATCTTCTGAGCACAAAGCTCGTTAATGGGGTTATTAAAGTTTTATTGTGCGCTGCAAAATTTCAGCCCAAAATAAGAATGAAGTATAAAATTAGTATGCATTATTTATAGTTAGATTTAACTGTGGCGCTCGATATTCAAATACAAATTTAAATTTTAACCTTCAAATAAAAATAATCAGTGATTAATTACTGTGTATATTTGACATTTTAAAATGCAGGCAGCGTCACAAAACTGCAATGCAGTTCGCAATGTTTGTATAAAATAATTATCTGTGAAATTAAATTTAACGAACAGTGTTTTTTTTTTATAAAAATAAATATAGCACCAAGCCATCCAATACCCCATTTCATGGAGTGGCACTCTGCACATCTCGGGATGTATAAAAGATTTTTTATTTTTTATTACGTCCTGCCACAACTTGAAAGGGAGGTATAGGAATCATGTAAAAAATTTGGTAATGAGTTTTCAATGGATATGCACGTTTTGTACTATTTTCGCGATGATGTCTGTGTGTTTATGGATCTCTGGAGTTATGGTTTCTCAAAAACTACTAAACTTTTTTACATTTGTATCTCCTTAGAAAGAGCTGATTAGTTTTCCTTGATAATAGTTTACTTGAAGCCCTATCAAATTATTTTGAATTATCTCTGTAAATTGTGGTTTTTTTTATAGCAATTTTTATTATTTAAATAATATTTCAAATGTTATATTTTCTACAATTTCTGTTAGAACACTGTACAGAGGTACAACAGACATATTTATCTTAAAACACTCAAAAACAGAGCTCGTGGTATCAGCCATTGTATTTTTGTCACAGTTTTTATTCTAAATAGATATTTATGTCATTTCTAGAACATTACAAAATGTAAAGTATAATAATTTTATTGTTGATAGGTATTTATTGGTGTATAGATTAATAAAAAGTTTACGGTAAGAGGCAATGCCAACACATTTAGATTTTTTTTTCATGAAAAAATAATCATAGTTGCTAGAAAAACAAACACAAAACTGAAACTTCTATCTATGTCAAACATGTGACAAGTGTTACTATTAAACATATGCTGTTCATGAGAAAATCGTATGATCACAGCAAATTTTTTATTTATTTGTTTTATGTGTTTAATAAATTGTTTAATGTTCCACGAGAACAGTTCTGAATTTTAGTTTTGAGTTAGTTTTGAAAACTGTTGAATAACGAGGCTGGCTGTGGCAGAAGTTTCAACGAGACATCCTTGTTCCTAATTGAGGATTAAACTTTGCCCAGTGAAAAGTTTTTATGTTCTAAAAGTAAGAAATATGGCTTTAACGCAATAAAACTGTATATATCTTTAATGACGCTATCCCCATTAAGTTGGGCGCATCATGCATTCATAATGACCTATTAGAAGTTTGTCTCGTCTTAATTATTGCAATAATTAAACTTGCACCGATTGAAGATAAAACTTTTTCAATATAAACTTGTTTAAGTTTTTTTCTCTAGTTTTATTTCAATAATTATAACTCTTTTTTAGTTATGAATGAGTGTTATCTATCGTAATCTTTACAAATTTGTGGGTTCACTGAGTACACAAACCTGGCACAGAAAATTGACTATCTTTGTTGGAAAAAGAGTAGTATGTTTCGAGAGGGAATGAAGCTTTGAGTGAGTAAATTACCTCCTCAGTCGTAGAGCTGTAACTAGCAAACGAGTGGCGAGTCCTGCAGATCGATGCTTCGGCGAAAACGACTGTCATCTTGTCAGACGCTTTGCTGCTGTTATTTCTTCTCCAGGATTCTGAAAAAATATTGCTACAACCTTCTAGTCTAACCTTTAGAAGAGAATTCATACGCCAGCTCTAAGTTCTTCGTAATTTTGCGGATTCTAGATCTTATGAAATCTATGGTGTCATAAGTGGAAGTTTATTAGATTTTGTTTTGTTTCATATTGACACTACTATTACTAAGAAATAAAAATGTCAAATTATTTTAATAACTTTGTCAAGTAGTGTGACGTCTCCTTCTCGGTGTCTGTTTTGCTATTCCGTTCGCATAGTAAGTAGGAACGACCACAAAATTTCAAGCATAAGTGACGCGTGTAGCCGCTGCATTAGAGCCGTTTTGTAGGAGGCCTTTCAATGGAGATGCGAACACAGCCAGAGGAAATTCAGAAAGCAGCGGAGCGCTATTGTGAAATTGGGGTTTCCCTCTGGTCATTGTGGCAACTTTGGCTTTGAATCACAGAATTTCACACACAAATGTGCAGCGATATTTCACTACTGTTTCCTTGTTTTCCACGACAAATAAATTTGTTTACACTAAGGGTAATTAAATGGAGCTGCTTAATATTCAGAGTATGCCACTGGAAAATTCAATTTAAAGTCATGATTTATGAATCTTCCGTGAGGAGTATTTTATACACATGCTTTGTCTCCGATCTTTTCTTTCTGTTTTCCCTCGCGGCAATTTGAAGGAATTGACTTGGGAGGATGATATCACACACGTCCGGGTTTTATAGAAAGCGAGAAGAAATCGTATTAAATGCAACGATTCCCATTTGTCAGATTAATTGCGCCACATCACATCTGTAGAAAAGTGCCTCACTTTGTAGAGATTTGATTGTGTTAGTTGATTGAGAGGGATAAAATGGGTTTAAATTTCAAACAATGGTGGTAGTTTTTGTTGTCTTTGAAACCGTTACAACGATAGCATTGTTTGTATTTTTTTGTTGTGTTTTGCGTTGGTGGAAGTTTTCTGGCTACGCCATTGTGATGTAAAATCGTGTGCAAGCCATGTGCTCGTTGGAACAAAATAGGGCCAATGCCTGCCACAGCAATCGATAGGAAACAATAGGGGGTCTATTTATAGAATGAGTTCCAATTGCGTGGGTTCCTCATAAAGGCAGTTTCTTATTTAAATGATCCATTTATTTTGCATGGGCAGAGATCTAAACAAAGCGAACGAGTTTGTTGAATTGTTGCATAAGTAGGTAATATGTGTTGTGTTGCAGATCAGGATGTGGCAGCGTTCGGGCGGGGACCGCGGCGGATGAGAGCGTGGCCGCGGGCGAGCGGGCGCAGGCGCGGCAGCGGGCGCTAGGCACGTGACGACGTTGCCGCCGGCCACGCAGCGGCGGCCGCAGTCCATGGTGGGCGACCGCGACCGCGACGGCGATGCTGTGGCCGTGCGCTGGGAGCTGGGCGAGCCGCAGCTGCCGGCCTTCGCGCCCGACGACAGCAGCGTCGCCGTGCCGGCCGCCCCCGCCGCCGCCAAGGAGGTGCGCTATGCGCCCTTCCCTCCCACGCCGCCACTGCCGCCGCCGCCGCCTCTGCCGCTGCAGATCCAGCACCAGCGGCCGTACTCCAGGTCCATGTCGTCGCTGCCGCCGGAGCCGTTCATGATAATGCGCTCCAAGGCGCTCAACAGGCGCGTGTGCATCAACGTGGGCGGCGTGAAGCACGAGGTCCTGTGGCGCACCCTGGAGCGCTTGCCGCACACGCGGCTCGGCCGGCTGCGCGACTGCAACACCCACGAGGCCATCACCGAGCTGTGCGACGACTACTCACTCATCGACAACGAGTACTTCTTCGACCGGCATCCCAAGTCTTTCAGCTCCATCCTCAACTTCTACCGCACGGGCAAACTGCACCTCGTCGACGAGATGTGCGTGTTGGCGTTCAGCGATGACCTGGAGTATTGGGGCGTCGACGAGCTGTACCTCGAGTCGTGCTGTCAGCACAAGTACCATCAGCGCAAGGAGCACGTGCACGAGGAAATGCGCAAGGAGGCAGAGTCGCTGCGGCAACGCGACGAGGAAGAGTTCGGCGACGGCAAGTGCGCACAGTACCAGAAGTGGTTGTGGGACCTTTTGGAGAAACCAACCACGTCAATTGCCGCGAGGGTGAGTTAGCGTTAGTCGACGGAAAAACCCCCGCGAAGCCTATCGTATCGATCTGCGTGTAATTGCACCAGCGACTCTAAATTTATGGATTCTGATTACAGATTGGAGAATTCGGGCTGGTTTTGTACTGTAATAAATGCGATCGCGGTGTCATAAAGAATTTTAATGTTGCATGTTTAAAAATACATCGACAACATGCGATTTTCTTTCTTGCAAAGATAATTAAATCTCGGATCATTTATATTGCGGACCACCTGCCGTCCTGCCGAGCGCCGCTATCTACGGAAATAGATTAAAATGCCAACAAGCTGGTTGATAATGAAGAAAATTTTTATTCTTCTTCGCGTCAAGGCATCAAGCTGCCAGTTATTTAGATCCACCCTAAATCTAATTATTTTTTTATTACTTCATCAAAATCCATTTTGCAGCCTTAAAATTTCATGTGTATTATAGCTTATGAGAACATTGGAATTGTTAATTAAAAAGAATAAATAAAAAGTATAATTGGAAGAATGTACAAGTAGGGCACGGGCCGGGCGTGTATTCTCATTATGATAAGACGTCGAATGTAAGTGTTATCATCGCGCTAGTGTTCCGTGCATGTTCGGTGTGATACTTAAACTTTGTTAAACTCAATTTTCGGATTACGGAAACGGGATGGTTAAATGCTTTTTCGTAAATTGCGTTCAGCGATAATCTGAGTTCTCTTTGCTGAACTTCCAGCTGATACAAGAAGTCAAAATACACGCTATCAAACTTTGGTAATTAAAGTCAATCGTCCTAACGAAACGAACTTTTCATTAAGTGCAATTGACCGATTCATCGGCGAAAGAAACCCGATAGGGTTCAACTCACTGTTCGCCAAGACAAACGATGCGAGTTTTCGCGGAAATGTGTAAAGGCGGCAGAAATGTACAAAATGGCTGTAACATATATCTGCTTACTGTGACCACAAATTCATTTCGGAGAATTTGCATGTCGGCTCGGCGGAGATAGGCAGAGATCCCGAGTAATGACATCACGAACAGTTTGTGGACAAAGTTAGCAAAGCCGTTTCGCCGCTGAGCCCACGTCGAATTCTCCGATGACCGGCCACGCGGCCGCTTTATTAATATCGCTTGCATTCTGTAACTAATGACGTAGCCAAGTCCAAATAACCGTTGTGACGTCACGGAATGTGGTTCATCGCACGAACTAACTTACATTATACTAACAGGTTAAATTTAACCCACGCGAGCCATTGCAGATATGACAGACTCTCGTATAAATACTTTTCCATTATGTTTCAGTGTTGATTGTATTCAGTGTCTGATGCCGGGGCTGCTCTGTGTTTTACTATCTCTCTAACTGTTTTGATTTAATGGCAACTAACTGTTCTAGATGTCCTGTCATCAGCTGGAACAAGGAAATTTTGGTGTTTTGTTTGCATTGGCTTTATGTTATCTGATGGCAATGGGCATCCGCGACGACCAGGCAGCGCAAATTGCTAGCGCCCTCGAGTTGCGCTGTCCCTCGTAGCGGGACACGGGTGCGGCTCCCGCCCGGTGTCCCGTTATGATCGACATCCGAGGGCTCACTGTACAGCTGTGTCAGTACATTGCCGCCCTGATCCCTCCAAAAGGGTGTTGTACAGCTGCCAATATCCATACCCGATGTGTACTGTAGCGCTGCACCGTAACGCGGATGATACGTGCACTCATCTTTACATTCCATATACTCTTTCATCCTACACTCTTTTAATCTCTCACTCTACTCACTACTGTCTTCTTTTAACCACCACCTACGCTTACCGCTTCATCTACTTACCTACTACATATGAGTGTTGCTATGACTTACTTGTATTGATCGAAGTTTGTGCCACTTGCCACCTACTGATCTCTTGCACTGGAACATGTTCACTTCATAGCTGTACACGAAACTCTGTTATCTCTGATTCAACCCTAATTACATTATGTTTGATTTTTGCTTGTTTTCAAATTAATCCAACACATGTCTGTTTTCGTTCTCTTTGTACACATAACTTGTACAATACTACATTGTAACATAACTCGTACTCGACACACTGTTGCACCAACACTGATTATTTTTTTCTGATGCGTTTCTGTGCCGCTCGTATTTTTTTTTCGATCTTGTACATGTACATGATAATGATGATGATGATGATGGCCACTATTTGTGTGGCCTTTGTTGTTTTAATGTTTATACAGATTTTGATATTACTCGTGTTGTCCGTCACATACGTATGTTTTATGTCTCTGTTGTGTTGGCGTTCAGTTCCGTCCGGTGTGTCATAGCATAGCCTAGCTAATAGATGTTGTGAGTCAGAACGACTGCACCACTCACTAAGATATATTGTATAACAACACCTGGACGGGATTTGGGTGCGCGGTGTGCTTTCTACGAGGTGTTGTGGGCGGGTGAGTGAATGGTGTGTGCGACTGCGCTTGCAGGTGATCGCGATCATCTCGATCCTGTTCATCGTGCTGTCCACCATCGCGTTGACGCTCAACACGATCCCCAGCATGCAGGTGAACGACGAGAAGGGCAACTTCCAGGACAACCCGCAGCTGGCCATGGTGGAGGCCGTGTGCATCACGTGGTTCTCGCTCGAGTACATTCTGCGCTTCAGCGCGTCGCCCGATAAATGGAAGTTCTTCAAGGGTGGCCTCAACATAATCGACTTGCTAGCCATAATGCCTTACTTCGTGTCGTTGTTCTTGCTCGAAACGAACAAGAACGCGACGGACCAGTTCCAAGACGTGCGGCGCGTGGTGCAGATCTTCCGGATCATGCGGATCCTGCGCATCCTCAAGCTGGCACGTCACTCCACGGGGCTGCAGTCGCTGGGCTTCACGCTGCGCAACTCGTACAAGGAGCTGGGGTTGTTGATGCTCTTCCTCGCCATGGGCGTCCTCATCTTCTCGAGCCTGGCCTACTTCGCCGAGAAGGAGGAGCCGGGCACCAAGTTCATCAGCATACCGGAGACGTTCTGGTGGGCGGGCATCACGATGACGACCGTCGGCTACGGAGACATCTATCCCACTACCCCATTGGGGAAGGTCATAGGCGGCGTGTGTTGCATTTGTGGTGTGCTGGTGATCGCGTTGCCCATTCCCATTATAGTCAACAACTTTGCCGAATTCTACAAGAACCAGATGCGGCGCGAGAAGGCGCTGAAGCGTCGCGAGGCGCTCGAGCGGGCCAAGCGAGAGGGCAGCATCGTCTCCTTCCACCACATCAACCTGCGGGACGCCTTCGCCAAGTCCATGGATCTCATCGATGTGATCGTGGATACGGGTGAGTTGAGTACGTACCTAGAACAACTACATAACTACGTGTACTACTTACTCTCTGTATTCTTATTAACACTACCACACTAACTCTCGATTTATTTAACATTGTTGTGATATGTTGCATGTGTGTCGCCTCACACATACTTAACCACCAACTGTATCTAGCTGTATAGTCTATAGTCGGTTTAGTCTCTCTCTTTCTCTTTCTCTTAGTCTTTTTTGCTATCCCTCGCTCATTATTTCTCTAACCAAAGTCATGTAAATAACACATACCAATTAGTAGTGTAACACAGTCCCAACACTGACTTTATCTAGTAGTTCTCGTTCACAACAACTTATCTGAACCAAACTGATCTGTCTTTGGCAGCGGCTGTCCATCCGAGCGATGTTGTCGATGTTGATTGATTGGTTCGTTGGTTGGTTGGTTGATGTTGATGTTGATCGGTGTTCATAACATACAATGACTTGGCTTGACCGTGCGTGCATCCGTAGAGCTAGAACCCGTGACCAAACAGAAACCAAAAACAAGATGAAGGTGGCGGCGGTGGTGCAGTTGTTAAGACGGTGTCTTCTTCCCCAGGTGACAAGTGTGTTCTCATTGGTGGAAACGAAGACAATCCCCGCTCTTCCTAAAGACACTGATTGCCCGTTGAGCCCCTGGCCTGGCGCCTGAGGGACGCATGCGACAAACACACTATGTATAAGCGCTTTTACATGCAGACTCGAACACGAGACCATCATGTGCCGTGTTGTACGTCCTGTGTTGCACGCACCGAGCCCGCGTAGCGTCGCGCCGCGCTGCGCTCTGTACTCTGTACTGTTTGTGTTGTGCCACACTCTGCTTGGCTGTACGAGGCGCAGCGCAGCCGCCGCGATCTGTTGTTGATGCAGAGTGTCCTCGCCAGGCCACAACATCTCGCAGGCCGACGGCAACAGCACGGAGGGCGAGTCCGCCAGCGGCCGCTACATCCGGGCCGCGGGCCTGGACGGCGCCCCGTCGGCGTCGAGTCGCCGGCGCGCCAACACGCCCAGCCTGCCGCCGAGCGACGGGCCGCCGCCGCTGCCGCTGCCGCCTGCCGCACGCCCGCTGCTGGACCTGCAGCCGCCGCCCGCTGCCGCCGCCGTCGTCGTGCCCGTTGCGCCGCTCGCCCAGGAGGAGGCCCACTTGCTGCCCGACTCGCCCAGGGGGTATATCTCACCAGCGGTAAGTCGTCCACGGCTCCATACACTCCCACGTTCAGACCAACCCACCAATCAACTGTGTGAATAAACAGACCACAGTCTCTCAGACCGATCTCAGTCACACGGATGTATGTTCTTGCATATTGCATATATCAATGTCGTCTGGTGGTATATGTCGAATGCTAATTATTTTATTATTAAACATGACTAAACGTTGCAAGTTGCATCGTAATTCATTCTATACCTTATTATACTTTTTGGATATTTAAATGTTGTAACCACACACGTGCCATGATAGCCTCCTTATTTTACCCGTTTTGTACATACTTGATAGATCAATAACTCGATTGTTATCTCTGTTAACATGTGGTGTGTTTCTCACGACCCTACCCCCACTTCGTGCTCGAATGTCATTTACTCAACTCTACAATAATATAGATGTCCTCTCTCAAATGACTGTTATCCCCGTGCCACTTGTCTATGTGTAGCTCCGAGTTACGCAAGAGGTCAAGATTTGCTATAATTTAACTTTCAGTTCGTATTAATAAGACGCGACATATTCAAGAGGAAACGGACATTTTCCGTATAATTTCCGTTTCTTGGCACAGGGATGCTTAATTAGAATTTACTGTCTTATTTGTTCCTACCGTGGAGTATTTGCAACATTAGTTGGCAGTCGTTCGTAGACATAAAATTTGATTATTGCTGTTCCCTGGAACATATGTATGTGACAAGAAGAAGAAATGGCGCAGCCGTTACCGAAACGTACAAAAATTTGTTTCGTTTGATGAATAATAAATCTTTGGCAGACGCGGTTCACGTCGTAAAATTTGTCACGCGTCGCGGCCCGTGCCTCATTTACCAAACTAAAACAAATTAAGATCTAAGACACGCGTCCAACGCAATTCATTTGTAATTACTTATTTTCAATTCTTCCGCATCAGTAGAGATGTCAAAATGTTTGAAACAAAAACCAAAGTATCATGCTTTTTATTTGTACAAGTTTCCGCGTAATAACTTGGTCAAATCAGATTAAAAGTTTCGTGTTCATAAAAAGTTCAATAAGCCGGTGAATCGAGGAAAACTGTGATTTTCATGGCAACAATACTCATCCGTTATGAAAAATTGAATCGTATTTCAAAAACCATTTGACATTTGAGCACAAACGTAACTTTATACCGCCCAATTTTTTGTTTGTTTCTTTTCTGAAAATTCGCTGTCCGTTCCAAACTGCACAATCATATTATAGTCTGTTTGCGCGGAGTCTGGCACGCGGCTCGGTTTCCGCTTTCCGCCCAGATAGAAAAAGACGAGAGTCGCTGCGGATGATATAATTGTGCAGGGGGGTCGGATCGAACTGACCGACTTCTTCCGATTGAAACATTCATACACGAGTGTCGGAGCGAACTATCTGTCTCTGTCTATTCGTATGCTACGTTATTCTTGTATTTTCGATCTGTCTTGTAGGATGACAGCAAAAAATCTGAACCCAACAAGAAGGTCGAGAAACTTGATGAATTGCCTAGCGAATTCGAATGTTGCTTTTGCACCTCAAAGGTAGTGTAGCTCTGTCTCTCTTTAACTTAAGATCTCGCTTTCATCGGTTCATCTAAGCACATCGCGCACCGGATAAACCAAACTATTTTACTTCTCTGTTTCTCTAGTTCTAGTCCAATTTTCGCTCGATCGCATAATAGCGTTTTATCTGGTGTGTGATGGATCATACTTCATCTCATGCTTTTGTCACTTGAATTGAAAATGTGGAATAAATTTTTAAAAGCTAAATTTCGTTTGTAACCGAAGCAATTCTTTTCTTTACTTTCGAAGTAAATTCAATTTAACTTACTTGTTACTTGTTCAACTGGAAGCCAACTTTCGTTCAATATTATCTCTTCTAATTGATCGGGTGTATTTCTGCCTTGTGCTGTTTGTTTTGGATCGATCTGTAATATTATCACATTATGTGCGGACTAGTAATTACATTTGAATTTTAGATGATTTGGGCGAGAACAGATCATAGTTGGCGTCCAGTGTATAATAACTCCATGCGAGACGTGTGGTGGAAATATTGACTCTTTGCGTCGAGCATGTTGCATGTCGATTGTTTATTAGCTGTAGTCCGCCTTAATGCATTCCGTATTATTTCATTGTTTGTCGATCGGCTTTATAGCATAATTAATATATGTAGTTGGCGATGTAACGTACCTGCTACCGCGCCATATTGTTTAGTGTAATGGTTCTTGTGCCATTCTGTACAATGCTTGCCATGTGTAGGTAGTTAGCAACGTAACGCTACGTTTGAAGATGGAATTGTACCATCTTTGAATGTACGCGACGAATGCCCGTATGTTTGATTAATAGTTTTCGTTATTTGTTGTGCACTGTAGGTAGCTAACTAATTGGCCAATGTGAAGAATTGGAGTAACCGAGTGTAAAATTTGTACGAACACAGAACACAACACGACAAGACATGAATTCGTTCGTTCGTTTCGTTTGTGTTTGTTTTGTTTTGTTTGGTAGTATTTGGTTTGATGGACGTCCCACACTGGTTTTCTGTTTTCTGAAATTTGTGTTGAGTGGTCGGCGTGGCCCGCCACGATTGTATTCGATCGCAATTAGTGTGTAATTTGAATCTACACGTGTTGATCGCCATCCATTAGCAAATCAGTTCGATGACATCATTTCACTCTTGTGATCATTCGAGTTGTATGTCGGGGCGAAATTATTTTCTTTTCTTTTTCATTTTTGAAGCCACGTCTCGTACATTACAGGAAAGTAAAAGCAACAGATGCCACGGCGAATGTATACCGTTGCGCACCAAAAGCGTATAATTCCCCTGCGTTCTGTTCCAAGGTCTTTATCAAGGTCAAGTCAAGGTGAGTCTTAACGTCGACAATAACAACTAACGCGTAACCTTGACTTGTTATCATCAACACCGTTGGGTGACAAATCGAATCATTCATTGCTACACCGTGTGATTTTGTATCATCCATAGCACACACAGAATACTGACTGAAATCGCAGCATCCCATGGACCAGCTCCAGCTCATTTTACACACTTCATGACATGTTAACACTATAAAGCACTGAAAGAATTCCATATAAAAATACGATTATGTTTAGTATTGCGTTGATAGTCAAATTGCTGAAAAAGGTAAATTGTAGATGACACAAATTAATTTTGTTGTTGAATTGATCAATTTGTGATCAGTTAGAACTGAATATTTATTGTCATCTTGGAGTAGAGTTAGCGTGCACTTTCTGATTTGTGTAAATAGTGTAGAATGCGTTTTATTCTTGCACGCATTTGCTTCAGATTTAGACACTAGACTAGAGTTTTTGATGCACGTTTGACTCCAGTTTAAACATTTTAATAGAGTGTTTTGACATGCCAGAGTCGCGATGCACGTTTCAAAAAACATTTACATGTAAAATAAGTTCAAACAAGATTTTCAGCAGACCCACATGTTGACGTTAATCATCACTCGTTGGGCCATTCATTTCAAGCACTGCAACACTATGAAACCATTTTAAAGTTTGAAGCATTACAAAGAAATGTTCTTTTAATTTATTTTGTTTTTGCAGTGCGTGATTTTGAAGTAAACCCATTATTAGAAGTTGAATTTTCACGTAATTTTAAGTCGTTCAAAAGAACTGATTTTAAAAGCACAAGGGTTACGCATGGACGCTCTTGCATTTTTAAATTAACTTTTGGCTTCTAAGGAACAGTTTAATTTAAATAGTTTCTCTAAAAGAAATTAATTCACCGAATGAGAGCGGTTGCAAAATTGATGGTAATCCAAAAGTTAATTTACTTGCTAGAAAAAAAATATTGATTTTTTTATCATATCGTGTGTTTCTGTCATTTCAGTAGATGAAGGTAAATTTATTTTCAACTTTACAACGATAATAATTATTTCGTTTACCACGGACATTACTTTGTGATTTTTTTAAAAATTTCTTTCGTGTCAAATGAACATACGATTGCTTTGGACTTTGTAGTTTTGTTAAAGTACAAAATATGATTAGAAAAGTTTTGAATAGTTTAATGCAAATTGAGTACACTTTTCAGTAGTAGATAAACAAATCTGTATTCTGTAGTACTTGGAAGAAGGGTTATTCACTCTAAACTACTTTGATAAATTGTATGCAGTATATTTCAGACAAATTTTTCCGCGAAGATTCAATATATTTCATATTTGAGAAGTTTCTGAAGTAAGTACTTGTGTAATGTAAACGTTTAGAGTGAATACTGCTCTTTGGCACAGTGGCGGCTCTTGACGTGAAAAGAGGTGAATACCTATTTCGAATATTTTACCTTAATTTACTATTACCATGAGCATAAAGTATCATTAGTATTAGCATGTGTTGGTTGATTTTAGATTTGTTAATATGCAAAGTGTTTTATAGTATTGTGTATTCACCAAGTTGACGGGAAAAGCCGCCAGTGTGAAGGTAGTGTGGGTGTAATGTGTGTGGAGCTGACCAGCGGGCGCCTCTGCACAGGATTACAAAGAGTTCATCGATGCGGAGAGCCTGATGCCGCGCGCGACGAGCGACTTCCGGAACCCGGTGTGCCTGGAGATGAAGACGCTGCGCAGCCACTTCGGCAACCCGTACCTGGTGGAGGCGAGGCCAGCGATGGTGCCCGCGCTGGCGGACAACGGCGACGCTGCCAACAACAACAACAACAACAGCAGCGTGTCGAAGAACGAGATGGGCAGCGTGGACAGCTCGGAGACGTTCGCCAGCTGCAACACTCACCCGTTCCAGTCTCAGGGCTCGCTGAGCTCCGACGTGGCGGACAGCAACCTGTATGTTAACCCCATGGATAAGAGCACTGATAACAGTCCCGTACAGGCCTCGGTTCTCTGCTTTGGCAGAGGCGCGCGCGCGCCGCCCGGCGTGAAGAAGTCGGCGTCGGGGGACACGGCGCTGCGCTCTCTGGGCGCGTCCCCGCTCGAGGAGGCGTTCCGCGGCTTCGGTGGGCTCGAGCGCGGCTCCCGCGGCAGCTTGAACGACTCCCCGCTGCCCAAGCACCGCAAGACGCGCTTCCAGCAGGTCGGTGCTACACACGTCTCACACTCTCTCCCCTACATCATACAACTACGGTACACCTGCATCCACTTTTCATAAAATTGTTACAGTCACATTCTCTGTTCAACTACTTTTCCCCGGTTGTTTAAATTGCTGATAAAGAACTTAAAATACCGTGTAAAAATCCAAAAACTAATCATTTAGATACCTAAAATTAAATAAATAGAAATGACTGGCTGAAGTCCTAACAATTTTACACCTACAGTCGATGCTGTGTGCTTGTAGAAGTACGAGGTGTGATCAAAAAGTATCCAGAATAGATTTAGTTTAGTGCTGTTAAATCTGTATTTTTGACAAATTCTAATACAAATTCACTTTGGTCATTCTTTTCCGGTATGGTTCACATACGTAAGAACTTAATGCAAAAGGTCACAGTTTTGTATTTACGCTACTATTCTGGATACTTTTAGATCAGACCTCGTATGTGTAATGATCCATTCTAATAACAACACCTTTAATAATTACCAACATTTAACACAGATTAGGTAGGTACACAACTAACTATTAAATATTAACACGTAAGATAAGATCATTAACATCATCCACTCGTAAATCATCAGCTTTATTATTGTACTCGTATTTGTTTTACTGGTGTATATTTTGTGTTGAGTACTTGCGAATGAAATATGTGTTGTAAAATTCTCGTAAATTTTCTTGGATTTCTAGCGTAGAGGAATTTTAAAGTTGCTGTCGGAACAAATAAGTAAAATATTTAGTTAACGAGTATCCGGTATCCAGAAACTTGACAAACTAATTATAATTAAGTCGGCAGTGCACGCGATTCGCGCGATTCGATTCCATGACTGTAGTTGTGTGTCGATGCCGAACAACTGTTACGTCGGCCTCATCTTCGTGCTCGCAAATTTTCAATTTACTCCAAGTTTCCAGTCATTCTGCTAATGGCCACTTGAATGTATGTTCGCGTCACGGTTCCAAAATGAATTAATTCGCTAATGCGCTGTTCTGCTCAACAAACTAGAAGACATCCATTTTATCATATTTGTCCAAAGACGACGTCGGAAACTCAAACTTTAAACTGTTTTACTTAGTTGGGCAAAATTATTTTAGCGCCTTTCGAGGACTCATAAAATATTTGTATTGGTTTTTAATTAAACACATGTAATTAAATGACTAATACGTCACATGAAAAATTTAATTTTTGTAACAAAAAAAATCCTAAATATCACAAATATTTTTCAAAAATGTCACAAAAAAACATAAAATGTAACAAAAAAAAATTACCTCCCGCCACAAATGTACTTTTCAATTGTGACATGTCAAAAAAATACATTTTTCAAATGTTGTTTTATTATTTTCAAAAAGTCTAGGATAACAGATTTAAACTGAAAATTTTTAAATATAATTTTCTTTAACACATTCTAATTCGTAAATGGTGACACTAAGAGAAAAATGTTTCAAACAACAATTGTAGATAATAATATTTAAAACATTATTCTTATAACAAAAATTGCAATTAAACCATAATTTATTGAGATATTTCAAAATAACTTGATAGGTCTTCAAGTAAACAACCACTTCCGGTTATTGGATTATCACCACACAGACCGACAGACAGACACACACACAGACATCACCGAGACCGAATTTTTAGCATGATTCATTACAGGATGTGGCGGAAGGTAAAAATACTGATTTGGGCCAAAAATATTACACAGTTACAAATTATAGTGTTTTTAGTCCTAGTACAAATGTTGTACAATTTTTTTCTTTTGTTACATTTTAATATATTCCTTAATTATTCTTATAGTAGTAAAAAGGTCACTTCGTAACCTCTTACATATATGTTTTCAATTAGGGAAAGAAGAAGGCAATAGTGCACTTTAATTAGTCATCATTGCAAAATTGTCAAGTTTCGTTTATTAATTTAACGTATTCCATTTCTAAATGAAGTTAAATTTTTCATTAATTCGCCGAAACTGATAATTAGCGTGCGGCACGAATTTAATCCCGTAATGCATTTCTTGGTTGGACGACTGCACATCATTGAATCCTCCGAGGTATAGTGTGAGTCACTTATCCGTCCTGCCGCCCTATTTGCCTGATGTCCGATATAAATCACATTATCAATATCAATATGTGACGCGCTTGACAACGCCATGACCATTGAGCCGTCCACAGTGGTATTGTGTCCGCTTCGGTTATTTTATTCATTCAATCAGATGCTCTGATCGTACTTCGTCCATTGAAATCAGATATTTTGTTACCAATTGAATTAAAATTTCAAGCCCGGATATAAATGTTGTCAGCTACGAATCTATTTGTAACGCTTTGGGATTATTCTGTCAGGATAATATATTCCCTATCGATTTCAATTCCCGAAAAGTATTTTTTAATTCAGAAGTTCGTGGAGTCGCGTGGTTAGAGCAAATGTTAAATTTTTATGGTTCCGATGAAAACAAATAAAAACTCACATGTCACGTTAAGCGGGGAGTTTCCGATACATCTGTCGATTATCTGCAATAACTTGCCGTATTTTTAGATCAGTCGTAAACAATTCGCGTGACATGTCCATTTAAGAAATTGGAGTTACGTTGATGTTTAAGCAGGGCCGAATTTCCGTGTATTAGTAGCTAACAAATTTACAATTCTTCAACTCCAGTTTGCTGTGCTCTGCAAAGTCAGAGTGCGAATCAACCACACTCCATTTGAGAATGAGTAAAGATTAAATCAAAATATTCAAGAGTAGCATTGGATTTTTGTCAGCTATGCGGCAAATAAATGCACCAGAAAAATTACATATAACTCTACTAGGATGCTCATCTTTTTCCTATACTAATTTAGTTGTATAAAGTTTGCAGTGACAGGGCGAAAAACCCAAAAAAGTAAGATCGAGATTCGCTGTCATATCGTCAATAATATGATGAACATATTGGTTTAAATAATTTAGCAGTAGATCATTATTGAATTCAATCTTTTCAACTATTCCTGAGCAAACAATTATTGGCGCATCTCTGACAGATTCCCTCATTCTCAAATGGAATATAAGTAAACTATGTATATTGAAACAAGAATGAAAGAATCGCCGATAATTTTATTTTGGAATGTAGCGTCTGTATATTTGCTGTAGTAGAAACTCCAAACTCATTCATTGCACAGGTTACCATTTATTTAGCAATATGATTTTGTTTCGCTGTATGGTATTCCTTCATCCAGGTGTTGATTCTTTTTAAAGCCGGTTCTGTATTTGTATGTTAGAGTGTACGGCCACGCACGAGATTCGGAGACACGAGCGAACGTCCGCGGTTCGAATCCCAGGAGAGTCTGGAGGGCAAGAAGTCGAGACGAGCATCTTTCATGCCAGCGCGCTCGCTTGCTTCTGCCACCAGGATCATCAACCAACATCTCTTCGGACTGCAGACACTTGGAGGCTCTCGCACAGGTAGACAACAAAAAATATCATGTCACAATCCTTTAACTAACCATTTTCATCTTCTCGTTGTTTGCATTGCATGTAATTTCTGTTAGAATATATTTCCAATATTACGGATGTAAAGCAATGGATGCTATTAGTAGTTTGACATAAAAACATATGGAAATATTATACTCATATGTTAACCTACTTATAATAAATTATCAATATCAATCAAGAAAAAATATCATTCGAATATTCCATTCTGTTTCTAGGTCAAAAACATTTTTGATTAATGTTTTTCCTTGATACATGAATCGTATAACGAAATATTTTCAGTCCATTTCAATTTTCTGAATATGAACTATTGACGGTGCTCTAGCAAATTTATTGTTGCTTCCTGTTTTACTTTACTTGATGTTTTTAAAATGAAGACATTTATTTTACTTTGCGCGGAGTTCGTAAAATATTAATGTTCTTTCAGCTGAAATTTTGTACGAGTAGGTGTGGAAAGATTATGTGAATTATTTGGTCTGCCTTCTGACATAAAAACAAAAATTTTATATTTTGGTATTAGTTTTTTTTTTATTATCTCCTTTATCTATATTTATAAATAGATTTATTTACAGTTCTGATGAAAGCATTGTGTCGGTCATGTTCATTTTCTTTTTATTTCGTTTTTTATCGGAAATCGGCGTATCTGTCGGAAATGACGTTGTCAATAGAACCAACAAATAAATCCCAACATTCGTCAACTATATTGAAATTGAAATAATATTTCGTTTTTGCTATAAAAAGTTCTTTTGTTGTAGTGAAACCATTTATGTTTAATATGAAAGGTTCGACGATAGCGTATATTAAATAGTCATTTTGGTGTTTTGGCCATATCGTGAAAGAAAATGAACATGTTTTCGGAAATTACTCACCAAATAACATATTATATAAAGTAGCACAAAGGAAATTAACATTGACTAAGCTCGCCTTAAAACACATTTCCCTTTTACCCTACTATGAGCACCACCCGAATATTTCCACATTCATATAATCATCCTCGACTATAAACATATCCAGTCACGCATTTCAGCACATAGCGCACCTTTGATATTTCACAATGGCAGAATCGATAAGATGTGGCGGGTGTTGCAGGCAAGAACGGAAGCAGCAAATCATCGCTATCAGTGGACTCGATCGACAGCCACGCAAGCCCCCAGCTGGAGACTCATCGGCGGAGCAAGTCCATCCTGAAGAAATCGGACAGCAGCGGCCATCGCAACGGCCGCGACGACCCAGAATCCGAGCGGCTGATCTCCGACTCTGCAGAGTTCTCTCCTCAGAGACGCCCAGGAACAGTGCTAGTAAAGACATTCCCTACTTCCGGTGGTACTGCTGGCCGAGGGCTCCGTTCACCGTTGTTCTTACTCGATGACATCATGGCGGGTGATAAGAACTTGAGGGGGAACTCAGGGGTAGTGACTGTTGGGGATGTACCCTTGTTTATTTGCCCGCCGCCGCCGCCTATGGATGAACATTCTCCGACGGAAGAGACGCGGTTGTTACTCCATCAGACGCCGGTGCCTCAGCACAAGCAGACTGCCAACTCCACCTCTAAGGGAGCCGGCCATGCTTCGTAGCAGTCACAGGTATAGCTCTCGCATACACGAAACACAGGTAACTAACACACACTAACTATTTCACCCGTATTTAGTAATTATTTTTGTCAGCTTTTTACTGACTCGTAAACTCGAAGGCCAAGTCTTTTTTGGTTCACACGCGAAACAAATATTTTTATGAAAGTAAAAACATCATGTAGTAAAAATAAATTTTAGATATTTTTAAGAAAGACTTTAATGGTCTCCAAACCCGCCAATTAATCGTAATTATATCAGATAAAATTACATTTGCTGTTTAAAAAATGATAAACATCAGTTTGACGACTTGAGAGTAAGGTGTAAGGTCAAGCGAAACGTATACGTTAATAATCTCTTCTTTACATATTGCGTGAATGCGACGTATTAAACTTAAACATACATTGCACCAAGGCCTTCATACATTTAGTGCTTTATTACGCTCTTTCATGCGGACTGTACAAGTGTAATATCATTTAACTCACCACGAGTACATTCACGACGCCTTCAAATTCCGGTTCCAGCGATCGATACTCCATTCTATTACTATACCATTTATTACTCACTCCATATTGCATTTAATCATATTACATTTTCTTACTACTCAATATCCACGCCTACAAAGCACATAAAATAATCACTTTTCTGTGCATTTTATTGTTCATTTCGTTCAATGTACCTACCGTACGTAATAGGATAATATGAACATCCATTTCTCTATAATTAGCTTTCTACTTTATGCGTAGTTAGTTACAGGACTTTTATTTAACCAATAACAACTCTAAATTAATTAATTTTGCTTGCTACAAGTATATTTTTTTTAAGGAGTTTACATACCCAGAATGTAGGAAAGCAATATAGTAGTAGTTGTAGTGGTAGATTAATTTATTTTTTCGTTTTATGTTAAACGGAAATGTCCGCAGCATGTGAGAAAATACTTTAATCGAATTTTGTTGGGCTTAGCTGTAGGTCATGTGTAAGTTCCTGAAATAGGCATTGGCGTGAAGGTGAAGTAAAGCTAGCTATAGCGCTAACCTCCCATTAGTATTCATGCGATTGTGCAATGTCTGAAGCGTGTGTTGGTTATCATGTGTACAGATTTATCAGCGGGCAGTTTCCGGAGAGAGCACCGGATGTTTCCAGAGCCGGGCCCGGGGCCGATGAAGCTCGCGACGCCGCCCTCGCGATGCAAATCACCTCGGCCGGATTATCTTGACCCACTTGTGAATAATTGCAGGACGAGTCAACGCCGTGTGCAACAACTTGCATCTGTCTGCATGGTGTTCAGTTACTAATGGATGCCGCCTCATGTAAATCTGATCTAAATATAAATAAAAGTAAACGAACAGATATCGAATAACCCATCTTCCCCAAGTCGCATGCGAGCCCCTTGATTGATGAGGTGATCCTAGTCGTGTGAGACAATCAATAAACTCACTAAATTAGCAGGCGACAAATCGGTGCTGCAAATCTGCGAATGAACCCTAACAAACATGAATCTTGAGTACAACGTGAAGTCAATGATTACAGCAATACTATGGTGCGAATCTGGTCTGCGCTCAACTGAACTTTTAGACAAATTATAGCTCAGCGCAGACCAGACAACACTGTTTATTCTACAAGGAGTGATAACACTAGTTAAGAAATAATGTGTTAAGGAACTTATATTGGTGAGATAATCAAGAAGAAGGAAAAGAAAAGAAAAACAACATGCCATGCTTTTTTATGTCTGTGATTAATTATTTTTTTAAATAGTGAAAATACGAATGTTCTAAATATTTTCTTGTGATGTGAATAGTTACACAAACTTGCAAATGAAATGATATAGTGCTTATTTTGCAACAATTTGGAACTTATATAAGCAAGAAAAAGTTCAGTGCGTCGATCACACGGCCCGTCATGATTTTTCTTCTCTATTTTATATTTTAAAGTTTCACTTGAAATAAATAATGAATTCTCTGTGATGATTTCCCGTTGCCATGGCGCTGGTCGTGTGATGACGCAAGTTGCGGCGTCCAACTAAGAAGACGAAGACGCAACCTACTCCTCAGACAGTAAAATCGTACAACGTATTTTTATTTCATTCTAGATTTTATATCCTACAACTTTACTTGGAAATAATTTAAGATTTTCTAGTTCCAGATTTGTTGTTTGGGTTTTATGATTTCTTCTACTCCTTCTAATCTATTGGTTACATTTCACGGTACGACGTAAAGTAATAAATAATTGTTGAAACGAAATAAACGTTAATTAATTTTAGAACAACGCATCATTGTTAGAACTTCGGTGTGATAGATCCCATTGATGTATAAGCTTCGACTTTGCATTCTTTGTCCAGGCAGGCTAAATTTACTTTTGAAAATTTCATTCTGGTTTTTCATATAATGTTACAAATATTTAAAACATGTACGAAATTTGAAAATGAAATAATAGGCAGCCTTTGCACTATGTAAAACGTTCATCTTCGTCTACATAATTTATATTAAATTTTTAATAAAATTAAGCAACAAATTTAGAATTTGGAAAAATCTATTTTAATATTGAAATATATAAAGATTTATAAATTAAGCTGCCAATGAACTGGAACTGTATTATTCATTTACTTTCAATTGATATTTAAAATAGTTCGGGCCTAATACATTCAAATTGATATCTTCAACATTTTATTTGTAATCAACAGATGTATGTCTTCATTTATAATATATCTACTTTCTCATTCAAATATACAAAAAATAAACCTACATGTACATAGTTAAAAGTTTTGTTCAAATGTATTATAGTACTTTTTGACTTTTATAATTACTAACCACAATAATTTAAGGAACAATTCTTTGTAAATTTGTACCCATTCCTTTCTGTCATAGATATTAGTTTCTACTAAAAATCATCTAATATGAAAATATCGTATTCATCATATAATTCTTTTTGTAACAATTATTTATACCACCAATTTCGGAACTAATATTTTGAGGAATTATGTTAAATAAGTAGTATACATATTTATATGCATCTGTATGTACTCACACTTTACATTACTCGTTAAATAACAAAAAAAAAAAAAACCAGTGTTAAATGCGCTAAACGAGACTGCACATTATTATAATTCTGTATTATTACATAAAATTTATATATTGTACATTATACTAAGCAGCGAAATTGCCGATAATTAATTTTGCCATGGAAAATAAAAATTAATAATGCGTAAATATTATGAATTAGCCTACTAGACATATCAGAATTGTAAATGATTGTTAAATGAATAAAAACAAAAATAATTGTTCTGCAACATAATATTTATAATCAATCCTCTTTTATACAGTATAGAAAATATATCATTTAAATTCTGCTCATAAACATTTGAGAATTGTTTATTTTGATATGAAACAACTGAACGATATTTATTTGTTTTTGTTATGTAGACTACTAAATTCTATTATGTTACGAGACTTTTTGACCATTTTAGAAAATTTAGTTTAACTTTAATATGAAGAAACTATGTTTTTTTTTACATGAAACAAATCCTAATTTATCTATTTTAGATTATGTTCAAGTTGTAAAATCGCTATAGTAAACTTGTCTTGTTCGTAATGTAGATGATAGCAGTATCCTTTAGGGGAATTCTATACTGTAGGTAAGATAAAACTGTTAATGATATAATATTTACTAACATTGGTATTTTTGTGTTAGGTCCACCAATGCTGCTGAGAGCTTCTGCAACGGTCCAGGTGAAGACGCTGACTTCATTACCTAGAGTAGTATTTTACTTCTAAATTGAGCGTGAGTAAATTGATTCAGAAACATTTTGGGTTCAATTCTGTTCAATTTAATTAAAAAAAAAAACAACTGCAGATATCCATGTAATTCATCTTTTAATATGGTCTGTAACCAACCAGCAGATGTCAAATTACAACACTAATGATGAGATGCAAGAATGCTTTTTAAGATGAATAACAGAGGATCTGAACGTCAAAACATTGTTTTCACACACTTGACTACCTATCAAACAGCAAAAAGATTTAGATAAATCAAATAGAATAAACTTTTAATCAAATTATTTATGAATATAAATATAAACTAGGTAACATTTTGTTATATTTTGTGGATTACAATGTTGATTATTTTACATGCTGTCTTATCCACTTCAAATAGAATTCATCTTCGCCTTTGGACACATCTCACAGCTTCTGGGAAATTAAATTATCTGGAATAACAACAGCAACAAACTTGATGCGTCGTAGTCGCTATCACCAGACAATTTATCTTGTTTTTTTCTCGGAGTCTGCTGCTTGCAAATTCTGTGTGAGACAATTTATTTAATTTTCAAACAATATTAGTAGGTAGTTGGAATAAAAATTAATATTATATCCATAAGTTCAAAGTATTACATTTATTTAAAGAAGGGTTGTTATTTTAGTGTTATATTAATTATCTTTAGTTTTAAATTTGTTTATTTTTTTATTTGTGTGTTAACAGTTGCAGTGGCGATGAAGCTGGTTTTCTGCCAAAGGTTTTCCAGGGTTTTCTTGACGTTAAGGGCAAATGCTGGGGAAATCAGAGATCAACTTCTTGTCGTCAAAAACTTCAATTCATCAGGAAACTGATCTCTAGGCTTAATAATAAATTAAATTTAAATGTTTAATTTAGAAATACTTAAAATATTGTATTATAATAATTAATTTAATATTATAAAATGTAATTACTTATCAAAATAATATATTTTATTTCGTCAAATATTTGTCGTATTCAATTAACAATATTTAATTTATTAATCATTTTTGCAATAATTTATATAAATATTAAAATTATTGTCCTCGCAGACAATTTAAAATAATAAATAATTAAATACGTTTGATTTGAGAATGGCTTGTTGCGACATCTAGTGAGAACAAGAATGAATTCCATTTTGGAACACTCGCCGTCAAACAATAATTATGCTGTTATACAAGGGTTTGGCATGAATTAAATGTTAGATAAACGTGTGCGCCCTTTTATTCTTGCACGTATATGGATATTATCTTACTTTATCGATGGATATTATTTAAATTCGAGATCGCGACTCGTCTGAAGCCGGAACATTGCGCCAAGAGTAGGCCGCATGCGCATTAAACCATTGAAGCCTGCCAACCAGCTAGCATGCATGTTAAACGTTTGTTTACATAATTTCTGAAAGTCGAAATGAATCAACAAATAGCTCATAATATCGAAAATAAACCTCGAACAGAAGATGTGAATATTGTTGAAAATGTCGACTTTACCGCTATGTTATTATCCGATGTGGTACTACAAGGTTTGCTTGCAAATGGATTTAAGAAGCCTTCTCCGATTCAGCTAAAAGCAATTCCAATGGGACGTTGTGGATATGGTATGTTTAGAAACTAAATACAACCATTTGCGTTATAAATTCTTATAAATGTTCATACTGTTCTAGATCTTATAATACAAGCCAAATCTGGAACTGGTAAGACCGCAGTTTTTGGCATCATAGCTCTTGAAATGATTGATGTCAACAAAAACCAACTTCAAGTTTTAATTATTGCACCTGCACGAGAAATCGCAATACAAATTAAAGATGTTTTACAGAGTATTGGTATGAATTTGAAAGGTAATTATTTAAATTATTTCTTTACGTACAAAAACAATAAAAATGTTTTCAATAGGGTTAAAAATAGAATATTTCATTGGAGGAACTTCTTTGTCCGAAGATATTGAAAAGTTAAAGAACTGCCATATTGCAGTTGGTGCTCCAGGTCGTGTGAAACATCTAATTAAAGACCGATACATGAAAACTGATGCCATCCGATTATTTGTCTTGGATGAAGCTGACAAACTTATATCAGAGGGTCAACAAAAAGATATAAACTTCATCTACAATAATTTAAGTTCCACAAAACAAATGATAGCTTCCAGTGCAACTTACCCTGGTGATGTAAAAAACTTTCTTAAAAAATATATGCATTCGCCTACAATCATTGATCCACATCAAGATGTGCCACTGTTATTAGGAATTCGACAGTTCGTAACAACCGTTAAATCTCACTTAAATGTAATGCAACAAATGACTCTTAAAACTGAAGAACTAATTCGCATTTTACAAAATGTTTCTTTTACACAATGTATAGTATTTTGTAATTACCAGACTAGGGCTGAAACCTTGTGTAATAATCTTCTTCGTCAAGGATGGCCAACTGTTCATATTTCAGCAGCACAAAATCAACAGTCCAGACTTAAAGCTGTAACATGTTTAAAAGACTTTAAGTGTCGGATACTTTCAACAACAGATTTAACAGCTCGAGGAATTGACGCCGCTAATGTTGATCTTGTTATAAATTATGAAGTTCCAAATGATGCAGAAACCTATTTACATCGCATGGGAAGAGCTGGTAGATATGGGTCAAGTGGCCTTTGTATATCTATCGCAGCTGAAGGCTCAGAAGTTGAGAAACTGCAGAAACTCTTAGGTAGAATTAAAAGTAAATTATCTATTATGAAATTTCCAAAAGAAAGTGTTCCTCAAGATATTTGGACTTGCAATGTTGACCAGTTTGAAAAAATGCATGGAATTATTGAAAATACAAACGAATCTGAATATATTTGTAAAACATTAAAAGAACTCTCTGTTAGACAAAGTTCGGTTGAAGAAAAGAAGGATCATAAAGAGGAATGTATTCAATCAGTTATTAAAGTTGTTGAAAATGAGAATCCAGTAGAAGCTGACGATAATGTTGAGTTATTATTACAAAATTTAAAGAAAGCTGACGAAAACAGAAAAGAAGCTTGCAAAAATCAGTTAAACAATATGAATCCCGCAGCTATATTAGAAATGTTATCTAAAGGAAAATCTATAGACATTAAAGAAGAAAATAATTCGCCAGAATTAAGAACTGAGAAATATTCACAAGATAAATTACATGAAACTGCAGAAGGAAATTGTGGTATGGAAATTAAAAAATCGACACGTAAAAAAGCAAAACAAGATAGTAAAAATAATCATACATCAAGTAACAGTTCCATTGCTATGGATGGAGAAAACAATGAGCAGTTCGATAATAAAGCAAAATGGTTTCAAGAAAATACAGTACTTCACAAAAACATCGCTTTGTATAATATCACAAAAGGAGTTGTGGAAGACGAATCTATAACAGAAGACAATGTAACATCTACAGAAAAATTATTGGAAATAATGGAGCAGGAAGATAATTTGGAAATAAAACAACAAAAAATAATATTACCTTTCTCAGATCTCTTAAATCAGTTAGGATTAAAATCTGAAAAAAATCATTCTAATATAAACACATGGGAAGAAGTAATTACAACTCAAAATCCTTATGAAAATAGTGAGTATACGTCCTCAGGAAACTTAGAGTTAATATCGCAAGAAAGTAAATCTGGAATAAGTAAATGGGAAGTAGTAATTAAGCCTGGAAAAAATCAAGAAAATGTCGAATGCACTTGCTCGGATAATTTATTGAGTGATGTTTTCAATTACGCCATTTCAAAAACTGATAACCACTGGCAAAATGTTTTGTGTGAATTTCACAAAAATAAATTTGATGAAGAAGCTGAACATCGCGAGACCGAAGAAGAAGCGGATCAAGAATATATGGATGAAGATGACTATGATTTAAATGAAGAATACGATGAGTATTACGCAGAATACACATCAGAAGAAAATGATGCTATGAACTCCGAATTAGTTTTCGATGAAGATTTATTTGTTAAAGCTTACGATTATGCTTTAAATACTGATGTTAGTAATTGCGAAGAAACAGAAACTATGAATTGTGATGAAAATGACGCGTGTGGGTATGCAGCAGCTTATAAATATGATCATTTAAAAACAAATAAACGAGCATTGCAGGGGTGGAGGAAAAGAAAATATCAAAAAGCTGAAGCTGAGTTATCGCAGTGTTTACCTACCGCAAACGAATCTAATAGCGATGAAAACCTTGAATCCCATTTTGATTATTGTAATAAAATTTTAACTGAAAATGGTCCTTATTTTACTGATGAAGCCGAATTTGAAACGTGGTTTCAACAGTGGCAAGACAATGTACTAGCCGTCAGAACTTATGTTCAGGAACGAATTTTGGCCAGAGAAAAATTATCAAACACCGTAAACTCGTAATTTAATTGTATATTTTTGTATAGAATGTTTTTTTATTTATATATAATAAAAAAGTTTGACAAACTCTGGTATATTATTCTTTTATATTCTGTTTGGCGTATTACGAAATAACAAATTTGAACTTGTTTGTACGTTACTTTTATTCGAAATATTTGTATAGATTTGCATCAGTCTATGTAGTAGTGTATCGTTTGTTGAACAAAATGGAGATTAATTCTTTACTGATTTTATTTGCATCCATTTCTTTTATATTATTTTTATTTAATGTGTTTAGAATGCTTTATATTTTGTGTATGTACCCCGAAAGGTGGATAAGTTAGTGTGAGTGAGTTATAAAGTTTTGTGTAGTGTATTTATGTGTTTAGACTTCTGTTTCGAAAACCAAGGAGCCGGCTACTTCAAGAATTTTTATAAGGTCAGTGTTAGTGTGTTATTAAATAGAATTTCTACTTGTCATTACTGTTTTAAATGCATTATTAAAAAAAAAAAAACAAAGTCAGTAGGAACTAAATTGTTGGCACTAGTGCCAGGTATTAATGAGTTTCAATTGTACTCAACGTTTTAGATTCGTAATCGTAATGTAGCTACATATACTTCCGTCAACCAAAACCCGAAAAATAGTAAAGCAATTAAGCATCCATCATATTGAAAGTTCAAAAGAACCTTTAATCGTTTTTTCCCGAAATAATTGCTATATATTTATCAGAATACTTGCAATGCCTAGAATGGGATAAGTAAATGTTAAACTTATTATCCTTGTATTGCCAAATCATCATTGTTCGAATGTAACGAATTTAATTTGGATTAAAAATTGCAATTTAGTATGTCATTTGCAAAGAACATTATATACCTATACTGCTATATTTATTATGTAACAAATTAGAATTTAATTTTCATAATAAAATCTTTTATTTATTTCCTATTATTTATGTTAGGACAGAGTCCAACTTTGTGTTAAACTTGAGGCACCAGCTATAAGTGTTCACATTTTATCTATGACAGGTATTTAAGATTTCTCTGTTTGGTGTTGTGCTGAAGTATAAAAACTCAGTGAATCAGAATAGTTTAATTTAGAGCAACAACTTTCTTAAAAAATGATTTAATATTTTTGCTAGCACAACTTATTTCTACTTATTGTTGAGATTAAAACTTTAAGTATATACCTACTTACAATGCATGTAGCGGGTGAGGTCGATGGTTTGCCTGTTACCGGTGTTGAACCCGTCGTATCCACATCTTGTTTGTTGTTCCGGTGATTTGCACCTGCTGACGGGGTGTGGTCCAGCAGACAGCCACTTTCCATTTTTACATTCATATTGTACTTGGTTCATTACAGTCTACCAGTGACGTTAAACCTGTGTGTAAATCACTTACATGTTACGTAGGGTTTAACTAACTTGAATTCATTAAACTGCACCTCCCTTTTAAATTACAGAATATATTTTTATCAAATATGTTTTACTGAAAGAGAAAAGCTGTAAAGTTCAAGTTGACAGGTGTAAATTTAATCGAAGTATTTATAGCTGATAAACTCGTAATTTAACCTAGAATAATTAGTAAGTTTTTAAGTAAACGGATATGACTTACGTAGGCGCAAATTGCACCTCCGGTAAGCTGAAGCTGAGGGTGACGATGCACCATGTTGTTTTTCTCGTGGTTGTACAAACGTAGATACTTCCCTCGTTTCGTTGCATGTCGCCCAGCTTATCTGAATCTTGTCACGCCAAAATAATTGTTATTAAAAATTAGTCCTTAAAGTATACAAATAGCGGATACGTGACAGCGGTGACATCTAGCAGCAGATAAGCAAAACGCGAAACCATTCGAGTTCCTCGAACCGCTTGCAACGGCGGTCGGATTGTGCTCGCACAAAAAGACAGAATCAGGCATCAGTCTCGAGTCTAGACTACCCGTAAAGTGTAAATTATACCGTGCTGCTTACTGTGTGGTGGTTGTGGATTCAGAATTCAGATCCACTCACCGCGATAACAAATGCGACGGTGGACGAAGTATTTATGATTTGCTTTCGAATTGTTTTTTGCTTCCGTTGAATTAATTATTTTAATAAATGTAGAACGAAACAATGGCAACGATTTAGCAGTCGCCACAGTTCAAGACTTTTCTTTCTTAAAGTTTTATTTGCTTGTATCATGCACTTTAATTATATTAAATTATTACTTTCTGGTGTACTTACCGCAATTTTGAAAATATATACTAACATTTCGCGAAACTACTACTGTTATCTCAGGCGCCGTTCTCGGTGACACGGACTTATTATTTCTGCATCACATTCAACAACTCTTACTTTTTTTTCACTTTGCTCCAGCTATTTAAATTATTCAACCATTTTTGGTAAAAATCTTTTATACATGTACAGTGATTATGCAATTAATTGTAAGATTAATTTTAAAGAAAAATGAATTTCATGATTAGTTTCACTTTGTTTTTCTTTTGTTTGTACGTTCACTGATAAATTAATGGGAACAAGAATAATTCTAGAACATAACTGTATTAAATATCTTTATTTATAATTTAACACTAACTGAAATTAATTCCCTTAAATTCTTCGGTACATCAATATATATTTTCTAAATTAATTATTGAAACCATATGGACGGAGTACGTTTCTATATAGAAACGTGTGATAATATTTAAAATAAGTTCTTTTCCTGCGAAACTTTAGCGTATACTTGGTCATCGAAGCATAGGTGCTAAAGAGTTCAATATATTTGCAATATCGGTACTTTCGTGAAGAATGACATTTAAATAATTTAAATGGTACAATTAAAATCTAGTTTTATGGGTAAACCATATCGTCTTCAATAAATGCAAATTTTGCCGCTGGCGCGACCATTTTATAGTTGTGATATCTAAGAAAGTTATTCAAAAAACCATATATCAGAGTTTATACACCACCCATTAACTTTGTATGAGAAATATGGTGATTTACGATGCAGATATCATTGCATTATACATAAAGGTGTTAAAGTAGTAATCTACCATTATCGGTGTTTATCTACGTTTGAACTTTAATTGTATGTGGTTATGATTATTTCTTATGTTAAGGTAGAGGTAGTTAATCATTTTCTGCTTAAAAACTAATTAAACCATTTACAATTCAGTTAATAGCTTCAGTGAAATAAATCGGTTGTTTAGAATTCAATTACAATTAAGTTTGTATTGTTTACTTAAAGAGGTATAAATATTTAACACAAAAGTAATATAAGAATAATAAAACTTCTGAAATGCATGTTTAGTGCACGACAAGTATTCCTTAGTTGAACTTGTTATCAAGACTTCTAATCTATGCTACTGAAATAATTTCGGGGTTCTTGTGAGGAAATCATAAAATAAATATAATTTAATCTCGTGGGCGGTACACAGAAAAGCACTTCATTACTCATGTGATAGTCTCACCCGTACAAGAATCGCGTGTGTACGAAACATACACACACACTTACCCACCCGCCGTTCCGTTGCAAACTTTTTGCAGGAAATTTGTCGAGTGACCGGCCAGACATGCAACGAGATTGTTCTTTGTCACGGTTTTTTGTGGCCGTAGTTTTATTGGCAGACGGGTATTAAGATATGTGGAGCAAGATAGTGCAATTATACCATGTAATTAAACGAAAAAGAGAAAGAAAAATGGAAAATGATAAGCACAGTATTGTAGCCATGGTTCGTTGCTGAACACTGCATAATTTTACGCGGAACGCAGAAAAAATCTTATTTAGCAATAACGGTGGGTTACGCAGAAGGCTTGTGAAAAACTTGTAATGTTTCTAAGTAATAGAAATGCAGTAATTTCTTGTTAATTCTAACAAGTTGGAGGTCTTAATGGAAAAAGTTGTAGCTTCTTACCATTGCTCAAACCAGATAATTAATTCAAAGGAAAATAAACGTCATCTGGATATTGATTTACTTTGATTTTGATTCATTACAGTTGTCACGCTCTGTTAAATTGCACGCACAAATTAAAATTACTCTCTTTCATCTGTTGTAACAAATATAACATGTGTAATGTTACACAGATTTTATTATGATTTTTGCTACCAAATGCCAAAAGCAATAAATTATTTTAATGCACCATAAAAGTTTCATATTAAATTGCTTATTGTTTAGAATATCAAAACAGTAAGTGCAAAATACAAAACCTACCTTCATACATGCAATTCTTATATGTAATACTTTACACAACAGGAAGTAATTTCCAATTGCAGCCAGTCCCGATGATATAATTATTTACATTCAAAGTAAAGCTGCAAGTATGTTTATTTCGGCCGGTGGATAAAGTTGCGAGAATAGTAGACAAATCGCAGCATTTAGCGTGGACTCGGCCGGCATCTTCTGCGTTTGAAGCGCGCGCGACTCTCCGCGGCTTCCCTTGATGTTAAATTGAAACGGCATGTCGCTGAATTGCGGGATATTTTTACGCAAACGGACACACAATGCGCAAACAGTGTTCTGTGCTTCGATGAACCGTAAATTATTCCTCTAGCAAGTACCGACGTTACAAATGGATGACCACAAATAAATTTTACTTGTCCATCATGACATTTTTATAAGGATTTATCTCTTCTGTGTCTACCTACTTTAAAATTTACTTTGCTCACTATTGACAATAACATGTTTTACGCAGCTATATCTCGCATCATACTAGGAAATTTAAACTTAAAAATCGCAATTGTTTATGCTGTTAGCAAAGCGAAACGTTGTTAAGAAATCATTTATTGCAAAGTTGTTAAAATTGTGCAAGACGAATGAATGTTTAGCTGAAGTGCGTCTGATGTTCAGGCTTGACACGTGAGGGCGCTGCCGCGGCACGCTGTAATTATCCTGTCTCCGCATTATCCGAGCAGCCGCGAGATCCGGATCACTAACGCGTCTTCATCCCGCATCACGCACCCGAACCTGTAATTATGCAAAGTGAACTGTTATCGCATAACGCCAACGATGATTGTTTGTACGCTTTCCTGTTTACTACCAGTGCCAACGAACAGAGCCACAGTGTAATTGTTTCGAAATTTATAACGAACTGAAGAAAGAAAAATCCAAGACGTATAAATTATTTTCGCAAATGCAGAAGGCGACGAAAAAATGTAACCAAGTCAACGATAACAAAATGTTGTTGTGACAACAACACCTTTTCGGTCAGTCAAAATCTAAATTTTTCAATTTGGTCTTCATGTTCTAAATTAAACATTAAATTTGTGTAAATTTCGGTATTCATCAAAATTCGTTGTAAATAAATCACCAGGAATTAAAATCTACAAAATATGGCTTGCGGAGACGTTCAGAGAAGAAGATGTATTTTGGACAAGTTGAAGAAGTTGGTGGATACAATGGACGAGTTTGTCATTAATCCGTGCTGCCAACCAAACTGCTGTGATCCATGCTGCGACCCATGCTGCATGCCGCCACCGCTGCCTCCATGTCCGCCGCCTCCCTCGCCGTGCTGCCCACCCATGATCGAAATCTACGACCCATGTCCCAAGCCCGCGATTCCTCTAGCCTGTCCCGGGCCCATCACGCCACTCGATCCCGAGACGCCCGTGCCGCACGTGGCAGCACCCACGAACCCGTGCGGCGGCGTGTGTATTCCCATCGTGGCTCCGCAACCCGTGCCGTGCATCCCGCTGGCGGCCGACTGCGGCAGCGGCATGCAGCCCTGCGTGCCCTGCAACCCACCGCAGATGATGGTATGTTACCGACGAGGCGGCTGCAAACCAAGACGTGGTGGTGGCGGCGGTCGCGGTGGCGGTGGAGGCGGTGGTGGCGGCTGTGGCGGCGGTGGTGGCGGCGGCGGTGGAATGTGTCTACACTCGTGCAAATCACGAGAACTCCGTGCTGGTATCCTCTACGTTGGTTGCGATTGTGAAAAGCGAAATGGTCTTCAAGATCAGTGTCCAAGAACGGGTTGCCAAGGGTCACGATTGTGCTGCTACGATCCACCGGCCTGTTGTCCAAGCAAGTTTTCAGGCGGCAAGCATTTGGATGTGGGTGGCTACAGTGGTGGTGGTGGCTACAGTGGTGGTGGCTACAGTGGTGGTGGCGGCGGCGGAGGCACAATGCGCGCTGAGTATTTATGTTTCCCGGCCTATTTCAAGATGCCACCGTGTGCACCAGATACGTGCCCGCCTATGAGTCCATTCGGTGGACCGATGCCTTGCAATCCTTTACCTTGCCCGAATGCTGGTCCATGCCCTACATGCGAGGATTGTTGCCCGATGCCACAGTGTTGCCCACCGGTGCCCACGATCCCGTTACCGCCTTGCCCTCCTGTGTGTGTGCCTGCACCGCCGCAGGTCATCCCTACGCCGATCCCACTGCCTGTGCCCACTGCTGTGTATCCCATGATGCCCAACGCACCTCCCTGCTCGCCCTGTACAGGGCCAGGATGCCCGCCTCCGAACTGCTGCGCCCCGTGCGGCCTTCCATGTGGCCCTCTCTGCTAGTCATACTCGCCATACTCCTTACACCACACTCTTACTGCATCGTGACACAAGAGGAAGGTTAATCAACGATGTTCGTGGCAAAAATATTTATTTTGTATTTGTTGTTTTAATTTTTAATTTTTTTGATTCGCGGATTAACATAGTTTATGGTCTTTCAAGAATATGTTAAGTACAAACTAATACATCGGATTATCTCTTCCTTTAATATCATGTTGCTTCCAACAATTTTAAACGTTAAACTATTATTATCTTTATAAGTGTTTATTATACGTATACTAATAATAATGTTTTATCTGTCTTGATTATATATCTGATCTGTCTAAATAAAATATCAATATTAATATTTGCATTTTATTATAATGTCAATACAATGAGTATTTGTCAATTATGACATTTAAATTTAAACAAAATCGAAATAAAAACATTCTCTACTAGCAACACATTCAACATGTCAAAATTTCAGTGAACATTTTTCAATCAGTCATTATCAAAATTTCAGTTCATTAATATCTTCATTTTTCAAAATTCCGGTTGATTAAAATCTTCGGCTATCAAAATTCTAGTAAATAAATTAACTATTTAGCATGACCACTAATGAAATATCCTATGGCAACAGAAACGGATTACAGGATGAGATAAAGAAAGTAAAAATTTATGGACATAATACTACCTCTCATTCAGCTCCAGTTTCAACTCCATTTATAAAATCCGCAAAAAATGATCATCCCAACATATTCCTTTGCTTCAAATCACCGAAACTTGCAGAAGGTAATTTATTCATACTTCCTTTGATTTCTATTTACCATAGGCTTTATTTCGCTTGTAGATAAAGAGAAAAAAGATAGAGTTGAGGGAAAGATTAAAAAAACTGTAAAACGTTCAAAGTCCCGCGAGTTACGCGGAGGAATTCTTTACGTAGGTTGTGATTGTGATCGTCGAAATGGTCTTCAAGACCAGTGTCCACGTACCGAATGTCGAGGATCTCCTGCATGTATGACAGTTCCACCATCTTGTGGGCCAAGCGAATTTTCCAATAACAAACACTGGGCCAAGCACTACGAAGATAGTCGTAAAGCACGCGCAGAATTCATGAAGAAAGCCGCAGCGAGAAAACTAAAGAAAGTAGAGAAAAAACATGATTATGAATGTTTTCCAGTTGATCAGCTGATGCTAGCTGGAAAGTCGTGTCCCATTTGTGAAAGACCTATTGATGGATGTCACGAAAAAACATCTGAGGCTTTTGCTGTTGTTCCGGTTATTGTAGATTATCGTACAGTCTGCTAACATCAACAACATCAACACGAAAATTATATTTAAGAGAACAAATCTAATCATTACTTTAAATACTAAAATCTTACACCCCGGTTTTGTTTACATCTTCATACGCATGGAAGATTAACCATTAAAGTTAATACCACTTATAATAATATTGAATTTACTGTCTAATTTTTTTTATAATTAATGATCTATTTAAAAATATGTTAAGCCCAAACCAATAAATCAGCATAATTCATTTCCTTTATAATTCAACCACAGTTTTGATATTTAATATTACTGTACACTTTATAGAATAAAATATATTGAAAACAAAAATGATATTTTGCAATCGATTTATTCAATATTTGTTGATACTTTGTTTAAATAGATTTCGGTAAATGGTATACGAGACCAGAATCATATCATTGCCCAATTAAGATTTTTAGAATAACATTCAAAAAATTTGTTCTGAACTTACAAAAGGAAAATGGTTGTACTCAATTAATTCGTATCTTCAATTATGTTTCAAATTATAATTGTAGGTACTATTATTCTACATCTTTTTGATTCCAATGAAATTTACTGTATCTCGTTTATTTACAAAGATATGACTAAAATCCCTAATAGGCCTTCAAATAATCTCACAGTTACTGTTGATGAATTGTTCCCAAAAACTAATAATTCTTAACATAAACATAATACCTCGCTTACATATATGTATGTACGGGAAGTAAAAATGATATAATTTAAAATATACATATGGCGAATTTAACAATTTTCCTTTGTATGATTTTATCTGGGCCAAACGTTATTATTCTGGGTTCGTATTTGTGCTTGAAGTGGAAACACCAGCTGACAAAGTACAGGCCCCAATGAAAAAAACGATAACTATATAAGAACCGCAGTGGTAATTTTAGTGTGGTGTGTTAGAATTAAGTTACATGTAATGTACAGATTAAAATTGTGAAGAAATATATTTTATCTTGTGCACGTGTGTTTAACTGTCACTTCGAGGAGAACATGTCACTCATGACAGTTCATAAAAAATTAATAAAACAAAAGTGCAATAAAAACATTCGAAATCACTAGCAACATCAAACATCTAGACATGTCAAAATTTCAGTGAACACATTCGGCCTTTCATTTTCAAAATTCTAGTTCATAAATACTTTTAGATTAATTAAATTACAAAATTCTAGTGAATTAAACTGTTTTGGCTTTTAAAATTCAAGTAAAACTATTTCTTGTCCATTATGACGAATCTTCCTCCAGGTTTGGTTCCTCCTGGTAAATCCGAAAATTTGCCAAACATCCTTTTATGCTTTAGATCCTTGAAATCTTCAGACGGTAACAACATTTTTCCATTAGTAATTATTCTAGCCTAAATTATTTTTAATCTATAGATAAAAGTAAGAAAGATAAAGCAAGTACTGGTGATGAAAAAAGCAAGAGAAATAAGAAACGTTCAAAGTCCCGCGAATTACGTGGAGGAGTTCTTTACGTCGGTTGTGAATGTGAACGACGAAACGGTCTTCAGGATCAATGCCCACGTTCCGAATGTCAAGGAGCTCCTGAATGTTTGACACATCCTCCTACTTGTGGACCTAGTGAATTTGCCCAAGGTAAACACATTATCAAATACTACGAACAGCTCAAGAAAGAACGCGAAGAGATGGCAAAGAAAATGAATAAGGAAACAGGAGGAGGAGATCAAGGGTCTGGAAAGAAAGGAAATGAAAAAGCTGATTATGATTGCTTCCCGTTGGATCAGCTGATTCAGGATGGCATGCCGTGTCCTATTTGTGATAGACCCATGGATGGATGTCACGATAAAGGTGATAAACCTAAAGATGTGACAATTGGTCCGATTATTATAGATTTTCCTGTCGATTGTTTGTGTTGTCCTGGGGCCAGTTAACACCAATACATCAGCAAACTTAAATTTATGGGTACTTGCAAATATGTCATTAGTTTTATATTGTTTGATTACGAAAATATAAGTATAATTATATTTCTATCAGAATGTTTTCCTCATTTTAGACTTAAGAAAATTAAACAAGATATAAATAATAAATGTGTCAACCACGCTTTTTGCCCATTCTGGGTATGGCAGCTCTTCATACAGAAACATTTTAAAGTTGATAAAATTCTCAGAATTTAGAAAATTATAAAGACTTTTGGATTAAGTTCTGTAACATATTTTATTTAAATGTTTCGAATTATTCTACATAATTCTTCATCTGGAACTTAATCCAAAAGCATTTGTAATTAGATGCATTTTATTTTATTAAAAGAACAACACAATAATTCATGTAATTGTTCTGATTATTATCGATTAATTTTGACATTTTTTTCATATATTCAATATTCTGTTTCCATATATGGTTAATGTGATTTGTATGGTATGTAGTTAACAACATATATCTCCTACGACAATAATTATTTGACATAATGGCTGGCAGAGACAAATATCTAAAGAGAGACGAGACAGTCCCAGCAAAATTAAGTGTGATAGAAGTTCTGCGCCATCTATGAATAGAGCACCCGAACTAAGGCGATATTTGAAATGAAAATGCGGGAATTTAATGAAATTCAAATTTCAAAGCACTAAAAATAATAAAATATAAATTCATGTATACAAATTTATTTTTCAATTAATGAATACTTATATATCTTTACAAATTTATATAGCTTTTTCTTAAACGCCGTTTGGAAGGACGTTTCTTCCAAATGCAAACTACACACTCGCATGTGTGTAAGTGCAGCGTCCGACTTGCCTTCCAGCAGCACCGAAATCCCCTAATTTTGCATCCACACGTTACATAAACTTGGGTTTTTTGGTAAGCAGAACAAGGAAATGTCAGGATGACCCACACTTGGAACAGTGCCCCTTTTGGTCTTCATGTTCTGAAACAAATTTATTATATCAAAATAACAATCTTTTATTAGATTATATGAACAGCCTATTTTGTTAAATCGGTGAAAATAAATTGTTAAACTGCTTAAAAATATACAAACCAATCGAAAGTTCAAATTTAAATAAAACTTTGAAGGAACATGCAAATGCTCTAACAATATTTTAGATAATAACAAAGAAAGTAATAAATTAAAAATGCTTACCTTTCAAGTAAATTGAATCACTTCACTAACTAAACACAAAACTTTAGATATTTGTCTCTGCATAAAACACAAAGTAACGGTAACGGTTTCAATGTTTCAAACGTCAGTTTCAAATTTCAAATCAACTGTTTGTGCGGCCACCTACTAGTTGTAGTTATTAACCAAACGCTACAGCATTTCCATCTATGTTTAGAGCACCCGAAATAATCAAAAACTTCTATCACAAGAAATCCTATACTACTGTCAGCCCCCTGATGGCTGGTACCTGGTACCACGAGCTCTGTTTTCAGATGTTTTAGTGCTGTTTCAGGGCTGTATAATGTTCTAAAATTATTTTATAAGAAAATACTTCAATAACAGTACTTTTATTCGAAGCATTTTTTATAAAATAGATTTAGATTTAGAACATTGTAGACCGCTATAACACATTTCTTAGAATAACCACAAACAGAGCTTGTGAATTCATTTCCAACATATAATTGAATTGAAGAAAATAATTTTCAAATTTCAAAATTGTACCATTTTTCAATATTAGAATCATTGTAGACACCAAAAAATTTGAGTAGTTAACTATTTGAAACGTCTTCCAAAATTTAATGAAAAACAATTCTATCCTTTTAAAAGAGTTTACGCAAAAATAAATTGTTAAAATCTAAGACTAAGCACAATCTAAATAAAATAAATTTTACTCCTAAAACCTTAATAAAGTAATAAAGAAATAAGTCTATATACGTATTTCGATAACAAAGTTATCATCGTCAGTAGAAGCAAAAGGGATAAAATAAAGATCAATATCAATTTGTAAACCAAAGCTAGTGACTAAGATTGAAGATTGAATCAATCTTGACAGCACGTTAAATTGAACATTAGTCTAGCTCGATATAGGGCCCTATTGACCCCACATTCCTAGAGCAGAATTACAATGAAAAATAATTCAAAATTTTAAAATTTTGTTTTGAAGTACTTGCAAATTTTTATAGAAAAATTTGATCGTAGTAACATTTCCAGTAACAATGGCAATAAACAAATTCCTATCATAATAACAAATTTGTTGTGACAACCTCATTCCTTCTTTTCGATTCCTGCTGCACGCACGCTTGCTGTCGCGTTGCTCTAAATTATCCGTTACTTTTTGTGATTTCATTAGTGAAGTAAATATGGCCAACTTCCCGTGCTGTCCTCCTTGCGGTCCTCCCCAGTGCAATCCTTGTGGTCCTTGCCAGCCCTGTTTCGGGTCCGTCAGTCTACCGACTCCTGCCCCGCAGTCCTGCCTTGATCCTTACAGTCTGACTCCTTGCTGCGGCCCTATCCCTTGCGAACCGCCACAAGTAAGAATATCTTGATTCTATTTAGTTTTCAGTAACATCATTTTCTTTTTAAATTCCGTAGATGATGGTAGCTTACAGACGACCATATTCAAGAATCCCTGGAAAGGAGGAGTATCAATGTTATCCATGTTACTTCAAACTTCCTAAACCGTGTAACAATATTTGTTGTCCTCCTAAACCGTTTAATCCATTGCCTCCGTGTAATCCTTAATTAAGAAAAAAATATTGTTTTATATTTGGATTATACTTGAAGGAATAGTTGTAAATTATGTTGTGTCAATAAAACCAATAAATTGTTCTTTGTATTTTCATTTATGAAATCGTGATTTGCAGTCGTTGCAATTTTGTTGGCATTAAACATTCGTGACATTTTGAAACATCGATAATGAGCTCATTTGCTGTTAACTCTTAAGATTAGCGGCTATAGTTTTTATTGACTGTCATTAAAAAAATATACGACCAGTCATTTGAATAGAGTATATGTACTTGAATTTTGTGACTTTTATATCAATTATAAATGAAAAATAACAAATTAAGCAAAAATACTTGCTAAAGTTTAATGTTGACAAGAGATTTTGATCATTTAACTAACAATATTTCTGTTCTTGTGAACAATCTGATACGCTTATATTTTCGTGAGGATGGATGGATACATGTGCAGAATTATAGTATTTGAATTATGCGAGAGGAAAAAAGCACACATACATACATACAGACATCATGGCGAAAATAGTAAAATCGTATTGTAGGGAACCTAAAACGTGCTTATTCATTGAAAACACACTACCCAAAAACACGAAAAACAATACCTCCCTTACCTAGAGGTAGGTAGGTGGTAAAAACACGGTTAAATTTTATTATTCAACAATTTATGTTATTTGAGATAATAAATATAATAGTATATTATGATACAAGTGTATAAGTAAGCTTTTAAAGCACGTACGACGAGTTTAAGAGCACGACGCGAAGCGGAGTGCTTTTAACGTCGTTAGTGCTTTGAAAGCACTTATACACGTGTGTCATACGCTATTTTTTATTATACCTGCATCATATTCTGAAAAAAACTGAAAAGCAACATTTTGATTTTGTTAATTTTACGCGTGTGTGACGTTTGACGTATATCGTTTACATGGAGTTTGGTTAGTATTTATTGTTTACGTTTACAGTTTTGACAGATATTAACAGTTATTATTTGTGTTGTTGCTTAGCAACCTTTAAAGCACGGCGTGTTTTAATCTTGCGTTTGTGAAGGCTGTAGCGTGTTTTAAACACGGATTATGATGCAGGTATAATAAAAAAGAATTAAATTTCATAAATCTTGCATTCGTGTAGACCATGGAAACACTTAAAAATTTTAAATTTTTTATGAAATGTGACATATATCAATCATATTGTGATTATGAAATAGTTTTCTTAGTGAAATATGTGTCAAAAAATTAAATAAATATACGAAAGAAAATAAAATTTCTTAAATATAAATAGAAAATAAACAAACAAAAAGGTATTTTTCTGTATCATCAAATACTATAAAGCCCATGTCCCATCTGTATGATTTGCCTGATGAAAGATGAAACTCTAGCGGTGAACGATGAAATACGATTTAGAGGTGTCACACTTGGATGACAAAAATCTTATGAAAATGTTCTCTTCTTCAGATTATTCTGTACATACGTCACTTATTTGGACATAACCTGTGCGTTGATGGAAAACAAAAATATTTCATATTGTTTGTAGATATTGTAAATTGATCTAAGATAAGCATTTATTACGTACTTAAAAATTACTATGGATTGAATAAATCTCATGAAATATTTATTTTAACATCAGTTTATTCAATATATACAACATACACAATAAAATTAGAAGGAAACATAAAACAAAGATCAATATGAACTATGAACTGGGGGGCTAGCTTTTTATTGTACAACAAATTAAGATCACTAGATAAAAAAAGCTTACAGAATTTTTTTAAAGCCAAGGAACTGGATGTTTTAATTTGTCTCCTGTAACCAATTGATTTATCCCGTTTTTGGCGTCTAGCTAAACAACAAAACAAAGTTTTAATATAAAATATTTCATAGCTAATAAATTTATAAACTACTTACCTTCAGAAATCTCATTTTAAAATTTCACACTTGTATTAAAAATGTAAACACAAAAACTTAACCTCAATAAACAAAGTAATCGTGCACTTAAAAAACCAAACTAAAAGAAAATTAACTAAATAATGAATACCTGTATTGTTAAACTAAATAGAATACTACACAAAATAATAATAATGAAAACGAATGACATAAACTATAAAGGGGAATGAACATAGATTTAAATTCTTCATCGTGAAACCAGTAACAAATGGTTTCATCGCATTTAGTCGATTGAAATAGAAATAATTCTATTTTCATCGTGAAGCTGCCTGGTTTCATCGTTCATCAGGCAAATCATACAGATGGGACATAGGCTTAATGTACCGTTTAAGAGCTGTATTGGGCGGAAGGTTATGTGCTGCCCACATCATATTTTCATATTATCTAGATATTATATATTTCATATAACATGAAAGAATAGGTTACTTTCTATAGTATTTAGATATGTAGAAATATTTACATTGATAGAAAAGCAATTATAACAATCTTAATAAAGGTGAATTTGAACGAAGAATAATTAAAATGTGTCAATGTTTGCAAATTTAATTTTCAATGAAATCTCTGTCCCCAGAAATCCAGTTGATAAGCGCATATTAGTTTGGTTGAGATTACAATTTTTCATTATTGTAATCAGTGCATTGTTGTAATCAATACACTGTTATAGTCTACATATTACTGTAATCATTTATTCAAAAATTATTTTAATATATCAGATTTTTTTGTATAAATTAAGATTCTAAGAAGCCAGTGGCAAGAATAAATAATAAACTAGTTAGTAACAAGAAATTTCTCCAGTAGAATTATTACAATTTTAAAATGATTTGTCAGTAATCTACCGCTGAAAATGCTGTTTGAAACTGACATATTACTACTGCAATCGCTGAATTAATACCGAGTCTTAAACAAAATGCAAATCGTATTCACTATTTATTATTTATCACCTTTGAGATTCAATTCCTTGCAATTCTCAGCGCTGTAGCTGTCGTATCTGTGTCAGTGATTGATAAACGCCAGTATGTAAATGTAAATGAAACAGGGGTGTGTAGGATCACAACACGGCGTGCCAATGAACATGGGTAGCCACAGATCAAGACATTGGCGGCGATCGAGATCTTATCGCGAAAAGTGCAGCTTCTGAGCAAGAACTCAGATGCAGAGCAGCAAAGTTGTTGTCGAGTCGTGTGGGTTGGAGATTAGATTAGTGCTGGACACACGCAAATTGCGTAAATTGATTTTAGTTGCTGCTAACTCTTGCATTTAAACGGGCTTTAATTCAACACGCTGGATTTATTACCGCTCAATCATGTCTTCATTTTAGAAGCACTTACATTTATTTGACACCTATTTTTTAAAGACATTTACAGTAAAATATGTTTAAAATAAACTGATGAACCAACACATAACTTCTCACCTAAACAACTTCTAAATGGTGCAATCTACTACTACAAAAATTGTGTTCTACATCTTATTATTTATGACAAAATTTACCATAACTAATCAGCTTGTAATTTCAATATCCTCGTTCTAAATATGAAATTTAAAAATGCTATTGCCATCTGAATCTAATGTGGACGTCACAAAAGTTCCCGAAAATTTTAATTCTTAACTTAATCGGTGCAACATCTTTTTATATACAGGGTATTTCATAACGTACGGAAAATATTTAAAATGTAGCTAGAAGGGCCCAAAAAAATGTCTTTTCTCTAATAAACTTTTGGCAAAAACTCAATAACAAAAAAATCATAGCTCATTAAAGTTGAATCAATTAATGAGCAGTCGTTACAAACTACGGCAGTTCATTATATTTTAAACGGAAACTGGGAATACTTTAAATTTAGTCAAAAAATTAATAATATTGTATTATTATAAAAGTTAGGGCTATTTATATATTTCATTCATTGTTCAAAAATTGCTGTCCACATGGTTGAGAGCCAAATAAAAACAAAAACACAATTGGAAAACATGTTATCGCTGAATTTAATTTAAATTTCAATTCTTTGAACGTCAGAGTATAATAAGTTAAGTGCAAAATGGTTAATACTTTCAGTAACGAGGAATATGTAGACATGATTATGGTTTATGGAATAAGTTCATTAATTAATAGTTATTTGTCAAACTAGAGAGGAAAGCGTATCTTTTTCCCCCTCGAGTTCGAAGTTTGCCTCATGAGCGCAGCGAGTGAGGCATTTCGAACGAGAGTGGAAGAAGAGCTTTCCTCTCGTGTTAGACACAACATTTTTTTCACGACATGTTTCTAAAAACGATTTGTTCGGACCTAAAATACACTTTGAGAACACAAGTGACAGACTGACAAGTTAAAAGTTAGGTTATCAGACACAAGGTGGTGCAGTAGTGTTGCCAATGAACTAATCTTAAATATCTTTAATAAGTTGTCAAATTTGTGATTAAATAAGAAAAAGAAAAATATAAGACATAATTGTAAGACAATTTAAAGTATGTATATCACCAAAATAAGGATTTTCAATAAAAATAGGAATTTATTTATAATTTTTATAATATATTTTTTATAAATAACATTTATATTGGTAGCACTTCTATATTTTCCTCTCTAGAGAGGAACAACACATTTTCCTCACTATTTCGGGAGAGGAATGGTGGGGTTTCGTACCATGTCGTGAAAAAAAAGATTTTAACAATTCACTGCTTCTGGCATTGCTGTTGGGTGCATAATTTAAAATTAAAATAACAGCAAATTGTCAGATTTGAAAGAAACATATTTCCAAGATGGAAACAAAAAATAAGGATTAATTTTAGCGGTATCCAATAGGTGGGCGTAAATTTAAAAAAGTATTCTACGTACCTCAAAACGTGCTTGTCCATTGAAAACTCACTACCGAAAATAATTTCTCGAACCTGTGCGTGTGATAATGCCTTGATTTATTAATATTTTATGTATCGTAAAGTCTTGGATGGAGCACATTAACTATATAATTTACGACAGTAATTTTAATTTCGATTAATTTCTTTCTTTTTTCTATAAGAATAAATAAGAAACTGTCGACAGAGAAATATCAAGTGATAGTTTTATGATTTTATACTGAAAGGATCAGATGACGCAACGGCATTCAAGAGAATGAATACTGTAGAATTATCTGTGAATAAAGTACTCGCAACATGCAAGAAATTTGCATTTTTATCTATTGTTCAAAGCAATATTTTGTAGAAAATAGAAGAAATGTGCGGTGACAAACAGCATTTCTAAAAATTATAGCGGTAAAGTTGCAAGAGATTCCTTTCGAGATATCTGGCTGAAATTCTGGAAAAGAAAAGCTTGTCGTTTCTTTGAATTGGTGCACTTGAAATTGTAATTTCGCCAGTGGTACTTACGGGAAATAATTACAGAAATTACTTTTAAAAATAATCACATTTAATTGCTGGTTTACGTACGTTCAGTTGGCAACGTGCGCAATTATTAAAGCTGCTTTTTGCTCTGTGAATGCATTTAAAAAGTAACGTTTTTCATTTGTCTGCTATCGAACAAAAAACGAAAGTCTGAATATTTAACCGGCGAGCTACTGTTTCAAGCGACATGTGTAGTTCCAGTAATTAACATACGAATAATTAAAATAATGGTGAACTAATTTTTGCTACTCTTTTTGTACCTCCAAGTAATGGACATTTCCTCTGTTTACTTCTCTTATTTCCCTCTTTCAACTTTACACTTTTTAATCGAATATAAATAGACATAGGTATCAGGAAGCTACCTAGCTAAATATTAATGCAGTTTCAAGGAATTCCTGAAAATTAAACTTCTTTCCTTAATAATATTTTAATATCAGAAACATACTCAGACAGGTGAAAATTAAAAAAAAATATATATTTTCGAATAAATACTCGTAAATTATGAGAATAGGACTAAATTTTTTTGATTATAGCATATTTTTCAGTTGGTACGAAAACATTTGGATTGGGCTCGTAAACAGTAAAATACTATATCACCACTGATTTCTATATAACACTAGATTGGGCATAGGCCATATTCTGCCATCTGAGAGCGAACCCAATTGAACGGGTGAAATTGAGGTTTTGTGACACTTTTGTAAAGTAAAGTGCGCAATCTGAAGCTTTGCCTTCACTTTCTCTACACCGCGCTCGCCACCACCTCTCTTTAGGTCATACCACGAAGTATATACCCATTACAAGAGAGACAGATTTTTAAATATTGAAGTATCACATAACCTCAATTTTGACCATTATGGTGGCGTTCAATTGGGAACGCACCGTAGCGGCTTATTCCCAATCTAGTGTTATATAGAAATCAGTGTATATCACCCTCTACTTTTCCACCATACATTTTTCTTTAAATTTTTATTAATATCCACAGTTCACACCCATACTTTACTACTAATCTAATATATTCATTGCTAAATTCCCATAGAATACCTAACGTTTCTGATAATATAAATGTGTAACAACTTCGTGAACATTCTTAGAACAACGTTATAGTACAAAATGATAATTACGCAGTAAATTTTATATGTAACCCGTGTCTGTGTCTAATTATAATGTATGCACGATTGTAAGTAAGACATCACCCGTCGGTGGAACAGTGAACAGTGCATAGTAAATCATATGAAATGTAGACCATTCATCTTGTCAAATTTGACTTACGGCCGTCGGTGTCCGTTGCTGTTGCCACCTGAACGCAGTCGTAATTGTAGCCTGCCGCCAACTTCACAATGCATTTTTTATTCATTTATTTACGCGCGAAGGGCGGCTTTAAATTTGTAGCGGCAGTAACAGGCGGCGAAATGACGCGATGATTCGAATTCGTCGCCTTCGAAGTGGGAACTGATGATTTCGGGGGTAAATTAGTGGGTTAATTGGGGCTTAATTGTTGGATAATGCGTGGTGTTAATTATACTGTGAAGTTGTGGTTTTGTTTTCGTGGTGACGGCAGGTGCAGAGAAAAATCTGAATACGCATTTCGGTTTCTCGATTTACTCACGAAATATTTACGATCATGTCCAAATGTTTTGCTTATACAACATCCCAACCACAGAACAAATGCTATCAGGTAAATTTGATTTATAATAATATGTGGTTGGCAATATTGCCTTGCGCACTTCTCTGTAAATACTTGTTCTTGGTTTGTTAATATCTCGTTTAGTTTTCGTGATACTGTTATTTGAGTTATCGAAATATGGCGATTTGTAATATTTTTCAAAATACCGAAATTTCCCCAAATATGACTTAATATTGTAATTTTTTTTTATTACATTTCTTTATAATATTCGCGCCAGGAAACCCATTGCAGCAGAGCGCATCGTCATATCTCTAATATTTTTCGAGATATGACTATTTTTTATATTTTCCGAAGAGCAACTTTGAGGGGCTGTAAGTCGAAAACTATACAAGATATCGAAAAATATCTCCAGTTTTGTGTTTTTCGTGCCATTTATAATAAATTAGTAAATTTTGAAAATTTTGAAATTTTTTTGATTTTTTTTCCAAAATTTCGATTGGAGATATCTCGACAAATATGAAAGATACAGACTTGCAATATTCACCAATCGATTCAGCTCGACGAAATACATAAACCCTGAAAATTTCAGCAAATTCGGACAACCGGTTGAAATGTTAGAGCAAAAAGTCTGGAAATTGCCAAAGTCAGGCCAAACGGCAAGGGGTACCCCTTGACTTTCTAGGCAAAAAACGCCATTTTCAGGCTTTTTGCTCTAACTTTCCATCCCGTAAAGCGATTGTTATGAAACTTTGCATACTTATATGTTTCATCGAGCTGAATCGATTGGTGTACACTGCAAATCTGTATCTTTAATATTTGGCGAGCTATAACCGATCGAAATTTTGAACAAAAATACAAAAAAAATTCAAAATTTTAAAAATTTTCTAATTTGTTATATAAGGCACCAGAAACGCTAAACTGAAGAGAAGTTTTAGATATCTCGTGTAGTTTTTGAATTACAGGCCCTTAAAGTAGCACTTCGAAAAATACCAAAAATCGACGTATCTCGAAAAATATTAGAGATCTGACGATGCGCTCTGCTACAATGGGTTTCTTAGCGCTCATATTATAAAGAAATGTAGTAAAAAAATATTACAATTTTAAGTGAGGATATTCCGTGAGTTTCAAATTTTCTATCGGTATGTGAATCTGTATTGAATGATTAATAATTACAGTTTCTGTTATTTGTTTCTTCCCATAGCAACTAAAATAATAAAGATTTTTTCGTGATTCCTATACTTCCTTATACTTTGTATAAGAAAGTAAAAATATTATAAAAATGAATGTGATTCCTCATAAATTCCGCGCAGAGTTGTTGGTTTTGTCGGCAGCAATTAAACGCAATAGATTCGTCGCTTGATGCATAAAACGACACAAGATGACTAACATCACCACGTGAAAGCAGTTAAACCCACATAAAAACAAGACCAGCAAAAAATCAGCAGCAACTGCAAGCGCAGAGCGCAGCAGGCCGTGGATGCACAGACCAAGGCCACTCGAATTAGCGGAGGCTAATGTCAAGGGCAAGAACAAGATAGTGAGCCACTTTCACATCATGATCCGTGCAACATCAACATCCCTTCGTCACTGCGACGCCGAGCGCGATGTAAACATACCACAAAAAAGAAATACTCGACAAATGGCAACTATTGCAAAGAGTATTCACTTAGATAATCTTAATTTACCGTTTGTCAGAACGTTGAATGGGATCCTTTACTATTATTTTATGAATCTTTTTCTAAATTGAAGACTATGTGCAGTTTTAAAGAGTCTTAATTGTTATTCGTTAAGCTGCAATGATTTTTTTTAATGTCAGGGTTGTTGTATGTTGTGGACATAGATGTGTATACATAATCTAGATACCCTAACTCGATGCGCATAAGTGAAGCCTCGGCAGCCATTTGCTAAAAAGGCAGAAAGTGACATTTGTGTCAATTTAAAGGTATTTATTACAATATATAGTTCAATTTTGATTGTAAAGTTAAACAGTTTAGCAAAATATGAGTAAAAGACAAATTAAATAAGCTAATATAATTTTCAAGTCAGTAAATAAAGTAATAAATAGTAATATTTGTATTACCTTTCATATCTAAGCAATTAAAATAAATTTAATAACAATTTATTTGAGCTTTATTTGCTATTTACTATACATTACAATCAAATTTTGCCTTTCTAACAAATGGCCGCCGCGGCTTTACTTATCAAGTGGTTTGTTTATATTGAGTTCGGTATCTAAATTATAAATATCTATGGTTGTGGATTTGTGTTATTTAGTTACGAATTCAAAACAAAACAAAAATCTTCAAATTAGGTGCCAACCATTTGACACTTCGCCAATCTAACTAACAGCTCATGCTCAATAATAAGATAACTACAAAGATTTTGGAGAGAATAGATGTGTGAGAGTGTGAGAGAGAAGCTTATAAAGAGAAATATAATGTCTGTGACGCATTTGCTTTGATGTCAATAATTTTATGTGGTGAAAATTTAATTTCAAAAATTTGTCGGCCGTGAGGCTCGAACCATAAAATTCTCTGAAGACATAAAATATGGCACATTTCTTGAAAGGAATATAATGGTTAATGTCGCCAGTAATATATATTTTTCTTCCATTGATTGTAGAAGGGAAACACATATGATTGTAATTATGTCATATAAATATGAAATAAAAATAGTAAGCCAAAAGTAATATCTGCCTTTGCTAAATATGTACGTAGGTAAAATACGTCAAAGATAAATCTATATCCATCTTAGTCAAGCTCTTTGGCCTGTTACAGAATACTCTCCTTTTAAACACAGTTTAAGTACACAACTTAACAGAATGAAGTGAGCGATAGTTTCGCCTCTTTCGACACATCAACTTCTAGTTTAGCGTTTGCAGGAAACATTCAACTGCAGCACTTGCAGCACTGCAGCAGAGACTTGCACAACCAATTAACTACGCTTTGTGCAGTCCTACCAACTGACGAACAAAACAATGCACTTAGTGTGTACAGTGTATCTAATGCTGCAACGGTTTTTAATGACTCTACTATGCGATGTAACACTGTATGAATTTGAGGCGATTTGGATGTTTTGGCTTATTACCAGAATACCATTCTGCTAGATGCTGGAATAACCTGAAGAATGAATTGAGCTCAGTATTGTATAGTTTTGTCTAAAACGACGTTCAGTTTTGATCTTGAGAGTTAACTCATTAATGCCCAGAACTATTTTTCTTTAAATATTGATTTCATATTTCTGTATGTTGGTAACTTGTAAGTATAATTATGTATAAAATATTTTACATTTAAATATACAGAGTAATATCACCTGGCATACTTTATCCAGTTTAAAATGCCATAGCCTGGCAGAAACATAATCTTAAAGTGACATCTTTAACGTATAATCTACCATACGCTGGACATTAATGGGTTAAGGTGTTGATGTATATTCTTTAAACGCTTAAAACACAAATTGCTGTGTATTTATCAGAATATTTGCAATACCCAGTGTCGGATCAAAGAAAAAGTTATTCTTTTTTTTACACTTCATTTAAAATAATGAAGGTAAAATAATTAGATGACTTTCAATCCTTTTTGTACAATATTATCATTCAACGTCTCGCTCTCACATAGGTCATCCTCAGGAACTGAAACACCAATATTAACAATAACAAGAAAATGGATAATAATAGTTATTTGTATATCAAGGCACTGAAGTATAATTTTTTATTACGAATATGGAATTTATCCTTCCAAGCGATAGCCGAGGAGAATAAACCATATGAGTAATAAAAAAATACTTTAGTACCGAGGAATACATTATATTTTTTTCAAAATCGTTAAATTATTAATTAAAAACATAAATAAATAGCGTTATGTATTTGCAAAACGTAAGCTAGCTGTTGACGTGGACGGTAGTGATAACAAAAGTACTGTCATAGTATCAAATATTTTTGCATAACTTTCATTATTATTTAAATATTCTTAGACGTGGTCTGCATGTGATCTGCATTAAATCCGATAAATTATTATCAAAGGTAAATAATAAATAAATTCACCAATAGTATCATAGTATGGTTATTATTTTAGGTAGTGCTAAAAGTTTGACAGATGTAAAGTCAGTAAAATTTTGACTAAAAGTCTGTAAAGTTTTACTTTTGCTACTATTTTGGCTAACTTCGCGAATTGATATCGCACAGTTTTATCGTTTTATTACGATCCTTTAAGTTTTGGTGGCCGATATACGTAGGGCAGCAGGAATACACATAAAATTCGTCTGTTTAAGTACAAAAATTAAATAAAATTGTGAGGATTATATTAATGGGGAACATATTTGTAAATGTAGTATCAAAATTATAATTATTACCGTTTATAAAACTGTTGTTCGCCGATGTCTTGAGAGTAGTTATAAATGTTGAAGACAATGAGCAAGTAGGATTTTTTCGTATTGTCTGCTACCAAGTTTCGCGGATGCGCCTGTCGGCAGAATTCAAAGCCGCTCCCGCCCATGCATTGTGTCGTCACCGTGATTGATAATACGTCATTATGATAAGCCATCGCAATTATCTGCCACGTTCCACGTGTATAATTGAAGATAAATGCACGTTGAATGGTCGGCGACTTATCTGCATACGATACGCCGCCATTGTTGCACATCACCAGTAAATTGTTAGCGGCTACTGATTGACATGACAAGAGATATTTATACGACATATAACCAATTTATTACAAACTAATAGGTGCTTAATTTTATTGTTTTTTTTTATCCTTTATGGGTATAATCGATGTAGTAAATAATTGCTTAAAGATTGCGCAAACTGTAAACTATGGAGTGTATGGCTGTGCACGTGGAATTGACTTTCAATTTATTATCGTTTATAGGTTTTATGATAGACGAATGGTATTTTTACTTTATTACATGTAGTATAAGGAATCATGATAAAAATCGATGACGAGATTTTCGCGGAAATAAATGTTTTGCGATCCCCTGAATCCGCCATCCCAATCATGTCTAAGTGGATATATGAATGTTTATTCGTATATTTAACTACTCTTGAATGAGTAATGAATTATAAGTTTTATCGCAACGTGTAGAAATGTTAAGAGTTTACGATAGCAAAACCAGAAATAGATTCAATTTATTTTAAATATAGAATCAGCTAGAACAAAATGTTAGTTGTAGTAAATCATATGTATAAGCTATTTTATCGTGAGTGAATATTTACTAATCTGTTTTAATAACTTTCCATAATATATATCGCCTTACTGTTTCACTTAAGATACAACATAGGTTGACAATGTTAAATGGTCTCTAAGACGTTCAGGATTAGATAACAAAAATTTCTGAAATTATAACTAGAATTGTACGAATTTTTTCATCAGTAGTAAACTAAACATCTTTAAAGTGACAACGACAAGTATATTTGACATTGATGTCCTATGTACTATATGCTACATACTTTTCATAGTAATAAATAATTGATAGAAAAGTTACGATATAAGTTTGATAAATGAGTATTTTATCTCAAAACGATTTAGCAACAAAAAAATAAGTTATCATGGATTCTTTCCCCTAAAATGTCTTGCAAAAGGGTACAATTAAACATATCTTTTTATTGGAATGAAAATAATAATTGTTATTTACTTTACAAGTGGGCAAAGTAAGGAATTACCCACGAGAAAAATTTTAGCACACGAAGCTGAAGGCTGACTGATAATTTTATCGAGTGGGTAATTTCACTTTGTTCACGTGTGAACTATAACGTATTTTCCAATATCACTTAATAAATGCAAAATTTATTAAAGAAATAATATTTGACATATACTTTAAATTTTTTAAATTAAAATGTTAAGTGGTTACCAAGGTGTTATGTGTTATTATTATTGTTATAAATAGAAAATTACTCAGTAGTGACTTTTCTCAAAAATATACACACTAGTGGGTAAGTCTGTAACTTTCCTGGTTTAAAATCGCCATAGTTGAAACATAAATTTGATAAAAATAAACAACATATACATATGAACATAAACACTAAACACATTAGTGCTTTTGAATTTTAGTATGGATTTGCTATGACGGTTGTATATATATATATATATATATATATATATATATATATATATATATATATATATATATATATATATATATATATATATATATATATAATTCGAGAAAGAATATTATTGCATAATGGAAACATAATTTTATGGGCTTTTGCTCTCCTAGCGGCTAGATCGCGAACGTACATTCCAACTTTAGATACATAAGGTCAAAAAATAGTTTTATTACTTTTTTCTTCGCTTTTTTTTTTAATAAAAAAAAAGAGGAGACCTAAGCCCCCCTGAGGATGGAGTCCTATAAGCAATTGCTTGATTTACAAATTCGGCCCTGGATGTAAAGAAAAACTTCTTAAACCTGCACATTCTAAACTGAGGTAATCGAAATAGGCGACTTGTAAAAGTTTGATTGCCAGTTGAAATCAAATTAATTTAAAATTTCCTGAAATGAAAAAGGTAGTAAATTCCTATCGATAAAGCTCCATCTGTTGTATGTCTAATCCGCGAAATCTGAGCACTGCGTGAAAGTGTCGGTTCCGCTCGCAACGCACACGGCGAGGTTTCTGCGCTCCGCGATATCGTATCTCCTGTCAGCGATAAATCACTTCACGACAGCTCGGTCCATTGTGCAGATATCTAATCGGGCTCATTAGCTAATTAATTAACGGACAGGCCAGGCACTCGCCACGGCATTGCGATGTGCGATCTCCGCTTTACCGCAAACCGCCGGAACGTGCGTCGACGTTCGTTGTCGCCGTCAACGTCAAGGCCAACTAAGATTACACGCAGAACGCGCGAACGCGAGCCTCTAATGAAATGCTTTCTTGTTAAGGTGTAATTGTTACTGTTAATTAGCAACCGCTCCCATTATGTATGATTTACATTCATTCTTCCTCCTAGACTTGACTGACGTGTACATTAATTTTGTAAAAATTTTACCCTGCTTATACATAAGTGTATTACATTTTTGTGGACACATTTATCCTGATTATTTTTTGACGTTTCGTAAAACCAATGAAATGCTTCGTTGTATGTCACGTGTCTGCTTTTTAACCAATCCTGTCATTATTATACTAAGAATAAAGCTCTAGTGATTATTGCCGGGAATAATCTCTGTAGCTTTTTTGTATTTGTTGACAAACGACAGATGTTAGATAGTTATCATGAACACAAGTAAAAAATTAGCAAAAATGATAGATTTAGGGGCGTGATTGATGATGAAATCAAAAAATAATCTAATTATATATAATTCGAGAGTTCGATAAATTATAAAATATTTCTCCAGTATCTTTCGCAAACTTGCGGGCTTTCATGGCCTGGAAACAAATTTTCGAAAGATCTGTCAAATTATTTTCAATTTATTCTCACTTTCTTGTTATATTATTACAGAAAATAATTACAAAAAATATTTTCCACATACAAAATAAACTTATTTACTTAAATTTCCTCACTTTTGACCAATCACGTACGTATTACAGCGGTAAAATACAAAAAAAAAATACCTTAGGGCATTTTTAAGTGAAAAAATGCCCGTTACATATTCATGACTACCATGTTTCATAAACTATTGATTGTTTATTGTATTTTTGTTTACAATTTGTAAAAAATTGTTATTATTTTTGTGTTGGTTCCATTATTTTGCGTTTACGTTAAATTTCATTTCATACATACATACACACTTACTTACATAACGTTACCCTATATCTCACTCAGTGGGGTAGCACGAACCCAGAATCTCCTCCAAACATGACACACCATTCTCGCCTCATTCATTCACTCAACAAACCATCATTTTTACCTATCCACTTATTCCTCGGAGGTCCACGCAATCGTTCAGCTTCAATTTCACCCACATACATTAAACCACGTCAACTAACTCACTCCCAATTTCTTCACATTCTTCTCAATCTCACTCTCACCATACACCAATATATTCCGAACACAATCAAATATCTCATTTCTACAGCACTTATACATCGTTCATGTTTCTTCATACACACCCAACATTCAAAACCATACATCATTATAAACACGCAATCGAGCATCTTTTAAACATTCACTTTCGAGCAAATTATCCAATCGAAATACAAATTTTTCCAAAAACAATGTTCTCTTTTAAGTTTAATCTTATTAAATAGCATTCAAGTGTTTTTTAGTGATTTAAAAAAAGTTATTTGAAGTTATCTTCGCAAAAAATGATCTGTCTGTTAAGCTGCCGATACTTAATGGTGTCAGTTCTTCCGCTCACTGTATTTTTCTATTAAACTTTGCATATTTATTGCTTCTTAAAGTTCAACTCAAAAATTATGGACTGGTTTATTATCGTTACTGTTTTGCTTTGAGTTACAAACTTGTAAATAATTCACTCCTCAAGGTGTGTTGCTTTTGTTTTAATTAAAATAAATTTATGTGTACGTCAAGTATATTGGCAAATGTTCCATTTTCAAGTCAGCTGTTCTATCACTTCTATTTTATGTTCGCAAAAAGATACCAAATGTCTAATAAATAATGTGTTTCTCTTAGCGAAAATTTAAATATTATCAATTAGATGCAGGTGATTCACTTGCTCCTAACGAGACCTTTGAAGACAGATCATTATCGTCTTTATTAATTTAAATATTCTACAGTTGAAGAATGTCATCATTCTTATTTATTATCGTGTTCGTTTTTTGCGTCAGGCTTTGACATTTCAAAGAGAAACGGAGGAAAATTTGAAAAATATGTTGAAACGATGTACCCCCGTGCTTGTTATCGTTAACTGTATCTTGGTTTATACCGTGTTGCAAAGATAAGATCAAAATAATTGACAGTGGATGTCGGAGGCCTCGTGCCTACTTGATGTATGCTGCCAATTCGTTCACACATACATGGTTATCTTTTGCTTTATCGCAGAAGACAACTACTCAGAGGAGTGATTGTTTATTGCTCTGTTCTTTTAAAAAATACTTTCTTATACGTAGACAGCTATACTAACAGTAACATCTACAAGAATCTATATTAATCAATCATGCATAAAACGTAATTGTTAAATAATCGAGTTCAGAATGATGTGTACCAGACTACCAGGTGATCAATCGGACTGTATTTTTAATTTTATACGATTATTTAAAATATTACCGAAAAAAATATTCAAAGTTTATTTTAAATTAATCTAACAACATATTTGCAATATGTGTTTCTAACATTCTAACTTATTCATGTTTTTATTAATAAAGAATCATACATAGAAAGTATGCCATGATTTGTGTGTGACTTTCAACAATTAGATTAGTTGCTGTCAGAATTTTTAGATATATTTTGCACGTGAAGCGCGGTTACCAGCCGTCAAATCACGGCTTCCAAAGATTTTATGAGGTGAAAAATTTCAAAATTAAATTTCGAAAATTTGTCGGCTGTGAGACTTGAACCCAGGATCTTATGATGTACAGTTCGATGCGTTACCATGAAGCTATTTACCCCATCCCAGAATAATAATATTTAATTATTATTATTATTATTTGTTTTTATTACTTAGTTTATCAACTTTTCGTTGTTACATTTTATTCAATTTGTTATATTGATGTTGAAGGGGAAGACATTCGAACATCTTCTATAATAGTTACTTATGATATAAGTGTTACAAGTAACATTTTATGAGTTCGTGAAACGAGGCGAAGCCGAGTGAAACAACCCCACGAATAAAATAAAGCACTTTTAACCTAACCTGTACATCATACAAAATTTTATCTACGATTTTCCTAGTGTATTTGTAAATACAAAAACAATAAAATCACTTTTAACACGTTGCTATGATACTTTTAACACTAGTGTCAGAACACATTTAACTTGCTAAGCAACCGTTAAAAATGGTTACTTTTAAAAACGGTCGTAGACATATTTCTTTATTGTTCTTAATTCCATGGTATACTTTCTGACTGTGATTCTTTATTAATAAAAAAATTAATGGTTTCTGTATTGATCATTTTGGGACTATAAGTAAAAATATATTACCGGTAAAAATACTAAGTAAATAATTCAATTTAAAATAAACGTTATTTCAAAAAAATTATCCGTAAAATATACATAGAATAATCGAGTATAATGAAAAATGCAGACCGATATACCTCCCAGTATGAGGAAGTCGTGTGGTGTCCGTTCTGAAACGCGATTAAAAAAATTTAAATGGCTCGCAATAAATTTACTTTATAAGATTCTATTTTGTTGGGGAATTTATTTCTTGAACCAATTTGATACATTTAATAATTCGTCAATAAACAATAGTTGAATAGGCAGCACTATAATAATTCTATAAAATAACAATAGAAATAAAAATGTTCCTACAGGTATTTGAATTTCTACCTACCGCTAGTTTTTCCTTCAGGTTTGTGTCGCGTTTACTATAAAAGTATTTTTTGAGCGAAGCGCAGTTCTATTTATGCCCATATAAGCTTGGCTCGCACTGCGCTGGTACGTTGATGTATGTTGTCCAACGTCCACCGGTGTTACGGTAAGTATACGATACGCTACGGCACAGCAAGGTTTTCGTTACGGGTTACGGTGAACGTAACATAACGTAACACGCGTACTACTGCTGAGCCGGTGGTCTGTGGATCTTGAGTCTGTCTTGAATCTGGTGGTCTGAAAGAATGAAACAAACAAAACCGGTACATTAGTTTTCAAAGTCAAAGAGCTGCGCTAATTTATTAATAAATGGTTTTAATAAATACTTATTGTACAAATGTTATCATTCGATACACGATTTAACATACCTATGTGTCACAACAAATTAGATAAGCCAAATGAATTACAAAATTCTATAAAATTGTGAAAACTTTTCAACTTGTCGAAATGTACAATTTGTATAATTATAGGTTATGATACATATGTATTGTTATGTTGGTAATTCTGTCATGCGCAGAATATGGCTGTCAACATCGCCATTATCTGTACAAACTTCTAATATGAAATGCGCGAGTTACACACTATAATTAAAAATTTCGCCGAAATAATTGGAATAATTATTTAAATACGGTGTTAATTAAAGATTTTTTTGTATAACCGAAAATAATTTGATACTTTTTTTTAACTAACTACGTCGATCATATGCCGCCTCATAAGTGGATGATTATGAATTATGTAAACAACAGAAATGACCATACTCTTCAGTAGGATTCGAACCTATGACCTCTGACGTGCTAGGTTAGTGACATAGCCACTATATCATCGAGTTCAGCGAGATACTTTTTTGCTTTTACAATTATTTGTTTGAGAGAAACAGAACGCAATTTTATGACTTCTATTTAGCATTTTTCTTTCTTATATAAAGTATAAGTATTGAAATTAATAAAAAAAATCTCTAACGAGATTTTTGCGGGAATACATATTTTGAGGTCCACTGAATCCCTTAAGACTAATTTCTCAATGATGTCCGTGTACGCAATATCTCATAAAGGAGTTAAAATATATAAACAAAACTTAGAATTACAAATTTCATGAAAATATGAAGAGCTGAGTTGATTTTGAATGAAATTGGAAAACCAGAAGAGGAAGTTTACTGGACACACAAAACTATAAATTACATTTTTTTTTTTTCAAAAATAGAATCAGCTGTGACATAAAGTTTGAAATGAAATGTTAGCAAAACTAATATAAAAATGTTTTTCGCACTTTTCTTGTACATGCTTTTAATTTGGAGAAAAACTAAATTATATATTTAATAAAATATTTCAATAATTTTAGATACTTTGGGAAGAAATACTAAAGGATTTTTAACATCTACATATCAAATAATTGTGAAGTCTAAAAAATATGTATCGTTTGAAATATTATAAAAGTAATATTTATATTATTAGTTAGAATGTTTTAAATACTAGTCTAGATATAGATTTTAATTAAACCAATTTAAAGTAAAATCATAGTTACAATGAGAACATTAAAAATTACACAGATTTAACATCTATGTGTTAAATAATTGTCAAAATAAAGTCATACGTAAGGAACAAGTCATACGTGTTCAGTTTGCTTTATATGTATAAGAAAGTAGTGTAGTGCCCACACCAGATTTTTCGTTGTTGAAATTAGGCACAATTTAATTTTATTTTGTACTAATTTTTCCACTTGGTTTTATTAAAAAGAGTAAATAGGATGAAAGGTATGTAGAATTAAAGCAATTTCTATTGGCTGTACCATATACTCAGTAAATGCGGCTACTTAATTAAACATTTATGCATATTGTTTAGTTTCTATGCAATTGGATTTGCAGTTTGTAACTTAATTTGTAGTAATTAGAAATATTTCAAAATAAAACTGTCAGAAAAAGTCACCTTGTCTAACTCCTTGTCAGCCATATAGCAACATTATTACCATAAAAGTAATGCTAACATTTACATAGGCAAGTAATGGATACTTTGACATTTCGCTAATACAAAATCATTTATAAATTCATTATTCTGATATCTTAATAGCAATAGAAAGGGTACAATCCAATTTAATATTATTATTGAATTTCTAAACAATTTCATTAGACATAAACAACAGGATAAAATTCCAAATTACCCGTTTGGTATATTGTGTGATAGTATGAAATTATACAGAACATATAATTTGAAAATAGGTTTGTTTAGGAGCGCAATGCTTCATTTAATGTAAACATAATAAAATATAATTTATGGTTTATCTTCACGATGTGCTTATCTAAATGTGATCGACGTTCGCTACGTTAAGACATACGAGGAGATAGATAATATCTTAATACGCGATTACTTTGCCGTTTTCCACCTTCTCCACAAATCTAGCATAAACTTCGCACAAGATTTTATACCACATAATGACGACCATCTTCGAATTTGAATATCTCGTTGTCGTTATTACTTTTTAGACATAACTACGAGAAAAATTCTGATAAGTAGTTGATTGTGTAGTGCTTCATAAATTGAAGGAAAAACTATTATTTTCAAATAGTTTTCAACGTTAGAAATGTGCCACATATAGAAAAGCTGTCACACAAATTGAAATTTTGACTGTAACACAACGAATAGGGTTCTTTACTATTCAAAAATAATAATTATTAACTTTATATAAATTGAAGACTTTCTGCAGTTTTAAAATAGTAAATTTAATATACTAGAACGCGTTTCATAATTGTCATTTTATTTTGTGAGAAAGAATAAGGTACTATATTTTAAGGAGGCATAGTTTTACCAATAATTTCTTTTGCCTCAGCTCTGTGCAAATAAGTAAAGCCGGCTTTGCAAAACAACGTCGTATAGTTGAGTTTGTTTCTGCACACATGAACGCACACACACAGGGAGCCTTATTCGGTAGTAAGACCTGCCGACTTGACTGTGGTCTCTGTGTTTTGTCGGCAAACGTCTTGCACTATGTTTTGTTTCTTGCAAGCTACAGAATGCATAAATATGAACTATACCTTAGTCCAACGCTATGCCAAGTAACTATATTCCGCACAGAAAATAATTAATATTTTAAAACATATCCATTACATACATTTCAAATATACAGTACCCGCGTATGTCTCAGACTGGCAATCATCACGCTATTGTCTTATTTTTTTGTATGGCACTCTAATAAATAAATCAGATTTTGGTGTAAGATATATAAAGATGATAGTGGAGAAATAGACATAGGGGTGATTTTCTGTGGTGACAATTTTGGAAATAACTAAGCTATTTACTCCAATTTGTGTTGTTTTTTGTTTAGTTCGGAATTGGGTTCTTATTAAGTTCCTTTTGTTGGAGTGGATCAATCTCCGTTCTTTTTCCTATAAATCCTTGTAGTTAGATTTACTTTGCCAGTTTTTAATTTCAACTGCTTTTAAATTTTGTTCTCCTTCCATTAGCCATGTTGATTTGAGTCTGTCTCGCCTTCTTTTTCCTCCTAGTCTTCATTTTACTCCTTATTAGTTTACTTCTAAATATGTTAAATCATAAGCTCAGTTCTACACTTTGAATGAAGGAATTTTCTGCGTAATATCTATCGGTTTTAAGTTCAACTGCGTCGAAACATATGTAGTGTTAAATACTTAAATATGTACAAATAAATAGTTGTCATGATGATGTAAATATATTACCAGGAGTTAAACTTATGTTTACAAAAAATAATATAAAAAAGTATCTGAAATAGCTATTTGTATATTTAGAGCGCAAAGTTATGTTATAAATATTTTGCGCTCGAATTATACACATAATTTTCCGACGAATGATAATTAAAAAAATATTGATCTATTCTGTTATTGATTGTTGTAGCTGTTCTCTTACTTTGTATCTATGGCGATGAATTAGTAAAAAAATAAAACACAAAACTTTTACCACTCGTTGCTATTGGAGACAAGCGACCAAGAGAAGAGCAACAAAGAAAACATCAACTTTGTATTGACAACTGCAAGCGCAAAACAAAAGTCAACTTTCTAAAGCAGTCGTCTGAAAATATGATAATTCACAAATAAAATAAAATTGACAGTTCTAGCGTATGGTGGTGATTTATTCGTATGCTTTTCATCTTCATCTTTTTCTTCTGTGTCTAACACTTGACGTCAACTGTATAAGCTCCCATTGAATTACTGATATATTTATCTTTCTTATTTGTAAGGTTTCGATTAGAGGGAAGTTGGGACTTCTTTCCTATTGGGTTCGGGGAGGAGTTGCAATTATGCGTTCTGGTTTCTGCGTGGTGCGCGAATTTCCATGCAAGTCGTTGCGGTGTTTTTAAATCCTTGGCACTGAGGTTTATTGCATTCCCTTCGACGACAATTTGCTATTACAAATAAGCATTGTTGTGTTCAAAAAGCTACGGCAGCTGGTATTCAGATATGGAGACTAAACTACTTCGTACGTTAAGACTCGAATACTTGCGCTTTCGAGACTAGAAGGAATTGCTTCGCTAATTATACGAAATTTTTGCGGGGAAATAATTCAGGTATAAAACAGAACGTCTTATGGGAGTAGGAAATATTAATATTTCTCTCTACGGGCGGTAATGTAAAAGTCAGCATAGAGCTTGAAAATTACCATGACAATCGTAAGAATTATGCTGATGAGCCAATAAAAACAAGCTGGAGAATTAGAATGTGTTATAATAAAAAATCTATTTCAATAATATTTTAGCTGCGTGTCGCGGTTCACAACTATAAATATTTTTCTACACAAAGCCCCTGTCCAACTGCACTACGTTTTGTTATTAAAAAAATATTAGCGTGATATCGTGTATTTGTGTGAGCATTTAATTTACGGGTATCAAAGTGGGCTGCTAGTCACGCTATTATACACGTCAGAGGTTCTAAATCAGTGGATCTATTAGCGGAGATATCATCGAATTTGTAATGGAAATTTCAGGTTTCTGGAGGAATAAATCTTGTAGATTTTAAAACTGCTTCGAGAATGCAAATCTTGAATGTAATATGTAATTTTTATCGTGCAGAAATTTATAAATTATGAACCTGTAATTAACAAAACCTACACTTTTAAATATCAAGCTGCCTTGAAAAGTTAAAAATAATAAAAGTTTATTTATTGTCCAGGAACTTTTAGTTAAATATCAAGTTTTTTAACACATTTGAAAGTAAATTTAAAAAATAACTAGTTTTGCAACATGTTATTTATCATAATTTGATATTATTTATACAACAACTTTTTCTTAAGACAAACGTTATACTTGTCAACTATAAATATCCAGGAGAGAGAGAAGAATGTAATAATTACATTAATTATCTAATAAAACATAAGTATAAATTATTTTTTCGCGGCACGTGCAGGTCGTCGCATATTACTTTATATTTAAAGATGCATCATTTATTTGATATTGTACTACAGAAATGATGACTAAGAAGAATAAATTATAGTATTATTTAATGGGAATAATTGTGCAAATTCTTTGTTTGCGTGCAGATCGTTTCGCTATTGTTTGTTCGTGAAGAATTCTCTTGCCATTCAAGAAATGTTATTATTTTAATGCGAATTGTTATCATTATACATCTGACATCTTCTCATCATGATCTCTAATTTATGCTTAAAGATGTTTATAATTTATCATTACTCTAGTATTTATCTAAAATATAGCTTTTACCTTAAAGGGATAAGTTTAATTTTGTGTTGAGTTATGCGGGCACTTAACAACTGATTCATTTTGAATTTTGCGGGTTTATTTTCTATTTCTTTGAAAATACGCGTTATTTTCCAAGGGTGAATTAATTAATGGCACAGAATAATTAACATTTATACTTCCAAGATCATTGAGGAGTTTCTTTGAACCCTAAATATTTCATATTTAGATTTACTCATTTCCTTCCTAAGCATGAAATATTTCTCACGAAACGCATTCTTCGTAAAATTTATTTAACAATCCAACAAGGACAGAGAATACAATCAAACTTATATTGGAGAGAGATAAGCCCATTGCAGTGTAAAATAAATAGCACAATTATAATTTGAATGGCAATTAACATAACGCGCTATTATTGGCTGTTTACGCATTAGACTTTGCGATAGAGATCGTAGGCGGCGGTGCGTGCGACGGCGTCACGTTGCTATGGCGACCGTTGCGTAACACACCCCCAGGCGGCGGCAGTGGCGGGGGAGGGACAGGGTAAGGTGGACTATATACCTAGTTGGGTATTTTAATGAGAGCATGTGGTCATGCAAGGAAAGGATTATGTATGTCGAATGCCGGTATATAAGGATACGGGTGGTTGCAGTTCAGTCTGACGTTCTTTCCCCTGAGAGCAATAGAATTTATTTTTTTTTTATATATATAGGTAACATTAATCTAAATGTTAGTAAATGTAAAATTTGTTCAATCTTATCTTAAAGTTGTAATAATACTTTTGGTATAAAATTGTAGATTATTTCCATGAAAAAATTATTATCTTCTACAAGATTATTAGGTACGGTCCGTTTCACAAGTGAATATTCTCTGGTTCATATCTCGCTCACGCCAACTCAAAACCTAAAATAAAACTGCATCCTAGTAGCGTTGAATTTTAAAGTTATAAAAAATTCATTTTTATGTCCGACTGTATAATCACTTGTTTATGATAATGTACAGCGGCCATAAAGTGGCTCTTTAAGAATTAAATCATAATGATAAATTTAAATGTCTATTACCAAAATAAACGACAATTTTAATTTCATTAATTTATTAGTTAAGAAATTAAATTTTAGTAATAGTAATATTAATTACTCAAATACAAATATTATTTTGACGATTTTTGAATGATTTTTTCCGTAATAATGGATCAAAATGATTGAGATGTGAAATGACAGCTTGCACAATTTATTTTAAAAACAAATAATAATAAACGATAAACAACTTGGTAACCAAGCACAGGAAGAGCACTTTCAAAACTATAAACTTTTTTCATGTTACCGTTTTGTATCAAATGTAAATGTCATTCTAAATGAAAGAAAAATAATCTGTAATGCAGTCAAACATAAAATATTACTTGTAATACGTCCGTAAAGTTTTATGTGCCTCGTTCATAAAACTTTATATTATATACTAGTTACATACTAACCTATTATTGTATTTTTTAAAATGGAGACATGTGCATAAGTTGAAATAACCTAAAAATCAACAATTTTTTTTTATTTGTTGCAAACTCACGTTCAATTATAGTTATGTAATTACATTTGGCTGTAAATATATTCCCTTCTTTGAGTTTCTTATAACAATTTAGCTCTAAACTATGTAAAAGTCTTGTTTAATACATTGGCAGCAGGATTATATAATCATAAAAAATGCCAACCCATTTCGGGTCAAGGCAATAAACAAGCTATTTTAAAGTATTATAATTTGCTTATGATATGTCATTTTATTAAAAATACAAATGTACCACCTAGTTTATTGTAAAGTTTAATTTATGAGAAGCTGAGAAGCGAACCAATTGCTTTGGTCATATGCCGCCTCATGAATGGATGAATTGTGAATTATGTGAACATCCCAAACGACCATGCTCTTCAGTGAGATTCGAACCCACGACCTTTCGTGGTGACATAGCTACTCACCAACGAGAAATTGTTGAAATATTCGTTGTCACACTTGACAATCTGACTCGAGGTCTCTTTGCTTCAAAGTTATTTAAAAAATTAAAGAAACAGTTTCTAAGTAAAAAAAATCAACTGAATTCTTCTGCGTAATACGTGGCTGTATAAGTATTCTACATTAATTCTTGGAATTAAAGAAATGTTTTGAATAAAATAAAGCCCTCATTACGGCATTCTTTTCGTGGTTTTGTTCAGCGGTTACAAACAAAAAACTGGTCAACAGTATTACATTTATAGTACTTCCGCTACAAGCTAATGCAGTTTACTATAATAGCATCTGTAGACGGAGGCCAATCGTCATTCGACATACATATTGCAAAAGATCGATAATCAAAGATATTCAGACCGGCATAGTTTTTGCAATTATCAACTTGGTTATATTGAATGATACAGTACCTTGTTAATTGTATTATTTAGGTTTAATAAAGTGCTTTCTTAACAGTTTAAAAGCACATAAAAATTTATAGGCAGTCTGTAGATAAAATTTTATTTTATTTCTGAAATGCAGGCGGTAAACTTCTTTGATATATAGGTAAGTACGTAATTTCTAATACAGGGTGATCAGAGCAAAGTTGGTAATAAAAAATTAACTAGAAAATGGTAAGATACACAAATTTATTTTCGGTTGTTGACAGTTACATTTTTCTTCAATATTCATAAATAAAATAGTTGATAACATTTCCTACAGACCAATAATCCAAAATAATTCTAACTCTTAAAATCCAAGGATTCTAATTTTATTTATATGTTTAAAGTACTACCAACACAAAAAAGTACCGTAGAATTTTTCGAACTATTCGATGAGCTGAGGATATAAGGTGTATTTTCTGAAAATTTCGTAACAATTAACAAATTAAACATGATTATTTCTTGTGTATTACGTGTGTATTACGTACATATAGATGGTTTAAAAATTTGTATACAATTATAATTTTCCACAGATGTTGAAAATGCAAGTCGAGAGAGATAGTTAGTTGAGGGCTTTCTGTCTTTGTTAATAAACAAATTAAAAATAATTCTCCAGTATCTTTCTCAAACTTGTTGTCATTTAGCAACAAGTTTTCTAAAGATCTGTGAAATTATTTTCAATTTATTCTCACTCTCTTGTTATATTATTTCTGAGAAAATCAGAGAGGTAGTGTGGTATTTGATGAGATAAATTATAAAGACAACGCAAAATGAAATTTAAAATATTAATTAATTGTCTCATTTACATTCATAAACAGTAACTGATGTTTGTTACGTTTGTTTACTTGGTAGTAGGATTTTATCGGGGTAACGGGATTTTATTGAGGTAACGGGATATTTCAGTATAATACTGATTCTATTGGTTGTATTTTCAAGAGTTTCGCATTATGATTGGTTAAAAACTAGTCGGAGGAATTTATCGCGAAAATATATAATAATTTTATTTAAATATATTCAGGTTTATCCGTTTAAACAATATTGTTGTTACTATTCTATATTTCTTCTCTATTTTTGACTTCTATAAGTAACATGAGAAGTTTGCTTACGTATTTTATATTTTTTTATCTGTGACGACTTTTCTGTTCTTGCAGAATTTAAGCATATAGTTGCATTACTAGAATGCATTTTTAATATTATCATATAACTTTTTCTACTAGCCCTGAAGAAGAAACAAGTGGTGCCAAAACGTCGGTATTGAAGAAATTAAAGATTTTTGAGTATCCCCTATCATTATTTTTCCATATTGTTGTTACTATTTTTAAATTCAACTACCCCAAATTCACTCAAAATATTGTATAATAAATGACGATGTGAATAAATATAGTGTGATTGTAATAATCTAATTAATGATTGAATTCTGCAATCGAGCAAGACCTAGTGAACGTTCTCCTTGGCTCTGCGTTGGTTTCTCTCGTGTGCCCCCTTCCCAGCATGCACCGCCACCCATGCATGACTCCCCAGCGCGGGTGCCACCCTTGCGGCCCCCCAGTCACTTCCTAGTTGGAGACTCCGCCCCAGAACAACAGACTCCGCCTAGCCATTATTTTATGGAAAAATTACATGCACTATGCTAATTGCACACACGTAATTATTACTGTAACTAAGGTAACATGTGCTGTATAGGTGTATGTATGTCTTGGCGGTTAAGGTAATGGATGGTATGTTCATACTATGGTAATGTTATAGTTGACGGAATTTGTTATGTAAGAAATAAGGGCGGGAATGTTGTAATATTCTTAAGGAATGTTTGCTTTGTGCGTAGTTCAAATATTTTACTTTTACGTCAACATAACTTTCAAAGAAATAAATTTACCGTTAATTCTTTTCAGATTTCAGATTATAAATTTAGTTTTTCCCGTAGATAAAATTTTACAAATTGCATTCTTAGAAAATTCAATGTGATATGTTACGAAATACACGATTATTTTTAAACCGCGTATACATAACTCTGTCAATAGCTTATGTAATAATTTAGAAGACTAATATAGCGACAATAGCAGTATGGAAATAATTAATTATATTTTATTATAGCAAATGTTTCAGATTGTACGAATACATTTGGGGTTGGGTTCGTAGCTTTTTAAGGTAGTAGCATTATTTATACATCTAACACATGAAATTTCTTTTGAATTCGGGCACCCAAAATTGTAAAAATGTAATTTATAATTTGTACCAGAATATAAGAAAAAATGACAAAAATTGTTCTTCAAAATTGTATACGTATTCTAGCAATTAAGTATTAAATTAAATGTAACATATAATACAAATATAAATTTCGTTCATTTAACATAAATTTCCTGAAAATATTAAATAAACTGTACCCTTTGCAATCGTTAGAACTTTTTACAATTTCCATTGCCGTACTCAGAAATAGATTCAACTCCTTAATACTTAATAAATACCGCATTATAGGCAGTCGTACGATGCAAATTAAAGTAACCTGTGTGCGATATTCTGAACCAGCAGGTGTTGTAATTATTAGTTTGTGGTCACATTCACCTTGCACTCCTCAGTGTAAAAGCAAACAGGATTCAGTGTTGTGAGACTCGGATTTATGATTGGCCAATTACATTAAATGAACTATTATAATTTTACTTTATTAATATAGAGTTGTAAATGTGTTGGCAATTACGCAGACACATTTGTGAATACATATGTATTAATTTATTAATAATTTATTCCTAATTAAACTTAGCAAGAATCACAGAACACAATTATGTTTTCAACATAGGAAAAACATGAAATTGGTTCGTTACTATTAAGAACATTTTCTTTCTTGTGCTGCTTCTTATTAGAAGTTGTGGTTGATATCCTTTCCACAACACTTTTCAGAGAAAGTTAAATATATTTATTCCTCATATATAGATTTTTTATCAATTAACATTTAACTATTTATTTTAAGGCTATTTTCAGTTCGATTCCTATTGCAAAATATATCCTTGTGAATGTCATTCTATTACGCGAGACTCTTATCTAATCATATATTCAAACCTTACTGTATTATAGCATTTTATTATAGTATTTCTATAGCATTTATATCTAATTTAGTTGTTAATCTGCGAAAGCAGTAATGTGCAAATTTCCGGATTTCAGGATATACATAGTTAAGAAATCTTTTACCGTAAGTTATAGGGTGTAAAAGTCTCTTAATCGTGTACAAATTTCGCCCATTGTTTCTTATTCATCTCCATACTTCGTGCATCCTGCATTGTAACATTTCTCTTCTTCAGATTCTTGTTGATGATGGTACCAAGGTGTCTTTTAGTCTTTCACGATCCCTCTTTTCCTTTACGTTTATTATCCAAATTTGCCGCATTGGTCGCGATTCATTCGTTCTTATTATATGACCCAACCATTTCTAAGAAGTCTAATATTCCATTGAATTGCAATTGTTCTTATATTATTTCGTTTCTTATTGTGTTTAAAATTGTTACTCCTTCAAATTTTCTTAGGTATTTCATTTACAGCGCCTAAATTTTGCTTTTCATTCTTTGAGACAGTACCTATGACTCGCAATCGTATATCATGTTACTTTGTTTTCGTAAGATTTCTTTTTTCCCTATGACACTGTATTTCACTGCATGATAGATTCTTGCAATTTTGCCTATTTTTTAATTTATGTCAATGTCATTTTTACCATTATTTTCTATTATTGTTCCAAGATACTGAAACTTATTGATAAATGGCATTAAGATGTTTTCTTTATTTCATTTGAATTTTTAATGTGTACTAGGTAAACACTAACCATGATTGTTAGAAACATTAAATATTTATTCCTCATTATGTCATTTAAATGTCAGTTTTGCAAAGTGACAGCGACAAGTTAATTATGTGTTTCTTGTTTTGGGAAATTTAATAAACTATAATTAATGTTAATATCTGAATGATTTGTGTTCTAATTTACAATGATTTGCATTAATAATATTTTACATTAAATTAAATATATTTTATAATAATATTACAGTTAAACATTTTATTAAATTTATTTGTCTTCTAATCTCGTAAATTGAAAATACTGTACTGCTTTGGAAATATATTATAGTATTTCATATTTTCTTGAAATTAATTACCCTGTGTTTTCTTTTTCAGGTAATACACATCAATTTATTTTATGAGCGGTCGTATACTTGGTACCCGGTAAGTTATTAAATATAAATTAATAAACTATGTCCATGTTCAACCACTGATAAAAATTCGGTTACGCTTGTATGGTTAAACAGAACCAAGCAAACGATTAAATATCTCAACAAAAAATAAAATAAAATTAGATTGATGCTTAAGCAGCCGTTAGCTTTTACTATATGAGGCAGGACTATCCAGTTAGCAACACAATGTAAGGTAACTAAGCATTTACTAAGACCTGCAATTCATAAAGTTAGTAATTACATGATAATGAACTAAAGTTAATTTACTGACATCATCGTCGTAAATAAATAACGACATCCTTATTGGCGTAAGATGACAAACTAATAAATTCTTTATTATTTTTCTTAGTTGGAGTTTTAGTCAGTTAATGGGCCCATAAAATCCATAGTCCTTATTTTTAGTGCTTGATATTTAAGCGAATTTAGAAATTGATACATGAGAATGCAATTTTTACTTATCTCTTTCACGACCACTCACAGATTATCAAAATTTTATAGGTTAAGTGTAGCTGTTTAGATAGTTTAGGTTAGCTTGTTTAATTGATCGCATGGAGTCTGTGATCAAATTTAGAATTTTTATATTGGTTTTATGTGAGCATGATTATTAAAAATTAATTAATTAATATTGTTTTCGGTTTCTTTTTTCGTGGAGTGTACTCAGGATGCACACAAGTTTTTGTAACCTGTTAGCTTTAAAATTTTTAATGATTAAGCAATCAAAATATTTATGTTACTTTTTTAATGTGTCATATATTTCTACCTGTGAATTTTAACTGGCCCTTGATAGCTTTCGATATAAACGTCGCTATTATGAAACACCTTAATTTTCTTGGAATGTTAAACCACATTGTTTTTTCTGGTTAAAAATAATTTGGGGTTATTTGCTGTCTCATTAAGATGTTTTTATTCCTAAGAAACGATTAATTACAAAAAGTGTTCAATACTTAACAGGTAACATTCGAATGAAGTACTTCTTATAATTAATAATATAAAAGAAGTAATAAAACTCGACACTTAAGCTATTTTATTCTTTTTATATGCCTATTAAAATTTTACTTTACTTACTCGTTAAAATGAACTACGGTGCTCCTTATTAAATGATAAAAATAATTTTTATTAACTTCATTAGATTTTATATTCCTAAATATTATTAGCCTAACAAGAAAGGAGAAAGAGAAGCAGTAATCAAAATCAAAATTGTTTATAAAATTTAAAATATGTTTCGTTTTTATTTAATTTTCCATGGCCGTATTATAATTTTTCTTTTAATATGATTGATATATCGTAAAATACTTATATGGTTACATTCAGGTATCCAAGTGGGCTTTATTACATGCACTTTAAAATTCTGAACTAGTTTCGTATTTACACTTTTGCTCTAAAGTGAATAGGTAAAACTTTACCTCAAAATATAAAAAAATAAGATTCAAATCCCCATATTCCGCATTTCAAGACTACACCCTATATATGAAGAGCAGAAGAAAAGGATTCAATTAAATCCGTAGTAGAATGGAAACCAGGAAGAATAAGAAGACGAGGCAGATCCAGATCAACATGACTAAAGGAATTAGAAGAACATTTTAAAGCAGCAGGGATTAAAAACTATCAAAGTAAAACAATAGATAGTTAGATATGGAAACTATCTAACTATACAAGGATTTAAAGGAAAAGAAACGGAGATTGATCCTCCCCTATAAAATGATCTAGAGAGCTTTATAAGAAACGGCGTTACCCTAATAGAAATGCTATATACTTTTCCTGCTGGTCTTTACACCTTTGGATAGTATTACCCAGTAACTGAAAATTGTATTCAGAGTAAGTAATTACTATCATTTATGTGGTGGTTTTAAATTCGTAGTATATATTACCATTTCAAACCCGAAGTTATTCTATAATTAGCCGTGATTATATATTATAATCAAGGTGTTTCGGCCAACAGTTTCCAAATGAACTGAATAAACAAGTACACGTTTTCACAATTAAACATTCTCCATTCTTCAAATTACGTTAATTATATTTCGCGTGTAGCGTTCTCGGTCCAAAAGCAAGAGCCCAACACGTAATTCAGAGTGATAATTCTTCAGCCGACACGGAAGAAGCCAGGAAAAGATTCGTTTCGAAGGAAATTAACAATTTACGATCGGTATCTGCTCTATTTTTTGTTTCTTACATCGCGTGTGCCGAAATGTTGAAAAACATAGACGATTAGACGCTTTTTGTAAATACCGGAGGAATCGTGACCACCCTATATTTTTCCGAATGGTGTTTTGACCGATACAGGAAGCGACACCGAACCGACGATTTTCTAATGAAGATGTTGAAAAATACTTGACATGTGTCTCTTTTAGATACGGATCTAATTTGATGCGTTATAATGACTGTTGCTACCTAGACCTGCTACTTGATACTTGAAAAGGGTCTAAATATATTCTTGTTTTCGTCAATTTAAATTAATGTTTCTATTAAATGCGGAAAATATTACTCTAATCATTTCGACTTATGTTAGTTATGTTGATGGATCAACAATAAATTATTTACTTTTCTAGTTTAATTAAGTAAAAATATAAAAACTATGGTCTTTACAAACTCACTTCAAAATTCAGAATTAGGCTGAAGCCATTTGAAATATGCTCGAGGAAAAAGAAACGCAGCACTTGAAAATGCACCAAAAAAGGCTAAATTTTAGAGTGCCATAACTCGGTTGCATTTAGTTGAAATTGGATGATTCTTTGAGTTTTAGAAACTTTGAAATGTTCTCTTCAATGTGATGCAAGTCAATATGATTTCAAATCCATTATACCCCCTCCCACCGACATATAAAAAAAGTAGTTCCTGATGTCAAAAAATGTCCAACTTGGACAGCTCGTACGCAATGTCAAAAAAATCGTAGACTCAATTGACAAACAGGGCAATAAAGTTCAAACATTTTCTCAAGTTTCGAGTACCTACGACAATTTGGCGCGAAATTGTGAATTTTTTTATTTACAGAATTTCTTTTTTTCATTGACGTGCTTCATTCTTAGTTCTCTCTCTTCGACTGTTCTATTCGCAGTTGATGAGAAAGATGTTCAGCAAAGATTTACCTTTATGAATAGCGTTTATGTTTTGTAACGGTTTGATATTAAAATATGTTATATTAAACCCGGATCTCTTTCATGTTAAGCGCTAGGCAAAACTACTAAAAAAATTAATTACTGTTTAATGAAATTAAAGATACATAAATTAATTATATTCTTACATGGTTTTACATTAAACTGTTATGATTACAATAATTTAATTAACAAATCTTTTATATTATAATTTATTAGCATTTTATTCTAGAAAGTAATCCAGTAATTACAAGTAATTTATAGGTCCACTATATTAACAGCGAAGTAAATAAATAAATAAAAAATGAAATCCTTTTTAGAGCAAGTCCAGAAAGAAATATTCTGATAATAAATAAAGCCTTCCCATAAACAAGTTTTTATTGACAAAATATATTAAAATAATATACTTCTTCAGTATAGTAAATGTGAAACGAAAGAGCCACTTTCTTGGGTTCTTAACGTGGCAAGTAACTAGTACCGACAACTTATTTCTTATTTATAGTGGCGCCAGCTGTTTGTGAGGCGATCACACATCACGTACTTATGCACATCTACCAACTTAACGACTAGTCTTAATAACATCACACTATGAAAGCAATTTAGCTACTGGATACATCATCGCAAAATTTGAATACACGGGTATTATTTTACAAAGTGAATTGACATTATTAGGCTTAATTAGAGCTGTTATAATGGTAGTAATTATATTTTTATTTTGTTTCATTGCAGATAATGTACGTAACTATTTTAACAAAATTGTGGGGTTTTAAGATTCCTCTTAACAACAACATTAATGATATGATTTGAAAAGTTTATATCAAACATTTAGGATCGAAGAATATTTAAAATTGGCTGTGAGTGTCCGAGGAATAATAGATATTTTGTAATCTTTTACGATATACTGAATTGTAAGCCTACTATTACTGTGCGCTCTCGCTAATGGTACAGAATATTTTTACGGGTTGAGCCCGGTAAATACATTTTATTTTCACCTTTTATCTAAACACTTTACAGATACTTTGGTACTTACAGCGTATAGACCTGTAAAGTATTACAGGCTTATTGTAGAGACTGATAAAATTTTACGGGCTTATAGAAGAGACTGTGTATATGGCACGTTTGCAAGTAATCTTTACTGGGATCACTGGATTATGGAGGCTCACTCCTTCGTCGCCCACAGTCCTTCCAGCTCGTTCGTAAAGATTAATTTACTACGCTTGCCACGTAAACAACTATTACGAGCTGTTATCTTTAAATTCATAGTAACATGTATATTTATTGTGTATGTTTTCAATCGCTATTTCGATGGTATAGTTTAATATATTGTGCTACACGCTAAAATAAATGTAAGATTTTTAAATTATTTCCGATTCAGTTTATCATTAAACATAGTACAATACTCGACTTTAACCCTAACTTTACATGCTCGCACGAAAAACAAGCATTTTTTAACGTAATGTGACGCATGTCATTGTGATTGTGAAACTGTTTACTTAGTAAAATATATGTTGAAAAATCAAATGAATATACGAAAGAAAATATAAATAGAAAATAAATAAGAAGGAATTTTTCTGTATCATCAAATACTATTTTGAACCGTGTAAGAGCGGGAGGTTATATGCTGCCCACATCAGATTTTTTTTTTCATATTTATATTTCTTCTTGATTAAAAGATTGATCAAATTTGTGAATTAAAATTCGTATGTGGTCAGGTAAGGCCGCAGTCAAATTTAAAATTTATGGCGCAGATCCATTGCGGCATAATTAAATTAATTAACGTCATGGTAGTTTGATTAATGGTCGCCTAATTAAAAATAAATAACAGCGCCCCTATTAACGAACCGCCCCTGTCGGGTGCATCACAACTATCAGTATCACCTTTATGTTCATACCATTTTCTGTCTCGTTTCATGTAATTACATCCGTTCTCGTTCTAAATTATTTTCGTTATAAATGTTATCGCCGTCCTCTTCTGTCTGGGCGGAATTTATTAATTAATTATATCGATCTAGAAGGCCTTGCGCATGTGGCCGCTGTCAATATTTTAGTTTTATGCTTCCTGAATATGAGGCCGCTACTACTTTAGTAACTTCCGAGTTATTAATCGTTAGAGATAGGAATTTATTGTGTGCAAAACCAATAGTTGGAATTAATTAAGTCTGATGTTAACTGATGATCTGACAGAACATTTTTGGGATTAAGATAAGAGATCTATTAAGATATACCTGCCTGATAAAAATCTTTAAAAGTTTTTACCTGCCGGTATCAGTTTAGCAAGCCGAAAACTTTTCCTGTTTGAATTTGCCGGATTACTTATTTTCTAGAAGATAAAAATAAGTTAGTCTTAGTCCGGTTTCTATTCGTATCTTGTTTCTGTTGATTTCTTCGTTAACTATATTCTTTCAGGGTACTTGTTTCGTCCATTTCAAATATTTTATTTGCAGTTGTTATTACTTCACAAGATATAAATCATCCGTGTTAAAATGACAGATTTTTTATTACTCTATTATTGTTACAAGTTACACGAACAGATACCATCCAAATAGATTCGTAGTTGAGATCTATATCTATAATAGAAATATGATCAAACGTCTGTGAAATATATTGTCTTTATATTTATGTCATGGGTGTACATAAATAGTATGTAAATCAAGCACAGTGTAAAAGAACCTCATAATTAACAACTATCGCATCTAATACTTAAGGTTTATGACGTAGATAGCTGTCGGCTGAGTACAAATTTATTTACTTATATTTGCTTCTATACGTACACAGTTCAAAGTAGATATAAACATACCGAGTTTAATTCTTATTAATGGTTCATTCACGTTTATAATTTTATTTTTCACGGTGTTTAACAAGAAATAAATAATTCTAGCAAGTGGGAATAAATAAAAGAATATATTAGAATGAATAAGTGTACTACCTTTGTACAGATAATACAATGAGTACTATTGTTCTGCAAGTTATTACGGATTTTCTTTTTAATAAATTAGTTAAACTTGTAAATTAATCGTTTTGAAACTTTTATACATTTTATACTTCGTTACTGTTATCGCCCTTTCTTGATTGTTACACAAAATTTAATAAAATTTAAAAAATCCTATAGCCAAAAATTTCAATTCTAGGTTTCTTAAACTATAGCAGTAAAATAATCCCAAAGCAAAAGATTCAAGTTATGAAATCGTGTCCCATATTTCTTCAAATGGTTGAGATTTAGTGAAGTTAATGTTGGTTAAAGATTTTCTATTTTGTTTAATAATTAAATATGTAATAATATATGAGTCCACTAGATGAAAAAGTTTGTGTATGCCAAATATTCAAAAACAAAGATCTGCAGTTTATTTTAATGAGAAACTGAATCCTCGTATCATTAGCTATTGGGCATCCAAAATTAAAATGCGCTAACTAGTGGTAGAAAGCTGAACTAACAATAAGGTACATACATTTCATTGTATTTTAAAAAAATTAATAACAATAGTAGTTATTTTAAGAGTATTCCAATGTATGTATTACATTTGTTTAAGCTGTATTATTTAAATAAAATATAAAAATGAAAGGTACATTGTATTTGTAGATTATAGGTTAAGATTGAATTTTCTCCAAAAAAACCTATAAAAACAGGAAAATTTTCATTGTGTATGGCAACAGTTCTGCTGCCAATAAAAGCAAATTACCAATACTAAAGCAAGCATTCGCCATCATAAGATATCATACAAAATGAATTTGACATGTACTTTTCGTGAATTGTGATCAACGCCATCTCTTGATAATTTGGAAGCCCAATACCTTGTGGATAAAATAGTTATTTTTAATACTAGTGAGCAAAGTAGTGCGTTTAATCATGAATCCAGAAGTTGGACGACCGAGCCGCAGGCGAGGGCCCCAACTGTATGAGTGTTAAATGCACGTTTGCTCACGAGTGTAAAATCTGATTTTTCCCTGCATCAAAATAAAAAATATCAAACACAATATATTTATTTATTTTCCATTACTATTAAAAACTTAACAGAACAATTGTAGAAAATTAGTGCAATAAGAGCAAAACAACACACAGTAACAGTTTTAAGCGAAGCCAGAGAGGTTAAATAACATGATTGACATTAGAGAATCACATATTTTGACAGATTTTGAGTTCCATACTTACCATTAGTCTTACTCCTCTAGGTTTCTAGCATGGCTTACACGTCGAGTAACCTTGAACGGTGGTGAGCGAAACGTTTTATCTCAAATTTTGAGTCGTATAATTTTAAAAATCCGGACTGTGTTCTTTACTTTTAACTATAGAAGATATAATAATTTAAATTTCTGTAAATTTTAATGTAAATTCTAAATCGCCACATATTTCTCGACGGTCTGTGTACGCACACGCACTCAAACACGCACGTGCGCAAATCAGTCTCGCTCATTCGCAAACGCTAATCGTGTATAATTTCACACGCGCTTGGCGCAGATTTATCGAGAGTCTTGTCAGCATTAATTTATGTACAAATTTTTCCACGAGATGCATCGTTCACTGATCGCACTTCATCTCTTCTCTCTTTCCAAGCGTCTTACGTTATGTCGTTGCGTTGCGGAGATTTAAATGCCGCGTAATTTAATACGTGTGAAGCAAAAATCAGAATTCATGCGTGGTTAATTGATGGGGTACATCGAGACTAGAAACGAATGGATACGAAAGAGGATTTTCTCTCGTGTTCACGCTATGATTTATGCGACAAAGTATCGAGGTTTGACTTTTGACTGAAGGAGAATTATTACTTCGCCGATATTTGGAAAAAATTGTGATTTATTTGTTTGGACAATTCACCGCAATACGAATACATTTCTGTTGCAACTAAATAGAACACTCAAGTCCTTTCAAATACTTCTATCTAGCTTCGCTTGCTTCGTCCATTTCCTATTACTTCTATTTCTCAACTTGGAATAATTCATTCATGTAGTAAGCATTATATCAACCAATCCCCTTACCTTAATCTCACCAATTTTTCATTGGATAACGATTAACTTGTAGCGGTACTACAACTACTGCTATGTTTATTTTTCCCTTCTTGTTTATTATTCTTGTTATGTTGACTATTGCTAAGAATTAACATGATGAAGAAATTGAGTCAACAAATTCAGTTAAAATATTTTCATACAAATAGAAGTAGTAGATTATTATAATAGCAAAAATTTATCTTACGTATATTGACAGCAATTTATATATTTGCAATAACAATATATTTCTATTTTTATTAGTAATGTGATATTATTTTCGATTGCAGCTGCAAAAATCTAAATAATATCATATTACTAATATAAATTTAAAGATCTAAATTGCTGTCACTATACGTAAGATAAATTCTTGCTATTATAACAATCCATTTTTCCGTGCACTTCTGCCGTGCTATTATAAAGTTTTAATCAAGTATTTCAATATTTTCTATAATTTTTTCAATTTAATTGCCTATAATGAAGAAATGTTTTTGCAAAATTTTCTTACAACATTCTTCTCAATCTCATATCCATCATATACCAATGTGGACCATATACGATTAAATCTTATGTACTTGATAAAGGAAGAAAAAATGGAATGCTATAATAGCAATATACCGTGTGTCTATTTTAAAAGTGTACATATATTAACATGGGAAATCAATTTTTTGGGTGCTGTTGCTAGGTTTCCTGCTGGACAATAGAGATTGTGGTATCATTGTTTTGAATGAAACGATGTAAAATACATTACAATTTAGTTGTAATTTGGTTCCGTAAATTAGTTTTCAAACGGTAAATAAATAGCTTGAAAGAAATCAAAACAAAAGAATTATATGTGACTATATTTATTTTCTATAAAAATTGAATAAATCGGAGAATTTTCAAAACTTTGTAATTAATGTACTGAGTCAAATTACTACTAAATTGTAATGTATGTTACATCTTTTGATTCAGAAAAATGATATCTTTCGATTGGCACTACAATCATTGTTGTCCGGTAGAATACAGAGTGACAGCACGTGAAAAACTGATTTCCCATGTTGACCTCCTATGTGTACCTTACTCTGACAATACATTTATATTTATTTCTCAGCAATAATACATATTTATTATAAATAAATATGTGGCTTGAAATAGCAATATTAATTGTTGATTTGAATTATATTCTTAACAATATAGTATATTTAAGACAACATGATTAAGATATAATATTAGATTTAAAAAATATTTAGATTGTTGAAGCAGCAATCGAAAATAATACCATATTCCTAATATTAATAAAAATATTGTTATTGTAAATATGTACGTTCTTGTCACCATATTAAAGATAAATATGGCTATTGTAGCAATCTATTTTTTCCTTGTGGGTGGTTCAGATACCATTAAAGTTTTAGGTTCTTTGTATCGTAGTTAAAATTAATAATTGAAAAATTATAGATTAAAAGTAATAGATTTGTTACTTTTCTTTATCTCTCTAAGAGTAATGAGAAAATTTTATTTCCATTTTATGGCTAATAATATTTTATTATTTGCAGCAACATATGAACAGCAATTTATTGGACAAGACAATAAAAATAATAGCTATATGATTATTGAAAATATTTTTTTTGCAATAAATTGTGCATTAATATCTTTATAATGTTTATAAAAGAACGGCAATTTTACTGCAAGAATTCATAAATATCATAATTATTGCCTTTCATTCGTACATTACAAAGTTCATTTTGCAATCGGAAAATTCTAATGATATTTAGATTCTTACAGTATCGTATCACGTTATTCGGTTGAGCGGATTTGAATTATTATACCATATTAATCATTAAGAACTTTTTTTATTTAGGTGCTGATATGTGAATGCCAAATGTCGAATTTATTTACTTCTTAGTGTGGAGTAATAAATGATTTATTGTAATCTATGAAAAATTACGTCAAATGTTTGTTATCGTCTGATACATTACAGGAGGCAGAAATAAATCAGGGTCATTGCTGAAAATATAGTATATTGTAATAAATTGTATACCATAGTATTTTATTACGAATTACTTGAATAATTAATCACGTACAGATTGATCTCGAAGATTTGTCAAATATAATTAAAAACATTCAACAGAAATAGTACAAAATTATGCTTTAGATGAACGAAATTAAAATACTTAAATATTTAACATAAAACGCTCATTAAAAATAATGAAACCTTTTTTATATCGAAGAACAAGTTGCGTGTAATAATCTACTTTAATTTCGTATTTTTACGCATATAAACGCCTACATAAATTAGACGGTAAAACTTGCATAATTCTTCAAGTATTCCTTCATTCGCGCCATTGTGAAATTTCGTTATAAAATGCGTGTAAATTATTAAATATTGCATGCGTTGGTGAACACGTCTATTTCTCATATTATCATATCGTCTCGGATGAGTTCATTCGTTCGCCATAGTTTTAAGCACAATTATAATTGTATTATTTGTAGTAATGAGCGATGTTACTTCCAAATGGAATGTTCATTTACTTTGTGAATTACGTGTTATTCCGCTCATTTAACTATTATTAAGGTTATTTAAGATTAAAATCACGAATTCAAATTAGACAGGTATTTATTTTTGACTAATTCTCATGTTTTACTTACACAAAATTAATTTAATTGCGATGATATTACGACTCACAGCACGGAATCAACCACAAATTATACATTAAAAATGATTTATATTTTGAAATTGTAAATTTGACTGCCACTTTTTGTTTTGCAAAGGCTACAGGATCCTACAAAACGTTACACAAGTTTGTATAATTTAATTGTACACAACATAAAACCATAATTACAACAGCAAATATAAATCAGCATTCATTAATCTTATACTACTCGTATTGCTGATGTTTAGGCTGCTGAATATATTGGGTTATCTTGAAAACACTCCTATTTTTAAAATTATTCGAAAAAGTGTATAGGGTACTTACACGACACTTTTTTCCATGACCCACAATTTATTATATTTATAATTGATATAAAACTGAATAAAATATGAATGATTAATATTTGGATATTGAAAAATATAGTGATAAACAAATTACAACATTTGTAAATAAATTTCTTCGAAAAATACTAGGAATATACTGGGCCTAAAATATCAAATAAAGAACTGTGGAACAAATACTACGAATCGTAATTGTTTACGTAGTTGAATAAATTATTTGCTTGATAACTTGTCTACAAATTTTAACATAACACATAACCACACAAATTACTCTCTGTCAACAAGCGGATAAGTGAAAGACAAGATTTGTTCTTAATATGTAAAGTGCTACTAATACCACTTTTCAAATGTCGCCTTTTCAGAATCAAGCCAAAGTAAATTATTTCCGTACATGTAAACGTAGTTTAAAATAAAAAGGAAAAAGTGGAGATGGATTGGGCGTACATTAACAAAAGATAATAATGATATAACAAAACAATTACAGGAATACAGGAATACTTAGAAAAAACTTTGTAAGGTAGCTCTGATTTTGCGTAAATATAAGGCTGGCACCAGGAATAATAATACTATTGGCAATTTTTTTTTTACTACTTAGTACCACTACAAATGAATTTATTCAAGGAATAGATCATTTGCGACAGTTATGAAATTAACTAGAAAACTGCATTCTTCTCTAGAAAATTAGATGATAATTAATGCTAATAACGTATTTTTCCATTGTACAATTCTCTAGAAAAAATTCTAGTTCCACATTTGTTATGAAAATATTTCAAAAATGTTTGCCGACAGCAGTTGGTTATTCGTAGTTGCGGAGGATTTAATTAGCATTCGATACAAAGCGGAAGGAAGCCATAAACCAGCCAAGATAGGTTTAAAGTCGTCATTAAACCTATAAAATAAAAGCCAACCAACTTTAAGTCTCTGAGTCGCTAAGCGCGCGCTTGTGTTGTTATCTTTAATTACTCAAATAAATTTTGATTAATATCGCAATTTGCGCTTATTTTTCTATGAATCGGCATTTCTGTTTGCCGCATGGATAAATGCTGGATAATGTTATAATTTACTGCAGTAATCATTTTATTGATTATAGTTGAAGGCAATAAATGGACAAGGGTAACTTGAAATGAATATAATTTACTATAATCATTATGTTGTGAACAAGAAATTGATATAATTAAGTTCTTCAGTAACGATGCTTTGCAAGTTTAATTGACACGGAAATCGCATATAAAATTTTGCGAATAAAAATTATTTAATTAAACTTAGAAATGCGCTCAGCAAAAGAATTCTATCAACGATACCAATCAACAACTGTTTCTTCATTAATGGTATTTCACTATTAAAAACTTGAACTCCGTAGGAAGTGCAACTATATGTTGGTTGTTAAATGGGAATATCAAAATTTCAAATTAAAATGAGTGAAATTATCATTCAGCAGTTTAAAGCATAATTGTGGAACTTTTGACAAATAGAAAATTGACATTTACAAAAGAAAGAAAAAAATAACAGAAAGTTGATATAATAATTGTGTAAATTATTGTGATTGGTTCCAGTCCGGTAAATGAGAATTTGCAGTATTGTTTTTTTATGGTACTGTATCGTTGCTAAGCAATATTTTATTACGATATTATGATCCACAATATTGTTTTCCGCATTCATTTTTCAAAAATAGGGTTAGAAATGCCTACAAAACAAAATTGGTTGCTATTATTATTATTTTTAAGAAAAAAGTAAGAAAGTATACTTTCGTTCAAAAGGCAATACACAGGAATGAATTAAATTGTTCGTTAATGATTTTCACGGTACTCATTCCAAATTATTAATTCCTCGTCCGGAATAACTTATTAGTACAGTAAAAATTCATTTCCCGAAAATAACTATAGGAAAATGATATTTCTTGATATCAATCATTGAATTAATTTTTTTTTCAACTCCTGTATAAATATATCCCCATTATTTCAATTTTTCGATGAATTATAGTACCCATAATTTAAGACAGTGAATAAAGATTCATAATTCACTCTTCTCGACCAATCACGGAGCCAGAAATCCGTAATTTACAGTTATTTTAAAGACGTGATGTGGATCACCAAGCAACAGTCATCTGACAGTTGTCATTGTAAAGTTTTTAAACGAATTTCGATCATTTTCAAAAGTGATTTCAGAATTTACAGTAGTAGAAAAAGTGTATTTTTATATTCGGGATTATAGTCACTCTTCATTAGGATGATTTATGTAACTCGCCTACGGCTCGTGACGCAAACTTCATCTTCTTGAATAATGGCTATCATAATCTCTCATATAATAATATAATTAAAACAAGAATTGATACCCAGAAATATTGTTTTTCCTTATCCATTCAATTCAGGAAAACAATATTTTCAACTAAATGTATTGTTTTTTCAATGAAAGTAATAAAAATAGAACAATGAATGCTTCCGTGTGTGTATTGCGGAGTATTTTGAGTATTTTTTACTGAGTGCAACATTACTTTGCAATTAAATATGTATTACCCCTTAATGTTGAAGAAAATAATAATTACTTGTAAGCAAATGAGTTCATACGCATCTTTACAGTGTGTCGTTAGTGCTACTAGCATACAATTATAATGAGCTTGCAGCAAACGTAGACTTTATTGCTCTAGTTGTAGACTGGTGGCAGTAGTTATTTTCATTTTCTAATGTTGATGTTGTGCGTAGGCAGCTGCCCAGGTAATACCAATTACAAGTGGGCATGTTTATTGAGAAATAATAATATAACTAACTCATTTGAAATATATTATTAGTGTCTAATAGATTATTTCTATTTGAAACCGAATTGCTTTTGATTTTTAATAATTCCTTTTGCGTTGGTTTCAATGGGTATCGTTTGTCATAAGCAGGGAGTTGCCAAACTCAGTAGCTGCCATGTAAGCGATTGTGTACTTTGTACTGTTGAACACTATAATTAGATTTGCTTATTATTGCAATATGATAATAAATTATTGATTGATTTGTTGCAAACATCCAACTGCTTCTAGGAAGTGTTACATTGTAACTTATCAAGCGCATTTAATCATTTGCTGGAAACATTTAACGCTCAATTAAACAAAGTTCATTCATTTTTACGCACATTTTGATAATTTTAGTTTTTACTTTGAAGTTTCACAAAAAATCCGATCAAAACAACTCAATTATCAATTATTAATTACATCTTAGAATTAGCAATCGTTTGAAGCATTTTAACACTACCGATTCAAATATGAATTATGCTCAGAATTACCAATTAGTGGAAGTGATCAATTGAAATATTGTTGAAGGTATCAGAAACTATTTTAATAATTCAATTATGATAATACATAAAGTAGCACTTGCTTAAAAAAATCCAAGCCATGTCTTATTCTATTTTGATAAAAGTACAGTTAGACGTTATGCTGTTCGAAATATCTGACAGGAAAAGAGGGCATCATTTATCTATTACACTAATTGTAAGTGGAAAGTTTGGAGTTTTCAAGCTTTTCAATCAGCACTGACATATTAAATCCTTAATTTCGGTGGTAGTAACACCAGTGTTGGTTCGGAAAAGTACGAGGGATATTTTCAAGCGTTATAAATGAGTGATGCAGCTCCAAAAATTGTCTACATAACTTGTAACACCAATGATATTCGGAGGACAATTCAACGAGTAAAAATATATTATTTTTAAAACTGAATTGTAGATACATTAACTTCCACAGCAACAGTGCAATAGTGTAACAATTCAATTGTTTAAAATTGTCGATAGAATGACTAGTGAATATTATCGATGAAATCACTAGTGAAACATGTCAGTATAATTCTTTTTAATTGGTGGAAAATTGTAAATCCTCAAAATCTATTGGATCATTTCAGAAAGTTGAATTGTCCTTTAAATACTTATAGTTAGGTTTGTCCTTAACTTCCTATCTTTTGTATTATTTTGTCAGATTTTAATTTCTGCTGCTTTTATATCTTCTTCTACTTCCTTTAGTCATGTTGATCTAGGTCTGCCTCGTCTTCTTCTTCCTCCTGGTTTCCATTCTGCTACTGAATTAATTGCAACCTTTTATTCTGCTTTCCATATATGTCCAAACCATCTGACTTTCTGTTGCTTGATTAATTCTAATTGTTAATCGTAATTGATAATTGGGTAGCTCTAATCTAACCTAATTTAAGTTTAAAAAATATATCATCACGCCATTTACCCGCTTTAGGTGTGACACCTTGCTTAAAGTAGATTTCGGTTTACGACACTCATTTTTGCAGATTCGCAAAATAAATGTAAATACTTGTAACTGCATAGTAAATAACCGTGTTTATTTTTTAATTGTTATGACATTTTTAGAAAATGAATCTTATCCTCAGCTTATCGAATAGTTCGGTAAATTCTCAACTACTTTTTTTTTTCGTGAATGCGTTTCTACGGAAATATGTGTCAGTTGAAGAATGACAATTATTTTTGAATGAATCTCATTCCTGCGGTGTATTTGCCGAATGATTTATGGAAATTGTGAGAAATAAGTGTGAAATGTGCTGCAATGCGCGATCTCGCTCGCTTGTTACAATAAGCGATAAATAATACGTCGGCGTGATATTTATGTGTCATATAATAACAATAAATGAAATAAGGCAACTCGTTTGCATGCAGACATTTTGATAGAGCGTTGAGCATTTATGGTTAATAAGTTATAGGTGTATTTCAACATTCCTTGTGCCCCCACGATCCTGTTCCCAGCGCCGCCCCTGTGCCATACGCCGCTAAATCAGCGGATAACTCGTGAGTTTCAGAGTCTGACCAACTCGGAAGATAACGATTTCATTACTCATTGTAATTATCGTTGTAGTGTTTACGGTTACTCGCGACTCGCAAGCAAATGCGGAATATTAGGAAATTAACAAGTTGATTTATTTACCCAGATGTGAAACGTGAGCGCTTCGACCGCCATTTTGTTATTACTGCAGTTGTTTATTGTTAGCTGGTACTTTTTCTACCTAATTAATTACTTATAAATGTTTTCACGTTGATTAGGCTCTGCAGTTAGTTTGCGTAAAGCCTTATTCACTATACGAAATTAGTAGTTGCGGTTAGAAGTTATAGTTAGTATCACTGATTTGAGTCTGTTGTTCCAAATGCAAAAATTTACTGTATTGAGGTTCCAAATTATCTAGAGATGGCGTTGATCACAATTCATGAAAGGTACATTTCAAATTCATTTTGTATGATATTTTATGATGGCGAATGCGTGCTTTAGTATTGGTAGTTTGCTGTTATTGTCAGCAGAACTGTTGCCATACGCACAGCAAATCTTGTTGATTTTATTGGGCATCAAAATTAAAATACGCTAACTAGTGGTAGAAAGCTGAACTAACCACACGTTACATACATTTCATTGTATTTTAAAATTAATTGTAATTTTATTAATATTAATAACAATAGTTGTTATTTTAAGATTATTCCAATGTGTACTACATTTGTTCAAGCCATATTATTTAAATAAGATGTACATTGTATTTGTAGATTTTAAGTTAAGATTAAATCTTCTCCATAAAAACCTATAAAAACAGGAAAATTTGCTGTGTGTATAGCAACAGTTCTGCTGCCAATAAAAGCAAATTATCAATACTAAAGCAAGCATTCGCCATCATAAGATATCATACAAAATGAATTTGACATGTACCTTTCGTGAATTGTGATCAACGCCATCTCTTGATAATTTGGAAGCCCTATAGGTTTTTTTTTGGAGACAATACAATCTTAACCTATTATCTACAATTACATGTATCTTTAATTTTTACATCTTATTTAAATAATACGGTTTAAACAAATGTAATACATACATTGGAATACTCTGAAAATAACTACTATTGTTATTAATTTAAAATAACAATCAATTTATGTACCGTATGGTTAGTTCAGCTTTCTACCACTAGTTAGTGTATTTTAATTTTGGATGGCCATCTCGGTCGATAACAGAATATTGTTTTTGATAAAACAAACACTAGTTTCGGAAGAAGCGCTAGATGTCAATATAGTCTATATACACTTTTGACAGTTATGGTTGCATCGCTTGATTTGTATCACGTTGATTTCTATTAAGTTTCTCTTCAAAATATTACATTTTAAAATGAGGGGTTTATTAATATGATTCTGTTTCATGAAACTCAAGTGTGATGAAGGTCTCCGACTGGTGCGGTTTGCAAACAATGAGAGTAAAAAATCCGCGAGTGGGGTAGCTGTAGAAGCAAGTCATTTGTTTCGCTGTTCGAACAGGATGCAGTGGTGTAGTGCATTGTTGTAATTAGATTGGATCATAAAGCATACATAGTGCATTTCACAACAACTGCAACTACATTTCCTGTCGGTGTACCGCGAACACACTCTATGTACTCGGCTATATCCCGTCGCAACGCGAGCGGATATCACGTGGCTTTGATAAATATATAAATAGCTGTGAATATCCAACTTTTTCATTACACTGCAAATTATATTTGCAAATTCTTCATTTTACTACCGTAAAATTATACCTACTCAAAGTTTATTCATGAACCACAAATTATTTATTGTTTGATGCTTCCTCTTCATCATTTATTTATTTCTTTTTGCGAAGCGACGTGTTTGGATGATTTACGCACGTGCACAACTGCACATATGTACATCCTTTTGCTTTTTTCAGAATTTGAATTGTTATATAATTAGAATTAGAGGAACAGAAATGAAAAGACTACTTGAACAATCGCGAACTAGTGCGCGGTTTTTATTAAAGTGTAATGTCTGGACCAACGCAATAAATCTTTTATTAAACGTTTTTGAAATATATCCTCGAGTTCCGAACTCTCAATGCTAGTAACCAGAATGAAATGGGAATATCATATTATTTATAAATCAACATTGATATCTTTGTTTTTATAGACAAATAGGATTAACTTGATTAAAATTCATTTTGCTACTTTAATGGGGTCCTTTACTAGATTCACAAAATGGCAAATAAGTCTTTTATATTATAATATATGTAATTATTAAGATATTTGAGTTTTAAAGGCATTTATAATGACATCAAAGTAATTTGAAGGTTTTTTGTTCTACTTTGAATTCGTAAGTATATTTTAAATACATACATTATATATTATTTATTTCTAACTAATAAATAATACTTTAGGTCGACTCAACGAAATTGTTGAATGAGATAGGTTAGCAAAATTTATCAGTGGTAATCAAACATTTGACTAAAATAATCTTATAGTTGATTGATGTTTCTTCCTGAAATAAAAGGAATTAGGGTATATTTTAATTAATTACCACGAAAACTTATTTCTATTCCATTTAAATAATTGTCTAAACAATAGAATAGAACACTTATGTGACTACAATTATTTACAATTCTTACTGTTTGAGATCCACCAAAACCTTTACAATGACGTCGCAACATTTAAAAAAAATCATTGTGGCTTAATGATAACAATTAAGACTTTTTAAAGGTGTAAATAGTTTTCAATTTAGATAAAGTTTCATGATTAATTTTTTTTTTTTTCAAAAAGTGGTGAATGTCCCCATTCCGATAAATACAGAGAAACAAAGGGGATTCATATTTAATATTTAAATATAAAGTCTTCACTAGGTGACATTCATTTAGGTCTGGCGAATAGATCAATGTTCTCAAATATTATTTAGATTTAACGAAATTATAATTTAGCTTTAGTTGTAGAATTAATTTCTACTTGTTCACCCAGATATTTACAATGAGATTTATATTCATATTTATGTAACATTGTATGGATCTCAGATAAAACCAGTGTATATATTCATTTAATAGTTTTTCTAATCAAATAAATAACTGATTTTAAGATTTCGTGTTTCTACAGCAACGGTATAAATAAACCCATAATGGATGTGGTATTCTGCTTTTGTTGATCTTGGTAAATGATAAAATTTTATTTAGGAGTCAAAAGTGGTTAACAACCGTCGCTCCACTTCTCCCGAAGATGGAGGGAAAACCACAGGAATAAAGTTAAAAGTGACTGCATTGTTGAATGTGGAATATGAACTGAGGATAACAAAGTCCATAGTTCAAAGATACAGAAAAAGGAGAATATATTTTTATTGGGTCACCTATAGATTGATAGAAGAGAAGTTGTGACGCTAAATTTATATATTTTCCAGAATCTAAAGTTATTTTGCTTTGATAAAGTGTAATGTGTGTGCTTGTCAAAGGGTTAAGGTGTGATGGAAAGGGCTGTGGTTCAAATCATGAGGTTGACTGAAGTTTTGTTTGGTTGGCCGAACAAAGCTGAAGCATGAGTTCCTCTTGCGAAAAAGAAAGCATGTCGGGGGCGGCGGACGCAACTCGTCATCTGTCCATACAACAAACAAACTTAACGCAAGGCAACATAACACAACGCCGCGTTACGTGGTCACTCCTGTCCAATTAACATGAGCGCCAGCTGTCTCATTATGAAGTCGGCGGCAGAGAACTCACCTGTCTTGTCACCACCGCCACCGCCGCCTCCACCGCCCCCAATAATGTAACATGGAACCAGAATGGGCACCAAGACCGATGCGATACGCTTTTTAATGTCCCAGACGCTATCGCTAACGGGTTCTTGCCCAAATTGCTTAATTGAGGGATTCATACTTGTTGTACTTGTTGTTACTTCCGGGCCTCTCTTCCTCCAAACAACTCATTATACGTCTCTTCCTTTCATACCACCACGCAACATTTCTTTTATTTATGGCCATGCATACTAAATATTTATATTCGTGCCTTCTGCTGTTCGAGATATTCAATTTACAACTTTTCAAATATTCTTTTTGGTGCTGTAATTGCTTTGGCCATGCAATTTATAATTTTCTTCACAGCAACTTATAATTCCTCTTAATTCTATTCGTGCCTTAATAGGTTATAAGATTTTGTAATATATTCATTAGGTTTGGAAATAGTTATGAAAACCTGTTGCCGAAAAACGATTGCAGTTGAAAAAGCTTTTAGAACTCATAGAAAATAAATAAAACATATTTTTAATACTTTGTTTCTTTAACAAAGCTGTTATAATAGAACAGTACAATTTATATTTTCAAGATTGGTAACTCTTCTGAAATGTTTAATGTCACACTTCGCTAAATAAATAATTATAAATTGTAAGAATGTTTTTGTATGATTTTAAATTTAAAAGCAGATATTAAGAATAGTAATAATAAGAAGAGATAGGAAAGGTAAGGTTAATAGCTGAATTTTCAAACGTCACATTAGTGTCACCAACTAACACAAAATTCCCTGAATATTGAAACTTTTTCTCATAAAAAAAGCATAAAAGGCGCAAAATATAAAAAATAGTATAAATAACTCGTTTCATAATTGTCGTTTATTTTGTTCGAAGAGCTGGGAAACTGTGCTACGCGTCGTGTCCCAAACTTCCTTCTCATAAAATATAATGACAATTAAACTTATTCGTTGTTATAGTATTGTAAATAAATATTTGTGTATAATTCTATACAATTTTTTAAATAAATAGTATATCATAAGTTAAGGGAAAGAAAAAACAACTTTTCGACAAAAGATTTTGTATTGTATTTGTAATGTCGTTTTATTAAAAAATATTTTTTATTTATGAAAAATGCTGAAAGCTTCTTTCGGTAGGTACTTACTTAAAACATTTTTTATTTAAGTTCTGTAAAATTGTTATTACAATTTGACGTTTTGAATTACTGTACGTAATTCTTCGGCAAGAAAACAAGTAAGAAATATAAACAAGTAAATAACAGTACATAAGTTACAATAAAATATGATTTATGAAACAGACTTGCTTATAGATTTCTACAATTCTGCCATTAGCACATTTCGGTATTGCTAAAATTCTTGTTTCTTCAAAATTTATTTCATTGCATTACTAGCTACAACGGATTTTTCTGGTTGGATTTGGATATAACGAATAGCCCGTTTGTGTTCTGTAATTCTTGTGGTTATCTAATACTTTTCACATTCACAGGAAGCAGGAAAACATCATTCGCAGTCTTCAACATACGTTGTAATTTGAGATGTGTATCAAACAATACTGAGATGATATATCTTGATATTTATGAAGGTTTTTATAAATAGTATTATTATCAATAGAAACAAAATACCCTTAATTAATTAAAAATAAATTTGTTTGTCACAAGAAAATATTAAATTTTCAAGAACATAAATGGGTTTTAGGTTATCAGAATGAGTTTATCATTTCAGAAGTGGCGTATTATACAAGCCACTAAATGAAATCTTATATCTGGTAGCAAGTTGTAAGAGCAATCAAGCTCTTGAAAAGGCTTCCTAGAACTTCTTTAAGTGTCGTGCATTCAACTTCTTCTCCCAAGCGCTGGAGTGCGAATAATAAAACGCACATCTCTCGCAATGATATCACAATCAAGCCAAATATAAATAATTCTTATGTTGCAACTGCATTCTGATGTTATAGGTGCGGCAAACAAGCAGTACAGCGTGGACTGCACACGATTGCAGTCGTTTTCTTAACTATCAGATGAAAATGTTACAAGTAGCGAGCCTCATGCTGGGAACATTGAACATTATATTTGAAACTAATGGTGGGATTTTTATCAAGCGGGGCTTAATGATAACATGGGCTCCCGCTGTGGGTTTCAACTTGAATCTTATTCGGTATTGGGAATAGATAACGCGGTTTGAATATAAAATTCGTCACACTCTGCTCTTAAAGTGTGGTTACCAGTCGTCAAGTCACAGACCTAAAAAATGGTAGCAGAAGTGGACCACAGAGTAATTGATAAAATGGCATCTGTTGAAGGAATTCAATGGAAGATTTTATGATCCGCTTTAAAATAGCGTTTGTTGGATGCTGATTTGAGTCTGGATCAAATAATGTACACCTACTTACGAGTATATTATAGGGAAGATGACGAGATACTTTAATCCTACTAACATATGAAATTTATAATAAAAACAATATTCTACAAATTTTTAGCGGTAAATTTAACCCGTTTATCTTTGAATGTATAATACTGGGAATTAGTATCATTAGGGTCAGGTAATTTTGATAAAATAAAATAAAATAAATATATCATCACGCCTTTTACCCATTATGGGTGTGGCACTCTGCTTGCGCAGATCTCGGTAGGTGATATATTTTGGCGTATGAAGTGCGGGTACCAGCCGCCAAATCATAGCCCCCAAGGATGTTAGTGGAGGGGGAACCACAGGGGTAAATTTAAATTTGTAACTGTCGGCAGTGGGATTCGAACTGAGGATCTCACGATCCACAGTCCGATACGTTACCACGGAGCTATATATATAATTTTGATTGTTAGGTATATTTGTAGTTTTTATTTTCTTACAGTGTTTTCTGAATTTCGACCAATGACAATCGAATATCAGTGATTATTCAACGGCTTAGTAAATAAGCCAATAAGAGTCTTACACGTCATCTATTTTGACCAATCAAAGCAATATATCAGCGAATATACCGGTGTCAGCAATGTAGCTCGTTGCCATGATAATTTTATAAATAAATAATTCTTTTCGCTTAAACATCAGTGTCATTTTTTTGCAAAATATATGAAAATTTATGTTTTGGAAGTGGTTCCATAATAAAATTGATAAAAATAGTGTATCTTGTTGAATAGTCTATCTAAAAACCACTCGAGGTAAATATTTTTTTAGAAATTTTTTTGAGTTGACTTGATTATTATTACAAATTCGCACATTAAAAATTTTTCAAGTACCTCCCGACCTTCGGTTTCGTGGTGTTTTTAACGAAATTTTTGAATCGCGAACTTTAGACGTAATAATTTGCAACAACACAAAAATTTCAAAAAATATTCGCCTCTATTGGTATTACCCTTGAATATTTACACTTGTGCTGATACCCGGGTATTTGCACAAGTACGATACCCGAATATATATAATAATTGTAAGCACAATAGTTTCATTAGTTTTAAAAGGACAAAGGGGCTAATATCTTCAATGTTTCAATCAATTTCTTCAAAGAATTACTTTCAAAACGTTGATGACTCATTTTTAACGTAATTTTGACAAATGACATTTATCAAAGTCTGACGTTTATGTGACAGATTAAAATAAATATATGTTCAATAATTTAAATTATGACTGAAATCTTTCTCGAGAAATATTCGTCTAATATATCCCTCGTGAATGGCAAATACAGTCAAAGCAAAATATTCAGTTATTTGCCATGCAATTGAGATATAACTACTGAATATTCATTTCTTGTGGTATTGCCATTGATAAGGTATATTAGTGAAAACATTTTTCTTGAATCCAGCACCAAGAATTTTTATTAATATGAGTGGAAGTAAGAGATTCAAATACTTATGTAAAATCTTCATACTACACGGCTACCTTGATTTTCATGTAAAATGATATAGGTATGTAATCGTTGCGAAATCAATGGAAGCTGCAAAAATGAATATGTCCATTTTAGGAAGAATTACCTACATTTACATGTATAGCCATTGAATAAAATCGCAGAATAATGCCATAAACAAAGTAATTCATAGCAAGACAGCTGCATTCAGAAACATGCATTCCGTCGTTCTTTTTCGCATAAATTCCAACCAGCTCTCTAGTTTCAAAACTAATTTCATTTTGCCATAACATACCGCGGAACGTGCTAAACAAATCGCGCCAATAAACTATCGATGGCGTACGCTTCTACACATGTCGGCGGCTCGGTTTCACTTGGGATGTCACATCCCGAAGCAGTTTATCTCCAAGGAATCCGAGACTTGTACTTGGCACGCACTGCACAATTTCACCGCGTGTCAAATAAATAAACGCACAGATAAACTACGCACTACGCGCAAAAAACACGCGACGCCGAAAATGCTGCTGCGAACAAACACACTATTTATCATCTAACTATTTGGAATATTTATCTTGCACTTTCAAATTTAACAATAGACTTAATGGTACAATTATTCACGGTTTATTTCGCTGGAAATAACTTCGGAAACGTTTAGTAGCGACTAATGTCTCTAGAGGAGACGAGAATAGTGTTGTTCAATAATTACGCTTGACACGTACACAACAGATAAAATGAATACAAATAAATCATCACACTGTTTATCCAATACCTTTATCAAAGATGCAGTTGAATCCGCTTATATCAGAAACAAATAAGTCACTTTTAATAGTTTTGAGAAAAAATGCGGAATAACACATTAATGACAAATATTTTTATTCAGTTCAACATACTTACTTATAGAAAGTATTTTAATAATTTATAAACTATAACTAAACTATTTATAAAATTATGCAGAAATGCAATTTATTCAATTGAAAGAAATACAAGTTGATTTGTATATTTCTGCAGTAAAATCAGACAAAAATATACAAGAAAAAAATTATGATTACTAAAATATTATACTATAATAGCATCTATAATACAAAAGAATATGATGTACAATAATTTTGTAGATTTGTAGAATTCAATTGTTTTTTTTTGTATTTTTCTTTTGTGAATTAATATTTGAATAAATATGTATTTATTTTTGAAAAACTGATGTTTCTGATATTATAAAACCATAAAACATCAAATCTTTTTCTTAGAATTTATTTAATACTTAATATAAATGGGGTCTATTTTGACCCCCACTTGGCCATCCACGTCGGAAAAGAGGGTTAAATGATTGTAAAATTATTAAAATATATTATTAATCAAATAATACTGTTTACTCTAAGTATTATTGTTATTATTTCGCATTTAAAAATTTATTAATTAATTGATTTGTGTTTCTAATATCAACTCAGTTTTGTGTATTATCATAAAATTATAATTATGAATTTACTTTATCATTTCTTTTTCGTGAATTATTGCATTTGTATTTATCAATACTTGGATTCTGAAGATCTCGAAAATTCGCGAAAATATCAGCATCGATTGATACTTATATTTTATGAATTTGACAGCAAAAAATTTGAAGTTAATGAGCGGGTTCTCAAGTTTATTTGGATACTCTCAGCTTTGATTACGTTCGAAATTTTTAAAAGAATCATAATAATTAATAAGTTATTAAAACTGTAATTAAAATTAGAGATTCATTTAAATCCCTTCTCAGTTTTACTAGAGGAAATAATTATATTACACTACAACAGAATAGTTCTAGTAGTTCTTCAAAGGAAGGCAAATTTTCTCGAAGTAATTTATGAGTAATTGCAGGATGAACTAGTTCTCTGCAAGGTATTAAACCAGCGTCCATTTGGTTCAATTAGACAAGAACAAGAGTAAGGCATTAAGACTTTAAGCACCACTATCCTAATGTCGCGTTCACTGGGCCCTAACGGCAGCATTCTCAGCGCAGCGGGTGACAAATTCCCGAAACATGTAACAACGTCTATTAAATTCCTTCATGCCCAGAATACTTGTTTATGTCATGAGTCACTACGCAATATTAAACGCTATTAAATACCCGATAATATACAATCTACCAGAGGCATAAATTACCTGCAATTTTTCAAAATTAGCGGACAATAACTATAAAACAAAATAACTTTACATGCAGGTAGATTTACTCAAACGGTTAATTAAATTATAAATATTTTCCTACCGTGTAATACCTGGTTATAGGATGGTTATTCGTGGTTATATTTCCCAATTACCTGGTTAATACACGTGGTTTAAAAAAAGGGCTTGAGCGTAAATCAACCGCTGTTTCTCTTCACCGTGTTATTAGTTCATTATTTTTGATATACGAAGACGATTGGTGCACGGAGATAATCGAAGGTGCCTTGGACTTGCGTTAATAAGGGTAGCGGTTTACCGCCTACTGCGATATGTATTTACATATTATTTGATGTATGTACATTAAAGATTAGACCACTACATAGGATTAGCCTGACAGGTCCGGCTTAATTTTACCACTGATAATATAGATAGTTCCAAAACTTTTATGTTTCTATGTTGTCAAAATATTAAACCTAATTAAATTTTATGCTAAGTTATAAAATAAATATTTAAATATCAATCAAGCTACCTGAATTAAATAGTGAATTAGTAGGTCTGAAATAGTTGCAGTTAAAATGTAATAAACATTAACGACCACTAAATCATTTCGAGTATTTGGGCCAGTGGGCTAGTTCGGTCCATAACCCTAAACATTAACATAACACAGTATAAATTTAACCACCAAAAGTATCTAGGTGTGCTTTGAAACTAGGAGCCAAACGGCCATTTGCCGACTTCTTTATGACCCGACCGTGATCTATTGCATCGGGTCACACCAACTATTCTGACCTCTCACTCACTTTAGATCATTCTATCTTCGTCTTTCTATCGCTGTTGACTGCATTTACATATCCACAGCATGCTTGGATTATATTATTTTGATCAAGGGTGCACAAATTGTTTCGTAAAGTATTTTTTGACCCCTACTGTGATGTATAATTAATTTAATATATTTTTTAATGGCCACAGCTCGTAAAATATAAGATATCTTCACATCATAACCATAACTACTTTTTAGACACTCCAAACGTATATAATATCACGCTATATACCACAAAATCAGGTAGCACGAACCCTGAAACACACCACTTTGCCTTGGGAAGTCACCTTATAAAAAATGTATACAGGTGCAGTAATTTTTTTTTGTTACAACCTTAATGACATTTGAAAGATTCATAGTTGTCTGAAAGTTTATTCTATTTTGTGATTGGCTATAAGGCACCTTTTATTGCCTTCGGAACTCATCTGACTTGTGGTCATTTCTGAAATGAACCCTCGTGTTTTGAGATAAATTTTATAAAGTTAAAATTATAAAATTCATTCTAAAATATTCGTTAAAAATCTATTGAATTTGAAATTAAGTGGATATTGTATTAGTTTATTTTTTTACGACCACTGCTGAAAATTACACTTTCTCCACACTAAATAAAGCTTGAAAATTGTATATTTTGCACAATCGTCTGGAATAACCTGGGCAATTATTCCACAGGCAAGTGTAACCAACTTACTTAAATATAATAAATAATATAATACTGCATAATATTGTGTCAAGTATAATTACATTTTCCGACAAGCACTACGAAAAGTAAATAAATTCACACGCTAAACTATTACTGAAAGTTGTTCATTGCATATCACTAGCAATGCTGTGTGCTATAAAAAATCGTTAGCCAATCAGATGAGCTCGCAACTGTATGATATGATTTTATCACAGGCTGCGATAACTGAGCGAACTAACCTAAAAATTTGTATTTAAAAGTTTGACAGTTGCAAATAATTTGCTGAATTTGCACGGATTCAGAAGGTTGGGCCCTGATTTATCAAATTTGAACATAATTTTTGGTAATTTCATAGCAATGATGTTAAAATAATCTGTTTTAATATTTTTATGTAAATTTTATATTAATTTTTTTTACTTAATTTTGGTCGTCGGAAAATTATCGTGTACCTACAACACGTGCTGAAAGGGTATTTCAGCACTAGTTATACAATATACTATTATATATCATATTATAATTAATAATTATTTGAGAGTTTCTATAAATCTTCATTTGTGTTGTTAGTTGTAATATTAATAAATAAAAATACTATATTCGATGTTAAAACCAAATTATTATTAATTAAATCTTGAGCAAAGTATGATCACTTCTCACAACTCGCGTGAAATACCTTAGATAACTTTCAGCATTTGTTGCATAATATACTAATTTTGCATTTATTTTCCGCGGAACCCATGCTATATGGAATGCAGTATATTTTGTAAAATAGTGCATTAGTTTGCGCACCCCTAAGTAATATCTAATTTGGCCTGTTCGAGTTTGCAACTAAGTCAAGTAATCCATTATCCCCCGAGTCGCAACGTGGCAAAAATATGATTGTTCAAAACTATGCACAGTTGAGATTTCTCTGGTGATATGATAGCTGGCGTATTTATAATACACCGCGCCGTAAATTCATAATCGTGTTGTATTTTCATGAAATATGGAAAGGTTGTTATGCAAGCAGAGTGTTGTATTATTTATTACTTCTCTGAAAATAACAGTGGATTTATTTGCGCTACACTGCGACGCATTGCCGTTGAATCTGTTGTTTGCTGTTTGCTTTTGCACAGTTCTTATAATTGACACAGAATGGTTGGTGTTATATGTCGTTAAACTGTCAATACTACTCAATAAAACTATGAAATATTGCTCAAGTACGCTCTCCACTTGACAAGGACGATTTTTCAAAGGCAGGGAAATGTTTATTTATGAATATGTTTCTAAATTAGCACGACCGGAAATCAGATATGATTTTCACATAATCAGAACGGAACGTACTAAGCTTACAATTTATTTTACTTATTAGCACAAAATAGGTACAATTGCCATTTCCTTGTAATTTTAAATTAATATTTATTAATATTTATGGATCATAAGATCGTCAGTTCGCATCCAATAGCCAAAAGTTGCCATTTTAACTTCCTGCACTTAAAATCTCTGGAAGGGGGCGTGAATTGACGGCTGATAATCATACTTTACGCACAAAAAATGTTTCACTTGTGAAGATTTATGAAAGCAGAGCCTGAAACAGATAGATGTTTTAAGTTACCAGTTTTCGTCTAATACTTTTTAGAGCGGTTGCTATGTAAAAACATGTTGTACAGTCTCGTCCAAAGTTAATTGAACTCATCTCTATTAATGTATTAATTAATTTTTATATTAAACATTTTGTTTCAATATCATTAAATGTTAATTTATTATATTTTTTTACCAACTTGCTAAGCGGACTGAACGACAAAGATAGGTTACCCATATATTACCTGTCTCTCTTAGCTCGCATTTTCAATGTAAATGAGCATTCCAGAATTACTATATTTCAGTATAAATCACTCTAACTGGTAGGCTTGGCGCATCCAGGATACCTATTCTATCCATGTATTCGTATAACAAGTTAATATCATCACTGTTTTGGTAACTACCTAACGATTTCTTTTTAGAAAATTCATGATGTGCTAGACGAAATTGTTAATTGTAACAAGACATATTCAGATGCTGCTGAAATTATAACAACGTGATATCAATTAGACACGGTGGTTGAATAATTTGATTTTAAATACTATGAATATTTTTACGAAAGTACTTCATATGTTCGGATTGAATCATCATGGCGTCATCATATATCAAGAGTTACATATTGTTATGATTTGGAATAGGACTCTAGGCTTGGTTAAAGGTTCAAATAATAAAACAATAGTCCATTTAGTAAACTCTGAAAATTTGTAGTTCTCTTCAAACTTGACAAAAGCGAGTTATTTAAAATTATCATTTGGTGTTGTTTCCAATTGTAGTTATTTTTGTAGGGAGCCGGAAGAGCCCTAGGGAGAATTTTGACCGAGAAAAATATGCCTTCCGTTGTAAAATGGGTGCAAACTTATTCGAAAATAACGATTCTTGCAGAATTCTAATTATATTCTTCATGCTTAAAAACTAATATCTACCAAGTAAAGGCAATTGTTAACCCAATTATCCTCTTTTGTTTTAAAACATGGCACGTCGCGATCAACATGCTCAAAATATTTCAACAATCAGCTTGTTAAAATAAGTGCATGTTATAGTTGTCGGCAATTAGGATAATGATAGATTTTTCGTGTTTTTGAAAGTGTGTCAAATCAGGAGAATCCTCCAGAGGAACACATGCCGCGTAATTGCACTCCATGCTGCTGAAGACTTTCGCTTTTTGCCGCTGTGAATTCTGGTTCTGGCCCCGCGAAAACCTGCGGTGTCCTCGGGCGATAATTTGTCTCTGTTCCGTGACTCATTTGCATACGCGTGCGTCTGTCTGTCTGTCCGTTTCTATCGCATACGATACTTGTCGCAGGATTGCATTGCGACAACTGGATGCAATGCACAGAAGCGTACTCAAAAATATTCCCATTTCACTTTTACTTTAACTGACAATTTATTATTAGCCACAAAACAAGACTGAATTCCAAAAAACGTATATTTTCCATACATTTGCCAGTCAAGAAAAATTTTTCATCATCACAAAACAAGAGCTCTGGAAGACGACCCCTAAGGAATATTACTATTTTCTTATACTACTAGAGGACCCAGTAGGCAGACGTTGTCCTGCCACAGACCTCGCTTGCAAAATAGATTTTTTATATGTATAAAAATCCGGTGTTCGCAATTCTTCTCCTTCTAAAGGGCTTGACCGATTTTGATGAATTTTTTTATTGTACTTATGGGGTCACATGAATGGTTATATGCATGTCAGTTAATAAAAAAAAATCTGGATCTCGACAACAACTCCACCTACCGGGTCCAACTGTAGCTAATAACCAACCAGGTGACCCCATAAGTACAAAGAAAAAAAAAATCATCAAAATCGGTCAAGCCGTTTAGGAAGAGAAGAATTACAAACGCACACCACATACCGAAATTTGTATACAAAAATACTAAGATACAAAACACAATTTCGCAAGCATTAGGTACGAACTTATCGTATATTATAGAAACTTCATTTCTTATGTGGAAATTACAAATAAACTACAATAAATTATAACTTTTGATGTTGAAATGTCTAAGTAAATAGATACATAACACTGCGTACGTTAAAATTAATTGTAAAGTTTTGAAATACTTTCAACATCGTTTTCGTATTGTATTAGAAATTTAAATAATTTGATGTAGTCTTTCGCATGACAGTTACCTTTTGATACCAAATTCTCGAACAATATAAACACCGTTATAAACGTGCCGATAATCCCTTTTGTATCGTAAAATAGATGTAGATAGGATTTTTCAAAGTGATCTGTTTATGGATTTATATTATTATAGGAGCAGACCTTCAAATACATGGGAAAAAACAAAAACACAAGGAACATTAGACGATATAGTACATTAAACAAATAGAGCTAAATTTTATTTTGTTAACGTTTGATGAAAGTACTGTATGGGAGTTCGAATTCCTGCAATCCATCTCTGCTTCTTCATTTTCATTCTAAGTTACCCACGTGTACATCCACATAAAAACTGGAACCGTAGGCGTCTGCATTACCTCCTGCAGCTGCTTCTTGCGCGACAATGCAACATGACGATGCCGTCGTTACCTTGCACACCCTCGCATACCCCTTGTCGTACCATCGAAATAGGTCAGCGCGGAAATCGTGACAACATTCAATCTACCATGAAAACGGACGACCGCTGGATAGCATTATAGGTCAAATGGTCACCCACCTCTAAGTAGATAAAGGAGATTTGTGTTGTGCACCCAATAGGTTGCAGATTTTACAATTAGTGGTTTGATGAATCTTGACTGACCAATTGAATTTGAACAGGAAAAATAATGGGTACCTAAGTCAATTCGATTTAGTTATGTATGTGATTTTCATTGGACCTGAAGATGTATTGAAGCAACTGGTGGTGTACCCATTATTATATTATTATCTACAATTATTGTTTGAAGCATTTTTCTCTTACTCTCTCCATTTACGAATTATAGCACGCTGAAGGAAATTATATTTTGACATTTTTGTTTAAATCTATGCTTTTTGAAATAACAAAACAACGCTTGAAAAATGTCTATTTTTAACATATATCATAAGTGAAAACTCAATTTTTGAAGGGATGAGCGTTTCTTGATAGTGGTGGTCCGCAACATTTGATAAGAAAACAGGTATTGTGGTGTCTACAACAGATTTTTTTTTGTATCTCAGAACCAACTGGATATCACACTAACACTTTTGAATCTACTGGAGTCAAATACAGTAATGAAAGTTGTATTTAAGTCCCTCCATCACGCGTGTCACCAGAAAAAGTCGATACCGCTGCACAATACAATCCGTAACTCGTGCGTCGTTCACGACGTATAAATATCGTGCGAGAACATTTTACGCACGACATCCCGGCACGGCAGGGCACGTTATGGCGTTAGCTGCACGTAAACTTACGCCGGTGCCGTGTCTGAGGTTTTACTTTTTTATTTCGACGTGATGCCGGCGTTCGGCGTTCGACCGCTCGCGCTGGACATGCAGGCTGTGTAATGTGAAATAACCCGCAACGCTCAGGACTTTGATAGCAAATGTAAATAAGGATTGATTATGCTGGTAGTAAATGCTGGAATTACTTGGGTATTTGCACTAATAACACGCTGTGTTATAAGAACATTTTTTGTATATGTTTATTCTTCTGACAGTTTGCTGATTTGACGATTTTGTGGTGATCTTACATAAGGAATATACGAGTATGTAAGTTGACGATTTAATGGAATCATTGTCAATAAGTTTTTTGTGTGTATTTTTCGGGGGCTCTCGAAGTTAATTGTCTTAAGATTTGAGTTTAAGCAACAGTACCTATTTTACGTCATTTCTGGATATGGTGGAATTACCTGCTGCCAAATCATGATCCCAGAGATGTTATTGTTGCGGGAGAAACTGAGATATCTTTATGTGGTGAAAATTTCTTTTGGTTCTGATACTTGAATTAAGGAAACACGAGAATCTAAATTATTATAAGTTCGGAGATTGCTATGCAGGTCTACCTGGTGTAGAATTGAAATATGACATATACGGGTTTCAATGCTATTTTTAATATTGTTTATCTTTTTATCTATTCATTTTACAACAAAATTGTAAGTACAAAAGTTGTTCTGAATTTAACTATGCATGCAATACGGTCCATTTGGTTATCTAAATTTTAATATATTTTTTTCTACGGCCGAGCAGGAAATAGACACTACCAACTATCAGTTGAAAGCAGAAAGTTGACGTTTACCGCTTACCGAGCGGCAATAATATTATTGCCGCTCGTCTCGCTATATACTAATTTTGGCTGTAGCACTCTGCTTTTGCAGATCCTGGTGCTCCCCCAAAGATGTTAATGAAAGGGGAACTACGGGGGTATAGTTAAATGACAACTATCAGCTGTGGGATTCGAACTCAGAATCCCAAGAGCCACAGTTCAATATGTTATCACTGCTAATTTTTTTCTATAGGTATACAATATTTGAAACAGGATCATTTAAAAAATTATTTTCATTACATATTGTAAAAGTTGTGTTTTAAACAACAAGCTTGTTTTAAACATATTCTAAAAGTTGCAGCATAATTTTACGTAAATATATCTCCGAGATTACAAATTCAGAATTATAATTATTATTTATTTTTTCTGAAGCAATAAATTTTAACTCTTTGCTGTTCATGAAACAAATTTGCTTTAATACTAGCTACAGATAAGAATGTTAGAAGTTAATTTAACATAAAAATCAGCAGCCATAAAAATTGGCGAATGCCTTTTTGCTGAATACTTAAAAAAGTTCGTATGTCATGCGTCGGAAAAAATAAATAATGGCATGATTAAAAATGCCCAAATGGAAATAAATTCTGTGCGTTGGACAGTTAGATGTAGATACAGATAGCGCAAACAATGCATTAATAATACTTCTATATTTGGAAATTTTATTAAAAACGTTGAGGAAGTAAAGTAGTGTGAATATCACGGATGTTGATAAATTACTGATGTTATCACGAACACGTCAACCGCCATTATAAATGGGCGGAGTTAGAGAATACGCCGTACGCATAGGTGGTAAATAAACTTAAATAATAGCTATGCGTGTTTTAATAAATCCGTTTTTGTATATGGCGCCCAGCGAAACTCGTGGGAATCGGAGAACAATAACCTGGAACTCGCAGCCAAGCGAAAAACTCGAGAAACGTGGACTGTACGACACAAGTGCATTCAACTGATAGATGGAAGCAGGAACTACAAAATTTGTTGTTATGCATCGGTGCAGAAATTGCGTTATTTATTGTCATTAAACGACATCAAAAATATGAGTTATACCGGTTTCTTCTTTAGCCTACAACCCTTGAAGGGTTTTTGTCGGATCCATTTGTTTTCTCCTGCTCTATCTCCTGCTGACTGCTTCCAGTTTTTCTCTCCTATAGTTTTTTATTTTTTCGTAGTCTTGCTGATGTTCCTTAACTTAAACAAATCTTACTATCAGCCAATCTTAATTGATTGAACAATTTCGTGGTTCATAAGTATTCTCAAATTTCCCCATTTCTTCTCAGAATTTTCCTATCAAATATTCTTAATTGGTTTTCTTCAGTTTTTGTGAGAATCCAAGTGTTGCATTCATATGTAACCACAAGTCTTATTACACAAAAAATACGTACCGTAGAATTTACCGAACTATTCGGTAAGCTGCGGACACAAGATGCATTTTCTGAAAATTAAATTAAGAAACTAAACACTATTATTTATTTAGAAACTGGAAGTATTTACAGAAAAGTTTGGAACAATTTTCAGCTTACATTGCTTAGTAAATATCTTGCTTCTAAATAGGCTTGCTAGATATGTATAATAGCAATTATTGCCATTCACATTTCTCGTCTTTATTCCTTTCGGTACCCAGTTTTTGTTATTTAAACTTTAATCTGAGGTAATCGAAATTAGCAATATTTTCAAAATTTCAGAACTCATTAAATTAAAAAGACTTTTGGATTAAATTTTGTAAACCAATTTATTTAAATACAGCGTTTCGAATTATTTTACATAAAATAAAATTAAATGAGTAACATAAATATGTTTTCTTGATGAAGAATTATGTAGAATAAACCGAGGCTAAAATACTTCTCTTAAAACACCCAAAAACAGAGTTCGTGGTACCAGCCAACGTATTTAAATTAAATATTTTATAGAACTTAATCCAAGAATCTTAATAATTTACTACGAGTTTTGAAAGTTTTTTCCAACATATTGAGTTATTAATGTGAAGAGCTTGTAAATTTGTGGCCTTTCTCGAACAAAACACATATTTGATTTTTTTTTTCCTTGACTTGCAGACTCTGCTTCATTGTGTTTGAGTTTAAATTCCTGATGCTTCTTGATATTATAGTGAAGTAATACATGCTACCTTCTAGGCTAAGATTTCTAATGGCTGATTCCAACACCTATTTGAATAGTACTGCAGTAATGGCATCGCCTATTCTAACATCAGTGTTAGTCCAAAATTTTGTATTCATATGTATAATAATATTTGTTATATATTCTTAATGATGTTCATTAAATAAAATACCTACTCGTCGCAGGAAACGCCCGATTAGCTCGTTGGTATTAATGGCCTTCTTGATATCACATCCAAAGCAGTGGCTATCCCACATAATAAACAGTAACTCAAAACAAAAAACAACGCAAACAAAAAAGAAAACGATAGTCTTTTCATCACAACATCGAGTCAATTCGCTCGCAGCGGGGGGCAAATTACATGCGCTCTTAGTTGCGTAGGTGTCGAACACACGATACTACAAATAAAAAAACTTCATTCAGCCAGTTGTTAATAATCAGTTATTATTGCTGCATGATAGTGGAGATTGGACTGTTACTTGCGATATACGATAGTTGGTTAGTTCACAATGTGGGCGATAGATAGCAAGAGTAGTTGTGCTTTTTTTTTTGCGAGAAACGACCTCGTAGATTGACAAATATGCGAATGAAGAGGACAATTACTTTTAACAAGTTACGGTCTTGGTAATAAAAGAGAGATAGGAGATGTTGCAGGTGTTTTGATGTACCAGGTGAGACTCCCACTCCTACTGGTCAGCGGTGCTCAAAATGTTGCAACGGAGACCAAAATTAAAAGAGAGATTTAATTAATTTTGGGTGTTGAACTTGTGACCTCTACATCCTCTATATGAATTAAGTCGCGAAATTCCTAGGTTATTACCTGGACGTCATTTGTTTTTATTTATAAAAAAAATATATGAAAACGAAAAGAAACTGTTGAATTAATTTATTACGGCATTAAATATATTTTGATACTAATTAGTTAATGGAAGCCAATTAACAAGTCCATCAAAAAATTAATAACCTTTTTATTTTCCAAACAAAAAATTGATTGACGTTGACTAAAATTATGTTTTCTTTTACAATTAATTCTTTTTATAATTATATCATTTTATAGTTTTTATTAGTGATATAATATTGAAAAGAATAAATCCATGCATACATAACATCACGCTACATTCCATACATTGCTGTAGCACGAATCCTGAAACACAATCAATCTCCTTCAAACATTCTTATTCTGGCACACCACTTTCGCCTCGACCACCTTCACAGTCTATTCTTCACACTCGGAAATATTCGTTCGCGCTACAATCCATCAATCATATCGGACCACATCCTTGAAAAATCTAAATTTATATTATGTTTCTAATACTTTAAGAAATAAAAATATTCCAACAAGATGAAAAAAACTTCCATAACGGGTGTTTTTTTAGATATTTGTATTTCGAATTGGCAACAATATTTTCAGTGACAACCAACTTGACAGCTGACAGCTGTTTTGTGCTTAGTTTGATTTTCCATTTTACTATAAATAAACTTACACTCGCAAATTCTACAAATTTATTTCGAAAATTGAATACAGCGATGAAGTTCATTTTTAAGCGGTGGTTTCAACAAGACGGCGCAACAAGTCACACAGCGTGCGCCTTAATCGATTTATTGAGGAACACATTTGATAAGTCCATAATATCGCGCAATGAACCTGTGGATTGGAGATATTTGGCGTCGCTAATCTACCAGAGACAATTGACGATATGGAATCCAACATTCGCTACCCCAAAAATTGATAGAAAATTTGACTTCCAAATTGCTCTTTCTAAAATCATATTCAATCACTAATGGTATAAAATTATCTTTCCAATACATTTAATTATATTGTTTGATATCCATAATTCTCAGTAAGATATTACATCTAAAAAGATCTGCAATTGAAGCTATTATTGCTTACGATTTTGAAAACTCAGAAATAATTAGGAAGCTAAAAAAGCTAAACTAAATAAAAATAAGAATAGATTTTAAAAAAGAATAAACATGTTTGGAATTGCTGGCGAGCTATTACGTACGTCATTATGGTGCTCAGGCGTCCTTAGCTGATCGGAACCTTCAATTAAATGATTTAAGCACCAAACGTCTTAGTGATTTGTGATCAGCTATTACAATTGGTTAATAAGTGTTAATCTACCTTATCTCTTCATAATTACCGATTATTTTCGGCTATATTTTACCGTTAATCCGTTCTATGCGCGCTTGTGTTTCATACGAAACAATGTATGAGAATTCGTGAACATTAATCATCTACTGAGTTGCATTATTCTTCTTGTGCCTGTATTTTTAGCCGCTCGCTCATAACTTTGTAATTTAATGGCGAGTATAAACATATGCATCAATCAACTTTTCCGTAAAAAATTCACCACGATTCTCTGCAAGGACACCGCTCTACTAACAACTAAATCTTGCACTTGCTTGCAAAATATTAAGTATATCCTTACGTCATTTCCCTTACATGGGTTAGATTATGCAATGGAGCAGATAATTTAGTTCACCTGATTCGTACTTTTAAAAATGTGTTAATGGTTGTTCGCAGCGAGACGCTAAATTGATGAAATTATTTGTGAAATCTGAACCACTTGAAAGTAATTGCATTTTGGATAGATATGAGGCGATCTATCAATTGTTTGTTTAAGAAAACTATGAAGATCAATACAAAATTAGGTGCCATCGGATTGTAAATCATGATATCTTCCATTCGATTCCTACAGTCAACAGTTTCCACTTTTAACTTTACAGCAGTGGCCTCCTCTTCACTAACATCTTTGGAGGAGAGTGTGTTAATAGTTGGTTATCGTACTTCATGTATAAAATATCACATATCATGATCTACGAAAGTAAATTATCACGTTCGAAATTGATAAATAGTGTCAAGATATTAGAAATTTTAGCAATAAGTACAGATTTATAGACGAGGTACATAAAAGGGCTAGTCAATAAAACACTATTATGTACGTATTTTATGTTTGACTGCATTGCAGATTATTTTTCTTTAGCTTAGAACGACATTTATATTTGACCCATGACTAACATGAAACAAAAAAATTGATAGTTTATTTTGTTTGGTTTCCAAGTTATTTATTGATTATTAACATTTGTTTTGAAAAAAAAGTGCAAGCTGCCATTTCACATCTCAATCATTCTGACCTGTTATTATGGAAGAAATAATTCACATAACATATTAATATTACCATTACTAAAATGATGTTCCTTTTTAATTAATTACTTAATACATTAATGAAATTTATTATATCGTCCAGTATATAGATAGTCTCTGTATAGCCGTTAAACAATATCATAAACAAGTGAATATAATACAGTTGAACATAAAGTACTTTTTTTTCGATCGGACGAAAACTGACTCCTTTCCGGTGTGTTTTCGAACCGTTAAGTGCATTATTCCGGTATTTTAGTGTCGTTGCTAGGTTACGATAAATAACAGTACGGGAATATTTTTTCCGGATACTGGCAAAGTATTCCCTTATGATTTAGCTTTTCAAATAAACGCTATCCTCCTATCCTATGTATTGTTGGTTGTCTGGCGTTTATAATAATAACCGAGACAAAATTAAGAAAATATATCCTAACTCCAAATGTAGAGGAGGTACATGGGCATAAAGTAATTAAATCATTGAATTGTACGAGCAGATTGGCATAAGTTTAGCAGAAAATTAATCTGGCACTTAAAATGTCACATGATTTACGTTTTATAAATTATTGATGTTTATGCTGTGTTATTTATAGTATTTATACTCCTACACAATGGTAAATTAATTATTTTCCTAAATATCTATAAATTTATCAAAACGCAGCTGACATTTATGAATTAATTTCACCTTAATATACATCACAAATCATTAGTTTATGCCACAAACCTCAACCAAAACAATATTACATCTCCGCCCACGTACTTTGCTATCTAACAAACTTCATTCTAACAACCATTCTATTCATTTCCTGGGCTATTAGCTAACAAATCCCAAAACATTACTTTATCAAGTAACACAAATCACAGGATATAATCATAATAATAAAAAGCATTTGTGGTACATGTTTCTAAATAGCGGGATGTGCCCACTTCGACCGATCTCAATTTGGGAACTAAGAAGAGTACTTTGCGTTTCCAAATGCGCAACCATTTTACAACAAATGTATAAGCACAACATTTATCATTTCGAAGTGTGGAACTCTGATAAGAGCAGATCGTATATTTTTACTCAAAAAATGCGATTATCAGGAAAAATCGTAAGCTACAGAACTACCCAATTAACAGGAATAAGAATAATAATAAATTGAAAATAATTTGACAGATTTTTCGAAAACTTGTTGCCAGGAAATAGCAATGAAAGCCTATATGGCTTATTTTAATACAGACATACCAATTTAATTTTTTTTCTACTCCTATGTAATTATATCCCCATTATTTAATTTTTTTTCGATTAATTATAGTAGTTATAATTCACAACAGTGAATTATGGATTCATAATTCACTCTTCTCGGCCAATCACAAGTATCAGAAATCAATTATTCCTGTTTATTTTAAAGTTATGATTTGGATCACCAAGCAACGGCCGTCTGACAGTTGACAGTGTAGTCAATTGTCATTGTGCATTTTTATGTTGTCGTTTTTCAACGTGTGTTTTCAACCGATTTCGATCATTTTCAGTAGTTATTTCTGAATTTACAGGAGTTGAAAAAGTACATTATTATATTCGGGATTATGGTCATTATTCACTCGAATGATTTGCATCACTCGCCTGTTCTTTGTGAATAATCATATTCATATTCCCTCATAAAATAATATGCTAATACCACTTAATGATCGCACTTTCAAATGCGTGCGATAATCTTGTCTTCATCCCATTAATTGTTTTTTCTACGACCACTGAGAAATCTGCTCATTGTATGTTTGCTGTTGCTAGGGAAATGAAGTACATTGCAAGCATCGTGCGAAATGAATTTGTTTTGTGAGTATTTCGATGTACAGGTGCCATTGCTAGGATACTTATTTAGAATTGTCAAATATTGGAATCGTGAAAGCGGGACAATTTTATTATTAAAATTAAATTAATTTTGAAATAATATCGTGGTCGTAAGAAAAAGTATGGTGTACTCGTACAACTCGCATGGAATGTCCATTTCATACTCGTCTGATTTGCAGCATTCGCCTTCGGCTCATGCTACAAACTTTCATACTCGTAGGAAATGAGTACCATTCCATGCTCGTTGTACAGTAATAAATGTATAAATAACTATATTTTGTTAAAGCGTTGCAAAATGCTTCTAAAACAAAATGTTAATATTAGAAATGCTTTGAAGGCCTACCAAGTAAATTTTTTAAATATTTTCATTCTTATTTCACTATGACAAGATTTTCTTTTCTAAATTTTCCCCGTGGTGGAGATGGGAATGGCCGATTTGGCCGACAGCTCACCTAAATACGTTATTCAACTGTTGTCAGCACTGGCTGAACGTTGGGTGTATGCAGACATGGAAACAACACGAGTTTGTTAATAGAACGCCGTGTCGTACAGCGAAGATCACTTAATGTACCGGTGTAGGAAGTTCAGATTTCATGTTCCAGGACAATAAAAACACCACTAGCTTTAATTGAAATGTACTGTAGTGATCGAAAATCGTTTTAGATATCTAAATGATGTTAATGAAGCAAGACACTAAGTGACAGCCAGATTTTTTGCGATCGTAAACAGGAGTTCTCAACAAAAAATAATAGAATGTTTTTTCGACCGTGTTTATTGTAAAGTGTAAACAAGTACTCAAAATCTCAATCATACAGCTTTTATTCTTATTACATAACCGACTTTTCGCTTTACCCTTAAACCTTCTTCAGAGTTAGTTACTGTTTATGAATGTATTTGTTTGCTGTAAGATCTTACTAACCCTGAAGAAGGTAAGAAGGGTAAACCGAAACGTCGAAATAAATGCTGTATGACTGAGATTTCGAGTACTTTTTTGCACCTTAAAAATAAGAGAATTTGAAATTAAAATAATGTTCGGTACTAACAGGACACATGTTATGCACAAGGATACAAATCGTGAGTTGTCATTAAAAAGAGTTATAGACGTATAAATGAATTTTAAACATTGCTAACAACTTTTTTGTATGATAATTAATTCAAAAGAAAATTTATCTGTATTAAAAAATAATTATTTCCGCCGTTACATTTGCCACAATTTTAATTACAAATACATATGTTACGGTTATTTAGTAAAATTATCATTATAAAACACTGTCTTTGTTTATCTTGTAAAAATAAATTAGTAATAAATTATAAATTTTAAGGCGTGAAATTTAAAATAATATTGGAGATGACGTGGAATTTTTTTGCTGAACGCACCCGATGCAAGAAATATGATTTATCAGCAGTCGCTCTTTGTACCGCTTTTTAATTTCATTTACAATAAAAATAAAATTAAAATTTTTAGTCAAACTTACGTGAATAAAAACTGAGGCCGCAAAATTATTATCGCAACAGTTTTTGTAAATATTAGCAAAAAACTCAGCGGTCCAATAAATTTGCCGGATTAAAAACTTCAAAAATAATAATAATAATATGCGTTAACGATACTTTAATCAAAGTCTTGATATGTTTACGATAATTTTTTGTCGTTATCCTCGCCATATTTTGCAAGGAAGTACTATAACTGTCCGGTCGTTTCAGATTTTCTTGCATTCAAAACGATATTATAATGCAAATTGTTTAAATATTGTTACTGATGTTAAATGCAAATCGCCGCATTAAGTACGTTCTTTATTATAAGATATGGAAGGTTGCACATAGTTATAAAGTAAAATGAGAAATTATTGCAACGATAATGCAATGTTATTGCTTGGTATATGTATCGTGGTGATTTTCACCTGTGTCGTATTTTTTGGGTTTCATAGTTAAGAAAGTATTTATATAAATAGCTTTTTGAAACAGAATACATATGGCATGTTGTTAATTTAATTATATGTTGAGTTCTAATTAAGAAACATTTATACTTGGTGACATATTTCTGGCACAAAACTTGCAGTTATCAGCCAAACTCTATAGCAACTATAATAAATATCCTAAAAATAATTTTAGGTATACAGACCACACTAAATTTCCATGCTGTGTAAACAGGTAAAAATTTCACTAAATATCATTAAAAATTTTACAATTATTTTTATTACATTTCTATATAGTTTAAACAATGAGAAACTCAACCCAGCAGAGTACATCATCATATCTCTTATATTTTTTGAGATATGACGATTTTTTATGTTTTTCATAGGGCAACTTTGAGGGACTGTAACTTCAAAATTATGCAAGATATTTAAATATTCTCTCCAGTTTTGTGTTTTTCGTACGTAGTATGACAAAATATCAATTTTTGAAAAATTTGAAATTTTTGAAATTTTTGACCTAAATTTTGATTGCTAATATCTCGAAAAATATAAAAGATATGAACACGCGGTGTTCACGAATCGATTCAGCTCGTCGAAATACGTAAGTATGCAAAATTTCATACAAATCGAATAACGGGTTTAGATTTTAGAGTAAAAACTCAATTTCGGGCCAAACGTCAAGGGGTACCCCTTGACACTTGGGCCGAAAATGGCCATTTCTAGAATTTTTGCTCTAACTTTTCAACCCATTGACCAAATTTTCTGAAATTTTGCACACTTCTATTTTTCGATGAGCTGAATCGAATGGTGTAATGCTAGAATACGTATCTTTTTTATTTTTCAAAATATGCACCTTCAAAAATTTTCAAAAAATTTCCAAAATTTTCAAATTTTTTTTATTTGTTTCAAATGTCACCAGAAACAAAATACTGAAGCCGTTTTTTGATATCTTACATAGTTTTTAAGTTGCAGTCTCTCAAAATTGTACTTTGAAAAATTTAAAAAATCGTCATATCTCAAAAAATATACACGATATTACGATGCGCTCAACGGCAACGTGTTTCTTGATGTTTAGTTTATATAGAAACACAATAAAAAAAATTTCAATTTTTTTCATGAATATCCATCGATTTTTTTAATACTTATTTTTATACAAGAAAATAACACAACACTGTTTCCCAAATAATTTATTATTTCTTATGATTCTGTACATCGAAATAGTGCACTAAAATATATAGTTATATCTTGTCTCAAGCTATTAATTTAGATAAATAATTCAAGCAGACAAAACGTAACATAAAATTAGCTATTTATAAATAAATATATCATCACGCCTTTTACGTACCCATTATGGGTGCGGCACTCCGCTTACGCAGATCTCGGTAAGCTATTTATTATTATTATTATTATTATTAAGCGGTCTCAACTGCTGAGGTTATATGCCGCCTTGGTACCTCATTTTCGGTGGTGTGACAACGGCACGCAGTGTTCGCTGGTATGGGTTTACGCAAAACGGTCAACTTGCTTTGTCGAGTGAACCGGCTGTATCCCTACCTGCCAGGCCGTTGTCTGAAATTAGCTATTTTGTATGTGTGATGTATGTAATTGTAAATATAATAAGCATTTAGCGATAATGTATTCATTCGAAGAAAAATTCTCGAGAAATAGAAACGGACCGTAGAGCACTAACATCGATTCCCTTCTTTTTTGCCACTTTTTGAAAGCATTTAATGAAATCGCAATTTGAGTAAAACATGCACGCTAGTTCATGATTAAACCCTATATTTCTGCGCGACATTATCAAGAACATATAAACTAGCTAACAGCACACGTTAATCCAGTCCGGTTAATTTTTTCCACATTCTCGTAAACTTAGTTACAATCTCAGCTACCTGTGACTGCATTCATACATAACCTGCACGAATGTGAAGCCAGCCACATTACAAATGGCTGATATCATACACCTAACCTCAAACAGTAGTTGGTAAGTTGGTTATCAGCTCGTACACATTACGCTGCATTTAATTCTTGCACGCATGTTGCTCAGGAGTGAAGAAAGATTTAGATCTAGTCATTCATTCGTGAATATCATCTCTCTTCTTCCGTCTTTTGAGCTGTCAACCACCCAAACTTCCGGTAGGCGGGTAAATTATTTCGTTATTTGATGCCTGGTGCCGTTGACTGTTAATGAGTTGCTAATTGATAATTTAAGTAGGACGATAATGCGTGGGCTTGTATTTATACGAAAAACTCGTCTCTACATGAATATTTATGCTATGGAGGTATTAAGTAATAAATTTATGTAAGTTGATTCTTTGGTTGATATTAGTTTTATAGCGGCTAGTGGCGGATGATATGGGTATCAAATGACAGTTACATGCGCATATAAATATGGCAGAGTCGTTACACTTTTCAACGGTTCGCTTCATCAGCTTGCTCACAGTCATTTGTCTATTTGAATCTTAATCAACAACCTCTAATAAGATAGAAAATTATTTAATTGAAAACTAAACTAAACATCAAAATTCCAGCTGATTCTGAGGCCTGTAGATAGCAGATGGCAAAAAAGAATTGCTTTTTTACTTTCTTATACAAAGTATAAGGAAATAAAGGTATCATGAAAAAAATCGATGACGAGATACATATTTTGAAGGCCCCTGAAACCGTTCAGACCAATTTCTCAATGATGTCTGTGTGTGAGGATGGATAGATGGATGGATGTCCTTGTGCGCAATATCTCATGAACAAGATATGGAAACGAAACTTAGAATTTATAAGTTTCATGAAAATATGAAGAGTCGAGTTGTTTTTGAATGAAATTGAAAAACCGGAAGAGAGGTTTACTTTCAAATGTTAGCAATAATATTTGAAATATAAAATATTATTTGCACTTTTCTTGTATATGCTTCTAATTTTGAGAAAAACTATATTATATTTTTCATAATATATTTCAATACTCTTAGGTACAATGGGAACGTAAACTAAAACATTTTTAACATCTATATGTAAAATAATTTTGAAGTCTTAGTCTTAAAAATATTATAAATATTATAAAAGCAATATTTGTTTTTATAGTTTTTTAAAATAAAACAATAATTGCAATGAGAACAAAAAAATTAAACAGATGTCAAATAATTGTCAAAATATGTTGGTTTTATATGTGTAAGAAAGTAGTGTGATGACCAAACCAGATTTTTTTAAATTGAAATTAAATAATTTTGAATAATGTAAAATTATGTTTGTTTTGCGTGGCGCGTGTATTAAAAAAATATCGAAACATATGAGTGAAGAAAGAAAAAAGGTTAGAAAAACTATTAGTAAGACACGAAAGGCAATTTCGTAACGTGATTTCAAAAATTACCTTTAATAATGTCTAATATATCTCGCATCTTTTAAATAATAAATTTCAAAACAATATTGTTGAAGAACAAAAAAGAATAGAGAAAAAATGACTATTCAAGAGTCATGACGTTTCTAAAGCCAACTATCTTTGAAATAGTTAATTGCCTCTTATTAAAGCGGCTAACCTACAAATAAATCTTACCATATATGGAAGCGGTTGTATTTCATGCATTTGCGCATGCGTACTCGAGTCCGTAGTACCTAGTGGTACCAGCAGTACCTTTTACGGTACTAGACTGCCTAATATCATCATACACTAGCTTACTGCAAACATAAAGCATTATTTTTATTCGTGAGCGCACACTTTAAATTTACTTATTTCCCTTATACATTTACCTGCTATTACTAGAAACACAATACTGTTTTCGTCTGGTATTGTGATGTCATTGTAAGTATTTCTTTCTTCAAGATAGTTTACACTTAATAATATTTTTTTGCATGTCAGCAAAGCTAGCAAAAGTTTAACAAGAACGGCATAACATCTTATTAACTTATCTTCATAAAATCAACTGCAAATTGTCTTTGTGACCTTTCCACATATAGTTCAGCATTCTCAAGTTCTTGCAGTCGGACGTAAATCGCGACCCTGATGAATTCGTATTCTGACGCACAAAATTATTGCCGATATCTCATTTAGTACAAGATAAAAGTAAGGTTGTTCTTGTATATTTACACACACAAAATAATAACTGTTAATAATAAATTAAACTGTTTCAAGGCATAAGAGACTTAGGTATATCATTTTAATTTCTTTTCCATGAATTATGAAAAACTACAATAAATACTTAATTTTTTTTTATCAAATTAAATTAAATTAAATATATACAAAATTTTTACGCCTATAAACTAGCACTATTAGGACCGTCAAGTGAACACACTAAAAAGAAAACGGACTATAGAAAATTTATGAAATGATAAAATTTCAATTGAGTAGAATCGGACAGCCGAGTGCCAAAAATGACATTTTTGACCTAAGTTGTCGTTTTTATGTAGAAATTATGAGGAATTTTACCAAATAAATACATGGCTTCAGTTATATTATATTATATATTTCCTGGATTTAAATAAAAATAAACATACTCATTGTTTAATTGTTTTTTAATTGCCTAGACCTATGATGAACAGATTTTATAAAAATATTTTTACTATAAAATCGTTAAATAAAAATAAAATTATCTCATTCCTCTTCAAATATTTTAATAGTTAATTGCATTTCAAGACACTAAAGTATAATTTTTTAAAATATATATGAGGTATACATTGTATTTTTTCCGAAATCGTTAAATTATTAATTAAAAACATAAATCAATAGCATTATGTATTTAAAAAACATCAGCTAGCTATTGCGCAGGATGGTTGTGATAACAAAAGTAATGTTAAAATTTAAAATTTGGTTAAAATTTTAATTATTTTTTATATTTTTTTAGACGTGGTCTACATGTGATCTGCATTAAATCCGATAAATTATTATCGAAGATAAATAATAAATAAATTCTCTAATAGTTGGTTATTTTAGGTTTGTGATTCTGTCTGTGAAGTAAAATTTTGACATAAGAATCCGTAAAGTTTAACTTTAGCTACTATTTCGGCTAACTTCGCGTAGTAATATCATGTAGGTAATTTAGTATCGATTTCGGAAAAAAAAAATTATGTATTTCGAACAACGCAATATTAAGTTGTTCGCAAATAGTTAATCACTTTTAATTGGAATAAACTTAAATTTTGAATGAGAGTCAAATAAAAATAAAAAAAAATATGATCAAAGCATTAATATCGTTTAATGTGTCTCTAATAACGAAGATATTCCTGCAACAATCTTTTTGAAGTAAAGAATACAATTTCGCATAAAATGCGTACTTTGCGACCACTCACTGCGATATGAAATATTCAGTATTTATATCAAGTAGTGAAGATCTTGCAACCAGCATACTAGTAGTCCCATCTTTGTCTCCTTTCTTACGACTTTCTTTGTCTTTTTTACAGTAACTGTTCCTGATCTCATGTATGTATGTTTGTATGATGTGATGTTTCTATTTTCCCTCCATGGACTACAAAGAACAAAGCAGAATAAATTGTGAACAGTGGAATATTTCTAATAAGGAAGCAATGCTTCATAAAATAGATGCAGAAGATTTACTAATTTAGTAGTGTTGGGACTGACGTTTATTATTCAGTAATATAAATACTGACTGCATTAGTTCTTTCTGTGGGGTCTGTGCATTAAGTAATACCATTTTATCAAGTTTAATGTCAGCCATATAAGCACCTATGAATACGTTAATTGCATTTATAATCTTAGTTGACAAGAAAAAATTCCGTGAATTTATTGTCAAAATATTAATTGCACATTTATAGCACACACAATCTTGAATAATTATAACAAGATTTATGACGCCAAATGAAATAACATTTATCCTTGTACATAGAATACTGTTCTCAATTAAATATTTTTCTGCTTATTGTTTATAAATTACATTGTAGTGAAGCATACATTTTTCTTTCAATCACATTATCATGTTGTCTATTTACCTGGGGGACTGGAAATACATTCAGTATTTTGTGCACCCTTGTGAGTAGCCTAGTTGAATGACCTACTGTGTAGCTGTATTTTACAAATGTTCGAGCGTTAGCTGGTAGATGGCTCCACTAGGATTAGCGCTTTCATATGTATTTTTATGGATTGCAACAAATATGTTTAAGTTTGTAATAATTAGAAAAGAGTTATGTTAAATTTCATATTATAGGATATTATTGTAGTAGGTAATAATTTGATAAATAGAATTGCATGCTTTTATATCCGCCGTAAAATCATCAGGTGTAGGTTTAGAAACAAATTATCGTTTGTTAATTATTATCGACTAAAATTTCGCGCTTAAGCAATAAATCAAATTAGTAATGTTCCTACACATGTAAACAGTAATTTGTAATTTTCCGTTATAATGCATATGTTAAACAACTAAGTACAAGTATGGGGAATTCTTAAACGAGATATTGAAATAAATTTTCCATAAATTGCATTGTAATACAATTTTTTTATCGTGATATCTAATACCAAAAGCGAAAGGTTTCATGCATAATTATTTACCAATAATATAAAATTATACAACGGTTGTTTCTATATAAGAAAACCAGTCGTGGGTATAATAATTTGTTCGTTTACAAGTATTTTTACATGTTGGCAACAATACATCAGAATCGTTTGACAATCGGCATTATGCAAACCGGCAAATAACATTAATAAATGCGCATAATAATTACGGCGTTTACCAAAAGAGGCTCTCGTGCGCGTGGGAATCTAGCTAACGTCTCCGCGCATAAGTCGCGTTTGTCAAATTACAATCGACTCAGACGGAATCAGATGAATACGCACTGGGAACGGTGCTTTCCTTTGAGATGCGGGCAAAAAATCTGCATATCTGATGCCGCTGGAACATAAAGGGTTGCAGGGACGCTGCGTCGTTCCGAGCTGGGCCTCTTTACGACCTTTGCCTTGATTTATGGAATATGTATGGTCGTTATTCAAATGTTCTGTATAAGGAAGTATTTTATATCACGACCACCTGCGTAGCGGGCTTCCTATCCCACGAGTTGAGGCTCTTTATCTTCACTTCCTCACAGTGGTGGCGCAACAGCCTTCTACCCGGGGGCACTGTTATGTTCGCTCAAAAACTGTATTTATTAACACTCCGTGCTGTTTGCTACATGCTAATTACATCATAACACGAGCATATCTCAGTTCATTTCTTGTATTCGGAAATAGAAGCATCTCGATTTCATAAACTCTTATGCGCATGGACCTATTGAAAGATACTTCCGGATTGTTTGGTATTTGTGAGAGTGAAAATCATCGATTCTCAAGACCAAAAAAATTATTGCATTTGTAAATAAATATACTGGATATATATCACTACTATACGAAAATAACAAATGAGCTATCTAACTGTTATATTTTTAGTAACTGTAACACTGTATTCATAAACGAAATTTAGTAGTTATCTAAAAAAAAAAAATCTAACCGCTAAGTTTGAAAGTAATGAGAAAATATCTAAATACGTTATTTCAATAACTTAGTTATCATTATAAGTGATGCAAGAGGGAAAAAATCAAGATTACACAATTTTATAAATCAACTTACCAAATAAAAATATCTATTTTATACTGTTTATTACTGGATATTTACCTCTCACATGTTATATAATATTGCCTCAAATTTGCTGGTTGGCCACTAAGGCCAGTTGTAAATAAAAAAATAAAAAATTTATACTGAAACGAAACAATCATGCATGTTAAACTAACTACTAATCTGTCGCCAAATCAGTATATATTTTTTGAAATTATGAATTAGAAAAATTCCTGTTACTTCTATTTATACTCTTCCATATAACACTAATGTCGTAAGAATAAACTTTTCTCAAGAAATTTCATTTTAACAAATTTATAACAAACTTATAAGAAATAAAGAAAGAAAAATCTGTCGCTTTTATTCTTGAATTTGATTGGTCATAAACTACTAACCAAAACTTAGGACTTTGAAAACTTTCCCGCTAACCAAAATTAGTGCAACGTTAACGTTGTCGTAAGTCAAACTTTTAACACTATCCATAGTCACTAACAATAACTACTAAATTCGTGTTGTGAATATAGCTGGAGACATAAAAACATACTGCTGTGATATTTGCAGCAATTTCTATGAAAGAGTACACGGAAAAAACTATTTGGTAAACTGAGCATATAAGAAGCATTTTCTAAAAATTTACCAAACTTTTTCGTAAATGCGTCTAATTGCTTAGTAAATAATCATGTTTGGTTTGTTTATTGTTATGCCATTTTTAGAAAATGTATCTTATATCGTCAGCTAACCGAATAGTTCGGTAAATTCTACAGTAATTTTTCCGTGTATGTTTTATTAATATTAATATAGTAAGTACTTTCTTACATCAATATTTCGAATATGATTTTGCAGTAGCACTATAAATAAAATATAAATAAATATATCATCACCCCATTTAATCATTTTTTTGTGACATTCTGTTTTCGCAAACGGGTATCTCATATGTTTGCGTAAACTATATTTAATGAAGACAACATTTGTCTGAGTGCCACACTCAGTAATGTCACTGGATGATAGTCATTTCATTATTTGAAAATAATGTTTAGAATAGAGTGTATAAAGTATATTTCAGTGTCTGATCAAAATGAATTCTAATTTAATTTTTCTCTCTGTTTCAGGTATGTCCACTAAAACAATTTTCTAGTGAATTTTCATCCTCATTCTCATTTATCTAGACCTGAAATTTTACAGCTACTTCACTCAAATTTTGGTAAGAGGCATTGTGATATATTTTAACTTATAATCAGGATAATGAATTGATCAATAGTGTTATATCATATCAGTAATACTTTCGACGCATTCTTAAATGGATGACGAGTCGCCCTTGAAATCCCTTACCTGTCCTCTCTACCTTAACCCTTTCTTCGAAGTTCAGACACACATCTACATTCACCACACACTCAAACACATAAATCTAACTTGCATATTTACCTAACCTGATTCGATTCACGGTCCACGTCACCGTCAGATCCACGGCTACCCTGATCGGAAGTAGGTTATTTACATACGCACTCATCGACTGACTACCGACGAGGCTCCTACCTGTAGACACACACATGCACATACGAGATGTGTTCTTTGTACTCTGAACGATATTTACATTTTGATCGAGAGCACATGTGATGCCACACAAAAGATTATTTTTCTGTCGTGTATTTTGTACACGTTAGTTTGTTTGGGGTGGAATTGAGGTTTGTTGAAGAGAGCTTTGAAGGAGAAACTCGAGGGAAGGTAGTTGCTGTCGAAAAGTCGAGAGAGATACATACTTAAGTAAAGATTGATAGTTGTGAGAGTGCAAGAATAGCGGTGAGAATAGAACAGCTTTATATAGGTAGTTATTTTCAACATTTTACTTCATATATACGAGCCTAGTCGCACATGAATTGGACCAAAGAGACAGAAATTTTTAAAATTAATATTTAATATATACGTATTAATGTAGGAATGCTGAGTTAGTGTTTTAGATAAAGCATAGTTTTAACAATTATTCGACAATATTTAATGCATATTCCAATACAAAATAAATACAATATTACACCTGATACACGTCAATTAAACCATAACTCGAACGCAGAAATAAATGTGTAATTGTGGATAAAAACTCCTGTTATTTTTTTCTAATATCTTATCTAGTGTGTAAAACCAAGTTGTTGATATGTCAAAGTAGTATCATTGTCAAAATAGTATTCTTTATCATCTGATATGTGAAATTCTATTGTTCCTGTTAATATGGGCATCTTTACTAGCAAGCTAAAAAATCGGGCTATCTAATACTAAAATTTATTTTTTGAATTTCTGTTAATACCATTGTTACTACTTTCAATGAAACTTTTGGTGATTTACAATTCAATGGGATATTGTGAAGTAGAAAAAAAAATAGCTTGTTGCACTTATCAGTATATTTATGAATAATAATATCGGAAATTAAATTTAAAAATTTACAATAGCAACACAAAGTATTGATACTTATTCAGGATTATTTTAATGCTTTTTAATCTTTTTAAGTTTATTTTGGATGAATGTATCTTCTCGTTTCATGTTATATTATAGTAAATTTCAATTTCTATTAATATTCTTCATTAAATATACCGATAAATAACATTATGCTATTTTTCCTACACACTAATATTAATTTGCATTGTGAAACACCAAACGCTTTATTTTAAGTGCCATAAAAACGATGACAGTAAGATTTTTTTTTCAATATATGTCTTTTTACCTTCCGTCATATTCTGTAAGGAATGTAGATACACGAATCATGCTAAAAATTCGGTAGTGAGTTTTCAGTGGATGAGCACGTTTTAGGCTCCCTAGAATACGATTTTACAAGTTCCGCGATGATGTCTGTTTGTGTCTGTCAGTCTGCCTGTTTGTGGATCTCTGGAGTACCGTTTCCTCAAAAACTACTAAACAGAAAAATTTGATGTTTTGTATATGTCAATTGCATACTCTTGGAAAGAGCTGATTAGTTTTTGGTGATAATCCAATAACCGGAAGTGGTAGTTTACTTGAAGCCCTATCAAGTTATTTTGAAATATCTCAGTAAATTATGGTTTAATGACAATTTTTGTTATTAAAATAATGTTTCAAATGTCGTATATTACGAATGAGAAAAAAACAGTGTGATAAAACATCATAATAGTTTCATGCCAATGTGAATAATGATGAAACAACAAACAATAAAATCGGTGAACATAGAACATGTTGAACTTATTTTAAATTAATTTTTATTGTTAAAAAATTGACAATAATATTACTCTTCCAAAAATATTATCTTCTTCCTCCCTTTCGATTTCATGTTGACCGGCTGACCCAGTGGCGTCTTCTTTTCAATTACGGTTAATTGGCGCATCGGCCGCGTGGATTTAATGGGAAATGATTAGCGCATGCGCTGCACCAACGGCGTCTTGCTAGACAAGGAATTAATTCCCGACCGTTAACGAAGCCGCCGCGACGCGATTATTTTCGTGCAGTTCTCGGAAGACGACGCTTCGCAACGCTCCACATCTACGCCAAAAAGATCAGGAAAATTTATTAATTTAAAGATGAAATAATTTAGAACATGCAATGTTTTGATTTTGATCAGTGAATAAAATGATAAATTCATTGGCCGGTACCATGAGCTCTGTTTTTGGGTGTTTAAAAGGAGTGTTTCAGCCTCGATTTTAGCACTGTACAATGTTCTAAAATTATTTTATATGAAAATACTTCGAATAGAAGTTATAGAGAAATATATTATCTACTAATTTTATTATTTATTAAATAAAAGTAGTACGTTATATATTTCTCTTTCACTTTTATTCGTAGCATTTTTTTTTTATAAAATAATTTTATATTATTGTACAGCTCCAAAATCGAAGCTAAAACACGTCTCTTAAAACACCGAAAAACAGAGCTCGTTTATTTGTGGAACTTACACGGGTCTTTCGAAATTAAGAAAAGGGTCACTTGGTGGCCCGTGGGTCATAGGTTGTCGACACCTGACCTAAAAATACCTATAAATGTTAATTTTGTTTATGTTGGATAAATTAAATAAATAAATAAATATATCATCACGCCTTTTACCCATTAAGGGTGTGGCACTCTGTTTCCACAGATGTCTCTAAGTGATATATTTTTGCGTATTAAGTGCGGTTACTAGCCGTCAAATCATAGCCCTCAAAGATGTTAGTGGAGGAGGAACCACAGGGGTAAATTTAAATTGGCAACTGTCAGCTGTGGGATTCGAACAGAGGGTCTTACGATCCACAGTCCGACACGTTACCACGGAGCTATTTACACCATATAAATTAAATGCTATTTTATTTTATGAATCAAAATCATTAAATTGTACTGTACACTAAGCTAGCTTAGTTTTATTTCTACAGAGTTGACAAATTATCAAAAATAGTCGCCACTAAAAAATATATTTTTAATTTGATTTCCGCGCAAAAATGATACGTTCATTTAATTTTATGTTATAGTAAAAATATTGTAGATTTTGTTCAGGGAAATAAAATGATTGTAGATTAAATTAAATGATGATGAACGAGAAGAAGTCTGCTAAATCTCTGCAAGCTAATCATGCCAGGTCCAAATCCTATTGCTAGGGCACAATCATCGCAGCAGCATATTGATTCGGTGATAAAGAACATAGGAACATCCAGCGCGGCACGCGAATCAGAGAAAACTATTTTATATCCGTGGAAATGGAAGAGAATGCAATAAAATCTGTCTGTCGGGTGACTTATGAGACACACAAGAGGCGGCGAAATTGGACGAGCCGCCTCTAAGCGGCGGCGGCGGCGGCGTGCTGACGCTGACTGCGGGAATCAATCAGCAGCAAAGAAATCCTCGAACAGTAATTGAAAGAATTCCCTTCAGAAATCACGGCGTTCAGCAAGGAAAGGTTCTCGCAGAAGCTCAGCTGCCGACAGCAACGAATCACTGATTTTTATTTAATTTTTCTAATCGAAACACGATTTTAATCATGATAAATATTGCGCTCAAATGCGCAGTCGGGACTACATTCAACATTCTTTGCCAAATCGAAAAAGCCAAATCTACACATCGTCGAATTTCCAATCTTCTCTTCGGTACATTACTACAAATTCATTATCATATTATCACCACTTCCACTTACTAAATAATTTCAGAGGGAACTATGTTCTTAGTAAGTATAACTCAACTAAATTTACAGTCAAAGAAAATATTCATTTCATACATATTTATGCGATTATTTCCCACATATAAAATGAACCAATCATTAGATTAATTTCATCACTTTAGCGTTTTAGAGATCATTCCCAGCGACAGTGGCTTATGTAACATGCTAAGTGCGTTTCCAAATTTTGATTTGTATTTGTGTATCAAAATATAATAGTTATTTACTTTACTAGTGGGCAATGTAATGTATTACCCACAAGAGAAATTTTAACACACGAAGCCAAAGGCTGATTGTGATAATTTTATCGAGTGGATAATTCCACTTTGCTCACGTTTGAAGTATAACGTTTTATCCAACATCTCTTAATAAATACAAAATAATTAAAGAAATATGAAATATTATTTGAAAGGGACATGCTTTAAATTTTCTAAATTAAAATGCCGATCTTAGTAATTACTAATATATTGTGCATTATTATTATTATTATAACTTAAGAATTACTCACTAGTGACTTTGCCCAAAATTATACCCACCAGTGGGTAATCTGTTACTTTCCTTGTTTAAAATTGCCATAGTTACAACAGCATTTATTGAGAGGTGTTGAATAAACTAATTTGAGAGTTCAATAAATTAGTAACAAATTCTCTAGTTTTTTTCTCAAATATGCCCTGCTTCTATATGTGACAAAATATTAATTGCTTATTGTATTTTCGCTTACAATTTGTCAAAAATTATTTTTTGTGTTAGGTTATTTGGAAAATAGTCTAATAATAGTATATTGTACAACAAGTATGGAATGGTACTCATTTCCTACGAGTATAAAATGGACATTCTATATACTTTTTCTACGACCACGAAATTATTTCCTAATTAATTTAATTTTAATAATAAATTTGTCCCGCTTTAACCATTCCTATATTTGACAATTCTAAATAAGTGTCCTAGCAATGGCACCTGTACTGAAATGAACTGACCTGTATTGAAATACGCACAAAACAAATTAATTTTGCACAATGCTTGCAATGTACCTCATATCCCTAGCAACAACAAACATACAATAAGCAGATATCTAAGTGGTCGTAGAAAAAATATATTTCGGTTCCATTATTTTGCGGGTACTCAAGAATATTGCTTTTAGGTAACAATCTTCAAAATACAATTTTTCGGCAAAATACTGTTCTATTAGTATATTACTCATGAATATTTTTGTTTCTATTGAAATGAACCGAGGTGATTCTCGTTACCGAAAATGCATCTCTAAAGCTGGGAGTGGTAATAAAATGGCAAATTTCGCGTTCGTTTCCAATACAATTTCGCGTGTATTGGACCGGCAGGAAAAATAAAAGATTGCTCGTCATCCTCATCCTTATTCTCAGTATTTCATATCCTTGGAACACGCGAGTTTTGAAGGCGCACAATAGCGCGTATAAACAGCGCGCGGCAATGTACGAGATGCGAGACAGACCTGCAACAAAAGAGGCAAAAGATTGATCGGGGGCGCTCACCCTTTCATTCGCCACTGCCGTCGCCATGGCAACCCGGGAGCTTGTGGCCATTTGGAGAGATCCTTTATTCTGCGGTGTTCTTCTTCCGACAATTGAATGAGTATTCAAGGAGATAATGATATTTGCATGTTGATGATCACAGGATCCCTTTAAGTGGTTCTCTAATCGCCCGTTGCACCTGATTTCTCATTCCGGACCTCTCCGTCGCACTTTTTCTTACTCTTGGTTTTGTCGTATTCAACTTTTTAATCACTTTGTTCGCTTTGATAGAATTAGCTTTCTTCGCTTTCCGTTTCGGGTGAACTTCTCAGTTCTAAGTGGATTCATTTTTATTTTTTACTTCTGCCCATGTCGAATTAATCGCTGATTAAATATTTGCTATTGTTACTCCTTTTAAGTACCTAACAAACAATATTATTTATTCTGACACTAAACCTACGTGTTCTCCTTTTAACACAGTTACTGTTTTAGTTTTAAGACATAACCTTGAGAAGTATAACATACGTGATTCAGTGTTCCATCTTTCTTTTTGTCACGACACACAAACATGAAGTTTGCAAACTCCAAACTTTTGTCATAGTCAGAGTCGTTGTTTTGTAGGTGCGCTATCGCTTTTTTTTTAATGCTGCAGTGTTTTTTTTTTTTAATTTAGTGTTCATGTCTAGAACTAAAATCTATTGATGTGGCAGATTAGAAAAATACAAATTATATATTCGATTCTGAAAAAAAATTGCTGCAGAAATACTCGCTTGAGTGTTTATAATGGTGTGTCAGTTCCTACATTGGTGTATGGTTCTGAATGTTGGGTGTGGATGAAGAAGCATGAACGATGTATAATTGCTGTACAAATGAGATTTTTGAGAGGAGTGTATGGGTACACGAGACGTGATCGTATCCGGAATACCTACATTGGTGTATGCTGAATGTAAGATTGAGAATAATGTTGTTAAGAAAGTGGTAGTGAGTCAGTTGAGATTGTTTGATCATCATGAGTTAATGTCGAATTGAAAGGTTGGTGAATCTAATATATGTGGATGAAATTGAGGGTGAACAATTTCGTGGGCGTCCGAGGAATAAGTGGTTAGGTTGAGTGAACGAATGATTTCGAGTATGAAGAATATAAGAGTATGTATGAATCGCACTATGAATATGGACGAGGTGAAAATGGAGTAACAGGATAGGAGTTGAAGAATTTTCAGGAAAAGGCTAAAAGACATAAGAGCAATTTTGACAATTACAATCAACATTTAGAGAAGTTAAAAATAACAGAAATTTGCAAACAAGCATGTATAAATTGCGTATGAAGTTCCTTACAAAGAAATGAAAATATTGCGTTTGTGACGCTGCAGAGAAAACAATATCTTTGCATTAAATTGATTGTCTCCACGATTCGTCGAGTTGGGAATTTTGTTGTCTAGACAACGCATACTCGAATGAAATGTTAGAATATTACTGTTTCATTTGTTTTATTATATTCCGCCTCAGACATATGTCACAGTGAAGTAGAAACAAAGCGTTTTGATTGGTTGGTGCTGAAAATAAAATTCTTGTTTTATGAAAAATACTGCTGGCTTCAAACATGGAAATTTATAAAGAATGTAAATTGGAAATATCATATCTGTGTTTATATCTTCTCGTTTTTATTTCGACACGGCAGGTATCTGATGATGAGAAAAATGATGAAATGCTGAAGAATATTCGCTTCGATGGATATTTTATATTTTATCTGCCTTTATATTTTTATTAAGACCATGTAATACTTTTTGTGATATTCCCGAGTAATAATACAATATTAAAATTTAATAAATTCTTTTGCCTCCTCATACATTCACATTTAAAAATATTTGTTTTGTTCTTTTAATAAAACATGTTTTTAATATCACACATTTATATTAAATTTTCAGTGGAATATGATCAAGTTTAATAAACATATGCTTGACGACGAAATAACAATGTATGATATTTGTTTTTAATTTCCTATCAGAAACTTTCAGAGGCTTCTGAAAACTAAAAAGAAATTTCATAAATCCTTGAGACGGGTTCACAGCAGGCGACCCATGTTCTATTCATCTCTCTTTTATAATCGTCTGTTTCTCTCTTCGGGCATTATAAACTTACGTGATTCTTATCCTTCGTCGCTTTAGTTTTTAATATCATACAGTGCAGCCCTCCGGGTTTCTTCAGACGTGAAATTTTTGCTCCGGTCCTTCGCATATTTTTAATCTGACTTCAGTAAACTATGCTTCGTTTCTTTATCCTCTACCCCTAATATTTATTTTCGCACACAATAGCATATTTTGTATAAGATCCTTCAGACACAAATACATTTTTTGTACTCATAAATTGTGTTGTTTGCGTCACCTAAAAAAACTTTTCTAAACAATTTATTTAAAAAAACTGACTATAATAAAAAAGTATAGTTTTTCAAGCATCAATTCGTAAAATCGTAATAACAGAAAATGGTAAAACATTAAATGAAATTTTAATTTTAAATAATTTGGTGCACAAATTAAACGGGTTTATTAAATTTACTTTGCAAGTGAATTAGGAAATTAATCAAATAAATTTATTATTATGTTCATACAATATTTTTTTTTTGTATGAATTATTTTAATTATTAGTTATTTTACTTTCGTACAAAAAAATGATCCGCTATTTTCAGCATTTAGTATGTAATAGTTTATTATTCATTGAGCATGTAATGTATGCTATTACCCATGACGTTTGCGTCACGAGCAAAAGCGAGTGATGTAAATCATTTGATTGAGTAATAGCCATTCCATGCGAGTAGAATACTATACTTTATCCACAACATTTCGTCATATATTTGTTTTACAATTATAAGATAATTAAAATTTTTGCTTTGACAAATACAAAAAATTGTTTGTTTATCAACATAGACAAATTGTAACAACCATCGCTAGGCTACGTAATGTAACAAAATTTTGAAGTGATTTGACATTTAGCAGAAAATCTTAAATTCAATTATTCAGCTACAGTTTATGCTTAAAAAGAAAATAAAACTTGAAAGTCATTTTAATTTTACTCTTTTGACAGGTAAAATTTGAATTTGACATAACGAATGAATAATATTATTTCATCGAACCGTCAATATTATTTCATTAACACAGTAACAAAGGTCATTAATTGATAAACAACGGTTGAGTTATGGGTATATTATTTGACAATTGTGGATAAATACTATTAGGGGATGGTAGAGTATATTTTAACAGTTGTAATGTATTATTTATTGATTATTCTCTTTAACTTATTCTGATTATGAACCACCTGAGTTTTATTATTTCGTGTGCTACATTTGAGATCGAGTATTTTATAATAACGAACTAATCAATTTTTGATATTTGAAAGAATATTGAAAGTGTATGTAAAGGAAAGAATGATTCGAAGGAAAGTAATCAAAACTGTAGAATCGAGTGATATATAAAGGAAGCAGTTTTATTCATGGAATGTCTGTAATGTTGGCAAAGTCGAAGCTGAAGCGTGTGTCTGTTTGAGTTCGCGTCTCTCGTTTCGTTTCGCGTTCGCAGCGCTTTGTGCCAAGGTGTTGAAAGTTTCCTTCACTTCCCCAACTTCAATACGTTCGCAAATCCCCTTAAATAAATTTTTACTTCTCTTCGTACGTATATTTTCATCTGAACACTTCTTGTGTATCTTTGTAGATCTACGTTTTTACAAAATACCATACGAGAATGTATTTTCAGATTTCACAATGTTTGTCGTCAAAGAAAGTTTGTTGTTCGGAAAGATATTTAGACGTGTGGAAACGTATTGTTGGAAAATGCGTTGTCGCGATTTTAATGATGAAGATTGTAGGCGTTTTTGTGGCTCTCAAAGCAAAGTAACAAATTGGCAGCAGTTTCGCACAAAAAGCGCTGATCAAAAACATGATCGCAAATAATAGTTATTTATGTATCAAGGCCCTGAAGTTTAAATTTTTATCACGAATATGGAAAATAAATCATTTGAGTGATATAAAGGAACTTCAGTGCCGAGGTACATATTAAATTGTATTTAAAATGATATATTAGAAAAAAAACATGTTGTATAGGTTAAGATTATACATCTATCCGTTATCAAAGTTATGTGTTTTGTACTCAATTTCTTCATCGGAATTAATGAGTTAATTCTTCTTTCATATATTGTTTCATTTTACGTATAAATTTACTACAATACGTCATATATCTGTCAAAATTATCCTATTTGTACAATAATTATTTTACGGTTACCAACACTGCGTTGCTTAAAATCGTTGTATAATGGCATACTTTAATGTCGATTTCTTTTTATTTTAGAGCCGCTTTACAAATAAAAGTATATATGTTGGTCAATCTTAGGTTTTACCAGAACAACTTAGGATTAACCGATAAGAGTTGGTATATGTAATGATTTACTGGTAAAAACCTCAGACAGGCTAGGTTAGGTTAGATTATTTACCGTATGTAAATCAATTTATCAAGGAAATGGTGGTAAAAATTTGAAATGAACATTGATCACAGAACTGTTGAACTGTTACCATTAAGAGTTGTTAAATCTAAGGTTTTACTGGAATATCTTAGGATTTATCGTAGCTCGGGCTTTTACAATAACATATGAAATGTAGCATGGGTGTAATTCTATTCGGGAAGAGTTCAAATGGCGCTTTGTAGCGATTTCCATCGATGGCAATTGTTCGGCAGCCAACTGTGCTAGAAAAGAAAAATTCTATTTACGTTTGGTTCATGGAACGTATGCCCGCCTTCGCCGCTTTCCCTCACACAATGTCGCTCCATCGGAAAATGGAGCCGGCCCCGGATAGAAAATGTAAATGTGAAATGCAGAGAGCAAAAAAAGTGGAAAAAATAAAATAAAACGATGAACATATCCAATAAGGTTTTAACCTGCAGGGAACCGAGTTGCTATGGTAACGCTGAGCTAACCTCGGCTCTCACATTATAGAGAGACGCGCGCCTCCAGATCCGGACCTAAAACTTTCAGCTCTAATCTTACACCGCTGCTCTCCTCCTCAGGAATGCAACATTGCTGCAATTTCACCACTAGATTAAAACTTTTATTGCCATTCTCCACTTGATAAATTTAGGTTATGAAAAAGTACTTTACTAGACCAACTCACCTTACTACAACATGAGCAAGTGGCGAAGAAGGATTTACTTTCAAGAGGAAACCTTATTTCTATGTACGACATAATTCAAATTTCAATTTCGTTCTTAACTCACAAAACTGACTGCAACAACATTTGAAGGCTTAACAATTTTACAAAATTTATTGCGAAGTGACAACGGTAACAGTCACCAACAACTTAAGGATTAATATATGGGTCCAATAGCAAAGGTGTGTAGGTATATACCAAATATTCAAAAACAGAATTTTAACATCCTTAACAATACCTGATGGATTTAAAGGTATGCAAATATTGTGATATTGAGCGTTGAAAACCAATGCTAGGTACTAACCTCTGTATATTTTTAAAAATTCCCATGATTGTAGCGTGAATAGTCACGTGATATGGCCATTTGTCGATCATAATGAAAGTGAAGAGGACATTGATATAAGAATTGAATGCTATTATTATTAATTTGTTAAATATCTATTTAAATTAACCCTCGGAGAACACACTGGGACATCCTGACCCAGAAAATTTGTTATTCTTTGAGAGATTCCAAATAAATTTTTAGCTTAAAATATTGAAAAATAAAAAGGTAGAATAATTATTGTAACAATTTTTTCCCTATTTATGAAATTTTGCCAAAGACATCAACAATTATAAAATTTTGCATAAATCATTTCTATCGGATCTTAAGTATGTATCAGAATTTGTTTAGACCAATCTATCCACTCATTGGGTCAGAATGATTCAGAATGTTCTCCGTGATCAAGAAAATAGGTGTGTTCTCGAAGGGTTAATTAAATTTCTTGAATATCTCAATTTATTTGCATATAAAAGTACTACTTCGGCTTCAAAAGTGTGTATATTATATCTCTTAATTATAATATTTCTGAAAATAGCAATGTTATGAAGAATGTCAGTATACTAATTTATTAAGGAAGAGTAGAATCATCTTTAGAATCTTAGAATTAGCTGGAGATCCTACCCTTGCTTTTGCATCTACTCGAGTCATATTAAATTAAAATAAATAAGCTGGAAATAAAATGTGAACTGAAATAAATAAATAAATAAAAATTTAGGTAGTTGAAAGACAAGTGACATGGGTTAAATTGTGTAACTGGATCAGCATTTATCAATTTAAATATTAATATTAAAAATGAAGTTCAGAGGTAAAAAATTCAGGAAAATCAAATACTTTTTGTGGTATTTCAGTTTTCTTCTTCTGTTTCTAAAAATACTGCAAATCCAGATAGTAGTTTTGCCAACGAAAAATATCTGTAGAGGCTAGAGATTCATTCCAATAATAGCGCTTTCAAGCTGCTAGATAATAATCAAGACATATAAAGATTGAATAAATTGAAGCCACTAGAAATTCCATACATATTTAATTTAAACTTCACAATTATTATATAATATGGCAACGGATTGGCAGGTAGCGTTAAAGCCGGATCACTCGATAACGCAAGTTAAGCAATGCTGTCCGCGGTTAGTAGTTGGATGGGTGACCGCTTTGCGAAAACCAATACCAGCGAACACTGCGTGCCGTTGTCACACCACCGAAAACGAGGTTCCGAGGCGGTATATAATCTCAGCAGTTGAGACCGCTTAATAAAAAAAATATTATATAACTTAGTTAATTATATAAGTAAGTAAAGTTGCCACTGGGCTACACGACATTTTCTGATTTTCTACTAGAAGACAGATTGTAAATAATAAATTGTTAAATAAGAAAAAATTCAGATAGGGAAATAATATAAAAAGCGATTTTCCATCATCTTCAAAATCCTTCAATCTCCTGAATGCAATCCTGCTCCCGTTCTCATCCGGCGACGCTTGTGTCCTCACATCACGACGAGACACCAAGGCTCGCTGCTCGTGTCCTTATACGCGTTGTCGTTGTCCTGCCATTGTTCCACGCTCAGTGCTCAGCCCTGAAAATAATGATGAACTTCAGCCAGCCCCGTGCTCTTAAGACGCTCGCGATGCACTTCAGATGAAATCCTGTGCCTAGCTCTGGTCCCCACTTCGTGCTTGTAGCTCGTGAGTCGTGCCCTTCGTCCTCCGTGACGGATAAGAGATTTTTTTGTGGGTTTTGTCGTTTTTTACACATACGAGACGGGAAATGTTAGTCTGGCATTTTCAAGAGGCCTGGAGGAGAATAGACGTATATATTAATATTACCTCGGGCTACAGACAATGTTTAGTTGCATTACACGCGCATAAAAATAACGTAACATTAATAATTAGAAATTATTCACAAGTAATTTGAACAAAATTGTTTACAAGTATATATAAACATTAGCACATACTTTAGGTGCGCCTATTCTTAGGGAATAAACTGTTTAAGCTCTGTTTTGACAATCTTTTTATTTTAGGCCACTATGGAATATTAGGTTTTCTTAAACATATATTTTAATCCTGTTAAAGAAAAACAAATACGAGTATATCATGTAGAATGAGTAATTACCACACTTGTTACATGATATATTATTTCTAAATAAATAAATAAATATTCTTGTAGTTCCTCCTTTAACAATATTTTAAAAACTTTCTACATACTACACAGAAAAAAAATTATTTTTAGTTAATATTGAAAAATTTATTGTATTAAATTAACATTTAACCACTGCATATTTTGGTAAGTGAAATATTTTTACGTATGAATTGAGGTTACCATCAGCCAAGTCGCGTCCCTTGAAGATATAAGTGGAGGGGGAACAATAAGGGTAAAGTTAAAGTGGCAACTGTCGGCTATAGAATTCGAACTACTAAATATATGATAAAGGAAATGTTCTCGACCGAATTCAATTATTAAATAAAAAATTAGACTGAGATGCTATTCAGTTTTTTTCAGGGTGCTAAGTCACGAATATAAAATAAAAACAATATTTAAAATATGTACATTCACACTCAGGTATAGAACTTACATAATTAATAAATTATAAGAAATAAATGTAATAACTTTTACAGTACCTAATCTATAGTCAAAGAATAAAATAAAACACATATCCTTTCTATTCAACATCGTAAAATCAATGGATCACAACATAACTACTAAATATAATTCAACTTCTAATGTGATACATAATTAAAAATCCAACTTTAAAATTCAACTATTTTTAACAATTCGGCGACACCTTTTAATAAAATCAACTATCATAATTTTATTTGTCTTCAAATCAAATCAAGATTGCACAGTTCAATCGTTCAAAGAAATCCTAATAGTAGCAAGCATCATCTCACAGCCAGAACATTGCTCCGACAAAGAGAGCAAATTACAACCTACCCCAAGGATCCGATGACCTCGCTGATTGCGCACTTGAGCACTCGCCCATTCACTAACTACAGCTCCTCTTTAATGTCTGTGAAAGTAATTAAACGTTTAAAGGGAACGTTTCTTTCACGGCGCTCGACCCGGGAGAACTGGGACTCGCGGAGTTAATTATCGCCCAATTGGGAAGGATATTAGACACTGAAAAAAAACTTACCTGTTGACATTCATGAATGTATACCTGAAAATTGTTCTTGGGGATATTGTCTTGTGATTTTTTCATTAAATCGAAGTGCCTAGCTATTTTTATTTATGATTTGCGGTTAGCAAAACATGATAGTATCAAGAAAAGTTGCACTTTTTTACCGCAACGACATATGGGGAAAATAACGGAGCAAAATATTCATACAATGTCATTGTGGAACACGTATTTATTTCGCTGTAATAATATGCAATTTTTACTTCGTTGAACACATAAATTTAGATATCTGCATTAAACACAGACAGTAATATTGTCATAATCTTCGGTATAGAAATGTTTTTATGCATTTTATCAGAAAGTTGCTGTATTTAAACTAATACTCCTGTCAAGTTTCGACTATAAATCATAATAACCGGAAATTATGGATAAGAACAATTTTTTTTCAAGGATTACCTACTTATAATTTAACGTTATTACTTTGTTACACAAAGTATAATCATGAAAAAAATCGCTGACGGGATTTCTGTGAAAATACATATTTTGACGTCCACTGAATGATGTCTGTATGGGAGAATAGATGGATGGATGTCTGTGTGCGCAATATCTCATAAACGAAACAAGATATGTAAAAGCAACATGGAAATTATAAGTTTCATGAAAATATGAAGAGCTGAGTGATTTTGAATGAAATTGAAAAACCGGAAAACCGTTTATTGGACACAAAATAATAAATTCCATGTTTTTCAAAAATAGACTTTGTTGTAAAAAAAAGTTTCAAATGAAAGATATTATATTTGGAATATAAAATGTTATTTGCACTTTTCTGATTTGTAATAGGTAAGTTGCAAGTTAACACATTTTGCGAAAAAATGATACTGACGTTTAAGTGAAAAGAAATGAATTATTTTAAAAAAATTGTCATGGTAACGGGATATATTGCTGGGACCTGTATATTCACTACTATACTGCTCTGATTGGTCAAAATAGATGACGTGTAAGCCTCTTATTGGGTTATTTACTATTGTGTAGAATAATCAGTACTTATATCCCAAATGTATGGCAAATACCTGAATTGTGCACGAGAGAAAATATTTTGATTGTATTTGCCATGCACGAGGGATATATTAGACGAATATTTCTCGAGAAAGATTTGTCATTATTTTAAATTATTAAACATTTTTTTGAATGTCACATAAACGTCAGATTTTGATAAATGGCATTTGTCAAATTACGTTAAAAATGAGTCATCAGCGTTTTGAATGTAATTCTTTTGAAGAAATTGATTGAAAATTAAATCAGTTTTTTTTTTATTTTGTACCATTTCAAAGATGTTTAAGTGGAAGGTTATGTATTAATCACATCATATTATTTTCAACTTAGGATGATACCTATTGTTCCTTTCAGTCATACACTTTCTCAGTTTGGCTATCTTGCAAAACGTCCCCAATTATATCCAGAAAAAAATGATTTCTTATAGACCCTAATATCCATACAATTTCCCAAAGCACGGTTCGAGATAGATTCAAAAATAAATCACTCGATCTGAAGTTCCCAGCACCTCCACCGAATATATATGAACAGCGATCATCATTATCTTGCGGCTGGCACAAGTGCCCGGTGGGGGGAACGGGGCCGAAGACGGCGGTAGTGTACACTGATATACAACGCACTCAACGGGGGCACATAAATCTGGGGCGGCGGCGCTTTTTCCAAAATGGTGGATGCGCCGAGCTCAGGTCACGGCGCCGCGACACAAGGGTGAGAGGGGAGGATGAGGTAAGAGGACGGAGCAATAAAACGTGTGCGATACGTAAAATGTAAAATGCTCTCTTCAGGAGACGCAGAGAGGAGAAGAATATTAGATGAGATAAGACGAATGAGAAATGGTTGCTTGTGCACTGCAAGGCAAAAGGTGGATGGATTTTGCAAAACTGAAATGTTGCACAAACTTTTACTTAGGTTCGTTTCACTTATTGATGTAAATTTAAATTTTAAAGGAATATGGTGACTATTTATTATACATTAGAAAATTAATTAATAGTTCTTAAAACTTATTTTTTAAATATTTCAAACTATTCTTTCAAATGGAAGATGCACATATACCTATAAATATTCAGCGTTTCGTGAGAAGTTTTATTTCCTCCAATAATTTATGAATGTGGAATAGTAGATAGAATAAAAGAATGTTTATAAAATGTAGGACAGAATAGTTTAAAATTTTATCCAACACCTTTCAATAAATGCTCTATAACTATGGCGATTTCAAACAAGAAAAGTAACAGATTACCCCCTAGTGGGTATAATTTTGAGAAAAGTCCCTAGTGAGTTATTTTTTATTTATAACAATAATAATAACACACAACATCTTGGTAACTACTTATATTTCTTTAATAAATTTTGCATTTATTAAGAGATCTTTGATAAAACGTTACACTTCACACGTGAGCAAAGTGGAATTACCCACGAGAGAAATTTTAGCACACGAAGCCGAAGGCTGAGTGTGATAATTTTATTGAGTTTGCCCACTTGTAAAGTAAATAACTATTGATTTATTTATTGAGGAGAGCAATATCAAAGTATCAATTTTAAGAGACAGGTTCATGACCAAGATTTTTAAAGGAGACTAGTTGATAATGTATATATTTTTAAGGAAATTTTTATTCATTTTTAATTATTCTTAAATGCTAAGAAGTAATTCTTCAATCTACGATAAAATATTTTAAAATAATTTTTAAAAATATTTCTAAATAAAAAACGGAATATAGTAAAAAAAAAATTATATACTTCAGGAAATAATCTAATATGGGTACTACATATCTTTTCGCAAAATTTGATCCGTCTTTATGCTTCTCTTATATTAATGTGCGAAAGATAAGAATAATGATAGCAACCAATTTTGTTTTATTGTTATTTCTAACAACATTTTTCAAAATGAATGCGAAAATAGTATATTTCATACTCGCTGGAAATGAGTACCATTCTATGCGAGTTGTACACTTACTTTTTCTATGGGCACGATATTATTTCCTAAATAATTTAATTTTAATAATAAATTTCTAAATGACCTGTATTGAAATACTCACAAAACAAATTCATTTCGCACGATGCTTGCAATTTACCTCATATCCCTGCAACAACAAACATACAATGAGCAGATTTCTAAGTGGTCGTAGAAAAACGATATTGTAAATCAAATCGTATTAAAATATTGCTGAAATCAGTCCTGAAAACATGCAAATGTAATACAGTATGAAATAAATATTCTGAGCTATTTAAATCTTTAATTTGAGAGTCAGTTTTGTAGAGTGAATTAATAATAAAGAAATTAAAGGAAGTTAAGAAGTAGAAGTGTGAAATTTATTTCTTGTTGTAAAAATTTAATAAGTTGCAGAAAGTGGAACTAATGCTTTCCAGAGTGAGAATTTTGTTAAAAGGAAGCTTTAAGGGCAAAATTCTCCTCCAGAGAAACGTGAAACGTACGAAAGAAAAATTTGATTAGTGAGTGTGGAGAAAGTCCGGAAACCAATAAAGAAATTCATAAACCCAGCGGCGAATTCAGGCCACGCATCTTGCAAGAAAACTAACAGAGGGAGGAGTTAGGAATATAATTTACTTTCTTCGGAGTTTGTGCGCAGGTCGTCGTGTGTGTGCGTATGGGAGCGTGAGAGTGCGTGTGTAGACGCCTCTCACGCACGAGAAAGAGAGGACCTCAGCCATCTTAGATCCTCTCTTCATCCGCCTTTCTTCCACCCCCACCGTGCCTCCAATACCGCGAATTCGAATCCTCGCGAATCGATAATCCGCCCCGGCTGCCTTGATGCTCTGCCACTCGCAATTGTTTTATTGTTTTTTTGTCCACTTGCAATTGTTTTTGTTTTCCTTTTGATGGTTGTAATCTCGTTTGCTTGTGGTGAGAAATGACGGAACGAGCGATTCTGGAGAATTAAGCTCAAGTAATAAACGGTAGGATTTGGTGCCGAGTCTTTGATCGCGAGCTCGTTAAGATCTCGAGTACGTTTGCTCGCTTCGCTCAAGTGCTGCTTTAAATGAGCAGTGGCTACTGATCTTCAACCAGAAATTACGTTTCTTACTTTTTATATCCATAACTTTTCATAATTGTTGTTGAACATAGTTTCTGCTCCAGCTTCACTAAGTATCACTAACATTGCATTACAATTACATTTCCTATTTTATTGCGTCCCATTTTAGGATTTGACGGCTGGTAACCGCACTTCATAAGAAAAAATATATTACTTACCGAGTGCTACACCCATAAAGGGTAAAAGGCGTGATGATATATTTATTTATTTTTTTTATAAATCATATAGTAATATCGTATAAGATTGTAGATTATGAAATCACAAAAAAGTGTCATTTAAATTTTCTTGTAAATTTCAAATTATTTTAGGACTTGCTTAACATTGCTGTCAAAAATTTTATTGACATTTGGATAACTTGATGTAAATTTAGTTTGGAAGTGAATTTAACAGCACCTCTAGTTATTAATCAAATTTGAACTAATTAGATAGGTAATCATATTTCTTTCTTTTTTGGGATTCGCTGTTAATTTATTATTTAAAAAAAATACTATAAGGAAAAATAACAGAGACATTAGCCTTTTCATAAATTTGAAATACAGAGTAGATACATATTTCAATCATAAAAATGTATTATTAAGCATAATTTGAGTTTCAGCTAAGATGAAATATTTACTAAACTGTCATTCATGTATTACTTACTATACATATCTATTATATGTAGTACTGTTCCAGATAAAATGCAACATAAGTTATTACTTATTAATATGAAATGAACTTGTCATCATTCTTTAAAGATGGTTTTGAAAATATATTGTAATTTATGATTGTAAATATATTGATACTTATTCTATTTTACGTTATTTATAAATCAGTAATTTATGAAGACAAGTTCATTTAACATTGACAACCTATGTTGGATTTTATCTTGGACAGTACAACGTTTAAATCTTGTTCGCCGATCAGGGTAGTGCAGTGGCTATATTATTAGCTTACCACTCTGAAGTTAGTGGGTTCGAATCTCACTGAAGAGCATGGTTGTATGTGTTCACATACATTAACAATCATCCATCCATCAAGCAGCATATTATCATCTTCTTAAAAAAAAATCTTATTCATTTTGCCACTAGCATACAAGAGGTTCTCAATTCGAATCTCACTAGAGATCATGGTTATTTGTGTTGTTTACATAAATTAATCTTCCACTCACCAGGCTGCATTTGAGCAAAGTAGTGTCACAATTTTAATATAAAAGAGAAAAATGGTATTTATAGTAATTCATTAATTACAGATTACTATACTCGCGGTATAGTTTAGTTCCCTTCAAAACTGGAAGCACATTCTGGAAAACTTGCAAAAAATTTAAAGTGCTGCATTTGACAAATACCAAATAAACAAATTCAAAACATCAAAAAAGTGTTAAAGAGTCTCCATTGTGTTAAAACCCTCGAAAGAGTCGCGCAGCGAGCATCATACACCCGCTCGTTCCATAGCGTCTCCGGCGTCGTTTCTACCACTGTTATCTCTGATACTGATGTCTTCACTTACCTACTTCCCGCCGCGTGCATTAAAAACTTGATACTTTTTACACTCGGCTGCATATCGTTAATGGATTCTTTATATACCGGAGTTGGAAGTTGGAACGCTGGCTCGTTACCTCCGGAACGTGATGTGTGCTCCGGTCGGGGCCCCACGTAAGGAGATACTTTTTAATGAAATGCAAACGCTCGCAAAGCGAAAGCAGCCACGGTTTGCATAGAAGGATTACACGGAGGTTATGATATCTTTGAGTATGTGCGCTCTGGATTTAGACGCTAATAATTCATGATGTTTGCACTCAGAATTCGGTTGATGCTTATGAGATTTTTAGGGCTGTAATTATCTAAACCCTTCCTTCATTTATTTAAGATTTAAAACACTCCCATAAAGTTTGCAGTTCTTTTGCCGGTAGTACTGAATGAATTACGAACAATTTATATTAGAATAATAAACTGGCTTGTTGTTAATTTCATCTACAAAAAAGAAACTGAACAGCGAAAAATTAAATTAATCTTTCTGATTTTCATAACTAAGCGCCTAATGTGAATAACTAATTTTGATTCAAACAATCAACGAAATCCGACTCAAAATTAGTTACATTACTTTAGTAGCTTAGTTTGTCGCACGAAAAAAAAAAATGGATTACTACAATACCAACAATTGTAATATGTCTTATATTTATCGAAATATGGCGATTTGTAATATTTTTGAAAATACGGAAATTTCCCCAAATATGTCTTAAAATTGTAATATTTTTTTATTAAATTTCTTTATAATATAAGCGCTAAGAAACCCATTGTAGCAGAGCGCATCGTCAGATCTCTAATATTTTTTGAGATACGTCTATTTTTGGTATTTTTCGAAGTGCAACTTTAAGGCCCTGTAATTCAAAAACTACACGAGATATCAACAAATTCTCTTCAGTTTAGCGTTTCTGGTGCCTTATATAACAAATTAGCAAATTTTTAAAATTTTGAATTTTTTTTTGTATTTTTGTTCAAAATTTCGATCGGCTATAGCTCGACAAATATTAAAGATACAGATTTGCAGTGTTCACCAATCGATTCAGCTCGACGAAATACATAAGTATGCAAAGTTTCATAACAATCGCTTTACGGGATGGAAAGTTAGATCAAAAAGCCTGAAAATGACGTTTTTTGCCCAGAAAGTCAAGGGGTACCCCTTGACGTTTGGCCTGAGTTTGGCCATTTTCAGACTTTTTGCTCTAACATTTCAACCGGTTGTCCGAATTCTCTGAAATTTTCAGGGTTTATGTATTTCGCCGAGCTGAATCGATTGGTGAACACTGTAAGTCTGTATTTTTCATATTTGTTGAGATATCTTTAATCGAATATTTGAAAAAAAATTCAAAAAAATTTCAAAATTTTCAAAATTTACTAATTTATTATAAATGGCACGAAAAACACAAAACTGGAGATATTTTTCGATATCTTGTATAGTTTTCGAGTTACAGCCCCTCAAAGTTGCTCTTCGGAAAATATAAAAAATCGTCATATCTCGAAAAATATTAGAGATATGACGATGCGCTCTGCTGCAGTGGGTTTCCTGGCGCGAATATTATAAAGAAATGTAATAAAAAAAATTTACAATTTTAAGTCATATTTGGGGAAATTTCCACATTTTGAAAAATATTACAAATCGCCATATTTCGATAATTATAAGACAGATTACGATGCGTACTACAGCAATGAGTTTATTCATGTTTAAATTATACAAATGTAATAAATTTCAAGTTAAGTTTGGAGGAGTATTTAATTTATTTTCTAGTAAACAATTTACTAGTACTAACCTTTTGATACTTATACGTTTCTTTCTTAATTTAAATAATTAAATCTGCTTAACCCATTAATGCCCAGAATTTGTACTTATGTGTAAAATATTTTATCTACGCCTGTGAGTTAAATGTCACTTATCCCACTCATTTTTCGTGAGTGAAGGGCTTCATTAACGCATTCGTTTTTATTAACGTACTATTTATTATAAATGTTTATAATAACATATTTATATATGTATATTAGCTCTACAGGCCTTCCAGGCCCTGGGCTTGTTGTATAAATTCTTTCCACTCCTTTCTGTTTCTTGCTTTGGTTTTCCAATTTTTAATTCCTAATTTTTTCAGATCATTTTTTTTTTTGGTCTGCCTCGTTTCTTTTTTACTTTCTTGTACAAAGTATAAGGAAGAATTCGTTAAGACCAATTTCTCAATGATATTTGTGTGTGAGAATTTTTTATTTTGTTGTGGCTACCTATTTTTCTATCTGTAGGGGGTAATTTTTTCAAATTCATATGAAACCAACTGTGATGAAAACCTTATTCAATAAAAAAAGAATCGTCGAAATCGGATACCCCAGTAGAGTTTTGCGTGGTAAAATCGGTTAACAGGTAAAAATTCAGTGGGTTAAATAATCATCCCCTATTTTACTACCCTTGGGAGATGATTTTTTTTTTCAACTTTAAATGGGACCAAATTCGAACTATACTCTATCCAATAAAAAAAGAATCATCAAAATATATGCGCCGAAATGAGAAACTCCTCCTTTCTTTCGTCGGTTAAAAAAAAATACTAGTATCTACTAGTTTATAAATCGAATGACATACTATACGAATTAAGGTAATAGAAAAATGAATTTTTTTTTTTTTAGAAATCATTCTGTACTTATAACACAATAACAAATTGGAAAAAATTTGACTATTATTTGAAGAATCTAACTTCATAGCGTTATGGAAACAAATACGTTAAATTACATTTTAATACCGGGAGTAGAAAAAATAATGTTTCAATAAAGGTTCAATGGTATTTTTAATTTATGTCAGAGTTAAAATTTAAGTGGCACTGGCGCGAGTGTAACTCTTTGTAGAATGATAGTTGCACTGATAAGAAAGGCATAACTTCTGAAGCGCGAGGAATATGAGAGTTTTATGTTCACTTGGGAGAGAATAGCACCACTCCCAGCTTCCAGCAGCGCTGGGGGTAGAGCTGGGTGGTGGAGGCGGCAATGTGTGCGTCTCCGCCGAAAACGCGTCGGTAAAACATCCGCGTGTCGCGTGTGTGGGGCGGCTGCTCGCCCAATCCGTGTGTAGGTGTTCGAACGTGAAGTATTGACGGTGCGGAGGGCGCGTGCGTCGTGGCCCGGCGTCGGCTCGCCACCGCCACCGCCACCGCCGCCGCCGCCTGCGAACAAGGAGACGTGTGTACTTTTATACTTTTTCTCTCATCCCGGCGCTATTTTTCATCCGGGTGGAGCCGCGTACGTCGCGATTGGTACGCGCAGCGGCCGCCACGGATCCGACGAGTGCGAAATCGATCGCCGCCGCCGCCGCCTGCGTCTTCAACTCGCTGCTCACGTTCCGCACAAAGAAATCACCTCGCATCGGGCTCATTTATCACCGGCGTCTTTGAACGACCGCCACCGCCGCCCCCGTTGCCGCCGCCGCTCAGGGCGTTGCCGGAAGCCTCACACACACACACGCATACTACACGCCCTGCACACAAAGCCCGCGAATCCACAATCTCATTACTTTCATACCATAAAATAAAATCTGACGGTATTAAGAGAAAAGGATAATTTGGCGGAGGTGCCAAAACGTAAACACAAATTAAAATCTCCCCGTGGTCATTAACACTTAGTCGGTCGCTGTGTCGAGAATGTAGGGCGCCAGGCTGGCAGCCGGGGTGTATGACACGGTGGCGACCTTGCCCCAGTCGGTAATTAGACGGGGCGCGGGGCTAATTGAACCGCGCACGCGCACTTCGCCCCCTCTCCACCCCTCGCTTATTAAAGACGCCGGACGGCGAGACTGGGTCACAAGGGAGAATAAATGAACGAACAGATTCTCAAAGTCAAGGGAAAGTATTTTTTAAAGAGTAAAATTAGTTGAGATAGGTCAAGATCTCGCCGCCGGCCGAGTTCATTCATTACCGCGCGGGGGAAGGGGCAGCGGGGGCAGTGTCTTCGCGCTGTTGTTGATTACTCCCCGGCGTCCCCTCAACCCTCGTCACAGCTCTCTCAGTTTAATTTCGTTTGTCGCTTTTTAGTTTCATTTACAGCTGACTTCATTCAATGTGAAAATAATGCGGTTCTTGATTCACTTTACTGTTAGTTTTGTAATTGGATTTGTTGCCAAGATTTGGTTAAATGTAATTATATTTATTACTTAGTTTATCAAAATTCTATTATAGTATAATTTAATTCAAAATTGGCAGAAAGTATTTTCAGAACTTAAATTAGAAAATTCTTCAGAACAAACAATAAAAATTACAATTTATTTTTAGATCACGTATAAGAAATATTTAAGTAGCAAGTACATAATTTAGGATTTTATGGACGAGACAATTTAGGAGAGTAGCAAGTACAGCAAAGCGAGGCACATAAATGGACGAGTCAATAAGACCCTATCATGTATGTACGTTTTACATACAATATTTTATGTTCGATTGTGTTGCAGATTATTTTTATTAGATTAGAATGACAATAATTATTTCCGACATATTTCGTTGACAAGAAAAAATTTGTTGATTTCAAAATATGCATATTATTTTTTGTTTGGGTACCAAGTTCATATAGAGCTACTTTATAGACGCTAAACAATATCATAAACAAATGAATATAGTACAAACTAACATTTTTATATAATCGAGAGAGAAACTCTGTTTAGTTGTGAAAAATTAACATAAAGGTAACTATTATAAATCACAATCCTAATAGTTTTTAAATAGTAACTCTAGTAAATATTGAGGGTTATGAAAAAATGGTAGGTATATACACCACGCCTACAATTTATGCTTCTGTTTCACTCCTCAGGAAAAAAATTCAAGCATTTCTCTCCCTAGTGGTATAATAAACCATTATTTCACATTGTTTCGGTAACAAATGAAATCCAAACAAACAACAAAACTAATTCAAACATCAACAAACAATAAATAAAGAAATGTATAATAATGATAGAAACAGCATTTAATTTATTAAAAAAAACAATACAATTGTTCTCTTTTGCAATCACGCCATTGCAGTATCGATTCCGATTGACTGGTTATCGGTGGCGGCGGCGGCGACGGTGGCGTGCGAACGTCGTTCCACCCCCGATGCGCGTCCGCGTATCGTGTGTGAGTATGTGACGGCGAGGGGCGGCGAAATTTTGCACCGCTCCGAGGCCTTCTGTTTCTATTGCTTTTTCTTTCTTTTCGTTTTCTTCCCAGCGGAGAAAGTGGATTTTCAACCGCCATTTTGAATACATCCCCAGAAAGAGAAAATACTAAGACGAATCTGCGGCCACTTTGCAGAGCGCTAAAATGCGCTGTTCGTATTTTATAATTCAGTGAAATATATACAAAAAATAATTAATGAAATTCTTTCATTAGTAATTAAAAGAATGTGTAATCTACTTACAATATTGATTGACATATAATTTATAATATTTGGCTCCTTTTATTACATATAATTTGTTTCCAAAAAAGTTAAAATTATCCTCATTTTCAGTAGTACATGTTATTTTTTTAGATTATTTTGAGTTAGCCTTTTTGAAAAAGTGTGGCAGAAGGTTGATTAAAAAGCAGCATCAAATATACAGAAGCAAAAAATTCTTGCCAGAAGAATTAATCCCGGATCAGCGTTGCCCCCCGCCAAGTTCGATTGAAGTGTCTGATGTCTTTGTTTACTCGTGTTTGCGGTTTCAAAAGCAAAACAGGCGTACGTCAGCGGGGGGCACTCATTCGAGCTGGGGTCGCGATTGTCTCAGGAATAATTGAACCCGCAGAGGTATTTTTACACCACTCTCTACCCGCTGTGATTCCTTGTTTGTGGACATTTCATTTGTTTGTCTTTGCATACTTTGTCTTTTGTTTTCACATGGGGTGGAGAGTTGGGGATTTTGTGTGTTGTGCATAGTTTTATCCAGAACTGCTGATAAATTAAAAGCATTTTTTACTGAGGGAGAACATTTTAATTCCTACCCTTCTCATCCTTGGGACCATGCAATTAATGAAAACACACGAATACATACCTATTTTGTTGTTCTAAAAATTATAAAATCGTCTGAAAATTATAAAATCGTATTACTCTGTTTCTACTAGATTGATGAAACATTAAATTAATTTTTATATCTTCAGTTATAGTTATAGTTTCAACAATTAGCCTAAAATATTTATTACATATTTCAATTACAATAATTATTAAAAACTAAATAAATACAATATAATACAGTATAAGAATTCAGACAGTAGTGACACTTCAAATATATCATGATCCCAATATTTCAGTGGGGCGCAACCGAGAAAATGGCCGCTGAGTGTCCGCTGAGAGGCTGATATCTGATATAACCACAGAAAATAGAGTAAAGTATGTTAGAGTCAGTTGTATCTGTTAAATATCAAGCCACAGTATTTCTTTCTTGTCAAATTCATAAAATGAGTGCAAAATAGAGAGGTAAATTTATTTGTACTATGACGAATTGTAGGAACTTGTATATAGTGCAGGTGAAGTAAAATTTTTAGATTTTATCCCCTTTTCAAATTTAACGCCGTATACCGCAACTGGAAATATGGCCGCTCGGCGCTAGGTCATCGGTCGATGCAACATAAAAAACAGAAATAAATGTTTAAAAAAACTTCCATTATTTTTTGTGGTAATATCTTATCAAGTGTGCTTTGAAAAACAAATAGTATTATGATTGTCAAAATTGTATATGGGAACTCTTATATATTTTTTGAATCAAAATGGGTTTTCTAGGCATCATTTTGTAAATAATTTATGTATTCCTCAAGGGACACACACATATTCATCATTCCATTGTATTTAATAAATTTAACCAAGAAAAATTAAAATTAATTTAACTTAATTTGGAAAATTTATGTTCTACTGTGCTCGTATTTAAAAGCTGTGCTTAGTAATATGAAATAGTTATATAAATTGGTTCTTGTTAAAGTTGAAAACTTCTCGTTGGATAAAAATGTAAGTAGTAACCAGTCAGACAAGGGAGACTGACACATCTGACAAGGCAAAGGCACATATCCATCTAGCAAGATATAAATCCAGAACCAATTTACAGGGGGCAATTTAGTTCAAGTTAAATTCGTACGAGGCAGATATTCGTCGTCGTGCGTCCTGACATATCCCCTAAAGTCCTCCGAGATTGCTTTTTAATAAAAAAGTACCATTCTAACATGGGGCAATCGTATTTGGATATGCGAGCGTCGTGCAGCAATCTTCAATCATATCTGCCGTGCAGGAATATCCACTTAAAATTTTAATATGTTCCCTTCCTGTGCCGGCATCCGGCTTTTCTTTAATTTCGTGGAAAATCAATAATTTCATTATTGCCCGTAGACGTAGTCTCCGCTACTGGTACGTTACTTTACGTTACCGTTGCTGCTTCTTGTCTTACGTTTTGCGTTATTTATATTCTTCTTCTTCTCCTTGCGTCTTTTCTCTTCCTGGTTCCGCTGCTAATACTTGACGTGTTCCACTTTGCTTTATTGAAAATATCACACCGCCCTCTGGATATTTTCACAAAATAATACGCAAGGAGAAAATATTGGTTTAATGCCTTTGTTTCTTTTTTAATTTTATAACACGATGTTGTCCTCATTCCTTTTTCTTTTAATACATTAATTGAATTTTTTTTAAAGTGGTCACTAAAATTGACAAAGTAAGGGACGAGTACAAAATAAATAGTATACAAATACAAAGTTTACAAAACGTTATACAACAGAATCAAGAGGTCGTGGGTTCGAATCCCACACGAGCATGGTCGTTTATGGTGTTCATAATCATCCATTCATAAAACGGCATACGATTATACACAGTAAAAAATTTATAGTCAAAATTGTAAATAGCTCCGTGGTAACGTGTCGGACTGTGGATCGTGAGTTCGAATCCCACTGCCGACAGTTATAAACTTAAATTTACCCCTGTGGTTTCCCCTAAACTAACAACTGTGGGGGCTATGACTTGACGGCTGGTAACCGCACTTCATACGCAAAAATATATCACCTACCGAGGTCTGCGTAAGCAGAGTGCCACACCCTTAATGGGAAAAGGCGGGATGATATATTTATTTATTTAATTGTAGACCCAGACGATCCACCGTTAATTTTTGATAATTTAACAAGTTTCAAATTTGTTAGCAAGTAACAAATATATTTGTATATATAGTAATTATTAACATTCATTATAATTTGACTAAATATTTTAGTTATTAAATTGAAGCAGAGCAATAAATCATAGTTATTATAACAAATTAAGTTGTTTCAAAGGATACAAACTTTATTTAACAAATTCAAATTGATTAATTTACTTGTTATTATTGACGAGTTTATTTGTTAAATATTGTAAATGTAGCTAATAAATAATAAAACAATTTTTCTTATTAGGAATTCAGAATAAACAAAATTTTAATTTAACAAATTGTCGTATTTATTCAAGTTGTTAATTTAACGCAATATATTTGTCAATATTAATTAAAAATTCTTAACAACTGCAAAATAAACAAATCGCAACTTAAATTTTTTACTCTTTAAAAAATACCAATTTGCCCATTTCTGAGCGATTTCTCGATAGCAGAGGGAGAACCATAGAACAACTTTTTGTGATGAAAATTTATCAAACTAAAGATTTTGTGATCTTTAACATGAGTGCATTAAAATAAATACATTTTATTTACAAAATTATATTAGAATTATTCATTATGTATGTATTGTTTGAAAAATGGATGAAACGTTACATCTTCTTCCGAATTTTTCTCTATGAAATATTAAATATCAGTTCTCACAAAAATAATTAAATTCCATTTCATGCATAGCTACATAATTATTTGTCATGCAAATGTATATAATTTAAATTTCTATGTATCGTATACCTTTTTCCTGGATCTACGCATAATTTTCATGATTCGTTAGTTGTAAATAACCGTAGTTTATAAATAATTACGGTTTGACATATTTTAAAAGGCTTCCCACAGTTATTTAAAAATTCAGGAACATATTTCCTACCTGAGCTCGGGCCTCTTCTTCCTCTTAGCAGATTGAAATCAGGCACGTATTAACCCTTAAACTCAAGGACTGCATCCCCTAAAAGGGTGAAGGGTGAGAGGCAAGTATCCGCTGCACCTTACAAAATATCGATTGTCGTCCAAGTGTGCTCTGCTTATGCTTAACATCGGAAGATCGCAGCCATACGCTCTCGGAAGTTCGTTCTTGAAAAATGGGGTGCGCGACAAGGGGGGCTGTGGAACAGGGGATGCTAAAGATGGTATCGAAGATGCCTGGAGTCTGAGAAACAATTTGTGAAATGTTCCATGTACTAGGGTGATATACATACCAGTTAATTATCATAATAATAATACGGCTTTTTAACCAATTATTTCTGTTATACCGTGGATGATTCTTCCGCTTTCTCGTTATAGGATTTGCACCTCTATATTTTTATTTTTTAAGAGATAAATTTATTAAATATGTTTTCTGCAAAAATATGAATCCATTTTATTCTAATTAACAATAATATTTTTTCGGGACATGCCAAGAAATCGCACCGTTCTTCTCCCGAAATAGTGAGGAAAATGTGTTTTTCCTCTCTAGAAAAATATAGAAGTGCTACCAATATAAATGTTATTTATTTATTATTATGTTTTTATTTTTCTAGATTAAATTACAATTTGACAACTATAATTTATATTAAAGATTGATACATTGGAAACACTGCTACACCGCCTTGCGTCTGATAACCTAACTTTTATCGTGTCAGTAGTGTTGCCAAAGTGTATTTTAGGTCCGAGAAAATCATTTTTAAAACATGTTGTCTAACACGAGAGGAAAGCCTTTCTTCCACTTTCGCTCATGAGCGCAGCAAATGAGGCAAATTTGGGAAAAAGAAGCGCTTTCCTCTCTAGTTGGACAAATAACTATTTAAGGTTTTATGATAATCAATGTAATACAATTACTTCTATTATGTCAATATTTTAATCCATAATAATAAATAAATTGATCATCATTGGGATCTAGAAAACTGAATTCTGAAAAAAGTTTCCATAATGCAAGAACATTTTTTTCTATTTAAGTTAAACATGGGTGAAATGAATAAATACATCAATTTGTTATTTAAAAAAAAGGAAATGAGTTCTTCTACTAAGCGTTTAAAACAAACAAAATTAAATTCCATTTAAATTTTAAACTTCCAGGGATTGAGAACCCCGAACCAATAAATATCATCCCTTGAAAAGTTCTGCAGTGACATAAGTTTGCAAGAAAGCAGCATATTTCACGAAGGGGTAGTATTTTGTTTGTTTAATAAGAGCTTCGACCGTATTTTACAGTCAGCGTTTCTGTTTTTACGATGTATGGTTTATTCTTGCTAATAAAAGCGGCCTTTGAGCCCGGGAAAACACTAACACACACAAACACAAATCCATGGCCGCCTCCGCCTGTTATTTATATTGTGTTTTTGTCACAAACGCGTCGCGGACAAAATGAGAAGCTCCAGAGAAGAATTCACCCTTGCTTCTTATATTTCTTCCTTTACAGTTTACAGCGCTCTCATTCTACAACTCTAAAACTGAATTTTATTATATATTATACTGTCTAGATCTAGAAGAAGCATACGTGAAATGGCTACTAATAAATAAGTTGGGTTTACAGAAAAGAGTAATGAGACTAAAATTTTATCATTTTTCCTTAAGAGTTTTCTTCAAATAAAACAACAATGCTTGAAAATCTTGTCTACTTAAAACTACTCTACATTTACAGAAAATTTGATATTAATTAAATTTCGTTATATATTCCAAACGAATGATTGACAGCTTTGATTCTTTTTTCTTTATTGACGTTCATTGATAACTTACAGTGAGTCAGATTGCTTGGACAAAAAAATCTGCTGTGGGCACCACAATACCTCCCGCCATAGATTTTTTTTATCAAACAATGCAGGAACATAGACCATCACTATCACAAACGCTTTCAAAAAACACAGGTTAGCAGATTTAGAAGGAAATGTCAAAACATAATTTTTAATTAACGTGTTGTAATTGTTAAATGGTGACAGTTAAAGAAAAATGTTTCAAGCAATAATTTTAATAATAATATTTGAAACATTATTCTAATAACAAAAATTGTCATTAAACTATAATTTACTGAGATACTTCAAAATAACTTGATATGGCTTCAAGTAAACTACTACTTCCGGTTATTGGATTATCACCAAAAACTAATCAGCTCTTCCTAAGGGGTTACAATTGATATATACAAAATATCACACACACAGATATCATCGCGAAACTATTAATGTCCTATTATAGAGACCCTGAACCGTGTTCTTCCACTGAAAACTCACTACCGAATTTTTTGCATGATTCCTATACCTTACAGGATGTAGCGGAAGGTAAAAAGTGGAGAGCAAAAGAAAAGAGTGCAATTAAATCAGTAGTAAAAGGGAAACCAGGATAAAGTAGAAGAAAAGACAAACCAAAATCAAAATAGTTAAAGGAAGTCGAAGGTTAAAAAGCAGTAGGAATTAAAACTAGCGAAGTAAAACAAAAGTAGGATGACGTGGAGAAACCAAACTAGGTATACAAAGATTTAAAAGAAAAGAAACGGAGACTGATCCACTCTAACAAAAGGATTATTAAAATACGTGTGAAGTTAATATGTAATTACTCGTACGTTCCATAAACGTTTCGCGCTTTAGCAGAAATAAGAAAAAGAAGAAAACATCACAAAATGTTCATTTTTCGCGGAGTGGTTATATATGCAGTTGGTGGAGTATTAAAGTCGGAACATGTCGACTGGAGAGGAAATATAAAAGCTCGTAGCAACATCAAGAAATCGCAGCGCAATGGAAAGAGCTTTTCCATTTCAGTGATAATCTAGCAGCGATACAGCACCGAGGACGTAATATGCGAACACAGAACGACGAAACGACGACGAACGGATGAACAAACGAACGAACGAAAGAAGATATGTCATTAAGATCAATAATACACGCGAGGGAAAATGATGGCGGAACGGAGAGAAAGGGGATATGGGAAAAATATGAAAATGAACGAAGAGAGCGACAGACGCGCGCTTCGGTAACAATGCCCGGCCTCCTGTCGCGACGAACCGCCCGTTGACTCACTCTAACACATCACATGCGATTCCGCAAATCACTGTTTTCATACGAATCAAATTAATTTAGTAAATAGCACTGTGGTTTCATTCTCAATAGATTCCCAAATCCGATGAAAAGCATACCACCATACAATAGTTATTCCTACAGCCTGTTCGTCATTTGAGGGCTAATTGAATGTCGCACCTAGTAATTGGTAAATAGCGAAAAGATTAGTTTTATTTTAAGCCACAATCGACAAACATTATTGTCATTTATAACTATATCCCTGTGCTTTTCTTTCCACTAACATCTTGGAAGGATGTAACTTGACAGCTAGTAACTATCCTTCGAACGTTGGTATGTTTATATTATTTTATCTGGTTGTTGATATAAATTGATTAGTGTAATTAATTTTTATAACTTACGTTGAAGAAACCTAAGTTGCTTCATACAAGTTGGACAAGTTGTCCAGTTTTTTAAGCTCATGGCTTACTTTTTTCATTTATCTTCTTCTTCGTAGCAATACAACCCTATATGGATTTGGACTTGCTCTTCAATACTTGTCCATCTGGTTCTGCCATTTGTCAATTGTTTCTAGTCATGTGCTCCCATAGTCTTGGTATCCTTCGTCACTTTTCTCTTGGCCTATCAATTCCACATTTCCCAATAGGTATTCATAGTACCAGTATTTTTGGGCATTCTGCAGTTTTCCATGTGCTCTACATATCAGAGTCATCTGACAAGTCCTAATTTAATTATTTTAATTATGTCTAGTTTTAGGTGTTCATTTAAGTTCACAAACACTATTAATATTTTTGTTATCAAGCTTTGTTTTGCTTTCTGAGATATTTCGATTTCGTTATCATTTGTTTGTCAGTTGGATAGTAAAGAAAAAATACAATAAATAATTTTTTTTTAATTGGGCTCAAAATTATAATTCTTGTGGCATTCTTTTTCTTTCCTCTTAATATTTTGCGTTTAAAAATATTTAATTTTTCTTTATTCTCGTTTGATAGCAGCTCTGCCTCTTACATAAATATTATTATGTCACTGAATTCCGTTTTTCACGTAGAATGCGAATCTGCAAAAAAAATTTGGAGTTCCCATTTAAGATTTCAAACTTACCCCCGCCCCACCCCACCAGGGTTGGGGCGGGGGGGTTGAATTTGGTGTCATGGGATGTCCCCCTCGAAAATATTTTAGTCGTGTTTGTATTAGAATATGTTTTGTTGAATTAATTTATTTTTATGATAAACTTTGTGGATGGTTTCTGCTGGAATTTTTTGAATGGAGTCGGGTGTTTGACGGTGCGAGGGAATTCGCAGCGGTGGGAAGGTTCTGTAAGAAGCTGCGGGGTTTCCACGATGGATTTCAATTTGCATCGCCACGTTCCGGTGTATATTTTGATGGATGCTGTCGGGAATATATTTGCGAGTCGCGAGAGGCGAGAGAGAGCATGTTTGTTCAATACGTGATATTGTGCTGTCCCCGTCGCCTCTGTCGCTTCTCATCATCGTCATACTCATTTCTCGATATGCAATTCTCCTCGCGCTGTCCTTGTTTGTCCTTCGCTTCTACTCTCGCGAGCTGTCGCTCCCAACAAAGCTTTATTACGGTAAAGACTGTGATTTTGAATTTGTTATGGGCGCGGAACTCCGAGTACTGACTGAACACATTTTTATCATTTCTAATCATGGGAAATTTGAATGATGCCGCGAACAACAAAGACGTTACGTCACGATTTCAAATCTTGGCCTCACATGAATTACACCGGGAGATTATTTATTATTTACACAAAGGACGGACAATCACTTTGCTACTACCGGGAGAATCGTGCTGGTATGTAATTGCTACTATAATAACTTAAAACCGACGCTGCAACCATTCAAAATGATTGAACAGTTGCTTCTTTTACGCAGGAAGTCAAGCTTTAACCCCGCTCCCATGAAGTTTGTCGCACTGGCCTTGTTCACCACAATTCCATTTATTATTCGTAGAAACTGTATTTTAACCAAAATTACGGAACATTTTACGAGACACTGAGACAGTATAAAGTAGTCGAAATATAAATTAATTATTAGCTTTTAATGAAAGTAAATCAAAATAATTCCTTTCGTTGTATTTTAAAGTACGTATATAGAGCCTTGAACGTTTATCTTTTGTCTTAATTATAAAAAATAAATAAATATAATCACGCCTTTTACCACTGATATGTAGTAATTCTGGAATGCTCACTAACATTGAAATGCGAGCCGATAGAGACAGGTAATATGTGGGAAACCTATCTATGTCGTACAATCCACTTAGAAAGTTGGTAAAAAATTAACATTCAATAATTATGAAATAAAATGTTTAATTGAAAAATTAAATAATACATTAATAAAAATTAGTTTGCTAACTATTATTTATGGGGATTATTAGGATTTTTCAAATAACTAAACAATACATTGTTAATAGATATTTACGATATAAGTGGGATTAAGATACGCATGTGAATTTTTCACAACGAGGCAATAGCCGAGTTATGTAATCACTTAAATATATTAATAATGCATTATCACACGTGTATTGAACAATATTTTATTTACGCCCGCCCAAAATTAAAAATTAAAATAATTTAACTTAATTTTTCTGACAAGTAGAAAATTAATCAAAGTAGTTGCTGTAAAAATGTTTTTAATCCATGACGACCACAATTTGACATTAAACAATTTTGTTGTTCTTTTCATAATGTTTTTAAGCATTTTGTGAAAACTAGTGAAATAGAAAGTATTTCGTCGGATATGGAAGACCAAGCTTAAAAAATTATTAATTAATTAAATATTAAATAATTTTAAAAATTACAAAGATTATATTATCCACATTTATAATAAATAATATGACAATGAAAACGAGTGCGGTAATGAAGCGCATAACTCACGCAAAATGATTGGGATAAATGACATTTAACTAACAGGCATAGATAAATATTATTTGTTTTCATATAGTAATCGCTCAACAAACGCATACCAACTGCTCAACAAACCCATAACAACCGCTCCATAAATAAGTATTAAATGAAGACGGATAACCTACGATGTATATTTGTCTCAGGCTCGTTTTTTTTTTTCTACAAGTACGTGTTCCAGAATTACTATATTTCAGTGCCTTTTACATATAATGAGTGTATATTTTTACGCATGAAGTGCGGTTACCAGCCGTCAAGCCATAGCCTCCAAAGCTGATAGTAGAGGGGGAACCACAGGGTTAAATTTAAAATGAAAACTGTCGGCTATGGGATACGAACTGAGAATCTCACAATCCACAGAAGTAAAAGGCATAAAATGTAGATTATGTAACTTGTAAACCAATCTTGACTCTTGACCTCACATGACCGCAAGTTGTGTATTTACATATTTTCTTTATTACTTTATGACTTAGGGGTTAGATTTAATTAGGTTAGTTTAGTTTTGTTACCATACTAGTAAAATTTTCTGGAAAGATAGTACCATCAATAAATTGTTCATTTAATCTGGCTGCTGTATAAATTAATCGAATTGGTACAGGTATTAAAGTTATTGTTCGGCAACTGTAATCTGTACCATGTTGGTCTGTTGGACATCCTATATAATTTGTTGACATATTGCAAAATATAATTGTGTACTATAAAACAGAATATTGGCGAGAACAAAGCACTATCAACAATTTGTCTAATGGTGTAAGAGGATGAAAATGTTTCTCGGCGTGTCGAAATGTGCTGCTGCCTTTTATTTTTATTTGGCTGTAAAATATAATAGCCATAGAAAGTAGTTTTTATTCTATAATTGATGGTATGAGTAGAATGTAAACAACCTGTCTTATAAGAGAGTTGTTTTGGCAGGTATTCATTATAAACTAAAATACAATTTAATGCTTATCAAAACCTTTTTATTGAAAAATAAATTGTCTTATTTTCAAATAAAAACTTAATCAATATTCGTACGTAAAAAATTGAAAACATAATGGAAACACCGATCAGTAAGATTAATTCACTACAATACATCTTGTCAGTCGCACAAAAACTTTAAAATAGTCATAACACGACGTTTACCTTCCGAACCAATAATAATAGCCACCGATAAATTACCGCAAATCCTGACGTAAATAAATCGGATGTAGGTTGGAGGCAAACAAGGCCCTCGAACAACAATAGCGTGGATCAGCCGGTGTTTCACCGACAGCGATCCGATCCGATCCGATCGGGTGTATTAGCGGCCGATGGCGTATCAATAACAGAGGTTCGCCACAATGGTACAATAGCGCCCGAAATGGCGGAGGTTGCGTCATAACACCTCTCCACAATACAATGCCTTGGTTCCGAGCAGCCCTTAAACATGAGGTAAGCCGATCCGTAGCTTCGTGTGTGTGTGCTTGCAGTTGTCCAACGATCTAATGCACATTTCTGCCTTGTAATATCCTTCAGGAATGAGTTGGCGGAATGTGCAAGAGGTATTAAGTCACAGAAAGGCTCAGATAAAAACCTAAATGAGACCTCTTCAACATGCAATCGTGCACTGACTGAAATTTTCTGCGGGCTCAAAGAGAATCCTGGTGACTTCCAACGGCAAATTGTGCTCGATGCTAAAGGAACTCTTTCTTTCTTTCATTCTTTGTCTTTTTACATTTCCACGTTAATCGTTCTGCTTCCAACAAATCTTTCTCCCTCCTCGAAATTTACCACACATCTGGGTAGCCACTGAATTTTAAAAATTATAACTTAAACATCGCATTCATAATAAATATTATTTCCATTTTCTAATTTTCATTCAATTTGAAGCGTGGTGCAGTGACTACTATTTTTAATTAAATAATAATTTGGAAATGCGTTGTAGGAGGGAAGTGAGGCTGCTATAAGAGTTGATGTAAATTGTGAGCATAAATGAAGTAGGGAAATTAATAAATCTATATTTGAATGTCGATAAATGTAAAGTGTAAGTGTTTGAGAAGAATAATTTGGTTAGTGATCGTAATGTTTTAGTGAATATTGTGAGATTGGAACAAGCGATTGAATATGTATATTTGAGCAGTATTTTTGAGGGATGAATATATGGACCGGAAGATTGAAAGGCCGCTATCTGCAGGATGCAAGATATTAGGTGCTCTGGGTATATTTGCTCGAAACGTGAATGTATCTAGAGATGCTCGATTAAGTGTATGTAGTGGTGTGTCAGTAGCTACATTGATATTAAGTTCTGTATGTTGGGTGTGTAGGAAGATGCATGAACGATATATAAGTGCTGTGGAAATGAGGTATATGAGAGGAGTGTGTGGTTATAGTGTCCGAAATATGTTGGTGTATGGTGAGTTTGAGATTAAGAAAAATGAGTGTGTCAGTTGAGGAACTTTGGACATCTCGAGAGAGTGTCGAATGAAAGGCTGGTGAAACTATTATATGCAATATGCGGGTGAGATTGAGGGTGAACGATTGCGTGGACGTCCGAGGAATTAGTGGTTAGGTATGGTTGATGGTTTGCTGCGTGAACGAATGTTTTCGATTATGAAGAATCGAGGAACTTGTTTGAATCACAATGAATATGGTCAAGGCGAAAGTGGTATTCCACGATAGATTGTGTTTGTGTTTACTCTGTACATAAAATATATCCAAGTTTGTGCATTTGTAAAAGGAATGATCCTTACTAAACTTCCTCCAAGTATAACCGAAGAAAATAATCTATGTTTGTTTATTTGCGGCATCTACTGAGAAGCACGTGTAATCTTTGTTGAAGATTAAATCAAAAAGTGAGTAGTAGAAACAGCGCAGCATTCGCTCGTACGTACAATGCCGAGAGGGTTATCTCGATCACGAAATAATCATTAGAGTGGATAACTAGTAGCCACAGCAAGAGTTGATCCACACGGCCGCCGCGGGCGACTTGGATCATTCTAGCCGCCTCGGTCACGGCAGTACCGCGATTCTTCGCCACTGGAATCGAAGTTCGAAAGATGCACCAACACGTCGATCCAGCACAGGAAATTCTAAACATGGGTTGCTTCAAATCCCAAAAATGTTGTTCTGAATACAGATAATCTACTAAGACACTACTCGAAAGGTTATAAGCGGAGTATATACAAGAAGAATGAATCGTTGTACATACGTACCGCAAAAGTTGTGTTTGTCACACTGGAATTTTATTTGAAATTCAGAAGAAATCAATCATCATGTCAACTATCACTTCCTTAATCTAGGACTAAATAGATCCTATATGGATGATACTCTATGTTGAAGTTATGCGGCTTTAATCTATTATATTAGCAAATTAAATTTAACATTCTAAGTATGCAGCAATAAAATCTATTTCTCTATAAATTTTGTAGAACCAACACCTTAAGAACTAAGAAAGAGGGCGTGATGATTTATTTGTAATAATTTCTTTATTTTTATCAGTACTTGTCCATTCTATGAAGCAAGCAATAAAGTACTTCTTATATCTGTAGTTAGTTATGTGCAAATAATTCTCCAAGTTTATTGAATCGGGAAGAAATTAAATAGTAATTTGTTACAGCAAGTGATATCTTAGTTATGAGGTAATTACTTTTCACATTGTGTAAAAGTGTAAGATAAATGACTTTTGATGTTGACTCAATTCTAGAAATCCATGCACAATCATTATATTATTACAATCTAATGGTACTAATGGATTTTAAATAGTTCAACTGCATTTCGTTTTAAATTAGATGAAGTTTGCGCAAATCGTTCTTATTCCCCATCAAAGACACTGTATTTAGGTTTTGTCAATATGTTAGACTCTATTTTAATTGGGAATAAATAACTTATATTACATTACAATTGACAAAATAGAATGCTGTTCTATTATCTTATTGTAAGTTGAAGTTAAAAGCAAACAGAATATACAGGCTGCTGAATTGAAATATAGCGAATAGAAATTGCAATGCTAGTTTTATTTATATTAGGTTAAAGAAAAATTATAATTTGCCATTTTCGTTTAATACTGTGCTTTTTGAAATAAACAAAACAACGGTTGAAAAAGTTATTTTTGATATGTGGCATAATTGAAAACTAAATTATTTGAATGAATGAGCGATTCTTGATAATGGTCATCCATTGTTTATAAGAAATCTATGGCGGGAGATGTGTACCCACATCAGTTTACTTTACTTTGGTCGTTCACATTTCCCATAAACCTATCGGTGGAGTTTTCACCGTGATCATCTTACAACATCCCGGTATTTGGTGTTAGGGGAGTGATGAACAAAATGTGTTGAAACGAGCTGAGGTCAGGCAGTTATTAGGAGGCGAGCGACCACGACCAGTAATCTGAAACGTGAGCGGGTGAAAGTACTAGTACTATGTACTGTACAAAGTCGAATGAGACGAACAGAGTGGTGAGTGTTGACGCCACAGTGCTGCTGCACCACGTGCATGAGAGGCTCGGATTTAATCCTACTTTTAATCCCTCTATTTTTATTAACTATTCATGTTTGTTAACATTATGAGCAAAGCACGTGAAGCACATCAATTTAAATAAAATAAAAACTAGCAAAAGATTGGGATTGATGTAGTCCATAATTTGAGTGTGGATATCAAAAGTAATTAATCTTGATTAAAACCAAACTCTAATGATGTTTAAACATCTATTAATTATTTTAATCTAAAAAATTCGATGATAGTTAAAACTAAATCACTCATAAAAAGCCGCCCAGTACAGCAATCAAATATCTCTTTAGTGGTAATAATTCCAATAAAATTAATCGATACCGATCAGCAGACCGTAGCACAGGAGCTGTTAAATTTTCCAGCAATTAATAACAAGGATAGCATGACTGACCAGAGTTTCTCAAGCACTCTTTGATTATTATTTATGTGCAGTGTTTATTCCCAGTCTACTTAGAACAGGTGGCGTCTTAAATTGTGTCTCAGGACGGGATAATAGGTGGCTGTGCCTCGAGACGAACACTTTAGTGAAATGAACCGAATATAATTTCAATCAATGGCTCGTTAAGCTACGGGGAGATTAGATCAACAACCATGTGGATGTGGAAAACGCTCTAGAGAATAAGATTTTGTTTATGACGATGCTCATATTTTGTAGAGCTGAATCTGGAATTAATTTTTGAAAATATTCACCCTAACAAATCGAGTTGATAGTAATTCATTTAATTATGACGGATAAATGCATAATTGTTAATTGTTTATCTATAATATGGTTCATCCTTCTGTAATATCTTTGGAGAGAAGATAGAAGATTTGACTAAATAGTTTGTAGTCACATGGCAAGCCTAAGAATATATCACATATCGTAATCGTAAATGAAATAATTCTATTTATATTCACAAAAAATATATTTGGTTTTACTCTGAATTTTTTTTTTATTAAAACTCATATTTCCATATTAGGAACTACAAGTAATATTTCGTCAGGAAAAACAAGTAAATAAATAACAATATATTTATTTAATAACTGTTGTTCATACTTAATTTTACAGCAGTAATGATCTCAGCATTCGATCCTCTTAATTCCAGTTAAAAAAAAGTAGCGTAGAACTTACCGAATTATTTGATAATCTAATGATATATAATACATTTTTTTTAAATGTCATAACAATTATTATGATACTATCTATAATATCTACAAAAAGTTTGATAATTTTTTCTCATTTTACTAAATAATTCGGTAAACTATACAGAACATTTTTTTTACCTCCCGCTTACCTCTAGATAAGGGAGGTATTGTTTTTGGTCAAAAAATTGGTAGTGAATTTTTCAATGAATAAGCACGTTTTAGGATCCCTACAATACGCTTTTACTATTTTCGCGATGATGTCTGTATGTATGTGTGTAGTCTGTTGCAATTTTTTCGTCTCGCAAATATAAAGAATTTAGATTTCACAAATCTTGCATTTTTAGCAAACCATGGAAAAATTTCATTTTTTTACGAAATGTGACACATGTCATTGTGATTGTGAAGCTGTTTTCTTAGTGAAATATATGTCAAAAAATTAAATAAATATACAAAAGACTATTAAAATTCTCAAATATAAATAGAAAATAAACAAATAAGAAGGTATGTTTCTGTATCATCAAATACTATTTTGTACCGTTTAAGAGTAGTATTGGGCGGGAGGTTATGTGCTTATTTTAAAAATATCTATAAACCTCTTTATTTCATCTTCAAACGTCTCTGTGTGGAAACTGTTGGTATATTTGCTTAAGTCCTAAAATTTCATTGACGTACGCCTATGGCCGAAGACGTTCGCGTGCAATGGTCACATTGACCATCAACTAAATTGATGAGTACCATGTATGTTCGATACCCTTTTAGATTAACTTCACATCTTTACGACGCTGATGCTGTCGACATCTTAATATAATTTTATGTCTCTGTCCTTATTATGCCGTCCGCCTGTCCTTGTCACAAGTGCAATTATTCTGAAATACATTTATTTTGATGCATTATGTCTAATTTATTATTATATTATAACAGCAATAGCTCTTGACTTAGTTTGAACTTGCAAGAAACGATCAGTTGTTTAATTTTTGTGATGAAAATACGAACGAAACAGTGTAGTTTCGTCAGTGGAACAGAATGGTGTGTGTGAATAGTGCTTGTGTATATGATTTATTATCAGGAAATTGAAACGGTAATAATTTTTACATATTAATATGTATTTTAATGCGCAGAAATTAACGCTAAAACGTATAAAATTTGTAATGCTCTCTCGCAAAGATTTACGCACAAAGTAGTTCTTGTTTCGAAAACAAGAAGTAGTGTTCTGTTTCAAAGCGAATACGAGTTAGCAAAACGTTTAGCAGAGTATTTTTAAACATAAAACATGTATTTCTAATTAAGTCGTTCACTGAAGATTTACAGTGTCGTTCAAATTCAGAAGATAAATTTCATCCAAAAATACATACGCATTTAATTACATAACGTACACAAATTCAGCATGCACTGTTTTAAATAAAAATAGATGACGACCATTAATCAAAATGTGTTTGAATTTTAGGTCATTCGCTGTGCCAACTTCTGCCCAGGACTGGACTTTACGACTTCACAGCAGGAAAGGTAGGAATATAATCCATTCTTTATAACCTCGAGGATGCTACGGAAACTATTACTAAATTATCTGTACACTGTACACTCAAACTTTAATTAGCACTGGTAGTATTTTTCTAGCCCTGTAGATGAGAACATAAATAATACAGTGTTTTATACATTTTAAAAATGCACCATATGGTACAATGATCTAAATTCTAAATCTGGATCTAACTATATAGAGCTTGTGAATGGTATAATTTCTCTATGCAGGAAATTAATTTATTTCCAATAAACTAAATTCATTGGGGATTTCATATTTACCATTAAAAGTCTTATTTGTTTGATCATTATCTGAAAAATAAACAAATATTATACGTTTATGAAAGACGATTAACAAAAGAAATACTACGAAATATAATTTCATAAATACGGTTTTGATTAAAAATGATTTAAAAGTAATGAAAATTATTCTCACAATTTTATTGACTGTTCTAATGTAACTAATTCTTTAATGCCCGGTTGCACCAACGTTAGTTAAATTTTAAACTTGGTTTAAATAAATAAAAGCAAATCGAAGTTATATGTCATATGGAGTAATTGACATTGATGTCAAAAATTAGATAAGCTTTTATTTATTTAAACCAAGTTTAAAATTTAAGTAACGTTGGAGCAACCGGGCATAAGTGACTGGATAAAGTTAAAATTTAATTCACATATTTTCCGGCTTCCGACTTTCATACTTCTTCATTCACACAAGTATACCTTAATCAGAACCATATATGAATGTAACTAACACATCATTATAAATACTCAATTAAGCATCTCTAGATAAAAAGCATAAAATAAATAAGTAATACAAATAATAATAATATCTAATATAAAGGATGTTACAATTTCGAGGGTCACAATTGAGATCTTAAGAAATATAAGAGCTATTACTTTGGTTAAATGAAACAAAATATGAGGCTAATTTAATGATACACTATTCTTAAATACCTCATTTCCACAGCAGACAAATAATATTTTATTTATTTAATGAATAAAGATGAATATTATGAAATATATTACAAATCATACCAAGATCGTGCTAATTTCGCTAAAACATAGATCAATTACAGTCCTAATTTTGAATTCACAATACGGTTAAGGGTTGTCTTCATTTTAACCAATATATCACAACATCGAATAAGTTTTTGGTGCAATTTTAACACATGCGTACAGCTTTTCAATGTAGTACTGCATTGTACAACAAGCATGGAACGGTACTCATTTCCTATGAGTATGAAAGTATGTGGCATGAACCGAACGAGTATGAAATGAATATTGCATGTGAGTTGTACACTATACTTTTTCTACGACCACGATATTATTTACTATTTAATTATATTGTCTCGCTTTCATCACTCCAATATTTGACAATTCTAAATAAGTATCCCAGCAATGGCACGTGTATTGAAATACTCACAAAAAAAATTCATTTCTCACGATGCTTGCCATGTACCTCATTTCCCTAACAACAACAAACATACAATGAGCAGAAAAAATATTGTTCCATTATGAAATGGGTTTGTTTCGGTGGAATTATAAAATAATTAAACTTGGTTTTGATTTGTGGTGTGTATAGTAATGTGTGGTTTGTTGGGAACCACTGAATAAGTACGGTTCTGCACGCGTCGAATGCTAAAACACGAGTCGTGCTTTCCCGGAGCGGTGCAAGCAGACGTAAACGTAAACGCAACGCAAACTCAAACGCAACTAACATTTCTTTATTTTGCATTGCTTCAACATATTGTCAAGTCATCTTACATGGAACACGGCATTGGTTGTAACTAATGAAAATACATGGCCTTTGATGTTTTTGGCGTTTGTAACTTGAATCTCTTTCTCTGCTCATTGCCGTCTCTCTCGTTCTTTCTTTACCGGGACTCGTCTCTTTCTAAACACTCCATGCGGATGAGAATGTCTGAAGTCTGAATGTCGATTCGAATTCGCATGCAGGCAAACGTTTTTCAGAAAATAAAGAATAATAAATGTTTTCTCCACGCTCTCGCCATTATTCAAAACGTGATAATAAAAAATAATATACGGGCACGAGCGTCATGTTTTTCTTCAATTATTTCGATGGAAAGGTCTTGCACGCAGAGTTCAATCAAATAACTTCTCTTTTGCATGTACACGCGCTTTGTAAATTCGCATTTGCTTCATAATTGCGAGTACCTACATTCATTCTCCATTAGAAGATATTTATATTTAAGTATCCATAAAAACCGTTATTATTGTAAAAACACAATTAGCAAATCTCATCAGAATCCGATCATCAATTAGAATCAGAACGGTGGCAATGATTGGCCCAATTCCAATGGGGTCCTTTATTATTTAAAAAAATTTGCTTTTTTTAATACTAGTGAGCAAAGTAGAATTAGATTTGCAACGGGGTAATGCAGCATTGGTTACGGGAATTTCACCTAATCAAATGGCTTTGGATGAAATTTTTTATATTTTAAATACACATAATAATATTGCAAATTAAATAAATTGTATTAATTATTTTCTGATAGTTAATATTTCGAATATATTCAGTACATAGTTACATCCCAAGTACATGGCAAATACCTGAATAATTGTATTTGCCATGCACGAGGGATATATTAGATGCATATTTCTCGAGAAAGATTTCAGTCATTATTTTAAATTGTTGAACATATATTTATTTTAATCTGTCACACAAACGTCAGACTTTGATAAATATCATTTGTCAAATTACATTAAAAATGAGTCATCAGCGTTTTAAAAGTAATTCTTTTGAAGAAATTGGTTGAAAAATTGAAGATATTATCCCTTTTGTCCTTTTAAAACAAAAAAAATTAAAATGTTCTTCATTGTGTTTCAATTATTATAAATATTCGGGTATCGCACTTGTGCAAACTCGATTTACAAAATATTCACTGTATTTGATTGGCATTGGTCAAAATTCAGAAAATACTGTAACGTGATGGTTGAAATTTTTCGAAGGAAATATTCTATTATATAAAATAATAATAAACAAATAAAAATTGTCGAAATAAAAAAAGAAACATGTGGTTTAATAATTTTCAGGATATTAACAGTTGAAAGAGCAAATGTTCGCTGAGGTTAATCTACCTCTACTGTCGACCAATTAAAATCTTACCCACCACTGTTTTCTAAACTGGAACGAACTGTAATAAAAATGTGTCGTTTTGCTGTTTTTGTTTCAGATAGTATGTGTATCCCTCAGGATACGTAAAAAATATTTTATCTTGAACGGGTGAATATCAGAGGTGCATTTCGAACCAAACCTTTATCATTGCAATATGTTCACTATCGTCTTGTTACTAAATAAGTAAATAACTACAACTGTGGTTCTGGAAAGTTTTGTTCCTTAATTTTAAGATGCCCTGGAGGATAGATCGACTTTGTACTGAAACTGTTGATGTATCAACTTGATAAAAAATATTAAAACCGATTATTCAGACCTGGAGCTAAAGGAGCTAAAATCATGCACACATATTCCTGGGGATATGTACCATTTACATACAAATTATGCTTTTTAAGATTGCATCCAATGTTTTAGTTAAATCAATTTCAGTTAACCATTTATTAAAAATTTTACTAATTCTCAATTGAGAGTAAGAGCTAACAAAACGATGATGCCAACCTATTACCACGGAAAGTCCCTAAGCGAGTACACTGGAAGTAAGAATGAACTGTATCTGGCATCTACTCCAGTTAGTTGTAAAATTAAATATAACGGTACAGATATTCTTCTATAATTAAACAGATAAAAGCAAAAAAGTGTTTATTTTTAAATCATCACTTTGTTATCTCCTAAATATTAATTTTATTCAATCTAGTATCATTAATTAGATCAGAAAGCGTTATGTAAATTTTTCTAAACAGTGATGGTTGTTTTGACCCAGGCTTCAAGTATCTATTTTTTCTCATTCCGTGTACGGCAAAACCAATCAATTAGAATAAACGAAATATTTAGCAGATAAAATCAGAGAGAGCTCCAAAAAACGACCGAAAAGTTTCGTTCTTCGTTTGCGGATCTTTCAGAAGTCGATCGGGTTGGGATCTCGGGTCGTCGGATCTCGTTGGTTCGCCGTTGCAGACAAAGTCTGATTTAAAACAGAACGCTGCTCCACGCGGCCTATATCCAGACGGGTCGATGAACTCTCTGCTCTTCGGCTACCGAACAAAACAATCACAAAAAGTCGTGGCCAACTCAAAAAATACTGAATCACTACGTTCAACGTTTCTCGAATACTACGCATGGAGATTGTTGTTTTTCTGGCCACGATTCGAAAAGTAATTTCGTTAGTAACAACTGTTTTGGTTCATTTGTTAAAAATTTTCAGAATATTTTATGTATAATTAAATTATTGTAACAACAAGTAAATAGTTGTACAATTTAAAATAAAAGAATCATAATTATTAGCAGTGATTTATTTAACAGTCCGAATATGTTGTTTCCTAAATTATGGGGTCCTCCATTAAAGTTCTTCGAAATTATATATTTTTTTGAAGCGTAGATCGCCGTTGTTTATCTTTTGAAAAGGAAAATATATAGTCTCATCTCCATTTTGTCGTGTTGATAGCCAATAATAGTCAAGGTACAATACTGCATTAAGTGTAGTAGTTCATTTGTGTAAGTTATATGTAAATATAATAAATTCTGAAATATTCAATAGCTTGTTAACAATTATTTAATTTGTGTGAGACATAAATATGATAAATTTCGAAATGTTCAATGGCTTGTTAATAATTATTTAATGAGCATGAAAGAGAGAAATATGCAAGGAATTCTTTCCCAGCATTTCCTTTCAAATAAATAATTATTAAGTTCCAGAGAAAACAAAAAACCAGCTTTTTAAGCCATTATGTTTCACATAATATATCATTAGATACTTTTTATGTGTTTTAAAAACACACCAGTATTGTGTAACAAAAAACGCAATTAACAGTTACCAATAAATCCTTTTCAAAACAAACATGTTAATTAAAACTTTATTAATCGTGTTTGCAATTAAATTTTATTCGTGAACGATATAATTACCTGTATTGCATCTAAGTCATTTATCTCTCAAACGCGCTCGATGCAATTAAAACAATTAACACAGGACTCACATTTACACAAAAACGGTCAGCAAGAAGTAAATTCGCAAAAATCCGCACTCGTAAGCGACAAGACATAATATACAGTGGGTAGGTGTCATTATCCACGCGTGCAGAATTAGATGCGAGCGACAACGTTAAAGTCGATAAACTGGCACGCAGGATGCAACCGCAGCGGAAATATTGCGATAATTGGATCGTATATAACATAACCTCACTTTGTTTCAAGCGAAGTTGGCGCCAGTGATTGTACAAACGGAAAATCGTTGGACACTTTAAGTGTTGTTAGCCCATTCAACTGTAAGACTGCATTGTTTCTTTAATTCTAATTCTTTTACAAGCGAGGCTTATTCAAATTGCAATTAATGCCAATTTGTTTACAAAACATTGCTTCACGGAAGATGAAAGAAGATGCAAACTATGCGGAAGACAAGATGAAACAATACCGCACTTAACATCATGCGCAGACGTCAAACAAGAACTGAGAACAGAAAATGAACTATTGTATGAAAAGAGGTATGGATGAAGCATGTAATCGAAAGAAGAAACATAATTTTTACTTGTAAATCTGTGTAAACTTTGGGCAAGAATAATTAATAATACAAAATAAATATAACAATTATGTCAGTATTTTACCTTTTTTAACTTCCGTCACTTTCTGTAAGGGAGTATAGGAATCATGCTAAAAATTGGGTAGTGAGTTTTCAGTGGATGAGCACGTTTTAGCTGATTAGTTTTTGGTGATAATCCAATAACCGGAAGTGGTAGTTTACTTGAAGCCCTATCAAGTTATTTTAAAATATTTCAGAAAATTATTGTTTAATGAAAATTTTGTTATTCGAATAATGTTTCAAATATTATATTCTACAATTATTGTTTGAAACATTTTCCTCTTATTGTTACCATTTATGAATTACAACACGTTAAAGAAAAATTATATTTTGATATTTTCATTTAAATCTGCTAACCTGTTTTTTTGAAAAAAACAAAATAACGGTTGAAAAATGTCATTTATTAACATGTGTCATAATTTTTTGAAGGGATGAGCGTTTCTTGATAGTGGTGGTACGTGTTCCTGCATTGTTTGATAAGAAATCTATGGCGGGAGGTATTGTGGTGGCCACAACAGATTTTTTTCTACTGTTTATAATACTATTTGTAAACATAAATAAAATCTTAAATTACACATGATGTAGAATTATTATTTATTACAATTAATATTCGTTTCCAATCTAAATGAATAATTTTTTAGAGAAACCGTTGTAGAATATATTAAGATATAATTCATGGTAAAAGAGAAAATATAATCTTTTTATTGATTGGTATATTCTTACAGTCATAATGTCGATTAGTTTCCAATCAGTTTTTGACTTCCGCGTGACTGTACATTAAATCGTATAAAATGTGTTTTCCGAATACCACTATTTTAATTTATTGTATGGTTGATATATGACTTCCACAATAGTATTCAAATGACTATAAAATAACTTACAATAAATAAATGTAAATATAGATATCTGAATAATTATTTGTTCGTTAATAACATTTATAGTAATTTAAAAAGTGTATATTTCAGTATGTATTCGTTATAAATCTACAATACAATCCGACTGCAGCGCTCGAAATGAAAATTTCCTTGGTTCACTTGTTTCCAATCTCATTTGACATATTTGTTGTTTCACATATCTAATCCTATTTATCAACTATTGTTGTTCTTTTACAAATGTCTCGGATGCATTTGTTTTATTACTGCTCTTGAATGAATTTATAAAGGATTTATGTTTGACTGTATTATAATCACTTGTTTATTATACTGTTTATCGCCCATAAAGTGGCTATTATAATAAACTTGCTAACCAAACAACAGAAACAAACACACTTTAAAATTATCAAATTTTCTATAATATTTTTCGCAATTTATGATTCTATATTAAATTAACTTGAAGTTAGCTGCTAACAAAAAATGAGATTCTATCAAAACCGAAACGAAAACTAAAACCAAAACAAAATTAAACCCAAAACCGAAATCTAATCTACACAGAATAAAGTTGACACTTTGCGGTCAACTTTTGGTTTGGCCATAAAGTCAAGTTTACCCGAGGTGAAACTACGGGCCAATAATATATTTTTCAACCCATAAAGGACATATAAATCCTGCATTTTCTAGTGTGAGACAAAAACGACGAACGGCACGAATATTCCGTCTGAAAAATGAACATCGCTCACGCCAGCTCTGCACTGCTGCGTGCCAGTGTGTGTGTGTGTGCGTGTGTGTTCGCACACATGTCACAAGCTCTCGACACCTCGCTCAACGCCCGCTTAGCACGTTAGAAATCGCTGAGCTGCTGCTGACCGCACTGACAGCTACTGTCGTGAAGTGTTTAAATCGGTGGTACAAGATTTGCCGATTTACACATGAAGTTTAAACAGTAATCTCATGATTCGGATAATTAATGCCATGTAAGGGCATCTGCTAAGTATCGTATTCGTGTTTTCCCTGAAATGCATACGAGCCTGATCAAAAGGAAAAAGAAAATGGCACTATGCCTTTCCTTGATGTGCTTTTGGAAAGAAAAATTGATGGAATATTGACTTATTCAGTTTATAGAAAACCTACACATACCTACCAATACGAGTATATTCATTGTCTTTCTCATCATCCTTCTTAAAAATTTGGTATCATGAAGTGTTTGCTGAATAGAGGTACTATCATCTGCTAGAAAGAAAAGTTTGCAGAAGAAAAGAAAAATCTTATAGATATTTTCAAAATGAATGGCTACGAAGAAAAGAAAATTTTGAAAGCGTTCCGTACCAAAAGATTACGAAACAACCCTGAAACAGAAGATAGTAATAATAAACGTCTGTTTGTTTCTCTGTCGTGTATCCAAAATGTTACAGACAAGATTGGGAGAATATTGTCCACATCTAAAATTATAACGTATATTGAAGAGAAAATTCCATATGAATGCGGAAAATGTTACAATGGGCAGACCAGCAGAACAGTTGCTACAAGAATTTCAGAACAAAAACGGACCATTCATCTTAACCAACCTGATAAATCTATTTTGGCTAGTCATGCCATTGAACATTTACACAAAATAAATTTTGAAGAAACTAAAATTATAGGAAGATCTAAATGTACCAATGGTAGACTCATGAGAGAAGCTATTGAAATCTACAAGCAAAAGAATACAGTGAATCAGAATGAAGGCTACGAACTGAACAAGACATGGCTTCCTCTGTTTTTAAGTCATAATTTGTTGTTTAGGTAGTCACTGTTTCTATTTACTTGTTCATGTTTCTTTTGTTTCCGGACGAAGAATTAGTTGTAATAATTCGAAACGCTGAATTTTAATAAATTCAATCTACAAAACTACACCTAAAAGTTTTTTTTATTTCAATATTATGAGTTCTGAAAGCTTTTTCCACTTATTAACTTTTTACCTACCGCCGCATCCTGTAAGGGAGTTATAGGAATCATGCTAAAAATTGGGTAGTAATTTTTCAGTGGATGAGGACGTTTTAGGGTCCCTAGAATACGATTTTAATAGTTTCGCTGTGATGTCTGTGTGTGTGTGTGTGTCTGTGTGGATCTCTGGAAAAAACTACTAAAATGAAAATTTTGATATTTTGTATATATCAATTGTATCCGCTTTGGAAGAGCTGATTAGTTTTTGGTGATAATCCAATAACCGAAAATTGTAATTGAGTTGAAGCCCTACGAAGTTATTTTGAAATATCTCAGTAAATTATGGTTTAATGAGAATTTTATTATTAGAAAAATGTTTCAAATATTATTATCTAAAATTATTGTTTGAAACATTTTCCTCTTACTCTCACCATTTACGAATTACACGTTAAAAGAAAATATATTTTAATATTTTCGTTTATCTGCTAACCTGTGTTTTTTGAAAAAACAAAACAACTGTTATAAAATGTTATTTTTTGACAAGTGTCATAATTTTTGAAGGGATGAGCGTTTCTTGATGTTTCTGAATTGTTCGAGAAGAAATCTATGGCGGGAGGTGTTGTGGTGCCCACAACAGATTTTTTTGAATATTTGTTTATTTACAACGAGGTAGCATCGAAGTTATACGAATTCTGCGCATGTAGAAAATTAGGAGAAAATAGTGGGGTTTCTTAGGCTTAAATAATAAAGTTCGGTTATTTTCTGAACGGACCTTGTGTGTTGAGCGATCGACATATAACTTGCGGGATGAAAATACTATAGAAAGCTTAAAAATAATATTTAATGCATGCTTTTACACCTGTACATGTAACCCTTCCCAACATCTTCCCTTTCTTGTGCTGTTGCTTGGCCAACCCTTCTCTGCTCTGCTTTCTATGCTAACCCTTCAGCACAGTTGCATGAAATCAATTTCCCAGTCGGAGTCGCGAGTGTAGCACGATGGCATGCAGCTGATGGCTCGCAGCAGCAGCAGCCGCGGCAGGTGCGTGGTGGCGCAGCACCGTGGGAGCGCCAGGGCCCCACACACCACCTGTACCACGAACACACGGCGCAAACCCCCGAGTGATGCTGGGCGAGACGCCTACGTGAAATGCAGATGGGATGTATTGTGATGGTGATGAAAGGAATGAGAAAAAATGTACTTTTATTCAGAGATGTTGTTACGCTAAATTATATATGAAGAAATTCAATGCAAGTTATTTTAATTCATTTACAGATAGTATAAATGATAGCCTATGTCTGTTTAGCTCGAATGGGGGATTCCAACGTTTTCTGTTTAATTTTTGTTTCATTAGTTTGGGACACTAGCAATGCAAATATGAAATTTTGATTAAAAAAAAATTTCTTATTAAATAAGATATGATTTTTTAAATTATTTTATCAAATTTTAAATAATCAGGCTGTGCCGTTACAACGCCTACAACTAACTTCAGGGTAAACAAGCCTCTGTTCATGGTTATCATGTTAGCATTCGCTTGTGATGCAAACTTCATTCTCATGAGTAATAGCATACATTACATGCTCGTTGAATAATATGCTATTATTTATTTTATTTATAATAGACATGTATTGTTAATGTTTACAAAACATTCTACTAAAATTATATGCTACTACGGAATTGGAAATATATATATATATATATATATATATATATATATATATATATATATATATTTATATTTAATTTTAAGGTAGTATCTTTCAATACGACACAAAGTTTGCAGTACGTATTGTAGTATAATTAAAAAAAAAATATTAATAATAATTATTACCGTAAATAACACATAGCTTTTCTTATACTAAATTATAGAATTCACCAAATACTAGTCACAAACTAAGTTATCTTGCGTATATTTAAAAAAATCTAACATTCCTGAAAATCGTCCTGTTGGGTATTTTGAGTGAAACATATGAAAATAACTTTAATAAAATTGATAAACCATTAAATTTTGTTCGTTAGATTCGTAGACAACTTTAGTATCGCCCGGCAACTTCCTACGGTTTTCCCAATTTTCTTTGTTCTATTTATAAATTGGTTCCAGTTCTTCAATTTTTATTCAACTATATGCTTGTGAGTTTCAATTCTTTTATCCAGTTTTACACTTTGTTGACTTTAAAAATATTGTTACAATTCTAAAATATCCATATATGGCATTTATTTGCGCTTGGGAATATTTTAGCTGAATGAAATTTGTGGTATGTGGGAAGCATTGCCTTTATTCTGGGTGTGTTTTATTCTTTGATAAAAGAGTACGCTTCGTTTTTACGACGCAGTGGGTCCATTTTTGTGGTGCGGCACTAATGAGATTGTTTTAGTTTTATATTTTTTTGGCATGATAAAAAATACTATTGTTTTCATTCGGACAGAATTATACGTCGAACAAATATAAAACTTAATATTTCATGATGATAAAACATAATTTTTTATTACTTAATAACTCATGCAGATAACAATTTCATGGCTCATGTTTCAACCAATTTGGGTCACCGCCTAATTTAGTACTCGGACAAAAATGGCTTTATTATATAAATTACGTTTAATAACACCCATTTGTAATTTACTCTTTACATTTATTAACCTTTTCAATTTGCTCTATTTTATCTATTTTTATTTTTGTTAAATTCTATAATTGATAAATGAAATTTCAAATATATCGGATCTAGAATAAAATTTCTGTTCAGCAAAAGTGTAAATACAAAATTTTATCATAATTTAAAAGTGTATACAATTTATCTGAAAATTAATACTATATCGTGAATAGGACGTTAAAAAAATAGGAGTCACGGATTTAAGGGTGGATTATACATCTCAAAACAATAGTTCATATAACCCATATATCCGGAAATTCCTAGTTTCAGAGCTATCTTCAACTGTTTTCCATTGTAAGCGGCTACTATGATTTTATTGTAATGTTAAAAGTATGAGATGTAAATGGTAGAAATAAAATATTAAAAACGCTATAGCTCTGAAATTAGGAATTTTCGGATATATGTTTAAATGAATTTTATTGTTTTGAGATGTATTATCCATCCTTAAATCTGTGACCTCCATTTTTTGAACTCGCTGTATCAATCAAATTAAAACAAAAACTTAAAATATTTGACATTTTGTAAAACAGCTTTAGATTTATTTATTTAACAGAAAGAAATGAATAATTTATAAATGGAGAATTTATATCATTACACCCTTCTATGAAATTTCTACAGAAATAAAATACAACACTTTAATAAATAAATCTAAATCTGTTTTCTGAAATGTCTTATTTTTGGTTTTTGATTCATTTTCCATCACCGAAATATAACTTTTCTAATAAATATTAATTTGTTTGTATTTTTAAATTCTGACATCTTTTGTATTTACACTTTCGTTGTAAAATGAGTAGATAAAAATTTACAGTAATACAAAAGAAAATGGCGTTGAAATTTCTATACAACACATTTCAACTCTACAACTGGCTTATTCGATAAATACAAATAACAATAACGCACGTATATGCTTAATACAATATACTATTTGTTTTATTACAAAAATAGCTACCCATTGTTGAATCAAAAATGTTATCGATTATTTGCAAAGAAACCATTCATACAGGTATTAAATTGTAAAATAGTTTTCCTGGAGAATAATTCGCCAACAGAATTGTAAACTTACTCACCTTAATATGTTATTCATGCTAGCAGCCAATGAAATTAATTTAAAAATAAAATTTAAAGTGCATTGTTAAGAAAGAATTGAATTCAATCGAAGTGTCATTTGGTTTGATGTCCAATTGTTCTTTACTTATATTCTTGATCGTCGTCCTTGCGGTCAGCGATGAATTATTTGACCATAAAGTTGCACGAAACGTATTTCTATCTCGGCTTTGACGTGCACCGGAACATTAACATCGGATTTGGAATCGTTCCGAAGTTGATTTGCATACAATCGCTGGGTAGTTTTTGCGGTAACGTGTTTGTCATATCATATTAGGACCGCTTCATTGCTCGCAGACATCTCTCCTAGAATCTCCTCCGAAACCGCTCTTCGTTTTGGGTTTTGCTGTTAATTGTTTGCAGTGCGATTTGGAAATCAGATATGGTAATTTGTTTCGACTCTTGGATCGTTGTAAGTACATAATTTTGGGTTGCAAGCAAAATTGTAGCTGTCACATTCTGAAATTTTAATTGCTCTAATTGCGGTGCATATTTAATAGGCTCACTCATGCATTTTTATTCTGTGTTACAGGTACATGGATTTTTGAACGAAATTTGTTTTTAATTAAATAAATTGTAATGCAAACCCTCAATTTGCATTTAAATTTACACGCTGATTCCAAGATAACGCTTTTGTTTTATTTGCGAAAAATTAGCTACATTGAATTTATTCTTTGCTCGGGACTTAATTTCAATTTTATTTGCACAATAATAAATACACGTGTCAGATTTAACATGAACACATTCTACATATTTATATGAATATAAATAATTTTATTCATAATTTAGCATTCATACATTCAGATACTAAATTAAATGGAACTAAAATTACATCTTAATTTTTATTTAATCAGTTTTAAATTACAATACATAAACATACATGTTGTATTAAATTTCATATTGTATTTCATGATAACTTGTTACTTCCATGCAAATATTGTTGTATATAAATTAATAAATTTGCCATTTTTTAGCTATGTTCTAATAAATCAATTAAATTGTTATTACTTTCTAATTTATTGGGTTCTCTTGACTCATTTTTATATATTTTTTATTGGTAAATTATGAATGTATAAATTATTCTAATCAATTGCAATTAATAAATACATACAGTAAAATTGTAATACTAATTAAAGAAAAATAATATGACAATAAATCACAAATATTAAAAATGTGCTTCACTTTCAATAATTTAATTAGTTTTCTTTTACTTACAATTATCTATGATATTTAAAATCTGTAGATATATTATGTTATTAACATAAATAATTAAAATAAAAATTAACTATAAAAATCTGGTTATGGGCATTACACGATTTTCTTATACCTTAGTTACAGTTGATTAACGATATCTATGTATTCAATCGTTTTTCTTTTTTTTAAGTAAACATAGAGATATTTATATTATTATAAATATTTATAAAAAGGAATTGAATAATTAATAACGAGAGAGAAAGTACACATATCTCCCGTCGTGAGGGAATGTGCTCAAATAATGTGAAAAATGAACAAAATCAAATAATTCAAAGGTAACTATCATAAATTATATCAAATTCAAATAATTTTGAAATATTTAAAATATGGAAAAAATAGTATAACATCGCAGGAAAGAAATGTATTTTTTCCTTGTTATATTGTAGCCCTCGCCTGCAGCTAATAATTATACACTTCTCTCCCTTAGTGTATAATATATTATTATCTACGACTTTTGTTAAGTGGTCATTTTGACGGTTGCTTAGAAAGTTAAATGTGTCCCTTTCTGACGCTAGTGTTAAAAATAACATAGCAACGAGATAAAAGTGATTTTATTGTTACTTTTAACACGTTGCTAACGATTTGCATCAATAAATCAACAAAAATACCTGTTAAAACATCATTCTACATTTTTTAGTATTTACTAATATACTAGGAAGATCATAGATAAAATTTTATATGATATACTTGTTAAAACTGATTTATTTCGTTGTTTCACTCGTTTTCGCCCCGTTTCACAAACTTTCCCACTTCTCAAAAAAGGTCATTTTTAGCACTTATATAATAAATATCTATTAGCTATAATAATTTGTTTTTAAAATAACTGATACTGAAATTTGAACCTGAAATGAGGCTGTAATAGATATTCCTACGTCCCACATAAAACTAGAGAGAAGATAAAAATGCAAATTTTAGTATAATTTCTTATAAATTTATTATTTTTTTGTGGATCTAATTTCAATCAAAATCTAGTGTTTCTCTTCGGACGGATGCCATGTAAAGTCCCACATGTTGCGACGATTTCAGAGCTAATTAGCAATGCAAGTTTGTCGACCTGAATCACAAGTTTATGATTAAAACATAGACAAAATAGATTAATATGATAATCACCTGTAATTTTTCCATGTTTTTGTTAGAAACGATCAAATAGGGAATTCCGTGCCGTTCTATTTGCAAATGAGTATCCAACAGCGTTTTATATCATTTTGCCACGGCATACAACAATAATAATTCAATATTAAAAATAATGACAATTACATTATTTACAAAAAGTAAAACAGCTGCAACACTCCAGTTTTTACACAGTTATTGTTTGGCAGCACGCAAAGCCGCCGCGATCGCGTGCTGCTTGCCAGCATTCGCGGGTTGCTTGCAGATAGCCACAGCCACGAAGGAACGGACTTTGGGAAATTGAAATAAATGGTGACATGTCGTTTGTCTTGAGGGGTGCGGGGACGGAATGCATTGTTTCTAGGGTGTGTTTCACTGGTGACTTATAGCGTGATACAATGGGAAGTTTGGAGCGATTCTGCCAATGAAATAATCGATTTGGTTAGGGGAACACCGATGCATTGTCTTAGGTGTTAATGGATATTAAATGAGCTCTAATGTAGAGCTGAGGCATTTTATTTTAAACTGAATATTAAGTTTTTGCAATACCTGCTCGACAAAACGCTTTTCTGTTCCTGTTTTTAAAGAATGTTCTCATATTTGTCCTAGTACAGAAATGAAGTACAGAAACCATTATTTCATATTCACACTTGTCAGACGACAGATCTCAGCTGACGTTTTAATTATCTTTGATGGTACTACCATAGTAACGTTTAATGAAATACAGACGAAATAAGTAAAAAAAAAAAAACAAAACAATGGGGTATTTCGACATAGGGGCCCATTCTGTAACTTTCCTCTTAATTTTAATGATCATTTAAAAACTTTACCCAATAGAAATATTTGTCAAAAGAAATTTTAAATTTTTATTCAGAAACGTCAATTATCATTGTTTAAAAATTTTAAGTGGCCGTTAAACATTATCAGGTATGTTACAGAATAGGCCTCAAATTCTGTTTAATTTTTATTTATTATTAGTTAAGATCACTGGAAATATAAATATGAAATTTTAAATAAAAAAAATAATTAAGTGAGCTGTTTTTTTTAATTTCATGAAATTTTAAATATCTGCCATGACGTCATAACGCTTAAATCCAATTAACACATGCTCATGGTTGTCAATGTTAACCTGTCAATGTTTCACTGATTTGTTGGCAACTATAAAATAATAATTATCAATTATTTGAAATTTTTTTCAAACAACACATACCTAATCAAAATATCAAAATATTCAAAAATAATATTTTAATTACTAATAACAATACGAGCAAAAAGCTATTCGTTCTTTAAATTTAAATAATTAGAAAAGTAATCCAAGTAGTTGGTGTAAAAATGTTTTAATCCATGACGACCACAATTTGACATTAAACAATTAAGTATGAATTTTCTAAACATTTCATGAAAATGAGTGATTTAAGAAATTATTTCGTCGAATATAGAAGAACAAACTTAAAAAATTATTAATTAATTAAATATTATAAATTTAAAGAATTGTACAGATTGTATTATCAACATTTATAATAAATAGTACGTTAATAAAAACGAGTGCGGCATTGAAGCTCTTAACTCACGCAAAATAAGTGGGATAAGTGACATTTAACTCACGGGCGTAGATAAAATAGTTAAGGAAGACCATAAATGAACATTTCAATAATAGCATTTGAACCGCTTATGGTGAGTCCTACATTTTAACATCCTGTATATAATACAAAATATAACAATATATTTATTAATACTGTATTTAATAATTTACATTCGATAACCATCCTACTACCTTTTTTTGTCCACTTCGATCATTGGTTCCAGATAAAATAAATCATAGAAGAAGAACTTATTATCTAAATTTAAAGATGTATACTAAAGAAAAATCCGAATAATTACTGGCCATAAATCTGGTGTTAGTTTGAGAAATATTGATGATATATTTACTAATTTATTTATTATGATGATAAGTTCATTTAAAATTGACAACCTTTGATACACTTTATCTGGAACAGTCCAGTGATACACATAACTGATATCCAGAGTAACACATTAATGACAGATTAGTACTACAGAATATTTTTGGGAGATATCAGTGTAGTATTGTGCGTGCAAATCCGACTTGTTTGTTGTTTAGATAACATTGGCAAGATTAAATGCAGTTAAATCACTGTTCTCCCAAATTAGAATCCAAATATAATTACCGCAAAGTATATATTTACCGAAAGTTTCAGTTTCCACTTATAAAACTCAAACATGTTTACAAACCATAGCGCCGACAGAATCTCATCTCCAGTGCATCTGCGCAGACTTCAAAGAAAACACTCATCGCCACTGCGTTCACTGCTTACGCAGCGCCGCGATTTTGAAATAACATTTGCATCCACTTGGAATAAAGTAAGGTTAATGAAGTAGTTTTAGCCTCATTTAGTATAAACTTTTCAATTATTGCTGACAGATACATTATTTAAATTATAACCGGTATTGGCTGATTTACACAGCGCGGTGTCATGCCGTGAAACATGTGCTATCGATCAAACCGAGATTGTTGAGTGAAAACAAAAATGCGTAAGTTGGAACGTGGTTCAGTTATTTTTATTGGTTATGGTACTTTTTGTTTTGTTTTTTCTCAGCAGGTATTTTAGTTCTGGTTGATAAAACTTGTTATACAGGAAATGAAAACTGAAGGCAATATTTTAAATAATATGACTTTAAATTTTCCGCTTTATGCACGCGCATATTTTACAAAACCCCTATCACCTTAAAATGAAATTTGGAATTTCCTTTTTACATATTTATAAAATATCAGCACAAAAACAAATAATTACATGCAATTTCTGACCTCAGAAATCGACTGTGTGCAGAAAATTTTACTCCGACGAGGAAAAATAGAAATGCTACAGTATAAATAATACGAAGTTACATATCGTTTTCTAATTTTGAATTATTTTGGAAAATAATACATAATTTTTGAATATCGAATAAATAAAATTGTTTAGAACGATCTTCAATTATTTTTAATAATATTTATTCCAGTCCTACAAAATTTGGTATCAAATTAATGTTTAATGAGAAGAGTTAAACTAAAAAAATTTTAGCACACGAAGCCGAAGGTTGGGTGTGATAATTTTATCGAGTGGGTAATTCCACTTTGCCCACGTGTAAAGTATAACGTTTTATCCAACACCTCTTAATAAATGAAAATATTTTTAAAGAAATATTATTTGACAGTGACATATGCATTAAATTTTTTAATTCAAATGTCAATCGAAGTAGTTACCAAGGTGTTGTGTGTTATTATTATTGTTATAAATAAAAAAAATACTCACTAGAGCCTTTCCTCAAAATTATACCCACTAGTGGGTAATCTGTTACTTTGCTTGTTTAAAATCGCCATAGTTATAGAGCATTTATTGAGAGGTGTTGGATAATAGTTATTTACTTTACAAGTGGGCAAAGTAAGGAATTACGCACGGGAGAAATCTTAGCTCACGAAGCCGAAGGCTGAGTGAGATAATTTTGTCGAGTGGGTAATTCCACTTTGCCCACGTGTGAAGTATAACGTTTTATCCAACACTTCTTAATAAATGAAAAATTTATTAAAGAAATATTATTTGACAGTGACATATGCTTTAAATTTTTAAATTAAAATGTCAATCGAAGTAGTTACCAAGGTGTTGTGTGTTATTACTATTGTTATAAATAAAAAAAATACTCACTAGTGGCTTTCCTCAAAATTATAACCACTAGTGGGTAATCTGTTACTTTGCTTGTTTAAAATCGCCATAGTTATAGAGCATTTATTGAGAGGTGTTGGATAAACATATTTATAAATGATTGTATATATGTAAGTCCTGTGGTGGTATTAATTTTTCATAGTTCAGTACAGCGGAACTCGAAAGTTGAATAACGGAATAAATATAATCCCTTTGAGCAGTACGTTGCACCAAACTTACTAACGGTACTTTCTTTTGTTTGAAAATTAATATGTGACAATTTAATTATAGACTTCTCTAGTAGGCCGGTGTATCTCTTCCAAAGCCGATAAAACAACGTTACTCGCAAACAACCATTTCAACAAATTATGAAATGTCATTACGGAAATTTGCATACTGCTGCGGAATTCTAATTAAGCCGTAACAATTGAGTTATTTACTTCTTAGCAGCTAAAAATTACAGGTTGTTATTTCAGTGGAATGTAATAATTCATTCTCTTGTTATATTTTATCTGTCATTGTAGTATTCTTTTTTCCGCGCATTGTTACATTTTAATATTAAATTCTATGTTAATAAATAATAAATATAACTGGCTTTAATTTAATAAGCTTGGCTTGTATTGTTGGTAACACTTATTTATAACAACCGTTACATGTTCAGAAATTGATTTTTTAATTAGACATTGAATTAGTTTCTTGTCTTTGTTATTTATGAATTAATTGCGCTGTTAATAACAGCTCAAGCAATCAACAACGATTATAAATTATATCTGGCTCCTTTTTTATGTTTTCTTTAATGCAATTCTGTGGCCAGTCACTAAGTAATTTTAACAAATGTTTAAACAAAAACTGCATCGGAATTACGCTCGAAATAATACCCAAGGCTGGAACTAGCAATAAAACCATTTTATGTCCATTTTTCTTGCCGAAGAAAGAATCTCACTGCATAAAATTACAGGGGTATAATTGTCAATTTGTATTCAAATTAGGATTTAATCACTGAACAAAAGACCCAAAAACGGCTGTTTTCGCGAAGCAAGGTTACTACTGCAAGCTGCTAACTTGTTCTACAAATTAATATATCCGTTCATTATCGCAAAAGATAAACATGGGATGTTATGGAAATTTGATTCCGACGATATTTGTCGTTAATTACAGACAAGGCAGCTCTTATTATGCGTGAAGCCAAGCGCAAATAATGCGGTGTTTATTTATGCATTGAACTGCAGCTAAGTCTGCGTAATCATTCGATTTAAAAATGTAAATTTATTAAGGTAAATAGTCCGGCAATTTATTGGAGATTGACTAACGGCTATAATATTTGGCTATTATACTTATTGCTTCACTGCATGCAACGTATGTACGACAGCAAATATCCGTAGGCCTGCAGACAGGCATCTTTGGGAAATTAGAATTTACGATTTACAGCTGTCGATGGCGCATGTTGCATTTGGCTTTGTTGTATAGCTATTCATTACTTTTATTCTTGTGCTATTTAACAATTTACAGAACAACGAATATAACCGTAGATTTCTCGTCAAACAAAAGAAAAAACAATGGCATTACTCTGTTCATCCGTTTTCGTGTGGTAATCTTTTTAAGTAGCCGGTACCTAGGTGGTAATTTTTGTGACAGAAGTGCAGTCTTCATATTATAAATTATTAGCTTGCGTATAGCAATGTGAAAAAAGAAATATAAATGCATTTATCTGTTATTTGACACATATTATTTTTCTGAAGTGAAATCGAAATATTAGATTTTTTTCACGACTGGGAAAGAAACTCGGTTTTTATGATACAAAAATCATGACAGAAACAGTCAATTTTATATCTACGGGAGATCTGTGCACTTTCTTTCCCGTCGTGAGGAAAAGTGTTCTAGTAATGTGAAAAATTTACAAAATTAAACAAATAAAATGTACCTATCATGAATTATATTAAAATTCAAATAATGTTGAAATACATGAAAACCATTATAAATATTAGGGTTGGTAGTGAAAAAAATAGTATATACTCCACAGGAGAGAAGTGTGTGTGTGTGAAAAAATCATACACTTCTCTCCCTTAATGTGTAATATACTATTTTTCACGAAAGTGAGAGAAACTCGGTTTCTATGATACCAAAATCGTGACAGAGACAGCTAAATTCAAATATTGGTATTTGTTGAACAAAATAAAACCAATCTCTTGTAACTATCATAAACTATACTTATTACAATTAAAATAATTTTTAACATATAGTTACCATTATAAATGATTATGAAAAAATAGTATATACACTGCAGGTGTATTTTCCCTTGTCGTATTATAGCCCTCGCCTACGGCTCGTGCTTTAATTTATTCCGCGGGAAAAATTCATACATTTTTCTCCCTTAATGTGTAAAATACTATTTATTCCTAAGTTTAAAGTTCATATTCAATAAAAATAATACTGCAGATACATTATGTTATAATACATTTATTCAAATATCATATTTCAACTTTTATAACATTTCTCAAAACCAATTAAATGTGTCATTGTTTTAATCAATTTTGTTTTTGTATTACCTAATCTTGTTTTTATCTATAGATAAAAAAATAATCTAATTAATTACTCGAGAGTTCGATAAATTAGTAAATAATTCTTCAGTTTTTTCTCAAAATTGTTGCCATTGGAATTTTGTGAATATTACCTGACAGCAAGTTTTCAAAAATCTGTCAAATTATTTTCAATTTATTCTTGTTATATAACTACTGAAATTTATTATAACAAACGTTAAATTGATAACTCTGTCCTAATATCAGTAAAACAAAAAATTATATTGTTCACTTGTAATTAAAATAGTGCCGTTCAAAATTTCGCGTACTCAACTGTGTTATCTGAAAGTTACATGTGATAATTTCACTTCTGCAGAATTTTTATTTTTAATTAGGTAGGTGAGATTAGGTTAGAAAAATGTAAACTAGTTTTTTCTTATTAATTTATACAAAAAAAGCGATGTTATGATATAGGAATATCGATGACATGAATGCTAATTAAATCTTGATAGGTTAAATTTGAAATAAGCGATCAATAAATCTACGTTAAATAGTTGTATCTACATTATCATTATTTGTAACATTAAAAAACTTATTAATATATAATTATATGTTCGATAAAATCGCATTACTTTCATAAGCCGCTGTGATAACATCTCCTGCACGAAGTGTAAAATATTCAGCGTCGTATATCGCGTAAGAAAATTTAGTTTTCATTTAGTTTTCCGTAGCTAACTTACTGCGTCAAACAACGAAGATATTAATTTTAAAACAAATTAGAAAATATATGAGTTGTGTTGTGTAATAAAAATGTTTATCTCGCCAGCGAGATCTAATAAGTGTACTGTATTATCGCGGCGTCAATTTAATTTTTAATACAAGTTAAATAAAAAGAAGAAACAAGCGCAATATCCAGCTAACTGCAGCTGCTGGCTGCTGCTGGTGCCGTCTTCCTGACTCATTGTATAATAACATGTGTTCAGATTGCTTTGTTTTCTTCTTCTTTGCGCTTACGCTTCACTATAGACACTGGATTCAAAATTATTACTGATTATCTCATGTTTTGTGATTGGAAATTATTCACGCTCACTTTTTCCATCCGCCTTTAGTTATTTTCCTCATATTATTTACTTTTTTTTTTCTTAAAGTTCCGTATTCCAAATACAGGAGCCCTCAAAAACATGGAACAAAAAAAAAGGATAATATACCGGGAGTTAGAATTGAAATGAGGCGTATAGGAATTTCAGTGCTATTATTTTATGCTACTCTAAATTTTTACCTATTCACTTTAGAGGAAAAGTATAAATGCAAAAGATATTCAGAATTTAAAATAACACCCATTTGATTACCTTAATGTTAGTATTTCAGGATATATCAATCAAATTCAAATTAATATATGTTAGGAACGTTAAACAAAAGCGAAAAATATTTGACATTTCAGAAAACAGAGTAAGATATTATATTTATTACAATGTTGTATTATTTTTTTTAGAAATTTCGTAGAATATTGAAATGATATAATGGCGAATTTGAGAGTTCATTTCTTACCATTCCTTTTCGTTAAATAAATAAATAAATCTAAAACTGTTTTATGCGATGTCAAATATTTTTCGTTTTTGCTTTATTTTTCACGACCGTGTTACAATTTTCCTAATAATTATTAATTATAATTTGATTGATATATCGTGAAATACTAATATTTAGGTGACCAAATGGACTCTATTGCATGCATTTTTACCTCCCGTTACATCCTGTAAGGGAGGTATAGGAATCATGCTATAAATTCGGTAGTGAGTTTTCAGTGGATGAGCACGTTTTATGCTCCCTACAATACAATTTTATTAGTTTCGCAATGATGTCTGTGTGTGTGTGGGTGTCTGTCTGTATGTGTGGATCTGTGGAGTAACGGTTCCTTAAAAAATACTAAACGGGAAATTGTGATAATCCAATAACCGGAAGTGATAGTTTACTTGAAGCCCTATTAAGTTATTTTGAAATATCTCAGTAAATTATAGTTTAATGACAATTTTTGTTATTAGAACAATGTTTCAAATATTATTATCTACGATTATTGTTTGAAATATTTTTTTCTTACTCCTGTTAACCTGTGCTTTTTGAAAAAAAAAACAACATGAAAAATATAATTTTTTTGACATGTGTCATAATTGAATTTTTTTTAAGGAATGAGCACATCTTAATTGTTATGGTCCGTATTCCTGCGTTATTTGATAAGAAATCTATGGTGGGAGGTATTGTGGTATCCACAACAGATTTTTATATTCTGAAATGCTTTTGTATTTACACTTTTCTTGCAAAGTGAATAGGTAAAAATTTCAGTAATATAAGAAAAATAGCATTGAAATATCTATATGCCACATTTTAATTCTACATGTACCGTTATAAACATGGATCTAAAATATTAGTTTAATTTTATACAATAATACTAATTTCGCATTTTTCGTTCAAAATATTTGTTATAAAAGCAACTACTGGTCCAATGTTTCAATTTCACAACAAGCATGATTTTTATCAAGATCAACTATAGATATTACCACAAATGAATATTAGCAAACATTTAAAATACATGTTAAATGAGACAAACCCATCTAAGTACCTACATCAAGAATCGATAATTTATAGAATAATATCAGTTCTTCTAGGATGTATTACGAAAGTACGAGTATTTATCAGAACATGCAATTCGATTAGGTGGGTGGAAAGGGTAGATAATGTGTTGACCATATTGTGTCAAGTTCGTGGGTGTTTGTTTTTTTGCAGATATAAATGAATTTCATTTATATTCAGTATGCAGTGAGGAAACACATAATAGACTCATGTAGAACAATCTAATTATAATTTAATGAAATGCAATTAATCACAAATATGTCGAACATAATTCAAGGATTGATGACAAGTGAACATATAAACGACTAATTTATTTATTACTAAATAACTTTCTACAAATATCCATTTACTAGTAATTAAAATTAATTGAAAAATAGCAATCACACAGCAAACAGTTTTGAAACCCCTGTCCAACTGTTGAACAATTCAAAAGCACTCAGCATTCGAAAGCAAACTGAATTATGTATTTGCAACAAACGCGATATTAAGTCGAGAAATTAAAATGGTAATGGTTAGTAGGACATTTGACGAGATGATATTAAGTTTCAATAAGTGTTTCCTTAATCACCTCGCTTCTGAAATGAAAACAAATTAGATTGGATGGCGAACAGGCAGCCGTATAAATTATGTTTATGTTTATCGCATTAAAGAGAACAGGAACTTTAGTGTGTTTGAGTTGGCAGACCTGTAAACGATTTGCAACTTGGGGCTGAGCAACATGAGCACATATGTGTGATAGAATTCCTGTAATGCTTCACTGCGCTTTACACTTTACACAGTAGATGTGAGTGTGCGTGCCTGTATGTTTCTCCTTAATTACTATTGTTTTACTCATTTCTCGCTTTGATTTATTTGCTTGTTCAATTCAAGCTAAATTATGCATAAAATTAACTTGCTGTATTTCTTCTTGTTCACAGCTAATAACTATTTATGACTACAGATTTATAGCTATAAAATATAAAATATGGGGACAGGCGGACCTGCGCAAAGTACTACAAAATACAAATATTTTTATTATAGCTCTTTTTCAAATGCCAAGCATCATAAAAAATACTCTGCATTGAAACATTTTTTAATAGCATTACTTAAAATTACTAAACCAATTAAAACGTTATGCTCAACATTCAACAGAATATTAGAGGAACAATTTTATACATTTATAAATCATCATTTTATATTAGTAATAACATAAGCATTTTGATGTTACTTAAAAACTAAGTAGGAAGAAATAGTAGTTTATTATTATATAAGGGAATATTTCACTTGAAAAATTTCAACCAATCACGTTTCAGTATTTTCTGAACTTCGACCAATGACAATCGAATAGCAGTGAATATTTGGATGTGCAAATACTCGGGTATTGCATTATTAACCTCTTCCACACGAAAAAAAAAAAGGATTGTTACAGTAACAAAAATTGATCTTACGGATAGTGACAGCAATTTAGATATTTACAAGAACAATATTTCTAATATAAATATAAATATTGTTATCGTAAATATCTAAATTGCTGTCACTATACATAAGATAAATTTTTGTTATTTTAACAATCCATGTTTTTTTTTTTTCGTCTCGTATTATAAAGCAAGCGGTACTGAAAAACAAATTTATGATTTCAAAAGAGGTTAATAATGACATGTCGCTAGTCTAGTAGACAAAAAAACTTTTGTACCTAATCTTATGTTGTGGAGTTATAATGTAAAAAAGTGTTATCTTTTTAAAATATTACATCGATATTTTGATACTTTAATACGTAAAAATAATTTATTGTTTGGGAAAGCACTATGCTTTCACAGATATCTATAACTGATAGATATTTTTTTGCGTGAATTACAGTTCCCAACTCTCAAATCACAGTCACCAAAACTGAGGGTCTCACATCACATACTCATCCATATCTTAGTTTAATTTTAGATGAATTGTAAACTTCTTATGTTTTTAAAATGAATGTACGTTGCCTAGAAAATAATTCAAAATACAGCAAAGAACCACCAGTTCAATTTTTGGTTACAAATTGTAGCGAGATTGAAACCCGCGAAGTGCTTCAACTACCCGAAATGTAGGAATTGTTTCTACCTTGAATAAAGAATTTGTAAGTTTCTGACAGTTGACTGAAAGCAGCTCATGATAACTAGCATTAATTTCGTCGTTCCAAACACATTAAGAACAGAAACGACCCCTTCGCATCCGCGGCTTAACTCTGAACAAATGAATCGTTTTGACCGGCTAAATCGCAGCCATCTACCGTTAGCAACATGTGTACAACATAAATAACAACAAACGATTAATCTCAGCGTTGGAACTTGGGCTTCTCAACTGCGGCTCACTGCTCCAGTAGACCGGTTATCATTTTAGTGGAATTGACAGGTCACGAACGTGGAAGAAACATCGTTCTATTTAAAATTTAAAGTGATCTCAATGCACTGGACAACACTGTAATTTAGTTTGGAGTAATAGCCGTTCACGCGTTGATGTAGATTCTCTTTGCTGTGCTCTGGAGGTACCATCGCATTTCACTCGTTCTCATCTCGACCTATGATGATTTTTACTTCCGCTCAAAAGCTGTGTCCACTGATGTACATAATAATCCAAGAGGCAAAGAGAACATTTAAAAGTAGCAAGAATTTATACTAGATGTTGGTCGTTCCTGTTGAAAAACAAAAAACCTTAAAAAATGTTTAAATAATACCTTCTGACAAAGTTTATGGTACTCTTCAAAAGGTATTATAAGACAGTTTTACTGACTTACCTGCTTTCAAGAAAAAATAAATACCCCATAACAAATAATTATTGGTGCACCAGTGGAATCTGTTTGACGGATTCATTCATTCATTTATTGCTCCAGCTCATTATCGAATCTCAGTAGAATAATTTACACTTAAATAACAAGTGCCATGTTGAAGAACACTATTTCGAAAACTGGAATAGATATTGTACAAAAAGCATGGACTGGTACTCATTTACTACGAGTATAAGTATGAAAGTTTGTAGCATGAGCCGAAGGCGAATACTGCAAATCATACGAGTATGAAATGGACATTCTATGCGAGTTGTACGCTATACTTTTTCTACGACCACGATATTATTTCCTAATTAATTTAATTTTAATAATAAATTTGTCCTGCTTTATCCATTCCAATATTTGACAATTCTAAATAAGTATCCTAGCAATGGCACCTGTACTAAAATGAAATGACCTGTATTGAACTACTCACAAAACAAATTCATTTCGCACGATGCTTGCAATATACCTCATTTCCCTAGAAATAACAAACTATAATGAGCAGATTTCTAAGTTTTCGTAGAAAAAAGATATTTCAATTCTGTTCGAAAATCTGGAATCCCCCTAGTTTATTTTATAAAATCCAAACTAAATTTGTATTTTTGAAAATATTCTGGTTAGGCTAGGAAAGGCCGAAGTGTAATTCTCCGTCCATCCTTCATCGCCAGGGGGTAGTGAGGAGGAAGGGCGCGGAATATTGTTATTACTGAATTACCGGCGTCTCCTGTTTGCTACTTTGCCGACAGAGTTGCTGGCTGGCGCTCGGCAAATCATGAAATATGTATTGGTGGTGTAGTTTATGATGCATAACATCACAATTGCCTTGCCATAACGTCTAATTATCCTAATATATTGTTTAGTTCATCCTGGATTGATGACGGAGATAATCTTTGGTAATAACAAAATTTTAAAGTCAACTCGTTGGAGGTTTCTCCCATAAGACTTAATTTGTTATTTATTACATCCGGTAGCACTGTTGCTCTGTGTAAAATTAAAGTAATAGACATTTTTAACTACTATAGATGGCACTGATCGCAGTACACAATTTATTCAACAATGGAACACTTCAAAAACAACTGCGTGTGTTGCATTTCTATCTTGAGAATTTTTTCTACCATTGATTTTGTATGATGTTGATTATATATTGTAAAAACCATAGCTTTAGTTTCTTAATGACAGAAAAAGGTGCAGAGTTAATTAAAATAGTGGTATTTTTACCTTTTACAGAAAATTATTAATAATTTCTATTATCCCCGTGTAATTTGTTATTTATATGTAAATTCAAAAATGTATTTTTTAAAACCAACAGAATAGCAGAAAATTCGCAAATGCATTTTTTAAAACCAACAGAATAGCAGAAAATTCGCAAATGTATTTTTTAAAACAAACAGAATAGCAGAAAATTCGCAATTCTTTCTGTCAAATTAAAATTTATGTAAAACTGCATGTACATGCTATTTCCATATGTAATTTAATATGAAATGCAAAATAATAATTTACTTTTGAACTTTAAGAGTTTCTTTTGATGGAAGTACTTATTTAAGGCTGAAAAATACATTTTGTAAGAAATTGTTCATTTGGAATGACAGTAAAAATATGTAAACTAAAAGTTATTTGTACCACTAGTCCAGAAACTGCACTTGTAAAACAGTTTCTGGATCTGTATAACTCATTATTTTTGTGTCAATTTTGTCATAAATTTATTGAATAAAATTACTTATTTATTTCTCCAATATTAAATACTTAGAAATTTTTATATTGATAGCATCAGGACATTTGTATACAAGGATGCTAGGGATTTATAAATACAAACAATTAATTTGTTTTCTTTAAAAAATCAGTGACCTTTATTTTATAATATAATAGATACTTCATCATATACATATAAGAGAAGTGATCGAGAATATTATCAAATAATTGGTATACTAGAAAAAATATGAACTATTTATAAAGTAGGTAGTGTAATTGACAGCCAGTTAATGCCAATCCTAACCTTAAAAAGTCCTTAGTTTTTGCCAGCTTAGGCCGGAAAACAAGGAGTTTCTAGACTATTTTAAGATATGTAATACTACCTAGTGTTTTTATACATAGATACGAACACTTAGAAATCTGCTCATTGTATGTTTGTTGTTGCTAGAGATATGAGGTACATTGCAAGCATCGTGCGAAATGAATTTGTTTTATTAGTATTTCACGAGGTACTTCAATACAGATCGTTTCATTTCAGTACAGGTGCCATTGCTAGGATGCATATTAAGAATTGTCAAATATTGGACTGGTGAAAGTGGAACAAATTTATTATTAAAATTTAATTAATTAGGAAATAATATCGTGGTCGCAGAAAAAGTATAGTATATAACTCGCATAGAATGCCCATGCCATACTAGTAGGAAAAGAGTATCATTCCATGCTCGTTGTACAATATACAACACCATTAACTCATTTTAGTCGATGATGTATTCTGTGCAAATACTATACCTAGTGGTAACCGACCGATTGACAGGATAGTCGCAGTACCAATTGCAAGCCAACACGGTAGGGCAGATTTCTTCTTCGCCTCTCATACGATGATTATACATGGATTACTTACGGTGATGTAATATTTAAGGAACAGCCTTGAAAGCCGATGGCCTCGTAGGCTCGCTGGCCGCTGCCATTGAACCGATCGTGAAGAAGAAAGTTAATAACCAGCTTGTGTCTTCTCCCGTCACGGAGGCAGCGGTCACTGCATTGTTGATTGTTGCTTCATGCAGTGCTGGACCCACTAGGATATATTCACCTTTGCTGCAAAACCCACAAATTAATTGTTTATAAATAAACCCACAAAAATTTGAATGCCTTGGTGGGTAGCTTGATTCCTCACATCTACCATTTTTGCGGACTAAGCGTGTTAGATTTAATAGTATATTCTACAGCAAATAATGGAATGACTTATATTCCACACGAGCAAAAAGTATGTAGTCCGAGCTGAAGGCGAGAATTACGATTTGCGAGTGTGGGATATGCCATTCCTTTACCTGTTGTAGACTATAATTTCTATAACAAGATTTTTGATAATATACAAAAAATTCAAAACTGCTGAAAACATCAAACTCAAATAAATAAAATTAATACAAAGAGATGTAACCGTTGCAACCGAACTATGATACTTCATACATCTCGCTAATACGCGGCTCTGATTCGTCGAATTTATTCCAAACGCGACGTATGGAATGATAGTTGTTCCAATACAATTTTTAATTGTGGAATACGTAGTTTACAAAATAGTATTATAGAAAAATGCTTCCTGACGAAGCGCTATTATAGATGGATGTTTACATAAGTATCTACTAAAATATGGGTTAAGTTTTAACACATTCATATAGTTCTGGTTGTGCCACTGTCTGTCTACAGTTAAGCTGGATGGAAAGGAAGGATGGAAACTGTACATGGTACATATCTTTATTATTAACCGCTGTTGCACTTTTTAAGGTTATGTACAAATTGACGGATCACATGCAATAATACGAATGAAAACGGTTGCACAATAATTGTGTTTGGATACCAGTAATTCTATTGGTTAAGTTTTACCATACCGCCATCATTGGGCTGATGGGGTACAGCGATCCAGAGAACAAACTCGGACGTAGACTGAATCTTGGACAGCGACCAAAGCAACGGAAAAGGATTAGAATAGGAATATGGAACATTAGAGGACCTAGAGTAACCTGGATTACAATTAAGAGGATAGCAGAGGGAAAAGGCAAAACGATAGCTGAATTTAAAGGATTGGCGCTTAATAGGAACGAATTCCGCAAGTGGATTTAGGACCCGACACCTTAGGGTATAAGGGAAAGAAAAAGAAGAAGAAGTTTTACCATATAAATACAATACCCTATGAAAACGAAGCTTTAGTTAGGTTTCGCAAAAAGAAATGTAGTTTTGTTTTCATTGTATGCGTTCCGATAAAATGATACTATATAACAGTTAACTTATATTAAGGCAAGCCGCTTAAATTGAATTGAATGTTTGTAAATATAATAATCTTTAATGATTAATAGTTCAACGCTTGCTTTTATTGTTGATATAATAAGTACGACAAAGGTATTATGTGAATTCGAAGTAAAATCTAATTAAATTTTGATTGTTTATTGAAATTGTATTACTAGCATAATATTTATTGTCACAAAAAAGAAAGGCTTATTGTTCATTTTATCTCAAACAAAAGTTCAATTAATTGAAAATTTGATGCTATTGTTACCTATTGAGTTGCACTGCATTCAATCTAAATGAAAATTAGTTTCAAATTATACAGCACTAAATAACCCTGAAGAAAGAAAATAAACTGTGCTAAAATCTAGAGATAAGTGCTGTTGTAGTGCGTCTAGACGTCTAGAGCATGAAACTTGACGTTTTAATTATTTTATTGTTGTGGTTTCTTTTCATAAGTTTACCGTTATGTTTTTGGAAGTCTGCATTTACTTCATGAATTTTCAAAATAGTTTAAAAGCTGAAGTACTGAGTACGTAATCATCATTTCAGAAATTTCATACAGAATGACAATGTGTGATGACTTTGTGTGTGTTTGTGGTTCAATATTTAAAATGTGACATCTGTGGTTTTCCAAAGATTATGAGAAAAATTAATATTCTTTCAAACCATTTTTACAAGAACATGGACAACTAAAGGCTTCAAACTGTTTAAATTATATTTAATTTTTTTAGGAATAAAAGGAGAGAACTAACTATTTACGTCATATGCTGCTCCATGAGGGATTATGAATATATGTGAATACCACAAACAACCATTCTCTTCAGTGGGAATCGAACCCACGACCTCTGGCGTGCTAGGCTAGTGGCATTGTTGTTGTTGTATTTTTCAGACACCAAAGGGATCTCTTTATTTTGACAAGATATAATAAAGCTTTTCTGTAATTTTCCAGTCCACTATTGGAATTGGTACTTGCAGATTCCCTTTATACCTTCATGGTGTTTCCTACAAAATTCCTCTAAAACACAATACATTATTTGATAGGCTTTTGTTAGTTATCATTATTGGCTATTGATTATATTACACAGAGTGTTTATAGTAAAAATTATAACCAATAAAAATACATGTGCCAAATGAAATTTTAAATTTTTATTCAGTGCTGTCTGTTGTCATTGGTTTAAATTTTTTACTTGATCCTCATTTATAAACACCATTTACCCAAGCCCTCTATTACTTTTGAAAATTAATTTTACAAGTTACTAATTGACAGCTACATTGTAAAATTTTTACAAGTTAGTAAACAAGGTAAACAATCCATGTTGCCGCAGTAATGCTTACAAGGCTTATTCGAAATCATATAAAATAATTTTTGACAGAGCAGGACTTGATTATAATTTTAATTTGATTTACAAATGAGTAATAAGTGAAATGTCGTACAATATACGCAAGGTGCTTCAAGGAGGTGATAGGCTCGCCGGTCATTTCCTCCATTCAGCAGTAAAAACTGTTTTACCTTGCTTGTAATGTAAATAACTATAACAGGCGGTTAAGGTAAGTATTCCAGCCATCAAATCAGAGATACCAAAGATGCAAGGGAGAAAGGAGCCACGGGGTGGAGAATCCTGATGAAATTTAAGTTGTGTAGTTACGTAGAAAGTCACGGTTTCCAATGAGGTTTAGCAGTCGAGAGAGGGGAAGAATGATGTTTGCTTTTGGCGGAGTAAAAACAAAATCCGTCGAGTCACGAAACGCCGGCGTTTGCGGGGTTCCGGTGCATTCGAAGTAGCTCGATGCGCGTGAAGTGTAGAGTAAGGAGTTGCGGAGTAATCTCGTAGTCTGTTACTCTGGCATCGGCTGGAAATGTCGTCAGGTCAGTGAGCCAGAAGGCCGCCCACTTTTGCTACAAACAGTCATTCACACGCGGCCACCGCGGCATTCCTTAGACTCAATCACCTGTTCGAAGAGAAAACGTGTTCCTAAATTGTCCACGAGTAAGTGCTTCGCTGGCCTCGAAGTCCAAATGCGCTCCACACAACAACGAACGCCGAACGCCGGGGTTCCAGCTACGAATCCAGTTTTAGTTACTTGCATGTGACACATTCACCTTCGTTCTCACTACACTCTCAATATATGTTTCTGATACGAGCCATCATACAAATACGATATTTTTAGTTAGTCTCAAAACTGCGTTCAGACCGACTCAATTATCAATTAAATCTGCCGATTTCAAATATAAATTATACTTATAATTGCCACAAGTGGAAGTGAGATAAACTAGATGTCTGCTTTTTTTGTAGAACTTAGGGAATACAATGTTAAAATTTTCATTAGGCAATAGCTGGGTTCCCCATGAAGTTTAGAACAAAAATACAAAAATGTTCAGAAACAAAAACCGCACCAAATGAGCCTAAATACATATGCGATAAGATGACATAGAAAGCAAAACATACAATTCAAACAGTCGTATGGTTTGAGTTAGACATAGAGTTTTAACTTAATTAAATTATTTATCAGTAATCATGGATACTTACAACATCTCAGAAAAAATTCAATGAATAAAATGGTGTTTTGTTGGAATTTTGTTAAATTAAGTGAAATATTTATTTTGCGCAATATAAAGTTGTTTTATAAAACAGGAAATGTTATTCCTCCTTGTAGTGCAAAGTAACATTATTATACGAAAAAGATATACTAAATGAAGAAAATAGAATAAACGATAATGAACTAAATGTACTTTTATGCATGACAGAAAATCCAAATAATAGTTATTTACGATACAAGTACGTAAAGCTAGTCTTAAAGGGGTCTTAAAACACTCGCTACGCTGCTGTTTTCATTGACCCATTCCTGACTAAAGTTGCTTTACTTGTTTGTGTCTATCGTACAATATTTTATCTACGATATAATGAAAAAACCCAATAAATATAAAAAAAAACTTTTATTTATGCATTAGGAACACAATATTAAATGAGAAGTTTGCCATGATAACAAAATTTTTGCGAATTTGGCATATTTACAAATTTTAATCACTCGTTGCGCGGCAACCCGTGACTAATAAGATCGTGTTACTAAATAACCGTTTTAACAAACTTAAAACTAACAATTAAACATCAATTATACACACTATCGTAGATAAAAGTATAATCAGATTGCTACTGGAATAAATGTAAAAAAAAAAATATTTTTTTTCATCTATCTCATGGCACAAATAAAGTAATAAATTTAGGCTCATTTGATGCAGTTTATATTTCTATTTACACTTTTGTTCTAAAACTCATAGGGAACGACCTATTTTCTATATCTAATAAAAACGTATACATCCGTTATATTGAAATATGATTGATAAATAAAGTAGTATTTTTTGTATAAACTATGCATTAATGCATTTTATACGTGTAACTTATTTTTAAAAATATATATAATATTATGTTGTTTTCTATGTTGATAGTACGGTTAGCTTCTATACTCCTTGATGTTCACAGACAGAAAAATGACAGAAGGTATCTCTGTCACTAATTGTAAATGGAAAGCTTGGAGTTTGCAAACTTCTTTCAATACTTACTTAGTTCCCATATGTCAAAATGCTATTGTTAAACTTAATATTGATTTTGAACGCAGATTAACTCCAGTATCTTCTGGGTATGGCAATATACGTACAGGTTTCTTCAAACTCAACATACTTCATTAATTTATTTACATACGTACCCATTTTGAATCCTGTAAAATTTAATACGTATATAAAATTTCATTAGAGGACTATAACTGTTAGATTGCATGTGTATCTTAAGATACAGTAGCAGAAATTAATGCGAAAATGCGTAAATAAGCATAATTTTTATTATCTTTAATGAGAAAATATAATATTTCATGAATATAATATTAATGCACTGCATATTATGCAGCAAAATTGCTAATATTTTATTGTTATTAGTTATTAAGGTCTTGAATTCAATAATTATTGATTATAATTTTAATTAGAAAGTTAATTAGTATCTTTCTACGAATCAATAGAATATTTGTTTAATTGTTAATTAATTATTAGTTCTTCTGCTGCGTCAATATGAACTTGAATAGTCAATTGAATTATTTTATTATTTCAAAATGTATTTGTGAAAAGCAATGAAAATAAATTACTGTTATAAAAAACAGATATACGATTTCCTAGAACTAGTATTGTTGTAATATAGCACCCTAATGTACTAATCACCACAGATAAAAATCCGAGAATTTGAAAGGCAAATACTAAACGGTGTGAAGAAATATAGAAGTAAAAGTCAGTATTGCAAATAGCAGCGGTTTTGCACAAAGCAAAAATTATTGCGCACATAAACAATAATTTTGTTTCGCCTAATATGGCGTCTAAATATTCCAGCATGCATTTCCTATTTATTCTCCGTAACATTATCATTTAACAATAAGCTAAAAACTGCATACAACATTAGTTCTTGGACATTATAAATGACGATAATGTTGCAATGCAGAATAATATTAATTTTCTCAATTTATTCCTTCAGCACACACCTATCCGGAAATATGCAGATTTATTAAAAATTAATGGCGTTAATAACTTACCCACCATTTTGTTGGAAACTATCTTTTGAATAATATATCATTCAATACTTAATCTGTGGAGTTTCACAAATAACCTAAGAAGTCGAGAAGGTTGTTATTTTCCGGATAGTAATAGTATTTCATTGCTATCGGTTTTATTATATGAGGGTACTAATTAGATAAGGTGAAATAATGATTCTGCGTTTGCAATTACTGGATAAATTGGAGAGATGAAATAAATATGAATACCGTAAGACATAAATGATGATAACGCATCGTTAGCTGGAGCAACACTCAATGAAATATCCGTTAAGTTTGTATCGTCGTATCTGTGTAATTTCAATATTCTTCATTAAATCTTTACTGTCTAATCTTTTTTGATATTCGTCGGACATAATGAACGTTCTACAACGTCTTTACATTTAATTATTTGTACCTCATACTTCTCAGTTTTATTGCCAAGATTTTCCTCTAAAAATAGATGGAAGATTGATTTTTTTTCTACTAATATTACTTAGGATGTTAAAGTGTAATGTATATGGGTTATTTTTAAAGAATAGGTTCCTAATACGTTCAAAGCAGTACCTTCCTTAGTTGCAGTTGTTTGGGTTATACTCGTATACAGTGCTTAGATAAAAAGACAGAAACAACAAATATTTGGATTTTGGGCGAAGTTGTTAAATTTTCTGTCCCGAATTCAGCACTACCAAAATAATATTTAAACTTTGTTGTTAATCTAGGACAAGCGACTTAACCTAAAAATGAAATCCACTAAAAGCTGGTACAGTGTTTTTAGTCTTGTAGACTTATGCCCAATTTGACAGCTAAGATTAACAAAAATAAAAATAATACATGTGACAAATATATAGTGTATATTGTATAACTAGTGCTGAAAGTTGGATATTATACACGAGTGTGAAGTTAGAGGAACGAGCCGAAGGCGAGTTGTAATATAAATAAAGATATAATTCCTTTGACAACTTTAGAGTATTTGGTTTGATATTCGAGTAAAGAACATACGAAAGTTTCAGAACAGTGGCGCTGGTAGTAAGGTAACCTAACCTCAACACACAATTTTATTCAATAGTTTTTCAACACAGCACAATAAAACAGTGAAATTATAAAACAAGTAATAGAAGCCCAACAAATATAATCTTTTTAGCCCACCATAGGCGTTGGGCGCAACGCTAGACGCGCGGTTTGCAATTTTCATATTTCTAGCCAATAGTATCAATGCAAGTACCTGTGAAGTCAAAATAGGTTCAATTCGTTATTACTACAAAATATTTAAAAGAGAAAAAATATTTTACTACTAATTATTCCGTAAGTGTTTTGATATAAATTTGTCATATTTCGTTTATGGTTATGCGCCCATTGTTAACTTTTGTTAACAATATATTTTACAACGTATTATGCAAATAGTAGGGGATTTTTATTTATAAAAAATAAATCTATTTATAATACGAATTGTATTGAAAAGTCTTGTTTGTGCTTTGTGCGATTGGATAAATATCTGTAAGTATTATAAAGATGTACACTACTAATTCTACATAAGCATTACCTAATAAAGTTTTATCAGGAAATTGAAAAATTACCTATTCTCCACACCCAAAATCGTTTGAGGAAGTAATATCAAATACACGTGAATGTGTTTTGTATATCTATAAAGTTTTAATGTAATTTATAGGTAGCGCATCTAATAATATGTTGGAAATAATCGAATATTGGCCATCGGAATGAAGGTATGTGTGCAACATAATTGAAATCATCCATTCGAAAATAATTTATGTGCAATGATAAATCGACGATCTGGGAGACTGGGTGTAAACGATACCAGTTTTCTCACCAAGCATCCGCGATATTTTTCACCGTAAATCGTGCATGTTACATGGTTCAATGCATAGACTCCGCGGAGATACTATATGTCGGGTCTCACCTCGCAGACAACATATTTTCAAGATTTCATTAATTTCTTCTTGTAAGCGATTAATTCTCTCTCAATACCACAATCGCCATCTCTTTCACTCATTACCAACTGACGTACGTTTGTCCTCGTCCTGCAACTTGCGATTTGAATTTCTCTGCCAGTTAAACACATTTGCTCGCGGGTACTAGTGTTATGTGTGTATGAGAGTATGTTTGCACTCGCGCTCGAGTCTTTTCTCGAAAAGAACAATCATTAATAACCGTGAAATGATTACGCAAGAGCTGATGAGTTTTGTGCACTTTACGACCAATACGGAAGAATGAACGACGAGAATTCAACACCTGATTGTTAGCTAATGCAGTAAATTTTCCTCTTTGCTTTAACACGTTTCTCGAAGGAACAACGAAAGTATTTTTTCTTTAAACGTCATAGAAGTACGTTGTAATGTGCTTGTATTCAACAAGCAGAAGTTCAATATTGTCGTCGCCGGCGTAAAATTACTTCTACTCCGGTGGCGGACAAAGTAAAATGTTATGAAAAATAGTTAGGTTGTACTTCAATAATTTGACAGTTAAAAATTAAACACATAAACAAAAATAACAAAACTGCTTATACTATGGCAACTAGAAGAAATGCTGGATAAGACAGAATATTTGCATTTTTTAATGATTTATAAATCTATTTTTTATGTTTGAAGAAAAAATAGCATGTGTTATTCGTAGTAAATGTGACTTTGGGTGCTTCGCATATAATTGTCACACTTATATGTTCAATACACAAACTCCTAATAACACAATATACTATTGTGAAATGTTAAAAATATATTAATATCAATTAGAAAATTGGACTAAAAGTTTTATTTGGTGCACCTCATGCAGAATCACCTATTTCAGGCATCATAAACAATTATTTTCTATGCGCTCTACGGAAAATCGAATTTTCTAGATTATATATTACTGCTTACTTCGAAAATTATTGTAACAAATTACCGAAATTATTGACGCAACAAGCAAGAGCTGCAACAATTACTGACATGTTTCGCAAAAAGATATTTATCGAAGATTCACGAATTGGCAAATCAATAAAAATATAAAATTGTTTTTGGAGAACGTATTCCTGGCGTATTTTGACGAACTATCCAAGAATATGAAATCTTTGACTTTGTGTTTACAACAAAGAAAAAATGATTACAACAATGAGAACTTGATTATAACAATTAATATTTTATTACAACAATCAATATTTGATTACAACAAAGAAAATTTGAGTACAACGATGAAACTTGATTTCAACAATAAATATTTGATTACAACAAAGACAATTTGATTACAACAAAGGAAATTTTATTACAATAAAACAATAATTATTATAACATGTTAAGGTATATAAAATGCTATTTTCGGCACTTCATACACAATACGTATACTAATAATTTTCAACCATATGGCCATTGTAATGTTGAACGGTTAGCTTGTTCATTCAAGGATAAAAAAATAAATAAATATATCATCATGTCGTTTACCTATTTTTGGTGTAGCAGTATGTTTTCGCAGATCTGGGTAAGAGAAGTTCGATAATCAGTCAGTCACGCTCTCCGAAGTTAGAGAAGGAGATGTTTGTGTGGCGAATAAATGAAAGAAATTTCTTCTTTCTGGATTCAAAGATAAATAAGTAAATCGTTTTTGCAAAGGATGCAAGTGAGTCTTGTGATGTTTGGAAACCAATAAGTCTATTTTCATCCTGTATTAGTTCCCATTTTCTCTCGTTCTCGTCACACACATTCGTCTCAGGATTTACGAGCCACCTTTTCGCGCACATGCTGTTGGCAAGTGTACACGGTCTATTAATAGAATTAATGAAATTGCTTTGCCCGTGCAAGAGAAAAGAGCTATAGAAAGAGCTCTGGAGCAAGCGAGATGAAAACAATGCGCCAGGGTTTTTAGAGGAGAGAGATAGAAAACAACTGCCGGCGATCGTACTGATTTTATTCTATGTTCAGTTCTTAAAGTGGTTCTTTAAAATCAGAAATAGTAGTACGTACTTATCCACTTGGCGAGAATAATACTCCAAATAAAAAGAAGTCTCAAGAAAAATGCAGCCACTGCTCGGATAAACAAACTTTGTTTTATTGTTGCCAAAAATGAACAATGTATTTTTGCTCCGCTCTAAATTAGCACCAAGTTGGTTTTTCCTTTTGTGGTTCAAGGTACAGCAAGTTTTGCATTCGGGCACAATCGAAACTTAAAACTCAAGTAGGAGAACGTAAATCGATACAAAGACCATTTCAAAAACCTCTTGAGAAACATTCAAAGAATTGTAGTGTTTTTCATGACGTATGTAAGTTCGTACGACATTCAAAACGCTGCGTTTTAAATCAATACACAGGCAGAACGACAATACAACGGAGACTTGCTTTCGTTGCTTTCGCGGAGTTCTCTGCTTCGTTCTCGGCTTCGTTATTATGCTTTATGAGAAGTCTCTTGTCATTTCCACCCTCTTGAGGAGGTCTTTTCTCCCGAGGCTCGCTCGTAACGGCTTCGCTCTAAATTGGGAGGCGAACAGGCGAAACCATTAGAAATACCCACGTGCTCGCGCACAAATGATGCAGACTTATATACGCATGTTCATAAAAATCTTACAACTTTGCTCTTCTAACATATTCCGCCAAACGAAAATTCTCAGGCTCAACAAAACATAGAATTGGCAAAGTATTGGTATGTATAACGTAGAATTGACAAAGTATTGGCATGTATAACGTAGGAATGTACAAAAGTGCTGGCTTCTTTAATATCTTTGAGATTAAAATTATCTATTAATTAATTATTAATACTTGAATATTATATTATAATTAATGTATGTAAGAACTTTGAAATAATAACACAGGCCTACGTAAAAACTTTTTAAATAATTTTACCTAATTCCTATGTTTTTTGGTCCGAAAATAATAAAACAAGTTATATCACTCATCAATTTTCAACATTTTAATATTCAAAATAAGAAAAGTCAAAAATCTGGATTTTCTGATGAACCTTAAAGTCCACTTCCTGCACAACCATCTTGATTTTTTCCCATCAGGACATAAAGGAGAAACGGTACCAGTGATCTTGAAATATCAACATAATCGGTAATTACTGTTGGTCGCTTCATAGAGAACAACGATGAAAAAGCTGGGAAAAGGGAAATATATAACTAAGCACCTAAAATATTCGCATTGAGGTAAACTATGTTATCGTAAGTACGAGTAAAAATTATGATCGAATCCAATAAAAGTACGGTTTAAGTTTTTCTTTGTGTATCAAATTTTTCCTATTTTGAAATTTAATCGGTCATATTGTGAGAGAACTGTGGGAGATATAAGAAAACAGATACCAGATACGGTTTCAGCACTCAAAAGTACAAAACACTTATGCCCGGTTTCACCAACTTTGGTTAAATTTTAAACTTAGTTTAAATAAATAAAAGCATATCGAATCTTTGACATCAATGTCTATTACTCCATATGACATGTTACTTAGTGTTTCTTTTATTTATTTAAACTAAGTTTAAAATTTAACTATCGTTAGTGAAACCGGGCATTTTAGAAGTATTGGTTTAAAAAGTTTTTACAAATTTTTTTTTTGTTGACCTGTAATTTAAGTTTTGAAAGTATTTGATTGTTACCTTTCGCACAAAAGGTATTGTGACAGCACAAAATTTTTGGGAGTGAGTTTTCAATAAAGCATGTTTTTGTATCCCAAAAATACGATTTCAATATTTTTACAATGACATTTGTGTATGTGTTTTAGTAGCAATATATCAACCGGAAGTTGTAGTTTACCTTCCAGTTTTTTTGAGAATATTTCAGTAAAAAAATGAGTTAGAGTAAACTTTATCATATTCAAGACGATGTAGATACTATATTGACTACAATTTGTAAATGAAACTTGTTCTCTATTTTGTGCTATATAAATGTTCCTTAAGCGGAGGTAATGTGTTGTCTACATTAGAATATTTTTATAAGAAAAATTTTGCGAAATATTTTGCTGTATTTGAAGGCAGCTTTATAATAGTTGGGAACGTCCATTATGCCTCGTGTTTCTAGACTTGGTGTGTTCACTTTAATATATGATACGGTTAACACTTTTGTAAGTTTAACAAATGGGAATGATAATAAAATAATCGTAAATATTAACGTTTTAATGACTTGAAAGTTTTGGCGACCTAAATTGAATAAGAAACCCATACATCTATATTTATTTTATTGCGGAAACATAAAAAATATTTTCAAACAAATGACATCAAAAGAAGTAGCTTTAAAATTTAGACTACAAAGTAATTTTATACCGTTGCAGAGAAACTCACACTCACGTGAATTCGAAAATATATGGAAATATGTGATAGTAGATACTTTTACGTCTTATAAATTTAATTAATTGCCAGTTATAAAGTCTGTTAATGGAGTACAGCGAAGTTTACGATTTCTGACGGCCCGGGGCCAAATCTCAGGCGGCCAGGTCAACAGACGACTGTCGAATGTTCTAATAGCATCTCTTGTGGTGCTTTATTAGCATGTGTTGACCACTCAGACGATCAATTACTATATAAAACGTGGTTTTATTGCTTTCTAGCTCACGAGTTCGTGGGCAGTGCCAGTATTTTTATTTCTTGATTAGAGCCTTTTATCTTAAACTTGTGGTTTTAGGAGGACCACAGTGGAGACTTGCAACTTGTGGGTTTCCATGAATTTCTATTTTAAGAAATGTCGTGAAGTATTAAGATAAAAGTGGAACGACTTGAAGGGAGTTAAGATATGACAAATAAATAATGAAAATATGTAACAATTCTGAAATTTATTATGAAAATATATTCAAAAGAATGCGTACAATCGTAACATTATACATCAGAAGAACATAAATGACAAACGTATCTCTAGATAACTTGTTTATTGTTGCTGTAATATTTCATAAAAATTCTAATGGAAATTCTTTTGTACGTTTTCGTATTTTTGTTCGGCTGCAACTGAATTTAATTTACATTATTTCGCTGAATATGGTTAATATCGGAGCGCTGGAATAATTCATATTTTAGATATTAAATTTTCAGTCTGCGTTTCGCTAGCAGTATACTTCACACAACTCGGGAATGTAATAATGTTTTTTAAAACGTTGTTTTCTTCGCTTCTTCGCCAGTCCAATAAAACTCACCACCTTCACACACACACATTGAAACAGTAATTTTAATAAAATAACAATTACTCTCACATTAATTCTACAAATATAGGAATATTTCATGAAATCTTTATAAATATTGTTATAATTTATTTATCAACTGGTACACTTTATTATTATTTTTTATATTTGTCATAAAATATTTTTACATTGCTTCATTCTATTACATTAAAATATTATTACCTAATATTATTGATAATTTTATATACCTACTTGACTACGAAAATTAGTTAGCTTATTTTAAATATTAGTAACTGTTAAATTATAATTACGGTAAATAAATTAATATTAATTAAATAATAACATATTCGGAACTGCAGTCAAAGTTTATTAATATTAATAAAATAAATTTAGTTCATGGTTGGCTATGCCACTAGCCTATCACACCAGAAGTCGTGAGTTCGAATCCGACTGAATAGCTTTATCGTTTGAGAGGTTCACATAAATTCATATTCGTCCAGTCATGAGGTAAAAACTTTATAGTAAAAATTGACAAAATTTTTAGTCCCAGACGATCCACCGTTAATTTTTGTTAATTTAACAAGTTTCAAATTTGTCAGCAAGTAACAAATTACTTTTGTGTATTTCGTAACTAAATATATTTGTGAATACATAAATTATTAGCAGTTATTTTTATGTGCTTTTGGCTAAATATTTTATTAATTATATTGAAACAGAACAATAAATCATAGTTATTATAACAAATTAAGTTGTTACAAAGGATACAAACATTCTTTAATAATTTCAAATTTATAAGATAGCTAAATTTACTTTTTATTATTGACGAGTCTGTTTGTTAAATTTTAAAAATTCAGCAAATAAATAAAAACAACAATTTTTCTTGATAAAAATTCAGATTTGACAAATATTTAATTTAACAAATTGTCATATTTGTTCAAATTGTTAATTTAACACAATATATTTGTCAATTTTAACTAAAAGTACTTAACAACCGCAAAATTAACAAATCGCAAATCATTTTTTTATTGTGTATAACCAAAGCATTTAGTCCACTTCCTATCTTCGCAAAAAAAAAATACAATTTTGAAAATGTTTTGAATTTTGCTAACACAAATGTGAAGTACTATTGAAAGATTCCAATAAACCAAATTAATTTTCCTAGTAATTTCATGCTGAAAATTAATTACTATTCTTAAATAAATAAAGTAAATAATATCTTTTGCTAATAATAATAGTTGAAATTGTAAATTTTAATACAGGCGTAATTCTTTATATTCGAGCTATGATAATTTCGGAATGCAATACAAGGATAATAAGTATAGGTAACTAATAAAATTTATTTTAAAAAACATGGATAACTTGATCCTTTAATCCAACACTAGGCATTGAAAGTATTTTAATAAACAAATATATGAGTTAAAAGATTCTTTTGTAATTTGAATATAAGGGGTGCTTACTTATTTCATTTTGATTCTTCGGGTTTTCGTGAGATGAAGTATAGTAGGTAACTTATGAACAGTCGAGTACCAAACTTAAAAAAATACTAATTTAAGTTCCCTCTGTGTTTTTCATTCAATCAAACAATTTAAAATATTCAAGCAGAAAATTGTTATAGCAGAAAAATATCCTATTAGTGGTGGCGGACATATTTACAGTTATGTCCCCTGAAATTCCACATTCTCCAGTAAACAAACCACCTTTTAAGTCTCCATCCGTGTCGGAATCCGCTAATTACAAACTTTTAGCTACACTGTTTCGTATCAGGGTTGGCGGATGCAATTGGCCAATTACGCAGCAAGTAGCGCGACTTACCGGCCGAGTATCGGACTTGCATCACGGGTACTTCGTCACGCCGACACCAAAGAACTGCTTCAGATAACACAGCAGTCGACGCCTCACTTGTGAGTGCAATGAGCCAACAGAATTGCGGGAGAGACGTTCAGCTACTGCAGAGTAAATATATAAATCTTCACACGTTACAGCCAACTGAAATGCCGCAGCTTTATTCAAGACTACTAATGCTAAACTCTGTTTTAGAACTCATTAAATGGAAAGCGAGTAATAATGCAAACATGCAAACCTATTGATGAAATGACAAGGTTCTGGAACCTATGCCGCAAAGGTAATAAATCTTTGATCGGCACCGTAGCAAAGTTTTTACTGCTTGATTAGAAATTACGGAATATTTATTTTATTACTTACCTTTAAAGGTGAATCATTCGCTATGAAATTGCTAAACATAAAATAAAAGGAACTTAACAAAAAACTATGAATTTTAAAAACAAAAAATGTTCATAAAATCAAACGGAATTCGCTAGGCATTATGTGCGCTTCTGCAGTAAATTACTTGAAGTTATATTCACATTAATCCATTATTATTATAATACATTTTATATGTTTTATTGTCAACTCTTGCTTTAAGAAAATTTTCAGTTTTCCTTTTGTATGCATTCGTTTAAGAAAATTGCATTTCTTACAAAATGATTAGGTTCAATTCAAAAAAAAATTCATTTATTGTTTAAAACGTTATCATTTTGATTAAAAACTACTCCTATTCAAACTACTTCGTCCCCATAATCAATCTCAGTTGAATTCCTTCAAACCTAATTAATTTTCATACAAGAATATTTATTAAACCTACAAAAGTTTTCAATGAAAACGAAAGCGGATTGTCACTGTTTAAATCAATTTTTGCTTCATTTAAGAGGAATCTGTTTATTCCAAGAAAACATTTTTATAAGTGTAATTTCAGTAATAATAAAATGTAGTAGTACACGGAAAAAATAAATTGTTAGAATAGCAAATATTTATCTCACATATGGTGACAGCAATTTAGATATTTACAATAACAATATTTATATTTTTATTAGTAATATTGTTATTGTTAATAACTATATTGCTGTCACTATACGTAAGATAAATCTTTTTTTTTTTCGTGTAGTATACGAGGGTCGTCCAGAAACTAAAGAACGATTTGGCATAACTAACTAAAAACGAAAAATATCCGCAAAGATATAGTACATTACTCTAATTACTATTGCTGCCATCCTTGGCATTTATTGTAACGTGGTACCAGTTTTTTTTTTTTTCAATACCGATGTTATACTCCTCTACCGCCAAAAATCTGAGCCAGGATGTCACTGCTTCTTTGCGTTCTTCATCGTTTGCTTTCCACCCAAATATTTTTTTAGTTTTGGAAACAAGTGAAAATCGCTTTATGCTAAGTCAGTGGGAAATTTTTAGACATTCTCCTTATAGATTTGGCATCAAACGATTTCCACCCAAAACTAAAACAATTTTTCCCAAACGATGAAGACCTCAAAGAAGCAGTGACATCCTGACATTGAAAAACTGGTAGCATGATTTCGTTATTATTTAGTTATGCCAAAACGTTCTTTACTTTATAGTTTTTAGATGTCCCGCGTATATGTCTTTGTTCCTTGTATTGTTCAAATTTCTAAATTATCAGTATTTACATAATCATGTTAAAATTTCATTTATTTATAATACTCAAAAAAATTAATACTATTTACAATATTTAATCTATTTCGATGCATTCTCTTCATCCAGTCTATATCTGGGTTTTCGTTATTCGTTGTGAAGATTTATTATTTCTTGGGTCCTCTGTACAGTCTCTTCGAAAGGGATTTATTGTCTCAAAGTCTCCCATATATTTTGCCTTCTCTGTCTTCATCTGTTGTCCAGAAATTATTTATTTTTTCTTCGTTACCTATTCTAATATATTCTCACTCTGTATTTGTTTTCTTAAAAGTGTTTTATTTAAATAATGATAGTTTGGTTTTGGTGCGTGTACCTAAAGAAGTTTAGACTGTACGTTTAACCTTTCTAGCAGCAGAAGCCAGAGAACTTAACAGTCTAAAGTTATATGCGAAGTGACAATTTGGAATCCGTAAAATAAATATTTATATCCATAGCCAACAGAAGTAGGTATTTAATGGGTAATAATACCAGAATGTAGACGTTTTAGTATCTCTGGAAATATTTGCACATAATGAAATCTTCTGGAATGTGTATAGTGTATGCAGTTGTCTAATAAAACATGCCCACTGCGATTTGTAACAACAGCAGTCGCTAACAACCGGCAACGAGATGGGTGTGTTGTTAACACACTGAGAAATATTTTCTTTAATAAAATTATATGTATCCGGTTGTCATTAAGCCCTACCTAAAATAAATAGAAAATATCTTATACTATAAAGAAACTACTGTGAGACGCACACACCCAAAATTTCTCTTCTATCTTCGACACGGTGTTCCCAAACTTTTTCTTTGAGACTCAAAAAAATCATACACAGATCTGCCTCAAGATTTTTAAGAAATTTCTAGCGCGAACTGCATAGTAGAATGGATTTAAATTAATTGGAATTAAACAAACCAATGTTCAGTGTATTTTTATGCAACAAATGCATGGAATTGCGTATATGACGCAATGGTCTTGCGTACAATAGTAGCAATAAAGTACTTGTGGAATTCGTTATTTCAATTTATTTATTTTGTTATAATTGACAAGCCCACCTGGTTTATAGAGCAACGACATTATAATTAGAATCAGAACCCATTTATGCTACCTCTGCGCTGGGTATTTTTTGCATGCCGTTAAAATTTATTCCAGCGCTAAATTTATATACCTTTAATAATTTAGTGTTCTTGCATAATTTATTATATTACCTACTTTAACTAAAATGGAAAAAAATCCTATTTAAACTCGTGTACTTAAGCCCGAATTTATTTATTTTCACTATAATTAACACCAAATTTAAATATACATACATTATACGTATAGCAGCTATTTTAGATGTATGTAATAAATTTCATATCCATTATACAGGTTCTTGAGAAATTTCTTTAGTAAGTAGACCATTTTTCTGACCTCCACTATACTCGTAGAGCTTGACGTGTTCTTAAAGCTTGTACAAAATCTTAAAAGCTACATACATACAAAGTAGGGCAGTACAAAACCTGAAACATAATAACCTTCTCCAAACAATCCTATCCTGGTATACCACTTTCTCCTCGTCCATGTACAACAATTCATCAATTATACCTATCCATCCACGCAATCGTTCACCCTCAATTTCATCCGTATATCGTGAGTTTTTTGTTATTAATATGGATACCATGGGTTATCAAGGGTAATAGCACAAGACCTGTTTTTATCGATAAATTTTTATTTTGCAGGATTTTTTTGCTTTGCAACAAACACGAAAGCAATCTGCATGGTAAATCCCGACTCCAAAGGGGGAGTGGTTTTATCTAATGTCAGTTTGTTTGAATGATTTTGCTTAAAATCAAGAAAATGAGTGCATAAAAATAAAAATTTATCTGAAAAAATTAGAGAGGTCGTGTGGTATTTGAAGAGATAAATTCCAAAGACAAAGTAAAATGAAACTTGAAATATTAATAAACTGTCACACTGACAGTTATAAACAATTACAGCTGATGTTTACTTGGTAGCGGGATTTTACCGGGGTAACAGGATTTTATTGGGTAACGTGGTTTTATCGGGGCAAAGGTATTTTATCAGTATAATACTGTTCCCATTGGTTGAATTTTTAAGTGTGTTGCATCATGATTGGTTAATAACTAGTAGGAATTTATCAATGTTAAATGAGATATAACCGTAATTGTACCAAGTAACCATTATACTAATTTCTGCTAGTAAACAATTATAATGAAAAATTTATTTAACATTCGGTACAATTCTCTAATGAATTCGTTATTGAGACAGCTTGCTAATGTTGATAAAGTCATTGGAACTTATTGTTTAATTGAGAATATTCCATTAGGTATCAAAGAACAATTAATTTTTGTTAGTATTAGCAAGTTGTTACGGTAGCAACTATTTTTAGAGAATATTCCCGATTAGCTACGCATGTTGTATTTTATCTGAAACAGAACGGTGATATATAAACTGGTATCTATAATAGTAATGACAGAAAAGTAGTTGTTGCCTCTTAAATGAAACCCAGGGTTTACTAGTTTCACCAATCTTTTATTTGATATCCGCTCTAGATATCCGAACCACCTCAACTGATAACATCAACCAATTTACAATGATATTTTTGTGTAGTAGAACCAATTTTATTGTTACGGTTTTATGATACTAATTAGGTACGTAATAAAGCAATGTTCGAATCAATTTCTAAAAATTAATACCACATATGTGTGCAAGATTTATTAGGTATTTGATCTATACTTGGTCAAACGTCCTATTACGCACTATAACCCAACAACAATTCAACATTCCTGTCAGTTGTCACTTATTAAATTAACCGACAAACAACACTCGCTGTAACGGACAATAAATCAGCGAGTGAAGTCCACAAATTATCGCATTTTCGTAATCTGGTGCAATTTTTCCTCGGTGTGGCATTACCGCCGCACGTGCGTGGTCGTACAACGCGTGTGCCACGCGTGGGCCCCGCGGAACAACCACAGCCTGCACAACTAGGTGAAGGTAGCTGTGCTATTATTTGCAGAGCCTTGAACCATGGGTGTGGAGAGATTGAGAAAACACGGGAAGCTTTTCGTTAATATCTGTAAGAAAATCTCCCTTGAAATGTTAAAGTACATTCACAGTTTTAACTTCAATCATATGCTATGAAGTTAACAACGCTTTGCTCCTATGACCATAATATTTTTTAAACCAGGAATCTATATTATATTAGCCAAAAAATTATATTTCCATGATAATGTAATTATTTGAAAAACATCGATGTAACTTTCATTGGACCTCATTGTATACTACTACATCTTCTACTCTGTAACCATAGTTGGGTTTTGGCTTCCTACAGAACGATTCTCCATTGTTATCTATCCTGTATTGTTTTATTCCAGTTTTGTATATTCATGTATTTTAGATCCTTTCCTATCTCATCTTTCCATCTGCCGGTCCTATAAATAAATAAGTATCTTACGATTAAGTATTTTCATAATATTATATGATTAGTTAATTGTAATATTAGTAATTAAGTAAATGTAAGTAAAGTAATGCCAATGTGCAGTTAATTTCTCATGTCATTCTAATCTTTAATCACTAAAATTGAATAAATATCTCCTTACAAATAGATTGTAAATATGAATGGGATCACAAGAAGAATTTCCATTTAGTGTTCGTTTTCCTTTCGGTTTTGTTCTAAGTTTTTATTGCATATTATCATATGCAGACCCAACAAGAAAGTAATAAAGGACCCTTCTATAGTAGCATTGAATTTTATACCTTACCTGCTCATATCAAAGAATTGAGAAACAATATCAAGTTGAAAAAGTCTCTGAAAAATTACCTAATTGATAAATGCTATTATTCTTTAAAAGAGTATGTGATTTTTACCAGGAGTTAATAGATATATTTTTGCTTGTAATACTACCTCACGATGTTAAATGTATTCTTTTCTATGACAATTAAGTATTAATATTATTACAAAAACTGTACGTGAAAAGAACAATCAATCTTTACAAGGATGATAATAGGACACACAAAGTTAATCCAGCAAATACCTTATAGAAAAAACATTATCTTCACTATTCGAAAGATGTAACATCCAATGAACATCAGCATACATCTTGCTCCAATACACAAAGTACGATGACCAAAGAATATGATTCAAAATACCAGAAACAATGAAAGAAGCATTGAGCATAAGAAACTGGCACCAAATATTACAATATATAAAAATATTGATCAATATATAAATACAATGGAAATATTGGAAATACTATAAATATGTTACTCTACATATTCGTTAGACGCTTGGAACATTAAAAAAAATGTATTTTAAAAGTAAGGGTTCTCTATTCCTAAATAAATTGACAAATAATTTTAATAGCTTGCTCATTTTTAAATAAAAGTTTGAGAGATATTCGCTGTTAATAATAATCTCAAAGAAATCAGAAGCACCATCAGGTCTGTTGTGACGGCGTAAGTAAATATTCGCAGATAATTCCTCCGCGGTGGGATTTAATTAGCGTACTGGATATTAATTACACAACAATCACATAGACGGACAGTCTGCCTGTAGACTCTACAGCAATTAAGCTGATAGTCGGTTGTTGATTAGAAGAGAAGCGAATCGAAACGAAAGTAAATAAAAGTGAGGATGAAAAAGCTACATCCAGCAGACAGTAGCACTGCAACTGCAACTTAGCTGCAGTAGTAGTTGCTATCTTGATGTAGATGATGATCTGATCGTTGTACTGCATAGTCTGCTAGTCAAAAGTGTTGTTGAGCCCCTGCATAACTTAATTAACCATGGAGTTGTTTACTTTCATTTGCATTACATTTAATTCTTATATAATAATTTTTTTCGTAACGAAATTTACATGTCAATCAAAACGGAAGAAAACAGACACGTTCTAGTATACAATTGAGACAATGCTATCATAAAAAACTAAACGTCACATTAAGGACGTTGTAGGGTACAGGCGAGAGGTGAGGGGTGCAGTAAGGGTTGGTTTGTATGCATGGCATCGATGCAAGCTTCACAAGACTCGGCTAAAATTCCAATAAGGATTACTGATCGTCAGATTGAACCACGGCCACGAAATACAGACATGGGTGTGTGGACGGAGATCAAGTTACGAAGTATTCTCATATCACGGGGCTGGATGTTAATGAATATACTCGTAGAAGTTAAGCATAAATTCTGACGAAATATTGCACTGAAATCATTTTTTCTTGACACTGTTGCAGTTGGTAAACTTAAAATACTAGGTGATTCATCGGTCAGTTCTTTTTTTTTTTAACAGACAATGTTATATCAAATAGATTTGAAGAGTTTTACTGTATACCAAGCGTGGGCAACCTTTTCTGACCGTTATACTCTCTTATTTCGTTTCTTATTTTGTCTAATATTGTTACTCCTTGTACTTTTCTTAGATATTTCATTGCAGCACTTGAATTTTGCTTTTCATTCTTAGAGACAGTACCCAATATAGTGTTATACCTTGTTTGTTCTGTTTTCGTACTAATTTCTTTTTCCCTATGAAGCTGTGTTCCTTTGCCTAAGATGAAAATATTTAAAATAACTTACGCTACAGTCGAACTGTGATTTCTATTCTTGGTTCGCCGTTAGGATCTAGCGAATTAGACGAGATATAGTAACAATTAATTTTAAAAAGGCCATTTCAGTTATGGTTTTGTAAATGATAAATAAATATTGTAGATATCAATAAATGTAAATAAAAGAAAAATAATCTTTGAGATGTGTCGCACTAAGCAGCTCAGAAAATTCACAATTTCTTCATACTTCACGTACGAAGATAAATTGGCTATTATACAGTAGAGTCCATAGGAGTGAAGTTAGGGGAAGTAAAAGTTCGGTAACTACGTTCGTGATCTGCGCATAAGCAGGCAGCAGGCACGAAATTTTTGAGGGCGTATTCAATAACCTACGGTATCGATTACGAATCCTGATAGCTGCCAAAGGGTAACTTTGAATAAGGTAAAGTGCAACTCATGTTACAACGGCATCACAGCAGTTTGCCTCCAGGCAGAAGACCAACAGACCTGTCAAAAAACCTGTCGAGAAAAAAATACAAATCGGTTACAAGTTTCCGGTGCTAAAATTCCAGCGACCATCAATCGATACACGTTGATTGTAAATTGGATAAACTTAATTACAAGAACGACTTAATTTAAATTTCATGTTACATTTAAGATCGATAAAATAATAATTAAAACAGCTAATTAGTGGGAACAATAAATTTAGCAGTTAAATAAATATGTTGTACATGGTGTTTACATCAGTCTAGGAGGCTAAAATCATTTATTTCGTACGGTCTGCTAGATGTCCAGGTCTGTGTTAATTAGCTAAAATGATTTCCCTCCTGCAAAATTCATTAAAGTTAATGCTCACGGTGCAGTAGCAAGAAAATAATGGGATGCACTTCGAAAAAATTGTAATGTTCTAAATGAAAACGATGAAAATCAAGATCCTGCATATAATTCTAGCATTAAGGCATTAACTTTCAGTAAGATAATACCGTAATTAACTTGTAATTTATTTCTTATGCAAATGTATATATTTTCACAAGATCCATCTTTTTGCAGTAAAAAGTAGATCAGATGAGATCAAGTATACTGCACGTGTAAAACTTTTAAGTAATGAGTGGAAGACAAAATTAATTATTCTAGAATTAAGTAGGCACTTGGACGATGATTATCCGCAATGGCTTGTAATTAAAAGGTAATTAGCAGTGTCTTTATTACAAGAAGACAACGAGATGAGTACAATTACATTTTATTTGCAACGCTTACTGTATGAGGTTGTAAAACAAAAAACAATAAAATTATATTTATTCAAATAACTACAAGTCAACGAAAGGTATTTCGTATAATGTAAAACTATAAAATATACAAGGACATATTTTCGTATTTGAATGGTAATATGAATTGATGTGGGTGTCATTCCTAATATGAGGTGACAAAAGATGTCGTTTCCCCTCACATATGTCATAATATAAATGTCACGTAATATTCCATATGAATATTATTCACCTTTCAACCTAAAACATGGCGCTAAAATACATTCAAGTTTTTCTAACAAAAATAAATATTACAACGCCATGTATAGTTCAACTAGAGTATCAAAGTTGACGTTTCTTTTCATAGGAATTAAAAGTCTGTTTCCAGATACCCAATTAAGTCTTGCATTTGAAAATACCAAAAAAGAAAACAATAACATGTCTTAAAAACTTACTTCTCGAACAATAGAAACACCGCTTTAAACGTTCCTATAATCAAAATATTGAAAAAAGCTTTCAGAACTCATGGTATAACAAATAACAATAACTGGGTTTAAGTTCTGTAAATATTTATTAATAACACAACGTTTCGACAGCAAAGTGCTGCCTTCTTCAGGTGAAATATAATTAATAAATATTTACAGAAACTCAGTTATTGTTATTTGTTCCGAAAATAAGTTTTATACCATAATAAAGATATAACAGGATTTTTCAAAGTGATCTGTTTATGTGATTGAAATATAATATTAGTATTTTTTACATTATCCAACATACAAGAGGTGGTGTCTCTCGATACTTCGCCCTTCACTTGAGCCTACAGTAATCCAGTTGAAATGAGTTCACAGTAACAAGTTGGTAAACGAAGTACCGTTTTACTGCGATTTATTGCCATATCGTCAATAACATGATGGACATATTAATGTTTAAGTAATTTATCGGTAGATCTCTATCTAATTTAGTCTTTTCTACTATCCCAGAGAAAATAATTATTGGCGCACCACTGGAATGTCTTTGATAAAGTGATTTATTACTCTCTCGTTCTTAAATGGAATATATGGATTTTTATATTTGTAGTTCTTCATAGGAAAATACATAAAGGTCAGATTATTTTAAACTGTATTCGTAGCATAAACCTATGAAAAGAAACCACAGAGAATGTACTGGTTGTCAGTAAAAGAAAAGAAATGTAGATTATGTGGTAAAGAAGAGGAATCTCTAGAACATTTAAGACTGAATTGCACAGAGACAGAAATAGAAATGATGAAATTTACTTTTTGTACTCATACATTGAAATGTGTTGTTTAGTGTTGCCTAAGCAATGTCCGAAATTTCCATTTCCTAGGTCTCCACCAGATAGACAACCGGGAAATTTCGACGAAAACATTCCTATTTCTAAAGCGTTTATTAATGAATTATATTTATAATAAAATAATATAGTATTTCAAACATTTCTTTACAAATCTTTGGAAATCACGATTTAAGCTAACTTCATGCGTATTTTTTAATCAAATAATGTTCCACCAAGATCTGCGAAAGCAGGTCAAAATGAATGAATAATGTGATAATATATTTGTTTTATAAGGAAGTTTAAAAGTTATTAACCTCCATTACTGTATTTTATTTACAAACTGAATTAAATTTTGTATTAGCATATAATCCCGTTAGCTAAAATGAAATCATTTCCTAAAAGTCAATAAATAACTATAAAATTTTAATAGATATTCAAAATCTTGTTGGGAATATACGATTAATGTATTCCTTATTTGGTCCATATCTTATCGCTTCTAAAAATGTCAAAACTTGTTAAAGTTATAGTTTCAAATTTAACGGAAAAATCTACGTGTTATGTCGGCATAGATATGCTAATAACTTTTTTCAATTTTGTAAAAGCAAACTTTAATTCTCTCTGACATTAATGACTACCAAATTTATTAATAGTACATATTACATCATATAGTGTATTGTTTCGCGAAAATATTCCTCTCACGTATTCTGACAATAAAAAGTGTTAAAACAAAATAAAAAACAAGTCACATCGACAGCAGAAAGAAGAAAGCTGTACTTCAGTCGGGCGTCAGCAACTTTTCCATCTGATATCACATTCTGATTTTCCGTACTCGTCGCGTACACAAAAGGCTAGGAGCTTTTCACAGACAGTGCATATTTTAATCTACGAGTGTGCTGTGAGATCGTCTCTCGGCCTCTCGCCCCGCGTAGCTTCGACGCTGAGAGCAGCAGCAGCTCTCCACTTGGGCCGTAATGAGAAGTATCACTCTCATCAAAGACCACTTGTCGCGGGCTCGCCGATGCTGAGCTGTCCTGGTACACTCACCGACAAATTTGTCCAACCATGCTGTTACTCTATTAGAAACAGCCCACAAATTATACATAATTGTACATTTTATAATTTATTGCTACTGGCAAAATAAGTATGAAAAAATCGGATGAGCCCAGCACATAAACTCCCGCCCAATACAACTCTTAAACGGTACAAAATAATATTTGATTATACAGAAAAATACCTTCTTGATTGTTTATTTTCTATTTATATTTATATTCAAGAAATAAAATTTTCTTTCGTATATTTATTTAATTTTTTTTATATATATTTCACAAAGAAAACAGCTTAATAATCACAATGACATGTGTCACATTTTGAAAAAATTTAAAATTTTTAAGTGCTTCTATGGTGTACATGGAATGCAAGATTTATGAAATTTAATTTCATTATATTTTATTATCCCCAAATCTAATGAAAATTAATAAAATTAATGTAATCAAAACAGAGATAAAATTAAATATTCTACAATTTTCTAACTAACATAAATTGCTTAATATTAAATTTAACTGTTTTTTTTTTTTTCGGGAAACTGTTAAGGGCTTCTAGTAAACTGCTAGTTCCGGTTGACCAATTATATCAAAATCTAATTAGCTGTCCATTTAAATATAAGCAAAAATGCACAAAATTTTATTTTTTGGAATTTTTATTTGAGTTATGCGAGACGAAAAAATCGGCACAGTCCACATATATACATACAGATATCATTGCGAAAATTATAAAATCGTATTGTAGGGACGTTAAAACGTGCTTATTCATTGAAAACTTACTACCCAATTTTTTACCAAATACAATAGCTCCCTTACCTAGAGAGGCGGGAGGTAAAAAGGAGACACCTGGTATATGATTCTAAAGAAGAAATTACAATACCAGTATTTTTTTAATTCTTTGAATTATTTATAATATACGAAAAGTAATACGTGACGTAGTTTTGGTAAAAGATATATGAACATATATGAATGGAAAGAAATATATACAAATGTCACCTGTTGTAATATTATACCGTGAATTTCAACTAACATATGTTGTCAATGCTAAAGAACCTGTCATCATAATTTACTGATTTATAAACTATAACCATAATTGTTTCAAGCAACCATTCGAATTTTGTCTTCATTAGTAAACGTCTTTGAATTATGATGATAAGTTCATTTAACTTTGACAACCTATGGTGAATTTTATATTTGACAGTACGGTGATATACGATAAACTGTATTGTATGTATATTCAGGAGTATGTAAGCTTCTATGTTTCTTATTATCATATCTATTATTTTTTTAAATCCTAGAAATTATAGTTTCATTCGAAATTTTTGCATATCAATTGCATATAAATATACTTATCATAAATATTGGGGTGGTGAAAAAAATAGTATATACACCGCAGGAGGGAAGTGTTTTCGTAAATTATTTTTGATTTGTCTGAAATTTATAGTATTGAAGCCCTCGCCTACTTCAATTTACTCCACGAAGAAAAAAACATACTCTTCTCTCCTTTAATGTATAATATACTATTATTTCAAAATAAAATACCATAAAATTTTAAGATTATTTGAAGATTTTATTATTGAAATAATAATATGATTAATTCAGTTAATTCTGATTACAGTTTGTTGTAAATAAACCATTAATTCAAATTCGAATATTTAAAAATGAATCAAAGTTATTACTCCATCATTCATAGACAGCTCTTATGTTTAAATGTTCATTATGAACAACATAGCGACATGTAATTCTTGATTAAAATTTGGTAATAGTATCGTTAAATATATTTTTAAAAAGCTAGTGGTGTTTGAATTGAAATGCAATTCCGAATTTAAATAAAAATGTGAACTATTTCCGTCTTCCAAAATCCTGGCGATCTCGTGAGTGTACCTCGTCACATACCTCGAAGAGGTCGGCCTGAAGAGGCCAAGTGAACGTGTTCAAGGGATCAACATCCAGAACCGCAGACAAAGCCGTGACATGGAAGATTCCTGAGCACAGATAACTCCAGCTCTTGCATAATTAAAAAAGTGCAGGCAAAAAAACCAACCCGGCCCTGCTTTTCAAGGGCCGTAGTGAGCGGAGACTGAGACTAGAGACAGACACTCCACTGTTTTAGGGTACTCATTACTCTGGTTTTAATTACAGTGCAAGAGGGTTTTGTCTCGGGGTATGGAACACAGAAAGTAGAAAAATGAAATAAACTGTTTTACGTCTAGAGCTGAAACATGCTTTTTAAAAGCACTGCTGAAGGGATTCTTTTCTCTGGAACTCTAGATGGGTTTTCGTTTTACGTTGAAATTTCACCTTACATTGTTTTATTTATTTTTTATTTTGCTACATACATTTTAAAATATGTGAAGAGATACATTACGAGTACCTACAGTCTCGTTACTTTACCACTGAAAAAGAAATAAAAATGTTCCTTTATATTCTACTCTTAGCAGAAAAATTCTTTTTATATGGACGAGTGAACAGAGAAATACTAAATTTTAAATATCTGCTTCACTTGGGATTTAAACATATATTATAAAATTGCTCTTACTTCAGTAATTAAGAAAATTTTCTAATTGCTTCAAATTTTGCACACTTTACAAAACAAGATTACACTGTACTTGATACTCAAATTCGAACTATTTACATGAAAATATGCAAATAAAATTCAATATTGTCGAACTGAAATTGAAATTTTCTTAACTTATGATATTTTAATGGTCATAATTTAACAATTTCTAGTATTTCATAGATTTAGTGTTATGTTAAATATATTAACGAACAATAGTAAATTTGGACGTAACATGAAATAATATTTTAATTAATTCCAATTATGAAATTGAGGACAAAACACATAATTTTGAGTGTTATTTACAATAATTTCACTTCTCGAGGTTGGCAACACTGACTGTCAGTTTCAATTGACAACTGATAGATGTATAAACTATATTCTAATTTTTTTACAGTTTTTCGAATTTTAGATTTCAAATAAAACTTAATATGTACCGCGGCACTGAAGTTCCTTTTTGTGGTTTATTTTCCTCGGCCTTACGGGTTTCGGCAACTAAATTTCATATTCGTGATAAAAAATTGAACTTCAGTGCCTTGATTCATAAATAACTATTTGTTGCTACAAATAAATATATATTTTATTCAAACAATTGTTTTTCTAATAAAAGGATTAACTAAATGCGTAATTGTAAAATATTATAAATATAAATATTTCAATATGTCTCTGTTCTTGATCTTAATAAACTGTCGCTGGCCTAAATATACTTATTTGAGTTGAAACATCAGCCCTAATAAATAAATAATAAAGTGGTGTGATGATGTGTTTATTTAAGTTTTTAAGTACATTTTAGTAATGGTTAAATTCGCGTCCATTGTAGTTTGTCAACATTATATATGCTGCAAAATTAAAATAGTCCCATGAGTACATATATAATTCCATCTCCCCAAATATACTAAGTCAACAAGAACACACGCAGACACATATAATTAATTAATAAAGCGACCACTCCCAAGTCATGTCCAGTCATCAGGAAACCCACAAGTAATGGTAGAGTTAGGGGCCATGCTGTATATCCAAGCAATTAACATATAATAACATGCGTCCTCGAATAGTCATCGGTTACATGGCCTACTGTTCTTGGACCCTAAGTTGGTCACTGGAATGTAATTAATTATTTGGGTACATGACCGGCTTAGAAGCAAATATTAATAGTTATTTACTTTACAAGTGGGCAAAGTAAGGAATTACCCACGAGAGAATTTTTAGTGAAGTATAACGTTTTATCCAACATATATCTTAATAAATGCAAAATTTATTAAAGAAATATTATTTGACAGTGACATATGCTTTAAGTTTTCTAAATTAAAATGTCAATAGAAGTAGTTACCAAGGTGTTGTGTGTTATTATTATTGTTATAAATAGTAAATTACTCACTAGTGACTTCTCTCAAAATTATACCTACTAGTGGGTAATCTGTTAACGTTGCTTGTTTAAAATCGCCATAGTTATAGAGCATTTATTGAAAGGTGTTGGATTAAAAAAAATACATAAGCAAAATTAAATAATTTAGTGATAGAGGAATTCTTAAAATAATTATTAGTTTAACTAGGCACCAAAATACTAAATTTACAGCAGAGGCTTTTCGTCGTCAATGAAACCTCTGCTGTAATTCTGGTATTTTTTTGCTTATTTAAACAAATAACTATTTTTACCGATTGACTGTTATCAGTCTGAAAAGTGTCACTTTACTGTTTAGACTGTAAAAATATTTTACGAAACGCCTACAAAAATATGTAATATTCTCAAGTGGAAGACTCTCCTTAGGGGGAGTAAACGCATAGTAACCTCCAACAAATGCATTGTAAACATTCAACAAACTCATGGCAACGTAATTTGATAGCCTGCATAATATGTATTGAAAGTAATAATAATTTATTAATATTAATTACAAATCAGTAAAAGAATAATTTGTTCAAAACGGCACCAAACACATATTTATAACTTTGGCAATATTCATTGACGAGGCGAAGCCTCTGCTGTAAACCTAGTATTTTGGTGCCTAGTTAAACAAATAACTATTTATGAAGCTAGATTAATATACTTCGTTTATATTAATCTAATATTTATATAAATAAGTGCTATATTTTCTTCTAATCTTTCTTCAGAATTGTTTTTCTTTTCCCTTCATTCCAAAATCTTGATCTACCACGTTTTCTTCTGCCGGAAGGGTACCATTTAAAAATAGCTTGTTAACTTATATATAAACATAATTTTCCTTTGCTAATTAATTATTTTAATTGTTACAGGAAAAGATGTCTCCCACATTTTACTCAACCCTAGAACATCTCATTTGATAGGAACTATTATATAACTGTAAGTACGAATAGTTTATTCTTCTTATAGATATCTTTAATAATATCTAACATTACCTGTTATTGTTATTTATTTATTTAATTCATATTCTTAACATTAATTTTTTAAATAAAATCATTCGTTAAATTTGTGAACAAACGACCAAGGAAATTTTATGAAAATTAACAATTTATAGAATATAGAAAATATAGAATGAAAATATACGCGGTCTGATCAAAAAGATCCAAGTCTGTTAGAATTACTCTGTAACCAATATGCAGTAATTAATAAATTAAGAATAAAACAATATATCTTCCGAATAAAATATAATTTTAATATATGATAACACCGACCAGCTCCACGATTTATGAATTAATTTGCACTATGCATGATGGATGGACCGGAGCGTAACACATGCAAAACGTCTTCCGGAATCTCGTGACGTAACTTAAAACAATTTTCTGCGGGGGGTACAAATAATTAACTGGATTCACCTGCGCTAACCTGTTTTAATTAGTATGTAATGACTGACATCAAGGGTAAAAATTTCATTATACAAGTTATACAAGTAGCCGTTCTTGCTACTTACAAGTCTTATTTACAGGATAAAAAAATACAGAAATATAACTAATTAATAATTGATTATATGCGCACAACAGGGAGAACTTAGAAGATTAATTACGTGCATAATACTTCTGCAGTGTTAATTAAGTAGAATTAAAAATTTTACGTTTGAACATGCGATATATTAATATTTATGCAACTGGATAATTGATAGTTTAATGTTATTTTGCTGTGTACAAGATTATAATAAGGTAATAAATATTGCATTGGGCAGACACTGTATCAATACATGGAGTTTTTCATTAAATTCCTTGCTTACTTATGTTTCAATTTGAGTTGCTGTTTTAAATGAGCCTTTCTATACCCCACACAGCCAGTAATTTTCTTTATTAATTTAATGAATACTCTACGTTCGTAAATATACACCAGACAAGATGAACATTAAACAAATTTGAATTAGCTACATAATTTATATTAGACTTTCATATTTTGTACATTGTTGCATTCAAATAATTAATAGGTTTTTTATATTATTATTATTATTACATATAATAATACACATTCATAAATTATTTAGTTTAGAAACTAGCATAAGCGATAAATATGTTATGAAGCAACCATTTGCTATAAGAAAATATTTTACAACCAGTTCTTCATATTAAGACATATTTTAGTCTAGTTCTTCACACACATACATATATAAAAATAACAAGAATTTAAAAAAGTTAAACAGTATAGGAGAAATATATATTATCAGTAATAATATAACAAGAGAGTGAGAATAAATTGAAAATAATTTGACAGATCTTTGGAAAACTTGTTACCCTTCCGCCTTTTTAATCCACACTTATTTTAATTATTTAAAAGTGTGCAGTTTTCCCAAATTAAATTCTAATTTAAAATTACCAGTGAAGATACATTTATTAAGTAGTTCTCAAGTTATCCTTAACAAATGTTACAAATTAAAAAGCGTTCAAGCATCCTGTTTAAAATCTAACTAAAATGGAAGTTATATGTCTTATAGCATTTCAAAGACACCTTTCCCTAATTTCAAGTGTAAAATATTAGTCAAACACACGAAAAGATTTCCTAAAATGATATATAATTTCCATTCAATTAAGCCAACAACGACATCTGTCACTTGTGCCCTAATAATCTACAACTCTGAAGCAAATGTCTTAAAACATAATTCCCGGTGCGTTTGAACACAAAAGGGCGACATTAGGGCCTGGGGCCTTGGAAGTCACTTTAATCGCGCCGACAGACAAGCAGGTGAACGTAGCTTATCACTGTTTTATAGCCAATAAAATAACATATTATTATTGATCTAGATTCTAGAAGCCTAGGGAAGGCAGGCTACGCACCGACGGGCCCGATAAATTTTCTATAGTTTTGTGTTTTCAATTTTGTATCGTTAAATTAATATATGTTACCATTATGTTGATTAATGTTTTCCGCTGTGTTAGCAAATTGCCACGTGGTGCCGCGGCTTTATTACAAGCGTTTTCGGGGGTATTAACGCCTTTTTCAAACGTGAATAGTTTTTGTGACAAGAATAGAATTATTATTGGAAGCAATTTTTTTATAACTTTGTGTTCGAGTTGAAATATTTTGAAGTCTGGCTTTTATTTTTGGTAGCCACCAGCTATGAGTGAACGGGTTGAAATCTCGTCTTGCACGGTTTGAAAATAAACATGGGGTTCGTTTCGTTTCTGACGGGTGGATTACAAATATAATACTCACTTCAGACTTGTGAACCCACACACATTACCCCGGAGGCGTATTTTTGAAATCTACCTTCATGGGGATCAGGAATAATCTGAATTATTCTATGAATCCTATATTTAATTTCAAGAATAAATCTATATTTAAATAAACAATAACTGGGTACAAGTTTATTATTTATTAAAATAATGACGTTTCGACAGCAAAGTGCTGCTATTTTCAGGTAAAATATGAAACAATAAATAAATATGTAGTCAAGATTACGAATTGACAAAATAAGGATAACAAGGATCAAAATTAACAAAATATAAACAGATAATTAAGGAAGAACAACAGTTAACTATGACTTATTAAGCTCAAAGCCTGTATTCAAATTAATATTGTTTGACGATTTCTTGATTTCTAATTAGTCTTCTTCACCAGTTATTTTTTTTTACCAGAATCTTCGATTTTTCAAAAACAATACCATGTAATTCTGGAATGGCATGTTCAGCAACTGCAGATTTATTATTGTTTATTTATTACCAAAGTAGTTAGTAGATATTTAAAAGAATAATAACTTATTACTTTGTTTATTCCATAAATAGTACATATTTTGAAAAAAAAAATTTTTTTTATACTCCTGTATAAATATATCCCCATTATTTCAATTTTTTCGATGAATTATAGTACGCATAAATCACGACAATGCATTATGATTCATAATTCACTCTTCTCGACCAATCACAGAGCCAGAAATGCATAATTCACGATTATTTTAAAGACGTGATGTAGATCACCAAGAAACGGCCACCTGACAATTGACAAGTAGTTAGTTGTCATTATGTAATTTTATGTTGACGTTTTTCAACGTGTATTTTCAACAAATTTCGATCATTTTCAAAAGTGATCTCCGAATTTACAGAAGTAGAAAAAGTATAGTATTATATTTGGGATTATGGTCATTATTCACTTGGATGATTTGAATTACTCGCCTACGGCACGTGACGCAAACTTCATATTCGTGAAAAATGACTATCATAATCCCTTATATATTAATATATTATTATTAAATAGATTTACATTTAAATACATAATTTTTATGATATTATTACCCCTGTGTTTTTCCCTCCAGTAACATCTTACCGAGATCTGCGAAAGCAGAGTGACACACAAAATGGATAAATGGCCTGAAAATATATTTAGTGATCATCGATTACTATAACTTAATAGCTATTTAAAATATTTCTGTTCCTTCGTTGGTATAACCGTTACCTTTATCAATGAAGAATAAAATAAATAGTCTTCGGTATTATTGAAGTGAAGAAATAATATTACGTCCAAGGCGTAGTAAAAGTGAACCTAAAATTGCCACCGTTGTTTAAAAATGTATCATTTCTCCTACTAGTTTCCTAATATACTATTATCGTCTATTATTTGAAGATAGCATTAAAAGCTCCACATCCTTGTAGACGGCAGACCATAACACAAGCCAGCATTATGTCTGGAAGTATTTCTAGTTCAGTGGGCCTATTTCAAGATAACGGTGGGAGGTTGTCTGTCTACTTGCACCCCCGCTCTCTACCTCACCCCTTCCCATCCTTTTCAGACGGAGGGTAAACTATACTTTCGTTCAAGGTCAACGTGTCTAAGGGATAGTGCATTGGACCAAACAAATACTTGAAACTAAAACTATAGGTTAAGTATAGTATCGTAAAGTTATTGATAAGTGTAGGTATTAATAAAAATTGATGTGTGTTATGTTTGCGTGAGTTCAGATCGTGAATTATTTTTATTATTAACCTTTATACGCACACGAAATAGGGATATTATTTATTCTTATACTGCAGTATAATTTATAAATTTATTAGACGTGGTCGACTCCCACATCTTCTAGTTATTTCTAATTTAACCGAGGTTCAAGTTAGGTTAGGTGCTAGAATTTGTCATCCATCCTTATTGGATGTAAAAGCGAAAATTAATAATATTACTCAAATATGTTTTTTTAAAATTATTTTTCTATATAGGATGTAGAAATGAAATGTGGCACATAGGAATTTCATTGATATATTTTTTTATATTCCTGTTAATTTTTACTTATTTACTTTAGAGCAAAAGTGTAAATATACTAGTTGTTCAGAATTTAAAAATGCATACAACCCATTTGGGTACGTAAATACTAGTATTTCATATATCATATATAAACCAATTAAACTCAATTCTTATTAAGAAAAATTTAACAGGGCCATAGAAAGTTAAACAAAAACGAAAAATATTTGACAATTCATAAAACAGTGTTAGATTTATTTATTTAATCTTAGCAAAAAGAAATGGGTAGTAATGAAGTTTGAAATTCGCCATTATATCATTACAATATTCTACGAATTTTGTACAGAAAATAATACAATAATAAATCAATCTGAGGCTGTTTTATAAATAGTCAAATACATTTTGATTGCCGTATTACAATTTTTCAAAAATACTATTTTTATTTATATGTATATCGTTAAATACTAACATTTAGATAATTAAATGAGTCTTATTGCATGCATTTTTAAATTATGAATAAAAATAGGTAGCCACAAAACAATTAAAAAATTAAAAATTTTAACAAAAAATTGAACCAATGAAAAATTGAAAAGCGAAAAATAAAAAAAAAACCAATTTTGAGTCGGCGTCAAACAATCAACGAACGCCGATTCCGATTTAATTTCTTTTATTTTTCGCTTTTCATTTTTTCGTTGGCTCAATTTTTTATTATAAAGTTTTTGTTGTCTTTACACTTTTGCTGTATGGCGAATAGATAAATATTTACAGCAATATAAAAAATAGCATTGATATTCCTATTCGCCACATTTAAATTCCGGTATAATTCATTGCCGTAGAGTGCATCGTCATATCTGTTATATTTTTTATGATTTGTTAATTTTTTATAGGTATTTCTCGAAATTCAACTTTTTTCACAGTGGGTATACATATAAGAAATTAAACATAGTAAATTAAGAAGAAACATCATTTGAAAACCTCGACTGTAATAAATTATTGTATTATATGATAATTTGGAAATAATTTAAGATAATAAAATGTTTATGTGTCAATGCAACTTCGCTGGTTTCTCCTGAGACAAGTTAATAAAATTCCCGTTAGCTCTAAATAATTAATGAGCAATTTTTTCTCAATAAATTTACGAGAAATGTCAATAAACAAATAAATTAATATATCAACACAGTGTAACGACGCTTACATCATTCAGAAGAATTATACAGAAATGTCTGACTCAGCAAGAAATTCAATCGGAAAGGACCGTTAATTTGTTTGGGAAGTCGAAACGTTTAAAATTTTCATCATTTCTATTTTGCTATTGTTAGATTTGCGAATTGATTGTTTCATATACTAAACATTTTGTGAGCCACTGTACTTCGTAAAAATAAAAAGCGTCGTTGACGACTTTGTCGTTATTCACTCGGCGTAAGTACAACGGCGGCGTCCAGGTAACATACGGCCGTTGCCGCATTGCGTAGCGTTGTGCGTCGCTATCTGTGGGTGGATCGGGGAAGCGCCGTTTCCGCCGGAAGTAACACATCTGAGTGCCGGCATCGCTGTATGTAAATCAGTCATTGATATTTCCGCGTCAACCGCTATAACTCACTTTGAACGACAGCTAGACTCGCCACTACTTTGCCAATAATTGTGCTGAAAAATTAGAAACAATTGTTCAAGACAGATTATTTTTTTATTTTTTGTGCTGTCACAAGTTCCTAAATTATTTTAAACACACATACTTGAAATATACTGAGTTATCGAGTATCGAGTTTCAATACTGAAATCAGTTCACAGCATTTCAAACGTAAAGTATTTTCATTTCAAAGTAGTACAGAAGAATTTCAACTAATTTCGATACATTTTAGAAATGAATTTATTATTATTCTCAAATTTGCCATTATATCATTACAATATTCTATGAAACATCTACAGAAAATAATACAACACTCTAATAAATAAATTTAAATAAGTAATTGCTGGTATTCTCTACTAGATTTAATTTACAAATTTAGATTTAAAAATTTAATTTTAAATATATAAAATACATAGATATACCTTCATTGGTTTATGCTGGATTTACAAATTTATAGATTTATAATCTACATTTAAAATATCACTATATTTTATATTCTAAATCTAAATTTCCAAATCCAATCAATCACTTGAATGGGAAACAATAAAGCAATTTTGACAACAGTAAAATATGTTAATAAGATTGTCAATCAAACTGATTTATTAGTAATCATCATAAAATATTGTTGTAATATGGACGCGAAGAGTGGTAAATATGATATTAATTTAATATCTTTGTTTGAAGCACATCAAATATGACAAGTTATGGTAATTTTTTTGTTCTCTAAAGCATATGTTAAAAAGCTAAAGTCTAATCTTGATTGACATATTTCAAATTTATTAAATTCAGTATGAACCAGGAGGTAAATTGCAAGTTTCAAATCTAAATCTGTAAATTAAATTCAGTATAAATCTGCCATAAGGGCAGATATTTCCAACCTCAGATAAACTAGAGAATAAATGAATCATTGGAATAAATAAAAAATATTGCATCACAAGATGACAGCTATCTTAAAAATCATTATTTAAAAAATGATTTTGATGCCTTATTTTTTAAATTTATTCTCTAATTTATCTGAGGTTTGAAATACCGGGCCTAAGTCAAATATTTTTCTTTTTGTTTGATTTTCCATGGCCGTGTTACAATTTCTCTAATAAATATTAATTTAAATTTGATTTATATATCATAAATATTAATATTTAAATAACCAAATGATTATATATTGGTCGAAATGCATACGGTGGTAGTTTACATCAAGACGCGCATTTTCTTACTCAAACTTTTTAAAACTTTTCTTTTAAACAATCGGAAATGAGAATTATTTGTGTATCAAGTTTATTTGGCATGCTCAATAAATAGAATGTTAAAATGTATTTACGAATTATTTTATACGTACCAATACAGCAAGCGTTACCTAATTGAACTTGTTTGGACATAAACCTGTGAGGCACTGCGCTGTGATAGACAGTCACTTGTTTATAAATTTTAGTGATAAAGTTGAGTGCACGCTTGGCTTTTGTGCTGTTCATTTTTAATAAAATTGATCATATTAGAGTGTAATTAGCGGTGAAATAAGTGCAGTATTTTGTGTACAGTGGGTTCAGATGTTACAGCAATACCTACTTTATACACATTTGTCCTCATTTGTTTAATTTGTGTACAATAAACTAAAGACAATAGTGAATGCTAGAAATTTGAGTGAAAAATTGTGTGCAACTGCAAGTAACCAGGAAGGAATTACAAGTGAATAATTTAATAAGGTAGACCTATACAAAATATTATTAGTTTTACACAGATATTACCACCGACTATACTGAGAGCTAAGACGCAATATGTACTTTTATTTCATTGATGTATTAATATATGGATATCAGTTATTCATAGATAAAATGTAACATACGATGTCAATATCAAATTAACTTGTTATTATATGTTTCATAATGTGGAAAAAAAATCGAATGATTACTTGGTACAATTCTGGATATCTACTGTATAAGAAATGTTTTTAGATATGTTTGCTACTTAATTTGTGGAATATCCTAGATCAAACATTTCCACAGTTTTGAGGACATCCACAAAATTAAATGCATAAATGTTTATCTGAACCAGAACGGTGATATACATATGTAAATAGTATTCATAGTAATATATTAATTACAGATTAGTAAATATTACATCTTAATTGAAACTCAAGGTATATGCAAAGAAGATATATTATGTGTATGACGATTTTTTTAAAATTTAATGAAAAATTACCGTTTCAAATTTTATATTTAAAATTCAAATATACAGGGGCGTTTCCTTTAAAACAACCAGAGCTCTTTCGGTGAACTAATGACTTTGGCGAAAAATATTTTATACAAAAAAATGACCAGAAAAAAAGGGCTCATTTAATAGCAAATAACAAACAGGAAATTTAACCAGTGGCTCTCAAACGGTAGTATAAATTTAATGTTTTAAAATAGACCTATATAAATTTTTAGTCCATTAGATAGAATTTTTTTTTCTCATTTCAACGATATAAACATGATATGGAATTGTATTACAATTATTTCGAGAAAAATAATATGAGAAATCAGAAATAATTTTACAGTATTGAAGAAGGCTATATGCAATAAACAACTATTTATACGACTATTGTCTAGGTCACAAAAGTATATTATTTTCTTATATGTAAAATAACGTGTTTTACTAAGAAATTATCATTTGTTGTATTTTTTGTCGGTGCTTTTAATGTTTCATTTTATTTTGTAAACAACTTTCTTTGTTAAAAACAAAACCATTAAATAAATACATGAATTTGAAAGCAGTTAGCAGATTATTTATGTAGCCGAGATTTAAAACCCTACTTAATTAAAAATACTTGTATGAGTTTTGTAATAAAAAAAATGACAACTTAATGCATTAGAAAAATTGAACACGGAGCAGAAAACAGAAAATGCTACTGTTACAATGCGTTCCAGTTAATACATATAATATGAATTTCAAATGAACAGAAAGCTATCGACAGACGATAAGTGAGCAGCGTGTTACAGAATTAATTTTATAAATTGCATTTATTAACATATGTATCGTGTAGCGAGCATGTCACACGGACCTGTCTTCAATGCACCACAACGTTATTACGGAAAAGATAAACTCGGTGTACTCTAAATGCATACTAATATGACAATAAGAAAACATAATCATGTTTTAATTTTTGCCCTGCGAATCTTGTACAGTGACTAATTTGAAAACTTGTCTTCCATTGGCAAGGTGCAGATACGCCGGAAAAAATTCCTAGATTTATGTGAGCTAATTTAGAATTTGACAACCGCATTTGTGTATCTGTCACTGAAGAAAAGAATGTTTTTGTTAATCAAACTAAACGTCTTTCTCCGCGTGGACATGATATATTTTAACTGATTATTATTCCGTTTTAAAAACGGGTTTATTTGATTTTAACTAGTTGACACATTCAGAAGCCGATCTGCGAAATTACAATGATTTATTTATTAATTTTTCAAGATTAAAAATAGAAAATGAGCTCTTGAAAACATGATATTAATTCTCGATGACATCATGCATTCTTCATTTTTACACCCAATCGTTAATTTATTGATTCTGCTAATTGTGCGCTCATTAATTTTAAACAGTGAATTAGTCACGAAAAGAAGACCACTTTTTGAGCCTGTGGATCATGAGGATTCTTATGGCTGGTTCATTCTGGATTTAATTTTCGATTTATCTCCTGGTTCATACTGAATTTATTAAATTTGAAATCTGCCTATCCAGATTACGCTTCAGCTTTTTGACATATGTTTTAAATAACAACAAAATAACCTTAACTTGTCATATGTGATGTTCTTCAATTTAAGATATTAAATTATTATCACACTCTCCGCATCCATGTTATAACAATATTTTATGATGATCACAAATAAATCGGATTAATTGACAATCTTGACACATTTGGCAAAATTATTTTTTTGTTTCCCAGTCATATTGATTGGTTGCATTTGGAAATTTAGAATTGGAATATAATATATGGTGATATTTTAAATGTAAATTATAAATCCAGCATAAACCAATAAAGGTGTTTCTATGTATTTTATATTTTTAAAAGTAATTTCTAAATCTAAATTTGTAAATTAAATCCAGTATAAACCAGCCATTATTCCTATTTCCGAAACCGACTTTTAACTTCATCCTTGAGGTTTCCTCTTTACTAATATTTTTGAGTGATGGATGACATATTAACAACATGAATTGCAGCTAAATCTAACGTCAACTGTACTAATTTCAATTTGTATTTAATAACACTGGTGAACTTATGACACGACATTTTGTATCAGTAGGATTTTAATTGTTATCCAGACCCCATTATGGAAACAGTGTTTATGAGTGGGAGAAGTTTTTTATTTCTAAATAATATCTTTCATAGAGTCCAGAATCATATAATTTTGCCTAATTAAGATTTTTAAAGTAACTTTAAAAAATTGTTCTGATCTTACAAAAGGAAAATTGTTCTCAATTTATTTGTATCTTAAATTCTGTTATTTTAAAGAATATCTTAAGAAAAAATAACAACTGAAATAATAATTAATTAACAAAAATCAGTAACATAAATATTTAAATTGGCCCAAAGGTATTGGCTCTTGTACCACGTACACTGTCTTTGAATCTGATGACAACAAAATATAGAAAAATATTTCAAATTAAAATTGTATATAATATTATTCCACATCTTTTTGATTCAATTGAAATTTACTCCATCTCATTTATTTACTAAGATATGCCCAAAAACCCTGATAGGCCTTCAAGTAATCTACCACTTACTGTTGATGAATTATTCCCAAAGTGCGGGAGGTAAAAATGATAGAATTTAAGATATAAATATGATGAATTATCAATTTTCATTTGTATGATTTCAACTGGGCCAAATGTTATGATTCTGAGCTCGTATTGTTTGTTAGTTAATTTCAATTGTCTCATAGTCCAGTTACATACTCTTCCGAAAACTTCTAGCATCGAAAATTAAATATCAATTCAATAAATTTTAAGTTACATTTGAACAAATTATTACCTTTTTACACCTGGACAGTAATCTGAATGTATGTATGTACCTTGGGACAGTTTACCATGTTCCCTTCCCCCTTCCCCTACTACTACTTCTTATATTCTAAGGTGGTATCATTTCATGAAATTAATAAAAATGTATGAGAATTGTTTGATTGTTAATCATTAAATTCATCTTGAAAGGAAAGTGATGTGTAATATTTTGTGACGGGTGCTACAACAGACATTTCCCTTTTTACCTTGCTATCGCTGAAGCTTGTTTCCCGATTTTGCAAATATTTTACTGTTTTAAATACATCAATATTTGGAATTCCCTTCTATATAATTGGCTAATTCCCGCGCAATGTTTGTTAACACAACTTGATGTCTCGAGCAAATTATGTAGTAATTGCAGTTTAAAATTACATTACCAACTCCTTGTAAAAAATGCCGTGACAGGTAGGACTAATAATAATCGAAGTGAGCTGGTGATTAACTGAGCACCAGTAACAGGGTGCCGCTCTAGTGAGCGGTAAACGACCCATCCTAGATTACCCGTAATTAAAACCGTTGCTTTATTTTGTTTAATCTGTTTACTGGGGAAGTGCAAGAAGTGCGGCTGCTCTGCACTCTTCGGGCGTGGCATAAATCATTCGCGAATGGTGTTATTTCGTAGGAATTGCTGTCAGGAGATCCGCCGAGTAAATACCATTCTGCCGGACTGACGCGCTTCATTTTCTTGATCAGAAAGCGGAGATTTTCAACTGGAACGGTAGCGAATTTGCATCGCAGATACGCTATTTTGTTTTCAAAATAAATAAACAATATCTTCATTCGTTTCTTCCACGTCAAAAGTAGGAACTATCTTTAGTTATGCATTTCTGCAGCCAGTGGCGGCATTTCATTTTTGCAGGGGGGAGGGGGTCAATATCAACTTTAGGATCCTAGCTCGTGACCTAAGATAAACTAGAGTACTAGAGAATTAATTCATCAGAATGACAGAAAGGGATAAATAGCCCCGTGGTAGCATTTCGGATTGTGGATCATAAAATAGTCGGTTCGATTCTCACAGTCGACAAATTTTTGAAATTATTTTGGTGCGATTTTCTTTTATTCATTCCACTGATAAATTTATTCTCTAGTTATCTGAGGTTAGCCCTTAATTAATTAAAATAATTAATAATATATAGTCAAGAAGAAGAATTCTTCGCTATCCTTCTTGCATTCCTGAAGCGTAACGTTCCTCTTGTCCAGAGTCTTGCTGATGGTAGCATCCCTGTATAGAGTTATTAAATGTACAATGAAATTAGGAAATAACAAAAGAAGACTAAAATGTTTAATGTTACTATCAACTTCTCTAATTATTTGCTCCTTGTTATCCAATCTTTGGTGGGTACCGTTGCCCTCCTCATATCCCGTCACTGTCTGGAGACGACTCTACAATGAACATCAACATGAAGAAATAATAGGGCTTATGTTATCCTTTATTCTTTATTGCCTCTTTTTCGTCACATAATTAGTGGATGATTACATTCGCAACCAATTTTTATTAGTTTATTCTTTCTTATTCTGTGAACATGCTATTAGCATTTCTTCTTCATTGGGATTTTTATAATATCCTTAATTTAGTATAATTTTTTGTACATAAGGTGCGATTATTAGTCTATAAATCATACCCCTTTCCCTTCCCTTAAAATAGTGTAAATAATGGAGGAGCTACAGAGATGTTGTGAGAATTTATTATAATATTAAAATAAATACAGGTTACTTCATATGTCTATTTTGGATGAGGCACTCTCCTATAGCATATCTCGATAAGTGATAAAATTAAAAACAGCAACTATCGAAAAAATAGACGGAAATCTGTCCAAAACTTATAACAATACAATAACTTTTATGTTACTTGTACATGCCATGTATATTTCTTATAAATTAATAATAATAAAACTAGTATCTTTGTGGGATAAAATGAGTATTTCTTGCGTGTCAACGAAGCAGAAGACACAACACAAGTTAACAAACCTCGGCACACGTATAGAATAATCACCTTGTTTAATGTTACATTAAAATTACTCTGTACGTGGATGGCATATGTAGATCAGAGTACATACATCATCTTCAAGTGAGCAGGTCCGTCATAATCGAGACAGGGCCGGCGCTAGGAGGCTAGAATTAATTCATGCCCTCCAGAGATGTAGATACACAATTTTCACACATGTACACACTTATTTCGTAATTTTAACGGACGGTAGAAATTAGTTATTCAAAAGTTGTGTTTTCTAGAAAAGGACAAATACACGATCTGCTCCAAGAAACGTCATACGGTTGTTAGGTGTTAGTATTTGTCTAATGTATGTAAATATGTAAATACATGAAGTTTTGAAATACAAGTTTAAAAGTCGCGTTTTTGTTTTAACGAAGTTTTTCAAAAGAAACAACCCTTAATAAGAAAATATTCATTAAAGTTAATAATAAAAAAAAATTTAATTTGCGTGTGCTTGAATGTATGGAATTATCATATGTAAATATATGAAATTTTGTAATACGAGTTTAAAAGTCGCTTTTTTGTTTTAAAATTTAAGTTTAGCTTCAGAAACAACCCTTAATAAAAATAAATTGATTAAAAATAATAATTACAAAAATTTAATTCGCATGTGTTTGAATGTATGGAATGGTAAAATTTGAACTGTTTTCATTACAATATTCTTTCTATAATAATAATAAATCAGCTCGTCAGGCCTAGTTGGCCCATGGCTTTAAAACATATTTCCCTCCATTCATTCTTGTTTGTGGTTCTTTGTTTCAGTTTTGTATTCTTAACTCCTTTAGGTCTCTTTCGGCTGCCTGCAACCATCTCGTCCTGGGCCTTCCTCTCTTTCTTCTACCTTCTATTCCTATTTAGGACTTGCTTCACTATTCTGTTGTCTTGCATTCTATTCACATGCCCTAGCATTCTATAATTTTCTGTTTTTGAAGACTATGTGTAATTAGTTTTATCTTTGTGTTTGACGTTTACGTAAGTAATTTTCTACATCACGTAAATAAACTATATTATTATTATATAAATTTTACATAAATATTCTATTGTTCCGTAATTCAGGATACCAGAAAACAACGTTTAAAGATTGGCAGGGTGTATAGTCCAGTTGAAAACAAGTTAAAATCTTAATATACATTGGTCCGCAAATCAACTGTTTTCGAGACAACAATGAAAATAAATTAGATCGTTTACAGATGTTTTGTAAACTAAACTTTTTAAATAACTCCAGAACAAAAGTCTAAAGGATTTAAATCGGGAGATCATCTACCAGGAAATTATAAAAATTGCACTATTCCGACGAAACAAAATAAGCTATCATAAAGCAAAGTATACGACTCAAAGCCAACACTGATCATTATTATTATTATGTTAATGTAATTGAATTGCTGTAATCTCGGAAACGGTTGATTTCCAGACATATATAAGACTTTTTAACTTGTTTCATCTATACTACACATTCTGTAAATCTTTAAACATTGTTTTCTGACCCATTTTTCGTACACTGCAGCAATATTTATGTGGAAACATCCCCAAATTGACATCTCAGTCAGTTGCGTGTTTACAATATTGACAAATACGTGTAATATTTGACTGTCAAGCAGCGACAATGGGATTACCGAATCGAGCCCTCTCGCTACATTTTCGCATAAATCAATCGACGGAAGGTCTATTATTTACGCAAATCTACGTGTGCTATGTTGTGCGTGCAACGGCAAATGCGCCGAGGGGAAACGGAAGGGGTGAGAACGGCAAGGGTTGCAACCAGCAGAATGATTTGTGTGAGCCCTAACCACGTGATAAGTCTTTTGCACACTTTTAATTTTCGATGGGGTTGCCCATTGATCATTTTACCTCCAAGTGGATATTGATTGATTTCTGTTGGCATTATACAAGAATTATTGAATTTAATTTACCTTCCGTATTTATAAATCATTTTTAAATAGCGAAATTAATATGCTGTCATGGTTTTTATATTTAGCACTTTTAACTGTTGATCATTTATAATTCCAAATGTAAACGGTACAAAATAAAGAATAAAATTGTAACTAATATAATTTACATTTTTTGCGATATTACAAAATGAATCATGTTAATTACTACTAAAATCTAAAGGTGGATTTATGCAGACTACATTAACACTTACACTAAACTAACATTAACATCTACATTAGCATTTACACTTGCATTAAGAAGGGGGCATTTATGCAGCATTTTTTAATTATCATTACGCATGCGCAGTAAATTTGAATTCGTACAAACGTCAATCTATCAAAAATAACCTGAAAGTTTTTCGTGTTATAAAAATGAACAAAAAGACATTATTTTGTGCATCTGCATTATTATTAGCGTCCACTACGTTACTTTTAAAGCAAAAAAGGCGATACGCTGTTAGAACTTTAAATAGACAGAGAAGAGAGTATGGGCATTTTGCTACATTGTTTACTTTTATAAAAAACAATGACCAGGAACAATTTTTTAAATATACAAGAATGTCGACCACTTTGTTTGATCATCTATTATCATTGGTAAAAGATTCACTGTCTAAAGATCCGTCAAAAAATCCTCTGTCCCCTGCACATCGACTAGCAATGACATTACAGTAAGTTTTCTAGAATCGTACCTACGGGTATTACATACATTGTCTATAATATTAACATAATTGTTTTAGTTACTTAGCAGAAGGATGTTCTCAACAACAAATTCCATAAGGATCAGAATAACCACTGACAGATGTGACGCACGCGCAGTTGCGATTTCAACTAACATTAACATTAAGAAGATAAAAGTTGGCCAACTTCTTAGTTTAGTCTAAGTTTTAGTTTAATGTAAATTTTGTGCATAAAGTGTTGCATACACTAACATACTTTCAACTTCTTAGTGTTAATGTTAATTTTAATGTAAGTGTTAATGTAGTCTGCATAAATCCACCTTTATAAGCTCATAACTTAAACATTCGAATTTTACACACGCAGATGTCATTGTGAAAATAGTGAAATCTCTTGCTTTTCTGTTGAAAACTTACTATTGAAATCCCTCACAATACTTCCCCTACATACAGCATATTCATAAAATATATTATAAATTTAGAAGGGTAGTACAACTTAAAACAATAAACATATATCCGAAAATTTTTAGTTTCAAATTTAATAAAGATTATAAGCGAAACTTATTTGTACAATTATCTATATTTATAAAGATATTAAATAATTTTTTGAGACACATAAGTTATACCTCATTAAAGAAGATCGCGGTATGTTAGTTACAAGTTATAATTTAATATTTAAACATAAAATTTTGTATAAATTACTGAAAGGTAATATAACTATTTCACATGTTAGTTTGCAATAAATTTCAAAATTAACTCTACGATAATTTGCGTGAATTTAACTAATTTTCATATAATTTATTGTTATGGCAGCATTCTAAATTCTTAATTAGCAACGCTCAAAGAAAATTAATATTTACGAATGCTGCGCGCTTCTAAAAAGCATAATAAATATTAGTAAGCAGTCAGGCACGCTACATATTCATCGGCAAGGGACAAACACATTTTTGACCGGAACCGAATACCGACAACCAACCGGGAATTATTAACAGCATATTAATACCTGTACAGTACAATGACACTGCTTCTCTGTCATTGCACGAATTATTATTTTTCATTTTTGTATGCGCCTTTGTGTTCTCGTCATAAGAATTTTCGTCACGTACTCGATATATTTTTGGCGTATGATGTATGTTGGTGTCCAAAGGTATTCTCGTTTGCTTTTGTCAAATTTATTGTGACAATTACAAATAAAATATACAGTCACAGAATATTCGGTAATTAAAATTCTTTTGGATACAGTTACAATGGGGTCTTCCACGATTTGTTAAAATATTTTTAATGAAACTTTATCTAAATTAAAAACTATCTACAGTTTTAAAAAGTATTATGAATACATTTAACTGTCACTAAAATTTACTTTTAAAGTAAAATTAATTTGTTTTTAATAAGTACACTTCATTTGAAATTATTTTATGGTTTACTTAACATTGCAGTAAAAAAATTGGATAACTTGGTGTAAATTTAGAATGGAAGTTAATTTAACTGGAGTATAAATTTCTTTATAATACCGCTCATACATTGTTTTTCATTAACAATGATTTCTTAAAAATGTTGTGACGTCATTGTAAAGGGGTTGATGGATCTGAAACAGTAGGGATTGTAAATAATTGTAGTCACATAAATGTTCTATTTTATTGTTTAGAAAATTATTTAAAAGGAAAGATAAATCGTAATAAATAATTAAAACGGTGTTCCTCGGAAAACTACTGTTCCGGGAACTTGTAAGTGTTCCGCGAAGCGACGTAGTAGTTAGATTAAGCACTGATTACCAATGAACATTTCCGTAAATTTTTCGTTTTCAGGTAGAGAAAATTGTAAATATTAGTGTCAATAAATGCAGAAATTTTTCTTGTTCAATAAACATTTAACTTTTTAGCATTGATAACGCTATGGTGTGTCCTTCGATTCAACATCCTGTATATATTTTTGTATTAAGATAGTTAGCTAACTAACTACGTTTGGTCTTATACAGCTAAATAAGAGAAATATTATGTATTTATGTGAACAATACAAACGACCATGTTCTTCAGTGGGATTCGAACCAATGACCCCTGGTGTACTAGACTGGTAACATAACCAGGACGCTGCCGAGATCTGTAGAAATAATTTTTAATAAATAGTATTTTTATACAGATTTTGTTTTTATGACTAGCGAAATTGGGTTCCACAAATTTTTTTAAAATAAAACGTGCTCACTGCCTTCAAAAAGGTTAAGAACCACTGAATTAATATATATATACAGGGTGTTCATTTTAAGTGGTACACTATTGCTATTTCGAGAACTATAAGAGCTACGACGTCGGTTAAATTAGCAAACAATTTCTATATTATAAGACAATTAAAATGAGCGAAATAAGAATTTTTTTAGACCAGTGGTTCTCAAAATGCGGGGTGCAACTTTCTTATTTTAAATAGCAACCTACTTTTTTTATTTGCTTATTCGATTCAGTATTTTTTTCTGAATTCAATGATATTCATAAGTAATGACCAAATATTACAAAATATTTGAGAAAAATGCATAATTAAAAATGTATCATTTTTATTTAAATATGCATATACAAAGTTTACCATGGAAGAAAACAAATTATTATTCGATTCAATATTTTTTTCTGAATTCAATGATATGCACATGTAATGACCAAATAATACAAAATATTTGAAAAAAATGCAAAATTAAAAATATATTTTTTATTTAAATTTGCATATACAAAGTTTGCCATGGAAGAAAACAAATAAATCAAACAATTTTTAATATTAGTTTTTTTGAATGTACCTCTGTATTTCTGTATTGTAACTACTAAATTAATAATTATTCTCATAATTACAGTTTTTCAACTATTTCTGCATTTGGTTTATTTGTTTTTTTCCATAGCAAACTTTGTATATGCATATTTAAATAAAAATGATACATTTTTAATTTTGCATTTTTCTCAAATATTTTGTAATATTTGATCATTACATGTGCATATCATTGAATTCAGAAAAAAATACTGAATCGAATAAGCAAATAAAAAAAGTAGGTTGCCATTTAAAATAAGAAAGTTGCACCCCGCATTTTGAGAACCACTGGTCTAAAAAAATTCTTATTTCGCTCATTTTAATTGTCTTATAATATAGAAATTGTTTGCTAATTTAACCGACCTCGTAACTCTTATAGTTCTCGAAATAGCAATAGTGTACCACTTAAAATGAACACCCTGTATATATATATATATATATATATATATATATATATATATATATATATAAAATAAATAAATATAAATATATCATCACGCCTTTTACCCATTACGGGTGTGGCACTCTGCTTACGCAGATCTCGGTAGGTGATATATTTTTTCGTAGGAAGTGCGGTTACCAGCCGTCAAATCATAGCCCCCAAGGATGTTAGTGGAGGGGGAATCACAGGGGTAAATTTAAATTTGTAACTGTCGGCAGTGGGATTCGAACTGAGGATCTCACGATCCACAGTCCGACACGTTACCACGGAGCTATTTACCCCATATATATATATATATATATATATATATATATATATATATATATATATATATAACTATATATATATATATATATATATATATATATATATATATATATATATAAACTCAATTTATTTCGGAAGATACATGAATAAACTGTAGGATTATTTTAGCCAAATGTTTGATTACCACTGATGAATTTTGCTAACCTGTCATTCAACAAGCCTTTAATTTCGTTCAGTCGACCTAAAGTAATAATTATTAGTTAGAAATACATAATATATTATGTATGTATATACTTACGAATTAAAAGCAAAACAAAAATATTCAAATTAGTTGCCAACCATTTTAACACTTTGACAATCTTACAGCTCAATAATAAGAGAGTACTGGGAATTTAGAATAAAATAAATATGCGGCATAATACTTTGACGTCATTTATTATCGTTAATGGATTTTAAAACTCAAAACTCAATTATCATAATAATTAATAACATATTTTCAACTTCTATTATTACGATGTTTTTGGGCCTAGTCACAATATAAATGACTTATGCCCGGTTGCACCAACGTTAGTTAAATTTTAAACTTGGTTTAAATAAATAAAAGCATACCTAATTTTTGACATCAATGTCAATTACTACATAAGACATATAACTTCGATTTGCTTTTATTTATTTAAACCAAGTTTAAAATTTAACTAACGTTGGTGCAACCGAGCATTAGGACCATATTTTAAGACGGTACTTTTTGCAAATACTTTGTTGTATAAAATACTAGTTAGTAAAGACTAGTTAATGATTTTATTGGCAATTTCCCGACAATGTTTTTCTTTACTTTAATGACATATTGTCAATTGTTTCAATAATTAAAACTTTGAAGTAATAAATGTTTATTTCTTGAAATTAGTTCCGGCATTAAATTATAAACAATGGGTTAATAAAAACAAAATGAACATAAGTACTGTAATTGTCACTGCGGACTGTAAAATTTTATAATCACTAAGACGACCATATGTTTATTATTGGCCATTTTATGGTTTTTATAACTATGAATAATAACGATTCGTTACAAAATTAAAATATGGCATTGTTTATGAAATAGCAGATTGTTAAGTACATGTAGTTATAGCTATTGTATGTGTAAGCATTTTCCTACTTCTAACGATGTTAAGATATACGAGCACAATACAATTTTAGATGCAGATCCCTGTATTTGTTATGGCGCCAACGATATAAATAAATGGAATAATATTATATCAAACAATGCGTGGATCAGAATATTGTCTAGGGCTACTACTGTTTCCACACTGGACAACAAGAGTGGGTGCAGAGAAAGTTTAGTTTCTACAATTTTGTAGATCTGAAAAATAATATAGCTATGGCAGTAAATAATATATTATCACACAATCTACCTAGTTTGGGTGTATCACTCTGCTTTACGCGTAGACTCATTTTAGTTTTTGAGTATTCATATCAAAATGCTTATGCTATTGTTAATTTAAGAGCTACACGAAAAAAAAAAAAAGATGCATTTTCTGAAAATGTACCAAACTGTAAATTCTTCTAATTGCTTAGTAAATAATTGTGTTTAGTTTCTTAACAGTTATGAAATTTTTTGAAAATACACCGAATTATAAACCACGATTGGAATAGTATATTCTACAACAAGTAATGGAATGGCACATATTCCACGCGAGCAAAAAGTTTGTAGTCCGAGCCGAAGGCGAGGGCTACGGTTTGCAAGTGCGGGATATGACATTCCGTTACATCTTGTAGACTATATTTTCTATAATAAGATTTTAGAAATTATACAAAAAATACAAATATAAAACTGTTGAAAATGTTAAACTCAAATAAATAAAATTAAACAAACAGACGTAACCATAGTAACTGAATCAAGATACCTTATATATCGCACTAATATGCGGCTCTATTCGTCGAAAATATTCCATACGCAGCATATGGAATGTTAGTGATTCCATAAAAAATTTTAATTTAATTTGATTATAATTTTCATAATTTTTTATATGTTTTTAGACGTAGACGGCATGTTTCTGCATTTAATCCAATATATTATTATTTATTATTAATGGTAAATAATAGTATTATAGAATAATTGGTTATAAGAGTTGCGAAGTAAAATTTTGACGTAAGAGTTTAACTTTATCTACTACTTTGGCTAACTTCGCGTAGTAGGTATCGATTTCGGAAAAATAAGTTTTGCTATTCAATTTTTTTTTTCCAAAAAGAAAATTTTTACCAAGGACTACATTAAATGAAAACTATTCAGAACCGCTGTACTAGACTGCTCAATATTTATAATATTTCGTTTGCGTTGAAAAAAATAATATTTTATTTTGGTCTGCTTTAGGAGTGAAATTGGTAAAATTAGATTAAATTCTATTTGGTAATAGTTAAAAACCTGCTTAAGTTTTTAGTTAGCAAAATAAGCTCAGCACGTAATTATACTGTAATGTAGTGTAAATTATAGTCACTTTTTCATGCCTGCCGCTCACTTCAGATGAAAGGTATAACTGAGATAATAAAACTACGAGAAGTACCTGTATTAATGCAATTTATTCCGCCGGTTGTCATTAAAGCATAAAACTTAATTGATTCGTTAAAAGTGCGGAGAAAAAACTAAAGCGCCTAATTATTATATTCCGCGAATGGTCGCCGCATTTGGCGGTTCGATGCCCTCACAGGCATTACTTAACAGTTTAACTCGGAAGAATTATGAAGAGAGAATGGCTGACTGAAATATCTCAAATTTACTGCACTGGTCTAATATGTATATATTAATTAACAGATATGTTCGCCGCCGGAGAAATAACATAAATTAATTTATAAACGAAACGCTGTTGGTAAACCTCGACCTCACTTTTCATCGCTAGTTCTCAAAATGTTTGACAAGTGGACCAGATTTTTCTATAGTAAAAAACTGTGTTATTTTTTGTTGGATTATTAGTTGACAAGCATCAAATACAAGACAGATTGATGTGTATCTCAATCTGTAATAAAGTTGTAAATACATTATTACAACTAAATTATTTTTTTTAATCACCATAAAAAATTATCAAACAAATTAAATTAACTGAATCGAATTATATGTAACTAGTGTCGCAGTTAATTAAATATGTGCAAACTAATAAAGTAACAGCAATTAATTAGAACTGCAAAAAAATGCAGTAAGAACAGGTTTCAATTTTTGCAGATCATTCCAGAACAAATTGATTTGTACTAAATTACAAACAAAATTTAAGTGCAATAAGAAGCAATGACACACTTCGTCAATCGCGAAACGAAGTTGTTTAGATGGAACAAAAAATTATGAAAGGTTTTTTTTTTATGATAAAACATATAGCAATACTTGACAGTGACACAATCTAAATATTTATGGTTATGGTAAATTTATTATCAAAACCCAATGGATAGTAATAAAACGATTAATCAGCCCTCATATTAAAACATAAAAGATCATTTCAACGCTTTTACCGGAAATTGCTGTATATTTTTCCAGAATACTTCCAATGCCCAGTGTCGAATTAAGGGGAAAGTTATTCTTTTGTTTACAATACATTTTAAATAATATATAATTCGGGTACTATTAGTACAGTTTAAGTAAATGTTATATTTAGTATTTTTGTATAACCATAACATATTTTGGGCATCTCACAATTATTTTACAAATAGATATTAAAAATGTTTTAGTTTTTGTTCCTATTGTAACTAAGATTATTGAAATATGTTATTAAATATATAATTTAGTTTTTCTCAAATTAGAAGCATGTACAAGAAAAATGCAAATAACATTTTATATTTCAAATATCTTTCATTTGAAACTTTTTTTCACAGCTGATTCTATTTTTGAAAAAAAAATGGAATTTATTGTTTTATGTGTCCAGTAAACTTCCTCTTCCGGTTTCTCAATTTCCTTAAAAATCAACTCAGCTTTTCGTATTTTCATGAAACATAAATTCCAAGTTTCGTTTACATATCTTGTCTCGTTCATGAGATACTGCGCACATGGATGTACATTTATTCATCCGTCCATCCTCACAGACTTCATTGAGAAATTGGTCTTAACGGAGTCAGTGGACGTCAAAATATGTATTTTCGAAAAAATTTCTTCAGTGATATTTTTCATGATTCCAATACTTCCATAGACTTTTATAAGAAAGTAAACAACTAAACCACATTTTTATTACAGTTATAAAGGTTCTTTCTAAAGGTACTTAAAGAGTCGTTAATCGTTCCATTACGATCCTCTGATTTGGAGATTCATAACGGTACATGGTCTGACAATATATTAATTTTTTGTAAAAATTGAAATTAAACCTGGCTCTTATTTCTAGGAAATTTTACGTTTCATGTGAGTTAAAGATGCGGGTTTAACTCTGTGCTCAAATGAATGATAGCCCTGACCCGAGGTCAAAAACAAGCGTCCCGCCCCTAAGATCTGCCCCGTTGTCGACGTCTATGTCGCACGTGGTCTACAGCCAAATTATACATTGAAATTATGTTAGAAACTCCTCTTGTATGTTTCTAGCGTATTACACATAAATTGCATAAAGAAAACACCAATAAATATAATTAGTTTTTAGTTTTATTTTGCTCCATTAGCAATAATTCGTCGGTGATCACTAAAACTACTGTTAGTTGCTTTGTAATTATTATTTTAACGTGGTTTTCTAATTACACGGATTTTAAACGTTTGGAAAAAAATGGAATTTATTAAAACATAATAACAATGCTAATTTTACTGCACGTGTGTAGAAATTGTTTCCTTGTTTCTTCTTTAATTTCTTTATTCATTTATCTATGATTCACACTAAATGACACACGAAGGAAATTAGTAATTATATGTAGGTAACATTAAAAAATATATAAAACAATTATTGTCTACTTTACATACGCATGAGTCATGTCGTTTACAAAACTTTCCTGGCATTTTCTGCTACTGAAAATACATAGATACCTTTCATTTAAAGATTTTCTCAAATTATCAAATAATTTTAAACCCTAATTTCGTGTTTGTTGAAAATTACTATAATTATTAACAACCGCACTTTTTTTGCTATACGTTCATTGTATTTTACATTCATACGGACCAAATTAAAGTACTTCATAGGCAATAGCCATGGCAGGGAGTTTTGATGCCGGTTCACTCGATAACGCAAGTTAAGCAACACTGCCGCTGTCAATAGTTGGATGGGTCAAATAATTTTCAACCATTGTTTTATTTTTTCAAAATGCACAGGTTAGCAGATTTCATCTAAAATCTCAAAATATTATTCTTCTTTAACATGTTGTTATTCGTAAATGGAGAAAGTAAAAGAAAAACGTTTAAAACTACAACTGTAGATAATAATATTTGAAACATTATTCTAATAACAAAATTTTCAGTAAACTAGGATTTATTGAGATAATTCAAAATAATTTGATAAGGCTTCAAGTAAACTACCACTTCCGGTTGTTGGATTATTACTAAAAACTAATCAGCTCTTTCCAAAGAGATACAATTGGTATATACAAAATATCACAATTATTGGTTTAGAAGTTTTTGAGAAACCGTAACTCCAGAGATCCACACAGATAGACAGACCGACAAACAGACAGACACACACACAGACATCATCGTGAAACTATTTAAATCGTATTCTAGGAACTCTAAACTGTTGTAATTTTGCATAATGCCTATACCACCCTTACAAAATGTGGCGCAAGGTAAAAAAATACTGCAACATCATTTAGATCATTAAATCTCTATTTACGAGGTTCATCAGGACCTTGTAGAACTCGATAAAATAAAAAATTCTGAGATTTATATATTTTTAAACTATAATATCTATCCCGATCACTCTGTATTTTATAATCAATTTGTTACATTTTTTATCTCGAGTCTTCTGGAACACGGTGAAAATTCTATCCCCGTTTTATTTCCTATTTTCATTTCCTATTTGTAGAATGTGTCATATTTAGATATGTTACTAAGTTCTGTAATGTTGATGTTTTTCAATTAGAATTCAAGACGTTCACAAACACTATTAATAATTTTTGTTAACCTGCTTTGTTTTGCTGTTTCACTACCCTTTGTTTGGGCTTGGCCTGTTGGAAAGTTGTACTAATAATAATGATAATTATGGAAGCCATATTGTGCGCTGGCATCAATAAATAACACCGCAAAGTACTATAAGATTTCTTTCACTTATCGACGTTCACACAATAAAAATCATTTTCTATTTACAGCACACACGTATGTGATCTCACAATGTGGGTGGGTGAAAATTATTAATTACAGATCAATCGTAGATTTTTACCCGAAGCAGAAATTAATTTTATTGAATATGAAATCTCTTACGTGCTTCATGATCTTTAGATAAAATGAATGTTTGATTTATGATTGGACTTGATAAACGCGCACGCCTCCATTATCTCTTAGCACGCGCCACGCTGCATTGTGTAAGGATTATTTATAAACATGCGTCAAGACTTATTGCTAAATTCACGAGAAGGAGACATGAGTACGAGCCGTTATTTATATGAGAAAAGCATTTTTCTCTTTTAAATACGAATTATTTATGTATGAGAGAGATTCAAATAAATTTCTTTTATTATATTCAATGGTTTATGAGTTATACATCACATACATGCATACTTTAAAAATTTATTCAATTGAATAAGTTTTACTTTCGCTTAAAACTTAGATTTAAAAGAAACCTTGAGCTCTGTGTTTTTATTTAATCTATGATTTCAAGGGTTGAATTACGCATTTACAAAAATCTATTGTGGGCACCACCACCTAGATTTCTAATAGAATAATGCAGGAACACGGACCACCACTATCATGAAACGCTCATCCCTTCAAAAAATTATGACCCATTTTTCAACAGTTGTTTTGTTTTTCAAAAAGCACAGGTTATCAGATTTAAACGAAAATATAAAAATATTAATTTTATTTTCTTATATAAAAGTATAAGGAAGTATTGGATTCACGAAAAAAATCGCTGACAAGATTTTTGCGGAAATGCATATTTTAACGTACACTGAATCCTTTAAGACCAATTTCTCAATGATGTCTGTGTGTGAGGATGGATGGATGGATGGATGGATGGAAAGATGGATGGATGTCTCTGTGCACAATATCTCATGAATAGAAAAGATATCTGAACGAAACTTTATAAGTTTTATGAAAAAAACTAATTTTAGTTGCTATGGGAACAAACAAATAACAGAAACTGTAATTATTAATCATTCAATACAGATTCACATACCGATAGAAAAATTTGAAACTTACGGAATATCCTCACTTAAAATTGTAATATTTTTTTATTACATTTCTTTATAATATAAGCGCTAAGAAACCCATTGTAGCAGAGCGCATCGTTAGATCTCGAGATTTTTCGAGATACGTCGATTTTTGGTATTTTTCAAAGTGCAACTTTAAGAACCTGTAATTCAAAAACTACACGAGATATCTAAAAATTCTCTTCAGTTTAGCGTTTCTGGTGCCTTATATAACAAATTTTGAAATTTCTAAATTTTGAATGTTTTTTTAATTTTTGTTTAAAATTTCGATCGGCGATAACTCGACAAATATTACAGATATAGATTTGCAGTGTTCACTAATCGATTCAGCTTGCCGAAATACATAAGTGTGCAAAATTTCATAAAAATCGCTTTACGGGATGGAAAGTTAGAGCAAAAAGCCTGAAAATGGCGTTTTTTGTCCAAAAAGTCAAGTACTACCCCTTGACGTTTGGCCTGAATTTGGCCATTTTCAGACTTTTTGCTCTAACATTTCCACCGGTTGTCCGAATTTTCTGAAATTTTCAGTGTTTATGTATTTCGTCGAGCTGAATCGATTGGTGAACACTGCAAGTCTGTATCTTTCATATTTGTCGAGATATCTCCAATCGAAATTTTGAAAAAAATTCAAAAAAATTTCAAAATTTTCAAAATTTACTAGTTTATTATAAATGGCATAAAAAACATAAAACTGGAGATATTTTTCGATATCTTGTATAGTTTTCGAGTTACAGCCCCTCAAATTTGCTCTTCGGAAAATATAAAAAATCGTCATGTCTCGAAAAATATTAGAGATATGACGGTGCGCTCTGCTGCAATGGGTTTCCTGGCACGAATATTATAAAGAAATGTAATAAAAAAAATTTACAATTTTAAGTCATATTTGGGGAAATTTCCGTATTTTGAAAAATATTACAAATCGCCATATTTCGATAAATATAAGACATATTACGATGCGTACTACAGCAATGAGTTTATTCATGTTTAAATTATACATAAGTAATAAATTTCAAGTTAAGTTTGGAGGAGTATTTGATTTATTTTCTAGTAAACAATTTATTTGTATAAGAAAGTAGTGTGGTGCTCATTAACTCGTAATTTACTGAGATATTTTAAAATAATTTGATAGAGCTTCAAATAAACTACCACTTCCGGTTCCAAAAACTAATCAGCAGGAGATACAATTGATATATTAAAAATATCAAAATTTTCAGTACCGTAACTCCAGAGATCCACACAGACTGACAGACAAACAGACAGAAAACTCACTACCCAATTTTTAGCATGATTCTTATACCTCCCTTACAGAATGTCGCGGGAAGTAAAAAGCATTTTCTTCTTTTTCTTTGAGTAAAGTTCTATTTGTGATTCCCACGACTTGGCAGTTTGTTAGTTAGCAATTAACACATTAATTCATCAACAAGATAACGTATGTCAACACAACTTACGTATGAATAACTGTAAATTTATGGCCAGAAATAGAAATGATAGAAACGATGTCAAATACTTGTATTCCGATTTATTAATTATATGTTTACTAGCAGAGTCCTTCTAGAAATAAATTATTGCTCGTTACGCCTTATCAACAGCGTACAGAATACATACATTTACTATTGGTAATTAAAGATATTTATTTACGAGGGACGCGGTTCTGTTTCATCTGAAGATACTGTGTTACGATAATTCTAATAATGATTGATCTTATTCCACTTGTATGATCACCTAATCGATGATATTTGTACATGGTCGTAAAGACGTTCGCGTACTCAAAAATGTGTACTGAACATATTTTGTTGTAAGAAAACTAAGACGTAATATTATTCTACATTTGTTTAATTCCAGTGAAATTTACTCTCTCATTTATTTACTAAGATATGCACAAAAACCCTGATAGGCCTTCAAATAATCTACCACTTATTGTTGATGAATTGTTCCCAAAATCTAATTAATTCGTAACATAAATATAATACCTCCTTTACATATGAGTATGTACGGGAGGTAAAAATGATAGAATTTTAGATGTAAATATAGTGAATTAAATTATTTGAACTGGGCCAAATGATATGATTTTGGGCTCATATGACAAGAAAATATAATTACCGTATTTATTTTAAATCTATTGTAATTTTACAAGATGCAACTTTTACTTTTCGCAGAACGCAGTTGGTAAATTTTCAATGCGAACTATAATGAAAAAGTATGGCTAATGATACGATGATATATTTATTTGTTTTTACATCTTCAGCATCGTTGAAATTAATTTTTGCAATATGAAACGGCCAATAATTTCAGCAATAAGAAGAGCAATTTCTATTAATGATAGTAACAAATCAAGTTGTCCGAGTATTAGTACTGCCAATTAGAATTACATCTGGAAGATTACTAACTTAATTTATGATAATAAACACGCGGATAATAAAGTTTTTCCAGCTATCGAACTCGTGTCGAAGCACAAACCACTCTATACACCAGATTTGTTGGCCAATTTGATTTATATCGTATTAATAGGTTACAATTACAATGATTAATACCACCGAGCATGTTCTCGTAGATTAACTATTCACTTGTAATTTATAGAGTGGCTGCAACGCTGGAAGGTACGCTATGCCGGAGCGTTAGCGTTAGATAGTATAACCACGCTTCTATCTTAGAAATCAATTTACTAGTACGAGAACCGGCCCAGTACTGTACTTTTATAAAATGCTTTAATTGCTGGGAGAGACGCTTATCGAGCTGACATATCAGAATGCAGATTGAAATTATTGTAAAAATAATGGATTGATTGGACCTTTACTATTTAGACTACACCGAGCAGCTTTCCCTTAATTGCTTCATTTTCAGGAAATATATTTTTATATAAAGTTTTTGTTAGACTACTAATTTACATGAGCTCCTCTGTTCCAATGTTACGGCCGACAATAAATATCACCCATAGCCCTCTTGTTACTAACATCAACCTTGTAATAAGCAGTGTCACACTCAGCAATAAGAAAATTGTGTTATGATATATTTCATTTTAGTACTTACGAATAAAATTTAATGTTCTGTTTTATTCATATTCTCAGTTATCCCGAATAAGTTGCCATGATTTTATAGATATCAAAATCAATTTTTTTTCGATCGGACGAAAACTCCTTTCCGATGTGTTTTCGAACCGCAAAGTGCAATAATCTTTTCCCGACACTGGCAAAGTATTCTCGTACTATTTAGCTTTTCAAATAATATTGACGATTGGATATCATGGATACGCTATGCGCAGATATTTTTATCAAAACAACGCAATATTTTTGTTTTGTTGGTTGTCTGACGTTTATAAATTAAATATAAAATAACTAAATTATTGAATATAAACAGATAAAAAAAAAGTACGTGTACCACGTAGGAAAAGTAAACTTCCCGGACTACTGGTGCTGCTGGCCTCGCCTACGGCTCGTCCTGCAATTTCCACCATCGTCCGGGAATATATTTTTTCTTCTAGACACACATAATAATACTATTGTTTTAAAGAACCATGTGCTATTAGAGTATAACTGTTTAGAAATTGTCATTTTCAAATTTTAATTCCATAATTCACAAAACCCAAGTTTTGTTTTAGTATAGAAAACTACTTTTGCGGGTTTAGACGCTAAACTGAGCTACCCTGAACGATTTTTTTAAAAATAATTACTGTCAACTTGAATATCTCTTCAAAAAATATTCTTCTCTTCTCTCTGTCCTACTAAACACGATTTTTTAATTTCTTTTCTCAAAAACAAATGACAATCAGTTGTCACTTAAACATATGCATGCGATATCCCTCTCCATTTGGTTAATTTCTCAAATCTTTTAGTAAAACAATTCCTTGTTAACTTGAAGCACATTTGTGATAAAAATTCGTTTCCTTTCTCCAATGACCTAACATTGTGTATTGTTCGTACTTAGGTACTTAAGTTTTAGGAAAAACAATTGATAATCAGTAAGTAGGCTTTTCAATATACTTCTTCAAAACCATTTAACTGGGTTATTTATTCAAATCTTTTTGGAAAACAATTGCATGTTTAACTTGAAGGCTTTTGTGATCAAAATTCGCTTCCTTTCTCAAGGATCTTTTATTTGATACCATTAAAAATATAGGAAAAACAATTGACAATCAGTTTATAGATATTTCCCTATTCAGGACCTTTCTACTTGGTTAATCTTTTGGCAAAACAATTTCCTATTATCTTGAAAGCTTGATCTGTGATTCGCCTACTTGCAAAGACCTTGTATTTGATACATTTGGGATTTGGGAAAAACAATTGACAACCAGTTGGAAGGTTTTTCAAAATGTCGGCTAGATACCCTTCTTTAAGATATTTGAATTTGGTTAATTTCTAAAATCTTTTGGCAAAACAATTGCCTGTTATCTTGAAGGTTTCTTTTGTCAAAGATTTCTTATTCGATACCATTAATACAACAATTGATAATCAGTTGGTTGTCTTTTTTAACATCCCTCTTCAATTTTGTTAATTTCAAACTTTCGGCAAAACAATTGGCCGTCACTACAACAATTTGACAGGATTTCCTCTTAATTATCCCACCTTCCAAACTTACAAGCTCAACTTTCAGCCCAGCACAATTTCGAAGTATTCCTCGTCCGCGGGCTTACAATAACATGATTGTTCTCGTACCACGTTGTCTGCCTCCTCCCTCCTCCCTCCCCCCTCGCGTCGCACGTCGCACCCTTTGACCCGTGGCCCAGGCCCGTGCATGATTAATTAACGCGAGCGCTGCTGCCATCTATCAAGTGTGAACATGCAAATATACCACCGCGAGAAGCATCTGTTGTTCGTGACGATCACCGCTGTGCAAGTAATATCATTTCCGGCCCAAGCTCTGGGTGCGAGGATCGAGGTGCTAGGTGCGTTGTTCTACCTGACCCGACCGCGTGTTCTCAAACGCTCAAGAAGGGGATACTTCACTAATAAATTCTACATTTGTTTTCATGTTTCTGTCATTAGTTTCATTGATTGAAATTTATGTAACACATTTTGGAAGCGCTTATAATTTTGAAAATACATCTAAATATATTAGAGCAGATGCTAAAGGTGTAAATTTCGTCTACTATAAATGAGAATTAGTTCCTGTTAATTACATTAATTTCAAATATTTCCTCATGGAACCAATCACTTCCTTGCTGTGCCAACCTCGAAGAAAAAACAATTTGTAGACCTGTAACATTTTGATGAATATGTTGATATGTCTTGTTTGAGTTGTAATACACCCCCAAATAGAATTTTTTAAAATCCTTGCCATGACATATCCAGTCTAAGTAAAGTATTTTTACTGTTGTGGGATCTCGACGATTATGATCTAGATTTATAATCTAGGTTGGCATCTAGTGGTTTTTAGGTTTAAAAAAAAACAGGCAATTTTTGTGTCATTTGTTAGAAATATTTTGAATAAAACTAATTAAATGTATACCCTAATTTTTATGATCTACAAACCTTAGTGTGTTTTTGTACGTACAGAAAGTCGGAATAGGTAGATACTATTTTATAAGGTGACATTTTCCTCAAATTAATTGATTTGTTATTGATTGAGGATATTTATTTTACAAATAATAACACTGTAAAAAACTAAATATTACACCTAATTCTCAAAGAAAATATCTTAAAACGTATTGCGATAACTAAGTTATTATCATCAGTAGATGCAAGAGGAGTAAAATCAAGATTACATACAACTTGTAAACCAAAAGCCAGTGGTCAAGATTGAATCCGAATTACGAACTTAGATATTTGCTTCTTATAACTTATGAGTTAGATTTATGTTTTTAGATTGTTCTGAGCTCAGAATATTACGCCAATTTTACTTTAAGTAATATTTTGGTCAATAAATTGTCAAGAACACAAATATTGTTCTTCGTTTTACACACGTCAATTTATTGTGACAATTTCAGTAGTACCAACATGATATCAGCTACTAATATTTTTGCTTTAAACTATACGAACGAAAATGACAACTAATCTAAGCATAAAAATGTTTGAATGTTTATAGGATTCCTTAAAAAAATTGTCTGAAAATAGAACATATGTTTTAGTGCATCAATAAGTTGACCAATTAATTGGTCAAGAAAAAATTGACGCAAAATGTCGTATTACACACAACAATAAATTGACAAAAAAACTTAACCATTAAATACAATACAATATATTTTAGTTAATATCTCAATTCAATTATTCGTTGTCGTTATGAATTGGAGTAGGTTATCTGTAATTCGTCTGGTTGCTTCTTGGGTGTCCTATAATATCATCCCAACTTTCTCCAGATGAAACACTTTGCATAGAGACGATCTAGGGGTTTGATACATTTTAATTAATTACTTAATTAGGAACTTATTTCAGTAGTCCTACCTCTCAAGCAAATAATAAAAATTGGAGAGATCTTAAAGTATCCTAGTATCTGTCTTGTTATTAAAGAATAAAATAAGAGTTTGTACTGTACATCGTTTCCTGAATAAATGAAGGCTTCCTAAATACACTCCTGGTTTTCATATTAATTCCGCAAGATAAAATACACGCGATTAGCTAGGAAACATACATGTGCTATCGAAATTGATTAATAAATATGATCTTTAATAGATAGTCTGTCTCTTTCCGCCATGTAAAATGAACCTTGCGAAATGAATCCGTTCAGTATCTAAATTTAAATGTAATGAGAATAAATAACGTTTTGCATCATTTGTAGAATATGATAAGTCGAAGATTGTCATAGTTTTTATTAGTTTTAATCTCTGCGGTAAAAGGTAACATTAACATTAAAAATCAATTTACATGTAAATGAAACTGCACTTCTATTAATTTAAATAAATTACTCTGAAACAAACGTCTGCTTTTGAAGTAACACAGTGAACTTTATACTGCAGTCCGCCTTTATTAAATATCCCCATTAATTGATAAACAACTCCACGATAACTAAATGAAAATACTAACTGCAATGACATTAAAACTGAATCATTTTAACCGCTTACAAAGACCTCTTTATAAACAACCAGCCAGCCCTGACGCTACAGAGCCGGACTAGGAACAATCGGCCCCTTGTGCAACAAGATTTATCTCCCTCTTACTTATAAATTACTGCATTACTGACTAATTAATCCACTGCCCTTTAACAAATATATATATATTTGATGTCAATGAACAAGCGTGTTAAGGAAATTGTGTGTGTAAAGATGGGATTTGAACCCGGTACCGTAGGCGCGAAATATTCGGGTTCGCCTCTCACTTATATATGAGGAAACACGCGAAGTCTTCAATGGTTATTATTCTAATATACTATCAAATATAGTGGGTTATTCGTATGGTAATGAGCAAATTAAATCAAAACTATGAACAGATTTATGATGGAGAGAGTTTTCGACATTGTACACTTTAGCTCAAAAAAGTGTCACGCTAAATAAATTAAATAGAGTTTTTTTTGTTTTCCTTATTCTAGAAATACATGTAGATATACATAATTTTTGTTAATAAATCTGTATTTGTTTCATTTATTTTTTTGTGAATTATTTAATATAATAATATATTTTTATATGAGAGATTATGATAGTTATTATTCTCGAAGATGATAATAATCTACTTCTGTTAATTCGGAAATCACTTTTGAAAATGATCGAAATTCGTTGAAAACACACGTCAACATAAAAATACACAATGACAACTGACATGTCAACTGTCAGACGACCGATGCTTGGTGATCCATATCACGTCTTTAAAATAACCGTGAATTATGGATTCCTGGCTCTGTGATTGGTCGAGAATAGTGAATTATGAATCATAATTCACTGTCATGAATTATGGGTAATATAATTCATCGAAAAATTGCAATAATAGGGATATAGATACCTATACAGGAGTAGAAAAATATTTTATTTACGGCCGTTGTTAAAAGAGGCACTTTTAACTGTTGCTTAGCAAGTTAAAAGTGTCACTTCATGACACTGGTGTTAAAAGTAACATTGCAACGTATTAAAAGAAATTTTATTGTTATTTTTTACACGTTGCTAACGATTTGTATCAATGAACAGATATAACTCTACCTGTTAAAATATCATTTTACATTTTTTAGTATTTACTAATACACTAGGAAGATCGTAGATAAAATTTTGTATGATGTACGTGTTAAAAGTGATTTATTTCGTTCATGAGGTTGTTTCACTCTGCTTCGCCTCGTTTCACAAATTTCTCCGCTTACTCATAAAATGTCACTTTTAACACTTATATCATAAATATCTATTAAAATTATTTTTTTGGATTCTGTTAAATATTTTATTTAAATACAATTTTTCGAGCCTATAAGCAGAAGAATACAATGAATCTCTTTTATGTCATAATTTGTTGTTTAAATAGTTACTATTTCTATTCATTTGTTTTCAAACGATGTATTTAAATAAAATGTTTCTACAAAACTTAATCCATAAGTTATTTTAGTATTTTACTATGAGTTCTGAAAGTTTTGTCAACTTATATTTTATTTAATTAGTTTAAAAATTATTAATTATAAAACTTTGCTTATTTATTTGAGGCGGAAATGACCTGTGTAATTGGGTACTAAGAAAAACGATCCCACTTTTTTGATGATTAATGCTCCGCCTAAACTTTTCTTGTAGAGTGTCCAATTTCAAGTACAACATACAAGAAGTCCAGCTCTAGTATTCGTGTTACAAAAACAAAATAATAAATAACTATCACATGACGTCTAAATGTTTGAGTTAATATCTAATTAATAATCGTGTTTCACAGATAGGTGTGCGATTATAATTGTTTTAAAGCACGAAATATTAAATCACTCATAATGAAAGCGCATGCGCAGTTCAACCGCCAAATAAAGATATTAAAATGCTGAACACGTCTTCATACCCACGTCTTAGGGCGTGTTGTTTTAAATTTTCACGTGTGGTAACACTGGACGTAATTCGGCAGGAGTTTACTTCTGTTTCTGTCAGTTTGCGGTTAGCAAATATTTGGAATTGTAGTCAGGAGAAAGCTCAAAAATGAGGCCATTCTCAAGAAGAATTTGTCTAATTGTAATTGTTTAAATCATCAATAAAATATAAAATGTTGTAACTTTGGTAAAAGTAGACTAAATTTGTTTCTATATTTAGTTTTGGTTAATAATATGGTTTATTCTCCTCGGCTATTGCCTCGTAGAATAAATTCCATATTCGTAATAAAAAGTTATACTTTAGTGCCTTGATATACAAATAACCATTAACCGTGTATTATTCAATTATTTTAAAACTCATTTCTATTAATGTATTATTGAAGTTTTATATTAAACATTATATTTCAATATCATTGAATGATAATTTTATTATATTTTCCTATCAACTTTGTGTGTGAACTTTATAACAAAGACAGATGACCCAACGACTAGTTGTCTCTTTCGGTTCACATTTTCAACGTTAGTTATTGTTAAAAGGTTAAAATAATAAGCAGGGTTGCAGTCAACATTTAAAATATATTTGTATCAAAATTGCCGACGTTAGTTATTGTTTCAGTATTATTAAATTTCAGAGGTTACATCTTGTAGAATTTATTTGTTGCGGGGTTTGGTAGTATTGTCACTGTTAAAAAATGATGTATGACTCGACCTTGATGTAAAATATCTTTTAATAACTATTTGTTAATTATAAACCGGCTAAATGCTGAGTAAAGGAGGCTACGACAGTATGAAAACAAATGAAGGCTTTTATAATGCCCGACATATATTTCGCAATAACGATTAACAAATTTTTGTGGTAAACTCAAACAACAGAGATTTGTTATAGATAATTAATATTAGGGAATTAATCATATTTTATAATGACGCCAAATTAAAATTTAATGATTAAAAAGTAGAAATTTATAGTAGCAGTATTTTAATGATGTTATTATTCATGAGAGTTAACATTTTAATATAATTAATATTTCGTTGTAAAAACTGGCATATTGACAAGCGTGTTATGAAATGTAGATGCTGTGGACAAAAAATAAATTGAACTTTTAATTTATACTCGATAACATAATTTATCTACGCCCGATTGTATTTAATATACATGTTACATTAATTTTGTGGGCACAATTCGGGTATCTGTATCTCCAAACATTTCAATCTCATAAATACTTGCTTCGACTCTAAGATTTTAACTGGAACGTCCATTAAAATTCAAATTAATCTCAATTTTCTTTACGAGATTCAAATTAGAAGCAATTAAAAACCCACCAAGCCAAAAGCAAAAACTTGGGAGTGCTATAATAAGTCCTTATTTATATAAATAAATATATCATCTTTTCAGTTGCTCAAGTTATCATCCGCCGTAATCACCAGGAGAAGAAGCGTTATTTATTCTTGTATTCGTTTTTAAATACCGTTACATTCAAATTTATAAGCAATGTTTTCTATATAAAATAACCAAAGAAATATTTGAGAACACGCTGCAGCTTAAGTGATTTTATAATTAAAATATAGGACAGCTCAAAGGTAACGGTATGAACTGTTATGCAAATAATGCTTATCAAAATAAAATAATTAAATTGTAATATAACAGGTGTAGTCAATGTCACAATGTCAGTAGTATTTTAGAAGTGTTGTTTATAAAAAACATACCAATGTATAATGAATGTTGAATGAAAAAGCGAGAAAGCATAGGTGCAAGGTACATATTATATTTCTGTAGTATTACATATAATTGTATGTATTTTAAGTGTTGGTATAGGTAATAATAATTTATGTTAATCTGATTTTTAAAACACCATGTTTTTTGTTTGTGTTTGTAAACAAAAACTATAATTATTAGAATGTGTCAAAAATGAATTATGATTGTTGTTTTGCGGAAATGATACCTACTATATTTTTTACTTGAATCACTTATAGATGTTGTCATGAAATTCATTTTATCTACGACCGTTGTTAAAAGCGGCCCTTTTAACGGTTGCTTAGCAAATTAAACGTCTTACTTTTTGACTCTAGTGTTAAAAGTAACATAGCAACTTATTAAAAGTTATTTTATTGTCATTTTATTGTCAAAATATCATTCTACATTTTTTAGTATTTACTAACACACTAGGAAGATCGTAGATAAATTTTGTATGATATATGTGGTAAACTTTTAACACTTAGATCATAAATACATATTATTCTGAATTGCAAGGTGCTCTAGGTACATTTTCTCGCAACGAGAATGTATCTAAAGATGCTCGATTGAATGTTTATAATTGTGTGTTAGTGCGTACATTGATGCATGGTTCTAAATGTTGGCTGTGGATGAAGAAGCATGAACGACGTATAACTGCTATGGAAATGAGATATTTGAGACGTGATTGCGTCTGGAATACATTGATGTATGGTGCGTGAGAGATTGAGAAGAATGTTGTTAAGAAAGTGGAAGTGAGTCAGCTGAGGTTGTTTGAATATCTTGAACGAATCTCGAATGAAAGGTTGGTGAAACTAATATATACGGGTGAACGATTGAGTGGGCATCCGAGGAAAAAGTGGTTAGGTATGATTAATGATTTGTTGCGTGAACGAATGATTTCGAGTGTAAAGAATAGACGAGCATGTATGAATCGCACTATGAATGTGGACGAGGCGAAAGTGATGTCAGAATAGGAATGTTTGTTGGTTGGCGGTGTTTCAAGGTTCGTGCTACCCCACTCAGTGGGATATATAGCTTGACGTTATGAATATATGTATGTATGCATGATAAAAATAACAGAAAATAATCAAATTAACGAACAGTAAGACTTGTATACTTCACCGCTTTTAAAAGCCATTTAATCTTTTATCTCTTTAACTAGCTTTAGAATAAAATATATATTTAGCTTGAACATTAACATGTAGTTTATTCTGTTTATAAACCGAAATGTACATCAATAATATTTAATGGAAAAATTTGTGAAACATCACCATTTAATTAATTATTTAAATATTTTTCAACGAGTGTGAACATATGCTTAATTTCAATTTATTAAGTAATGCATAAGCTACTCTAATTCGCCTGGTTTAAATAAAAGAGATTACAGTAATATCAAGAAGAATTAATTGCTGTGACCATATTTACCAGCAAATGATAAATTGCTGACATTTTCTTATAAGAAATGATAGTTTCATTAATGTAAATATAGGAAACACAATGAAACCAATGAGATCAACCAACCTCTGTGACCTTTCCCTGCAACAATTAATCATATTGCTGGCATGTGTTAAAAATTTAGATCGAACCCACTTAACAAAGACCGCTAGGAGCTATATTCACAACAAAGACACAAATGCCATCTTACCAATTAAAAACTACAGCCATAAATTTACTACATAAATGAAATCATGGTATTTTTCATAACGTTTTCATATTCATCATTGGAAATAGACATGCAGGCGGCGATAGAATATAAGTTTACAGTGACTTATTGTTGCATAAACACTCCAGACGTTGAAAAAATGTTACGGTATACATGACTCACCTATTGAATTGAAATATTATTGCAGCTCTTCTAATTTACTCCGTGCTAAAATCTGTGGACCCTTCAATTGACGGCTGATATAGTGGTAACCGTTTCTTATAAAGCTCTTTTGATCCTTTTGTTGGAGTGGAGTTTATTTTACATTAAATCCTTGTATAGTAGGTATTGTTTTACTTTGCCAGATTTTAATTCCTGATCTTCTATTTCCTTTAGCCATATTTATCTGGGTCTGCCTCGTTTACTTCTACTTTCTAGTACCATTTTATTACCGATTTAATTGCAACCTTTTTCTGCTCTGCATATATATCCAAATCATCTGATAGTTTGACAGTTTTTAATTTCTGCTGCTTTTAAATCTTCTTTTACTTCTTCAGGCTTATTGATCTGGGTCTGCCTCGTCTTCTCCTGCTTCTTGGTCTTCATTCTATTGCACATTTTTTCTGCTTTCCATATATATTTAAGCTATCTGATACTTTGCCAGTTTTTAATTCCTGCTGTTTTTAAATCTTCTTCTTGAAATCTCAGTCATTATATTATTATATATATTAAATTCAAAGGCCCTAATTTGCAATCCACCACGATAAGAGACGTGTTTATTCATTGTCATCTAGTATCCAGTATTTTGTTATAAAAAATTATTCTTTCCGTAGTGTTTTTTTTTTTGCACAATTCTGTGTAAAATATTTACATTTCAATTACATGTTCCAATTGTTTCATCTAGTGCTAGATTAATCTGTAAAAATTGGAGAATGATTACAAGTTAAAGTTATTGAATATGTATCAGAATAAGTCCATTATGATTGATATACTTATTGTTATAGTGTGTGGGAACGATTTTTACACGAACTTTCAAATTTATCGTTGTGTGAATTGCCAAGGCTATATAGCTATGCATTTTCATCGTCCCTGACATTTGAGAATAATGATTTAAAAATAAGAACCACATTCATAACTGCATTAGATACCAAAATACAAAAAACACACACAAAAACTGTCTGATTTCCAATCAAATGATTTATTAACGTGGATATTTACGGCACCATACGGTTGAATTTAAATAACAACGTGTTGTGATCGCTCAAATTAACGAGAAAATAATCTACTCGAGATGATTTTTTGTTCGTGCGGATGCCCAGTAGCTCAAGAAATATATCTCGACGATAGGAATTGTTGCATTGCTCTCGCTCGCGGTTCGCGCGACTAAAGAGAAATATGTTTGGCATCTCTGCAGATACATGTAATTAGTTTTATGCTTTACTGTAATTTTGTAATAAACGTTGCACTTAATTACACAAATGGAATGGACAAGGCATGAAATATTTTATTGCAGGATCGTACTGACAACAAACAGACCATCTGACGCAAACATAAACGGAATACTCACATCATTTTAATATAATTATAAAATTTCTCTAGAGTAAACGTTTTCCTAGCAAAATATTTTATTTAAGTTGAAATTAAAAATATAAATTATTAATTTATAAATGTCTGAATCATTTCAATTTTCCAAGTATCCGATTCTGATTAATTGTAACTTCTAGTTTAGGATTTAATTATAATAATACAGATATTGCAGCAATTACTGGAAAGAACTGTATAACTACTTTGATAAGAAAAGTGTTATTAAATTTTAGATATAACAATTTTTTTTGCATTCACAACCTTGGAAACAACATTTGATGCACGCTGTTGACAACTAGAAACCTTTAATTCGCACACGTGTGATAAAATTTATATAAAAAATACTGGCATTTCCCGGATATTTTACAACAAAATCGTTTCAAAAATAACAAAATTTAGTTTATAAAACATCAAAACTCGCAAAAACCATCAATAACCACCAGTAATTTTAAGAATAATATGTGTATAAATAGTTTTTTTCAAATTATCAATTTCTTTAGTTACCGATGATTGCTTTGACTTTTTGCTGTAGAATTTCTAAGTTTAAAAGTAACTAATTCCTAGCAAAATAATTTTGCTTGTTACACAAAGTATTGTACAAACCTCTGGAGGTGACTCATGTAGGAAGATAGTCTTCCCGCACTTGGTATATAATAAAATAATTCAAGGTTGAGAAGATGATCATTATTTACCCAGCGACAAGATTGTATCCGGAGCGCGTTGGGCGTATTTTTTTTTATAGAATTGCAATTATAACTCTGAAAAACTATACAATTTAAGATAATAAATTAATATTACAATATACATTTAGCTGTTGGAGAATTTTACAATAAATAAATGCATGAATACATATTTCACAATGTCAAAGTAAAGCATACTCATGTAAAATTTGATAGAAAAAAATTTGTTATTCTTCAATCTGAACTGCCAACTCAAAATTAAGGGGCAATTTTATATTAATAGCTAATACTTTCTTTGCAATTTTAAATTCATAATTAATACTTTAATTGCGATTAATGAGTTAAATAAATTCAAAAACTTAAATTTCTTTGAAAATTATTACCCTAGGTCAATTATCATTACTGACTGTTGCTAAGGAAGCTAATCAATCATTGACCGATACTTAAGAAGCTGTATAGAATAGTACTTTGTGCAACAAGCATGAAAAGTTACTCATTTCCTACGAGTGTGAAAGTTTGTCGAATGCTGCACATCATACGAGTATGAAATGGACATTACATGCGAGTTGTACACTGTAATTTTTCTACGACCACGATATTATTTCCTATTTAATTTATATTTTATCAATAAATTTGTCCCGGTTTCACCATTCCATATTTGACAATTCTAAATAAGTATCCTAGCAATGGCACCTGTACTGAAATGAAATGACCTGTATTAAAATATTCAAAATACAAATTCATTTCGCATGATGCTTGCAATGTACCTCATATCCCTAGCAACAACAAACATACAATGAGTAGATTTCTAAGTTGTCATAGAAAACAATTTCACAACTCAAAACGAACTCAATGACATGTTGCTAGGATAGTAGTGATAAAATAACTATTACAAACTTTGAATATCGGAAATTCTCTCCATCTTTAAAATTTATAATAGACATCTTCCCGAGCTCAAGATGATCGAGAAAGTCTTGATTTCTTCTTCTATCCAGATCCTTAACGCACTAGCTAAATATTTCCTAAGTACAATAACAACATTTCTATTAAAATCTGTCATTTCCTTACTGAGCTAAGTAGAAACCAACACTATTCGCGAAGTGTGTAACATCCATATAATCGCGTAGCATCGGTCAATAAACAGCTAATGAACGACGTTCATTAAACGCGTTCTGCAGACCTCGTGGGAGTCATATTTTCCTATAGAAGACTCCAGAGGCTCTTTGTATTCCTCTGTGACAGATTCCACGCGGACAGTCATTTATCCACCACACGCCGCCGCCCGCGTATCGCATGATGTGCAAGAGATTACGCAAAGTGTATTAAGTCACGTTACCTCCAAAGGTGTGGCATAGTGGGGTGAGGTCTCCAAATGGAGAGGAATTTACATTATGAATATTATTCGTTTATGAATTTATATAATTGTGATTCACCCTGGAAACTTCAGGCTAAGTAATTTGATGACTTCTAACCTTCTTTTTAGGTGGAATTGGGGCAAGAGGTAGGTATACAAGTATGTCCATTCTTAAGCAATGATAATTGGTAACATTTGATTTGCAACACATTAAGCAATTTGTAAATGTAATATAACTCGAACATGATAACAAAATTCAAATTGCAATGAGTTGCAGCGTTCAGAAATACCCAATTATTAATTACGATTAACAATTAAAATTAAAAGTTGCGCTTCGGTGTATGATAATTGATAACCAATACAACCGCATACACTTATAAAATTAAGGCGTTAATTGTAAGCACTGATAAAAAAACTTGATAACTTCAAACTTTCCACTTACAATTAATGGCATGGAGATATCATGCTCTACCTTTTCTTTTATTAGATATATCAAACACCATATATTTATCTATCATAGGTAATATACCAAGAGCCAAAAATATTGAGTGTTATTTTTGACACGATTTGCTATTCCTATGCAGGAATTATGAGGAATCTTAAGAAATAAATTCATGGCTTGTATTATATTCGGTTAATTATTTCCTGAATTTTAATACAAATAAACAAACTATTTGTTTAAATGTCAAAGTTTTCAATATTAACAAACGAATGCCTACACCGATAAAAATGTTTTCTGAAACAAACAGATTCCGCTTAAATGAAGAGAAAAATTAAATTGAATAGTGCCAATTCGATTTCGTTTTCATTGGAAACTTTTGTAGGTTTAATAAATATTCTTATACGAGATTTAATTTAGTTTTGAAGAAACATATCAAAGTTTTCAACTGAGGCTCATTATGGGGACGAAGTAGTTTAAATAAGTGTAGTTTTAATTCAAAATAGTATAGTTTTTAATAATAACGTTTTGCTTAAAATTCATATTCATTATATATAAATAAAAATAAAATAAATATATCATCACGCCTTTTACCCACTATGGGTGTGGCACTCTGCTTACGCAGATCTCGGTAAGTGATATATTTTGTCGTATGAAATGCGGTTACCAGCCGTCAAGTCATAGCCCCCAAGGATGTTAGTGGAGGGGGAACCACAGGGGTAAATTTAAATTGGTAACTGTCGGCAGTGGGATTCGAACTGAGGATCTCACGATCCACAGTCCGACACGTTACCACGGAGCTATTTACCCCACATATATTCATTATATATTCATATATTCATTTTAATTCAATAATACCCAAAATTAATATTTTTTTCAATTGAACCTAATCATTTTGTAAGAAATACAATTTCCTTCAAAGAATGCATTCTAAAGAAAACTGAAAATTTTCTTGAATCATGAAGTTATTGTTATGTGTGTAGGATGTGATGCAGAGATTTTATTAAAATCTTATCGTTCTTGGTGGAAATAAAGTATGCTGATTTTTTTGTAATGTTATGAAGGAAATAATCAAAATGGAATATAGCTTGACAAGAATTTTATTTTAAACAGCGCCCCCTACCGGGTCTAATTAATTGTATCTAAGAACCATCCAGGTCATAAGTAAAAAAAAATCATCAAAATCGTTCAGGCCGTTTAGGAGAAAAATAATTACGAATACACGCACACCGGAATTTTATATATATAAAGATACTACTTTATTTATCACTTTATAATTAAATAATTAAAAAAATTTCTGATGGTTTCAACAATATTTCAAAAAATGTTACTTCGACTTGGCAATTCTAAGTATAATTTATATTTTCAATCGAGAATCGGTAGATTTAAGATGCTGCAACCGATTGCTAATTCTAAATGGTAATTTAAATTGATAATTAAGTCAATCTGAACGTGCTAAACTAGTTCTACCTACAGACGTAATATTGAGTTACATTGAGGAACAATTTTTGTAAGCCATTAATAGCAGTAATAACTTACAGTTACAGTTTTATCTCATTCATGTTATTTTCGTGCAATTTATTGCAGCCATATCGTACATCTGCCAGTATGCAATATATAAGTTGCAATATTGTTCGTTGTAATATATGCTTAAAAAGTCTGTATTTGATATTTAATATGTCACATATTTCACTTTTGAAAGCCTTCAAGGCTTTGTGATTCAATCTCAGGTTATTTCTAATTTTTCAGTATCACTAAGCTATTAAGGTAAAAGGAGTGTAGACGAATTTATTTACTTATATGCATTACTAGAGAATGTGTCAGATAATATGTTATGTTCTTTCTAAAGTATGCGATTTAATCTAAGTAATGATTGTGTAGCAAAAATTATATCAAATTAGTCCTGCATTGCAATTTGCAATCATATAAATATAAATTGAATGAAGTTTAATAATCTCAAATTGGCAATAATAATGATGGTAATTTCGGACACACCTTGTATAATATGGAGTGCGTGCATGGCTAGACTAACATTAGTGTTATGGTAATTTCAATTTCATTGGTTTTAGTATAATCTACGAGTGAAACATTTGTTAGCTACTTCCATTAAATTACAAGTTATCTAGTCGGCTGTGTACTCTGATTAACTAATTAACTAATTTTGAGTTAAACAGTAGGAAAATCTGGTAATGGATTGTGTTGTTGATATTAATAAGATAAAAGAACTAATTTTGTATTTTGTTTGTTGCAGATTAAATGACTTCAAAATTGGTAAGTTTTTTCGCAATTTTAATGGGTCCTTTATTAGAGTCACTAAATGAAAACTAAGTCATTCATATTATGACTATATTCAAAAACATCGTACTAGATAATAGAAGTTTAAAAATATAATTTAATTATTAAAATATTTCAGTTTTAAAATCCGTTATAATTCTAAATTCTAATTTTTTGTACTTCTCTTCTTATTATTGAGCTGTCAGATTGTGGAAGTGTCAAAATGATTGGCAACTTATTTGAAGATTTTTGTTTTGCTTTATAAACATTATAAATATTATTTATTTTTAACTAATAAATATTACTTAAGGTCGACTCAACGAAACTAAAGACATTTTGAATGGTTTAAATTAGCAAAATTTATCATTGGTAATAAAATATTTAACTTACAGTTGATTCATGTTTCGTTCTGAAATAAATGGAATTCATGTATATTTTAATTACTTACCACTAAAAGTTATTACCGTTACATTTAAATAATTTTCTAAACAATAAAATAGAACATTTATGTGACTACAATTATTTACAAATCCTACTGTTTGAGTGTTAACAATAACTTTATAATGACACAACATTTGTAAAAATCATAGAAGCTTAATGAATAACTTTTGGTAAAGGTTATTAAGCCGAAAAATTGTTGAAGAAATGTAATTATCTAGTGTTCAATTCCTTTTTATAAACTTAACTTCATTATATATTATGACTTCATTATAAATATATTTTGTAATTTAAATTAGACCTGAAGATAGCTGTAATTATAGCCGAAACGTCGTCAACGACCATATAAGTTGAAATAAATTTATTTAAAGCCATGTTATCCAATAACACATAGTGAATTATTTACTATTTTCTTCTTAATGAATAACAATTAAGACTTTTTAAAAGTTTAGATAGTTTTTAAAATAAAATATAAAAAATGGCGAAAGATCCAATTGCTACCTGTGCTTGTATTTTCTTCTTATAATTAAAATGAATTTTGAAAAAAAATAAAAATTTATCTTATAAATTTATCGGAGTGGAATCGACGCATAAGGCAATAAATTTTCAATCTGAACTGAAAATGAACAGCATCAGGCTGCAGGCTCCATATAAGTACATCGGTAAAGGTACCGACCGCTCTATAGCATTCGTGTTCAGAGCTCACTGTTAATTATTATGTTAATTAATATCCCTGTGTCACTGTGGTACCTTTAAAGATCAATGCAATCAAGCCTCCATACACAAACTGGATTTTCTAATTAAAAATCTTTTTATACTGACACATCGAATTAATTTCGGATATCGATAACCTGTCAGACGACTCGGACTTGATTTCGATTCCAAAAGGATCAATTTGCTTCGCTTGATTAAATGATAAATAAAACAATTAATATCGATATTGATACGTAGAGAATTATCACCAGCAAATGCACGACGCAACATTGAAACTAATTTTAATATTTAGTTCATTTAAAATTCAAACACAACGTATTGATTATCATATTAATGCAACTTTATTTACATTACTTTCGTATGCACAATTTGCTATATTTATTTTTTATACTAATTGACAAATTTTATTGCTTTCGCGCAAATGTTAATGGTGTAAGATGCATTATGCATTTCAATAAATTATTGATATACTTATTCCTACTTTTAGTAAGAAATAAATTTATTTCAATTTTTATTACACAAAGGAATAAAAAAAAATACATTAATCCGTTTTAACCATTTTTTCATTGACATTTGTGTGAATGGATGGATGTGTGTCCGCATGTTCAATAACTCACGAACAAGAAAATATAGAGTAACGAAACTTCACAATTATGTTTCATGGTAATGTAAAGAACTGATTGATTTTGTTCATAATTGTAAAACCGGAAGAAGAAGCTTACATGACACTCAGATCTCAAAACAATAATTTCAATTTATTTCGAATATGAATTCAATTATGATAAAAGTTTCAAATAATAGATGTTACTAATAAAAACGTTATTTGTAATTTAACAGTGTCAGAAAGAAGACGAACTCAAATGTCAAAATTTTATTTTAAACAATCATTAATTATTAATTCCAAATAAAATCTTTTGCCCGATATAGTACGCTTAAATATTCTTCGAACTGCGATTTTAGCATCAATTTACGAATTATGAAAAGTCGGATAAAAATAAATTACCTACAAAACGTCAGTGTGAAGTGTGTCAGATTAACAAGAATCAATCCCAAACAAAAATAAATCCTGCCATGAAAGCAATCTCCAGAAAAAATCCGAACCATTAGGAATCATAACAGTCAGTCGGAACCAAGATAATGCGTCACTTCCGGTTATTCCGCCCAGTTTAATTGACTATTTAACCGTTAAGCACGAGAAGGATGGCGCTGGTTACGCAACGAGGATGAGTGACAAGGATGAGGAGATATTTCAGAGTTAACGCACGTGCAAATGAACGGATGCACTAAGAATTACGTCGTGATACCGTGAGCCTCATCGTAAATACATCGATAAATCTGTACGTACTAAGCACATGTAGCTAAGTTTCAAGAAATAGAAACACGATTAAATTATTTTGCAATAATTCTTCTAATGTAGTAGAATGAATAATTAATTAGTTTTTGTTCATTTTAACATCAATTTCATCAAAAGAATAAATTGGCATTGGTGATCCATTTGATTGACACTTACTGTATGATTTGCTGATTTGTTCATTCTTTCCTTAAGGAAAATATAATGTTTCTCAGGAAAACAAATTACTAATAACTATTTTTAAAGAAGGAAACTATGAATAATGTACATAAAAGCGACACTGAATGTCATGGGTAGGACAAATAAATATTTGTTTGCATAGACAAAATATCGTTATATATACAGGGTGTAGAATTGAAATTTGGAACCTAGGGATTTTAATGTTATTTTTTTGATATTGCTGTAAATTTTTACCTATTCGCTTCAGAGCAAAATACAAAAGTTGTTAATAATTTAAAAATGTATGCAATAAGGCCCATTTGGTTACTTAAATATTAGTATTTCATGATATATCAATTTAATTAAAATTAATATTTATTATCCAACACCTCTCAATAAATGCTCTATAACTATGGCGATTTTAAACAAGCAAAGTAACAGATTATCCACTAGTGGGTATAATTTTGAGGAAAGCCACTAGTAAGTATTTTTTTATTTATAACAATAATAATAACACACAACACCTGGTAACTACTTCGATTGACATTTTAATTTAAAAATTTAAAGCAATTGTCACTGTCAAATAATATTTCTTTAATAAATTTTTCATTTATTAAGAAGTGTTGGATAAAACGTTATACTTCACACGTGGACAAAGTGGAATTACCCACTCGATAAAATTATCACACCAGCCTTCGGCTTCGTGAGCTAAATTTTCTCTACTGGGTAATTCCGTACTTTGCCCACTTGTAAAGTAAATAACTATTAGAGAAATTGTAACGGCCATGGAAAATTAAACAAAAATGAAATATATTTGACATTCCAGAAAACAGATTTAGATTTATTTATTACAGTATAGTATTATTTTTTGAGGAAATTTCATAGAAGATTGTAAGGGTATAATGGGAAATTTTAGAATTCATAATTTTTCATTTTTCTGTTAAATAAATAAATAAATATTATCCAACACCTCTTAATAAATGCTCTATAACTATAGCGATTTTAAACACGGAGTAACAGATTACCCATTAGTCACTAGTGAGTATTTTTTTATTTATGACAATAATAATAACACACAACACCTTGGTAACCACTTCGATTGACATTTTAATTTAAAAATTTAAAGCATATGTCACTGTCAAATAATATTTCTTTTATAAATTTTGAATTTATTAAAAGATGTTGGATAAAACGTTATACTTCAACCGCGGGCCTTCGGCTTCGTGTGCTAAAATTTCTCTCGTGGGTAATTCCTTACTTTGCCCACTTGTAAAGTAAATAACTATTAACTTACTTGTGAAATGTCAGACAATTTTTGTTTTTGTCTAATTGTCCATGCCCAGGTTACAATTTTTCTAATAAATATTAATTTTAATTTGACTAATATATCGTGAAATACTAACAATTAGGTAACTAAATAGAACTTATTGTATTCATTTTTTAATTCTAAACAAGTTTTTTATTTACACTTTTGCTGTAAAGTGAATAGGTAAAAATTTACAGCAATATAAGAAAAAAGCATTGAAAACCCTTTATTCCATATTTTGATTCTACACCCAGTATATAAAATTCCGGTGTGCGTGAGTTGGTAATTTTTCTCTAACTAAATGGCTTGACCGATTTTGATGATGATTTATGCATTTGACCATCTAGGTGACCCAATGTCAAATGTCTGCCTGTTTTATAATATTTTATTATAATATTCGGAAACAGAATATAAAGTATTTCAATGTATAAAACTAAATTAATACATATTAAAAAATAATTAATGTTACCACCAGACAAACCAGATAAATGTGTAATATAAATTGTAACTTATGTGTGAAAGAATTTGTTGGGAGCAAAATGGCGAGTGATATATTTCCTGATGACGTAATTTTCGACGAAAGTGCGGTTAACCTATTTATTTAAAACTAGTTCTATTGTAAGAATTTCTATGAATAATGAAATAAGTATTTGCCTTTGTGTTCAAAATTGTTTAAAAGAAGTAAAATGAATTCCGATAAAACTAAGCAATAGGAAACAATGCGGTTAACTTTATCGTACTCTACTTTGACTAAAACGGAAACCTCTGTGGTATAACCTTTGTTAATAATCACGCTATCGATAGCAAACACATCACCATATACATACAAAAATAAAGTACGTATTTCATAACGAAATACAGCCATTTTAAGAGTGGCATTCTGCTTCTTGTTCATCAAGTCACGGTCTCAAAGATGTTAGTAAAGGAGTGGTAAAGTTAAAATGGTAACAGATTCGAACAGAGATTTTTAATTCACAGTCCGATGCATTACAACGGAGCTATTTATTCCTTACGATTATACGAAAATGTTTGAAATCAACACTGAAATAAATGATTTTGAGTAGGACAGTCCTTAACAAACCAATCATCATCATCAATAACCCATATTACGATTACGAGTTCTTGTAGACAAATTAAACATGGGGTCCTTCACTAAAGATTATAACTACAACCAAAGAAATCGTACTAGATATAATAGCAGTTTAAAAAATATTATAAATTACTAAGATATTTGAGTAATACTAACCATAAAAGTAAATGTGTGTAATTTAACAAACATATTTTCCTATTCCACATGCACAAAGTCGATTTTGTGACAATGTTTTTCTCAAAATCAATGTTGCATAATTGAATTTTGTACATCTGTTTTTGGGGAATTTATTATTTGTAAAATTGTCAGCCTGTAAAACTTGGAACTGTCTTTGCTCACGTAAAATTATTGCAATTAGTTTTTTATTGAAGTAATAACTAATAACACAAATTGTCAAACTGTAAAGCATTTTGTTTTATTAATATTACAAGGAAAGGTACTTATTTATTTTAATTGACTTTGTGTGACGTGAAATAGGAAAAAAACACGTGTTACAATGCCTAGTAATACTGGTATTACAAAAAATGCCAACGCTAGTTTTACAATATACTATTTACGAGAATTTCGCAAAAAGACATCGGAAAATTAATTCCACTTTGGTACACTAAAAACAAAAGTATTTTTCTACTGAATGAGTAAATGTAGTGATGGTATATTTTATGTTTTATTGATAAAAAAGTTTGTTGAGATCATTTGAATTATTCAGATTAGAAATCAAAAAGCATTTCTAACTAGCAATAAACAAACAATTTAGCTGACAGGGCAGGCGTTAGATCAGATCGAAACGGCGTCATTATTTAATTGAGCACATTCGCACGCGCGCATGGGCGTGCTTGGGTGCGGTGCCCTAGAGACGACCTGGCTGTCAGAGGAGAAATGACAATGAGATTATATATTTCACCTCACACGTTCGCTCGCATAAGCATTATTAAATTTTAATAAATAGATTTAATAATACGTTCGGCGCGCCACACTGCGGCTTGATAGAATTCATGTTATCTTTGTTGACGCGTGTGAAGTAATTGGCTATTTTTAACCGGTATTTTGTACTGCGAGGACTAAATTTATGCCTAATTGCTCTGAAAATTGTTTTGGATGGATTCATAGCACGATTTTTTTTACCTTCTTACATTGTTCAGTTCCATCTACTCATATGTCTTTTTATTTACTAGCAAATATTGCAGACGGAAAAACAGTTATATACCCTTTAATGAAAATTATAAATTACTTATATTTACATATTAACTATATATTATACACAGTAAAAAATGTGATTTTCTTATTTTGTGGTTGTTAAGTAATTAACAACTATATTGTGTTAAATTAACAATTTGAACTAAAATAACAATTTTTTAAATTAAAATTTGTCAATTCTGAATTTTTAACAAGAAAAATTGTTGTTTTTATTTATTTGCTACATTTATAAAGTTTAACAAATAGACTCGTCAACAATAACAAGTAAATTTAGCCAACTTATCAATTTGAAATTGTTAAAGAAAGTTTGTATCCTTTGTACCAATTTTATTTGTTATAATAATTATGATTTATTGTTCTGCCTTAAAATAATTACTAAAATATTTAGTCAAAAACACACAAAAATATATGTTAATAATTCCTATATACACAAATATATTTAGTCACGAAATACACAAATATAATTTTTTACTTGCAAACAAATTTGAAACTTGTTAAATTAACAAAAATTAATGGTGGCGATAATGTATATGGGAGATAAGAAAAGCTAAGGAGATTCATACTAATCTAATTCTAATTTAATTTTGTGCTGATTTTTTGACGATTCTTAAAACCAATCAAATCCTTCATTGTGTATCGCGTATCTGTATTTTATTCAATCCTGTCATTATTATACTGAGAATAAAGCTCAAGTGATTATTCCCGAAAATAATCTCTATAGCCTTTGGTTTTAGTTGACAAATGTCAGTTTTCAGATAGTTATTGTCAACACAAGTAAAAATTGAGCAAAAAAGATATATTTAGTGGGTGCCTGATGATGAAATCAAAAATTAATCTAATTAAATATAACTGGAGAGTTCGATAAATTAGAAAACAATTCCCCAGTATCTTTCTCAAACTTGTTGCCTTATGGTAATAGCCACTCCAACTCTACGGGCTTTCGTGGGCTATTGCCTGGCAACAAGTTTTCGAAAGATCTGTCAAATTATTTCCAATTCATTCTCACTCTCTTGTTATTATTGAAAAAAATTCTCCAGTATCTTTCTCAAACTATTATTAATTTATTCTCACTCTCTTGTTTCTAAAATAATAAGTACAAGCAGATAATATCTTTTGCAAATGATATTTTAAATTAAATAATAAAAAGTCTTACATCCAAGTACTTCGGACTTTGGAATGTGAAATGATAAATTTCAAAGTTGATTTGGAAATTCCGTGGAATACACATAAATACAATTTGTGGTAATGTGTAAAATGCGTTTGAGAGAATTAAGCCGCCCTAGTCTGTCAGAAAGTAACAAATCTCTCTCGGTAAAAGGTATTCATTTTTCGCGTATAATTTTTGACGTGCGTCTCGGTGTATCGCATATGTGAACCATTTTCCATATTTACGAAGCGACATAATGAGTGAAATGTCACCGCAAAAGTGAGAAAATACACAGCAGAGCCCGAATTTACATATGGAAACATGGAGTTCGCATTACCGGGCCATGTAGTCGCGTGTTTCGAATTCTGTCACTTGTAACATATGAGAAATTCTACCGCGGATGCATTAATATTCATAGATTTAGGAAATGGCTTATGGTTATCTCTAATCCCTTTGCTTGATGTATTTGCTTTATCGTACTGTTTCCCTTCATTCTTTCTGCGAAATTCCCGTAAAATATATTTGTTAAATTACACACATTTACTTTTATGACATTTTACCAGTATTATCTGCAAAAACGAGCTTTTACTAAAGCATCGGATTGTAGAATTGAGAGCTTGGATTGAAATTCACAACGGGAAGCTTTCAACAGATAAAGTTTAAATACGAGAATTAAAAATAATTACAATTATTGAAATAAAGTAAAAGCATTATCATCATTAAAATAGATATGGTGGTCAACAAGATGCACATCATGCTATAACGCCAAGGTAATGCTTTTATAAGTCCACGTTTTAATCCCAGTCAAAGGCAAAAATTCAAGAGGCCTAAAACATTTTTTTAAATTAATTAACGTACGGTAAATATATGTAGTTCTGTTACATTATTAAAATATTCAAATCGTAATTGGGTATCATTTTTTATAGATCAATCTTTCACTTTTAATGTTCGTTGCTCAACTAATTGAAAATTGAATAATAACGTTAGTTTTTATTAATCAAATTTACATTTATAAAAAAAGACTCCATGTTCTTATTTGTCATGGTGCATTTCGTTAATAGGAGAACCTCATGTGAAAAATTGAATGCCGGATAGTAAATTTGATTCTGTGTTTTTCTACCAGAGTATGATTATTGAATAATGCTTGTGTTAATTATAAAATATCAGTTAAATTAACCATATCAAATGTATAATTAAACATGTCTATCGCTTCAACGTCTTAACTAGGAGCAGTGTGTATTATTATATCAATATTAAGTCACGAATTAATTTGGTTTTATGAAGAAAACTAATTTAAAATTAAATATTTATTACTATTAGTATTCATTTTTAACTTTGTTATATAAATAATAATGAGTATTCTAATATGATGTAATTCTTTTATCTATAAGGATAGCGCTATCAATACTGATTCTAGTGAAAAATAAAATGTCAAATGATTAAACTAACCAATTTTAAAATGTTTATTATATTTTTGTATAATATTAATATATTTACATAAATATCTTTATTTACGTTACTGTCAAAATAAATGTTCATTTCCAAAACTTATTAATATATTTAAAATTTTCTGTCGAATACAATGATGATAAAGCGGATAACGAACATTCAAATTTTCCAAATCCGTAGAATTAGCATTAACGTAGGTTTACATATAACATTAAATGTAAACGTAAAACGTAATATCTTTATATCCACTTTAATGAGAATTATAAATGACTTGTATTTCCATATTTGAACAAACTCTTCCTTCAGAGATGAGGAACAAATTTTCTTTCTACACATTCGTAATAGGTGATGTTGTGTTGAATCAAGTGCTCATTGATTTTACATTAGATGATATGCAGATTTCTCTCTCGCATTTCAGTCTATCTCACTCTGAAAAGCAGAATACACGGATTCCACAAGCGCCGGATGTTTATTTTCAAACGGGGATATTTAAAAATAATTCAGTCTACATAATTTTGCGTTTGAATAATCGAAAGTGAATCGAAGGATTTCAATGCATAAAACAACAAATACATTCAAATTAAATAAATCAATATTCACGGTATTTACTCATTTTGTATTTGACACTCTGCTTTCGCAGATCTGGGCAAATGGTGAAAGTAATATATTTTATTTTCGACTATATTATAATCACTTGCTTATAATATTATTTAAGATCCATAAAGTAGCGCTTTGTGGACTAGTCTGATAAAGTAGAAATAATATACAACAAACAACTTAGTAACCAAACAACAGTAATTAAGAACACTTCATAACAATTTTTTTTTCATATCAACGTCATGTATCAAGCATAATTGTTATTCTAATCTAAGAAAAATAATCTGCTATGCAGTCAAACATAAAATATTGTATGTAATATGTACATAATAGAGTTTTATTGAATCGGCCCTTTATGAGACTCACTTCGCGCCTAAACTATCTCGTCTGTAAAACCCTTTTTATATTATAGTGTATTATTCAATGAGCATGTAATGTACTCATTCGAATGAGTAATAGCCAATACGTGCGAGTAGAATACTGTACTTTATCCACAACATTTCGCGTTTAGAAGACATAATTGTTTTGAAATTATAAGATATGAATAATTTTTTTATGACAAAAAAAATTTTTTCTTCAAACGTCATAAAAGTACGTTGTTATGTATTTGTTTTCAACAATCAGAAGTTCAATATTGTCGCCGCCGGCGTAAAAGTGTATCCTTGGCAACACATTTACGCCGGCGGCGGACAAAGTAAAATATTATGAAAAATAGTTAGATTGTAATTCAATAATTTGACAGTTAAAAATGAAAAAAATAAACAAAAATAACAAAACAGCATATTCTACGGCAACTTGAAATGCTAGATAAGACAGAATATTTTTTGAAGTTTTGAGCATTTTATAATATTTATAATTTTATTTTCTATGTTTGAAGAAAAAATAGCATGTGTTATTCGGAGTAAATGTGTCTTTGGGTGCTTCGCATGTAATTTTTCGACTCGCTTCGCTCGTCGTTCAAACTTACATGCTCAGCACCCAAAGTATCACATTTACTCCTAATAACACAATAAACTATTTTTTTTTGCTTATTAACATAGAAAAATGTAGGAATCGTTGTTGTACCAACCATCGCTAGGCTAAAAAATTTTGAAGTGATTTGACATTTAGCAGAAAAATTTTAAAACCGATTATTCAGCTACAGTTTAATCTTAAAAAGAAAATAAAAGTATAAAAAATGACAAAACTCCAGTCTTTGGGTATTTATGTGAAAAAAATTACTTAAAAGTCATTTTGATTTTACTTTTTTAACATGTAAGGTTTGAATTTGACATAGCGAATGAATAATATTATTTCATCGAACTGTCAATATTATTTCATTAGCAACAGTAACATAGGTCATTAATTGAGAAAAAAACGGTTGAATTATAGATATATTATTAGACAGTTGTAGATAAATATCTATTTTCATTTGTTATTTTACCGAAATGATTAAAGATAAAGATTAACAACGGAATAACTATCTTAACAACTATCACGGGCTCTACTATTATAAATAAAACAAACACATTATTCAAATTACAAAAATTAAATCTTAATAATTTATTTTATTTGGAATGAGAAAGGGGAAAATATTATTTGCAACTGATGTAGGTATTTTTGACCAGTCTCGAGCTTATTACTAGTTGACTAGTAAATAATGCCTACATCTTTTATAGTAGCATAAGTATACATTGCTTATATTTTAAATAAATACAAGGTAAACTCATTCAGAGCATTTAAATATTTTTCTAAATGCAAGAATGGATTTCGTGATTCTTATTAGGTATATTTAAATTGATGATACGGGTACCTTCTGTAAAATGTTGGGTACGTCAATGAGGCAAGTTCGTCGCTAAACGTTCCTGTTTGACAACTATTACATGCGAACTGCGAACGTATCTGCTAATGATAACAACGATTACCAAGTATAAAAACGCTCGTTTCACATACTACCCTCGCCCTGTGATCGATCGACCAAGTATCGAGGTTTCCTCTGCTGCAAATGATCCAAGTTTGCCCTCGAAACTCAATTTATAATGCGTCTTTACACCATCATTACACGACACTTACAATCACAAATCATTCCTCCAATTTGTTAACTTCGAATTCAACTTTGCAGAATTTGTTTACAATAAATTTACTTGCGATGTCCAAAACAAAATGAAATATGTTTGTAAGAGTTTTTTTGACTTTAATAGTCGATTTTTAGGCTCCGTGCGTTTAATAAATTTGTGTCGCACGATCAGCACACACGATAAGGAATATAAAAAAATTCACAGAAACCTGATATGATTTATGGAAGATGTAGAAAGAGATAGGGCTCAGTGAAGCCTACACCGCGCTGGTTTTGTTTTATCTTTAGTAGGTAAAACGCGCGGCCCGTAAACAAAATAGTAAAAATTTCAACATGGTACGCACCACGCCTGTTACTCACATTATCGTGACATGGACCCTGTGCTTGTGTAGACGGTACAGAGTGCCATAACTATACGAGTATTTGTTTTTCTGTACGCTTGTTCACAGGGGCGGCTTCTACATATTTTAATCCTTGATGTAAACTGGGTAGACCACCACGTAGATCCCACAAGCTTGAAGCATGTAAAATAAAAGTATGATTGAAAATAAGTTACGAACTAACTTAATGAAAAGAAATCAAATCTCTACGTCGTAAAATATAAACATAAATCTTAGGTATACCTAAATTAGGATTCAGTTTTGAACAGTGGTTGAGAATGAATTCATATTTTATTTGTTTATTTAAAAATGTCGTTCATAATATGGGAATGAAAATAATAATAATCGCAAATAATATTATCAGCGAATATCCCTCGACCATTGAAAGAACGTTGCTTGGTAACCGTCAGACACCGAAGGCGGAGGGCTGTTGCTTTTAAGCAACGTTCTAGAAGTTTTCGCACTTGGGATATTGTAGCTGAAATTCTTTTGGTTAAAAAATATCCAATCGAATCCCTGTATTTCTGATCACCTGTGCAAAAGTAACTAATCAGGTTACAATTAAACTGATAATTTCCCGGGAAATTATCGCTTGTAAGTGGTCTAAGTAACAATTGTTGACAGTTAATCCATTATTTGGTTTGTTTATTTCAAAATGTCATTATTACAGTATGTGAATAAAAATAATAATTTCTCACAGAATATCGCTAACCATTGATCAAGAACGTTGCTTGAAGGTAACTGTGATCAAATTATTTCGTAATTACCAATGGCCTAGGAATATTACAACTGATAAAATATTGATAAAATCCCAGCACCATATCCTAGGCAATCGTTTGATATATTGAATATTTTGAAACTTAGTTTATTTATTTTTATTTAAAATCAGGAGATAGTCAACCAATTATAACACTAGCCATAAATTTATTTGGTAAAATTCCTCATAATTCCTGTGTAGAAACTAAATAGTGTCAAAAATGATATATTTTACTTAAACCCCTCCAGCTCTTCTTGGTCTCGGAATATTACCTATGATAAAATCATTTATTGTATATAATGATGTGCGTGAATTTCTGAAAAGCTGTAGTCCGAGCCTGTCCCGTATTTGTGAATAAATGGTGTACAACTCAAGTGTCAACATTGAAACGTATATGCAGGGCAAAATACAAAAGCACTTTTACAGTAACGCTACATAAATTTCAGCAGCGATTAATTAAAAAAACAAAACCCACAGAACACCACTACCACTAGATCTCGTACAACGCTATTACCACGATACACACAAAGTTCGTATCGTAAGCCGTGGCCGATGTGAAAATCCCTTGCCGTGTTTTTGTTACATTTGAAATTTATTTACTCCAAACATATTTATTATCACGGCGATTCCGTGCGTGTGATTTTTATCAAAACCGCCACATACCTCTATTTCCTTTCGACATTAATTTGCCGGGCTCAATTAGCGTGTTTTTTATGTGTATTTATCGTACAACGTTCACGTAACTTAATGTTCCGTATCGTTTATAAAAAACCAGTGACTCGAAAGCACTAATGTTGCAATGCTTGTATCCGCCAGAGAGCGCAACAATTACTCCTCTTTACTACAATCGTCAAACGCCTGAAATTTGAAAGTAATTACGGACGTTTTCGTCTCTTAATAAACGTAAATGATGGTTTTGTTAATTGTTCGTAAATTGATGTCTTCCTTTTAAACAAATTTGGAAACAAATGCTGTACACAACATTCTAACACCTAAACTTCTCTTCCGGTTGTTAGAAACAATTACGAGCAAAAAATAATTCGGTGTAACTAAAACTTTATTTTTTGGGTCTTCACTAGTGATATTTTCTCGTTTTTTGTCGGAAAGGTGTGAAAGACTGCTCGTTCAGGATGGGTGACTATCTTAACGACCAGCTGGAAAGAAAGAAAATATAATTCATGAGACATATAACAGGATGCTATAATCAGAAATGTCTCAATTAGGCTAACGATTATCGAACAATTAGAATATTCTAGCATGCATACCAGCTGATTTATCTATATGAGAAAAGCATTTCAGAATAATGAATAATTACATTATCTCGTCACAAATAGAACCGCAGGGATTCAAACCCATGTTCTCATACCTACAGTTCTCAATCTGGAATTGAAGATTTCGATTAAGTATTCGTATGAATAATTCATATTTAACTATTTTCAATAAAATTTTAAAAGAGGATTTATTTATTTATTCAAATACTATAATTGAAATTATTCATAAGCTACACATTTCTATAATTCACTCTTTTTTCGTAAATCAAATTTAGAGTAATTTCGTTTTCAAAATTGTTGAAGTTAGATGAAGTCATCACCATGAAAACAAAACTAATTCCTAAGTTAACATAATTTGACACTCATCAATGTTATTATAAAATTATATAATTAATAATTATGAATCATTATATTATCGTAATAGGAACAAAATAAATAAAATATGAATTTTATAATTCTAATATCAAACTATATACTTCAACATATTTAATGAAGCAGTATAGGTAGAATACATTTGATCTTATCTATGATTGGAGGACATGACATCAAAATGAAGACAAGTACATATTATGTACCTGAGAAGACAATTTGCAAGATTACGGTAGCATTAAAGCAGTAAATTACTATAATACCAATAATTTGCTATATGCTTCAAAATATAATAACTACTACTTTCCTCAAAAAGGTAACTTTTTGTGTCGTATACCAAGAGTCTTGGATTCGAATTTCATGTTAAAATTATTATTCATTTCTATTCAGTGAGATATACTAGTCTTAGGTAAATAAAAAAAAAGATTTAGAGTAAATCTTAAATAAGATAAACTGTAATTAATTGTAGAATTAAAATATCACTTTGCGAGTGTGGGATATGCCATTTTGTTACCTGTTGTAGACTATACTTTCTATAACACTGTTTTGGAAACTACACATTCTACAACTAAAAACTTGGAACAACTATCATTCCATGGTATGGAATAATTTCGACGAATCAGAGCCGCATATTAGCGCGTATATGAAGTATCTTGATTCAGTTACTACAGTTACTTCTGTTTGTTTTAATTTTATTTATTTGAGTTTGACATTTTCAACAGTTTTATATTTGTATTTTTGTATAAATTTCAAAATATTGTTATAGAAAGTATAGTCTACAACATGTAACGGAATATCCCATACCGGCAAATCGTAGCCCTCGCCTTCGGTTCGGACTACAAACTTATAGCTCGCGAGGAATATTGTCCATTCCATTACTTGTTGTAGAATATACTATTCTATAACAAGATTTTGGAAATTATACTTCAGCAGAAAATACAAAACTGTTGAAAATGTCAAACTCAAATAAATAAAATTAAAACAAAGAGACGTAACCATAGCAACCGAACCAAGATACTTCATATATCGCGCAAATATGCATCTCTGATTCGTCGAATTTATTCCAAACACGGCGTATGGAATGATAGTTATTCCAATACAATTTTTAGTTGTGGAATGCGTAGTTACCAAAACAGTGTTATAGAAAACTGTAATTTTATAATTTTTACCTGCAGCTATTCATCAAGAGAAAATGGTAGATTATTTGAAGGCATATCAGAGTTTCTGGCCATATTTTAGTAAATAAATGAGATAAAGTTAATTTCATTGGAATCAAAAAGGTTTAGACTTAGAGTAATATTACCTATAGTTTTCATTTGATACATGTTTTGTTGTCATCAGATTCAAAAACAGTGTTCCTGGTAGCAGCCAACACCTTTGAGCCAAATGAAATCTTTCTCTGTTATTTTTCCTGAAAATATTCTTAAAAATAATAGAATTTAAGATATAAAGTTAATCTAAAAGTCTTAATTAGGCCAAATGATATGAATCTGGATTCGTATAATCAAATATTGTTTTACTTATATGATGAGTTCTTTGAATATTTAAGATTATTTAACTTATTTTGCATTCGACTGTACATAAAGTGGTAAAAATACCTGCGGAGGGTGTGAGGGGGCGAGCAGGTGGCGTGTTCACAACCATTTTACACTCTCGATAGCAAGCAGATAATCCCGCGTCCCTTGGACCGTGCATTCATGATACGAACTCATAAACACAGCGTGTACATAGGCGAAATGGAGTCACCTATAATTTTCACTATCAGATAAATGCGCGGTTTCCGTTTTTACACGTGATTCGAAAACTGGCCAACAATTAATTACATTTTTGGACCGTGTACGAGCTTCATTATTGATGCACCACTGCTCCTGAAATTAAAACAAATAAACTTTACTACGTTTTGAAAACACTCACTCTATGAAACATTATTTCTAAACGTAGTGAGTATCAGTCTTTGATGCAAACTGAATAAAAGAAAAGTTTTGCATTCATTAAAACTGATTACAAAATGTGTACTAGTTTCGCATTTCTAATTATAATTCTGTGGCAAAATTACAATATTGCTACGATGAATTAAATATGAGCTCATGAAATATTTAGATCTTAATCATCGTATAGGCTAATCGCAATCATCGATTGTTCAATTAATCAAGCAAATGATATACGACATTAAACGTCGTGGTTATATTCGCATAATCAGCCACAGTAATTAATAATAACAACAATATGCGTATCATCTAAACATCTAAAGCAATAGGTACCTCCTAATTAATAATTAATTTTCTGAGTCATCAATAACACGTATTTATAAAGTTATTAAAAATTCCAATGCGATACAAAGTTCAGCAGCGACAGCATGTTCTTGTATATTTAACATACGATGATGTGATATGAACATGCATGCATATCATTTGCTTAATGGGCCTAGCGCAAAGAACATGACTCTATATTTGTCTCTCAAACTTGTAGAATCAATGTTACATGACTATTGCTTTGTAAATTCTATAGTCATACTCGTAAAATATTTTCAGATATTTTTTGACATCACGTGGGTGGGCAATCAATAAAAATAAATCGCGTAAAAAGATTAACTCAACATTCAATAAAACATGCTTTCCTATTGCTGGACGCTCGATTCTACCAGCGCTCTCTAAACGGTGGTACTTCTTTTTCTCTGCATACATTGTTTTTGACTTTGTTATTGGAAACGCAGATTTCATTCAATTTGTATATAATTGTAATCAGTACATTATTGTAATCAGTACATTGTTGTAATCAGTATATTATTGTAATCAACAGTACAGAGTATGAATGTGAAAATTACTGATTTATAAATAAATGGAAAAACTTTATTTTGCTAGAAATGTGAAGTAGGGCAACATTTATAACTTTAATATGAATTTTTCGCTGGATACCGCATTTGTTTCGCACATTTTATCTTCTCAATCTTGATAATCTTCTGCAATATACATTACAATGAAGTTAAGTATTTCTAAGTATTTTGAAATTAATTAATAACAATAGTAGATATTTTAAGAGTATTCCTATGTAAGTATTACAATTGTTTAAGCCGTATTATTTACATAAGATGTAAAAATGAAAGGTACATAGTATTTGTAGATTATAGGTTAAGATTGAATTTTCTCCAAAAAAAAACCTATAAAAACGCATTAGGCTTTATAAGGTATACAAAATGAATTTGATATGTACCTTTCGCGAATTGTGATCAACGCCATCTCTTGATTATTTGGAAACTCATCACACTTATAATGCGATACATGTTAGTCTAATGTTTAAATGGACGTATAATTTTTTTTTCAATAGTATTGTTAAATGTGTAGTAATTTTATAAATTTTTAAAACTTGTTTTGTAATATTTTTGTTCTTCTATGGTATTTTCGTGTTTTAAATATTGGTTGTTTTTTTTTTTCTAAATTCTTCAACGTATTATTTATTATCCATTCAAAATTCTAATCAATTATTTATAACAAACTTGCAATATGTAAATGAATACTATATGTCAAATATGTATTAAGTGTAATTGTTAAATATTCAAATTTAGATTTATATGTATGTATATTACATCGATATTTTTTATTATTATTATAAAAGTAAAAAATATGTTATGTCCATAAGGTGATTATTCCATTCAAAGTCACTTCTTTCTTCCAAGTGTTCGTAAATTTAAGAAAAATTTTATAAACTGCATGCGCAAAATATTAATAAAAGTAGTACTGAAGTGTAATGGAAAATTCCCTGAGATTGTAGCTCGTGTTAACCTTAAATGAGAAGTGGCGTGTACGCCGTTGCCAGGTGATCAATACACGTATCGAACGTAATCACTTCCTCAGTAGAAGCAATTATAATTTTAATGTGTCACAGTACTTAGAAATGTAAATAATCCCCTTCATAATTTGCATACACCAAATCTGAATCGATTTGTAGTTACGAAACAAACATAATTTGCATTTTCATTATCAGGCTAATTTACTGCACAAAAAGAAGAAGGTAATAGGCAGTCTAGGACTTCTTGTTAAGTTGTTAACAAGGGAAGGGTTAACAATGTTAGAAAGGTTAACTAGGACAGGATACAAATAAAGTAAATGTAACGAAATAACGAACCAAGCAGTGAGACACGAAAAAAAGAATGCTTAATGCCCAAGGGAGACAATATTTTATTGTTGCGTGTTTTTTTAAGCGCAGCGCAGTGAAAGTATCCGGTGAACGGAGATAGGGCTCCGGCTCTGATATTCCGAGCAAACTATCGAGCCATATGGTACATACATACGCGCAAACCTTGGACACAATTAACTCTTTGTCAAGAGAATTTATCTGTTTCACTTATCTCATAGACAAAATTGTTACCTGATGGAAATTCACAGCCGAATATTCCAGTAGCAGCTCTGAAATTTAAATATGAATAGCTGCTGTATTTAAATGTTAAACTTAATAAACGAAAACGAATAAATATTGTATTCAAAATGTAAAGTACTTGCGGACACTTTTACGCTGTCACTGGCAAAGGAAAAATAATATTTTTGTGAACTTTACACAATTCTAAGTGGAACAACTCTGCAATTATTTAACGTGAAGTATCCAATTGCTATTTTTTATTTAAAATCAGATGAAGTCTACAAGTCTAGTGGCCTGTCTAACAATAATAATGTGTTCCTGTTTCTCCTCCTGGGAGCATAGGGCCGGAATTCCACCGGTTTCAATGACCGAATGTTTTACTTGCATTAACGATGTTGCTGATGGTCAGTCAACAGACAACTGCAAGGGACCGCCGGCTTATAGTGACCTCCGAATCACTCAGACCCATCTGTGGTCACTTGTCAGAGCTACGAATTATAATTATTTTTTATAATTCGAGATGTATCGTGCGGGACGCGAACCCCGACCGTCAGATTACAGACTGTAAACCTGAGCGCTCTTAGCCTCTTGACCAACAATATGATATATAATATTCTAATATCCTTCTAGCGACCAATTGAAATCACCAAAAATCATTTAAAATTACAAGTTTCTTTTATGTTATTTCTATATAAATTAAGTCTCAAGAAACTACATACCGCAGAGTGCATCGCCATATCTCTAATATTTATTGAGATATGACGATTTTTATTATTTTTCAATGTGAAACTTTGAGAGACTGCAACTCGAAAACTATGCAAGATATTGTAAATTATCTTCAGTTTTGTGCTTTCCGTACATTTTACGACAAATTAGCAAATTTTGAAAATTTTGAAAAATTTTGATTTTTTTTTTCAAATTTTGATTGGCGATAACTCAAAAAAATTAACAGATACGGAATTGAAACATACACCATTGGATTCAGCTCGTCGAAATACTTAAGTATGCAAAATTTCAGAATATTCGGACAACGCGTTGAAAAGTTACAGCAAAAAGTCTGAAAATGGCCATTTTTGGCCCAAACGTCAAGGGTTACCCCTTGACGTTTTTCGGATGTGAGGCCGTTTTTAGACTTTTTGGTCCAATAACTCGTCACGTCAACCGATTTTAATGAAATTTTACATACTTATGTTTTTTGACGAGCTGAATCGAATGGTCAACACCGCAAGTCGGTATCTTTTATATTTGTCGATTTATCGGCGGTCGAAATTTTGGAAAAAAATTCGAAAATTTTCAAAATTTTCAAAATTTGATAATTTGTCATAAAATGCACGAAATGCACAAAACTGAAAATATTTTTCGATATCTTGTATAGTTTTCGAGTTGCCAACGCTCAAAGTTGCACTTTCAAAAACATCAAAAATCGACATATCTCAAAAAATATAAGAGATATGTCGATGCGCTCTACTTCAATAAGTTTCTTAGGACTTAATTTATATAGAAACGCAATAAAAATATTTTCCTATTTTGGGTGATATTTGAGCTTTTGGTTATCCTCGACTCAAATTGTTGAAAACTTGCAAATTTGATAATAAAAACTCAAGAAAAATTATCGGTACTTATAAAAAAAAAGGTCGCCATGCAACATCTATCTATCTCAGGCTCGTTTTTACTTTCATAAAAACATGTAATCTATTTCGATAGTTGTTATTAATTGATTACAACAATCGAAATCGTTTGATTACAACAATAGTCATTCAGGGGTCTTGACCCGTTCCTGACTAAAAACTAGCTTTACGTACTTGTATCGTAAATTACTATTATGTAGTGCTCACTGAATATTTGGATTACTATTATAAATTGAGTACAACAATTGAAATCGTTTGATTATAATAAGTTAAGTTAATTATTTACTCACACTATCATTTCTGATATTAATTACGCTATTTCTTAAGTTCAAATCTTTGGAAAATTGCATATTTGATGCTTAAAACCAGAGAAGAAGGATTGCTTTACAACATCTATCTGTCTCATAGGGTTTTGGTATTCTTTATTTTAGACTATTTCGACAGTTGTTATGAATTGATTACAACAATCGAAAGCGTTTGATTACAACAATAGAAACATTTTAATTCATTGTCACTAAAATATACTTACATGTAGTACTCACTGAATATTTCGATAACTATTTTGAATTGAGTACAACAATTGAAACCGTTTGATTACCATAAGTTGATTGTTACTAACACTATCATTTCTGGATTTAAAGTTCAAATCATTGAAAACTTGCATATTTAATAATTGAAACCCTTACAACATCTATCCGTCTTAAGCTCGTTTTTCGCTTTTATAAAAGCCTACAGTTATCGTTCCCAGTATTAGCATAATTCAGTGAGTTTATAATGAAGCACAGAGTGAACTTGGTTTACCTTGACGACCACTCTTCCACGAGACATTGTATAACACAATGGGTGCAATATTGCACATGTGTTAATTCCGCAGAGCTGGCGGGGCTGGGGGCAGTGTCGAGGCTTGTGCAATGTCCGATGTAATCAGCTGGTGCCGCTGTCGCCGCGAGCGCTCGTCCTTGGGCGCGAATGACATTCACTTCGCTTCCTACTTGCACACCAACACATCGACACCGGGACACGGCGAATCGATTATCTACATGTGATCATCCGCTGGCTGATAGACACTGTCGTGTCATCATCGCTGATGGTACAATCACATTCCCTTTCGCGATGCAAACGAGTCGGGTTCGCAGGCAAATGATACTGCAAAAATTAAGCTCGGAGACTGGATGTATTTACATACTCAAATTGTGAAATATGATCTGTTTGGTATGGCTGTGGCTACAGATAATATACTGGGTTATTTGGCGTGGCGGATAGACTTCGCAGAACACTCTGATAGTTAATTAGAAATGAAATATGATTTCTGTAATAATAGAGTTTCTTGAAATAATATATCTGCAACATACGAGCCCAAATTCATATGAGTTCGTCCGTAACAATTTTTTTCTACATCCATTACTGAAAATTAGACTTTCCCCACACTAAATAAAGCTTGAAAAATGTATATTTCGCATAGTCGTATGAAATAGCGTAATCAAATATTCCACACGCAAGCGTGACCAACTTACTAATAATATAATACTGTATGATATTAATATGTCAAGTATAATTTCAGTTATACATCATAAAATAATTAATAATTATTTCAGAGTTTATATAAATCTTCGTTTTCAATATAATGTTTTTAAATAAAAATGTCTTTACATTCTATAGATATATAGTTGGTAACACTGCGCTCATCTGCGCTTGCGCCCTGCTTCTTGATGTGTTTATAAACGTCAAATAGTATGGAATGTCATTTGTTTTGTTTTTGAAGAGAATTATTATTATTAAATCTTGAAAAAAGTGTGATCGCGCTTATTGCACAATGTACTATTTTGTTACAAAATCAAAATACGTGTAGAATACACGATGTCTTATATTTTTTTAAACTGAATTACAATTTAGGTATGTTCGCTGCCTTGCACTAAGTAGTTCCAGTGCTAGTTTTTAACACTGAAGCATACGATGACAAAAGTGCAATTAGTGCAAAGTGCAGATGAGAAAAATTCCAGAACTAGTGCAAACTTTCCTGAATTGAGTCTCGTGGTAGTGTAGTTAGTGCAAGCTGGTGTGAGAATAACAAAAATGTCAGTTTTGAATATTTTGTTAATCTACTGTACTAATTAATATTCGCTGTTGCACTTTCGTGTTCTTCGGAAATGTGGAACTAATGTCAACTATTGTACACTGCACTAAACTACAGTAACCTGCAATGCACTACACTGCACTTTTAAAAATTTCATTGAACAGACTCTGTTGCTAGAATGACTCTAGCAGTCCCGATTTATTCCCAATCTAAACTTTAAAGAATCGAATGAAAGAAACAATTGATAAATTATCCTATAGGGATAAGAAGAATTCTTTCTTCAGAGAATACTGTCAAAGAATAGTGGATACTAAGCATTTTTAAAAAGAGTAAATAATATTAGAAAGAGAAAATATGCGTTATACAACAACAAAGCATCTGCCAGTTGTACAGTTTATTATCTAAGTTTTATTTAATGTTAAATGTACGTAAAACTATTCGCAATTAACTGTACAATTTAGTAAGTTACCAGCCGTCAAATCTAAGTACAGTATTGATATATCTTTAGTTATAAGTTTCAGTAAACGAGGTTAAAACCTGGAACCAACTTAAATGTTTTTTGTGTTAAATTATTGAAAACCAAAACAGGTTTGAATAAATCTTGGGTCTAGCAAAATGCAGCCATAACATTGTATGAAAAAGTGGATAAGCCCTTATAATCCGTTCCCTTGTTAATTTTGCTCTCCCACTTTTTCAATCATACAGTATACATCGAAATTAATTAATTTGTAAAATAAAGTACCAGCGAAGAAATATATAAGTCGCAATCACAACCATATGCGACGTCTGCATAATCGTAAATGAAGCATGATGAAATATGATCCACATATAACTATGGACTTCCACTTAATTATATTTAATCTGAGAAAAATTTGGTGGCTAGATAAAGTTCTATTCTCGGAAAGATAATAAACCGTTTTGAGCGGTGAATTGAAAGAGCATCTGAGGAGTAGTAGCAATAAAAAATATTTAAAATTCCTTTGAAATTCCGTGTAACTCCGCGCAGTGTCATTACTGACGTATAAAATACTGGTGAAACAACAGAAAAAACTTTATAGTTGTGATATAAACGCAATTACAGCTGTGATAAAGTGAAAGAGATAATTTAAACATAGCTATTTTAAAAGATATATGTATACTAATTACTAATGTTGTGTGGGACAAAGAAATATTGCTATCGTATTTTCCGTTTTATTATCGTGTTTCATACAAACAAACTTACTTGGTAAATACCGTTGTTTTTACACTAAAAATACTACATATTTTACTATAAACTGGGTATCTTCCTTATCGGCCCTTCCTTCCATCAAGCTTCTAGTTTATTTTTCATATCCTTATATGTATTCTACACTGAAAAGTTTAGCATTGAGTTTTTGCTAAAAATATGCAGTTACCAAATAAAATTTCACTTTCTAATAGATTGGCTGCTACTTTTCTTAATAGGCGTCACTACAAATAGGGATTGTATTAAATAGTAGCATTATTAGTCCAGAAACTGCACATTTCCGAGTGCGAGTAAATTTTGACAGGCCAAGCCAAAGCTAAGGATTGTAAATTGCAACATTCGCAAAACAGTTTTATGATGGATATATTATTTTTTGTCATAAATTTATTAAATGAAATTTGTGGATATTTTATGTTGATATTCTTATTTTGTAATCTTTTTTTAATATCTTTATTGGTCCTATTATTGTTCTTAATATTTTTCTTTCCATTATTCTTAAATCTTCTAATTTTTTTTTTTGTCATTGTCATACTGTCAGCAGAGTACATTGTTTTTATTTTCATGAAATTGGTAGGCGGATTAACTACTTTTAGTCATATAGCTTAATGAGTGGATGATTGTGAATTTATGTGAACACAAACGACTATGCTCTTCAGTGGGATCCGAACCCACGACCTCTGGCATGCTAGGCTATTGACGTATCCACTGCGGCACCAAGGAATTGTCCAGAATGTTTTCAATAATAATTTTTTGCCAGAAAAATCCCTCACTGGAAAGAATGTGAACTATTATAATGTGAAGTAATTGGCAGCCAATTGATGCTATTCCTAACTTTACAAAAGTTCCTTGTTTTTGTAGGAGTAGGCCAGAATACAAGTAGTTTCTGGACGATTTAGAGATTTTTAGACGGAACCACGAAAGTAAATGTTTCATCACTCTCATTTAGTCATGTAGCAACTGACGACTTTGGAAATCGAACTGAGTAAAACGAACAAGTATTTGTTTAAATTAACATGAATTACTCTTCATATTTATTATAGTAACCAGTTTTTATATTACAATCCTTTCTAGACATGGAAAATATATAAAGTAAACCTGTATGTTTCTTAGAGGATGAGTTATATTTTGTTTCGTCTTACAATTTTATTTCTTTCTTTTTTATCCTTGTTAGCAATCTCAGTAGTAGAAGCTCAATTGTAGAATTATTTCCACGTGTCCACTTAGTACTCGCTGGTTTTACACAATTGATTATATGATATTCACTTAGTACTACATAGTTGAACGTACGTATAAATTTGCAAACGATCCATGGCTACTTGCGATACGTGGCTAGTTTATATACACGTCTACATATTATCTGCATTCTACACCTACAATTCACGCTTCTCCGATCTACGAGCTAATCGTTAAATTGCACGGATATTTTCCAATCATATTCAATTAACAGTCGGGAAGATAAATCAGTGGCTACTCATTACATTTTTATTTCGCATTCTTACTCGCTATTTATGAGACCTCCAACGGAAAATTAAATTACATTTCAAGATAAAAATACTCACAGATCTTAAGCATTTACACACTGAAATATAATAATACTGGAATGCTAACTGACGTTGAAAATGAGAGCTGGGATAGATTGGCAGTTGTTGGGCAGCCTGTCGTTGTTGTATAATTCGCTTAGTCTTAGTTGATAAAAAAATATAAGAAATTATCATTCATTTATTTTGAAATAAAACGATTTATCCAACACCTCTTAATAAATGTTCTATAACTATGGCGATTTTAAACAAGGAAAGTATTACCCACTAGTGGGTATAATTTTGAGAAAAGTAACTAGTAATTTATTTTCTTTTTAAAACAATAATAATAACATATAACACCTTGGTAACTACTTCGATTAACATTTTAATTTAGAAAATTTAAAGTATATGTCATTGTCAAATAATACTTCTTTAATAAAATTTGCACTTATTGGATGTTGGATAAAACGTTATACTTCACATGTGCGCAAAGTGGAATTACCCACTTGTAAAGTATAACTATTATCTACAACCCTTGTTAAAAGTGGCCCTTTTACCAATTGATTAGCATATTAAAAGTGTTACTTTCTGATATAAAAACTAATATTTAATGATTTTAATTAAAATATTAATATTAAATAATACGTTAATACAAATGAGTTCAATCAACAATTATTTATTTGAATTTAAAGGCATTTTCAAATAATTCAACAATATTCTATTAAATATTATTTAACACTTTGGACAAGACTGTGTAAGATGTTTTTACATAGCAACCGCTCTACAAACAAATGTTAGACAAAGAAGGATGGCCTTACGACATCTGTCTGTCTCAGACACTGAAATATAGTAATTCTGGAACGCTTACTAATGTAGAAAATGCGACTGAGAGACATGCAATATGTGGGAAACCTATCTTTGTCGTACAGTCCTCTTAGAAATTTGATAAGAAAATATAAAGAATTTAACAATTAATTATTTTGAAATAAAATGATTAATATATAAATTTTAAAATGCAATAATAAAAATGAGTTCAATTTACAATTATGTATGTGAATTTAATGGAATTTTTAAATAATTGACAATACACTATTAAATAATTATTTATCACTTTTGGACAAGACTATACAATATGTTTTCACATAACAACCGCTCTACAAACAAGTGTTAGACAAAGACAGATATAGCACATCTATCTGTCTCATGTTCGTTTTTCTCTTTCACAAAAAGCCTTCTAGTGCGCGTTCCAGAATTACTATATTTCAGTGGTTTCGCGCTCGTTTTTTGCTTTTATAAAAACCAAAAGCGTACAAGTTAGCGTTCCTGTGTTACTATATTTCAGTGGATTTATATGGCTGCGCTAGCGAATGTACCTAATTTGTACTGTTGTGCATGACGTGCATGGATAAAGTATTGAAATAATCAAGAAGGAAGAAAATCAGTAAATATCAGAAGCACGATTCAGCAATTCACAAACATGATCCTCGCAGTTTGATGCGCGCGTGCGCACTCAATTTGTCACGAGCTAATTGATAATAAATATGGCGTTCACGTGAGCGACTGCAGCGCTATCTTCAGCCACTAAGTTCTCGTAAAGGATGTGCACGTCAAAAACTAGCGTACCGTTGGTTTCTTTGAATTCCACTTCTGCAGATGACAGGCATCTACCGCTGGGAAAAATCCGTACGTTAATAAATGATTACAAAATACACATGTACTCATGCTCGGTATGTTCTTGTTAAGAGCCATATATAAAAGTCTGCTTTTTTCACGAGCGATTGTAAAACGTTAGATATTCAGTACCTACCTTACTGAACGAATATTTAGAATTCTTGGATTGTATTTTTATATGGGTTACTTCTCAGCAATGCGTACTTAAAACTGGAATGAAGAGCACTATCTTGAAACCATTTTATATTACAGATTATTGACGACTTTCAATTTGTTAACATCACTAATCTGTGTGTGGCACTAAAATTCAGTTTTGCAAAATTGTAAATAGTGTTTTATTGAAACACGACATACAAATTAATCGTAAGACAGTGGTGTGTTAGTGACTACATTGATGTATGGTCTGCTGTAGAAATGAGATTTGAAAAGGGTATATGAGTATACAAGATGTGATCGTATCCGGAATATATTGCTGTAATGTAAGATTAAAAAGAATGTTGTAAAGAATGTGGAAGTGAGTCAGTTGAGGTGGTTTGGTCATTTTTTCTTGAGCGAATGTCGAATGAAAGGATGGAGAAACTTATATATGCGGGTGAGAATGATGGTGAACGATTCCGTGGACGTCCGAGGAATAAGTGGTTAGTTATGATTGATGGTTTGTTGCGCGAACGAATGATTCCGAATGTGAAGAATAAACGAGCATATATGAATCGCACTATGAATGTGGACGAGGCGAAAGTGTGTGTCAGGATAGGAATGTATGGAGGATATTTATTGTTGTGTACTTTGATGTATGGTTCTGAATGTTGGACATGGATGAAGAAGTATGAACGGCGTACTTATAACTGCTATAGAAATGAAATATTTGAGAGGAGTGTGTGGGTATACGAGACGTGATCGTATCCAGAATGCATTGGTGTATGGTGAGTGTGAGATTGAGAAGAATGTTGTTAAGATGAACGAATGATATAATACATATATGAATCGCACTATGAATGTGGCTGAGGCGAAAAGTGGTGTGTTAGGATAGGAATGTTTGGAAAAGATTGATTGTTGATTGACTGTTCGAACTATTCCACTGAGTGGGATATAGCGTAACATTATATTGTATGTCTTGGACACATATTTTCCTAAGAATTTATTTTTACATGAGTTCAATATTCGTACATTTGTAAGAAGTTTGCAAATGTGTACTTCTTTTGTATCAGGAATGAAGAGACTGTTTTTCCTGTGAAGCAATTAAAGGAGGGTAGATCTAGTACTAAGAATTTCTTCAACAAACAGCTCCTGGCTAAGAATTCTAGTATTTCAAGTATTTATTATAATGACGTCACATTAAGGATATTTTCTCGAACTAATGGTAGGATAATTGAATAATTTGCAGCGATTCCCGACAACAATTTGGATTGGTCGCGACCCACAAGTAAATAAATCATCTGGTGAATTTATATGCACTTGGTTAGTTTATGCACTGGAGTGACATTATAATTAATATAATTATGCACAGACGTGATAAATTATTCAATACTTTAATGAACTGTTCAACTTATCGATAGGTGATAAGTAGCTCCGGGTAACTTACTGCACTCAAATTATCGCATGGCAAATCACTTGTTAATTTCTCTCACGGTGAGAATGAACATTGAAGAATTCGTACCCGTTACAGCGCTGCGTGCAATTTTGCGTTTTTTTAACACGTTTGTGTTATTCAAATACAGCAAATAGAGGAAACATTAAAATTATAGTTTACTTTGGTTTGGCATTTATCTACATAAATTCAGTTCTTTGTTATTTGCTTAGATCTTAGAAAATGCTGTTTATATATGGGTAGGTATTATTAATATAAATTTAAAGGTTACGTTGCAAATTAAAATTAATTGACAGCAATGGATTGTTGTTATTGCTTCAGTATGAAGAGTGATTTATTTTATATACATTTTCTTTCTCCCGCTCAAATTTACATTTATTCTTTTAATTTGCCTTCGCTCCATTTTAAATGGGCAAAATAAATATACCATTAATCCATTTCTAAGTGTGGCATTTCACTTAGTACAGATGTCACTATAACACATGTGAACTAGTAAAAATTTTCGGAATTCTTTTCAGAAGAAAACTTACGACTTAATCCAAGGTCTTTTCTAACTTTATATTTTGATGCTTTATTATTAAGAGCTGAGTTGATTTTGCATGAAATTGAAAAACCGGAACAGGAAGTTTACTGGACACACAAGACAATAATTTTTTTTTATAAATAGAATCAGCTGTGAAAAAAATTTTAAATGAAAGATGTTAGCAAAAAATATAGAATATAAAATGTTGTTTACACTGTTCTTGTACATGCTTCTAATTTTCAGAAAAACTAAATTATATATTTAATAATATATTTCAATAATGTTAATTAGATTGGGAACAAAAACTAAAACAATTTTAACATCTATATGTCAAATAATTGTGAAGTGTCGTTTGAAATATTATAAAAACAATATTTGTATAATTAGTTGGAAAGTATTAAAAACTAGATATTACCTATATGTAAAATAAAGTCATACACAAGGAACAAGTCATAAGTATTCAGTTGGTTTTATATGCATAAGAAAGAAGTGTGGTGAGCATATTTTTTGTACAGACACAAGTTTAATTAAACTTCTAATTGTTGCATGAAATTAAAAAAAATAATTTATTGCCAGCCATTTCTAATGATGCGCTGTAACAAGAACAAAAGAAAAGTATTGTTTGCAGTAGCCCATTATTCCGTGTTCCATTTGCCTTTTATTTATCATATAAAAAATTGGTTGCCATGGCATCAAAAAGTAATAGAGCATGTTTATTATGATGAATGCATGGTCGATATAGCCTCTCGGTACTCGCAGTACGTTCCGTTTCATATTTGCTTTTCGCGAGATGTCAACACAGAGAATTTTAATTAGGATTTATTGTTTTTTGTTCGCACAGTTGTTTGTGTGAGAGGAATCAGATAGAAATAGACATTCTTTCGTTGATGCGGTTGATTGCTGCCACGAGATACATTTTGATTTAGACGCGGACTGTGTAACGTTATTTGTGCGGACAGTTTTCAGTCGTTTTTTAATTAGAATCAACCGCGTATGGACTGCTACTTGATGTATTCCTACGCGGTTCTAAAACAATCCCATACTATATCATAAAATTGTTAACTCCTACATTTGACAAAGCGACTGAATCACGAGTAGTTGCAGCACAAAGGTGAACTCATATTTGTAAAATTCTGTAAATATATACGTTTCGAATTATTCAAACAAATCATCATCAGGAAACTAATGAATAACATAAACAAGTGAATTGTGTCTATATATGTTTTTTATAAACTGAATAAGTTATGGTTAGGGTGACAAGATTTTTTTTTAGAAATAGAGTAGTTAACTGAAACATTAAACCAGAATTATTTTATTTTAGTAATTATAACCAAATAATAATAGTTGATAACAAAATAATAGGTAACAAAACATTTCCCGAAAATACAAATATCGAATGTTGGAAAAGTTTCAAATGTCGAATGTTACAAATCTCGAAAATAGATTTGTCGAATAGCTTAGATGTTACAAATATCGAAAATACATTTCTGGTATATACAAATGTCGAATGTTTGCTCGCACTTTGAATAAACAAACCCTAAGCCTACACAACTCACGCTCGACAAACTCGAATCACAGCTCTCATTTTTAAAGAAAATTTTCTGTAGGCATTATTCGATATTTGTATATTTGAAATATGTACTTTTGAAATTTGTAATAATTCAGCGTTTCGATAAATGTAATTTCGAGATTTGTATCATTCGGCATTTGTAACATATAACATATGAAAGATTATATTGTGAGTTTTTTTTTTATAAAATGTAAGAGTGAATAAGATATTATTTATAAAATAACATAATACTCTAGATTCTAGAGTCTAGAAAAATAAAACGTCTGGTCAGCCTGCTCATGGTTCCATTAGTTTTCTTTACAAAAATACATCAAAAAACGGGACAATGCTATTTTATTCTATCTCCATAGTAAACTTCATATTTGTCTACTATTAAGATGGTTAAGAAAAGTTTTCAAGCTATCTTGTCAATGATTCCAATCAGCAAAGATATCGTCTACATAAGAACATAATATATAATGTAATAATAATGTATATAGACAACGAGATGAATTCATTGTAGAAGAACCCAGAGCTTTTTCTTCAGAATATTCCATGTAGGAGTTAGCTATGGGTAGAGAAATTGACAAACCCATAGCTACACTATCAACTTGCTTGTAAAACTCGTTGTTTACGTGATTCATTTGTTTTCTGATGAGGAATTACGTTCAGTAATTCGAAACGTTGTATTTATATAAATATATTGACAGAACTTAATCCAATAGTCTTTATTTATTTTAGGATAGAACATGCTATGTCTATCCCATTGTAAGTGGAAAATTTGAAGCATGCATGCTTCCCAATCAGTAGTTATCAATTTATGTTTATACTAATTGCTAATCGTAATTTCGTGGTGCACTAAAATGTCTGCATCTCATCTACAAAGTATTCACCTCTCTTATACATTCAAAAGGGGTTAGGGTCAGTGCATTACAACTTTTTCTACATTGGTGTAGTAATAACTTTAAATCTTCGCTTGGTTCAATTTCATGCCGAAACAAGGGAAGATAATGGATGTACCTTAAGTTCCCCCGTTCTCGATTCCTCGCTTCGTATAAAAGAATTTAGATAGTGAAAAAAATGAGTGCAGGCCAGAATACAAATATGCCTTAACGAGCAGTGATCCCAAGCATTTGCTTTCCACCCAGTGAAACAGAAATTTGTCCCGTGAAATATTTCCGAAATGATCCGAATGTCTCAGCAACGCGATAGCACCGTGTCATCACAACTCTTCCATTGCTATCTCCGTCTGATCAACTGAATTCGGAGTTGCTTTGTCTTTGTCGCCGCGGTCTATTACACGCGAGATGCGACTAATCGGCCAGGAGTGTCGGCGGCGGTGGGCGAGGATCAAAGTCGGCCGCTGTGGCCGCCACCCGCCACAAAGCCGCCGACAAACAGAGATAACTTGCGTCTCACTCTAACTGAATAGTGGCGTCCTCCTCTCAATGCTTCAACCCTTCTGATGGATGATATTATGAACCAAATCGCAGATATCTCTCAACGAGGAAAATTCTTACACTGCCACTGGTGTTGCCGGCATAAATCTACCTATTTCCTAAACTGCATTATTTCAATAATGCCCAAAACTATTTTTCTTTAATTATTATTTGTGAAACTAGAAAAGAAAGCGCTTTTTTCCACTAGATCTTTCTAATGTTTCTAAAAAAGATTTGCTCGGACCGTAAATACACTTTGACAACACAAATAGCACGTCAAAAATTAGGTTATCAAACGCAAGGCGGTTTAACAGTGTTACCAATGAACCAATATTTAATCTTAATTAAAGTTGTCAAATTTTGATTTAATCTTGAAAAAGAAAAATGTAAGACATAATTGTAAGATAATTTAAATTATGTATAATATCACTAAAAAAAGGATTTTCAACAAAATTTGGAATTTATTTATAATTTTTACAATATATTTTTTTCTAAATATCACTTCTATATTTTCCTTTCTAGAGAGGAAAATCACATTTTCCTCATTATTTCAGGAAAATAAAGGAGGGATTTCCTAGCATATCGTGCAAAAACCTTGTTTTCATACATCTGCATGTTTCTTGATAATATGTAAGATTATTTATGTATACATTTTTTTATATTAAAATGTACAAAGTAATATTAAATAAATAACCTCGTATAGTTTATCCAGTTTTCCAGAAACATACTCTTAAAGGGAAACATCTTTCTATAACACTGTTTTGGAAACTACGCATTCTACAACTAAAAATTGTTATGGAATCACTAACATTCCATACGCCGCGTATGGAATATTTTCGACGAATCAGAGCTGCGATATATGAAGTATCTTGATTCAGTTACTATGGTTACGTCTTACGTCTGTTTGTTTTAATTTAATTTTTTGAGTTTGACGTTTTCAACAGTTTTATATTTATATTTTATGTATAATTTCCAAAATCTTGTTATAGAAAGTATAGTCTACAACATGTAACGGAATGGCATACCCCACACTCGCAAACCGTAGCCCTCGCCTTCGGCTCGGACTAGAAACTTTTTGCTCGCGTGGAATATGTGCCATTCCATTACTTGTTGTAGAATATACTATTACGTACGATATATCATACGCTGGGCATTAATGTGTTTAGCGGGACAATGAAAAGTTTGTTCATTGTAGAATAGTGTATGTAAGGCATTTCTGTTTTGGGGCAGTGAAAACTCGGTAGTGCCGCTACTGTTGTGCATTAGAGTAGCTTGTCTTTTCAATTGAAGGAATTAATTGAATGGTCAGCCTCCTTGCCAGAAGCTGCGGGTATGAAAATGTTTACTTTTAGTTAAAACTCATGAAGACCTTTGAGGAACTTAATAAGCACTTGTTGATCTTTACTCAGGGGTCATGAACTTGAAGCTCTTCTTGTAATTGCCTTATCTTTTTGACTATCTCGTGCTGTTTTGAATTTAAACTACTGGTGATGCTTCAATCATACCCCACCACTATGTAAATATTTTTTTGAACTTGGAATAGAATATTACATATGGAGGTGTAAAGTATTTCATTATAGGCGCGAGAGGGTGATATTAGCTATAGACTGAAACTGAAATGAAACTTTCCAAAATTCTATTTCATTCACAACCAAATTATATTAACTTTTAACGTTTGCTTTCATGGGTGAAATCTTTTTGTTTAGTAGGTGAGGAATTTTACATTGGTGACATTTATGTTTGTCAATATATTTTCATCCTTTTGATTATTTGAACGTTAAAATTAGGGAAGACCAAAATGAATGACTGAAAAAAGCAACAGAAAATTTGCTTCCACAGAAAAGTATCAGTTAGTAATCACGAATGCATTGATTGCGCCGGTAGGAAAGTGGCAACTTTTCGACCGGTTGGTAAGTGAAAGATAGGAATAATTGATTTTTCAAATTTTTAAATGTCTAAAATTGACATAGGTATTACTAATCGATTGTGATTAAAATATTTTTTCCAGGAATATAAAATATTTCAAAACCTACTTAAAAATAAATACAGAAAATCAAAATACTAGAGTACTTATTATCATTAGGAATAGTAAAGCATTATTCTGCCAAATACGGAATAGTTTAAAACGTTGAGAAAAGTGGAAATTTTGTGTATTTCGTTAATTTTTGCTTGAAATAAAATAATTAAAATAAAACACATATTTATACTGATATATAATATTTAGGTATAACATAGTATTGTAGACACATATGTACATAGGGGACATAGGTAATAAACGGAACAAACTCCGCCGAATATTCTGTATTCGTCCTATGGCCGAATATACTATTCGTTGCAAGTCTAGTAGGAATACATACACAAACGAAAAATAGAGTACCGTAGAATTTATCGAACTATTCGATAAACTGCGGATAAAAGATGAATTTTTTGAAAATATCATAACACTTAAGAAATTAACCTCGATTACTAAGCAAATTACCAAAAAGTTTAGTAAATTTTCAGAATATGCATCTTATATCTATTTACCGAATAGTTCAGCAAATTCTACGGAATTTTTTTTTTTCTAGTACATAACTTAACGCTACATTCTACACAGTGGATCATAATAAATCTCCTCCAAACATTCTTATTCTGACAGACTACTTTCGCCTCGTCCACATTCTTATTACGATTCTTACAGATTAGTCTATTTTTCACTTACGGAATCATTCGTCTGTAGAAGTATGAAGGATAAATTAAAAAATGTCAAAAAATGAAGTGGCTTTTAATCTCCTAAGTTAACCTCAAAATCTGAATACAATTGGTGCAACTGAAAATTAGTAGAAGACTTATTGGTATTGGAAGTTAATAATAGAATGTTCGAAGTAGCAGCAGTTATGTATTTAATAAAATAACATATCGAATTGTGCTCCTGGAAACAATGATATCATAAACAGTGCTTAATTTTTCCATTCACTCGATTCCAGCAATGAATAATGTTGGCAACAATGTACAATAAGAGATAAAATATTGAGATACGGCTGTCATACTTTACAGTCATATTAATTATCACAGAACACGCGTTTGCCGCGGCTGTATTGAAACACAATGATGTGAAGTAGTTTAGCAGCACATCATGTAACGTAGAATCATTTAACACAAAGGCTATCGCGCGAGCGTTGTCCAGGAGAGCCACTGAGCCACCGCGGCACACCTGCCCACTTGGCGGTGGAATTAATAACTGAAATACGAGACTGGGGCTTCTGTTATCATTCTGCTCCTTTGTTTTACTGTCGATGGTGCGACGTCACTGAACATTTTGTTCAATCCTTTCTTTTTGTAGGTAATTAATGGACGGGTCATTGTGTCCTTTTCATAGAAATTTTTTTTTTTACAAGGTAAATGTTGAAGGATTTGAATCGTTTCTTTTGTTAATTAATGAACAGCATCATTTTGTGCTTTATACAACTGAAATTTAATCGTATATCACATATGAGTGAAATGAAAATAGGGTGAATCATAGCTTGCGGAAAAGATTTAAAGTGTAACTAGGGGGCCCCAAAATCTATTTTCTTAATAAACTATTGACAAAAACACTATACCCAAAAATTACAGCAAATTAAATTTCTTTTAAATTAATTCCCACCTATTGAATACCGCAGAAAATAATCATTTCGACTGGCACCGGTTAATACTTAGTTACAGGAATGGTTAGTAAATAGAGTAACCACTTGATTTCAACTGACACTTATATGACGTCGTATGTAAACAGTGACAGATTTGATATGTCAAATCAGTAACATGCTCGAGAGCTCGGTTCGTCCAACGTTTAGTATTCGATTGGTTGAATTTCACTTGTTATGATTTCAAAGTAGTACGCTGTCATTTTTCATATTTTCTGTCAAATTTGATTAAAGTCAAAGTATACCGTGCGTTTTCAGTAACCATCCAGTCAGTGTGACGTCATTGTTTGAAACCAACCAAACACGTAACTGGTAAGTAACCAGTGCCAGTCGAAATTGCCTGCGTTTCTTTCTAATCGGACAATTTGCTGTCATTTGAATTTTAAATTATGCACCCAATAAAAAATAATAATAAAAGCAGTGAATTGTAGAAATTTTTAAATTAATGAACTTATTCCATAAACCATAATTATGTCTACATATTCCTCGTTGCTGAAAGTATTAACAATTTTGTACTTAACTATATTTTATTATACTTTGATATTTCAAGAATTGACATTTTAAATGAATTTCAACGGCAACTAGTTTTTCAGTTGTGTTTTTGTGTTTAAGTGGCTCTCAACCATGTGGACAGCAATTTTTGAACAATAAAAGAAAAATTTAAATAGTCGTAACTTTTATAATAATACAATAATATTAATTTTTTTAACAAATCATTGTTCAATTAACTTTAAAGTATTCCCAGGTTCTATTTAAATCATAACTGCCGTAGTTTGTAACAAGTGCTCATTAATTGATTTAACTTGAACTAAGTTACAGCCTAGTTACACCTAGTTAAGTATTTTTATTATTAAGTTACAGCCTAGTTACACTTTAAATCGTTTCCGTACGTTTTGCATCACCTTGTATACAATTAGGAGAATAAATAAAGAAATATATAACATAATATACATTATACACAGGACGTCTTTCGCAAAACCTTTTCCAGTATTCTCTCTATATTTCTTTAATCTTATTCCATATACCTTATTTCTAGGGTCTACATGTAGCTATTCTTTGCACAATCGCGGCATATGATATTTTATTTTGCTTTGACAAATAAATACAAAACTGTAAAATGTTTTTTATTTGTTGTTCTTGCTTAATCTGTAAAAAAGTATTGTAACCTACAATAGTTTGAAAAAACTTTCTGTTTCTCATATTTCGCTTCCAAAATTCGTATATTCCTATTATCTTTTCATAGTAACATGTTAGCTTTTTTGAAAGCACCAAGAAATTGAGAACTGCTGGAATAGCTATAAATCATTGTGTACATTAAAGATAACTTTCCGTAATACATCATTTACAGTGGATTTGAGAAAAAATATCTGATCATAAGGCAACAAGATAAAAAATAGTGCTGATGTATAATGTATGATTAAACGAAAAGTATTAATTATTAATGAATCAACTGTAATAATTAATTATTTATTTCTGTAGTCCCGTTTTTATTATATCTGTACAAATTTAAACATATTGCTATAAAAAGCTGATCTGCCGATCGACTGCAGCGCCATATAAGCACCTAGCGGTTCTCGAATGCACTACCGGACGCTGCAAGTGTGCTCGGAATAAACTCGTTAAAATATTACCTTTGATACGAACGAAACGTGCCGGTATTTTTGGGTACCCCTGGTCCTGAGTTATGGTTTTTGGATACTTTGATAACATCTATGAAGTTTCATTTTAGGTTAGATTCAGATAAAAGTACAACGTGAATTTTAAGTTTTTTTCTTAAGAACAGAAATAACTTTATGTTCACGGTTGTATTTATATGCAAATTGATAACGGGGACTTGATATAAAATATTATTTTTTTACTGTTGAATAGGTAGGTAATAAATAATCTATTGCTGCTATAAAGTAGAAGAACATACAAGCATATTTATTGCCAATTTATTAAATATACTGGGAGTTGAATACAATACGAGAGGCTGTCTGATTTTTTATTTTAGTGGGGACCATAAACTATTAAAATATTGTTAAGTAAATTTTTAACTTTCTACTTTTACAAATAAAAATATTCTGATAGAATAACTATTAATTACATCTGTTAACCTGTGCGTCATCTTTAAACATCTCTTAAATGACATTCTCACAACAAAAATTTTTTTTTAATGTGACACATTGAAAAGATGACAATTGACACATTAAAAATATGACGATTGCTCAAAACTAAGTTTTGATATAAATATTCAACTCGCCTGTGCAGGACCTTTTATTTTACACCAAATATGATACCATTCAAATATCTATTACCTAAAAATAAGAAAAATTGACGCTCGCCCAAAATTAATTTTTAACATTTTAGTTCAAGTCTTGAGACCTTTAATTTGTATCTTTGAATTAAAACAAATGCGGAGTAATAATAGTTATATTTATTACACTAATTATTTTTACTAACATCTATTTCAAAACTGAAAATGTGTAGTTCTTTACCTCCCGCCACATCCTGTAAGGGAGGTATAAGATTCATGCTAAACATTCGGTAGTTAGTTTTCAGTAAATGAACACTTTTTAGAGTCCTTAGAATACGATTTTAATAATTTCTCCATAATGTCTGTATGTTTATCTGTCTGTATGTCTATCTGTCTGTCTGTTTGTATGTCTCTCTGTCTGTCTGTCAGTCTGTGTAGATCTCTGGAGTTATTATTATTTTGTATATGTCAATTGTATCCCCTTAGGAAGAGCTGGTTAGTTTTTGGTGATAATCCAATGACCAGAAGTGATAGTTTACTTGAAGCCCTATCAAGTTATTTTGATTTAATCACAATTTTTGTTAAGAGAAAAATGTTTCAAATATTATTATCTACAATTATTGTTTGTAACATTTTTATGTTACTGTCACTATTTTTCCTTTTTTTTTTTTTTGTTGTGAAACATGTAATTATGAAATTTTGTTATTCTATCTTTTCTCGTTGGTGAATTATTGAACATACGGATACACATCCATTCACATAAAACTTCGTTGAGAAAATGGTTAAATCGGATTCAACAGACTTCAAAACATGTATTTCCGCGAAAACTTGTCATTGATTTATTTTGTAATTAACATGCATCCTTATAGGTACCTTATAAGAAAATAAACCGTGAGAAATATTGTACTGACCATATTTATTTTTTACAGATCCTACAGCCGTTGAAGTACTATGGACGAATATCAGGACCTGCCATTTCACATCATTTCAAAGGTAGGTACATTTTAACTTTAATGAAATTATTTATTTTGCTTGAACAATACAACAATTTTTTCAAAAGTCTGCCGATAGAGCAGTAAATTTAAGAAACTTAATTCTTCGTAGGTACTAGCTTCTCTTGATTATGAAAAAACACTTAAATGCACAATATCTAAACATATCATTTCTCTACTTAAACTTCTCCAATTTTATTTGTAAATTATGCACCGAACTAGTGTTACAGTACATTGTGAGTTATACTTATGCTAGATTTCAACTGCTTCGAAGAATACGTCCCCCCATCTTTCTTGAATAGAATTCAGACAAGTCTTGTTTATAGTCGATTTCATCATGTGTAACATTTAATTCAGAGACCACTTAATGGTGCAGTATTTTTCTATGTAGGTCTGAGTGTAATAATTATAACATTATTTCAGTATCAATAAGACAGATTGTCATGTATAGTAACATACTGTCAAACACACACGCACGTGTAGAAACAAGTGAACAGTTCTGCAGCTCTAGCCAGCAAGCGAGGAAGTAAAAGTTAATGTATGTTTAAGTATGTGGCCATAAAATAAAACTGTTCAACCCAAACGCTATCGGCGCCATAAAATTTATTAATATTAAAACGGCAAGTCGAAGTCGACGATTGTAGAAAATTTGTTATTCGTATTTTTTCAACCTTCAGATAGTTGTCGCCAGCACTGGCCGCTGCTGGCTATTATTGTCGCTTTTTATTAAATTAGAAAATTATTTTAATGCGTGACACTTGGGTGTAATTAATTTTAATGTAATTTACTTCGTGTTTTGTACTCCTGGAGACAAAATGGGCTTGGCCAACATATTATTACAGGCTGGATATTTTTATTGTCCCTCAAGAACCATTTTATACATACTCTCATAATCCTCACACTATAATTTTATTTCCATTCATTTGAACTATCTCCCATTTACATTCGCATTATTCCTTCAAACACACCTTATTGTATTTTATATTATTATACATTAAATCCACTGAACTTGCTTCTAATTTTCTACAGGCGCCTTACCAACAACGTTATACTGGAGTCCAATAAACCCTACGATTTTCATTTTTTTTTTTTTCTTTTATGAAGATGAGAGGCGGACTAACTACTATGGTCATATGCCGCCTCATGAGTAGATGAATATGAATTTATATGAACAACACAAACGACCATGGTCTTCAGTGGGATTCGAACCCACGACCTCTGGTGTGCTAGGCTAGCGTCATAGCCACTACACCACGGAGATCGGCGAATTTTCATTTAATTTTCCACATGTGCAGCATTCGCATAACCTCGATGCTACCTTGTTGTAAATTAAGTTTCTATAATCTAAAACAAATATTCAATATGTAAAGTCCCATAATCCAAAATAAAAAAGTTAAGTTTTGGCAAAATGCCGTGTTCTAAATAAAATATATGGTTCAGAAAGATTTTTAACTGTTTAATGATTTTCTATAGTCCAGTACAAATATTCCTTATAGGAAAGAACCCTAAAAAAATTATATTCGGTTATAGGAACGTAGTTTTTCGCTTTTTGGGGTTTCCCAGGCACCAATGGGACATTTATGTAACTGTGAAAGTAGTGTGAGTGTCCAGGGTTAAGTATTATCTAGGGCAGGGATGGCGAACCTTTTTGAGACGTGGGTCAAATTTTGTTCATATTTTTCTTTAGTACTAATTCGTGGGTCACTAATGCTCATTTGCACTAGAGTTAAGTTGAAAAATTTTTAACTGAGTTTTTTAAAACTAAATATTTAAAAAATTCAATTGGCTTAACGGGTAAAAATGGGCGCGGTTTGACGATTTAAAAATTTTTAGCGTTGGGTGCAAATGGCAATAAGTGTTTGAATGAAAGCAATCGTGGGTCAGTTAAAAATCTTGAGTTGGTTAGTGTTTGACCCACGGGTCATAGGTTCGCCATCACTGATCTAGGGTAATACTACAAGAAGTAGAGATTTTACCACACAATCATGTGGTTATTGTTATTGCTAACAATTAACGAAAGCAATTGACATGAAACAATCGCGACATTCTAGTTGCAACAATGTTTGAGTGAAATAATTGATAGTTGGGCCTAATAAACACAAAACCACGAATGATATTCGATAGGACAATTTACAGAATGTGTTTAATTTATTATTTGTAGTAGCAAAAGTATATAATTATATGAGGGATTATTCACGAAATGAAGTTTGCTTCACGAGCACATAATAATCTTATAATTTCAAGATATTTTCAATTTGTTTCACAGATGTCGGTTGATACACTCATAATCTATATTTTATATTTGTGTACAATTGATATGCAAAAATTTCGAATTATAGCTTCTAGATTTAAATATTTTTTATATCACAATAGAAAAGCATAGAAATTTACGAGAACGATATATAAATAAAATTACAAAAAATAACATTTGTAACTTTCTATATCTATTCAAATATGTCTATCTTTCTGCTACCAAAACTACGTCACTTACCAATAAACAAAATACAATTTGGTCATCGTTCCCCAATATCAGTATTGTCAGTACCTTCTGAATCTGGAGATCTATTCGAATTTAAAATACAAATTGATAATGCCTGTCTAGCGACATTTTTTCATTAAGGCAGATTAACTTATTTGTGCATCAAGAAACATTCATGATTTTTAAATCTGAAATAGTATTTTTAATCTATATGTTATAATAATCTCACTTTGCATCAATGTAATATTCATAACTCCTCGCCAACTAAGAAATTTATCTTTTAAATATTTTATTTTTACGCACTCAAAAGTTTTGTATATAATCACTGTATTATCATTTCAATCAAGTGAATCATATTCAGTTGGTTTTAGCGTTTCACGTTTCAGAGAAAACAAAAACGAAACAGAGACAAAACACTGGGCTGTGGTTGTAGTATGGAAGCACAGGAGGACGCCTCGTAAATTCGTTAGGGTAATGGCGGAGAAATGCCGACGAGGCTTCTTCTTCTTTCTTTAGTTCTTCACAGTTTACGCTACAAGGGGTACATGTCTCATGCGTCGGTCGACGACCTGATTGTTATAAAGTGACACTGCTTATATTAAAAGTTTTAAAAAATCTTTACAGAATATTTAGAGTTGAATCCAGACCAGTGATATGTTGCGAAAATTGTTAGCCTTTATTAAGATTAAGATAAACATAATATAAATGATTGGCTTGGCATTTACCTATGCGCTGTAGAAACTAATTTTTTGCCAAAGCTATGAAGTCTAGCCCCGATCATTATCACGCACTGAAGAATTTGCTTACATTAAAATAAATTTGTAAATTTTGGGTTTAAGATTGTTGAGATTTAATGATTAAACTTTAATGAATAGCTTCTTAAGTATTCGTGGTAAATTGATTGGCACGCTTAGAAATGTTGTTAATGCGCGCGAACCATTTGATATGGAAATGCGGTTTTTTGCACATCTGCATCAGTGAATTACAAACCGAGGAATAATTAATCATTCTACTTTTCGCTAGGATTTTTTGCGGCGATTATCTCATTTAGCGCATCCCATGTTGAAAGCGAATTTTAAAAAGCAGACCTGCACATGCAATCGCGCTATTTAGCTCACTGAATCTTGATGCTATCGCAGAGCCGTATGCGACGAATTAAAAATCTCTCAGCGGCGATAATTTACTTTGTACTTAATTCTCTTTAATTCGCCTGATTAAATTGATTTTATTATTAAACATATCCTTAATAACACCTTCTTTTATACTACTTTATACCCAAATAAGGAAGAAGGTATAATTAGCACTTGATATATTTTCAGAGATTGAAACAATATAAAATAAATTATTAAAATAAATGACTATTTTTAAGGCCTTTGTTTAAAGCATTCTTTACTTCAATAAATGTAAATAAATACATCGTCACATGCGTTAAATGATGGTCCTTAAAAATGTTAGTGGTGAGAAATGAGGGCCAGATGATCCTTTTCTTGGAGTAGATGACACACCGTTTATTTTCAGTAATAATATAACAAGAGAGTGAGTATAAATTGAAACGGGCTTTTGTGGTTATTTCCAAATGGCAACAAGTTTGAGAAAGATACTGGAGAATTATTTTCTAATTTATCGAACTCTCCAGTTATATTTAATTAGATTTTTTTTATTTCATCATCAGGCACGCCACTAAATCTATCTTTTTTGTTCATTTTTTACTTGTGTTGATAACTATCTGAAGTCTGACATTTGTCAACAAAAACAAAAAAGCTATAGAGATTATTCCCGGGAAAAATCACTAGAGCTTTATTCTCAGTATATTAATGACAGTATTGGTTAAAACGCAGACACGTGACATTCAATGAAGCATATCATTGGTTTTAAGAAACGTCAAAAAATAATTCTTTAAATCTTTGTAGTTAGTTCTACATTTTCCTATATTTTACTTACTTCGCCAGTTTTAAATTCCTGCTGCTTTTAATTCTTCTTGTACTTCCTTTAGCCATACCTCGTCTTTTTTTATCTTCCTTATCTCCATAATACTACTGATTTAATTTCACTTTATCTTTTTCACTATATTTTCTCCTTTCAACTCTTGTTATATTTCATAGTTCATTCTTATTCTGTATTAGTTTTCTCATATCTTGATTGATCCTAATATTGTTCTTATTATTTTTCGTTGCATTATTCTTTAATATTCTTCATCTTTTTTATCATTGTTATAGTCTCAGCAGAGTACATTGTTATTGGTCTTATTATCGTTCTGTAAATACTCATTTCTGTACCTTCAGTTAAAAATCTTGTTTTTAGTAATTTTTTGTTTGCGTGAAATCCCTATTTGTTGTCATTATCATTTCTTTGTTTTCTGCTTCTTTTTTTCCATTGCTTGTTAGCATAAAGCCTAAATATTAAAATTTTCCGAAATGCTCGAATTTGAAATCCTCTATTTTTATTTTTTCGTTTCCAACGGTTTTTCCAAGTAGCATTGTTTTTGTTTTTTTCTTCACATATTTTTAATCCCATTTTGTTTCTTTACTATTTCCTGTAACATCTCTGTCATTATCTTTCTGTTTTTTGTAGCGATGTATATAATATTTATTTATGAGCATTTAATAGCTGAAAATAAAGATAATAATTTACTGGATAATCCTTAAGATAGCTTTTGATTATTTCAATAATATTACATACACTCATTCAAATATCTTGATGTGCCATTATCCTCATTCTCGGAACTTAGATATTCCACAGTCATCCTTCAATCTGGCACATAAAATGACTCCAATTACTTTAGGAACTGATGACTAAATTCAATTGAAAAATATACCAGTTATTGTAGGAGAGCAGTATACAATCTAGATAAATGCAGTTGTGAAATATTTTATTTTGCTATTGCAAATATGGTTTAGTCCGGCCCTGCGAGGCAGCACTCCTTGCAGTTGAAGTGTCGGAAATTTCGCAACACCTGATGAGCCATGCATTGCTGCATCTTCCAACCTAGAAGTAAGAACTAAAACACGGATTGTTATTGCACAAGGCTGCATTGTGCTGGCTGCAGTGCTGTTCCATTGCTGCAGTGCACTCATTTCGCTTTATTATTAACCGCGTTCCGCTAATTCTCACTTCCTTTTCTACTCTAGCAATTTTTCCGCGAATCCTGCAATCGGGTTTTGACGATTCTTTTGTGTCCTTAATTCACTTAAGCCCCGCCGTGTAGTATGTAGTCGAATCGAAAACACTTGTAAGTGGAGGAGCAGAACAAATTAGTATTGCTTTGTTAGCGCCAGAGATACTACCACGCGTTGTAGTTATTTATTTTTAGACGATTTTGAAATTATTTTAAACACATATTGTATCTACAAAGATCTAAATGTTTCTAGTCCAGTATAAATATTTTTAATTTCTGTTTTGCTACAGTTAAATTACTTGCGAAAAGCAAACTGAAAATCTGTTTAGATTAAATTTACAAATTTGGATTTAAAAAGTTAGGTTTTATGTTTACGATTTAACTTTCGGTATTAAAATTAATATAGACTTCAGATTTTTGACATTTCTTTTGAACAACAAAAATTTAACTGAACTTAAGTTTTTACATTGAAATGTTACATTGAAACATTATAAATTAACATTATATTTAACATTGTCCGCATCCATGTTACAACAATAATTTTTGATGATCAAAAGTGATTAAGACAAATTTTACTGATGTCAATTAGATTTAGAACACAGTATAAGAATTCACACAGTAACGACACTTCAAATATTTCATGCGAAGCGCCCAAAGTCACATTTACTCCGAATACACATGCTATTTTTTCTTCAAATATAGAAAATAGAATTATAAATTATTAAAATGTGCCCAAAACTTCGAAAACATATTTTATCTTATCAATAAAAGCTCTGTTTATATGGCGATTTTAAACAAGGAAAGTAACAGATTACCTACTTGTGGGTATAATTTTGAGAAAAGTCTCTAGTGAGTAATTTTCTATTTATAACAATAATAATAACACACAACACCTTGGTAACTACTTCGATTGACATTTTAATTTAAAGCATATTTCACTGTCAAAGAATTGTTTGCCTAGGAGACTCTTTTACGCTGGCGGCGACGATATTGAACTTATGCTTGTTGAATACAAGTACATAACAACGTATTTTTATGACGTTTGAAGAAAAATAAATTTACTTTAAAAGTAAATTTAAGTGACAGTTAAATTTCTTTCGGGCCTATTCTCCGAAAATTGTTAGCGTAACAACTTACTAATTGTAACAAAAATGAATCGTTTTTTGAGAGCTAATGAAATATTCCTTATTTAACATAAAATTTTGATGCGATATTGTCACTATTAGCAAGTTGCTACGTAACAATTTCGTTAGAGAATTGAGCCATAAATTTATTAATCCAGTATAAAGCATGAAAGGTATTTATATATTTCATATTTTTAATATTAAATTTCTAAATCTAAATTTGTAAATTAAATTCAGTATAAACCAGCCATTTGACAAACTGGATAGAAATAAATAAATGGTATTAATAAAGTTATTTTAATCCTAACTGCAGTTGCAATTTGATATTTGCAACATTGTGTAATGCAAATCAATAAAATTTATAAATATGCAATTAATATAACTTTACAAAGTAGTAAAAGCGCATTCTAGCTGTCAGTATTATACGCTGAATTATTTTCTATGTGCAGTAACAAGTGTGAAGCCATTTTTATTAAATTCTGTCTTTAATCGCATGTCCAGAGTAATCGCCCGAGTGAACATATTTTTAATTTTTTTAATCAAGTATACAAAGATTACAATCTGCTCAACCAATCAGATTTAAACGCTCCCTTTTGGACTTTTTTCCTTTACTACTTTATACGCTAATTGTTAAATTAAGTGTGTAACTTCGCTTGGGTTTTAATAAGCTAAACGGCGTTTATAAAATGCCATGTCACGACTTCCTGTATTCTCGTTGAATTCTTCTATTAATAATTTCAAAATATCTACGGGAACACCGAAATCTTCGAGTTGTAAATATGATTTAGTAATTAATTCGTAGCACATACTACAGAAACATTTTTATTATGTAAAGTGGAAATGATATTTATGAGTGTATATATTTATATTCTCTGAATAGTTTAGAATTAATCAACCCACGTAAATTTTCTTGAATATAAAATTAATCAAGGTCTCGGTGTTACGGAATTTTGTATAATTTAAAAACATACTTTACTTTCATTAGAACAATAATTAAATGTTTATTGTTATGTGGTTTTTATGATAATTTTAAACATAACTTCAACCTAAAACACTTTACAACGGTCACTTTTCATCATGCTGGATAGAATGAGAATATCCATACTGTAAAATGTGTTATCTTTCATTTTAAATACACTGCTGAAAAAATTATTTCACCATTTACATTTTCCCAATTTATTTTTAAATCGAACGGAGCGTGCACTTTTCTTTTAATGCAATTAACAGTACGTTTATGCTGAAAAGAAGGGTTAGAGGTCGATTTTAAAATCTTATTATATTAAATATTGTAGTTCTTCAATTACATATAAATGTTGTGTTATTTTCTACTTTTTGTAACACAATCACAATAAAAGTCACAAAACTATACCGAAAATATGCGTACTTTGTTAAATAATTGCAAAATTTTAAGTTTTTGTTATCCCTTTCTTTTTACAATCTATCTAAATGTACATAAATATCCAGTAAATTTAGCGATAGAAGATTAGATGATATTGAGAAAATAACTGCCCGTTGGAAGTATTTTACATACATTTACTTAATTACTTTAATTAAAATTAACTAATATATGAAAATAAAGTAAATAAAACTAAGATAAACTAGTTATGTCGGTCCGGGTTGTCACGTTCAAATGTGCAATAATTCTGTCCAGCAGTGTATGTACAAAATGTGGAGTTAACTCGTAGACTAATGCATCTACCTACTACGACTTTGGTCAAATTAGACCAAAAGTTACCATACTAGTAGACCATATTATATATTTTAGTTATAACTAAATAAGATTGAAGGACAAATCGCGAACAATTCTCTCACATGCGTGACATTGCGTACATGTGCGCGTGAGCACGTCTCCAGCGCGGATTCGCAGGTTGCACCCCTTGCCACCCTCTCCGCCCCCGCACGGGGAGAGGCAGCCATATGTGGCCCCTGGCGCGATATCCATTCTATTTCCTCGATTGACTAGTTGCCATGGAAACGGCTATCCGGTTTCTTTCTCGCGGATGTGCATGTTTCCGTTCGTGGAAAACGGTTCGACGTTTTGCGTCCCCCCTCTGCTACCCCCTCCGTCAGGAGGATTGTCTGCGTCTGGATGCAGTGGGGGATTTTACGGAATTTGGAAATATAATAATAGTGAACATAAAACAACTTAAAAATTACGATAATATTAGATTTCATTGAACAAAATTCAAATTAAAAACGATGAATGAATAGTACACAGTCGCCTACTAGATAGAACGAAAGAAATGTTGAAGCTATCAACTTACATAAGCAGTCGTGGGATCCGCTAGTAAAATAGGCTATCTACATACGAACATAGAGGCACCCGCATGGAGTATCATGTGAAAGTCGTTTGTCTACCAATTTTTTAAAGATTCAATTCCAACACGAGAAGAAACAGCCATAAAATTTACTGAAAATGAATGAAATGATATGTTTATGACACCATAATATACGAGCAATGTACTTTCATTTTTGTGAGCGTAGTCGTAGTAAATAATACTACAATTATTATAAATTAAATACATTATTTTGTAATGATCTATAAATCTTTGGATTAAGGAAATATTTTCTTGCGTTGGATATAATTTCTGTTTTGATAATACTTGTTTAATGTTTTATTTGCAATTAAATTCATCGCGAAAACAGATATTAATATTTGTCATAAATTACTTTGTATATTATTGTCTAAACATAGATAATCCATAGAATAAATATGATGATATTTCCTTATCTCCAAAAACACCTGTAAATTAACATTTTCTTCTTACAAATCGTATAAAATGTAGATGCTATTGAAAACAATTTTACTACCAATGGGGTCATTTACTAGAGTCACATATTGGCAAATAAGTCATTTATATTATGACTAGGCCCAAAAATATCGTACTAGATATAATAGAAGTTTAAAAATTATTATTAATTATTAACATATTATACCTTTAAAGACCTTTATAATGACGTCAAAATATTATGCCACTTATCTATCCTATTCTGAATTCTTTGTTAATCCTAAGATAAACTGTCAGATTATCAATGTATCACAATAGTTGGCAACTAATTTGAAGGATTTTTGTTTTACTTTGAATTCGTAAGTACATTTTAAATGTATACATAATACATTATTTATTTCTAACTAATGAATATTACTTAAGTCGACACAACGAATTTAAAGATTTGTTGAATGGCATAGGTTAGCAAAATTTAGCAGTGGTAATCAAACATTTGACTAAAATAACATTACAGTTTATTTATGTTTCTCCCTCATAAATGAAATTCATATATATTTTAATCACTTACCAAGTTATTTCAATACCGTTTAAATAATTTTCTAAACAATAAAATAGTACATTTAAGGGACTATAATTATATATATAATCCCTACTGTTTGAGATCTACCAAAACCATTACAATGACGTCACAACATTTAAAAAAAATCATTGTTGCTGAATGAATAACAATTAAGACATTTTAAAATTGCAGATAGTGAAAGACCCCATTGACAGTTTTAAATAAATATTTTATTGTTAAAAAGCAAACTAAAAAACATTTACAAAACTAGATTTTAGTTATAAAACTTCTTGAAAATTTCGCCTATATTTTGGAGAGTGGGATCCAATGCTTTATCATACACAGGGATATAGATAGTGCATAAAATTTTTAACAATCTTGTATTTGACAATTCACATTTCATATCTAGATCTTTAAAGTTGAACAAATAAATAAATATCGTCACACTATTTATTTATTTCTGTATATGGTACTCTGCTTATAGCAAATATCGAAATATGATAAAATTAAATCCCTTTCCATTCCCAAAAGATGTTAGTGACATAATGGGAGCATGTAACATATTAATGTATGTCGTTATGTTACAAAATTATGTACAATTTTTAACTTTTACGAAGGCCAAACCAATCTGCAATACTCCAGAATAGGATATTTTCAAAATATTTTCATCAAAACATCAATAGTATTACATAATGCAATACGTCGCTGCTCAATAAAACGCACAATTACATTGAAAATCAAATATTTAAGATGAAAACATCAGATACTTAAATTCTTCGCCGTCATATATTATCGTTTTTTATTTCGATGAGTCAACACAACACTCTTTTAAGAACTGAGAACTTAGGTCTTCGAACGCCGAGTTGATATCGATAACCACACCTGAGCCGAAGCCAATGAGCTAAAAATACTCCGTTGAATCTGTCAATAAATTTGAAGAGTTTGTCAGAAACTTGATTTCGAAAACGAAAGGATGGCTCCTCTTGTTAGAAAAACAGGTTTCCGAAAGGAATTCGGTGATTACAGCTTTTTTATGAAAAATTATTTAACTCTTGTCAACTGAGTTTGGTCACAGATTAAAATTATTACAACTGGAGACTTTTAAATTTAAAAGTTTTCAAGTTTGCTGCCATTTAGTTTTTTAAATTTATTTGATGAATATTTTATATTTTGGCGATGCCGCATCACAAATATTTTTTAACGTTAATTAAAATTTTACTTTTAAATTTCTTTCTGTATTGACACCCACTATTATTTCCAAAAATATATTCATTTACTAACGGTCAATCTACTTATATGGAAAAAAAAATATTGCTACAATAGCAATATTAATATTTCGTAAAGTGACAGCAATGTAGATATTTACAATAACAATATTTTTATTTATATTATCACTGAATACACAATATATGTATACTCACTGATATTATCTAGCAATGTGATATTATTTTCGATTGCTTTAAAAATCAAAATATGTTTTTTTAATAATCTAATATTGTTGCAATATCATGTTGTTTTAAATATGCTATATTGATACGAACATAATATATGGGGTGTAATTGAAATGTGGAATATAGGAATTTCATTACTATTTTTTTTATGTGTAAAAAATGTAAATGTAAATACAAAAGTTGATCAGAATTTAAAAATTTGGATACCTAAATGTTAGTATTTCACGATATGTCAATCAAATTTAAAAAAATATTTATTAGGATAATTGTAACACGGCCACGGAAAATTAAACAAAACGAATAAAACTTGACATTTCAGAAAACAGATTTAGATTTATTTATTACAGTGTTGTATTATTTTCTGGAAATTTCGTAGGAGATTGTAATAATATAACAACAAATTTTAGAGTCTATATCTTTCCATTTCTTTCTGTTAGGGCAGGTATTTCCAAACTCAATTAACTAAAGAATAATTTTATCAATAGTATAAACAAAAAATATTGCTTAAATGATGCTTATTATTCTAGCTGTCATCTTTTGATGCGATACATTTTGTTTATTCCATCGATAAATTTTTTTCTATAGTTTATTTGAGGCTGGGAATACCGGCCCATAAATAAATAAATAAATTTTTAACTGCATTTGAAATATCAAATAATTTTAGTTTTATCTAATTTTCCATGACCGTGTTACAATTTTTCTAACAAATATTGATTTTAATTTGATTGAAATATCGTGAAATAATAAGAATTAATCGAATTGGCCTTATTGCTTTTATTTTTAAATTCTGAACAATTTGTTATTTTTACTTTTGCTGGAAACTGAATAGGTGAATATTTACAGCAAAATCAAAAAAATTGCACTGAAATATCTATATTCCACATTTCAATTCTACACCCTTTATATTCAAATCGACAACTAATGTTGATATTTCAAGCAAGATATTTATTTATGATAAATATATGTTATTGCTGAGATTGCTATATGTAAGATAAATATTGCTATTGTAGATTTTTGTCCGTGTTTACGCAGATTTCAATGTTGCCAAGAGTAGTATTGGTATTTCATTTTGTTTAGTTACCACAGTATCGTTCCGAAGCTGAGACAATCCTGTCCCCAGATTTGTCCGTTCGCCATAATAAGCAGATAGTTAATGGGCACGTAAGGCGCTGACACCAACCTTACAAGGTGTTATTATAGCGACGAGATTCAGGCACTAGATAAGTCAGAGGTGCTCGGAACCTCTGCTGCATACGAAACAGATCGTACTTTTCTTCTTAGCGCTCCCAGGAAAAAACTATGGACAGTACATCAACTGTTTTGTATCTACATTGTACGCTCAACTCCCTCTGGGAGAAATCTCAAGGGACTTTGACCTTTAGGAGCATTTTGAGGAACGATATAAATTAAATATTTAACTCTACCTCTGTTGTTCACTCGCCACTAATATCTTTTTACACCTGACTGATTTATACATATAAATAAATAAATATAACAGATGTTACAGTTTTATGTTTATTCTCATAGCAACCATGATAATTGAAATGTATAAAATATACAAACGACATAGAGAAAATTAAGAGGGCCTCAAAAAAATGTATGCACATATTTCAAAAAACATATCATATACCATAAAGTCCAATATGGGTAAATGAACTATACTCTGGACGCCCAACAGATAGAGTAATAAAATGAATGGGCAGAGTCTAAACTGCGCAGTACGATGTGTTCAGAAGTCAGCTTTACAAGCTACAAATTTAAAAATGCTGAAGAATTGAATCGTTTTATTTAATAAAACTAAAACATAATATATATTAACATATGTGTATAACATAATTTTGAAAGAAATATAAAGTATAATTTAAACACGTGGTTTCATAAATTTACAATTACAATATTACATACAATTTATACAACATACCTTTTATACTGTTAATGGGTCCAGAGTATAACAGCATAAATTCCATGCTTCAGCTTCAATATGGAACTAGAAAGTAGTCTAATATAACTATTGTAAAATCTATTGAAGATCCAGGCAACGACCATGGCAGGTAGCGTTGAAGTCGGTTCACTCGATAATACAAATTAAGCAGCACTGCCAGCAGTCAGTAGTTGGATGGGTTACCACTTTGTGAAAACCCATCCCAAGGAACACTGCGTGCCGTTGTCACACCATCGAAAACAAGGTACCGAGGCGGCATATAACCTCAGCAGTTGTTACCGCTTAAATATATATAAAAAAAAATTGTCAATCGCTCAAAAGTAATTGTTGATATTTTAATTTAACTCTCCTCTCTGAAACCTTTAATTTGATACCAAACTTAGCTATTTTTAAATACAATTGAAAATAGTTGAATATTAATGTTTGATATTTTAATTTAAATCTTCTCTCCAAGATCGTTAATATTTTTTGATATTTTAGTTTAATTTCTCGCCCTAGGTTTTTTTTTAATTTGATAACCAAATCGATACGATTTAATCAATATTTATTACGTCATATTTACAAGTGTATAATGAAATATATAATTAGCTTATTTCAAAACCAAAATCAAGAAGTAGAAAATTACAAACAACATTTTATTTATTTATTTATTTGAAACATTTTTCGCCACTGATTTCATGTTGAATTTATGGTTTGCGAATCAACTTCCACCTATAAGCTTCTTCGGATTTTCATGAAACTTCACCTATCCATCCATCCATCTATACAGACTTCATAAAGTAAATGGTCAAAAAAGGAACTGGAGGACCTCAAAAAATTTTAAATTTCACAATCGATTTTTTGTGTACTTAGTAGTTACTATACTTATACTAGTTATGTAAAAGAAAGTAAAAAAAAGGCAGTACCTACTATTTTCTATTTGGACGATTGTTTGCTTTGAAAAGTAATTAAAATTTAATGTGAACTATGCAATGAAACCTAAGGGACTCCAGATTCCATAGAGCATTGTTTGAAATATTTTATTTAGTAAATTCTTTGCAAAATGTTATCTTATGCAATAAATTTATTAAATCATAAACCATGTACTGGTATTCGTTGGTAATAAAATTTTTAATTACTCTGTATTAGTTCGTATAAAAATTATATTGTTTTATGTTTCATAGAGTACTTTAATTATAAAAAAAATAAAACGTTCAATTACAGAGAAACATTGCACTTGAAAGTAATAGTACTCGTTCATATAACTTGTACTCAAGTATAATAAACGTTATTATAGTTAGAAAATATGCAGTAAAGCAATGAAGGTATATCCATAAAAAATAGAATCGAATTCCATTTATGATTATATCTTAATAGCTGTTATTATCTAGATACTCGACAATATTAACGAGCCGACATAGGAAACTCAAGCAATGTAACAGCGAGAAAAACGCTGCCATTTCATTAGATCCAATTTCCTAATCATAACGCATTGTCTCACGCCCTTATTGTACTACGACATGTGCTTGGGAAATATTTAAATTGTATCGTTGGTAGGAATGCGAACACTTACTTCTGGTTGGGGATTTTTCGGCGTGGTAGCACTGTTAATTAATTTGCTTGCTGCTGGAGTTTGGTATTTTGTTAGTTGGTACCACTCCTTCCGAATACTATTAGTAAATGCATTAATAAACTTATGTTATTGAAATGCTATACTTTACTATGTGAGTGAGTGTTCAATGAAAAATAAGAGCGGTCACAACTGAATGAGTTGGATGTGATTTATGAGCATCTACAGCGTTTCTCAAAATCTTGAAAATTTACTTACTTTTTACGTTAAACATTCATGTTTTTCAAAGGTTTTCATACAATTTATCTTATTTGTTAAGTGCATTTTCCTACATACAGCCCCTACTATAGTAAATAATTCTTGGAATGACCTCTCTTTATTAGAAGGGCTTCGACATATTCTGCATTAATTAAATAATAATAATAATAACGAACAAATTAAAAAACTAAGTATGAAAACTTAGCTGTTTTTAAAGTATTTTAAAGTCATTAAAGTACAATTTTTTTTACGAATATGGAATTTATTCTTCAAAGTTTATTTGGAAACGAAAACTCAATTATGGGGTGGGGTTACTGTTTTTAAAAAAATATATGCATGCGAAAGTTAAAAAAAATCAAAATCAACAATAAGTCCGATAAATTATTATCAAAGGTAAATAATAAATAAATTCAATAGTTATTATAGAATAATATGATTTTATTTTAGGTGGTGCTGAAAGTTTGACAGATGAGTCTGTAAAGTTGAATCTTGACTTAAGAGTATGTAAAGTTTTACTTTATCTAAGTACTATTTTGTCTAACTTCGCGGAGTGATATCGTGTACTTTAGTATCAATTTCGGAAAAATAAATATTTTCCCTCATAACGATGCCAAGAAAGCTGGAGTTGTTAAACAGTTTGGGAACGTCTGCTGTAGCACACATGTATTAAGAGCAAGGCTTATCTTCGAGATCAATCTCTAGATAAGCCCATAATCAACCCGAGTTCGATCGCTCATGTATGTATGTATGTACTTACGTCAGACCAGGTACTGTACAAGGATAAAGCTATCCAGATCTCTTGTATAGTACATTTTAGTAATCTCAAGTGAGCTTTATAAATATAAATGATTATCGGTATCCTGACAGTTATACCCGTAATATCACTGCTACCTACGTACGCTTGAATTTTGATATTAAGAGTTTACAAAGTGGTATAGATAAATCAAATATCTAGATTTTTATTTGTATATTAATGTGGGGAAAATTAATACTGAGTTATAATTTGGATTAAACTGTTTTCGTTTGTGAAAGATATGTAGGTTGATACAGGTGTTTATTAAACTGAAATCGTTCTTAAAACTTTGATTTATTTGCCTATTTTCGACATCGCTTCCCATAAAAATTTGTAGTCCAATATACAAACTTAATTGACGTAACCCAAATTTAACAATTTAAATCCGTATTTTTAAGAGAAAAATAGAAATGATGTCACCCTTCCAATTTTGATATCTCGAAATATCAATTTTTCTTTATTTGGGTTAAAAAAAGAACATCTCATTAAATAGGATTAGGTCAGTAGCTAATATCCTTTTTTGAAAATGATAGCCCGTTTCAAATTTTTCTTCTTAATATTTTACAAAAGTCTAACAAATATAATGCAGTGTATCTGATATTTACTAAATTGTATGAAATGTTTTTCCGTACATATAATATTAAATGAATCTTAGATAATAATTTGTAAAGCTGAAAAACGTTCTTTGTTCCATAACGTAAGTTTGCTCTATCTAATATTTATCTACTTTACCACTGTGTAACTTCATCTTTACTTTTTAGAACTGCATAGTGTCTTTAACAGTCTTTTTTGAAGAAAGAATCCGAAATTTTCTGGAGTCTCTGTAGCAATTCTTCCATTGTCCCTGCAGGATGATTTCACATTTTTTATTCAGTTCTATAAAGTTTCGATTGGGGATAAATCTGGGCTGCTAAAAAGTCATTCCATCAACGAAATATTCTAATTTTGAATTTTATTAAACATTAAATGAAAGATTTGATACGGGCGAAATTATGTGAATTTGGGCTCGTAGAACATTTATTTCTTTAAATGGCTTTTCCCATCAAGTATCAGGCATACGTGCATCATTTTGGGAAATACTGAATTACGGGCTAAACGTTTTTCGCCGAATTAAATGGTATGTGCAAGGGTTATGGGTTCATATCAAGATAACTTTAATATCATCTTTACATACATTTGCAGAAGTAACCAAGAGCTTTAGCAATGGAGGGTTATACAGAAGCAAATTTTCATGCTGCCATCTATTGATGTTTTCATTGAACTACGATGGAATTCACTTGGGCGAAATACAAACAAAACGCTATCGAAATGACAGTTCTTAAAATGATCCTAAATATGAAAAATAAAGTGTGTGTATGGTTTATGCAATAGTGACTCCCGTTATTACTGTAAAGAATATATGACCAGTGTTAAATTCATTAAGTTTCCTAAATAATAAACTTCAAAAATAAAAACATAACCTTGTTAAAACACCTTATCAAACGTCAAAGCATGGATGTTTGTGTTATGAACTTCCATCTCAACTTTTACCTTATTTCTCTTTCTTGCCTGTGACGTCAAAATCATAACCCTCCATTAGCAAAAAGAACAGTTATGTTTTTAAATGTTGAAAGAAGTTTTCAGAACTCATCATATATAGAGTGATTCAGGACTAATGTAACAAAATTGATTTTGATGATTTTCGCATAATATAGCAAATATATTTTGGTGTAATTCCGCTGATAGAAGATGAATGATTCTTCCATGTGTGCACCACGTCACAGCAACACAGTACACGAATTGTAGCCATTAATTGGTCGCGCTGGCGCAGTTGGCAAAGAAACCACCATCATTAGTGCATCGGCGTGGCGCGGGGCCAGGGAGGACCTGTTATTCGGCACGACACTATTCGGCGTGTTGAATGCACCTCGGACGCCCGGTCGCTTGACGTTCCCGGCGTCGCTAGGCAACCGACCGTTAACAATTAACGCGCGCAGCGCACAGGTTGCACACCCAGATCGTTAATTCATTTTAATTGCTATAAACACACCCCGGTTCCCCCCTCGCTATGCTGAATTTAATCATCGAAAACGCCGGTTAAATTACGGGAAGATAAGCAGTTTGTTTTGTTGATGTTGGAAGCGGGTAAAAATTGATCGCACAGTTTAAACTTGATTTACATTATACTTCTTTCGTCTAGATTCTAGTTCGAGTTTTATCCGAGAAGTTCCTAGCCATTCAAAGCAAATCAGAAATATCGGTCCGAGTCCTTTCGATTTTTATACTAGCTAGAAATACGCATCCAATCCTACTTTATTATTTAAGTTTCATACTAAATTCTAGATAAATACTAGGTAATGTGCGAAACCAGGTTTATTTTGACGCGCACAAACTGTTGACGTTTTGTCGGAAAGTCGTAATTTTTTAATTTGGTGTTTGATACTTGTCCTTTCTTTTAAAATATTTTTCTAGACAGTTATTAGATTTATCACCAAAAAACTAATCAGCTTTTCCTGAAAGGTTACAATAGATATACAAAATATCAAAATTTTCAGTTTAGTAGTTTTTGAGAAACCGTAACTCCACACAGACCGATAAACTGACAAACATACACTCAGACATCATTGCGAAACTATTAAAATCATATTAGAGGGAGCCTAAAACGTGCTCATCCACTGAAAACTCACCATTACCTAATTTTTAGCATGATTCCTACACCTCCCTTACAGGATGTGGCGGGAGGCAAAATATGTAATGTAAATCAGGATTTATTCAAATAATATTTAACTGTTGCTTTACCGATGTGTCAAACTAGTAAAATTTCCTTTCGGTTCGTTTGAAGGAAGATAAATTATGCATACTGTTGAAAAATGCAAAGCAAGAAAATGGCGTTAATTTGATTTTGCATGCGTGTTCTCAGCGTCAAAATACAGCGAAATTCCAAGTCGACGATGGAATTTTATTCCGTGTATAAATTCCGCAAATCAAGTTACGGGAAAGCACTCATAAATAAACAGACGGTGTCCGCGAAATAGGACGGCGCCGCGCCGCGTTCCCAAATGAAATACATGTTAGCGGTAATTCATTTTTCTCCGCGCTTCAATCATTCGTTTGCGAGAAAAGCTCTTTCCGATGGCAGCGAGCAGCGAGCGTATTGACGCGGACGCGGACGCACTTCAACAAGACGCGTTAATGCCGCGACGCCCGGCTCCAGAACTTTCCGCTGACAGATTTTGATGTTGCTGTGTTTGTTACGATTTTCCTCCAGATTTATATTTAAATATTTTACTGGATTTGCAAACTCTGATTTTTACCTCCTGTCACATTCACCTTCAAGAAGTATGGAAATCGCCGAACAAATATATTATGCGCAATTCTGTTGCGGGATGACATAAATATTTTGGGCGTGGCACTTTCGAAAAGTGATAATTTTACACGTGTAATGCGGTTACTATGCCCATTATGGTGACATTGGTGAAGCAACCAAAGGGGACATTTGAAGTATAGACCTAAAAAAGATTTTTGTTTTTTTCATATGGTAAGCGGACTAACTGCTTTTGGTCACCAAGTACCGCTTAATGAATGGATGATTGTAAATTTATGTGAACATAAAAAACGACCATGCTCTTCAGTGGGATTCGAACCCACGACCTCTCGCGTGCTGTTCTGGTGTCATAGCCAAGGTTTGTTTTTCGAATTGACAACGCTTTTTCCAGCGACAGCCAATTTGACAGCTGACAACTGTTTGGTTTTCCATTTTACTATAAATAGACAAGTCAGAATGAAAGCGCATTTTGTACAGAACTACGCTTGCAATTTGTGCAAATTTGTTTCGAAAATTTTATCCAACCATTAGGTTCATTTTTTATTAAATGGCTACGTCAACAAATAAAATTGTCACTTTTGGGGTGAAGAAAATCCACAAGTCATCATTAAGACGGCGATACATAAACAAAATGTCACTAGTGTGCTTTACAGGCTGTTGGAATCATTGGTCCATCTTTCTTCAAAGATGATACCGGTCAGAACATTACAGTCAATGGACATCGCTATAGAAAAATGATTACTGCCTTTTTCATTTCCCAAATGTATGGCATTAATATGTCGAGCAGTGGTTTCAACAAGAAGGCGCAACATGTCACACAGCGTACGCTTCAATCGATTTATTGTGGGACACTTTGGATGAGTTCATAATATTGCGCAATGAACGATAGACGAAATGGAATTTAACATTCGCTACATTATTGCCGATATACTGCTCCAGTTGCCTCAAAAAGTGATCGAAAATCAGATTTCTCAATTGTGCTTTATTTGTATTTGTATTTATATTCCGTGGCCATTATCATAATTTTTATGTTTTATTTCATTTGAAAGTTCTGTACCTCTTAAAAAAATACCCAACAATGCAAGAATGTCTAGTTTGGTTCACCAATTGACTTAAGGACAAAAGACCAAAAGACCAAAATAAAATAAAAATTGCCAAGTTGGGCTAGGTGAGAAGCGTAGCAAAATGTCATGTGCAGGAGGCAGTTGTGGTACATTAGTGGATTAGGCTATGTGTTGTCTCTCGCAACTATAAATGCTACCAATGATTAATCCCTTTATAAATTTCGGAAATGATCTGCTGCATGAGCGTTGCGAGTCGTTGAACCCACGGGCCACAGGCGAGCGGGGTGTACGTTACAACGTTGCACGTTATATATCATCTCGGTGCGCGGCTGTTAATTAACTCCAAACCTAATTAATGCCCACGCGGCGCGGGACATGTGCGACTGCGCAGCTGACTGATGAGAAGCGAACAATAAAAAGAGTCATACCCAACATAACATGAATGTATGTGTAAGTGTCCTGCTGCCCTGCACCCGCTCATACCATCATGCTCACTGCGTTTTATTAAAACAGCTGTTTTGCACTGGCGGTCCGACCATTTGTTTTGGATTGGAGGACACTGCCCAGGGTCGGACTCACTTTGTTTATTCGTTTATTACATGCTGAGATGTCTTGGGTTAACCGATTGCATAAAGTACTTATCACAGACATTTGAAACTGCAACCTAGATTTCATAGCTTTAGGCCATCTAAAGAGTAATTCAAAAGTTGTATAAAATGTCTAGAGCATCTCTACTGGTATTGTTCCGTAATGCATGAAGTAATTGAATATTCGTGATACAAAATTGAAACCAGTGACAGTAAATAGTATAATTGGCATTACAATTTTATTTTCTGTTTGCAACAAAACGCGATATTTATTATATTTAATAAATGTTTCTTTTGTTTCAGATTTTGGACGTCACACTGTTAAATGGGTAAGTCCAATGTTATACACATTTTAAAAGAAATATTGTATAGTTCGCTTCATTTACTAATTCAAGTATGATTTATGAACTACGCTGACCTGTGTATCATTCCAATTTATTACTACAAATCAAGCTAATCCTGTAATCAAATCAAATGATTAACGAATTCGTCGGATCATTGGTTTGACATTAGTAGTTGTGAAAATGTATTTGCATTATTTCATATTATCAACAATGACTTGCTTTATATAAAGTTTCACGGAAATAAATAGGTGAAATTTGCTCTTTTTATTTGGTAAGCGGACTAACTACTTTGGTCATATGCCTCCTCCTGAATATATGATTGTGAATTTGTGTAAATAATTCAAACGACCAAGCTCTTCAGTGGGACTCGAACCCACGACCTCTGGTGTGCTATGCTAATGATATAGCCACTATGCCATCGAGATAAATGATTGGTCTATTTATATAATAAAGTAATGGACTCAATGATGTGGGTTTTCCTCTATAGTTACTATTAGTAGTAATTTATTTCTCGTCGACTAAAAATCATTTGTGTTCGCTTTGAGTTTTTGTATCAGTACGGCTCTGGCAGATCTCTCACCGCGGCCTCTTTGAGCAGTGGCCGTGCCCGAGATCGGCAGTTTGCACACAACATCGAAGTTGTGACCGCGCGCTCACGTGCTTTCTGTACAACGTTCATCGCCGAGTTTACCACCACAACCACCGCCGCCGCATCTGGAAAAATAATATAAAAATTAAATTACTTTGCCGCCGTCACTGATGAATATAAAGCTTCCAGCTCCACAGCGTTATTTCCTTAAAACCGAGAAAAAAGTCCAAAACGAGCTTAACGAAATAAAATATAAATTATTAACTTGCTTTTCATAAACTTCCTACAAATCGACTTCATTCTGCGATAAACTCGAAAATTATTATTATTTTCTTCTCTCCACCTTCTAGATTTTATCAATTTTCGAGGAATTCAGTCAAGATTTGATTCACTGATAAACGTTGATCCATAAATCAATCCAATTCCCCTCTGAAAATCAAGCTAATCCTGTCATCAAATTCAATGATCAACTCATTCTTCAGATTCCATGAATCAAACGCTGATCATTCGTTTTGATCATTGTTTTAGTATTTGTGGTTTTGACAATGACATGTATCTAATTTAGCGGAGAGAAATTGTAACTCTCATAAAATATACGATACAATATATAATAATAATAAAAGTAAAGGAAGTAGCTCTCAAATAATTCAATTTATTTTAAATAATAATTATAGTTATAAGTTAAATGCATAAATTATATTAAATATTTTTCCATTTAAATTTCTTTGACATGTTCATTTGCAAAATATATAATATCAAATATAAATATTCAGTATAAAATTATGAATTTAAATAAAACTGCCTGTGCATTACTTTATTTCAGATAAAAAAATCATTTACACAAAGAAAATTTTATGAATTGTCAAAAAATTAAATATGTGAATCAGTTACTTGATTCATGCATAACATTGGTGAATAAGAACAATGGAGTTATTTCACATTTTCGGATTTCATCTCCCGCCTACCTCAGAGTAAGGGAGGTGTGGTTTTTGGTCAAAAATTTGAGTAGTAAGTTTTCAATGAATAAGCACGTTGTAGGGTCCCTATAATACGATTTTACTATTTTCGCCATGATGTCTGTATGTATGTATGTGTGTGGTCTGTGCCGATTTTTTCGTCTCGCATAACTCAAATACGTTTGTATTTTTGTTTCTTATATTTATATGCAGAGGTGAATAGATTTAGGATCAAATTGGTCAACCGAAAGTAGCAGTTCACGAGAAGTCCTGAATAGTTTTCCGTGAAAAAGCACGGTTAAATTTAATTTTGCAACAATTTTTTTTTTTGAAAATTGTAAAATATTTAATTTAACATCTGTTTTGAATACACTAATTTTATTAATTGTCATTGCATTTAAAGATAATAAAATATAAAGAAATAAAATTTCATAAATCTTGCATTCCATGTAAACCATGGAAACAATTAAAAATTTTCAATTTTTTATGAAATGTGACACATGTAATTGTGATAATGAAGCTGTTCTCTTAGGGCCGATATTTCCAACCTAAGATAAAATTTAAATAAATTTATCAATGGAATAAACAAAAAGTATCGCATCAAAATGACACCTAGAATAATAAGCATGATTTTGATGTGATATTTTTTTTTATTCTATTGATAAATTCATTCTCTAGTTAACTGAGTTTGGAAATAAATACACGAAACAAAATTAAATTTCTCAAATATAAATTGAAAATAAACAAATAAGAAGGTATTTTTCTGTATTGTCAAATACTATTTTATAATGTTTAAGAGTTGTAATGGGGGTCAGATTTTTTAAAAATGTTCCTATTGTTGAACCACGGGCCAGCTTGATTTTGATCACTAATATATTGGTGAATTCGGCTGTTACAACAATAAACTAAAACACAGTTGCTGAACTAGTCCCCCGAGAATGTACTGCGCGCTTGTTATAATTTTAATTGCGGCTTATAAAATAAATTGCGAAATTAGTTATAGTGCAAGAGGGTCGGTGGATGAGGTGTAATATATACGGGATGTTTGCGTGCCGATTTGGCATGTTCACGTATTAGTTCAGCTAAGACGTGTGTAATTATCGGATCAACCTGTAATACCGGCCCGGACAGCGTGTGCATTGCACATCACGTTACCAAATAACTAGTGCACACACACATACACAAATCCTCAGACACGTGCATGTGTCCGCTCTCTTCACGTACCGCCATCCTTGTCTGGCATGCTGACCGGGCTATGGCGTGGTCTTTGTTTCGCCCTTCACTTCGGATGATGCATTTGCGTTTAGGTAATGCATTCTTTTCGTGTCCATCATCGTCCATCGCCTGGACAGCCGCCAGGGGTGAACAAAACTCTTGTAACAACTGTTTTATGTTATAACTTGCTTGCCTCTATTTTTAGCCATGACTTACACAGCATAAAATATAAAACAGATTAAATTTCATCCTCTATTTTTTATATAGATATTATATTAGTGCGTGTATTATGGTCTGTAACCATGATTAAAATTAAATAATGTAATGTGATTATATCATATTTTAAATTTAAAATTAAATTTAATACAATCGGCACCATTGATGTGACGTCATGGTGGCCAAGTATAAATTAAAGATCATGCTAACGACTGGCTAATATCAGGTGATAACTTATCGCAAATGTGACAGATGACATTTGTATCTATCTCTTTCTCTTCCAATCTATCTTCTGCCATTCGCACGTATTTCTTCTTAACGTAAAAGTTAAAATACAACTAAAAGAACAGACTATACGACAGGAATATTTAAAATTGACAAAATTTAAACAAAATTTTTAGTCTCAGACGATCCACCGTCAATTTGTTTCAAATTTGTCAGCAAGTAACAAATTATTTTTGTGTATTTCGTAACTAAATATATTTGTGAATATAGTAATTGTTAACATTTATTTGTATGTGCTCTTGACTAAAATTTTCGGAATTATATTGAAGCAGAACAATAAATCATAGTTATAACACATTAAGATATTACAAAGGATACAAATTTTCTTTAACAATTTCAAATTGATAAGTTAGCTAAATTTACTTGTTATTTTTGACGAGTCTATTTGTTAAATTTTATAAATGTAGCAAATAAATAAAAAACACAATTTTTCTTGTTAAATTCAGAATTGACAAAATTTGTATTTAAAAAATTGTCATATTTGTTCAAATTGTTAATTTAACGCAATATATTTGTCAATATTAACTAAAAATACGTAACAACCACTAAATGAACAAATCGCAAATCAAATTTTTACTGTGCAGTATGAAAACATAAGTAACGGTATATAACATTATATACAGATTTATATAAATATATGGTTGTGAGTCATGAGTACGGTCTAAAAGAATGAAAAGCAAAATTGGGATGCTGGAAATGAAATATCTAAGAAAAGTTCAAAGAGTAACAAGGCTGGATAGAATAAGAAACGAAATAATAAGAGAACAATTGACAAACGTGGAGGAAAAGAGAAATTGTGGAAGACCAAAAGACTCTGAAGAAGAGGAACGTTACACTGCAAGATGCACGAAGAATGGCGATGAATAAGAAACAATGAGCGAAATTGCTGCACGATTAAGAGACTTTTACATCTTATACCTTACATTAGAAGGGTTCTTGACTATATATACATAAATTAATATATTTGTCGCTTGCAACATTTGAAATATTATAGAAGTAAATTCTGAAGATTGCAATTTTCTTGAAGAAGAATGTCGTGCGTTTGGTCATCCCTGTTTGGCGAAACCGTAAGGCCATCTGATATTCATCAGTGGCGTCCCTCATTTGGCCTAAATGCCCTCGAGTCATAAACGAATTCAAGTAATGACGGGAGACTTTCAATTACCTTTCCAAGTATCGTAATTTATAATTAACTACTGTCATATCTCTATCTACGTTGATATCACATTGCGATATGCAAGTGCCACAGCTAACATGCGTTTCATCAAGTCACCTATGAAAATTCAACGAATTTGTAATTCCATGACCGGTTCTTGATCATGCTTTCTGTATATTGTTAATTAAATTTTAGGAAACTGCTGTTTTATAAACGATAAAAAATTAAATTAAGACCCCGTAATTAGCTACCTCGGGAACATGTTGCACAAAAATTAATTAATTTGGCAATATTCGCAAAACTAAGACAAAGAGACATGAGAATATATTAATATTATTATACGTTCATATTACCAAACTATACTTTATAAAATTAAAAATACTTTTGAATTTTAGTTCAGTAAATATATTTATATTTGATTGTATTATAATAATCATTTGTTTGCGATATAGTTAAGCGTCCATAAAGTGACTATTTATAAACTAGTGCTATAAAGTAAAACAAATGTAATTGTCATTCTAAGATAAGGAAAATAGTAATATACAATGCAGTCGAACTTAAGATATTGTATACCGGGTGAATACTTTTTTTTATAGGACATAAGAAAAACAATGTTAAAATGTTCATTAGGCGATAGTTCGTTCCCTATGAATTTTAGAACAAAAGTGTAAATACAAAATATGTTCAGAATCAAAACCTGCACCAAATGAGCCTAAATTTATTGATGTAATACAGTTCTGCCATGAGATAGAAGTAAAATAAAATGTATAATTTTTAACTGCTTCCAGAGTGCCATGATAAACAAAACACACAAACAGTCGTATTGTTTGTGACAGATGGCACAGTTTTAATGATTATTGACATGTTTAAATTATTTCTAAATGGTAAATGTATCTATGATTACTGAAAAATAATTAAAACACGTCAATAATCATTAAAACTATGCCAAATGTCATCTGTCAAACTCAAACAATACGACTATTTGTATGTTTTGTTTAATGAAAATTTTCAAATTGTGTTTCCTATGTCCTAAACAAAAAGAAGACACCCGGTATAACACTTAAATAATCGAATTTTATTGACTTGACTACTAAACTGGCTGGTCCATAAAACCCTAAATTATGTATTTGTTATACAAACATCTATTATTTAAATGTTACTGACAATTTTGACATTTCCTCCTTATCCAGTTTCTTCATTTTCAGCAATGAGTATTACAAGCAAGTTGATGGTGTATCTTCTCTTAAAACACCCAAAAACAGAGCTTACGGTACCAGCCGTTGTGTTTAAGTGTAAATAAATATATTTACAGAACTATATTCCAAAAGTCTATTTAATTTGACAAATATGAGTTCTGAAATATTGAAGCTATACATTTTAGAACTATTTTTCGAAGTCGAAAAAATATTCGGAAGAAAGCTTTTGAAAAACCTATCGAATTCAAAATAGGGTTTTGCTCTCATTCAGTCATTTTAGTGACGCGCTTTCAAATGCCAGATCTCCAATAAATATGTTTCTAATAATTGGAGCAACGTAAGCGAAATAAATTGCAAAACCAGCAGCAGTGTCAGAAGCAGGAAGAAGGTGACAAAGTTATTCCGTTTGTAAAAGTGAAAAAAGTGATTTGCGTGCATAGTTCAAAGTACCTGACAGTGGCAACATGGAAGTAACGTAGTCAAGTATGCAAATGCGTTTCTCGGCACAAAAACTTGCCGGATATGAACTTGAAAACTGGATTTAAATTTGAGTGCCGTTTGTGTTTTTGTAGCAGCGGACGACCGTACGTTCCCTTGTTAGGAACATTTGCTATGTTTTGTTTTCGTCGACCCATCATGCGGAAAATTGTACACAATGAACTAAGTTCGCGATAAAAACTGCCGTAAAAATATGAACCCGCGAATAACAATAATAAACAAGATGGGAAAAGTGATTCAACTTTTTAGTTTACAAATGCAGATTTTATAACTCCACAACTTCAACAGCTGAAATTTTCATTTCTTTTATGTGCATCACCGATTTCTTTCCACACTCGCAATCTAATCAATTTTCTGGAATTTCATAATATAATGTTGAACTAAGAATTCTTCTTACTTCTTAAGTTGCGTTCTTTCTTAATAATCAAGTTTAATTGCCCTAGTATAGTTGATCAACAAAAGTTTAATATGGCTTGAATCAGTTTTTATTCGCGCAATTCAACAGAAAATGATCAAGAGATGTAGGTATATAGATAATAGTAATTCTGTTAAAAGAGGAAATTTATTAAACATAAACAATAATAGTAAGAAACATTGTTTTTGAGTAAGGCAATGGATTTTAACTTTTTAAGACGAAATCGATTGGAACATCAGAAACCTTGCAGAAGAAATTTTCGTAACCAAGCGGGGTATTTTACATACCCCGCAGATTTAGTTTCAGAGCTGGTTATCAACAGTAAATTTTTAACATTTGTCGTTCCATGCATTTGTCCATTATGTCTGATGTTTAGACATTTATGCCATGAGATATATGAAAATAACAATTAAATATTTAATGGGGTAAGGAATATAATATACAATAAAATTGCATTTTTTACAGCAGTCATGTCTTGAACAGAAACAATGAATGTTTACAACATTGACAATAAATGTATTAATGTTCTCGATAAAAAAATTGTAAACACATTTTATTTCTTTCTTCTTATTTCTTATTGATTTTATTTTTCAACTTTACATTTTTGTATAGGAAATTAACTTAAGAATTACCTAAAACCACAAGCGTATTACCAAAAATATTAAAATCAAGGGTATTAAATATACCCGATTTAGGCACAGACAATTGTAAATTATTTTGATTACGAAGTGGATAACCATGCGGAGTTAAAATTTACCCCTTTTTTAAGCATTAATTAAATTCTAATAAAAAGCTTTGGCTTTGATGTTATATAATTTTATAATGTCAGAAACATTAGTTTTTCAAAATATTTATTCAAATATTAATTCATGAAAGGAAAATATAACAAACGAAAAATGAATTCTACAGAAAATTATATCTACACAATTATTGTCACAAAAGTCACACTTTTTGTATTATAAAATGTTCTTGGCATAGAAAATATTTGCATTTATCTTTCTTCTTTTTTAGCTACAGGATATTCATTGTCAACGCTAACTTCCTTATACCAAATACCTAAAAATACCATTTAAAATTTTACTTATGTAAGTTTATATGGTAATCAATTTCACGCGAGTTGTGAAAGTTTTTGCACGAGATCAAGTCGAGTGCTGAAATCACACAAGCAGGAAATAGATAATTCTGCACGAGTTGCACACTATACTTGTTCTACGATCACATTTTTGTCAAGATTTAAAAATAATTCTTACTCTTCAGAAACAAGAAATGATATCTCAAACTCAAACTATTTGGCGTTTATGATAACAACATGAAGACGGCGCAAGCGCAGATGTGCGCAGTGTTACCAACTATAAATCTATAGATTGTAATATAAAAACTAGATATATTTTATTAAAAATTGATATTGTATTTTCTTTGTAATCTCTATATTGAAAACGAAGATTTATATAACTGTAATTGTACTTGACATATTAATATCATACATATTTATTAGTAAGTTGGTCACACGACTGTGCGAAATATATAATTTTTAAGCTTTGTTTAGAGTGGAGATGTGTAATTTTCAGTAGTGGTCAGTAGTGGTCGTAGAAAAAATATTTGCAATTGAAAGCATTTCGCGGATACTAATTTGAACGATAAAGTTTACTAACAATTGATCAACTCTATTGAAACAAAAGTCTTCACTACCGCTTTCATGCAACATTGGTAGATTAAAAATTAAACTTGATTCTTTAGAGCGCGTCTTTAGTTCAATTTAGTGTCATGCTAAATCGACAAAACTTAGCCCAACCCAACTCCACATAAATATGAACCAAGCAAGCCATCTGTTCGCCGCGAGATAACCCATCCTGGTTGTAGAACGTCCGTTCGTTCATACAAGCGCGTTTTTGTGCTGCGTTGCCCGTTGCGTTGATCATGCGAGGCGCGTTGTCGCATGCGTGCAGTGGTGGCGCAAGGGGGCAGGGCGGAGCAGGAGCCCCGAGCGTGCGTAGAGTCGGGCCCCCTGCGACCTTGAACTCGCCCGCCGGTTATCACTGCACTGATGCAGTGACCACGCCATGCGACGACGTAGTTTTGTGTTTGTGATGTTGATTTCGTTGATGCAATGCGAGAGGACGATGATCTCAACTCTGGAGGAATTGGGGATTCTAAATTATTTTTGATAGTCTTTATGCTGGAGATAATTGAAAGTAATGTCGGAATTGTTGACTTCTTCAATTCAAAACAGTTTTATTTGTTTGAACCTTTATTACACCTACTTGTCTTAAATTTTAGTTTGGAAGAGAATTGCATCGATGAATTTGGTGTAGAAACAGAAATCTAAACGCATTTCGCGCACGAAATATTTGCAACATTTTTCTACAAGTAGATTTTAATAGTAAAAACCAAATATGGAAATATAAATTAATTATTCTTAACCGTGAAAAACACGTTTTGATTAATAATATGTTAAAGGGAAAATTATTTCGTCGATAAAATTTGCATTTTGAATGATTGTGCGTGGTAATATTTTGAGACAAATAATGATATGATCGAAATCACGAGCCGAAAGGGATTTTGTCATTCAATTTGTTGAAGAATATTACCTAAAACAAAATAATGGAAGCCAAATATATTTCCTAAACACAAAAAATATTAACAATTTTTGACAAATTGCAAAAAAAAATCCAATAAACAATTAATATTTTGTCATACACATAATACGTACATGATTGCTTACAAGTGAGGAAATTGAAGTAAGTTATTGGTTTATTTTATAAGTTCGTGGACAATTTATTGGTAAAAAAATTGGCTAAGTTTTCTTGTCATTTTATTGTTGTGTGTAATACTACTCTGCGTCAAGTTTTTCTTCATTATTAAATTAATCTATTTATTGATGAACCAGAACATGTTCTATTTTTCGACAAATTTTTAGGAAATTCTAGTAGATTTTAGTCATTGCCAACCACTTAAACTTGTTTATATTTTTGTTAGTTTGTCATTTTTGTGCGTATAGCTTGAACCAAAAAATATTAATAGCATAGATGACAGCTGATATCGTGTTGGTACTACTGAAAGTGTCACAATAAATTGACAGAAAACTGAATGTGTATAAAACGAAGGGTAATTAATTGACAATAAACCTATAAATTTCGTCGTATATAACAGGCATTATAGATGATTGTTATGGCATATAACAAAAATTTTATTTGTGAAAATGTAACCTAGAAATGACAACTTAGCTGACAGTGGTAAAAGAATTAGCAAGTGCGCGAAATGCCAGTTTTGCGCACTGAGGGTGGAAAATAACTGTTTTCGTCAACTTTATTTGCGGCGTACAAAATTTGAGGCATGACCACACGAGAGCACGTATGAAAACTATAAAGAAATGAATATGAAACATTGACATTGAATAACTCGTACGTTCGTCGTGGACTCGCTGGCATATTAGTAATGAATTATTTTTAAAACTGAATCATACAATTGTATGTAGATTAGATTACGTCGTAAAATCCCGCACTCATGTCCGCGATTTTACCACCACATATAAAAATAACCAAAATTATCGGCTGAATACCAAGCCCACAAACAAACAATCTACAAGAAAAACAAACAGTGTTAAATGTTTTGTCCGCTGCTGACCGCCATGAGGTTGCGCGCGCTGTGCAGGAGATAAGATGGCTGCCACGGGCAGGTCGTGACACTAGTAACGTCTCCTGTATCGTGTAACCCTGAGTGTGATAACCTCGCAGACGATTTATCAAAAACCGTCAAACGACAGAAGACGATTGTGATTGTGGTGTTATTTGATGTCTGCATGTGCATGTCTGGTGACCATTACGAGTTATTGTATTCGGTACACGGGTCTTAATTGCTGCAGGAACTGTTTTTCAATTAATTAGCAATCATATAAACCCTTCTACCGTAAGGTGTAAGGTGTAAAGAGTCTCTTAATCGTGCACAAATTTCGCCCATTGTTTCTTATTCATCGCCATCCTTCCTGAATACTGTAGTGTAACGTTCCTCTTCTTCAGAATCTTGTTGATGATGGTATCCCAGGTGTCTTTTGACTACCTTTGTCATCTGATTTATTCATTCTTACCATATGGCCCCACCCTGCTAATTGTCTTGTTTCGATACATTGCAGTTGTTCGTTTATTATTTCGTTTCGTATTCTAGCCAATCTTGTTAGTCCTACATTGGCTAATTCTTATGCCTATTTTACACGACGCAAATTTTTGGTCAATAAATTGCCAAGAACAAAAATATTGTAGTTAATTTTACATACTATAAGTTTTCGGTCAATTGAGACATATAAAAATATAAAGATTATGAATTGTCAATATTTCATAAGATACAGATTCTGAATAATAACATTTTAATAAGTAACAGAAACCGGCTAATCCAATCAATCAGTAACTACGGACGTGTTTTGTTCTTATAAGAACTCATCAGAGTAGTGTAACCCGCCAATTGCTGTGAGACAGTGACTTAATAACTTAATTATTATTCAGAGACTGTATTTTATGAACCAATGACAATTTACCGGTTTTATATTTTTATATAATACTTATTTCATAGACAGTTTTCTCGTTTTGAAAAAATTATTGTGACAATTTCAGTAGTACCAACATGATATCAGCTGTCACCTTTGCATCTAATATTTTACGTATAAATATGGTAACTAACCAAAACATAAATAAGATTGAATGGTTGGCAATGACTAAAATTCTATAGAATTCCTTAAAAAATTGTCGAAAAATAGAATTTGTTCTAATACGCCAATAAATTGACCAATTTATTGGTGAAGAAAAAATTGACCCAGTGTCTTATTACACTAACAATAAATTCACAAGATAACTAGACAAATTTATTGAGCAATAAATTACGTCTTGTAAAATAGGCATAAGATATAGAAATAAGAATTTGATACTCACGTTTGAAATGTACATGACAAAATATATATTTTAATAAAATAACCATAACGTATTTTTGGACAGTGTAAACTCGGTTCGTTGCTACGAATTTTTCATTTTTCAAATCTCATATTTGAACATTTATTTGATGAAAATTTTATAAGAAATGCTATGTTAATTTCTAATACCAGTAAAATAAAAGCATATTTGTCAGTTACTGATCCTTGAAAAATTACATGTACCCAACTAACTCAACTAAGTTTGAATCCTCGCTAATATGTTATCAAAGTTAAAAATCAGACAATATTTTTTGAGAAAAGATTTGACTTCAAACAAATTTTAATTAGCATAAAAACATGTTTACGTCAAATCAAAATAAATTACTGTTTCATAGAATTTACAAGGATAATGTATGTTGTTTTTTTTTGACTGTGCAGTTGTTGAATTTAAAATATTTTAACTCAGACATTCCGCAGTTGTCGTCATTCACACAAACTGTCTTCACTTCTTCAAATTTGTTTTGGCACGAAATTTATGTTTATACTACCAAACATTTATGTCGTGTTATGTTTTTATTTACTTAATAATATATAGTTTAATTTCCTAAAGAAAGCAGGTACATTGTTGACTTAACACAAATAAATTCTCGCTTTTAAATTAAAATAATTGGATAGAGCGTTCAAATCCGAAGCTATTAAGTTTATTTTTTAATATTAGCTGCATATATTAACATCGTAAATGTCCATCCAAATAATAACACGAAAAAAAAAAAATCGTGAATAGAATGAAGAGAATAACTCTTACTATTAATTAAATAAACTGGCATGCTATTAACTGTTCTATAAATTAGTGAAGAGATAATTAAGAATATAAAACAAAAACATGGAACATAAAAGATTTCTCCTAAACATTAATTACATTAAGAAAACCGTGTCATCAACTGCAATCAATGGAATGATTGACTATTGACTGCTCTTAGCAAAGTAATTGAATTCAATTTGAAATGAAAGATAAATATAATAGCAATTAATTAAAACTAATTACAATTAATTACACTAATAAAATCCTTGTGGAAATAAAATTAATAAGCTTTGTTAAATATTGACATTTCTTCTCAAAGGAAGCTGTAAACTACAACTATTTAACTGTCGCTGGAATCGTGCCCACACCCATAATACAACAGTCAAAAATGCGCATTGTTGAATGCATGGTTTTGTCATTTATGGACTATATTTTTAGCGCGCTATATTTTATTTCAACGCCTATAAATACACGTATCGGTATTCTATAAATCATAACCTCACTTATAGTGTCACCATAGTAACGAAAAATAAAAATGATTCATATTTATTGAGTGGCTAGGATATATATTACAGCACATGTGGTTTCTTTTTATCGAAACAAAGTAAGTGATTTATTGAAAGATTCAAGTCATGTATGTTTATTACATTTACATACCATTTTTTTGAATATTGCGCATATTGAGTGCCGGTTGAATTTTCTTTGCTAAGTAACTACATATTCAATCCTTCATTATGAACATTTTTGACACGTCACAATTATTTGATATATGGATGTTAAAAATGTTTTAGTTTTTGTTTACATTGTAACTAAGATTATTGAAATATATTATTAAATATATAATTTAGTTTTTCACAAAATTAGAAGCATGTAGAAGAAAAGTGCAACTAACATTTTATATTGCAGATATTTTCATTTGAAACTTTTTTTTACAGCTGATTCTATTTTTGAAAAAGTGAAATTTATTGTTTTGTGTTTCCAGTAAATTTCCTCTTCCGGGTTTTTTATTTCATTCAAAATCAAATCAGCCCTTCATATTTTCATGAAACTTGTAAATTCCAAGTTTCGTTTACATATCTTGTGTCTCGTTCATGAGATATTGCGCACACGAACATCCGTCTATACATCCATCCTCACATGCAGACATCATTTAGAAATGTCTTAAACGGATTCAATTTTCGCAAAAATCTCGTCATCGATTTTTTTCATGATTCCAATATTTCCTTATACTTTGTATAAGAAAGTAAAAATATTAAATATTAAATCTAACCCATAAGCCTTAAAATAATAAAGAAAATATTTATATACGTATTTCGATAACTTAGTTATCGTCAATTCTTGACCATTAACTTGATTTATTTGTTGTGTATTCTTGATTTTTACCCTTTTGCATCTTTATTACTTTTAGGCTTAGGGGTTAGATTTAATGTATTTTAGACAGTATTACTAATTTTTATTGAAACTTTATTTGTTCACGAGTTGGACATTTGGACAAAAATACAGACGTCATTGCGAAAATGTCAATCCTATACTTCCTTGTACTACATTAGGAAAGTATAAATGTATTCCTCTTCCGAGTTTCAATTTTCTTCTGGGTATTCTAGAGTTTCTCGGAAGTTTCTCTTCTGGCTATTCATAAGCACCAAGCAGCTGTCGAAGATGCATTGTAATTGTTCGCGCGTAATTTATTAACTCCACCTGATGTATTGTCCGATTCAGTTCTGCACGTAAACGTGTACAAATTACAACATTGTACTGTGTTCATATGGCCGCGAACACTCATAAATAAATATTTGCTCTGCTCTCTACTCAGCACGTTGTAACATTGTATCCACCGCTGGGTTCAACACCAACTCTGCACAACCGCAGCTAAACTCTGGGAGGTGTGAGTAATGCAATGAAAGTCTTGTATTTTATATCACGGACAATAACAAGATGTGGCGCTGATATCAAACTGTTATGGTAACCATAAGTCGCGGGCTTGATAGCTGTAGTGTGAAATACGTGATTGCTAGGTGCTTTAGTACACTTTGGTTCAAAAACCTCTTCACTCTTCATTCGCCTGATTTATTCACATCCGTAGAATGTGATGCTTTGGACTAGAATAACTGTCATTTAGGAAGAAGAATTGCGTAGATTAGCTCCAATTTATAATTTATTGGATTATATATTGAGATAATGATAAAAGTGTTTTCCTGCACTAGATTTAGATGAGAAATAAAAAACTTCTGGAAAATAGTCTCTCAGAGAAATAAATATTTTATACCTGGCTATATTCCAGAAGTTTTTATTACTCATTGTAGATAATAGTTATTCAATTATTTTTTAATAATTGTCAAAAAAATAATAACATTACTAAATGGAATGAATTTCAGTGATGGTTCTATTGCTTTAAATTTTCCCAGTGTTATTTCTATTAAAATATTTGAATTATTATTAACCTTAATTTGTTCGAAGTTTTAAGTTTGCTAAATTGGTTTGTATCTAGTTCCACCTCTCTCTACTAGATACGGTACGTATTCCTTTAGCGTCATGTATATCTCAAGGAGTAAGGAATTTAAGGAATGGTTGATCTCAGAAGATTAACAAATAATCTCCGTAGGCAATGAAGTATAATTTGCAACAGTTTTGCAATTTGTCGTTTAAATTGTAGGTAATTTGTTTCAGTTGACACTAATAGTCTATTTTAATATTTTTAACCGATTAAGATGTAATTTCGTAACTAGTCAAACATTTTAAACGCCATTACAAAAACAAATGCAGCTGGAATGCTTAACAACAAAAACAACACAAGAGAAAAACTATATGTCAAGAAGAGTGAACGTTGAATCACGGCACAAAAATTTGCACAACGAACAAAAGCTTTCTAACATAAGTTCCCTTCCGGCCAAGGCGCGATTTTGAGCAATGTGCGGAATGGAGGAATGCAAAAGCCATGCATCACTGTGACACGCGCATGCGCAGGGCTTGGTGAGGTTATGTTGCTGATCTTTGGCTCTAAGCTACGCGGAGGTACCATACTCTTTGCTGCCAATAATCGCAATGATAGAATGGATGCCGGAAACCTTGTTATAGATGGTTCGCTTCGACTTCTTGATTGTCAATTCACTGGATAGATGGTTTCAATTTGTGATTGCGGTGGACGGTTTGATGGGTTATTATACAACGCTTGATAGAGATCATGATTTCATATGGTATTTGGATTCGTAATGAAATTTGCATCGGTTGGATGCGCATCAACAGCAAAAATCATAAATCATCACTAAGTAACTCCCACAATGTTCTTGCTTTCTTCTTTGCCGCACGGGTTTTTGTTACAGGTAGACAAAACGATATGCTTTTACAGTTTTACATACATTACAATTTATTCAAAATAGAACAATATTAGAAGCATATTCATATTATACCTTCTGCCAGATCCTGTAAAGGAGGTATAGAAATTTTCGCGATGATGTTTGTGTGTGGTTGGATGGATGTGTGAATATCTGGAGTTACAGTTTCTTATAACTGCTGATCTGAAAAGCTTCTTAGTTTTTGGTAATTATCCAATGACTGGAAGTGGTAGTTTACTTGAAGCCATATTGGGTTATTTTAAAATATCTCAGTAAATTATGGTTTTATGGCAATTTCCATTATTAGAATAATGAGTATATTTTAAAGAGGAATAGGTGCTTCTTGGTGTACTGTGTGATAAGAAATATGAATCTCAACAGCGATACCTACCGGGTCCAACCAAGAAACTAAGAACCATCCAGGTAACCTCATAAGTATAAAAAAATATTTCTTCAACATCGATGAAGCCATGAGGAGAAGAATTACACACACATGCGCACCCGAATTTTACAAATAAAGATGTTTCGCTTTCTCAAATCTACGAAAGAAGAGTTTCACAGTGAAAATGGGAAAATAGCGTGATGATAGATTTAATCAAAATTAAATTGCCACAAAACGAAATGAGAGATGTGTTGAAAGAGTGAATTAAAATTACTGGTTATATATTATTCATTACCTTCAATTTACAACTTTTAAACGGATACTGTTTTCTTGAAATCTATCAATTTTATTGAATTTTATTAACACTTCATTTATTTAATGTGATTGTTAAATTAAATGGAGCTATGTAAATCTCTTTAAATTCCTATTATTTGTTTGTGAAAAAGTTGTTGAAGAATTAATTACGTACTTGCGTCATTTAACGTAATTTAAGTAGTAAATATTTATTTGTTACACATTCGGTGCTCAAATTTCTACATTATTCATATTTACAGTATCACCTTAATTCAATTAAAGTCTGGGTTTTCTTCGTGTATTACCTATTGTGTAGATTTATTATTTCTTAAGTATTCTGTATCTGTATAGTTTCTTATTAAGTGATTTATTGTCTCGAAGTCTATCCTACATAATATTCTGCATTGCGTATCATCGTTTCTTGTAGACTAATTATTTTCTTTTATTTTTTGCCTATTCTAAATCTTGCAATTATTTTTAGATTTTTATTTTCTTATATCATAGATTGTGGCCTCTTTATAGCCAATAGGTATTTTTATCCAGGATTACAAGTTGGTTTATATATCTTTTCTCCTCTTAACTAAGTCTGTATATCTAAGACTTTCTGTAAAATTTCGTCCTGCATTTAATATTTATTAGTTGTTCGTATAGGAGGATATTTGTAATGAGTAATTTGAAGCAAGTATATTAATATTAAAATCTTGTTGGAATGAATTTGCTTGGCGTTGCAACAGATTTACGTCGGCCGTGTATTTAGATCCTGTATATTTGTGTGAAAAGAACTACGCAAGTGTCCGCAGCGGTGACGCATGCCAAGAACTTTGTACCCTTTCATTATCTCAGATTACGTGTCCCAGGTTCGTTACAAAACGGATTGAACAACACAACAGCGAACAGCGGTCAGTGTTGTAAGTTTCACTCCACGAACCTTTAAATCATGCTTCGTTTTTATGGTATTTAACATTTTTCCGATTCCGCTTGATATGGATTGCAGTGACATTAATCGTTGAGTATAATTATTGCCAGTAACCGTCTAGCATTAAATCTATTGTGTTTAGTCTAAACCAACAAGGAATTGGAAAAATATTGGATTCCTTACTATAACTAATAACAAGGAAGGCATAATTTTTTTCTGTATAGTTTGTATGATAAAATACTGCTTTCTCTTCTGAACGATGACACTAATTATAATTTAGAGCTGTAATAAAAATACAAGTGCTATTTAACCTAGTTGAAGATTTATTCACTTAAGTAAATAATGAAATTTTTCACATATTTCTAAGGAGAAACAAGTATAAATCTTGTAATAATACGAACACAAAAAAGTAGAGTGGAGATAAATCATTGCGTACGTGAGCTAGCTGAGTATAAATTATTTCAGTAGGTAATATAAAGAATCAATTTGATTAGCTACAATGTTCGTCCCAAACAATATTTGCCATAGAGCCAGGATTACGATTCAATAAATCATCCAGCGCTTAATAAAATGAAGTAACAAATAGCCTGAACATTTATCTGCTAGATAATAACTATTCTCAAATAGGCACAGTGTTCATATATCAACGCAGCAATCTGCTCGTCGTAATCCATCAGTCGTATTTACATTTCCGTTGTTGAAATTTTTACAATCAAGCGAGGATTGTTTCGCTCATAGTTATGCAAAGAAGGGAGTGGCGTAATCCGAAATACGCCTTAGAAACCCATGTCCGCGCGCTCAAAAATAACAAGCTGTCTCACACCTGACACGCTGCAAGTCATTCGACGACAAGACAATCCCATTTAATTAATTTACATGTGTGCACTACATCTCTGAAACAATGCACTTTTTGTACCGCGTTGCGCATACCTCCATTCCTCTTGTCACCATGGTGACCGCCGATAAGATCTTGCCAACACGTGCTCTTGTGCTCAATAACACCAATCATTATTTGACGAATTGCCCATTGCCTTTTTCAGAAACACTTTTAAATCGTGAATGTACAATCATATGCAATAAATATATCTTCATTTTGCCTGTTAGGTATTAGAAGGTGTGTCAATCTGCTTATATCAGATCTTCTGGGTTTTGAGAGAAGCAGTGTATAAAAAGGAAGCTACATAGGTAATTATTATGTGGTGATATATAGTTTGCTATTTTATTGTTTCCTAACCTCCAAACTTCTCTATTCATTTTCATTTTTATTGCTTTTTATGTCCTGGTACTCCTGAGGGTACCATGTTTGGTTTTCTAGCTACTTATGAAACCCAGTCCTATATTCTTCCATGCTTTTTTACTTTCTTATATAAAGTATATGGAAGTATTGGAAACACGAAAAAAAAATCACTGACGAGATTTTTGCGGAAATACATATTTTGACGTCCACTGAATCCGTTAAGACCAATTTCTCAATGATGTCTGTGTGTGAGGATGGATGGATGGATGGATGAATGGATGGATGGATAGATAGATGTATGGATAGATGCCCGTGTGCGCAATATCTTATGAACTAGACAAGATATGTGAACGAAACTTGGATTTTATAAGTTTTATGAAAATTGAAGAACTGAGTTGATTTTGAATGAAATTAAACAACCAGAAGAAAAACTTGACTGGACACAGAAAACAATAAATTCAATTTTTTTCAAATATAGAATAAGCTTAGAGAAAAAGTTTCAAATAAAAGATATTAGCAATAATATTTGGAATATAAAATGTTATTTGCACTTTTCTTCTACATGCTTCTAATTTTGAGAAAAACTAAATTATATATTCAAGAAAACTGAATTATATGTTTAATAAACTAATTTTAGTTGCTATGGGAACAAACAAATAACAGAAACTGTAATTATTAATCATTCAATACAGATTCACATACCGATAGAAAAACTCAGGAATATCCTCACTTAAAATTGTAATATTTTTTTATTACATTTCTTTATAACACAAGCGCTAAGAAACTAATTGTAGCAGAGCGCATTGTCAGATCTCTAATATTTTTCGAGATACGTCTATTTTTGGTATTTTTCGAAGTGCAAATTTAAGGGCCTGTAATTCAAAAACTAAACGAGATATCTAAAAATTCTCTTCAGATTAGCGTTTCTGGTGCCTTATATAACAATATAGCAAATTTTAAAAATTTTGAAATTTTTTTGTATTTTTGATCAAAATTTCAATCGGCGATAACTCGACAAATATTGAAGATACAGATTTGCAGTATTCACCAATCGATTCAGCTCGTCTAAATACATAAGTATGCAAAGTTTCATAACATTCGCTTTACGGGATGGAAAGTTAGAGCAAAAAGCCTGAAAATGGCGTTTTTTTCCCAGAAAGTCAATAGGTACCCCTTGACGTTTGGCCTGAATTTGGCCATTTTTAGACTTTTTGCTCTAACATTTCAACCGGTTGTCCGAATTTTCTGAAATTTTCAGGGATTATGCATTTCGTCGAGCTGAATCGATTGGTGAACACTGCAAGTCTGTATCTTTCGTATTTGTCGAGATATCTCCAATCGAAATTTAAAAAAAAAATTCAAAAAAATTTCAAAATTTTCAAAATTTACTAATTTATTATAATTGGCACTAAAAACACAAAACTGGAGATATTTTTCGATATCTTCTATAGTTTTCGAGTTACAGCCCCTCAAAGTTGCTCTTCGGAAAATATAAAAAATCGTCATATCTCGAAAAATATTAGAGATATGACGATGCGCTCTGCTGCAATGGGTTTCCTGGCGCGAATATTATAAAGAAATGTAATAAAAAAAATTTACAATTTTAAGTCATATATGGGGAAATTTCCATATTTTGAAAAATATTACAAATCGTTATATTTCGATAAATATAAGACATTACGATGTGTTCTACAGCAATAAGTTCATTCATGTTTAAATTATACATAAGTAATAAATTTCAAGTTAAGTTTGGAGGAGTATTTAATTTATTTTCTAGTAAAAAATTTACTAGTACTAACCTTTTGATACCGCGAAAATACGATGAGTAAATTATATTTTTGGCGGCCATTTTGTGGTGTGTATTGTCCATTTATTATTGAATTATGTAGCAGAGCGGCATCTGCGTTGGTACCGCACCTAGGCTATCATTAATCATCCCAGTAGGCCGTGTCCGCGCACTATTTACATCTCATAGATTGTTTTTTACAGTCTTTTGTTTCATCTGTTTGTTTCTATTCACAACAATCATTTGTAATACTCATATCTTCAACATTTAACCTTCCCGTACACCTGGTAGTTATTGTTGAAATTATTGTGCAACCCTGAGGGACAAAATAATTCCATCTAATGATCTGAGATGCCTGTTATTAATTACCCAATCAGGTTAAGTTGTAAGTGCGAGAAAAAAATGATGGAATTTTAATTTAGTTAAAATTAGTACCCATGTCTAGATTAGAATGTGTAGTTCCTCCTCTGGCCGTCACGTGGCAGCACAAGCGGTGGATAAAAGTCATTATCCTTCGCGTAGCTGCTCCGCGCGAGAAAAACGTTAATGGACAAGTGTGAATTTTCTAACGTACCTAATTTGAATTTATAATTAAGTGGCTCATAGGCAAACAGACTGTTTTGTTGTTATTGTTTTTTGAATCTGACGTGCGACAAGTGAAAACTATTAAATCATATGTTAGGTTGGACCTCCTGAGTGAGAGACGTTGAGTAATTGAAATTACTGGACCGGGATTTTTAATTTTCTTTCTGAATTAATTTGCTGAAGGTAGAATGCTTTATTATGAATGGAATAATGTACAAATATCATATATCATCATCCATCATTCGCCTTTTATCCTAATATCCGGATGTAGAGACTAAGAAATATGTTTTTGCCTTACTTGATAAAATTTTCGTATTGGTAGACAGTGGTATACTATATTTAAAGTTCCACATGTTTTATTATTTTATTTGAAATATTATTAATAATTCACTTAAGAAAAACATATGAAATGAGTATTTTATTTGTGATGGTTTTATAATATGTTTAAAACATTTAACAATTTAAATATTAATCATTTTGGGGGCCATGACTTGACTGGTAGTAACAGCAATTTACTTTCATCTTACTTTATCTGCAAATGTTGCAAACAAAAGTCTTCGAATGAAATTTTGTAAATAGAAGGAAAAGTTTTTTTTCTAAATAAAATATTTGCTATAAGAAATTCATTTAACCTCACCTTATTTCTGTAATTATTTCAAAGAAAAATTATTCAAATTAAAGACATATGGAATAAAGTTCTATACGTACATATAGTGGTGTAAACTGTAAAGCATGGATTACACGATGAAGTTTTTCTTATCAAGTAATTTTAAATTGTCTTTATAAGTGAACTTATTAGTCTATTTACATGATCAAATTTTTAGTGAATCAACTGTAAAAAGTTCAGTTATACTAATATAATTGTTTTCATTACACCATATGCAATTTTTAGAGGTATATCCACTAAGTTCTGAATTTCTTCCCTAATTTTATTATTATTTAAACCATGGTACCAACAAAAACATAAACAAAAATGACATTTGAAAGGCACTTGTCACTTCGCTTAGTTGGTAGTGCTGTTAAAACTCATCTATCTTTCTTACACTTACGTCATTGTACGAGAGGGAAAAGTTTTGGATTAGCTTGAAAAAAAAAATGTAAATAAATAAATAAATATATCATCACGCCTTTTACCCATTATGGGTGTGGCACTCTGCTTACGCAGATCTCGGTAAGTGATATATTTTTGCGTATGAAATGCGGTTACCAGCCGTCAAGTCATAGCCCCCAAAGTTGTTAGTGGAGGGGGAACCACAGGGGTAAATTTAAATTGGCAACTATCGGCAGTGGGATTCGAACTGAGGATCTCACGATCCACGTTACCACGGAGCTATTTACCCCATTAAAGAAAAAATGTAATGCACGCTTAACACCCCTAGGGGGTTATGAACCTCTCTAGATCCTTTTGTTGGAGTGGATCCATCTTTATTTCTATTTCTTGTAGTTAATCTTTTACTTCATTTAGCTTGTTGATCTGGGTCTTTTCGTCATCTTTTTCCTCCTGGTCTCTATTTGACTGCTGATTAATTGCATCCTTTTCTTCTGCTCTCCATATAAGTCCAACCCATCTGACTCACTGTTACTTGATCTTTTGCACTATGACAACCCCTTACAACTCTTGTTCTATTTTATATTTCATTCTTATTCTGTATTCGTTTTCTGATATTTATTTTGGCCCAAATATTGTTCTCATTATTTTTAAAACTTCTTCATCATTTTTTATATCATGGTTATAGTTTCAGCAGCGTATACATTGTTATTGGTCTTATTACCTTTCGAAAAATTATCATTTTTGTATCTTTAGTTAAACTCTTGGGTTTTAATAATTTTTTGTCTATATGTATCCGTTATCTTTTCTTTAATTTCTGCTTCTCTTTCTCCATTGCTTGTTAGTATAATTCCTAAATATTTAAAATTGTATCTATGTTTTATGTTGCGTCCTTGGTAGAGTAGAAGGAGAACCGCTGTAGATTTGTAGATATATGAAATATAGCTGACATGATAATTTACCAAATGATAAATTAACCGTATATAAAAACTCTAGTAGTAATAATTGAGAAACCACGATGTTCTATTTGCAGTGTATTGCGCAGAAGCTGACCTCAAAACTTTGCAACACGTAACTCACAATGCAATTTCTATGCATGTTGCATCCTCGCGCGTGGAAATGCAGGTATTGCCTCACTCAGTAAACGCATAAATTTCCACCTTGCTCAACGCAACGGCGCCCGCTGAAAACATCGCACACATCACCCACATGTTTATTAAACTTGATAAACTCAAATTGCCGTGGCAGACATCACATTAGCAGGTTATTAATCTCGGAATGGGTTTGCGAATTGAGCGCGCTTGTAACTGCTGCAAAGAAAAAACTATTAACTATTTAATGAAAGTTATTACTTATTACTACTACTTCTGTGGCAACAAAATTATAAATCGAATATGTATCTTAAGCAGAAGCAGGTTATTTGATTATACACCACTCACAAGGATATTATTATCGAGATGTTGCTCTGAAAGTAATAAAAGGAAATCAGAAATAGTCCAAAGCATCTTGCTGGCAACAATCAATGCTGCATCAGATTTCAAAAATACAAAACGCTATTGATTGTTGATTTATGAGAACATGATTACAATCATTTGTCTCGAATGATTTGATCTGGTCTCGTTGTAGCCATTTATCTTGCTGCTTCAGTAGTTTACTCACTTACAACTTTATCATGCAATTATTGCTAATACAATCCTTAAAATCAATAACTACTTTGAGCGATACTAAAACAATAAATATGTGTATGTTGCGCTTGATTTACTGGAAATAATTTGCAATGGTTTAATCATTCAGTATTTGTTTCTTTATTTGATTTATTTAACAGCAATTGTTCGCGCAATTTTAATTTATTTTTGTTTGCCTCTATTTATTTGTAACCAGAAATAGAAATGTTTCAAATAAATTTACAATTTATTATTTTTTAAATTTTTATATCGAGCGATTTGAGTTAATTCATTAATGCCTAGAACTATTTTTCTTAATTATTTTGGTATTTATGTATGTTGCTAACTTATAAGTATATTTTAAATATACAGAACAATATAAAATGAATAACCTAGAAGAGCTTATCCAGTTTGAAATGAAATAGACTGGCTGAAACATAATATTTAAAGTGGAACATCTTTATGTACCTTTTGCTTATATTAATATGAAGAGCTGATTAGATTTTGGATAAAATTGGTTAACCAGAAGTAGCAGTTTACTAGAAGCCCTTAATAGTTTTCCGTGAAAAAACACGGTTAAATTTAACTAATTTTATTAATTTTCATTAGTTTTGGAGATAATAAAACATAAAGAAATTTAATTTCATAAATCTTGCATTCCATGTACACCATGGAAAAATATAAAAAAATTAATTTTTTACGAAATGTGACACATGTCATTGTGATTGTGAAGCTGTTTTCTATATGTCAAAAAATTAAATAAATATAAGAAAGAAAAATTAAATTTCTCAAAAATAAATAGAAAATAAACAAATAAGAACGTATTTTTCTGTATCATCAAATACTATTTTGTACTGTTTAAGAGTTGTATTGGACGGGAGGTTATGTGCTGACCACATCAGATTACTAAGTATTATGTATGTAAATTTAAAGCAATTGAGCAATACATTGTTAAATATTATTTATCACTTTTAGATAAGACTGTGCATCGTGTTTTCATATAGTAACCGTTCAACAACGCATAGCAACCGTTCAACAAACCCATAATAACCTCTCTATAAATAAATGTTAGACGAAGACGGATAACCCACGATGTATAACTGTCTCAAGTTCGTTTTTCTCTTTCATAAAAGCCTACAAGTGCGCGTTCCAGAATTACTATATTTCATTCTTAGGAACCCATAGGAAATTCCTCATTTCGAATAATAGCCCGTTGTAAAATACATCTTGTGTTTAGGGTAAGAATAAACAACCATTGCCAAAACGTTTCCTTTAATAGAATTTATAGATGTACTTAAAAAAATATAGATATCCGTGGTTCTACAGAGCTTTAGGTGGCACTCTGCTTGTAGCAGATATCAGTATGTATGATATACTTTTGCGCGTAAACTGCGGTTACGAGTCGTCAAATATTCTAAAATTAGTCGGCTTGCAAAATTCCCAAGGATTCCTGATTATAATTTCTTTCCTGATTGTTTTGGTCTGGCTGATATCCTGAACATATAGCAGAAACATTGGTGGGCGGTACATAAACCTCTCGATCTACCATTGGTTGAATCGCAACATATGACTATCGAGATTTGCAGTATACGCTAATGCAAAATAAAAATTACTCAACAAAAAAACTATGTTGCACACTTGCATTATGTTTGAATATATTACGAATAATAAACACTAGTCATATTGCAAGATATGCTTTTAAACAGGCCTCTATGTTCAGCTAATTAGCTAATTATTTATAGAAATAGAAATTAATTATACGTGGTAAATGATAGCCTGTTTGTTTAGAAATCGCTAATGGAAGTTAAATACTCAAAATAAAGGATTCTCCGTCATAACAAAGTTTTCTAGATGAGAAAAATTTACATATGATGTTTATTTGCTTATCTTCTGTTGACCATTATTGTAAACGGTGTCACAGATGTACAGACATCTTATTCTTGTTTTCTAATGTATATATTAAGATTATGTCTGCTCTACGAGTATGTAGATAGTAAATTGTACGGATTATACTTTATAACTGAACATCTGTCCTAGGAATTGCTTTCGAAATTACGCCTTGTAAATCAGATTTGAATATACGACTGTATTAATCGTTAAAATATTAGCACCTTGTTTTTTACATTCTAATTCCGTTTCGCACTGAAACGAATGAAAATAAATATCAACACAGCAATTATGCTGAACATATGTAGATGAGAGATCATTTTACTCTGTGGAGATACCTAAAAAAATTATTCCAAGTAACAATATTTGCTATTGGGCATCCAAAATTAAAATACGTTAACTAGTGGTAGAAAGCTGAACTAACCATAAGGTACATAAATTTCATTGTATTTTGAAAGTAATTGTAATTTTTTTAAAATTTATAACAATTGTAGTTATTTTAAGAATATTCGAATGTAAGTATAACATTTGCTTAAGCCTTATTATTTAAATAAAATGTAAAAATGAAAGGTACATTGTATTTGTATATTATAGGTTAAGATTGAATTTTCTCAGAAAAAAACCTATAAAAACAGGAAAATTTGCAGTATATAGCAACAGTTCTGCTGTCAATAAAAACAAACTACCAATGCTAAAGCTCGCACTCGCCATCATAAGATATCATACAAAATGAAATTGACATGTACCTTATGTGAATTGTGATCAGCGCCATCTCTTGATAATTTGGAAGCCCAATAGGGTACCATATAGCATTGTGGATCTTGAGATCCTCTTCTAACGTACTTGAAAACGTGATTTGACGGCTGGTATCCGCGCTGTACACTCATATACCAAGATCTGCTATAATCAAATTGCTACATTCAGTAATTTAGTAAATGGTGAGATATTTTTTTCGTCCGGAAACTATTTATTTCTGGCCAAGGCCGGCAAAATCTAGAGACTGTTGTAAGATTAAAGTTGGCATCAACTAAATGTCAATTTTTGTGTTGGTTTTGTTTAGTGTTTAAGTGTTCAAATGTAAGTAATTATATTTAAATTTTCCGACGGCCACTACGAAAAGTACATAAATTCACACGCTAAATTATTACTGAAAGATGTTCATTGCATAACACTAGAAATGCTGTGTGATATAAAAGCTTGTTAGCTAATTATATGCATCCGCAACTGTGTGATATGTTTTTATCACACGCTGCAATAACTGAGCGAACTAACCTAAAAAAAAAAGTTTGACAGTTGCAGATAATTTGCTGAATTTACACGGATTCAGAAATTTGAATCCTGATTATCTGATTTTAATATAATATTTCGTGAATTCTGAACGAGCTTTCATATCATACAGCATGGTCGTCAGAAAATACTATTTGAGTTGCAGTGCACAACCTATAAATAAATATCAACTGAATAAATGTAATAAACTTTTTCAAAGAAAACAAATAAATTGTTTATATTTATAAATTCCTCTTACCTATCTTTGTTTACGAATGATCTGATGTTACCAAAATAACATATTAGACAAATAATGCAGAATTTCATTTAATAAATTTATGAGAAAGTCGACACGAAAAATCACACGTTAAGAAATTCTTTCTGCATTAGTGTTACAAATAAGCGTTTATTTCAAAGCTAGCATATTTATCTTTTAAAAATTATTCATTAAGTTGCATGTGGTGTAAAACTAAAATGTTATTATTTATTTGTTTTAAAATACGAGGAAATATCGTGCCACTACCCCAGCAAAAACTAAAACGCAAAATCTAGTTATTAAAAATTTTTATATTGAATTCTCAATACATGTAATTTCCCTCCGAGAAGTGTGTTTAACAATTTCTTCAAAATAATAAAGAAATTACCCTACGTGCATCTAGAGTGTTGAAATCAGTAATTATAGTTAATATCATCATATGAAGAGGAGTGTATCTTAGTGTAAGAACATAATATTCTATGCTGTGCCTTGCACGCATACGCATAGGTGTAGCTAGTGTAGTATGTGGACATAGGAGCATATGTCCGTGTGACCAGAATGAAATATGTGCGAACGTTTTTAGATTTATAATAAGCCACCATTGTATGTTAATGTCACCAGCAACAGCTACAGTGTCAGCGCATGAATATGGCTTGGTTTATGAATATCTAAAAATTAGTGGCTCCCAACATTTTTTAAATATGGCCCAAGAGTACAAATTACCCAAACGCATGATGCCCACAAACTGCCACTTAAACAGAATTAATAATTTAGTTATTTTGTGGTGAAATAAATTTGAGAAATAAAAATTATTAATTGGAATATATTAGATTAAAACAAGCAAGACAAATGTAATATCTTCTAAAGGAATATATATATATATATATATATATATATATATATATATATATATATATATATATACAGGGTGGTGATAAGATGAAGATTTTAAATCTCCTCAACTTTTATTTGAAACATTTTTCCTTAAACTGATTTCGGAATCAGGAAATTACATAAGTATTATTTAACATACACGGAAAAAATCGATTTATCTTACGCATAGTGACAGCAAATTATATATTCTTATTCTAGCAATACGTATATATTTATTTCTCAGCAAGAATATATATTTATCATAATTCAATATCTTGCTTGAAATAGCAATATTAGTTGTTGATTTGAATATTTATTATATTCTTAATAATATAGCATATTTAACCCAACATGATCTAGATATATACTGCAACAATATTAGATTATTAAAAAAACATAAATATTTAGATTGTTAAAGCAGTAATCGAAATTAATATCGCATTACTAATATAAATAAATATGTTGTTATTGTAAATTAAAAAAATACTGTCACTATACGTAAGATAAATATTGCTATTGTCGCTAACCATTTTTTTGTGTAAGCTTTATCCTATTTATCTTCCTTTAAATATTTTCTATTTTAATAACAAGCCTAACAAGCCAGGGATCGTGGGTTCGAATTCTACTGAAGAACATCGTCGTTTGTGCTGTTCATAAAATTTACAATCATCCACTCATGAGGCGGCATATGATCGAAGTAGTAAAAATTAATAAAATTTCTCCTCTCGAAAATGATGTTCAGACCAATGTATATTAAGAATTTTTTTTACTTCTTTTTGATCATATTTTATGCCCTTTAAATATTTAAGTTATTTTTAACATTATGTATGCCTGACATGAAGAACAGGTAAATTAAAAAAATTATTATATATAAATGCAACGTTTCGAATTGTTCTACATAATTCTTCATCAATTATTTGTATTTCTCGAAATGGGAATCTAGTTCAATATTTGAAACAAATTAAAATGTAATTTTGGATGTCCAGTACACTTCGACAACCTGCTTTTCATTTACAACTTTCAGAATTCATAGCAAATTAATTAAAGATTAAAAATTTCAGATAACAAATGAAACATGTTATTTGTGAACTTGAAACAAAAATACGTTCTGTAAATCGAAACGTAATTTTACAAATTTTGTACACTTAATCCAAAAATCATTATATTTAATCTCTTGTTTTAGTTTTCCAATTTATAATTCCTTTTGTTTTTAAGTCCTCTTCTATTTCTTTATCCATATGATCTTGGTTCTTTTCCTACTCCTAGAGCTATATTGTAGTATTGTCTCTTCATACTTTGCTGCTTAATTTTTTTCAAATTATGTCATCACTCTTGTTAATTATCGTGATTCATCAGTACTATATAGGTATTCTGTTTCCGATATACTTTTTGGTTCTATGTTCTATTACATACAACACATTTTCAAATGTTTTAGTTTTGTAATAAAACTTATTTAAACGACAAGGGAACAACATTGTCCGCTGTGGGGTCGAACTGAAGTTCTTAAGATCTTTTAATACATTGTACTGTATTTAATAGTATATATTTTGAACAAGTCAAGTAACAATTGTGTGCTAAAATTTTAATAACGTTTTGCTGATTGTAACTAATCACAAAATATAAATTTAACGACGTACTTATTCCGGTGTGCTTTACATTAGAATTCATTCGTTAATGTACCAATATTGCTCCTTATTGTTCTACAATATTTTTGTGGTTTTATGTCTGCAATAAACCTTTCACAATTTGTTAGAAATACAACAATGACTACTTAATATGTATTATAACTTCTATTGTTAGGATATAATACATTATTCAATAGAAATATTTTCTGTATTTTACGATGTTCACACCTTAAGAACTGCAACTATATAGAACATAAAGTAACAGTTTATGTTACATTTATTCTGCCACGAAATTATAATAGTCTGTGATTACAAATTTAATGAAAAATTGTTGGACAGAGGGCGTAATCCTTAACATATGCTGTTGTACTTTTCAGCTGATTCTTTTTGAAACAATGTTGAATCCACTGCTCAATAAATATGCGTAGAATAAATTCAAAACTCTTATTGTCCATTTGTAATATATTATAAAATGTAAAGCAGTTTGAGGTGTTTTTTTCGTAGTTTTTATTAACCACTGTTTGGAAACCGCAGCGTAGAGTGTGCGATTGGTAGTTCGTATTCTGAAAGTCGTGAATTCAAGGACAAGGTGGAGTTATACGGAATGCATTTCTTTATGACGGCTGCAATATGTGACAGCATACAGTGTTTCTGGCGTCCGGTAAGAATTTAGTGCAGACTCGGTGAAATTAAAACTAAAAACTACTTTTCAAGAACATAACTTTACGTGTTCTGCAGTTTTGAGCGATTGATTTTAGCTGGCACAAATTAAACACTATTTACTTATTGTATCAAGTCAACTATGCTCATTGGTAACTTATCGGACTGTGGATCATACGAAATACCCCTGTGGTCAGTGTGTCACACCCAGAATTGGGTAAATGATATTAAATCTTTTACGAAAAAAAAAAATTAGATATGTAGTTCAAATGAAGACATTTTTGTTAATATGCATGTTGCAGAAATAATATTAAATCGTTTTACCATTTATTTATTATTATTATAACTGTATTAATAAAATAGCCTAAGTACTAGAGAGGAAGAACAAAAATATTACAAAAACAATATGTAAAAGTTCAATTTATATCAATTAAGTGTATTAGTTTGTTTGAAGATACACGCTTCGTACAAAAAATAATGTGTAAAATTAAAATTGTATTGTAGAGACCCTAAAACGTGCTCCTCCACTGAAAACTCACTACCGAGTTTTAGCATGATTCCTATACTTCCCTTACAGGAATGTGGCGGAAGGTAAAAATGAGTAGGAAATTACAAAGCTATTAAAGCTGTGTTTATAATTTATGATACTAAACCATCTAGGGAAGTCTAAAATATTCTTGAAATTCTAGTTCTATTCTCTTTGCCACTGTATGGCATTTCCTAGGAATTTTTGTAAATGGTTCCTATTGAATATGCATTTATTTCCCATTCAAGTTTATGTCTTTGTAAATACGTAAATTTATAACGTTTCAATAGTCCTCAATATATTACGCGATGTTATCCGTAGAGTCGTTGAGCAAGAGCGAATCCATGGGAGACTTTAAAGGCAAATAAATTCATCCACCTACAAGATACAAGTTATTTAACATATGTATCATGAAAAACGTTATTCAAATATTTATCTGAAATTTGAATCCCACAATGGTCGGCATGTGACAAGCGGACAAAGCATATCCCAGCTCAAATGTCCACCGACGACACAAAGGGCCTTAACGTAACATAGCGCAACAGAACACAACACAACGCGAACATAAAGCCTTTGTTGCTTGGTGGCTGGAGCTGCTACACTGCTACGTGTATGGAAATATTTATCGTGACTCTGATATGAACAAGTGTTTATTTTATTTACAATTGACGGAGGAATATCCGTGAATGAAGTATGTATGCGCATAATCCAGTAGGCTGGAGTTGGAGCTGCATACGTGGACGTGGGGTTCCTGCAAGATGACGTTTCCGGTGACAGTTTCACGGAATTTTACATTTATCTTTCGCTCGGGATTCGTTTGTCTATTTTGTATTCCGCGGCGGACATCAGCACACGTTATACACTCCAGATAATTAATAATACCATAGGAACCAAAACAAAATAATCATACTTATAATAAATACTGTTCTTTCTTCATAAATAAACTAGATCGTCTGAAGCTGAAGATTAAAATAAACTGTGCACTTCATAAACAGAAATATAAATAGTCCCCTATACTATAAGTGAACCTATTCTCTAAAAAAAAAAAATTGGTACGTAACAATTTGCTAATTGTGTGAAAATTATATTGGTTTTTGATAGCAAATGAAATATTCTCCATTAAACATAAAGATTCGATGCGATTTTGTCAACATTAGCAAGTTGCTAAGATATCAACTTTGTTAGAGAATTGGGACGATTATCACTGTATATCCCACTAAGTGAGCTAGCACCTCAATGAACAACAATTTCTTCTTGTGACTATTTCATGAAAATCCACTTCATTTTTTTAATTTCTATATAATCTATGAAAACCCTTAGAAACTTTTTTCCGTGGAGTGCATATCATATATCTTATTTTTTTTGAGATATTGCGGTTTTCGATATATTTCGTAGTGCAACTTTGAGGGGCTTCAACTCAAAAACTATACGAAATATCGAACAATATCTTCAGTTTTGGTAACAATTCAAAGCTCTGTTCTCATTTCCCAGTGTATTGTTTTCTAAAATTATCCATAATTTTCAATAGCAGTACCATGCAGAAGGTATGTAAACAAATTTATTCAAATAAATGCCAGTATTTTATATTTCATTATCGCAACTAATGGACTGTAACAATTTAATATGTTTACAGTTTTTTTAGCTATTGATAATACCATGGTAATTGAAGTAGATATGTTTTACAGTGAATTTAAAATAAAATGGCAGTAATTTTTTTATTGCATCACGTATACATGATTGGTGTAGATGACGGCTGCAGCATTGCTCGATTAATGATGATTGGTGTGTACTCACGTCACATTTCAGATATGGACTATTGGTTTTCGATTTAACATGCCAAGCTGGCTACGAGAGCTTGGTTAGTAATAAACCGGGAGGAGTACATTCACATCCTAAACCTGAAACCACTTTCCGAAGGTTTGCCATTTGCAAAATACATACTAAGAATATTACAAAAAATCTTGGATCCTATTTTGTAATTTAGCCACTCTTGATATGCTAACATCTTTGATTCTGTATTTACTGCATTATCAACAGTAAAGTACCTATATTAATATTGCCATATCTTTCTGAATACTCGCTTTATTAAACTTGTAATTGAACCATTCAAAAATATTATACAACATACTTTTTCCTTCGGATGTTAAATATGACAATTTGTTAAATTTAAATTTTGTCAATTCTTTATTTTTAACAAAAGAAATTTTTGGTTTTATTTATTTGCTGGATATATAAAATTTAACAAATGTAGCCATCAATAATAAGTGAACTTATCAATTTAGTGTTGTATAACTATTATTTATTGTTGCTTCAATATAATTACTTAATATATAGTCAAAAGTAAAAATTTATGTTAATAAAATAATTACTATATTTACTTACGAAATACACAAAAATAACTAATTACTTGCAAACAAATTTGAAACTTGTTAAATTAACAAAAATTAACGGAGCATCGTCTGGCACTAAAAATTTTGTTAAAATTTTGTCAATTTTTACTATAAATTTTTTACTGTGTAGAATTTAATCCAAAAGTTTTTTATATTTTAACCCTCTATTGCATGAATTATTATTTTTTTAAAAGAAGGGCCCAAAAACATTATTTTTTACAAAAGAAATATTCATATATTTAAAATAAGTGTGTTATATAAATTTTTTTCCAAAAATAAAAAAAAATATTTTTTTAAAGTTTTGTTCACTATTGGGAACATTATGAACAAATTCAACTTACAATAGAACTTTGGTCTATTGGGTCGTCTTCGCGTACTATACAAAATTGTTTGATAAACTACCTCTTCTAGGAAAACATCAAATAAAAAAATTTTTTGGAAATTTTGTAAAGGTGTATTTAGCTGTAATATATTAGCAGGTAATAAGCTGCTTACTTCAAATTTTACATTTTATATCTCAGTTTCTGTAATTATCCTTTTTCCAGTTAATTTTTTTTTTATGTTGGTCAAATTGGGAGGAATGACCTAATTGGCAATTGACAAAGTGTATATAATGTTCCCAAATGTTACATGATTGCCATGAATGTAAACTGCATAAGAAAAGAAAAGAAAAATTTTAAATTTAACTATGAATTCTAAAAGATATTTCAATTTATCTATTCTTCTCTATTATGTTTCAGGTGCATATATGATCAAAAAGAAATTTGAAAATCTTAATATACATTGGTCTGAAAATTAATCCTTTTTTTTTAATAATTTTTTTTTCTATTAAGATTTAATTATTTATTGAAACAAGAGCATATTATACAAAATATTCGAAATGTCCTTCTTGCCTATCGATATAGAATCTATATCTTCTTAGAGAAGAATAGGAATTCCACAGACTTTCAAAAACGCCCGGCTTAGCTGAAATTATTCGAGAATCTTTTTTAATTGCAATTCTACAAGATTATTTACTGATGTTGCGTCTATGAATTTTTTTAAGCAACCCCAATAATGAAAGTCCAAAAGAATTCAGTTGGTAGACAAAGATGGGCATGGAATCATCTAAATGTTATATTCCGGTGAACCCTAACAACAAATTCGCTCGTATATCGGAATGTATTCTATTTTTATTATATTAAATGCCCCTTCAATATTTAAACGTTAATTTTTAACACTCTGTATGTAAAAGACAATCTTGTGGTACTAGCGGGTTCTGTATTGAAGTGGGCTCCCATAGCATGCATCCTGGTTTTCGCCGCCTAACTGTCACAAGCCATGTCGGAGACCTAATTGCTCGTTATTCCACACTGATGCACCAGTGGCTGTACGTTAATTAATATTTCTAAATTTATTGTCATTAATATTATGTACGTATTGAATGTCCTGAGTATTTATAATAGTTTTACTTGTAATTCTAATCGGTTTAATCTACATAAAACATAAGTAACATAAATTCATTATTTATTCCACAACTCAACAGCAATAAACTATTGTAAGACTAGATTTAAACTTGAAGTAGTTCATTAATCAAGACATACAACTTAACGATCGGATTTATCAGAGAGATTGAGCGATATCTCTCGAAAATCGCACGCGTAAAATAAGAAAAAACTCTGTATTGCACCGTCATTGCTACTGAGTCGACCTACATACGAGTACTAGATGTCAATTTAGTCAGTGACCATTGAAGGCAGAGGTAGTCATGTAGAATAGTTGCTGTGGTAAACTTACTTAATAAAAGACAGTGGAATTTAGGACACGTGGAGCAAACAATTGCTCATATCTTACGGGAATATGGCAGAGAATTAAGATATTAATCTAATCTGTAAATTAATTATAAGTGAGATTTATTATTTTTCTGGTTCAAGAAAAAGAAAATGGAAAAACAAGCACGTTTTCATTTGATCTGTCCGTATATGGAGGCGCTAAGAGCTAAACGTTGCAGTAAGAGTAGGGCTGTAGCTTACTACACTACATTTCAGCTGAAATTAGCAGGAATTCAATTTTTTCCAATCATTTTTAATCACATTACTTTTGAAAAATTTTATTTTCTGTGAAGCGCATTTATTTTAATTAGTATACAGGCTCAGTTCGATTCCCGCTGGTGATACATTTAACTATACCCCTGTGGTTCCCCCTCCACTAACATATTTTGGGGTCCTATTTAACGGCCTTACTTGTGCAAATATAACATTTATTAACATTTTTAAATATTAAAACCTAATATAATATTTTTTAGAAATTGTAAAATTTTATTTTTGGTTGCAGAAACCTCATCTATCCGAAGACAAGGTGCTACTTTTTGGAAATCACATATTTGCAACTAATAAGGTAAGAGAATTTTAAAATTTTTGTATGATTTAACAACTATAAATATTCTTTTGTCACATACTACCTTCTGTAAAAAGCAAAATGAAAGCTTATATTGGATATCAATAATCAACGTCATAAATAAAATATCACTAGAATAATTACCTCATATTTGCTTACTATTATATGAGCATATGAAACGAATTATAAAATGATGTGCGAGTTAATGACTTGCTTGTAGTCTCCATAATTATATAAAATAACAAGCATAAGATGCCTTGAAAAGTATTGATTTAATTACAAGAAAGTCAAAAACACAAAATTACTAAATAAAGAAAAATGTGTATACTTGTCAACTTGTCAAATGTAAACAAAGTAATCGTGAACATGAAGCATGACAGAAACAGTCAATTTCATATCAATGGGAGATTTATGCACTTTCTCTCCCGTCACGAAGGAAAGAGCACATATAAGGGCATTTGTTGTGAAAAATGAACAAAATAAAACAAACCAACGATAATATAATAACTATCATAAATTATATTACAGTTCAAATTATTTTTAAGTATTTCTAAATACATAGTAACCATTTATAATTATTGGGGTCGTGCAAAAGTCATCGTTATTTATACAAATAAAACCCAAAATTGAAATTTAAAGAAACTTTAATAATATTCATTGTAATATGTCCAGTTGAAAAATCAATAATAATAATTGCTATCCAAAAAATGAATAAAATAATATTTCCTAGGGGAAAAATAAAAACTGCCAACAATAAAACAGTAATGTGATGAAATTAATAAATATAACTGCTACATATACACCGAAATACCGCAGGAGAGAAGTATATTTCTCCCTCGCCTACGGCTCGTGCTTTAATTTTTCTCCACGGGAAAAAACATACACTGTTCTCCCTTAATGTATAATATACTATTATACGTAATAAGATATGTAATGATGTATTTTTTTAACCATTACTTTATTCCAAGTACTAATTATATGATTATGGTACATTAAGTATGAAAGATTAAGGTAGATTAAGTATGGATAACTAAACTTATCTAACGACTGGCTTATTTGAAAAAAGCCTGAAAGATAGTAATTACAAACTATTTTTAAATGTAGATAGAGAAATTTAGGTTTATTATAATATCACTAAAGTTATGCCGTGAATCATTTGTTTGGATGGATACCGTATAGGAGCATTTTGAGCTGTGTGGCATTTTGTAGTGGAAGGAAGTGTAGCTGCGCGGTGTCCACATAGTTACAAAAACGCAAAGATACGTAGATTAGAACAACAATGCCGAGAATATCTTGTCTACAGAACTGTCCAATTAACTCAAGACACGGTTCAAATACTAGGAATTGTCCTTAGTTTTAGCGGCTGACAACAGAGGCACGTTAAATGCAATTACCGTGTAGGTATCCACAACTGCGATCACCAGATCGCCTACCGATCGTTCTCAGCTCGATTTATATCGCACGTAAATTATAATCGCCGCTCACCGCCATAAAACACACGTGATTAATTGTGGAGGCATAATTGCGGATTAATTCTAATATAATAAAATCTAAATAAAGTTCACTGGGCTGCTTCTACCGCCTGCTTTAGCTGCATGAGTCTGTCGTAGCTTGATTTATTCCCTGGTTTCATTTGATCTTTTTGAGACAGTAAATTTTACAGACGGACAAAAATTTGACGTTAATGTCTTGCGGTAAATACGCATGTTTATTAATTAAGTATCGATGTATTCCAATTACTCACTTTGAATTTCTAATTCCCATGAATACTCTTGAGTTTTATAGCAAATAATTTTACCAAATAAGGACGGATTTATTTAATTTTGTGATGACAAAATGCCCATTAGCTTTTTCTGCTATCGGTTTACTTGATCTAACGTATGTAAACAAATTGAAATATATCAGTGGAATAGAATTTTATAAAAGGTTTAGAAAATCAATTCAATATCAATAAGATTAAACATAAAATGTTTGTAAATTGTTATTATAATATTTGGTTAGTTTAATTCTATAATTTAAAGTGAGAAATTGGCAATTTTATCTGAACAATAATAGCGCGATGTTTGAAACAAATCATTATTAATTTTATACATTTTATGAAACTTATACAGGTCTAATAATATATTATAATATGAGGGATTATGATAGTTATTATTCACGAAGATGAAGTTTGCCTCACGGGCCGTGATAATACTATATACTAAAATGATGCAAATTCATTGAAAACACACGTTGAAAAACATCAACATACACAACTGACTACATGTCAACTGTCAAACGGCCGTTGCTTGGTGATCCACATCACGTTTAAAAAAAAAATTATGATCCCATTAGTATTTACAATCTATCTTTGTGGAGATATTCAGTAAATTTTAATGATTAAAGACTATATGACATGTGAAAGTAACTGCCCATTGGCAGTACTTTACTTACATTTACTTATTTTGCTATAGTTTCTATAATTATAGTTGATTAAATTAGATATTATGAAAATACTTAATCCTAAGATGAAAGTCTTTAAAATAACCGTGAATTATGGATTTCTGGCTCTATGATTGGTCGAGAAGAGTGAATTATGGATACTATAATTCATCGAAAAAATTGAAATAATGAGGATATATTTTTAACCTAAATTGTTGCATTTATATGACAATCTTTCGAAATACAAATTATTCCGACAAAATACTATTTCTTTTAATATATTACTATTAAAAATTTCTTGAATTACCTAAGAACAAAAGGCTCTGTGTGGTATATTTTATGGTGTAATTTTTAATTTAGCAATGAAAGCAAAATTCTAACCCGCGTGAACGCTCTGTTGCAAATCTATTATTTAATTAACGCTATTGTCTGAGCCTGATTGAAAATATCTGCGGTACGCCACTGGTAAAGAACAGAAAGATGAACAATACAGAATAATTACACTTCATTTCTTCAACGGTCATCAACTAAAAATAAAAAATCACCGGTAGAACAGGTTTACTGTCTCTTTTCTGTTGTTCACAACATTCTCGCTTTATAAAATTTGTGGAAGAAAATATAAATTTCAGCGTTTATTTGACAACAAATAGAAGGCCCAAAGTGTACACAGCACTTAGACCGCGCCTTTATGTACATCCTAGTACACGCGTAATAGTACAGCACACTGAAAGGATATTCGTTTACTCACAGAGCCGGATTAGAACCATTTGTAGCAAATTTTACATGAAACTAAAAATCTATTCGTTCATAATCTCTAACAAGCTGATTCATTTTTATTATTAGTCGTAAACATTATTTTCCATTCTCAGAACATAATTATTTTAATTAAGGTTGTAATCAAGATTGGTTAGCATAAAATTTGACACTTTTTGATAATTTAAATAATTTAGAAACGAAGTTACAGATGATAAAAAAAATTGAGTTAACGCTAATCCGTTCTATGAATCTACCTATAAGACTAAAATAACTACGATTTTGATTTATTTAAACAAAAATTTTCGAATTAAATATCTTTCATTTGAGTGTGGCACTCTGCTCTAACAGATTTCGGCAGTGATATATTTTTGAGCGTGAAGTGCGGTTACCAGCCGTCAATTTTCTGACCAAGGGATGTTAGAAGAAGGTGAACCACAGGAGTAAAAGTTAAAATGGTATTTATCGACTGTAGGATTCGAACTCGGGATCTCATGATTCACAGTCCCGTGCTATTTACCTTAGTATATCCACTGAAATATAGTAATACTGGAACGCTAACTTGTAGGTTTTTATGAGACAGATAGATGTAGTAAGGCCATCCTTCTTTTTCTAACCCTTGTTTGTAGAGAGATTGATAATCGTTGAGCGGTTGCTATATAAAAATAAAAACAACTTTAGTTAGCGTATTAACAGTACGATTTTTAGACAACTAACAGTCTTTGTCCCTTTTATTGCCTAGACACTAAAAATATTTTTGTTGTTACAGGGAAACAACAAATTTAAAATTTCTATATTTCATCAATATATCCGCAATTTGTATTAATTTATATCATGTATCTTACGAATTAATTGATTTAAAATAAGTTAAAACACATTTATCATTTCCCATTTTCAGTAATAATAAAGCAACAAAATTTCATTTTATGAAAATATAAATAACATATTTTGATGGCCATAATTTTCAAAAACTATATTAATTATAATCACTCAATTAATATTAATTCCAAATCAGTAAAAAATGCTATATTCAACACTGCATAAAGCACAGATTTACAGCTTCACCTCGTCAATGAAACGAAACCTCTACTGTAAATTTGTAATATCATGTAAAAAATTATTTTACCTATTTTTGAGGACAGATCTCTTTAAATAATTTTTTATATAATATGCTTTATTTTTATCACACTGATGAAGACTGAATTGAAGTCGAAATAAGTCCAATAATTTGCGTTTTATTTAACATCCAGTTGAGAAACAATTATTCTTCTTTTGCTATTGAGAAAAATTTTGCATAATAAAGTCTGCAAATTTTTTCGCTAAAATTTCCCAGTGCGGTCCTGTTCAGGATCAACAGGCCCCAAGCCCATCTCCGCTACAATATGCCACATATTGCCAGTGCAAAATACCATAAACCATGCTTATAATAATAACAATAACATGTAGAAAAAACTATAATGCGTCGACGATTCTCCAACGGGCGTGTAAAAATTTCAGTTTTCATGGAATCTGAGCCGAAGTCGATGGCATTTGCATGTGAACGATACTGCGCAGTCCATATACGCGAACGGCCAGCGAGCGTAAGTGAATGTCTTCTTGACTCAAAGAGTAAACAGACAAATTAGAAGCGGTTAAAAATGAACGTTGCACTCTGCGAGGCACACCTATGGAGGAAAGATAACGAGGAATGTATATTCAGCAGATAAGGGGCTTAGAAATGTTGGAATTTTAAACGAAGACTGTATTTAAATTTCTGATAGTTGAAATGGTTTATATGCGATACAAACGGAATACGCAAGGAGAATCAATATTGTTTATTTCTAACATAAAGTTAAATGTTTAAACGTAAAATTTAAATATATTTATTAGGGCCATTATTATTTACACTTGATTATTGACTAACAAGTAGGCAACTACCAGCTAACAGCTGCCAAACGTTAATCTTTAGACCAATCACTAATTTTTGAGACTAAATTTCAAATATAATAAATTGAATATTTTATAACACTAAATTTTTTTCTTAAATAATTTATGAAATTTCGACAGCTGAAATATAAATGTCAAGTATTAGTCAGGTAATTAATTATTAATTACGAATATTATACAGTAATAAATATTTATTTGTTATCCTTTGATATTCAAATTTCCAGATTAAGTATCAATATTTACATTATCTTGTGGTACTTTAATTTATTTATAATACTAGAAAACTATTACCACAGTATAAGAATTCACACAGTTGCGACTATCCAAGATGGCCATTTAATTTTCACTGATAGGCTGATATCTAAGTAACTACAGAAAAGAGAATATATTATGACAGTTTTAGTGTCTTGTATCTGTCAAATATCAAGCCACAGTATTTCTGTCATGTTAAGTTCATAAAATGAGTTCCAAACAGAGAGGTAAACTTATTTGTATCATGAAAAATTGTAGTAGACTCAAATAGACTTGCTGTTTGTTATTTAAAATAAAAGTACTTTACTTGGAATTATTTATATAACTGTTACTATGTCTTTCACTTACTAGACCCAGATCAGTCTAGAATTATTGGTCCCGAAAATGATCATTATTGAAGTATGATACTTGCTAAAATCCATGACGGTGCATATTTATGTATTATTTTGTCTTGTTTGTTTTTTTAAATATTGACCTTGATCCATATTGTTTTTAAGTTTTGACTTTTCACCTGATGATGACCCAGGTGGGGTTCGAAACCGGTCGAGGTTAAAAATTTATTAATTTGACTGAATTCCAAAAAATAGTATATTGTGTCATTAGGAGTAAATGTGATACTTTGGGTGCTGAGCATGTAAGTTTGAACGACGAGCGAAGCGAGTCGAACAATTACATGCGAAGCACCCAAAGACACATTTACTCCGAATAACACATGCTATTTTTTCTTCAAACATAGAAAATAAAATTATAAATATTATAAAATGCTCAAAACTTCAAAAAATATTCTGTCTTATCTAGATTTCAAGTTGCCGTAGAATATGCTGTTTTGTTATTTTTGTTTATTTGTTTCATTTTTAACTGTCAAATTATTGAATTACAACCTAACTATTTTTCATAATATTTTACTTTGTCCGCCGCCGGCGTAAATGTTTTGCCAAGGATACACTTTTACGCCGGCGGCGACAACATTGAACTTCTGCTTGTTGAATACAAATACATAACAACGTACTTTTATGACGTTTGAAGAAAAACGTTTTTATTTACCATATACTTGCCAGTCAAGAAGTATTTCAGCATAATTATTTCTAATTTTGTCTTAAAATGAAACAACCAAAATCGGAAAAATTTTATAAATTTATTACAAATACAACAGTTACATAAAAAATCTAAATAATTTAATAAATATTTGAGAACCATGTCTTGGAAAAGCCAGCCGCCATTTAAGTTACTAAATGGTAACTTGTCCAATATATTCAACCTTTTCCCGTTATACTCGATTGGCACATAAAATTTTATTTCCCAAACAAATGAATTAATAATGTAGTAGTTTTGACTGTAATGTAGTCATTTTCTAAATACCGAAACAACTCCATAACTTTTAATAACGTAATTAAATTTCAAATCAATAACATTTAAACAGGCTCTAAAATAATTTCCCACACTACTTTTACCAAGCATCTGTCCCGCTCTTCTGATTAAACAAAAGAATGACGATCAGCTCACCCATCGCTATTTTAATGAATCTAAGTCTTAATAACAATCTGTAATTTACTGGACAGTGTGAGTAACTAACCGGTATAGTCTCACATAAAAATTCCTTAATTTATAATTACTAAAAATCAGTAATCTGGAATGTTTATGTTCGTACTTATCTCACCGACAGAAAAAAATAGATCGCGGTGCTTTTTATTGTTAAATGGATGAAAATTGAAACAATTTACTGCGAAGGTTGAAAAAATGAATCATTTCGTTCCTGGAAACAGAATCATTTGTTTGAAATAGTGGACAACCATATTTGCAAGCATTAGAAATTTAATTTATTACAAATAAAATAAGGATCATCCGCTAATAACTATAATTTTTATTGGTGACATAAAATTTCATATTTTTTATCATTTATTTATTGCATTTTTATGTCTTCATGATATGTGGTTATAATATTAAAAAATTCTTAGTATTCATAATGTGTAATACGATTCGGTTTTGTTTCTAAGCGTATAATTTTTTTTTTTGACGAGGCTACATTTCGGCCTCTCTCATTTCAGCCAGTCGATTTCACCATAAATTTATAAGATAAGTTTAATTTCCGCTTATAACTATAATTTTTATTAGTGACATAAAATTTCTTACTTTTTATAATTTATTTATTGCATTTTTATGTCTTCATGATATAAGGTTATAATATTAAAAAAGCAACAAGTTAAATACGATTCGGTTTTGTTTCTAAACGTATAATTTTTTTGACGACGTTCCATTTCGGTCTCTCTCATTTCAGCTAGTCGATTTCACCATAAATTTATAAGATAAGTTTAATTTCCCCTTACAACTATAATTTTTATTAGTGACATAAAATTTCTTATTTTTTTATAATTTATTTATTGCATTTTTATGTCTTCATGATTTGTGGTTATAACATTAAAAAATAGAGCAGTACAATTTATATATTCAAGGTTGGTAACTGTACTGAAATGTCATATGTTAAAAAATATCAAATGTTACAATTCGCTAAATAAATAAATAAAAATTGTAAGAATGTTATTTTTGTATATTTTTGAATTTAAAAGCAGAGGTTAAGAATAGTAAGAAGAAGAAGAAATTGTAAGGTTAAGTGTTCAATAAAAAAGAGCATTAAAGGCGCAATATTTAAAAAGTAGTATAAAGAACTTTCTTTCTTTAATATACTATTATATAACAATTAAATAATGTTGTGTTTTATGAAAGGGACAGTTTAGGAGCCAAACGAACGTAGCAAAGCGTGTCAATAAAACTCTGTTGTGTATGTACATGTTACATAGAATATTTTATGATGGTGTAAAGAAAGATGGCAATCTGCAATTATAAAAAGTCCTTACTACTTGCTGGCCCAAGCTGTTGTGAAAGAAAAAATACATTTATTTGTAAAATGAGAAATTTATATTTGAAAGTAATGCGACATATCTCAGATTGTGTTGGGAATGGCCGAAGTGGGAAAACGCAATTTTTTGTGCAGCAATTGTTTTTGAAGTCATACCGCCATGAAACAGTTATAATTAGACAAAATACTGTTGGCATAGAGCGGTAGATGGACCAAATCCTAAACGGTTCAAATAGAAACGCGATTAAATGCTTCATTTCCAAGAAATGGCGTGTGAAGAACAAATCACACTGAAGGAAGATCTATGGAGGCCATGGACTAATTCGCCTGTTAGTTTTCTCGGAATACTATAAAGTGAATAACCATAAAATTACTGTAATTAAGTTTTTGTTTGGTTTCGAATTATATGACTATTGTCGATAATTGTTTTTGTCATTTTTAATTGCGATTGCATTTGTTAGATAAAAACCATGAACAATTTACAAGTTTCAAGAAATAGAAAAACGTTTATTAATATGAAAGAACAAATATTTCTGTACAATTATAAATCATTAAGTTATTTAAATATGTAATAAAATTAATGAACCGAACAATATTCAGTACACAAAAACACACAATGGTTTCAAAGTAATATATTATCAATTTCGCAATTGAAACAATAAAAATAATTAGTCTATTATTACAAGCTTGTTGTTGAATCAGTTCCTGCAGAAATTAATTAATCGTGGTGCAATTGATTCATTGAACCATAATTATTAAGAAATAACAATTAACATAAACATACAATCTACGGTGGGTGGTTTAAATACCTACACTGTTTTCACATTTCGATTTTTGTAGCATTGTGTGTAGGCAGTCGTTATGAAACTAAACCCATGAATTTTAGCGCCTCATGTGTAATTATTTCATTGAGGAGTCGCCGCCCGCTCACTCCTCCATGGCGCCATTATCCTCTTCATGTCGGTAAGAGTGCTGCCTACTTGGCCGGTATGAATACGTTCATTATACCGACTGAGTAAGTCTGGAATGAATATTTCAACGGAGAGTACATTTATTTTTGGTGTTAACATCTGTTGTTTAAGTGATTTTGATTAACTCTCCTGTTGATTTTGCTGATTTCTTACGAATTCTTTACTCCTTTACTTTTTTTAATGCAGTTTGGACAACAGGGTTCAAATTCCTCTGTCCATATTTTATTGCCGTAAAGTGTTATTTTTTTTTGGTTCAGTCGTTAAATCATAACTCCAAACATGCCAACGGATTAAAAAGCAACCTTAAATCGAAATAGTTTAAATATTTGTGTATTTATTTGGTATTAATTGTTATAGCGTGATAGAGAATCAAAAAGTAATCGTTTTCAACAAAATTAAATGAGAAAATATTTTTAGATTGGACGTGAGAATAATAGACGAACATGTATGAATCGCACTATGAATGTGAACGAGGCGAAAGTTGTGTGTTAGGATAGGTATGTTTGAAGGAGATTGATTGTTGATTAACTATATTTATGTATGCATGTGTCACACAAATGATTTCAGACAATTATATTGACGTAAAAAACGACTGTACCTAATGAATTTGTAAAATACAACAAAGTAATTCAATTCAACTTTTCAATAGTTTACCTGGAACGTTCTATGTAACTTGTATATACATTTTATTTCAGTTAATAATAACTTGTCTAAATATTGTTATTTCGCTTTAGCTTGCTCGTACTATTAATAATTCTAACAATTTCGACGCTTTAAAACTTTATTAAGAAAATTAAGAATGAAAAGTGTATACTTACATATAAAAATAACTTCTTGTTTCAAGAAAATTTTTGTTTTCTTTTTGTATGCATTCGTTGAAGAAAATTTTATGTCTTACAAAATGATTAGGTTCAATTTAAAAAGTATTAATTTTGAATGTAAATTTTATTTATCTTCTTTTTTGCATTGAAAGAAAATGAATATATTTTTAAAAATAAAGAAAAAAAAGTCGTTTTAATTTGAAACAAAACGTTTTTATTTAAAACGATATCAATTTGAATTAAAACTAATTCTATTCAAACTACTTCCTCCCCATAATGAATTTCAGTTGAATACGTTGATATGTTCCTTTCAAACTAAATTAATTTTCATACAATAATTTTTATTAAACCTACAGAAATTTACAATGAAAACGAAATTAGATTGGCACTATTCAAATTAATTTTTCTCTTCATTTATAAGAATTGTTGAATGTTATATGATCTGTATTGTCTAGAATTATTTAAATTTTCAATGAATACAAACATATTGAAATATGTACAAGTTTTATGTCAACCATTCGACTCAGTATTTTCACATTAAAATATAGATTTTGTTGGTACAAATAACTATATAAGGCATGATGATACATTTTACAATATAATAGCATTATAAACGGAAAGAGATAAGTTACAGTGCTTACTGAGGAAAAAAGGAAATGTTGATACTTTGCGTGAAGTAATGCCGGTAATTTCTGCAGTTAATAGGGTAACAAATTCATATTAATGTCTCTGATTTAATCGAATTCTGTTGCATATCGTTATCTATTATGTTAACCATAGGTGAAGAACCCAGTCTAACGACACTTATTGCAACAAAACTATGTTTGTCGCTTTAATTTCACGTTTGTTTTAATAATTATACAATGGTTCATTAAAGCATGTATAAATGCATGCGTAGCACATTAATTATTGCACTTATTTTTTAATTAAAGTGTTCTAATTAGTGTATGAAGTATAATTATTTCGGTACTAATAAACAGGGAATACTTGTTCAAAACACACATAAAATTATAACTTTTTAGCTCGGCTACTAACTAGTGTTTAGTTAGACGTCTACCTCACACGATTGAAGCAAAACATTTTTAAAAGAAATAAATGTAATTGAGTATTTCTCTAGGAGTTATTACGTGCAAGAAAAGTGCACTAGTTTCAATCTTTTGTTAACAAATGCGGTGAGAATATCACTCACTTTTTCTCGATAAGTAAAAACAAAACTCGATACGTTATCGTCCGAGATAATAGAAGGCTGCGCCTCGTTGCTTGTTAATTAGGCCGCCCATGTTTTTCTTTTGAGTTTCTTTTGACTCCAGTTCAATTGGATTTTATGAAAAATTTATTTGATGTAAAAACAGCTGCACGCTTTGAAACAAATATAATTGCAAAAAATAAACTTATTAACTTAACAAGAGCACTTTTTTATAGAAGCTAATTTAAATATTGAAAAACCATATGTAATAGGATAAGCATAGGGGGTAAATGCAAAAAACACGTTATCGGAGATGAAACCATAAAAAATGGGTTAGTTTTAATTACGAGCTCGAATTGAATATTAATAACGTCGCTCAAAATTACGTATGCATAGATGAACAAATGGGAATACATCTGTTTAAATACGAATTTAAATAAACAGCTCAGTAAATGCAAGCTGACGCTTACAACTTATGACAATTGCATTTAAAAACAAAAGCCGAACGTCTGTCACCTCAGGTTTGCCTTAACCCCTTCTTTCATGCATGGAACAAAAAAACAACGCTCTTTTCAAATTTTTTCTTGAGTTTTTTGTTCCAAACATATTGTTCCACAGTCACCCAGGGCTTATGCCTCAACTCGTAAAAAATCATTAAAAAAACAAAACTAAACGCATTCATTGTGCTGTAGGACACGTCTGATAGTGTGAATAACAATTGTTCAAATAAAATACACGCTCTGGTCCCCACGCTAATTTTTATATTAAAATTATTGTGATGTATTACATACAACTGGCGTTTTTCGCTTTTTTGCCGCGTGTTTTAGCGCTCGGGCGCATGTGCACAGCTAGTTGCCAAGCAACGCGACGTGTGATAAGCGCATGCGTGCTCGCCAGCTGCTGGATGACGCGTGGTGTGACCTCATCTCGCGGTTAACGCAACTGCCGCACAGTTTCGCTCGAAAAGATACAACTTCTATTATTTCATTACGGCAATTAGTGGACTGCACTACACGGCCAATGATGGTTAAATTATGGAATTGACCGCGTGTAGATGACGCACACTTTCAACGTTTTTAACAAATCTTTATACTGTAATTACTTCGACGCTGGTGCTGTTGTTATCATTATCAGCCTTACCAGTCATGTTCCACGTGTCAACAATTTTTTCGTTTGTCTTACACGTCATTTTACTTAATTCTACACATTGCACTTCCTTTCATACTTTGGACGTTGACATCATTCACCATTCAAATTTATGAATCGAATTAGAACGTTGTTCTACACATCTAGTCATACGTTATTCATCAAATTGTAGAAATAGTAACAACAAATATTACTGTTAACGTAATGTAATATCTTCATATCTGCAAATGCAAATCTCATGATCAGAGGGTTGATTTCTAAAACCCAAAATATTTTTAAACTTTTTAACGTTAAAACAATTCCTTGACAATATTTTGTTGGATTATAGTTATTTGCAGATTTTTAGTATCATTAAAGGTACTCAAAAATTTGATTACCTTAAAAAAAAAGTTGATTTGCAACAGTAGGAAAATTGATTTCAACAAACAAAAATTTTCTATTGTTATAACTACTTTCACATTTTATTGTCGTATCAATAATAATATTTAAATAATTAGAAACTTTAATGCTTTCTAGTAGAAAAATTGATTGCAACAATAGAAAAATTGATTCCAACTAATAAAACTTTACACTGTAAAAATTTTTATTTGTGATATGTTAATTTTGCGGTTAAGTATATTTAGTTAAAATTAACAGTTTGAACAAATGTGACAATTTGTTAAATTAAATAAAAAACTTGTTAAATTAACAAAAATTAACGGTGGATCGTCTAAAAATTTTGTTAAAATTTTGTCAATTTTGATTATAATTTTTTTACTGTGTACTATAATAATATTTAGGGTGAATCAATCTCCTTTTCTATTCCTTTAAAAAAACTTTATAGTAAGGTTTCTCCTCGTATTCCTATATTTTGTTTTATTTTGGCAGTGTTTAATTCCTTCTGTACTTAAATCTTCAACTTTTCTACGACTGATTTAATTGCATCCTTTTCTTCTGCTCTCCATATACGTCTAAGTCTTTCTCTTGCTTGATGTTTTTTCACTATGCCTTCTCCTCCCACTGTTGTTCTATTTCATAGTTCATACTTATTTTGAATTCGTTTTGTTATATCTTTACAAGTCCTAATATTGTTCTTATTATTTTTCGTTTCATTATCACCTTACATTGTTATTGGTCTTTAGTTAAAATCTTGTTTTTTAGTAATTTTTTGTTGCGTATAGTTCGTCGTGCCTAACTGGTGGTTCCGCTTTTTAATTCCGTACCATATAGAGTAATTTTAATGACTTCTTTACCTAGTAATTAATTTATTTGATGCTCTGCATAATAGGAAGTAACTCTCAATTACAGTTTTTAAAGTGAACACTAGTTATGCTTATATTGAAGTGAGCAAAGAACCATAGAATCCCATACAGTAGAGAAATCTTTCCGCGTGATGGAGCTGACGCAGAAAAGATTGCAGAGCAGTTCGCAAAGTGAGGAAGAACGAAGAACCGAAAAGCTGTTGTTATTAGCTGGTGCATCCTTGATGACAAGTTACTCAAACAGTATTTTTTCATTTAATTAAAAATTTTTCAAGCGTGTACATGTTATGTATGATATTATATACGCCAGAGCTGCAGAGGACGGTCGGCACATTGTTCATTGTAGAGGCAGAGTAGAAAGAGTCATAGCAGCGGAAATACCAACTGTAATCACTAACTCGCTCCCGTGTAATTTCTGTGATGCCAGATATTATATGCAATTTTGCGAAACACTTGTGTTTTTGAAACGTGTTATTACCTGATGTAAAGTCATGCGTGGAAGCTACATTTTTGGCGGTTGTTAACTGAGCTTTGCGCTCCAACATGGCTGATTATCTTCTGCTGCTTCTCTCGCTGCTCCGATTGCTTATTATGAATATCTTGTCTTCTGATTGCCAGCAAATTGGACTCTCCGACTTTTATCGACTGGTAATCTTCTTAATATTTCATTCATATACCTTTTTCCAATTTGTAATCACAGATTGTAGCAACACCATAACATTGTTGTATAGCGTTACTTAATTCGATACATTCAGATTTATAAAACTAGGATTTACCGTTAGTATCATTTTTGATCCAATTATTGCAACGTAGCCATTATAGCACCAAATGTTCAGGCTAAAAATACAAAAAAATAATAACACCTGAATGTTTTTTAATCACATAAGAATTCACACAGTGGCGACACCTCAAATATTTCAAAATCCCAGTGTCCGTTGATAGGCTGATATCTTAGTAACCATATAAAAGAGAGTTTAGTATGCCAGTGTCAGTATCAGTTATATATTTCATGTTAAGTTCGTGCAAAACAGAGAGGTAATATTATATTGTAGAACAAGCATGGAATGATACTCATTTCCTACGAGTATGAAAGTTTGTAGCATAAGCCGAAGGCGAATACTGCAAATCATACGAGTATGAAATGGACATTCCATGCGATGAATATTTTATTTCAATTTTATCTGTTGTGAACATTATACCAAAGGTCACATGATCCACAGTATTCGCAAAATTATCTAGTATTAAATTTAAATCAACCTAGATATTTAGTTTCTTCTTTCGCTGCTAATATTGAAATAACAACGTAACTGTTATTTGAAATGTAAGTACGAGCATATCTAAATAGATAGAATAGAACTCGCTTCTTCGGACACTGTGAATTATATAGTTATTTGTCAAACTAGAGAAGAAAGCGCTTTTATTTCCCACTCGAGCTCAAAGTTTGCCTCATGAGCAATTCGAGCGTGAGTGGAAGAAGAGTTTTCTTCTCGTGTTAGACACAGATGTTTCTAAAAACGATCTGCTCGGAGCTTAAATACAACTGACACGTCAAAAGTTAGGTTATTAGACGCAAGGCGGTGTTGCCCATGAACCAATCTTAAATCTAAATAAAAGGTTTCAAATTGTGATTTAATCTAGAAAAAGTAAAATATAAGACACAAGGATTGTAAGATAATTTAAAGTATGTATGTCACTAAAATAAGGACTTTCAATAAAATTAGGAACTTATTTGTAATGTTTACAAGGAATAACACATTTTCCTCACTATTTCAAGAGAAGAAATGTTAGGTTTCCGGGCTTGTCGAATACAATGCCCAGGCAGAAATGAGTAACGAAATTGATATATTGTTGTAATCAACCATAATTTAGTTGAGCTGAGTGAAATACGCGTAGTAATCAGCAGTTGAATATAACATTTCGTTTGATGTTTGATAAATATTTGAGAAGGATTTGTGAGCTGAAATAAATTAGCGAGAAGAACACGGTAGCATAGTAACGTCCACTGAAGTGCACTTGCGTCTTAACGACAGTCCAAGTGGCCTATCAAATGTGTTTGCCGGTTCTAATGGCTCGGTAGCCGATATCCGCTGATTTACAGCGTTCTACCGGGTCCCACACTCGCGGTCCACCATCCAGCAAGGGACATACGGACATACCACTCTGCCACATGCACTTCAAGTCAACACGTATGCACCATGAGTAGTTGGTAGTTTTATAGTTCCGCGGGTTCCCACAGAATCGCGCTGCCGGTCGTTGCTTGACTAATGTTCACTTGTGAGATGCCAATCTTGTTAATAATAATATTTTATATTTCTGTTCCGTTTACCTTATGAAGAATATATAGCCGTGACTCTTTTCTTACTTGAATCATACTGTTTATTTTGTCGTAAGCTTTACTTTCACATAGGTATATTTGTTTTAAAAATAATACCTCTTCTAAGAATAGTAACTACAGTAGTAAAGTACCGGGAGAGAACACAACAATAAACAATGAACAACTGTTACAATATTATTTATTTCTTCCTTCTAGATTTTTGCAGATTACAGATCACATCTAAAGCAATGTTAACAACCACAGATGACGCATTCTGAAACAAGCGCACTGCAAACCAATCAGAATGTTCGGGAAGTTTGTGAAACATAACCTCCTTTATTTTTTTATGATATGTTGAATGATTTATTCACACTATAGTAATAATACACCTTTAGCCGAACTCGGTGACGCAGTGGCTATGTCACTAGCTTAACACGCCAGAGGTCGTGGGTTCGAACTACACTGAAGAGCATGATTGATTGTGTTGTTGAAATAATTTCATAATCATCCACTGATGAGGCGATATATGACCATAGTAATTAATCCGCTTCCCCTCTTCGTAAAAAAAATACACTTTGTGTTAAAATTAAAGTTCATCTGACCGTTAGAAATACATATTAAAGTAGTTTTTTAATTTGGAAGCATAGTGAATGTGGTACAATATATTTTAATTGCCCGCTCAGTCCGCTTAAGTTCAGCGAATGATATTATTGGCTAACACCTTATTTACTTTCTTATACAAAGTATCACGAAAAAAATCGTTGACGAGATTTTTGCGGAAATACATATTTTGATGTCCGCTGAATCCGTTAAGACCAATTTATATCTCAATGATGTCTGTATGTGAGGATGGATGGATGGATGTCCGTGTGCGCAATATCTCATGAACGAGGCAAGATATGTAAACGAAATTTGAAATTTATAAGTTTCATGAAAAAATGAAAAACTGAGTTGATTTTGAATTAAATTGAAAAACTGGAAGAGAAGGTTTACTGGACACACAAAACAATAAATTCCATTTATTTCAAAAATAGAATTAGCTGTGAGAAAATGTTTCAAATGAAAAATATTAGCAAAAATATTTGGAATATAAAATGTTTATTTGCACTTTTCTTATACAAGCTTCAAATTTAGAGAAAACCTAAATTATATAGGTATTCAAGAATATATTTCTATAATCTTACTTACAATGGGAACAAAAACTAAACATTTTTAATATCTATGTGTCAAACGTGTCAAATAATTGTGAAGTGTCAAAAATATGTGTCGTGTGAAATATTATAAAAGTAATATTTGTATTATTAGTTAGAAAGTTTTGAAGACTAGATAGTAATTGATTTCTATTTTAATATAAATTCATATACAATAAGGACAAAAAATTAAATAGGTTTAACATTTACATATCAAATAATTATTGTCAAAATAAAGTCATACGCAAGGAACAAGTCATACGTGTTCAGTTGGTTTTATTTGTATAAGAAAGTAGTGTGTGGTGCCCACACCAGATTTTTTTCTCTTTTCATTTACATGCGTAATGTATCACCTGTTCACAACCATCTAATTTTGTTAGTACTATGTTCATATTCCTCTTCCAAATCAAACAATAGACCAAGAGAACAACAGAAGTTTGCATCTTCAGTTCTTCACAATGAAAAGTCGAATGAAATTGTGCGGTTGTGAACGCAGCTTACTGCGAGGCGAAGATAAGATACAATCTTTGAAAATATATTATTTTTGTTAAAAATGGGTTTTTAAAAAGAGTTAGCAGAGCATAAAATATTCGGGTCCGAAATTAATGCGACAAAAAACGGCGCAAACATGTTCCTTATCGCAGCTTTTAAAAATATTTTATGACATCAGAAAGAACACATCGCATCCAATAATCGTGTGTATGTTCGCTCGAATAGTAAATCATGTAAACAGATAAAATCGTAATAGCTGTAGGTGCAATACCGTGTCTTGTGTAGATTCCGTTACAGATAACCTTCTGGGTTGTGTACTCTCACACACTTCGACTTACTCACACCCCGTCACTTTCTAAACCAATTTATTAATTATTATTTCCTCATACTCCACTAGTTACTCCTCACTTCCTTTTCAACTTGAAGAAATATGCAAGAACAACTAGCTTTTCAGCCACCATCAGGGTTACAATTTTCATGTATGTGTCAGTATTGTAAATAAAAAGTGGGGTCTAAAAAAGCGGAGAGTGGAATTCTTAGCGCTTACAAATGGCAGAAAGAAGAAGTTGAAAATTCAGCGGCAGACTCGATCTGAAGTCGACGCAACCGTTGTGATAGCCAATAAAAATTCTCTTCAACTCTTAACTGCACATAATAGCGGGGCACTTCCCTGGAAAAACACTACTCAAGTTTGTAAACTGATGGCCAAGACTACGCGAGAATACCGTGAACCACCATACTAAAATGCAACACACTTTTTTGTCATCTTCTCTAACTGTTGGAGTTAGAGACTGGAGCATAGGTTGTTGCTATTTCGTTCGCACTTTGCGGAAAATAATTTTAGGATTCATAACGAAAAAGAAAAATCAGGGAGCATAGCAATTTTATTCAAATTTACAAACTGTCATAAAATATTTACATCCCATTTCTGTCATCTACAAGAATGACACAAATTGTATGTATGATATTTCGAAATTGAAATATAATAATACTGGAACGTTAGCAGACGTTGGAAAAACGAGCCGATAGAGACAGCCAGTTGTAGGGCTACCTGACTTTATTGTACAGTCCGCTTAAAAAATTGATACGAAAATATAAAAAAATTAACATTCAATGATTTTTAAAAAATGTTTAATACAAAGATTAAATAATACAATTTCGCAGCATCTAGGCAAATAATTAGTCCGTTTACCAACTTCGTAAAAGAAATATAGTAATGAGAACAATTAACTATTATGTATGTGAATTTAAAGGAATTCTCAAATAATTGAACAATACACTGTAAAACATTATTTATCACTTTTGGACAAAACTGTGAAACATGGTTTTATATAGCAACAGCTCAATAAACGCATAGCAACCGTTCTAAATACAAGTGTTAGACAATGACGGGTGACCTTACAACATCTGTCTGTCTCAGGCTCGTTTTTCGCTTTCATAAAGGCCTACAAGTTAGCGTTTCAGTGTAACTTATTTCAATGTATTTCGATAGTTGTTATCAATTGATTACAACAGTCGATATCACTTGATTACAATAATAGAAAAATCTAAATTCATTATTACTAAAACATACTTTTATAGTTTGTGTTGTTTACTGATTAATTTGATGACTATTGTAAATTGATTACAACAATCGAAATCGTTTGATTACAACAATATACAAATCTAAATTCATTATTACTAAAATATACTTTTATAGTTTGTGTTGTTTACTGATTAATTTGATGACTATTGTAAATTGATTACAACAATCGAAATCGTTTGATTACAACAATATAAAATAAATAAATATTGTTGTAATCAAACGATTTCGATTGTTGTAATCAATATACAAATCTAAATTCATTATTACTAAAATATACTTTTATAGTTGAGTTGTTCACTGGTTATTTTGATGGCTATTGTAAATTGTTTACAACAATTGGAATCAACTTGATTGTTGTTTACACTATCATTTCTGGTATAAATTTCGCTGTTTCTCAAGGTAAAATCGTTGAAAACTTGCATATTTGATGATTGAAACTCGAGAAAAGCTCCCGGTGTGTGCTCACCTGATCAATTACCGTCTTACCCTTCCTGGGCTGGAATATTTGCCTTCCCACGGCCAAGCGTCAGCGTTCACGTGAAGGCATTTGCATACACAGCCCGAAATCGAACCGTCACCGTCAGATGAAATCAATGTGAAAGGGTTAAATCAAACCTTTGCATTCGTTAACGGTGCGTATTTGAATAAACGCGGATTGTTTTGCATACGGCCTCGCAATATTCAAATGAGCTCCCCTTCTGGCTGGACCCAGGGGTGTCCGAACCCCTGTACCCCTTGATGTGAGAACAAGAACTCGGCTGCTGCTGAGATTTTACCGGTGATAATTCTCTCAATGCTTCGTGATATGCAAAAATCTAGATTTAAATATTTTTCTTTAGGGTGTCTTCGAATCTTTCATCGCACAAATACAGGTAGCGGGTTCTCCATCAATTTAAAATCGATTATATTGTTGTTCATATTTTTTTGATAGATACTTTATAAACAATCAAATCCTAAACTGAATATTCAATAGTAAACATTATCTTGTCGGAAAAATTGGTATTTCGAAAGACTGTTTCAAGATTTTGTCATTCAATACATCAAGGAATGTTATCAAAAAGCAACAAATTTGAGTACAAATTTTACCTGCAAAATAATGGAGCCTAAGTTTTATATTATTAGAATATTTCCTAAATAAGCTAACACAAAAAATTATAACAATTTTTTATGAAATGTAAACAAAAATACAATTAGTAATCAATATTTTGCCACACATGGTAGTTATGAATAGGTAATAATTTTTAAATTTTGCTGCTGTAATAGGTACGTGATCGTTAAAAAGTGACGAAATGGAACCAAATTACTGGTTTTTTTATATGTGGGAAATAGTTTCAACAATGCAATTTTTAATTCGAATTAGAGTTGCATCATTAACAGTAATAATGATATGGGTTGAGGAAATATGGAGTGTTGATAACAGGTGGATAAATTAAATATTACTAACGTTTATTTATTAGCCAAGTGAGTATTTTAATTAATAATAATGATAAAAGGACAAAACGAGAAAGAAGCAAATCAGAAGGTAATATTTTGCAGAGTTTAATTAGAGAGTGGACAGTCCACTAATACAAGAACTGATTTATTAAAATTACACGTTTTCTTAAATTGCGTGGATGAATTCCAAAGGAAACAGAGGATTACAATTTCTAAATAAATCACAATGGCAACACGCTTATTCAATTAAGACACGTTTTTGCTCTATAATTATGTCAATTAAAAATGAGAAAATTATTTTCGACACGAAAGTCCTTAATACGTGGTTGTTTGAGAGAAATAGACGGATATTTATTTTGTTATTTGTTTTCGTTTTGTTAATAGACGTAAATTATAAAATTTAATTAAGTATCAATTTATTGATATTCTTCTTTAATCATTAAATTAATTTAATTATTTCAGAATAAATTGCAAGATACAATGGACAAGATTAATTACTGTAAAATATTATTTACTTTTTCCTTAACCGCAACTAATTTTATAATAATTACTTTACTTAACACTCATAAATATGAAACAAGCTTTTTATATCAGTCATACAGTGAATCGTTCGTTAACGAACTTAGATTATTATTCATCTTATCTATGTAGCTGGAATATATTGCTATAATAGTTCGACATTATTGTTGAAATATAATATTGAAGAAACAATTATCAGTTTACTCAATTTGACATAAAAATGCGTATTGATACTAATAGCATTTCTCCATTTCGAGAATTCCAAACGTCAGTGTGGTGTCGTGTGCTTTATTTACTAAACTTACGTTTCAAATAAATGTTTATTTAATAACAGTAACCGAATACAATAATAATTTTGAATGATAAATACTAGCTCTGTTATCGTATTGTCGCGACGAATGGCGATATGCCAACATATTTACAAGATAAAATGCTTTATAACAATATGCGAAAAGACAGATAACTTTTATAAAGTGTAAAAAAATCAAAATCTCAGTCACACAGCATTTATTCTTTTTATATAACATTACATTACTTACATCCATGAATTCCGTTGACAGGTTTGAGAACATGAATGTGTAGGTGTTATGCTTTTGTATGTACGAAGTTTTCAAAAAACTGAATGATTGTTTACAATAGTTATTTGTCAAACTAGGAGGAAAGAGCTTCTTTTTCTCACTCGAACTCGAAGCTTGCCATCGCGGTAAAAGCGCTTTCTTCTCGTGTTAGACACATTTTTTACGACATTTTTCTGGAAACGATTTGCTCGGATCTTAAATACTCTTTGACAACACAACACACAACTGACATGTCAAAAGTTAGGTTATCAGACACAAGGCGGTGTAACAGACCAATGAACCAATCATAAATCTAAATTAAAATTGTCAAATTGTGATTTAATTTACAAAAAGAAAAATATAAGACATAATTGTAAAATAATTTAATGTATGTATATTACTAAAATACGGATTTGCAATAAAATTGGGAATTTATTTATAATTTTTACAATTATATTGGTAACTCTTCTATATTTTACTCTCTAGGGAGGAAAATCACATATTCCTCAGAGGAGGGGGTTGCTGACATGTCGTGAAATCATGTATTTGTTACATGATTACTGTAAGATCTTTGTAACCCCGAAGAAGGTTAAGTGTAAATCGAAACGTCGGTTATGTAAAAAGAATAAATGCTGTTTGACGTTATTTCGAATATTTTTTACACTTTACAATAAACACAGTTGAGAAAACATCAAATTTAAATAACTTTTATGTTTATAAAAATAATGGTTACGTTTGCAAATTGTATTGTTAAAAATCGAAGAATCATTTAGTGAGTCCGATTCATGGTTCTTCTATTGTAATAATCTACTAAAAGGCAGTTGATCGATGAACGTTGCTTGCAGTGTGTTAAAGTTGTGTTACGAAATAAGTTAAAGTGAAAGCCAGCATATCCCCATGTGTTGACAAAACGATGCAATTAATGGGTGAAATATTATCTTTGTGTAGAATTCTTCCCGAGATATTAAATTTTATTATGCTGGTTGTTCTCAAACAATGCTGACGACTTAATGGTAGCAGAGCCCAACGACTATTAATACGTGATGAGTGCGGGTCTGCAAATATTGTCATTATTATAATCTACATATTTTCCAAGTCGTTGCTTCTGACATTACAGCTCCAACAACACCAACTGCAATATTTTTTCCATTTTATTAGAACCGGCAGACAATTTAATAGCGCAAAAAATATTAGAGCAATTTAAACCGTTGGTTGGATTCTATAAAATTAGAATTTAGTGTCTGTGAACATGTAACCATGTTTAGCGGTCCGTGCCGTTTAATTAACAAAACAGTTGCGAATCGTATGTTTGGTTCAGCCAAAGCTCACTACGATCTACTCGGGCGTGAAGTGCTTTCCAGCTTTGCCACTTCCCAGTGGCGGCGCTGTTGCCCGTAAGACAATTGTTAATTTTAAATTATATTGTAAGCGTGAAGTGCAGTTACCAGCCGTCAAATCAAAGCTCCCAAAGATGTTGGGGAAGAGTTAACCACTGAGTAGGGTCAAAAGGGGACATATTATCGACTGTGGGAATCAAACTAAAGATTAAATGATTTTTAAATAACATATGGCAAAATAGTGCTACCTGAAATCGTAATTGAAAAGCGAAGTAATATAATGAGTCAATGCTTCTAATAATTTTTAAAATAGACAGATTAAAACAGCGTGTCAGTAAATCCTAATAAAATCCATTTATTTTCTAAACATTTAGATTTCGGAAGATGAAAGTTATTGGAGAAATCAGATAGTTTAGTTAAATTCAATCACACACCAACGTTTCGACTTTTAAGTCTTCAACAGAGTGACAACTGTTCTTATTTAAAATTGTTTTGGCCACCACAATACCTCCTGCCATAGATTTCTTATCAAACAAGGCAGGAACACGAACCACGACTATAAAGAAACGCTCATCCCTTAAAAAAACTAGTGTTAAATTATGACACATGACAAAAAATTACATTTTTTTTTTAAAAAGCACAAGAAGTAGTAGTAGTAAACGAAAATGTCAAAACATATTTTTTCATGCAGTTTTACTTCGTAAATAGTAAGAGTAAAATGTTTCAAACAACAATTGTAGATATTAATATTTGAAATATTATACTAATAACAGAAATTGTTATTAAACCATAATTTGCTGAGATATTTCAAAATTACTTAATAGGGCTTCAAATAAACTACCACTTTAGTAGATTATTGAATTATCACCAGAAACTAATCATCTCTTCTCAAGGGGATATAACTAATATATACAAAATATCAAAATTTTCTGTTTAGTTTTTGAGAAACCGTTACTCCAGTAATCCACACAGACAGACAGACTATTAAAATCGTATTTTAGGGTCGTCCTTATCCACTGAAAACTCAATACCTAATTTTTAGCATGATTCCTATACCTTGCTTACATATCTGTGGCGGGAGGTAAAAATCAACAGTTGATTGTGAACTGTAATCACCCTGATGAAAAATTATTTTTATAAACTGTCTTATTCCTCCAAAAACTTCCATATTTTATTTTCCATTCAGGCATTTAGTGGAGAACTTATATTTTATTTAGATTTAACTTTAAGATGTTTTAGGAAATCTGAATGTTTATCTTCTTAATTTAAAATGCCTAAGTAATTCAATATTTGTATATATTACAGTGTTTAATGTGAATATTATTGAAAACATTCCCGGCGCAATGTGAAAAATCTGGGGTTCCGCCACTGTTCCCAGTATTGCTCAGGGTTCACTTCGGGTTTTATTTGTCGGTTTTTGCCGGCGCTAAAACGGGTAAATACACATAAACTCCACTTAATGTGAAACGGTATAGGTTATGTTGCATCGTTGAACATTTAAACGCTTATAAAATTCTTTTTACTGCTGTAGAATATTTTTTCTAATATACTGTTACACAATGGCTATAATTTCTAACTTATCATACTGCTGCCTGAATTATTAATACGTTGAAACAATGCTCTAGTGATTAATTTACGTAAATGACATCGAGTGACTAATTCTTTTTCCGTTTTCGCTAGCACTAACAAACAATGATAAATAAATGCAAAAATTGTAATTACTTTTATATGTACATACAACGAAGTGAGTCATATCTCGGTACACACAACAAAAATAAAATGCTATCATTCTAAGCCTTATTCCATTCTTACATTCCGATGTAGACATTCGACTAGCATTTTTGTCAGCCCTACATATTTTTGAGCTAGATTGCGAGTCAGGAATGAGTCACAGTGCATTAGAGTACACTCAGTGTGCAGGTATGCACCGAGTGTAATTAAAAAGAAACTTCAACACTGCAGGGCCGGATCCACCATGAACTGCAAGAAATGGTCCCTATAATTAATTTGTAAAAAGTTCCTGGTACTATCACCATGTAACTCTAATTTGAGGGTCGTGATTTGACAACATGTAACTACACTTCACGAAAAAATGTATTACATATTAAAATCTGAAAAAGCAAAATGCCACACCAAAATGGGACACTGGGCAACAACTTGTATTTTACATATTTATATTTTTTACCGATTGGCATTAAAAGTACTATTTATTTTTGACAACTGCAGTCTGTAAAATGTCACTGTTACTGCTAAGGTAATAAAAATATTTTTCGCGTCTCCGTCTAAAAACACTTGTTTTACAAATCTCAAAATCATTCAGAAACTGTGTGCAGTAACTAGGGACTTTGTAAGGGTTAGGGTTGGCATCAACTGACTGTCAATTTTTATTACGCAACTTTATAAATAGTTCATATTTTTTTCAGTATCGAGTCAATGATTTTTCTGGCAATAAATTATTGATAACATTCAGAAATTTCTTTTATATGATAGAGTTCCATTATAGTAGAAAATAATAACTAAATAAATGTCACAGAATTAAACAAAGAAAATAAATGAATTCTTTATATTTTTAATTTTCTCGTATCCTTATTTGCGAATGTCTGGATGTTGTCAACATAAACAATTCCTAGTATTTGATATTTAACATATAAATAAGTAATTATAAAGAATAAATGTATCAATGGAATAAACGAAAAATATCGCATCAAAATCATGGCTTAAATAATGATAATTATTCTAGCTGTCACCTTTTGATGCGATATTTTTTGTTTATTCCACTGATAAATGTATTTTATAGTTTATCTGTGCTTGGAAATACCTTCCATTAACAAATTAATGACAAAATCGACAGGATAAATAATGTGCATCACACATCCAGAAAATGTTAGTAATTGTAATTTGCAAGCTTGTCAAAATATACTCTTATTCGTAAATGTGCAGTTTCTGAACTAGTGATACAATTAACTATTACATTGCAACCGCTCAACAAACATGACACTTAACAAAAAATTTGACATATTTATGTTTTATCTTATTTTATTACAAACGCTTACTTATACCTTATAAGTTCCTATGTAATTTTGCTTAAAATATAGAAAATATATACATCTACATTTTGCCATTACTATAGCAACGTGTTACTTTATCCACTAGTGGATAAAGTAATACTTTATCCATCCTTACTATTAAAGTATTATTTTAGTATTGAGAAATCAGTGGATAAAATACCACTTTTCAAGTATGTGTTGGAAAAATAACTATTGTTTGTGTATTTAATGAAAATAAGACAAATAAAAAAATAGGAGCAGACGAAATCTTTGTTTGTTTATAATCAACTTGTTAAACAATTGAACAAAAATATCACAAATATATATATATATATATATATATATATACGCGTTCATATATTAAAAAATAATGATCATTGATTAAATCAACTTCTAGGTCTAGGATATTTCTAGGGATAACTCGTGTCACAATATCATGAAACTACAATATGAGTAAGAAGGACCCAATTTTTAGTGTCAGATATTTGTAGGTCCGGTCCTGGTGACTGAGTAATTATAATGGGATGAACTTAAGAACCTACAGGGTAATATGAAACTTGTGGTTTATTATTGACACATGGTGAACTACTCATTGCTAAGGCATGTGTAATAGGAATTACAAATTTTATTTCTTTTTAATAATTATTTCTTACCACAACAATTAGCCGTGGGTTTTATTTCTCTGAAGACGACCAACGATTTCCATTCCTACAGTTTTTGCTAGATAGTCATAATTTTTTTATTCTTAATTGAACTTAAATACCTATTTATTCAAACATAGACTTTATTCGAATTTCATATAATTAATTACGAAGAAGTTGGGACAGTAGAATTAACACTTTCTCGCAGTTAAATTAATCCGCGCACGCCGAGATAAATATGAAACAGATAGTTGGCGTAGATCAATCAGCACCCCTCTGTTAAATATTCATCAATCATGAAATGATGGGAATTGCCTGAACTTTCGTAGGACAGCATTTTTGCCTGCCGCCCATTACGGCTCGGCTTACGAAATGCTCGAATTAGCATAAGCATAACGTAACGTAAGGTAATGTTGCTGTTGCCTCGAGTTGCTAATTTGATGCCCGGTTAAACGTCGATTATAATATGAATACCTACAATGGATGGATTCGTAGCGAAACTGGAATATTCTAATGCAACCATACTTTGTTGCTAGCCCGATCCATATGCAACTTAATTCCCAAAAAATATCAAAAGCTATTAAAAACTAAACAAATTTATTCTTTGACGCTAGGTTGTCTTCATTCCAGAATTAGAATGTGCAACAAACAATTACCGAATGCTACAATGCTAGTCTCACATAATATCGCACTCAGAGTCCAACATACGAGTATGTATGAGTATTTCTGATTTCACATGAAGCTAATATAATTTAAAATTAATTGATGCTAAACTATGTTGTAAAAAATATACCTGGAAACTTTGTGAGACTCGTTCAGTGAAATATAGTAATACTGGAACGTCTGCCACGCTAACTTGTAGACTTATATAGAAGCGAAAAACAAGTCTGAGACAGATAGATGTCATAAGGCCACCCTTCTTTTTCTAACATTTGTTTGTAGAACCAAGTCCAAGCCCAAAAGTGATCAATAATATTTAATAATGTATAATAATTGAACTAATTTATATTAATGTATTATTTAAATTTTATATAATATGAGGGACTATGATAGTCGTTATTTACGAAGATGAGTTTGCATCACGAGTCGTACGCGAGTGATGCAAATATCCGTGAATAATGACCATAATCCTGAATACAATACTATACTTTTTCTACTCCTGTAAATTCGGAAATCACTTTAGAAATTCGTTGAAAACACACGTTGAAAAACTTCAACATAAAAATCCACATCACGGCTTTAAATTAACCGTGAATTATGAATTTCTGGCTCTGTGATTGGTCGAGGAGAGTGAATTATAAATCATAATTCACGATAGCGAATTATAAATCATAATTCACGATAGTGAATTATGGATACTATAATTCATCGAAAAAATTTAAATAATGGGGATATATTTCTACAGGAATAGAAAAAACATTTTATTTTAAAATAATTTAATGTTAATTTCTTTATATTTTCTTATCAACTTTCTAAGAGGACTGTACAACAAAGACAGTTGGTCCAACGACTTGCTGTTTCTTTCGGCTCGAATTTTTACCGCCAGGTAGCGTTTCTGTTTTATTATATTTCATTGTACTCATTGTTTAAATTTGTATCGAAATTCGTAGGACTATAAAAAAATGAAAGAAATTTAACGAAGTTTACTCAACTACACTCTAATTATTTTACAGAATAAAACTTGTGATTAAAGATGAGGAGAATTGAATGACAATGGAAAAATAATGATTCATATGAAAAATGATCGTAAAAGTCTAATACAATATTGTAAGTTTTTGGTCTGGTTACTTAGTAGAAAATATTTATTTTATTTGTAAAGGGCTACAGGAATAAGCAAACAATAAAAAATCCCTTGAAATAATCAAATTACTCTAGTAAACATTTCCTTTCAAATCTTCTGTGGTTAATTTATGTTGTTGAAGAAATGGTTTGAGTACTGCTGAGTGAAGAGTAAAAGAGTGTGCTCACCTAGTTATTACGAGCCATGTCATTTTAATAAATCTTCCTACAATAAATGAAGAGCAACCTACAATGACACATGATATTATTATTAAGATTTCAACTGTAGTTCGAGTGCAGCTTCCTTGGAAACAAATTAGAGTTAATAATCAGTTGTAGCTCGGGATTACATCAGGATCGGGGGCTCGGCAAGGCCTACGCACTCCGTACAACACAACCAAGAACAATCTTAGCTCTTGTGCAACGACAACGCGTCGACCTCGCGGAATAGCTAACGCTAACACTACGCTAAGCCCAACAACGAAACTTGTCATTAACAATTTGTCAAAATCCGACCTGAATTACTGGATGGTGCCCACGTATTGTGGAACTCTGCACATGGTCGCCACACGTGTACAGGACCGGCCACTATTTTAATTTGAACCACATTTTAGAATATAACGCTGCCTGAAATTGGGCGAAGATGTTAGCTTTTAGAGACGTACAACTATTATAACCTGTAACGTATGTTTTGATTTGAGTTTAAACCTCTCTCTATTGATGAGTGTACAACGAATTGTATCAGCAATGCCATCTCCTCTCTTGTAAGGTGAAATGGACTTACGAACATACATGCATAACATCCAACACAATCAACCAACAATAAATCTCCTCCAAATACTACTATTCGGGCACACAACTTAACCAAATACGATTCAAACATGTTCGATTATTATTCACATTCGGAATCATTCGTTCACGCAACAAATCATCAGTCATATCTAACCACTTTTTCCTCAAACGTCCAAGTAATCTTTCACCCTCAATTTCGCCCCTGTATATTTGCTACACCAATCTCTCAATCGACATTCGCTCGAGATGGTCAAACATTCTTCTCAATCTCACACTCACCATACACCAACGTATTGCAGACCACGATTACATCTCTTATACCCTTTCAAAAATCCATTTCCACACCAATTATGCTTCGTTTATATTTCTTTATCTTCACCCAATATACAGAATCATACATACATTTCAAGCAACTAATATCTTGCACCCTGCAGACACCCGCCTTTCAATCTTCTGCTTATTACGCGAACTGGTAGGCTTTTGTGAAAGAGAAAAACGTGCCTGAGACAAATATACATCGTGGGTTATCCGTATTCGTCTAACACTTATTTATAAAACGGTTGTTATGGATTTGCTGAACGGTTGCTATGCGTTACTCATTTTCATTATTTTATATTAAGCATTTTATTTCAGAATCATTGATTGTTAATTTCTTTATATTTTCTTTTCAACTTTCTAAGCGGACTTCCCATATATTGCCTGTCTCTCTCGGCTCGCATTTCAACGGTAGTGAGCGTTCCAGAACTATTTATTTCAGTGGTCCATCCCTCGAAAACACCCTACCCAAATACTCAAATTTATTTATTTGTTCCAATCTCAAACCATTTACAAGTTTAATTTGTACAAAAGTCATTAATGCAAAGCACAAGAAATAATATTTGACAATATTATTCTAATTAGAATAAAGTTTTGAATCCAGAATGTATGGACTTTAACTACATTTACACGTACGTCAAAAATTACAAAAATCAAAAATTAAAAATATTTCAGTTTTGGATGCAATATAAATTGAGGAAACAACGGCTGACATATTTCAAATTTCTAGGGAATTTAATGTTATTGATGGCAAAGCAAAGTCGATATGCGTTTACAAGAATCTTTCAAAGTCAGTTTTATAAGTCAAGTCTGATTTATTTTATAGTTGACTTTAGTAAGAAAAGAAATTAGTCGATAGTGTGGCAAAAGTTGCCTTTTCAAAGTCAAAATCAAGTCAAAGTATATTTCTGCTCTACGTGTAAACGTAGTCGATATCAGCTTTCGTACTAGTGGGATAATAGTCTTCAAGTCTTCACGGTAATCCGTCCCTGCGCGAACAACGTACACCTGGTCAAGACAATGAGGAATTGGTTTGTGATTTACTTGCTGTTAATGAATGCGTAGGGACGCAAATTGCTGATAAAGAGTTATGACGCAAAGTAGCCAACGATTTGAATGGCGAGATTGTTATTCACGTTGATAAAGATAAGCATATCTTTGCAGTTTCTTTTTATTTCCTTCCGCTCAACGGAATTCGTACACTGCGCTCTTTATCTTACTTCGTAGAAATTCTATTTTTATAATGTTTTGGTTATTAGATACTGTAGCAGATTATAGCGCAGGTTTCGAATACCATGTGGCCAACGTTCTTATTTCAACCGAACTTTCTTACATTCATTAAGCGCTAGATATTCTTTAATTCTAATACAGCTGGAGTTTTAGATATGCAAATATTTAAACACGGTGTAGAACTGAAATGTGGAGTATAGGTATTTCAATGCTATTTTTTTATGTTACTGTAAATGTTTACCTATTCAATTTAGAACAAGAGTGTAAAAACAGAAGTTGTTTATAATTTTAAAATGCAAACAATAGGGAACATTTTGTTACATAAATATTAGTATTTCACGGTATATCAATCAAATTAAAATCACTTTTTATTAGGAAAATTGTAACACGGTCATGGAAAATTAGACAAAAACAATAAATATTTTACGTTTCAAATGCACGTTAAGATTTATTTGTTTATGTAACAGAAAGAAATGTAAAGAAATGAACTCTGAAATTCGCCATTTTGTCATTACAATCATCTACGTCCAAAGAAAATTTTTCTTTGATTTTACATGACAGTATTACAATTATTCTGATAAATATTAATTTTAATTTTAATAATATATCGTAAAATACTAACACACCAAATGAGCCTTATTTGCTACATTTTTAAATTCTACACAACTGTTTTATGTACACTTTTGCAATTAAGTAAACAGATAAAAATTTACAGCAATATAAAAAAAAACCTTGAAATATCTAAAAAAATAAATTAAAATATCAACACTCCATTTACCCATTTCTGGGTGTGGCACTCTGATCTAGATCTCTGTATTCTGATATATTTTCCGCGTGCAGCCGTCAAATCACGACTTTCAAGGGTGGTGAAAGTTTTTTTTTTTTCAAAATTTTGTTTTGAAAATTTATCGGTTGTGAGTTTCGAACCGAGAATCTTATGATGCACAGTCTGATATGTTACCACGGAGCTATTTACGCCATATTGAAATATTTATAGTATTCTACATTCGGTATAGAGTATTTATAAAAAGAGCAAAGATAATTTATTGTCTCTACAATTCAAGATCTCGAGGGAATAGGCGCCCATGCCCCTATCTCCTAATGATGTGTATTTTGTAAATTTTTTTACACGATATATAAAATACAGTATTGAAAAAGTTTTTTTTTTTATTTCAAAAAACTTATAGGCTATAAGAAGGTTGCACTGATAAAAATGTTTTCTTGGAACAAACAGATTCCTATTAAATGAAGAAACAATTGATTTGAATAGTTCCAATCCGATTTCGTTTTCATTGAAAACTTTAATAGGTTTGATACATATTCTTGTATGAAAATTAATTTAGTTTTAAAGGAACATATCAAAGTATTCAACTGAAACTTATTATGGGGTCGAAGTAATTTGAATAGGAATAGTTTTAATTGAAAATGATATCGTTTTAAATAAAAACGTTTTGTTTAAAATTAAAACGACTTGTTCTTCATTATTTTTAAAGACAAAATTTAAAATATATTCATTTTCTTTCAATGCAGAAAAACAAGATAAATAAAATTTGTATTAAAAATTAATATTTTTACATACATACATACAAAAAGAAAACTGAAAATGTTCTTGAAACAAGAAGTTATTTTTATGAGTGTAAGAAAAGATTTGGGGGAATACCAGAAACTTGTTAAAGCATTGAAAATTTGCATTGTAATGTAGTTAGGGATATTTGAATAAAATATAATTGATGTTTAGCCCTGTTTCGTTAAAGTAGAATAAAGGAAGTAAAGTATGTAGGGAATGTAAAGTCCTTCTCAGAGATAAATTATCCTAACAACCATCAATTGTGTCTGCGACATACCGGTCGTTCGAACAGTTACGGATGATCCTGTATCCGCCCCGATTCAACTCCCGGTATCCAAGGGTTAACTCCCGTGATTAATATGCATCACACCCCTGCGTCGCGCTTCATCCCTGACCCTTCGACATCCCGCGGCTACGGAACATCCCGTATGCAAAAAAGGTGGAACCGCCGGCCTGAAAAAAATTCGTTTGCGTAACCAGGTGAGATGCTGGGATGTTGACGCTGCCCTTTGAATGTCGTATGCAAATGCGCCCGGCGGGATTTGAACCTGGTGCTAGAGAACTAGGTTTGTTAGTAGATAGGGTTGGAGCTGACCTTGGAAGGGGTGGTTCGTAGGGCTACGTGCCAATTTTTTGGTTGGCCGTGTGAAAAGACGTTGCGGAAATTCACGTTTTGTTGTAGAAAGCTTCACAATATAACTTGTTCAAGATAATTTGAACCATTAATTCTTTGTTCATATAAGAGTTCAGATTCATATCATTTGGCCCAGTTAAAACAATACAAAATAAAATTGTTTAATTCACTATATATCTTAAATTCTATCATGTTTACCTCCCATATGTAACGAATTAATTATATTTTGGAAACAATTCATCAACAGTAAGTGGTAGATTATTTGAGGGCCTATCAGGAATTTTCGACATATCTTATCAAATAAATGAGATAGAGGAAATTTCATCGCAATCAAAAAGATGTAGAATTATCTACAATTTTTATTTGAAACATTTTCTTTATTTTGTTATCATCAGATTCGAAAACAGTGTTCGTGTTCGTGGTACCAGCCAATGCCTTTGGAACAAATGGAATCTTTTTGTTAATAAAATTTGTTAATTTGTTATAATTTCAGGTGAAATTTTTTCTTAAAATATTCTTAAAAATAACAGAATTTAAGAAACAAATAAATTGAGTACAATTTTCCCTTTGTTAAATCAGAACAAAAAAATTTAAAAGTTATTCTAATAGTCTTAATTGGGTCAAATGATATGATTCCGGGCTAGTATTCCATAATAATTATATTGAAATTGATTTCATTGTTAGCTCTGGTATAGATTTTCAATTAATAATAATGCGACTTTATTTTTATGTACATTCTACGAAGATTAACATGAGAGCATAAACGTACAATGGTTATTAGCCGGGATAATGGGTGATATGATGATGGAGGTGTTTGCGTTGTAGTCAATCACAAACACCGATTTAATGCCAGCCCTGCCCGGGAATCGAATCCGGAACCTCTGAGTTAGAGGCTATTACTCTAAAACATTGAGCTATAGAGGTGGGCAATCACCTTTTAAAATTCAATTAAGTAGCATTTTTTGCTAATAATATGTTTTTTTCGTCAGTTATATTTCTGGTTGATAATATATGGCTGATTTTATAAAACAATTCGTTGAATTAATCTAAAATATTTAACAGTTAAATCAACTGTTTTGTCAGCCGTGTATTTACTTATATTGTTTCTTGGGTTATATTATTTTGCCTTGTGCAATTATAGCTAAATATTTATTTAAAATGCGCATTGTAATTTAAAATTGATTACTTCTGGAAAAATATTCATGGCACGAAAGAAAATTACTACATTTTAAAGAAATATAGTATACAACGAATACATATTTACATATTCAAATCTTCTAAGAAATGTCTGTACGTGAGTATGTAAATATTTCCGTTGTATGCACCACACCTATCCATAGTTTTAATTTTTTTTAGCTTAACGATACTTTGTTAGAATCCACACCAAAGGCAACGAAAACGTTTACATTCATCACATATTTTTTAAAAGCAACCACACTTTTCTTGTGTTAGACAGGAATACAATAGGATAGATACATCGTACCACTCGTACTCGTTAATTTTTCCAACATGAACAAAGGTTTCGCAGATACAACGAATCGCAAAATAAGATTTTATAAAATTCTATATTCCCGATGTTATAAACAAAAAATTCTAATAGCAAAATTTATAAAAATAATAAAAAATTTTACTTAAAGCACATATCATTAAATTTTTGCCAAATAATGTTCCCAAAAAAAATATTAAAACTGTACCAAGCCCAAAATAAGTTTGACGTATTTCTATTTACCCCAATTAGAAATTTTTTTAATTAATTTTGTATTAATCATGGTAAGTTTATGTAAAAACATCACTAATATACGAAAGAAACCACAAATATATTTATATAACCTGAAAACATGCTTTAATCAAATATATTTTTACCTCCCGCCTACCTCTAGGTAAGGAGGTATTGTTTTTGGTCAAAAAATTGGGTAGTGAGTTTTCAATGAATAAGCACGTTTTAGGGTCCCTACAAAACGATTTTACTATTTTCGACATTATGTCTGTTTGTATGTATGTATTTAAATGAAGAGCTGATTAGATTTTGGATAAAATTGGTCAACCGGAATTAGCAGGTTACTTGAAGCCCTTAACAGTTTTTCGTGAAAACACGGTTAATTTTCCTTTTTCAACAATTTATGTTATTTTGAAAGTTGTAGAATATTTAATTTTACATATGTTTTGATTACACTAACTTTATTAATTTTCATTGGATTTAGAGATAATAAAATATAAATAAATTAGATTTCATAAATCTTACATTCCTTGTACACCATGGAAACATAAAAATTTCAATTTTTACGAAATGTGACACTTGTTATTTTGATTGTGAAGCTGTTTTCGTAGTGATATATACATATGTCAAAAAATAAATAAATAAGAAGGTATGTTTCTGTATCATCAAATACTATTTTGTATCGTTTAAGAGTATTATTGGGCGGGAGGTTATATGCTGTTAACCATAAAAGAACTAAGTTCTCTTCGAAAGTAGATCGAGTTCGATAGTCTTATGGTAGTCTATGTCTAGTCAATGCGTTTTATGAAATTCGTAACAAGAATATTTCAAAGTTCATCACTCGGAAATTTTGAGTTTTAAGTAACTGTTCTTAGGAACAACTAAATGCTTTTTCTGCCTCTCGACATTTCGTGTCCACCCGTCCACAAATTAAAAAATGGGTCAACAGCGCATCAGCCCAACCTTCTAATTTTGACGCATCCTCATAGGTATTAGACGGGGAAAGTCGTGACAACAAACATATTTTTTCGAAGAGAAATCGGCCGATGCATGCTTCCACATACCACTGTGGAATTTACATTTTTCTGCTGGTAGCAACGCCTTTTGTGTCTAGAAGTTGTAGACTTTGTTAGGGCAGAACTCGACTTCTAACAACTGGGACTGTAATTATATTTAGAATGAATATGTAGAGTTTTTTTCTACATAGAAAGTTTAATTTTACTGTTATGGAAAAAGGTTTTTTCTAAAACCTCAATAACATATTTTCTGGATATAATCAGTACCTGGAATAGAGAATATTTTTCCGAAACATGAGAAAATAATAATAGCTTTTAAGGTAGTCTGTAATGAATAGTAAAAGAGAAAATGTTGCATTCATTTGCCAGCGAAATCTCCATATATAGATGATGCAGTATTGCACTTTATATAAATTACAAAATATTAAGTTTGATTGATTTTAATATGAAAAATGGAATGATTGGAATAGATTTATTGTGTCAGTATGTGAAAAATTAAAATAAATGTCTGGTTGGCAGCTAATATATAAACTTTTACATATTTAATATAAAGTAATTTTGCCAAACAAAATATATTCTTAGAAAATATAATATTTTAAGTGTAATAGGTCATTAAATAAAAATTACCATTTATATGAAAACTTTAATGTCAAACTGACAACTTCATTCACTTTGCAAATTGCTGCCTCAGAAGCTAATAATAAATAAAATCTATGGCTTACTAAAATATCATAATTTAAAATTTTATGTCTACACAATTTTATGCTGCCAACATTATTTTAAAGCTTAATATTATCGCTAATATTTTTAATGTTTTTACACACAATATATGAAAAATGATTTTAAATTTTTATTGTCATAATAATTATCAGAATAAACCCACAAAGTTACATTTTTAACTAATAATATAATAATTAATCTTTAAAGAAGGAAAATTATCTTCAGTTGAAAATTACAAAAAAGTAACATATTGGCAAAGTAGGAAGCGTGAGATATTCAATTACGAATGCAACTAACGTTCGCTTTCATGAGCCAAGAACGTTACGGAAACTAAATTAATCCCGTTTATAAATATCCCTTATTAATCTATATCTCACTAATTAAAAACTAAATAATACACTGCAAGTTGTAAGTGTGTGCTCAACGAATGTGCAGCACAAATACTTGCGTGATCAACAAAAATAAAATAAATGCATTGGAATTTTAGATGTGTTTTTTTACGACAGAAGCCGCCTGATTCGTAGTTGGCTTTGATTAGAGGCATGGCCTACTCGAAATCACCGTGACTAATGCATTCTGAATTTCTAATATCTGCATATTTTATTGTTTTGCTTAACTTAAAATGGAGGAGAAATTTTTTCAGTTAGTTTTAGAAATTCGAAGTTTCAAAAAATATGACAAATGTAATTCCCCTAACAGTTGATTCATTTAAATATATAAGCGTCATGGCTTACTATTCCTTTTCTGATTAGGAATAATTATATTATTTGACATTTTATTTTCTGATAATGGAACGTGTGGATTATTTTATGACTGTAAAATAATTTTAACCTATTTTACAAATTTGTAAGAAATAATAGTATGTTATTAATTACTAGGACACCTGAAATATCAGGAATCTTTATCAAATGGCCGTTCAATATTTGGAATAAAAAATATTACTTGCACTGTCCTTGTACATGCTTCTAATTTTGAGGAAAACTAATTTATATATTTATCCAACACCTCACAATGCTCTATAACTATAGCGATTTTAAACAAGGAAAGTAACAGATTACCCACTAGTGGGTATAATTTTTACAAAAGTCACTAGTGTGTAATTTTTTATTTATAACAATAATAATAACACACGACACCTTGGTAACTACATCGGTTGACATTTAAATTTAAAATATTGAAAGCATATGTCACTATCAAATAATATTTCTTTAATTTTTTATTATTAAGAGATGTTGGATAATACGTTATACTTCACACGTGGGCAAAGTGAAATTACCCACTCGAGAAAATTATCACACAAGCAAATAACTATTAATAATATATTTCAATTATCTTAGTTACAATGGGAACAAAAACTAAAGCATTTTAAACATCTATATGTCAAATAATTGTGAAGAGTCAAAAAAGACTAGATTCATACCTATTTAAAAATAAAATCATAGTTACAATAAGAACAAAAAATTAATCAAGTTTAACATTTATATGTCAAATAATTATCAAAATAAAATCATACGCAAGGAACAAATCATACGTGTTCAGTTGGTTTTATATGTATAAGAAAGTAGTGTGGTGCCCACACCAAATTTTGTTAATTGTCAATGTCCTGTTTACCATTATTTTCTATTATCATTTATATTTATTGACTTGTTCTATTTTTTCATTATTAATAGACAAGTTTTCTATTATTAGTTCGTTTCCAACTATCATAACCTTTGTCTTTTTAACATTAATTTTCATATCATATTTCTCAATCGATTCATTCCGTATATTTAAATACTCTTGTAAATTTTTTTCACTCTCTGCTATAACCACCAAATTTTTTAATCGTAAATAAATAAATAAATATATCATCAACCCATTTACCCATTTCTGCGTGTGGCACTCTGCCCAAAGCAGATCTCGGTATTATAATATATTTTTTTAATATCGGGGAATCTTTTCAATTCGAAGTTTGAAAAATCTGTAATTTAAATGCTAAATTTAATTCACCTAACAGTTGAGATTGAATTCTTTGATTCGTTTTGAAATAATAAGAATTATTTTGAAATATTAATACAATGCAACTTTGTTTCATGCAAATTTATTGTTTACAAAGCAAAATATGAAACATTGACGGTGTATACAGTACATGATTAAAATAAAACGGTAGGCAACATATTTCATACCAATCTTTCCTACTTACCTTATTAACAGTACATTTTGCTGGATAATGATTTAAATTATAATATATAAAATTTTACGATTATTACCAATAATGAAGATTAATAACAAAATTATAAATATTATGCTACCAACAACGCAACAACAATTATCTTAAAGCTTATTATCTAAATTAACTTCAGTGTTAACTTGTTTTGTATTATCGCAAAATAAAATTCCCGGGAAAAATGTTTGAAACAGGTTTGAAACAATTCCGCGTAATGCGTCCATTTGTTTTATTAATTCCCGTCCATCCTAGTTCGCGGCGTCTCCGCTAGAGGGAAGCATCGCTCAGGGCGTCACCACGTGTAGTTCAGGCGTCGTTTACTAGCGCCATGATGGCGTCTATCCCCACCACGCATGCGTTGCTCTCAACTACGCTCGCAGTTACTCACACATTTACAGAGTTCTCTACTGTGCGCACCCCTACTCGTTCAGTAGGGGGGATAGGGCAGATAATCTCCAAGAGGTAGAGGGATGAACTATGGAAACTGTACGTGAACTTTTAAAAGGGTTGTCAAATGTGACAAGCGTGGAATAATACAAAGTTTTGACGTTTCATATTATTTTGTTGCTGTCGTGTTTATTCTTAAAATACTTTAATTTTAATCTGAGAACTTTTAATCGCATTTAAATGCGCCTGATTTATGCTCACTCGCAATCTTAACTAGACAGAATTATTATAATTAAACTATTAATATTAATTTAGCAATTATTTTAATACCTATTTTAAAAGATATCGATGTCAAGTTATGTTTCTATGTGTTTGTTAAATGGTTGCTATATAGTATATATAGAAATAAATTTGTTATTTATATTTTCATAAAATTTAATACTTTTACTTTGTGAAATTTATAACATAGGTATATGGCAAACATGTTTGTTTTTAATTCTTTAATTCATAAGATACAAAATATAAAAGATATAATTAGAAGACGGAAATTGCAGTTATGTCGATGGAATGTAGATATATCAAATTTATTGTTTCACCATCACTATACCAACAATAGTCAGAAAAATATTTATTTCTGAAACCGGAGCGAAAGTACTATTTTTGGACCTAAAATGCAGAGCGCAAGTATTATTTCCCTGAATAGTCACGAAATAGTTATTTACATTACAAGCAAGGTAAAACAGTTTTTACTGCTGAATGGAGGAAATGACCGGCGAGCCGATTAGGTAAGCCTGTCACCTCATTGAAGCAGTAAAAACACATTGCGTGTATTGTACAACATTTTACTTGTTACTCATTTGTAAATAAAAATAAAAATTATATCCAAGTTCTGTCAGTTACACACAACTGTTCTGTCAAAAATTATTTGAAATGATTTCGCAGAAGCCTTGTACGTATTACTGTGGCAACGTGCATTTTTACCTTGTTTACTAACTTGTAAAATTTTTACAATGCAGCTGTCAATTAATAACTTGTAAAGATTCATTTTCAAAGGCAATAGAGGGCTTGGATAAATGGTGTTTACAAATGAGTAACAAGTAAACGATTAGAAGTTCTGTTACCTCAGAAACGTAGTGACGAAAACTTATTTATATGTTCTGTTACATTAGAAACGAGAGAAACGTGCTATTAGATACATAATAGAAAGTCACATTTAATTTTTAAATTTAAATTAATTTTGTTATTATTATCAATGGTTACAGAAAAAAAATAATACGTAACTCGTCAGTAAAATGTCTATTACTTTATTCGGAGCCGTAAAATACTAGGCACAAAGTGCCTCGCATTTCAATATAGCTCCTCGACAGTAATGTAGAATTTTCTTGACTCTAATATAAATAACTAGTGCTAAAATAATTGTAGTTCTAATGACAATCGGCAAAAAAAAATATTTGGAGTTGTGACTTGACGGCTGGTAACCTCACTTCACGAGTGAGAAAGGAGAGCACAACTAAATAATATGAGTACGTTACACTTTAGGGGTCATAGTTTGACGACTGGTAACAGAATTCAAGCGTAATAATTTATCATTTGCCAAGATATGCTGCGTAGAAAGTGTCATATACCCATATTTATTTTATTTATCAAATGATTTGTTTATTAATTTGAAATTAATTTTTTGCGCATCATACAATCTTGTTGACTAAAAGACAAATGTGTTTACTGCTTATTATTATCAGTAATAATTGTCTAAACACAATTATTGGTTATAAATTATCATGTTAAATATTTATCGTATAAAAAAACAGGAAAAATAAAACAGATACAATATAACAATCACGAAGGCGATAACTCGGTTGGTCCACTGTAGTCACAAACGTGCAAGGCGATTAAAAAGTGAATATGCGGAGTCATCACTGACACTAGTGGCACCGGAAGCAACATGGCAACCAGCGTGCGGCGTGTCATACGCAGTACGCAACGACAGAGCGTCCGTACGTAAACGCAGCGTACACGTAAGCCCAGCTCGTCTATGATACCAGCGAATTTGCATATGCATAGAGAAATTGCTGGCGTGTGACGTCAGCATTGTGTATTGGCTCGACACGAGAGGTACTTGGTGCTTGGTGCCCGCAGAGAGGACGTCACGTACGCCAATGCACACGCGAAGACGAAATTCAACCCTTTTTAAGTGGACGTGTGCACTTACTCAGCAAGTTATTTAGCACAGCGTTAATTTTCACAATTGTTTATACTAAATAAATAAATTTAATATAACGACACTACTGTATTTACAGATCTCGTGATATATTTTTGCGCGTGAAGTCACGCTCCCAAGGATGTCAGAAGAAAGAGAACCACTTTTATAATGTAAAATGTAGACATTCAGCCCAATTCTCTAACCAAGTTGCTAATAGTAATAAAATCGCATAAAATTTTCGTTACCTTCCAAAAAGCGATTCATTTTTGTCATAATTTGCAAGTTGTTAAGGTAGCAACTTTTTAGAGAATCATACTATTAATTTTAAAATTACTTCAATACATAACTTCGAAAGAATACATGACATTGTATTAGTGCAGGATGTAAGAGGTTTCAATGCTATTTTTTTGTATTACTGTATCTTTTTACCTATTAACTTTACAACAGAAGTGCAAGTACAAAAGTGGTTCAGAATTTAAAAATACATGCAATAGGGATCATGTGTTTATACAAATATTAATATTTCACGATATATCAATTAAATTAAAATTATAAAAGTTAAATTATTTTTCATTTTTGTATGGCTGTTACAATTTTACTAATAAATTTTAATTTCAATTCAACTAATATATCGTTACAGGTATCCAAAACAAAATGCATGTGTGTGTTCTTTGATACATGTTTCTTTTACTATCACCTTAAGAATTACAACATGTTAAAGAAAAATTATATTTTGTCATTTTCGATGAAATTTGCTAACCTGAGCGTTTAAAAAAAACCAATGATTGAAAAATGTCATTTTTTTTACATATGTCATAAGTGAAAACTAAAGTTTTTGAAGGAATGAGCGTTTCTTGATAGCGGTGGTCCGCGTTCCTACATTATTTGAAAAGAAATCTATGGCGGGAGATATTGTGTTGGCCACAATAGATTTTTAATTCTGTACATCTTTTGTACTTATACTTTTGTTGTAAAGTTTATAGGTAAAAAGATACGGCAATATTAAAAAATAGCATTGAAACCCCTATACGCCACATTTCCATTCTACATCATTTCATCGCATATAAATACTCTTGTGGGCCCTTTTCCATCAACATCATATTGTTAAATATACTATTTGCCAATTACATAAAAATATATGGTTGGATTTTTATTTTAAATTTATTTGTTTTTAATCTGCTGCAAATTATCGCATAACAGTTAAAAATAAAACCTGCCTATGCTAATTTGTCAGTAGAAAAATTTAAATAAAATAAAGAAAACAGTTGCCGTCTGTCGTCCGCAACAAAGGGTAATTTCATCCAGTGAAACAATTGCCCGCTGTAAGAATAGCAAGTAAATTACTCATTACGCATATCTAAAATCGTGTAGATCATTCGACTGTCACCAAGGAACAAAGCCAACTGGAAAAAACCGTTCGTTCGTTCATTTAAATCAACAGGTTAATAAAAAAAGATACTAGGTTAAAAAGTCATTACAAAGAAACTTTAATTATACGACGTAAATATAGCAATGTGTTTTACTCGCTTCGTTACTGTTGCTGTTTTAAATTTTTATGAGCGCATTTTTACCTAAGGATACTCCACTGAGACGCTAATGCCTTAAATAAATAAATTTAAATTAGCTCCTATATATTCAAAGGGTATAAACTGCTATCATGGCTATAATAATTGTATTTTTTTAAATGACTATTCATAACAAAATAATGTATTTATTTATATTTTAGTGCAACCTAATTTAAGTGTGGTGCAAACTGTTGTGGCAATAAACTTATCAACAGTAGCAAACAATTTAATTTAAGCTGTGTACCACTTACTCAGAATAATCTGTAAAGAATTATCCCGTAATACATTTCGATCAAATGAGCCGTTCCCATGGCAACTCCGTCATTACTCCGCGATTAATTTAAATATTGTCATTATAAATAATTGCATCTGCTGTTGCTGCTGCTGCGGACAAGATGTGAGCTCGGCAGCTCCCAGTGCGGGCATTTGCCGCCAACGGATTCAGTAATTGCGCAATCTAGATGAGGCATTTCGCATATTTACGATGTCATAATATTCCGGACATGATCCATCTACTTCGACCCTTCGCGCGATATTAAACACTACGTGCTAATGCTAAAGACAAACAATATTCTCTGCGCGTGGCAAAACTTTTATTTTATTTTATAACCGTTCATTTCCATAAATAATGACCAGTTGCATCAACAAAACTCCTTTTTAACTGCTATCTTCAATTGAATCGGCTGCTATTTTCACATGTTGTATCGATTTACTTTTATGTATTTTATCAATTTTTAAAATGAAATTGAAACTGAATAGTTGCTTTGAGCAATGTTTGTCTTACAAGAAACAATGTTTAACAATTATTACACTTGACACAAATTCGTTTTTCTCATTACAACTATTACTTTTGAAATGTATTGTTAAACATAAAATTTAGTTTTTCTAAATGGGGTAAATAACTCCGTGGTAACGCATCGGACTGTAGATCATAAGATCCTTGGTTCGAATCTCAAAGTCGACAAATTTTCGAAATTAAATTTCGAAAATTTTTACCACATAAAATTACCTTTGCAGTTCCTTCGTCACTGCCATCCTTGGGGCCCCCCGATTTGACGACTGGTAACCGCACTTCACCAGTAAAAAATATCATAATAACAAGATCTGCTTTGAGCAGAGTGTCACACCCAGAAATTGGTAAAAGACGTGATGAAATATAATTATTTAATTAGTTTTTCTCAAAATTAGAAGCACGAAAATCGACATAGAATTGAAAATAGTTATTTTTTTATATATTTAAATTATTGTTTACATTTTCATTTGAAGCTTGTTTCGCAGCTGATTAAATTTTGAAACAAATTAAAATTTTTTTTTTTTTTGTAAACTTCCACTTCCGGTTTTGCAAGTATGACCTTTAAAACCAACTCAGTTGTACGCATTGCCATTAATTATAATGATTTGTCACTCAACCTTTTCTTGTCCATGAATGTGGACACAGTCATCCATTCACACACCCAGACATTTATAAAACGGATTCAGGGAATATAAAAACATTACATTTTATAAAATGTAGATTTCACGACAGGATAGGTAATGGGTCAGTGTAATAAAATTTGATAACGATTCGACTCCATTAAGCCTTAACTACATAATTATTCTTAATTAAAATTAACAAATTGCATAATATAACATTTGTTACAGAAAAAAAATCGTCAAAAATTCTTATCTCAGACAGTTCAAAACGCAATTTATGACTTAGCATTCTAATGATGATGTGTTTTTGAATTTTATCCACAACTGTCAAATAATATACCCACAATTCAACCGTTGTTTATCAATTAATGACCTTTATTAGTGTTGCTAATGAAATAATATTGACAGTTCGATGAATAAGTATTATTCATTCGTATGTCAAATTCAAATCTTACCTGTCAAAAGAGTAAAATCAAAAAAACTTTTAAGTAATTTTATCCTCATAAAAAGCCAAAGACACAAATTTTCTCATATTTCATTTTTTTTTCTTTTAAAGCTTAAACTGTAGCTGAATAATTGGTTTTAAGATTTTCTGCTAAATGTCAAATCATTTCGAAATTTTATTACAAGACGTAGCCTAATAATAGTTGCTACAGTTTGTCTATGTTGATAAACAAACAGTTTTTTTGTATTTGTCAAAACATTATAATTTCAAAACAAATATTTGACGAAATGTTGTGGATAAAGTATAGTATTCTACTCGCATGGTCGTATGTAATGGCTATTACTCATTCGAATAATTTACATCACTCGCGTTCGCTCATGATGCAAACTTCTTTCTCATGAGTAATAGCATACATTACATGCTCATTGAATAATATACTATTATAGTGATTTTTCTAAGAATTTTTCATCTTTCATTAAAAATTTGTTATTGATTTTTTCCTCTTCCTTATATGTATAAAGAAAGCAAAAATATATGGACCACTAGTAGTGTAATTGAAATTGATCTGTTATGAAATATTTATATTAAATAAATTAACAAGCATCCTTTTTATGTAAAACGGTAATTGTTAATGCTTACCGATGAACGAATAAAACTATTTATCGTCTCGTTGTTTTACAGGCGACATATCACCATATTCCAAAGTATCAAAGCGAATGTATGTGTTTACGGTCAAACAGGTTAGGAATAATTGCATATTAAGCAATTAATATTCTCGTTAGCACTACAAGCATCACCGGGTGGCGTACACTCGTTTGACATTGTGTAGTTATTTCTCTTCTGATTCAACATCTTTGTTCGTCCTTTCGTTTTAGTTTCTGTTTCCTAGGACTCCAGGCAGGATGTTGAATTCTCTTTGATGCATTTAAGACTATTAAATAATCTAGATTTCTGCACTGAAAGCACATTTTGTTCCGATCGAAAAATGCGTCATATTAGTATGGTTCTTTTTCTCTTGTCTAACAATAGAAACAACTTAACATTTCAGCCTCCTGCTAAAAGCACCATCGTCCGGGAATGTATCTCTTTGCCTTATAGTTACACAATATTATTTATTGCTAAGAAGAATTACTTGTTATGTTCAAGGAACGAAGACAGCAAGTGGCATCACAGCTGTTGCCAGTTAGCACCTAAAATATAATATCGCAGTGACAATAATTAGCATTTACGTACTCGGGACTTTAACTGTAATTGCCCGTATGTCGGTGATTAAGTCGGAATACTGGTATACATTACTGCAAGAATTTGCATTTGTTTGTTTTCTCCACTTGAAAATATTTTCCTCTAAGAATATCCTCTGTTGTAGAAGGAAACAGAGACAGTTAAAATTTGGCTACAACTACAGTTTGGCTATAGTACCATTTGGCTTAATTCTTTTTTGTAATATTATGTTTTTACGATATGACTGTGCCCCAAATCATAACCTTCAAAATATTCATCTTCTTCTTCTTCTGTAGCCCTACTATCCAAGATGGATTTACGTTTCTTTTACTACTTTCTTCCACTCTTCTTGGTTTTTCGCAAAAAATTTTCATGGCGACGACAATTATTGTATGACAATTTTCAGTTGTTTATTTTTGCAGTCAAATAAAATCAATCCTCTTAAAACTACTACCATCAGTCGAACTAGAAATGATCAATCTGAATTGTACAACTTAACATAGACAATGTGGTGTAGATCGTATTTTAATGTCAAACCAAAATATCATTTTGAATTTATCCCATTAATGCCCAGAACTATTTTTCCATAAATATTGATTTCAGATATATATATATAGATAATTTGTAAGTATAATTATGTATAATATATTTCACATTTAAATATACAGAACAATATCAAATGAATAACCTGGCATAGTTTATTCAGTTTGAAATGCCAAGTGCGACATCTTTAACGCTTTGCATTAATAGGTTAAGATAGTAGTACAGGATTAACCTCAGATTTTTTTAAAAATTCGTTTTGCTACTTTAATTGTTTGTGTTTTAAATGTGCCTCAAGAAAACAGCAACGTATTTCCTTCGTTGTTGCGTTGTTAAGGTTTTCAACGTAACTATAAAACACAAGAACGTGGACCATATCTTTTTGTGTCAAATTCCTGGCTCAGTAAAGAGCACCAACCATTGCAGTAATCGTGCAGTAATTCTCCTAATTGTTATACTTCAGCGGCAATGCTGACAGTAACTAACGTTGTTTACGTTGCTGCAAGACCTAGAGCCGTTAAGATTATCAAACTAATAGAGATAGATGGGAAGTGCATCTGAAGATTGTAATTAAAAACTAGTTATCAGCCCACGAAAACCATTCCATTTTTCTCACTTTCACTTTGGACATTATCTTAGATTTTATTACGAAATTATGCGCTGTTGCTCGATTACGAGTACTTTGCAATGTACCGTAAAAACATGGATAATAAGAAATACAATCTAGAAACAGGAATTTAAATCCCTCTCAAACATTATTCATTAGATATTACAACACTGTTAAAATATTTAACAAGAGCCGAATTCATTTAATAAATATAAACCGGAGTTACCTGCTGGTAACTGTACGTTCTATAGTTTAAATATTGTCCAGAAATACAGCACTATTTCTTACTAATGCAATTTATTTTTTGTTTCTAGAATCCAAGGATGTCCATCTTCATTTTATTGAGCCCTGCAGCCCAGAAGAAAATTCAGACATCCCTTTAAACACAGAAATAATCTTCGACTACAAGATTTTGTTTTAGCTTCATTCTAAAAAAAATCACAACTTTACATTAAAATGTTTAATCAATCAAGCCTCCTTCCTATATTTCATGGAATTTAGTTATTTCAAATTTTAATTTGAAACAATGTCAATCACAATGACGCAGCATTCGAACTATGCCAAGTATTTAAGATTTGTATCCAGCAATTAACAAGACGTTTAATAGACAAGTGACGGACAGATCGACGTGTGTCTGTCTCTCGTCTTCGTTGTTGGGATCAAGCGATCTAGCAGGCAGTGGACGCACGCATGTGACAAACAATCGAACGCACCTATGTGGCGAAGGCTCGGCGAACACGTGCTTTGGATCTAGCCAGCCATGCATTATTCCATTGCGACTGGACATTCCACAATAATAAGCATCATTTGTATGCCGGCTCTCCGCAGTTTCCATGCAGCAGTGCGCGTGCGTGTGTGCATGAATATGCAGATGGCATTTTTTTAGTGCACAAAAAGTTGTAAGTAATATTGATTTCTGTTTTGGTTTGTAAATAGGTAAATGCATCGATATTTGCATCTTGTTTTCAAATCAAAAGCAATTCCAGAACTTCTTTGCCAGATAATAATTCTTAGACTTAGAATGATATAGCTATTCTATGAAATCATTCTATAATAGTTGGCATTTTTTCAAATATTATTGCTATAAATTTTCAAATATGTCTCAAATGAAAACGTCCATGAAATTCAAGTCTTTTTAGGGATTCTTTTTTTATAGATACTCTAAGCATCTATGCTCATCTAATGTACGCTCAACAAAGTAAAGTCATATTCTTTCAGTAATTTTATTTAGGTTATCGTCATACTGATTAATTCGCCTAAAATTTAGAGTAACTTTCAACGATGACATGTTTTATTGGACAACAAAGTTTACTATTATTTCTTTTTTTTAATAAAATATAAAAATTTATTAATAATTATATATGTAACACAAAGAAGATTATCGCACGTATGAGAAAGTTGCACAACGAGGCCGTAAACCGAGTTTGTGTATAATATAAATATTGCGTACAAAATTTTATTTATGATTGTTTGAAATTTTATAAAAGAGTAAATTATTGATATTTTTGTTGAAATGAAAAGTTAATTAATTTCAAATCAAAGTAGCAGCACGCCGGAATAGTTTTTAAATTGATAGCAACGCGTTTAAAATCACATAAACCAAATAAGCAGTACCTACAGTAATATTAAAAAATGTGTTGTGGGCACCACAATACCTTCCGCCATATATTTCTTATAAAATAATGCAGGAACACGGACCACCACTATCAAGAAACGTTCATGCCTTTAAAAAAATAGTTTTCACTTATGGCACACGGCAAAAAATAACATTTTTCAATTTTGTTTACTATGTTGCAATTTGTAAATGGTAAATAGTAGGAGAAAAATGTTTAGTAGTTTTTGAGAAACCGTAACTCCAGAGATCCACACACACACAGACAGACTGACAGATAGACCTACACACACACACAGACATCATCGCGAAACTAATAAAATCGTATTCTAAGGTCTCTGAAACGTGTCATCCACTGAAAAATCACTAACGATTTTTTAAGCATGATTCCTATACCTCTCTTACAGGATATGGCGGGAGGTAAAATCCCTCTAGTACGGTAATGTAAGTCATTACGAGTCTGTATAATATATCGCACGATTGTAGATAATAGTTATTTATGTAACAAATACATAATTTTGAGTTTTATGGACGAGGCACATAAAAGGGCGAGTTAATAAACCCCATTATGTATGTGTTAAATAAAATATTTTATGTTCGACTGCATTGCAGATTATTTTTGTTAGCTTAGAATGACACATGATATAAAAATTGATAATTTAGAACTGTACTTTTTTCTGTTGTTTAGTTACCAAGTGGTTTATTGTTTACTGTTTATACTTTATTGGACTAATCAGCAAAGAGTCACTTTATGGACGTAAAAAAATATTATAAATAAGTGATATAATACAGCGAACCTTAAATTAATTTTTCAATCTGTTTCATCCTTTGTGTCTACAGAACATACGCCTGATTGAAAATTGAATAAATTGAACAATTTTATTATGCATCGATTGATGTTTTATTTAATTTCACTGTTCCTGAAAAAAATATTACATGTAAACACATTTCTTAATAACATCAATCGTGAATAAAAATCTAATAAAATAATTAGCAGTTTCTTTGAGTAGACTTCATGGGGTATTTCTTAACTTTGAAACCTGAAACCAAGAAAAAAATGCTCATTTGAATGACCTATAAAAGCTAACGATTCGATATAATTTTATTCCTGAAGTAAATTGAAAATAATTAGCAAACCATAAGTACGAGTAGATAAACAGAATCTAAACAGCATGAGCAATAAGATTCGTAGTGAGGTCTTGCGGAATCGCCAGCCTCAGCTAAAAGCGATCAACGTTAAAAGCACCCAGCTGATAAATATAATTCACGGATATATAGTTGGCCATGAAGGCTGTCATCAAGTCTGCAACTTCGCATAACGACCAAAATTAAATTTCTGCTTTCGAATGTAAAATGCAGTTTCGTTGCAATTATTATTCTGCGTTAAGGGGACAATTTTACAGTAAATTATAGTTATTCGAAAACGAGAAATCGTGTACTCAGTTGTTATGCATTATTTGCGATAAAAACGAAAATTGGAATTAATTTCAAATTGATGTTTATCAAGTTACTTCTGACGACTTGATATCTATTATTTTCTGCATCAATAACAAATAGTTTACGTGCCTTGTAATTTTAATGCATCCGCCATGAAGACCTACAGCAAAAAACCTGATATGGCCAGAACATAACCTCCCTACTAAACTACTTTTGAATGGTACAAAATGGAAAAAAAATTCAGGTATAAATTGTAGCTAAAATTATTATACATGTTTTTTATCATAACAAAATTTACCTTAATTATTTATAAAAAAACATTACTACATACATACATACGTAACATCAAGCTGTATCCCACTTAGTGGGGTAGCACGAACCCATAAACACAGTCAACCACAATCAATCTCCTCCAAACATTCATATTCTGACACACCACTTTCGCCTCGTCCACATTCATAGTGCGATTCATACATGCTCGTTTATTCTTCACACTCGGAATCATTCGTTCACACAACAAACCATCAATCATACCCAACCAGTTATTCCTCGGACACCCACGCTATCGTTCACCTTCAATCTCACCCACATATATTAGTTTCACCAACCTTTCATTCGACATTCGCTCAACATGTCCAAACCACCTCAACAGACTCACTCCTACTTTCTTAACAACAATCTTCTCAATCGCGTCTCACGTCTCGTATACCCACACACTCCTCTCATTCTTCTCAAACACCAACACTTTACATTTATCGACATTACTAATTTATGTTTTTGTTGTACTTACAGATCTGAAGAAGTACAATCATCTTACATAGTCACCTTGTACAGCATCTTCAAAATTCAAACCTTCCATTGGAGGAAGATCATCAACTATATTTTGAAAATAAAAAAACATTTTCAAAAGCACTTTCGATTCTTGAAGCAGTACACCATCATTAAATGAAGGAATCCAGCAGCATTTTCATGGATCTCTTTATGACAAATGTGAGGGAGATAAAATCAGGGTTCCCGAAGATATTAGTGAAGAAGGAACCATAAGTCTGTGCGAATCGAACTGAAGATTTCACGATAAAAAAAGAGTACAATATAATTTACTGTAAACTGAAATATAAGATGGATTTTCTGAAAATTTACCAAACTTTTTGGAAAATACTTCTAATTGCTGCTAGTAAATATCGTGTTTAGTTTCGTAATTGTTAAGAAATTTTTAGAAAATGTTTTTTGTATCCTCAGCTTACCAAATACTTTAGTAAATTCTACGGTACTTTTTTGCGTGTAACAGTTCTATAGTTTATTACTACCTAAAAGTGAATAAGAGTAATTCACCGCATTTTAATTCCTTATTAAGTATGAAATATAGCGAGAAAGGTCCAGCAGCAACAAAACAGTGTCGTTATTTATGACATATGCCTTATCGATCGCCCTAAGTGCAATTATTCTAATGTCGCTCACCTATTTTTAGATATTATGATAATCCCTCAAAAGAATTCACCGCAGTTCAAGTGTGAAACACCCTGTATCACATCACAAATCTGTGAAAAATGTAAAGTTATGTATATGAATGCCGTGACAAAGAGACATTAATTAATTGAGTATAAATTTCATTGTTTAGTTTTAAATTATAATTGGGGTTTGCATTTAGTAATAAAGTGGCACCTAAGGTTCTTTCAAAGCCGTAAAAAGGCTATAAAATTTTGTATAATATTTACTAATTTTCATAAGTTTTGTTTTAAAACATCACGCTTGAAATGGTTGAATAAAATAATTACATTATTGTGGAGAATATTTGAGAAGGAAAAATAATCGTTTGTAGGATTTGAAACGTAGGTTGTACTGTAATTAATATAAATGAAACACGCTTAATTTAGTGCATCGAAATATATTAATAATGGATGCATGGACATTTTTATGAATATCAATGTATCTCCTGCCATATTACAAGCAATTTAAATTTATAATATTAATTATTAATTGATGAAAATTAATGACCCACTATTACAAGCTTAACCAGGGAAAATTACAATAATAAATAAGTAATGAGCCTTGAATTATTATCAATTATAATGTAGATTTTCCTCATTACAGTATTATAATTAATATTTCGCTCGTGTGCTACTTGACGACACTAAATGCAGTTAACAACACGGAATTCAATAAATTCTAAGAGATTATCACTCGAGAACACAATGCTACATAAATTAGCAAAAACGGCGAAAAAATAAAAGACAACCTATCACGCAACTTGGACTCTTCAGCTGTCAGGATGTTGCAAAATTTACCGGCTGAGGTCAGGCATTTCTTTATTGCTTTCGGGTGCAGTTTTTATTATTTGTAGACAGCAATACTTAGAGCTTTCGTCACAAAATTTAACTGACTTTTCATATCATCTGTCATCTATTAAAAGTAAACCAATAAAATTGCAATATTTTATTTTCACAGCTAAACAAAATGATTAATAATAAATATTTAGTACTAATAACGTTGTGTGTCGACTATTCATTACTAGTACTTTTAACTGAATATTTTAAAATAAAGAATATCAAAACGTGATCAAAACTAATTTGAAAAGTGACTGTTACATTTTTGTAAAAATAGTTTCTCTTGTCAGTGACAAAAAGAGTGGAATAAGTAATTTCTTGTAGTTAGTGACTGCCTATGATTTTTCTCCAAATCTCTTTCACTCACTTTCTATTATAAATTGAATATTATTTTATATTATTCATGGAAAAATCGCACAAAAAATACTTTGGACGTTCAAAATTTGCGAGAACAATATTTTTTACCTTTTCGCCACATGCAGTAATGGAGATATAGGAATCATGCTAAAAATTCGGTAGTGAGTTTTCAGTGGACAAGCACGTTTTAGAGTACCTAGAATACAATTTTATTAGTTTTGCGATGAAGTCTGTGTGTGTATGTTTGTGTGTGTGTCTGTATGTCTGGCTGTGTGTGTGTGGATCTCTGGAGTTACGGTTTCTCATAAACTACTAAACAGAAAATTTTGATATTTTGTATACATTAATTGTATCCATTTGGAAAGAGCTGATTAGTTTTTGGTGATAATCCAATAACCGGAAGAGGTAGTTTACTTGAAGCCCTATCAAGTTATTTTGAAATATCTCAGTAAATTATGATTTAATGACAATTTTTGCTATTATAATATTGTTTCAAATATTTTCATCTTCAATTTTGTTTGAAATTTGAAACATTTTCCTCTTTCCATCAGCTTTTACGAATTACAACAAGTCAAAGAAAAATTATATTTAACATTTTCGTTCAAATCTGCTAACCTGTACTTTTTGAAAGAATCAAAACAATATTTGAAAAATATAATTTTTTGACATGTGTTATAAGGGAAAACTAATTTTTTTGAAATGATGAGTGTTTTTTTATAGTGGTGGTCCGTGTTCCTGCATATTTCGATAAGAAAACTTCGGCGGGAGGTACTGTGGTGCCCACAACAGATTTTTTCATGGTTGCTATGAGTATAAAATAATGGTAACTACCTACATTTTGATTCATTTTAATTTAAAACTGTATTTGATTCAATGAATAGTCTCTTGAATACTGACTGTCAATACTTTTAGCTTAGAATTGGTAAATTTCACATTCTTTCTGGAGCCTATAATGAGCTTAAAACTTGGATGACATTTCGTTTGGCTGATAATTTGATAATCTGCTAATTTACCGATGCGTTTATCTGTAATATTAAAAACAAAACGAGATATCTATAATTGCAAGTGTCATTTCCGTTAGGCTTATCAATTTCTCTAACAAAACTCAAAGGCAAACAGATAAAAACCATCGGATTGACAGATGTGCATGTGTTAGAATTCGCTAACTCAGATCTCTCTAACAAATTGCAGTAAATTTCGTGACAGCTGACGGGGCCTGAAGACTCTTTTTATCAAAGGGACTTAGATTTTAAATAATTAATAAGGGGCTGATTCTACCTGTGGCCCAATTAGTGCGCACACCTGCTGAAACAAATTTAATTCTTACTGACGTTTTTATTTGTGCAGATAAATTTCGCATTAAACAGAGAATGTCTTAGATTATAATCTTGTGTTTTTAATAAGGGGATTATAAAAATTTTATTCCATGTAATCCTTTGCGTTTTTCGTTGTTCTATTTATTGTCTTTCGGCGATAAAAATGCTATCCGATCTCTTTTTCATTGGTTTTATTGATAGTAAAAATGTTAAAAAGACCATAAAAATAATTAATTTTAATGAGATATTCTTGAATAGGTTTACGTATATATTTTCTTAAATTGAGTTCAATAATTAGTAGACACCAAAGCGTTCGGGTATTATAGTGACAACGAATAATAACAGATTTAGTTTTCCACATAAAACAAATGAAGCATATGTTGTAGGTTATTTAAACAAAGATTTGCATAACAAAGTATTGATGTCGTCCTGCAAATTATATGTTTTCAGCGACGTACTCCAAGCAGCAAAGTACAAACGAGCTCAATGCAACTCTAAATTACACAGTTCTGTTCTTTTGTATAATTAAAGGTCTCTTACTAGAAAAAATAAAATTATATTCTGCCTTATATGTCCGCCATGATAAAAGAGTTCATTTTATATACAAGTTCACGACTTTTTATAAGTATGTACTATACGTGAGTTTTTATTTTTACCTCCCACCCATCTCTGAGTAAGGGAGGTATTGTTTTTGGTAAAAAAATCGGGTAGTGAGGTTTCAATAAATAAGCACGTTTTAGGGCCCCTACATTACGATTTTACTATTTTCGCCATGATGTATGTATTTTTTCGTCTCGCATAACTCAAATACTATGATACCAAAAAATACAATTTTGTGTATTTTTGCTTCTCATATTTATATGAAGAGCTGATTAAAATTTTGATAAAATTACTTAACCGGAAGTAGCAGTTCACTAGGAGCCTTGATTAATTTCCCGTGAAAAAAAAAAAGGTTAAATATAATTTTTGAACAATTTATGTTATTTTGAAAATTGTAGATTACACTAATTTTATTAATCTTTATTAGATTTAGAGATAATAAAATATAAAGATATAAAATTTCATAAATCTTGCATTTAATGTACACCATGGAAACACTTAAAAAATTTTAATTTTTTATGAAATGTGACACATGTCATTGTGATTGTGAAGCAGTTATCTTCAAAAAATTAAATAAATATACGAAAGAAAATAGAAAATAAACAAATAAGAAAGTATTTTTCTGTATCATCAAATATTATTTTGCACTGTTTAAGAGTTGTATTGGGCGGGACGTTATGTGCTATTATTTTTGTTTCTTCAAAATTTATTTAGTGACATGATACATAGCAGATTTCTCTGGATTTTAATACGAATGGCCCGTAGGGTTCTGTAAATCTTATTGTTAAATGTGTTATTATTACATATGAATTCAGAATGATATATTTTTTTCTTGTTTAAAGAACCACTATGGACTTGACTTTGGAAGGTATGCACATCTTTATCTACCTTACCTCTTCTTGAAGTCGCCATCATCATCAGACTGCTCCTCATCTTCAACACGTCATCTGCTCAAAACTTAAGTGTGAGGAATTTTAATTTACCAGTACCTATTTTAGAAACACTTAAATTAATATTATTTTGGAAGTCAAATGTTCGAAGGATTAAAATTCTAATCATTTGGCTACAAAATTAAAAAAGAAGGAAGTCAAGAAAAGACACCATCATTGAAGCAAACGATGAGGGGTGTGCTGTGGGATGAATGGTGTGCTATGGAATGAATGATATGCTGGGTGTCTGATTACCATAACTTGTTTTATTGAACTGTTTTACTGCCTTATATTTTGAGGTTTGTTACAAATATCATCAGACATCTACAAATATTTCCTTACCATAACATGTAAATTTTTTTCAGGTTCATAATTATTATTTTATGTAATACATTGTTTTTATGTTTATAGCGACTTGTCGACAACATCACCGGAGCCTTCATCGTCTCACGACGACCATCTGGGCTTTCGTCCGCGCCTAGTGAAACAGGTCAAAGTTACCCAGCATGCTGAAGTAGTGTGTAATAAAGCGGAAATTATAATATTATTAATAATTAAACATGTACCATTCAACAGCAAAAATAAATTATCATCGCAATGTACTTTGTAATTTTTTAACAGCGCCTTTTTTACAAATACATAAATGATTTACCATAACTTGTTTTATAGTATATTGTTCAATTTTACTGCATTTTATTTTGAGTTTGTTTCAGATTTCGTCAGATCAACAAATATTTCCTTAGCCATAAAATTTACGTTTTTTTCAGGTTCACAATTATTCTTTTGTTTTAATACATTGTTTTTGTTTATATCGACTTGTGGACAACGTCACCGGAGCAGTGATCACTCTTCAACAGTCTTCGGGGTCGATCGTGAGTAAATTAGTTTTATAACAATGCAATTTTATTAATACTTTATTTGTATTTTTATATAGGACCTCCATGGACTTGGAATCATCTTCTGCTTCTGCAACATCATCGTGGAGCTGCTGGTATTCTGACCAGTCCTCACCGTGGTCATAACAAACCTGGAATCATCTGCTGCTGCATCATCGTCGTGAACAGCTTCACCAGAGTGAATAGCATGACTGGACGTTAACAGAAACATCATACCGATATCTGGTGCTAGCAACATCTATTGTAAGGATAATATTATTTTTCATTTATAATTCATGCTTGCAATAATTAAAATCTTAGTTCACAAAAGTTTGTAGCAAAAATTGTTAGTAAAAATTATTTGATTTTTATCAAGTATTGTATTATAATTATAATTTCATGTTATGTTTGTATTTGCTGTTAATTTATTTTTGTTTGTTACAGGTCACAGTTGCTATGGCGATGAGGCCAAACCCCTGCTTCAGGTTTCATTGGCGGCAGAGGAAATTTCCGGGGTTGCGATCAGTTTCTTGTTCTCGGAGTCAATCCAGGAGGCTGATCCCAGCTGTATTATTTAAATATAAATATAAGTTTATTACTGCAAAATGTAATTCATTATTAAAATAATTTAACAACAAATAAACATTTACCATTCCTTTATCAAATTATACTAAATAATAATAATCACTACTTTATATAAACAGTAGTTTTTATGTTACATGCATGTTATTTTTTAAACATTTTTCTGTTTTGTTTTATTCTTAAACTATTTGAGCTAAAATTGCCTACTCTGTAATTTTTAACTCCATTAATTATTGTGTTAGGAAATATCATATGTGTTAATAATTGTTAATTAATAAAATATTGTAAATTAAAATGTGCATGTTGTATTGTTTATAATATTTATTGTTTATTTGTATAATTTTGTTATAGTGCTCTATTAATTGCAATAAATAATTTAATATTATGCTTGTGTTTCATGTATTAATCCTTCCCTATTCTTATTTTATTGAATAACCATTTTAATTAAGGAATAAGGTCTGCCTATAATGAGAAAACGACGTCATATTTGTCAGAAGACCTCCTGGCTAATTGGCAGAAAACTCAAATTTTTAACTTTGTATCCGGGCAGCAGAGACTGGCAGAGCCCTCGGAGAAGAAATTGTCAGTTTTGCTATAGTTGGCAACATTGATTTTTTCAATGTTGCCAACGATAGCAAAAATGGAAAACTTCTTATTCTTATCCAAAAGAGTGCTCTTTCAATCCTTGCTGCCCTGGTACAAACTTTGAAAATCGTCAAAGTGTTCATTCCGAGTCATTGGGGTAATTTCATCAGATATATTTCTTGGGCTAATTCATATTTGAAGTTCTCCAATTTTATGTGCTTTATGTAGCATGTATATAAGGTTCATTATTGCATGTCACATTTCCTCAGCGTACCGGCAATTTTATATATTATGAACGAAAAGTCAGCAATGATATAAATTATGAACCACAAGTCCGCAGTGGGTCATAACATATAAAAGTTAAATGCGAGTTACGCAAGAAATACTAACCCTAGGACATTTTAAACCACAGATTCGGAATCTACAGACCCTAATGAAGGGTGTAGCGCCCTTATCTCAATTTTTTTACCCCAATATTTTATCGTAAAAACACCAAGACTATAGTCCAACATTTTTTTGGCAAAAACCCAAAAAATTCGAGTTAAGGGTAGATTCCTATAGATACGGCCCTAAAAACTCCAATGGCGGTCTCGAAAATTGGCGCTCACCCTTAAATTTGGGGTATTTCATATCCAATTTTATGTGCTTTATGTAGCATGTATAAAAGGTTCATTATTGCATGTCACATTTCCTCAGCGTACCGGCAATTTTATATATTATGAACCAAAAGTCAGCAATGATATAAATTATGAACCACAAGTCCGCAGTGGGTCCTAACATATAAAAGTTAAATGCGAGTTACGCAAGAAATACTAACCCTAGGACATTTTAAACCACAGATTCGGAATCTACAGACCCTAATGAAGGGTGTAGCGCCCTTATCTCAATTTTTTTACCCCAATATTTTATCGTAAAAACACCAAGACTATAGTCCATCTTTTTTTTGGCAAAAACCCAAAAAATTCGAGTTAAGGCCCTAAAAACTCCAATGGCGGTCTCGAAAATTGGCGCTCACCCTTAAATTTGGGGTATTTCATATCCAATTTTATGTGCTTTATGTAGCATGTATATAAGGTTCATTATTGCATGTCACATTTCCTCAGCGTACCGGCAATTTTATATATTATGAACCAAAAGTCAGCAATGATATAAATTATGAACCACAAGTCCGCAGTGGGTCCTAACATATAAAAGTTAAATGCGAGTTACGCAAGAAATACTAACCCTAGGACATTTTAAACCACAGATTCGGAATCTACAGACCCTAATGAAGGGTGTAGCGCCCTTATCTCAATTTTTTTACCCCAATATTTTATCGTAAAAACACCAAGACTATAGTCCAACTTTTTTTTGGCAAAAACCCAAAAAATTCGAGTTAAGGGTAGATTCCTATAGATACGGCCCTAAAAACTCCAATGGCGGTCTCGAAAATTGACGCTCACCCTTAAATTTGGGGTATTTCATATCCAATTTTATGTGCTTTATGTAGCATGTATATAAGGTTCATTATTGCATGTCACATTTCCTCAGCGTACCGGCAATTTTATATATTATGAACCAAAAGTCAGCAATGATATAAATTATGAACCACAAGTCCGCAGTGGGTCCTAACATATAAAAGTTAAATGCGAGTTACGCAAGAAATACTAACCCTAGGACATTTTAAACCACAGATTCGGAATCTACAGACCCTAATGAAGGGTGTAGCGCCCTTATCTCAATTTTTTTACCCCAATATTTTATAGTAAAAACACCAAGACTATAGTCCAACTTTTTTTTGGCAAAAACCCAAAAAATTCGAGTTAAGGGTAGATTCCTATAGATACGGCCCTAAAAACTCCAATGGCGGTCTCGAAAATTGGCGCTCGCCCTTACATTAGGGGTAATTAGAATTCGAAGTTCTTCAATTTCATGTTTCTTATATAGTATGTACATAAGGTTCATAATTGCTTACCACATTTCTTCAGAGTACCGGCAATTTGCTATGTTATGAATCAATCAACAGCGGTTTCCAATGTGTAATAGGTCATCTTGATGAGAGATGGCGATACTAGTATAAAATATTATGAAGTCTAGTATTACTGAAATATCATTTTTCAAATACGAATATATGCTGAAGGGATAGGGATAGTTTAATTTTATAAATAAATGTAAGAAAATAATTTTTATCTTATTTATTAACATTACCAAACAGTACACAATATATAAACAGGTGGTACGAGACTAGTGTCAAGTCAATTTACAATATATACTACGAACTACTTCGGACACTTCATTTGGTGACATTCGCTGTCAATTAATATTGAGAACTACCGATTTTATTCATCATTTTATTCTATGAAACCTACGTGATATTCATTTAAAAATAACTCTATTTGAAGGTAAATATCACGTAGTTCGGTTAACTTCACATTGTTCTGTTAATAAGCTTGGTTATTTGCTTTCACCGTAACTCTAACATATACTTATGGCTGTCATTTCTTTGTCATTGTACACGTACATGTGTAATTAGAAAAAAATTGCAAATTACATAAATGTACTTTATATATAAATTATCAATATTACAATAAATTACAATGACTAACAAATTTGTTGATTTTGCCATTTAGAAACTACAAAATACATTTTTATATATATATCATCACACCTATTTAGTTTTATGTGAGATAGCTTTTCAATTGTACCTATACAAAACTAAAATTATTAACTGACATTTGCATCCATCACAGATATGATTCTTAAAATCTAAAACTCATTTCTAGACTTTCAAGTTACTTCAGTGTTACTCGCCTCTCTACATAACATTATTTTTGTTTTAAGTCAATATACAATAACAACATTTTCATATCGTAAATGTACAAACATATTTTATCAGCATAAAATTAAAACAATTTAAGATTAATTAAAATTATTTTGAAATTACAGCACGACCAAGAGGAATGTCACGCGGTGAACTAATTTACGTTTACAGAAACAAGAATTAAAAACATTATGCTATAAAACATATAAATTGTGTTAAATATTTTTTTCTACGACCACTTGTCATTTCATTTCAGTATAGGTGCCATTTCTAGGATACTTATTTAGAATTGACAAATATTGTAATGGTGAAAGCGAGACAAATTTATTATTAAAATTAAATTAATTAGGAAATAATATCGTGATCGTAGAAAAAGTACAGTGTACAACTCGCATGGAATGTCTATTTCATACTCGTAAGATTTGTAGGATGCGCTCATGCTACAAACTTTCATACTCGTTGGAAATGAGTACCATTTCCATGCTCGTTGTACACTATACTATTTTCTATAACACTGTTTTGGAAACTACACATTCTACAACTAAAAATTGTATTGGAACAACTATCATTACATACGCCGTGCATGGAATAATTTTGACGAATCAGAGCCACATATTAATGCGATATATGAAGTATCTTGATTCAGTTACTATGATTACGTCTGTTTAAATTTTATTTATTTGAGTTTGACGTTTTCAACAGTTTTGTATTTTTTGTATAATTTCCAAAGTCTTGTTATAGAAAGTATAGTCTACAACATGTAACCGAATGTCATATCCCATACTCGTAAACCGTAGCCCTCACCTTCGGCTCGGAATACAAACTTTTTGCTCGGGTGGAATATGTGCTATTCCATTAGTTGTTGTAGAATATACTATTATTATACCTGCATTATAATCCTTATACAACAAACTAAAAAGCGTGCATTAAAGTTGCTAAATAACAACAAAAACAATTACTCGTAATATCTGGCAAAACTGCTAACCAGTCTCCATGTACACGATATACGTCAAACGTCACATGTGCAAAATTATGAAATGAATCAAAATATAAATGTTGCTTTCCAGTTTTTTTTCCTATTATGATGCAGGTATAATAAAAAATAGCGTATGACACACGCGTGTAAGTGCTTTTAAAGCATTCGCGTCGTGCTCTTAAACTCGTCGTACGTGCTTTAAAAGCTTACTTATACACTCGTATCAAAATATACTATAATCAATTGAACAACAATTTTACAATAAGATCGAATTACAACTGCAATTTCTATATTATTTCACAATAACATTTGCTTTACTAAATACCTGCCTAAATTGTACAATAATGAATGCTGGTATAGTTCTTCATTAGAATGTCATTCACAGGAATTAACCAACAATTTGAAAATTCTAGCTGTCGTAACATTTCAAACTAGCAATTAAATTTGAATGTGTAACATATCACACATACGCGAACCATTTAAATGACAACAATGAATGTTAGCCTTGACAATGTCCGATCCAAGTGTCCGCGGCGACTGTGTTTACCGCAATGGCAGACAGGCGTGGGCGATAATTGAAACTTGTACAATGTTTTATTTCTTTCTGTAATTATGCGTGGAGCCCCCAAGCTGTTTTCTTTACTGACTCTTGTAAGACGAAAGTACTGCAACTTATTTCTTTCTATCCTGCATTTTTCTTGAAAATATAGCTGCCAAACTACCTACAGAAATTAAACTCGTATTACACACAAATTTAGTACGGTCAACAAACAGTTACAACAAAGAATTATATTTACGATACTGACATCATCACGTGGTTGTTCTCTTTGAAGCTGCTTCCTTTACTTTTCTACTACAATTGAGGCACAATAATTAATAATATTGAATGTGAACTGTACCACATTTTTTCTAACGTACATGACTAATTATCTACAACTACTTCCTTGGTTATGCTCTAAAATGTAATTAAACAAATGAATGATGGCTACAGAGAAAACAATGATAGAAAAAGCAACCGATCTTTAAAATTACGCAGAAACTTAAAGACACTTTACAGTAACGCATGCAAATGGCTGTCAATTGAACATTTGTCGATTGTCAATTGATGTGCTATCACCGCCATCTATTGGCTGTTGCAAACTTCAATAGTGCCGGAAAATACAAATTTAAAAATGAATTTGAGCAAAATAAAATGCGATTATCTAGAAAATTTCGTCTACTGACCAAGTAGTATATTGAACAACTAGTGTAACAATGACCTTTTTATAATACGAGTATTACAATTAGGCATTGTAACACGTGTTTTTCATACTACTTTTCCTATTTCACGTTCACAAGTCAATAATAATAAATAAGTACCTTTTCTTGTAATGTGAATAAAACAAACTGCTTTACAGTTTGACTATTTGTGTTATTATTTCAATAAAATAACTAATTGCAATAATTTTAAGAGAGCAATGACAGACTGTCAATTTTACAAATAATAAATCCTCAAAAACAATTACACAAAATTCAATTTTGTAGCAATGTTTTTGAGAAAAACGATGTCACAAAATCGACTCAGTGAATGTGAAATAGGAAAACAAAATTTCAGTACCAGCTTTCGAACATCTTCATTTATATACAATAATAGCTAATTTAAAAAACAAATATGAATCAACAGATCTACTATCTTGTTTCTTACAGTCATGTGTCACGGCTATCTACGACGAAGATCTTCTGGTGTTGATATTGATGAATTTCGATCGAGCCAAGAGCACGGTATGAAGTTCCTACCATGGAAATCACGTAGGAACTCTATACCTCGCTAGTGGTCAACCAAGGACATCCGGACAGCTGCAGGTGAAAGTTCCATCGGTCACTTTGATCGAGTGAAGGCAAGATGAGATAAAGGTGGTCTTCTTGCTTCTAACAATTGATGACTGTTGCTACCGAAATTTGATGCTTCCTCTAATTGGACTGAATTTGGAATAATAATCTCTTCGATACATACGATCGTCTGTTCGGAAAAAATTAATTTTGACGTTAGTTTAAAGTTCCAAATTGAATTTTGATAAAAGAAATGGTTACCAATAAAAGTCATTAAGTAAAATTAATAGGTATTTCTTCACATTTTTTTTATCAATTCTAGTTATGGAAAAATTTGGCCACAGACAATTTCGATGTACTGTTTGCGAGAAATACTTGTCAAAATGCTGTCATCAAATATTTTAGCACTTTAGCAGAGAGGGAGCCACGCGCATAATTTATTTGGAAAAACATGTTTGAATGTGGCGGAAAAGTTTCGGTTTGTGTACGAGCTGAAGCTACAATTATTATTAAAAAAAAAAAAGGTTTAATAATATTTAAAGAGTAACAATTTTATGTGCAGCGTAATGTATGTACTATTATACTATTTTAGTGCGATAGTATTTAGTGATTAGTTGAGGTGTATTAAATAAGAAAGAAAATTGAATACTGATGTGCTTCCTACGTCCTTGAGAAAAAATATAATGTGGTGTGAACGGTACATATGGCATATTCACAAACGAACGTGTGGTGTTAGTTATGCTCTAGTTAGTCTTCTAAGATAGTTTATTCAATTAAAAGTGACCATTACTCAGGATACGCTCAATAATTACCAAAGTAATTGCGACATGTAGATTAATCTGTCTGAGTACATACCGATAAGGGAAGCATTAAAGAAATATTTGCTGAAAAAAGGACATCGAACAAGATGGACTCTTTACGTTCTGCACGGATTATTACGGTTGTTGTGAATTAATAATGAGACGACCTCACATGGATAAGTCTAAGATTAACTTCTGCAAAGCGATAATTAAAGCCACTAGAGATTTATTTGCTATCTACTGCGATAATAAATTGAGTCATTTTACCGATTTTAAACGAAACATATATTCGTATTTATGTTGTGAGTCTAAAGGGCTAGTGTTCTGCAAGTGAACAATTGTTAAATAAACAGTAAGTTCCACAGTGTCGAAAACTGTGACCCGATAAATGTTGCAATTTGCCAATGATGCGGGAATAATGTGCCATTCAGCTGTTTGTAAGCATAATCAATGGTTGCAATGAGCCAACTCTAAAAATGTCAATTCAGAAGTTATATTATGGCGGCGAAATAATTGCTCTGCTTTGAACTAACGCTGTGAGGCACAGCATGACGATCAACTTCTTGAATTCAACGAGTTCATTACGCAGTGCCGTACTCCAAAAACATTCAATATTTATTGATCTTATTAATTTAAAATATAAGTGTGTAATGTCTGCGGTTGCATGAGTTGAAATGTAATTGAGCGAATGTTGTATTAATTGATTTATTGTGAGTCTGAGTGAGTAATCTGCGGCGAGTCCGTCCCTGATGAGCAAAGAGAGAAGAGCTAAACGAACTTTTACGGTTTATTGAGAGGGGTGTAACTGGCCTCGTAAAGTACGCGTATGCAAATGAACTTGGGTGCATTGTCACTCATTCAGACAACGAATTGAAGCAACTGCAGGAACTAATGTTAATGTGTCTGTGTTTTTATCGGTACAATGCCGTCAAAAGAGTCAAACGATCTTTGAACTTTACAAGATTACTACTTTGTAACAATTTACTAGTCGATGTAAAGAGTTTAACGCATTGACTATAATTTGGCTTTTAAGGAAAAATAATTACAAGACAATTGAATACATACATCTGCACTTTTGTACACAATGTTCACAGATAGGTAAATACGTAATGCTGTAAATAACAAAGAAATTCACTTAAGTAAACCAGTGATAACCTTCGAGATAACAGCACTACAGCAGACAAATACAAAATTACTCATTCTAGGAAAAAATGCCACCGACATAATTCCCCAAAAGGAAAAAACGAAACAACGATCAAGGAAATAAAAATGATTACAAGAACCAATTTAGTGGCGTGACAAAATGGCCGACGCGGTTGTTCGGGCGCACAATGTATTTGATTACGCGGTTCGAATTTAATCGTTGATAATATGCAAGCAGCGACCTTTGCAGCGAAAGAGGTGGCACCCGGCGGCCGCCATTATCTATCGGCGTCGGTTGAAAGGTTTCATCGTGGGGTGCGTTAATGTATGCACGACTGGCGAACGCCGAACCATGTGGGACCGCGATCGCGCAGGACCCGAACTTCAGCATGTTACTGCCGTGAAATTGCTCTTTATGCCTGTCCGATTCTGTTTTTCTCCGAAATTGACTGAAATTGATCGCTCGCACGATATTTTTTCTACTTTTTCCCAATTTCTTTACACTTCACCACACCACAAAACGAATATTCCTAACAACTATGTATTAAACATACAATTATTAGTAAATATTTACCCATAAAACTGTTACACGTGTGTCGCTCGTTACTGAATTAAATAAATTTCTACTCACATGTTTCTGAGCCAGTGCACCACAAAGTATACGGAGGTAGTGCGTACAACAATCTGATGTGAAGCAGTGACGGACACTACGACTACGAGAAGACCGAGCAGGCGAGACGAAACTGTGCGCGGCGCAGAGATACCGCCGCTAACTTGCCAGAGTTGTGACTGGCCGCGCGGCAGCGCTGCGGCTCGCCTCGGCGACATGTGGCTGCGCGGGCGCAAGCACTACACCCAGCATGCGTACACGCACCCAGAATGTTTTCTTCCAAGATTGTACCGCGTAATCGCGCGGACGTTCACATTGAATTCGACACCGAAAAACCTAAAAATTTGGATCAGTTAGATGGCGTACAAAAACGTGAAATCGAAAGACATTAATCATGTTTGATATCGCATTTTTATAGCAATATAAAATATGTGTAGAAAGCTACAAATAAACTAATAATTTTTAACGTTATAAACATCGATTATAATTTTAACTATGTTTATGAATTCTGGGCTATTTAATAAATAATACTGGTCATGTTTATAAAATAAAATGTAGTTTCCCGTGTGGTTACCGTTCCCCCTGCGTGGCGAGAAATCGGACGGTGATAAGATTAGAGCGCTCGCGGTATTTCACTGGTGCTGGGTGGCTTAACGACATATGTTTATAAATTTAGTGGCATGTGCAGCCTGCTAAACGGGCATATGCAAATAAGCCCAGTGGCGACGGTTAATGCTTACCCCTTTCCCGCCAAAGGCGAGATTAGCGCTTTAACAAATGGACGTATATTTCACACCGCTTTCAAACAATCATACAATATTTAACTTATCAAAAAAGTAGCTGGATAATACCACAAAAATATGCGAGAGATACTTTGTCGGTAAAATGTTATCACAAATTTCGTTGCAGCTAAAAAAAGTTAATAATAGCAGGTAAATCATGGTAAAATCTCGTAGAGCTCTAGCAGGAAGTGTGTGTAATTCTACGAAAATCGAATCCGGCTCTTGCGGTTAACCTCAATACCTCAAGCCCGGGAGCAATCAACAAAATTTCGCGCCAAAACCCAGTGATACTATTTACTCTTCGGTTGTTGCGCATGTGTGAGTATCACACGCACACGTGTGGGCAGCAGCCATAATGGTGGTGACGTCAGCATGCTGGCACGCACACACGCATGAGAGAGAAAGAGGATGGGACGCGGGGGGCGCGGTAGTCAATTAGCTAACCTTGGCCCTGCACAGCGAGAGCGCGAGACAGCATCATCTCCCCTCACCAAACCGCGCTACACCAAGGAGGAAAACGGATGAGTGAGAGGACACAGACGCCCTTACAGACATTTGATCCCTCGTCGATCAACCATTTTGAAATGCAATAACACCAAAATCGAGGTTATCGGCTTGAACTCGCTCTCGTCTTGAAGCAAGTGTTCTAAAAAAACACTGAACATTTGCATTTAAATACCGAACAGCTAATTACATACATTTTAAAAACACGTCAATTAACTAAGCAATAAATGCACTACCCTCCACAGAAGCTTCGCACAAACACTAATTACATCCAACCTGTCGTATTTCCTGCTGCCAAGTATTTTTAATGAAAATTATATTTAACAAACAAATTAATCTTTATGGCAGATAAATTATATGTATTAAAATTTATACGACGTGGCTAGCTTTTGCAACAAAAACCAGGCAATAAATACGGAAGAAATAAAACGATCTACGGACAGCTTCATTCACCGGTCGTGCGGTGCGCGGTTCAACTGCTGAAGTGGTCAATCTGGTCACTGGCCAAGGACATGCATCAAACATCCTCCATGTTCGTTATCCTGCCGAGCTCACTTTCCAGTTCTCTCGCGAAAACTTAACCCTTTCTATGGCGAAGACCAGGTCTAGTTGAATTCATAAAAAGGAAAATTGTTTAATTCACCATATTTATATCTTAAATTCTACCATTTTTACCTCCCGCACGTACATGGCGTAGAACTGAAATGTGGAACATAGGAATTTCAATGCTATATTCTTGATATTGCTGTAAATTTTTACCTATTCATTTTACAGTAAAAGTGTTAATACAATAGTTGTTTATAATTTAAAAATACATAAATATTAGTATTTCACGAAATATCAATCAAATTAATTCAATATTTATTAGGAAAATTGTACCACAGCCATGGAAAATTAAACAAAAACGAAAAATATTTGACATAGAAAACAGCTTTAGATTTATTTATTGCAGTATTGTATTATTTTCTGTGGAAATTTCGTAAAAGATTGTAATAATATAATGGCTAATTTTAGAGTTCATATCTTTCCACTTCTTTCTGTTAAATAAATAAATTAATTTTATATGCTTTTGAAATTTCAAATAATATTCGAATTTTCCATGACCGAGATACAATTTTTCTAATAAATATTGATTCTAATTTGATAGATATATCGTGAAATAATTACAATTAGATAACCAGGTGCATTTTAAAATTCTGAACAACTATTGCATTTACAATTTTACTGTAAAATGAATTGGTAAAATTTACAGCAACATCAAGAAAATAGAATTGAAATCGCTATTTTCCACATTTCAATGACACACCCAGTATATGTAAGGGTGGAATTATGTTCATGTTACAAATTGATTAGATTTTAGGAACAATTCATCAACAGTAAGTGGTAAATTATTTGAAGGCCTATCAGGGTTTTTGAGCATATCTTAGTAAATAAATGAGATAGAGTAAATTTCATGGGAATCATAGCAGAGAGCGTTGATTCCAGATCACTCAATAACGCAAGTTAAGCAAGGCTGCCAGCGGTTAGTAGTTGGATGGGTGACCGCTTTGCGAAAACCTATACGAGCGAACACTGCGTGTCTTTGTCACACCACCGAAAACGAGGAACCGCTTTACAAAAAAAAGAGATAGAGTAAATTCAAAATTATGATTTGACGGCTGGTAACCGCACTTCATACAAAAAAATATATCACTTATCGAGATCTGTGTAAGCAGAGTGCCACACCAAAATGGGTAAAAGGTGTGATGATATTTATTTATCTTTATTAGAAACATTTTTATATATTTTGTTGTCATCAGATTGAAAAACAGTGTTCGTGGTACCAGCCAATACCTTTAGACCAAATGTAATCTTTATGTTAGTGATTTTTGATAATTTGTTATTATTTCAGTTGTTATTTCTCCTTAAAATATTCTTAAAAATAACTGAATTTAAGATACAAATAGAGTAATTTTTCCTTTGTTAAATCAGAACAATTTTTTTAAAGTCTTAATTGGGCCAAATGATGCGATTCAGGGCTCTTAGTCTACAATTACAAAATCTACAATATCTAGTTCACCGGGAATAGTTTTGTTCATCTACAAACGTTCGGTTTCTTCGTTTCTCGTGGTAAAGTTGGAATGAGAAATGCAAGCCCGTTCAAAATCCCGTGTAGGGGCTGTACCGCATCCGGCCGCGCAGGCCGCTATTAGCCGGGTCCGTGGCCCCCGGTCCGCTAATAAACCGCTTGTAATTGATGCTACAAAAGTTATAATCATGCACGCATGCAAAACGCAGGAATGCCGGTCAACAACGCCCAACATCCGCTGTGCTCGTGCAACGTCCACGCGGCAACGCAGCATCGAGATTTGGCAACCTCAACGTCGACAATGCGTATACATGCACACGTTTAACTACCAGCTTTCAAAATTACACGAAAGAAAAAATCACGACGCAACAAAATTGCCGCAAGAGGAACGTGACGTTGGGGATACGCGTTCGCCGAAATTGGTGTGTCCGATGAGAAAATTAGCGTAAATTTTACTTACAAGTTGGTTAATTTACTATAGATTAACCAAGAACAGTGATTAATGAAAGCTACACTATTCTTTACCGCAAATTGCATTAGCCTCTACTCTCTCATCAACATTTTTTCACTGCCCTTCAATTTATTCATTGAAAAACAAAACAACCCACTATGAATCTTGAATGGACTTCATCAACTTGCTTACAAAGTTGCACGCTTATTTTTAACAAACAACCGTCACTGGATGTTGAACAAGTCTTACAACAAATTAGCTATATTTTTATAAATTTGAAAATTTAATTATGTTTTGTACTCACAACATTTGACGTACGATAAAGACTACCAAAAAAATTCAATTAGCATACTCGTGTGGTAAAGTGTCACAAACCGTAGTCTGGCCCATAAAGAGCTACTTTATGGACGCTAAACAATATCATAAACAAGTGATTATAATACAATCGAACATAAAAATAATTTTATTCATTACAAAAAGCATTGTACAAACCTATTGCAGTAAGACCATTTGCATTTGCGTAAATAAAGCAGTCGTTCGTGCTCATACGGGAAAGACCTCTTCCTGCACTAGGTATGTAAATAACTATTACAACTTCGGTAATGTTCGACGAAAGTGTCGCCATTTACGAAAAGAGTTACTTCTGATGATTTCACTCCAATCTAAATCTCGGTTGTGGCAATATTTTCCCTAACACCGACAAAAACTAGCGGTTCAAGTCAAAAATTCTGATCAATTCGTGGCATTCCAGACAATTCTTCAAAAGTCCTTAATTTCTGGCGTTCATTCGCGAATTCCTGGGCCTGGTAATGATTAGCTGCAGGGTATCGTGTCGACCGGACCGCAGTTTATCTGCCAGGAGATCAAGCATGCAACGCTAACTTAGACCACTACTTGTCAAACTGTTCCAACAACACGCGCACACGATCAACAAAAACCGAATTTTGTTTTTCTCCATGAACTGGGCAAATGCCAATGGCAGCTTTTGACGGTTCGTGATATAATGCGCCATCAATTAATTGACTGTCAAGCGAAAGATAATATAATTTCCTTTCATGCGGTCTTTTGTTATTTGACAAGTTTCTGATGATATTCGGTTGTATAAACAGTCACGACACATATTGTTAAATCGATACATTAAAATAAAAGACCTTTTAACTGAAGAGAATTATCAAATGTACTATGCAATTCAACAGACAAGTTACAATTTTTTTTGTGGAATGAAACGTCAGCTGCTAGGAATTATGATGTAAAAAATCTACGTAGACTGTAAATTCAGCACTTGACAAATGGATGCAAAAGACTGTTATTTCAACGTATAAAGTGTGGAAAACACCATATGGTAATAGCAGAGTTGAAGATACCACAGAGAAGTTGGCTGCAATTTCGTACCAACCACAAAGTTATAAAATCACTAGCACATCACTGGGGGTTCCCACACCTTTATAACAGAATCACGGCGGAAAAACAACGCAAGAATGTTAAGTGACGACAACTTGAGTACGGCAATCGACGAAATAAAGAAAAAACTTGTAGAAAAAAACAATTAATAAGCAAACATCCATATACATGAATGTAAATTAACAAAGTGAATGTAATACTTGTTATGACAAACAAATCACCTACCATTTTACTAACAAAGCTGTCAGATTATTAAAATGCCGGCCATTTACATATGTATGCCAAACATTCTTTACTTTCGAGGCATCTGCATCGGGAATGAGCCAACTTATTTATGCATTCCGAAAAAATATAGCGTATTTTTACCGAATTTACGGCCACAAATTGTACTTTGTTTATATATGCCGGACACGTCTACGATAATACGCCATTTAACATTTAACATACCACTTACTCGAGTAATTTTAAACTTGCATACGATCAACGCACAAAATACTTTACATCCTTCAATCGAGAGACCTCGAGAAGAACTAAACTCAAATGTGTGATACACAATCTATATATACATAGCGAGAAAATTCATATTAATGTTTAAATACTTCTTATCCCTGAGGGGATGAAGAAAGCTGGCCCTTTTCTTCTGAGAACAAACAGACCGCACCCCGTCAATGGAACCCTTTAGTGCCTTAACATGCAAACAGTTCTTGTTCGGGGGAAAAAATTGTTCCCAGGATAGTATCTTCTATCTGCATACCTGCATATGTTGAAGGGTTCAAACCACAATTTTTCATCACGAAAGTATCTAGGATTCTGACAGAACCCGTCTTGAAACGTAATATATGTGAATTATATGATAAATATTTAACGGCTGTGCATAAAGAACGACACTCCCATGTCTACTTCTGATCGAATGGTTCGTAAAATACAGTAATTTGTGTGCTTTGCAAATATAACCTTTCAAAAATTTATTTGTTAAACGCTATTTCGAAGAATGAAATTATTTATTTTCAAAGAAGAGTTGTTTCTAAAATGAGCTAAAGCGTGTGAGGAACATGTTGCAGGAAATCCCTCATAAAATATGATAAATATAAATTTCCTTGCCTACTGGCGAGATATTAGCATAGATACAATCTGAAAGCTAACTGATTAAATTGTCAATTTAAGAAATATTGCATCTACAATCGCTAGTACAATTAAACTGCGAGAAAAAAATCAATCACCAGTTTCGGAAAAGTACCAAAGTATGTAGTTTTTTATATAATCATAATAAAAAAAGACCTTGCCAAGCATAAACAACAAGCAACGTAGCAAAAAACCTGTATGGAAACAACAAAATAAAAAGAAATGGGTCAACATATTCGATAAATAATTAATCAGATCTTCTATGCACGATACACACGATAAAATATTAACTGGCAAGTGGATACTGCAATAGTTGACGTTAATAGCGGGAGATGGTGCTATTTATAAAGCATGACATACACGATACAAGAGCCAAAATCGCATGCCGCGTCACAGGCTTTTTCTCCGCCAACAAAAGTAAAAATGCATCGGGATAAAAGCAGCCTTGCATCGCATCGACAATTGAATACAATTGAAAACACCTGCCGCCTATACATTCTAAAGCCGGTACCTATAATTTCAGCAAATATCACAAAAAAGAAGACTGGTTTCATGCGACAAGACACGGGACTTGATACGCGATACAGTTACAATGCAACATTCGAAAGAAACGCCAGTTGTACGATTATTAATAAAAAACTCAACTCGTTACCAAGCTACAGTTGGCCATTATCATAAATGTTTTGACTTTTAAATTTACGAGTGTTTAAAACAAAAGTAATATTCACCAATTAACTTTGTTTTCCGGCGTATATTACCAGATAAACAATAAATAGTTTATTTATCAACACGATACTGGAAAATGGAACCATTTTAATTTTCCGGACGAATTCGCTGATAGCAGCCTTCATTTGCGCCCACAATACCTCCAGTACAGGCTTTCCGCTCCTAACAAGGCAGCTATATATGTATCGCAGTTATAATGCGTTATTACCTGCAAATTTATTCCTTGTTTTTGTGTTCGATTTTACATAAACGACGGAGTTGAAAGTTGAGGGAATTGCAGACTCACACACTCACACTTTCAGCGACCGCGTGAATTGTCTGAGCAACCTATCATTAAAGGTACAAACTAGAAAGGCACTATGTTAACGTACATGCTTATTGTGAAACGTGCTTAACATACATATGTGCGCCATTCACGATACCTCCACCGCTTTTACACTTGCGAAACACTACGTTATGAAACCACACCAAATATTATTCCATTCAGCAATCTTCTTTTCTAATTGCTATTGGGATTCTTAAACACCAACAACAGCAGCTATCCGTTTGGAAATTTTATTATTATTATTATTTGTTAAAGCGGTCTCAACTACTGAGGTTTTATGCCGCCTTGGTTCCTCGTTTTCGGTGGTATGACAACGGTAATGGGCGGTATTCGATAATGGACAATCTTACCACAATCAGTGGTGCATCTTGTTACCTGGTAGGCCAGGGTGGAAATATTTATAATCTTGTATTTCTAAATATAATACGTTGATTTTCTAAGAATACAATTTGTATAATTTTATCTACGGGAAAAGCAAAATTTATAATCTGAAAAGAATTAACGATAAATTAGTATATTATTGAACGAGTTTCATAATTGTCATTTTATTTTGTGAGAAGAAAGTTTCGCTCACGACGCGTAGCGGAGTGATCCAGCCTTTCGAACAAAATAAACATCAATTATGAAACGAGTTCTTTATAATATTTTTTATATTTTACGTCTTTTATGCTTTTTATTAATAAAAAAATCTGTTTCAAAATTCAGAGAATTTTGTGTTAGTTGGTGATACTGATGTGATGTTTGAAAATTCAATACTTAACCTTACTTTTGTATCTCTTCTTCTACTTACTATTCTTAACTTCTGCTTTTAAATTCGAAATAATACAAAAATAACATTCTTACAATTTGTATTTATTTATTTAGCGAAGTGTGACATTTAATATTTTGCAGTAAAGTTACCAACCTTGAAAATATAAATTGTACTGCTCTATTATAACACTTGATTGAGCTGTTAAGAAACTCCTTTGGGTGTCGTAACAGCTTTGTTATAGAAACAAAATATAAAAAATAGTTTTATAGTACTATATAAAGAATATATTAAGAAATTTTTATAGTAGTAAGCATTTATTTTGGCGAGCACTATACGCAGTGTTCGCTGGTATGAGTTTTCGCAAAACGCTCACCCATTCAACTACTAACAACGGGCAGTATCGAACCGGCATCAACGCACTCTGCCATGGCCGTTGCCCTTTTCGGGATTTAGCAAGTGTCTTATTTTTCATTCGTTAAATATGTATTTAGCGTGTTTAAAGTTGATGTAGATTGAAAGCGAAATGTTTATGAACGACTTAACGCTATATTAATTAACATAATCTTCACCCTACAAACGAAATATTACAAGGGGAGCTATAATCATAATAAACGCTAATCGTATTTGAATTTTAATAAATCATATCCTGCCTAGACCGAGTCCTAGACCTACCAAATCAGATTAACGAAATTATTTATTCATTACGTTGTTTAATTAGAATTTCCAGTGCACATATTCTGGAATTTAATTATTTATTATTAAGAAAGCAAGGCTTGTGAAAAATAAAAGATTTACTGTCCCATTTTATCTCACATCAACTGAAGCTTGGAAACAACAGACTAGTAGGGTGCACAGAGATCTGGGATCTTGGGCTTATGGCAGTAATTAGATGTACAATGTTCTCCAGTTCTCCAACTGGAGACTTGTTTCCATGTGATACTTGTTAGGCAGAGATTGTGAGCCGAAGGGATGGAAATAATGGATGTAGCGTGCGCCACCCACGGGGTACGCGGCATTAAATTTATTTCTGCGTCTCGAGGTTTCGACCCCTAAGCTGGAGCTACCTGGCGGAGTAATCTACGACCTCTGGGGGAAACAGAACCCTTTCTACAAGCCGAGTTATTATAGCTTAGATATTTTTTTATGTGTTGGATAACAGATTTTGGGAACAAGAACTATAAGATATCTCTGCTTTTATTCCCAGAATTCATTACGTATATTTTTTGTAGACGAGACTGTTTAAAATTCTTGTTTTTATAATGTTCATTTGCTGGGCTACTTCTAGATATTATATAGCGCGAGTGTAGACAAATTTTATCTTAAATTAGACATATTTTAGTCTATTTCTTACTTTTAGATTGTCTTTTGTTTTTGAGTAATTATTTTTTTATTGAAACCGTATTTTTTATAATAAAAAGATAAGATAAAAATTGACGTGTTCGAAGACTTTTTTAAAAACCATATACTCGCACTGTAGGTATATTGTTTTACCCGTTTTAGAATATTATACCTTTGTTTACATGACAATAGTAGGCTGAAAGTAATAATTCTAAACTGTATGATAATACTACCATACTAATCTGTCAAAACAGTCAAGAAAATGAAAATAAAACACAATGATAATATAACGCTATTTATTAATACAGACGAAATTAAAACAGTTCAGAGCTTCACCTGCTGCGTTCAAAATATTTTCAGACAATTCAGCATTGCCAAAATCCATTTTTTATCTAACAAGTTTGACGTTTAAGTAAAAAATATTTATAAATATGATACAAAACAAGTGTAACCATGATGTTAAATAAAAACAGACTTACTTGTTCTCCATCTAAAATCATGTCAGACGTTATTCATAAAAGAATTTCAAAAAATTATATGTATTAATGATGTTAACGTCTTATTTTGAAACCGGTAAAGTATTGAACAAACCACGGATGTTATGAGTCTTAACAGGCCTTATATATTTTAAAATCCTCGCTCAACGAGCTCGGATTTCAAACTGATATCTGCGGCTGTTATTATACTCATGACATTAGGTATGTTAATAGCTATTAACTGATCCCATCTCCAAGTATTACTGGCATTGCAAATATTTTCTTCTAAATTTTAAATCAATATTATATGATATTTGAATGAATGAATTGTTCGTATTGTTTTTATTTGAATAAAGTGTTATTTGTGCAAGTCTATTTTATCCTACAACACATAGGCGACGCTAGCAGTTTTCGGGACTTCTATAAATTTGTCCACCTACAAGTAGTCTTATATTAACCTTTCGACAGATTAAAAAAAGAAATAAAATTGTTCGAGTGATTTTGAGCCAATTAATTACAAACTGTGCTCACAATCAGATGTACAGTTCGATGCATGTTCAAATCTTTGTATATGTACAAGAAATTTGAAGCAATTTGAAGATTTTTTTTTTATTTTTAAAAGATGGAACATTGCATATTAATTAATATTGGTTAAATATCAGATTTAGTGCTACATATGAATAAATAATGATAGTGTGAAATACAAATATCTCGTATAAAATTAGACCTATTAATTTTACGTCAAACGCTTACAAGACTTTGAAATATAAATTGAAGATCTATTAATAGATTTGATCAAATATCTAGCTGCGTGTGGCCAATCCTTTAATTATTTGAACAGATATCGAACTGTAAATCTGATGGTGATTGGCACTCGTAAAAGCTCCATCCTGGTGCAAAAACTGGTGTTATTATATGCCAGTTACATTTTCTTTTCATAAACGGAAGAATTTTAAAATATGGCTGAACTGTTTGAATATGTGGGCTGTTTTGTTCGGTGCAAGAGTGGAGGAATTTTAAAAATGGCTGCCGAGAGTTGCAATTGTTTTAATTTGTGGGACGTTTTTGTTTTATTGCAGGAATGCGGAGTAATGAGCAGGTTAACTACCTAGTGCATTTTAATTAATGGTGTAGTTAAAGAGTAATTCATTTTTGAAGTGATTACGAGACAATTTTTTATTGAGGGAGATGCGTGCTGGTAGGACTGTTAATTTATAGTGTTTTAATTAATATCCGCTGTAGCGGGGAATTCATTAGGGCCGCGCCGCCGACTCTGCGGCCTGAGCGAAATGGCGGCCACGGAACTTTCGTCTTCCGTCTCGCCCCGCGTGAACTAACAAAACGTAACGATCTTAATTATCCCGCAGACGTGTGATAACCACCGTCCACGCCGTTAATAAGTAATCAGCTAACTAGCACGACACATGGAATTTATTTCACATTAGCAACTGCGACCCTGCGCATTCGTGACAATCCAGTATCATTAGCCCTAATTGTCACTGCCTTCTGTCCATTTAAACGTCATTATCGGAGGTGATAAGTTCATACCTCAAGCACGAACACTTATATCATTACGATTTAATTACCGTACGCTAATCAAAACGACAAATTTACAAACGTTAATCTCCAGAATTTCAAATTCAATCGCGTTGATCTCGTGCCTCTAATCGTTCTCGACAGTCGACACCATGTTTTACGTCAAATTCATCGAATATTTTCTAAAATGAAATCAATTCATTTGGGCGACTCGTCCGATTAAAATTCTTCTACCCTAGTTGACGAAGACTTTCGGACAACACAAAAAGCACTCCTAAAAAATATAGTCCATGGAGGCCTAAAATTATTTAGTCCTTTTCATGTCGAATAGCATTGAATAGTTCGCAATGGGCACCAAGTTCTACACAAAAAAAGCTGATGCAGACACATGTTTCTTGTAAACACCGTTTGAACAACGTGCCCTTTTAGCACTGCCGATTACAAAACTAAATGTTCTAGCAGTCGCATATATAAAATTTCAGAATTCTACGGCTAGCCGTTTTTTAATTATGCGCAAAATGAATTAAAATCTTTCGAGTAAAGTGCCCTTTCGACCCAGTCGATTGCAATCGAAAAGGGAACTAGATATTACAACAGTTCTAAATACAAAATTTCAACATTTTACAGCTAATCTTTTTTTTAGTAAAGACCAGTGTCTACGATGATAGAAATCTTGGATATAGTTCTATATTATAAACAGTGAATTTGTATCACTACAGATGTCAGGTTAGTCGAATTTATGAAGTTATCTTCAGTCAATTCTACCAACACTAAAAACTAATCAAACATACTCAAGAAATAATTCTAACAGTAAGTAAATTAAATTTGTTTATACATGAAATAAATAAAAAATATATTTCATGTTTCAGAAACTGTTTTAAAATACTGATTTTCAACTTTGATTGCAAAATTTTAATTTGGTAAAATCTATATGAATTTAGCAACTTGTATGAAAAAATAGGACAAAACACGTTTTTTCATTGTAGTTTTCTTTTCGAGTTTTTCGTTCAAGTTAGTTGTGTCCACGTTCCAATTTTTTGATCCGAGAACTATATTCAAGAACTATATCCGAGATTTTCGTAATTAAAAAATATTCTTCCTTAACTTTGTATGGAAGTAAAAGGCACCGTAGAATTTGCCGAACTATTCGGTAAGGTGAGGATATATACATTTTCCGAAAATGTCTTAACAATTAAGGAACTAAAAACGATTATTCACTAAGCAATTAATTAAAAGTATTTTCAAAAAAGTTTGACAAATTTTCAGAAAATGTATATTATATCCTCAGTTTACGGAATAGGAATAGTCAGGTAAATTCCAAGGAATTTTTTTTCATTCGTGTATTTTTGGTAGAAATATTAGTGCTATATCTACAATGTCGCCGTCGCTAGTATTCCTTTCTTTTTAAATTAAAAAAAAAAATAAATCATTAAAGAATTCTTTCCGATTCCCAATAAAAAAAAGATGTAGCTATTTTTTTCCACAATGAGATTTCAACCTCATGCAGGTGTCGATGAATACCAGCGATTAAAGTTTGTTACAGAACCGACAGTGCGAAGAAAGATTCGACGTTAATCAGACATCCTCCGTCAAACCGCCCGATGATTTATAACTCCAGAATAGAACAAGCAGTTGGAAACTATTCTAATAATAATTCATCACGTATTTCCCAATTATATAACAGCATAACAGGAAAACTTTACAAAATTATACACACTATAAATCTCCATCAACCCGCGGTGATCAATAATCCTTTGAATGTTTAGTTTAATATAATTTTCCGCGGAATTTGAATGCAGTTTGCAGTAAGTAGTTTTTGCGGATATTTCCTTCGTCGTAACCAAATATAAATAAGGCCATTCGTTGCATGTTTGCAGCCGACTCGTAAACAGAAAGTTACGGCCTGTCGACGGTCAGAACTTCGTGCAAGGCATCTCAAACTAAATCTCCGTATTTCTAATTTCTATCCGTTTGAATTTTGGCGAGTCATTGTGCGATTTTATTTTTTCACGGTTGCTACAAAAAGCGATTGGTATCTTGACGGCTTTATTTGGAGTTTAGTCGGTGCATTAAGAGCTATAAATTAACACTACACTGACATACAACTATAGAGTAATAACAGAGCACATGAATTAATACACGGTGTGCTATCAAGATACTAAGTTTGCCAGTTTTTTACCTTCCGCTTTTACATGCAAAATAGCAAAATAAATTCGAAGTCATTTCGGGTAGCGAAAAATAATTCTCACGATCCTTAACTATAGTAAAATATATGTATTTTATTCATGAATTGAGTTTAGATACCTTCAATTATGTTTACATGCAATATTTATACCGTTCGGTTCGCGAAAACGGTTGCAACTCATAAATCAAGATTAACCAGACAAAAAGAGGTATTCGAGCAACTATGGCAGTATTTGCATGCAGCATACACTTGCATATTTTGCGCACAAAAAGCGACAGCCGTAAAAGATTCAGGTGGCGCAGGTAGTCAGGTATATGGGAACTGCGACACGGAGTAACCCTTTCACATATGCCTAGCGATGTGTGCAACATATTCCTGTCTTTGCATACGGTGGCAAATGCACATCGCTGATTTACAATAGTGGAGGGATTAGATTAATGTTCCTAGAAATCGCTCAACTGAGAACTCATTCAGGAGCTGATGATTTCGAGTCATCGTCTCTAACTAAAATATTCAAATGGAGAACTATTTTCAACATAATTATCATTGGTTTTTTTCCTCATTAATCAATGTTTATTTATTTATCAAGAACTTGGAAAAACCATTTTTGTATTTATTTTGATTTCTGAGAATACAATGATAACGATTATCGTATAAACTCTGCATCATCATTTCTAGGAAGTTAGTTCGGAAATAAAAATATTGTAGACAGTTATCAACAATCAGGAATTCTCATTTTTAATATTTGTAAAACATGAAAATTGAATATAAAACATGAAAAATAAATTTATTGAGTGAAATGATCACTGCAACTCGCAGCTAGCGGCGGCCGGCTGGCCAGAGCCCTGCTGTGAATACATGCCTTCTTATCTTGGCGCAGACTTCAGATACTTTACAAACATTTCGTAGCAGATTGTAAGTTTGCCGCCAACGCACCACTAGTCTATTGTGAATGAAATCGTTTATGCGGGTGGTACTTGGAACTATTTCTTTCAACATATAGTGATGCTGTATAAATATCTTAACACCACACAAATTGCGGTCAACAACTTCATAGTTTTAAAAATAGTTGGAATATTCTAACGATCGCAATAAAATTATTTTCAAATTTCTACTCGAACTCAATTTCTATCTCATTTCCTTTTCGAAAGAGTGGAGCAAATACAGGAAATGTCTGCTTAGTAAGAAATATTTGCTTTCCTACTTCTCTTACAAAATAAAATGTGCATCAGTGTTAGAAATAGCCGTGAAAGTTAATACAGCAAAAATGTCAACACATTTTGTACAAGTTAATCGTTTGCTAAAGAGCTGTGTATACCTGTATTAACTTTAGGCGTGTAGTCTCACTTTTCGGTATTCAAAGGAAACTTGATTCTTTTTGTGCGAATCTCAACAATCGACTAAATATCGCATTAGAAACGAATTATGAAGCAGGTAGAGAGTCGGGATTAGAAAGGGCCGGCGTGCGTCTATTGTTGGGATAGAGAAGAAGGACCGGATGCGGCCGTCGGCTTCCCAAGACCCAAACCGCCTATCGCTCAGGCCTGTCAGGTTTGGCTGATCCCCGAACAATCAGCACACGACAGCCGAAGATTCGGGAAGAAAGCGCGAGGTGACGCGGCGTGCTCGGCACGTGCCTGGCCACGAACCAGTCTTGCGAACAGGTGACCACACCTGGCCGATTGCGAGGACGTGGGTGGATAACAAAACAAAATCTAACTTACGTATCCCCGCATACGTCTTCAAACGAAAACTCGAAGCTTGCTTCGCTCTTCATAAACTCAAAGTTCACTTTGCATCACATCACTAGTCTTGAAAATCACTTGAATTAAAAAATAAACTGCGACGCCCGACTGCAGCCGTTGGGTCCGAGTTGCAAGTTGGCTGAGGCTGGACGAGTCGCTGCAGCGACCAAGTTGTTAGCGTTCACTCAAAGGTTCTATCTAACAGTGTGGTCCAAAGTTAGAAGAACTCTTCGCCGAACTAAACTCGACTGTCGAAGTCTTGAGTGAGTCGCGAGTCCGTGGCTCGACCGCAGTCGCGAGCTTGCGTGCCTGCGCGCCAAGAAAGTGGAGGGGATCGTAAGATCCGGACTGGAGGGGGAACTCTTGGAGAAAAGTACAAGGAATGGTTTACGCCTTACGTTCCACGGCTACAACCGCTTGCGCTCGTACAAATAACGTTTCGAACAAATTTCTAGTTTTCACAATGTGTCACACTTGGGCACGATCACCGCACCGAATTCGAAAATGTATCGGACAATTGCACACTTTACTAGTTTGGTAGAGGTTTTTAGGGAAGTGTTGGAAAGTTTTGCAAGTTGTGGATGAGGAAGTCGGTGCACTAGTGTGGCTCCTGCACTTGTCACTGACGCCGTTAACCGCAAAGGAATGAGGCGCGTCGAGCTGTGAGCCGCGGCCACTGCGGGGCAGCGCGAAACCTACCCGATCGACATATCGTGTGGCTTCCGGTCGACTCGACATGCGCATCCTGTGCCCCGCCCCGACGCGCGTCACCGCTAAAATGCGCTAGTCATTTTTTAAACCCCGCCTCACTACATCCCTACGGAAAAAATCAGCAATTCTTTTTAAACCACGCCTCTTTGCTTCTTTTCACTCACCGAGTACGCGCGATAGTGGGGGAACCCCAGTCGAACATAGTTCCAAGTTTTACCACCAGAGGCGCACGATATCGCCAGCGACGGCAGCGACACCAAGCGGAGGGTAGTTCAACTTACTTGTATGTTTCCGATGTACGAACCAAGTCACGTGGACGTTTTTTCCAGGTTTCGCCGCTAGGTGGCAGCAGTATGTTGGTGTTCTTGATGGATTCCAGGTTGGGGCGGCAACACAAAGAGGCGGCTTGGAGGCCGCCAAACACACGTGTCGTGCGAGCGTGGGTGGAGGCTGATTGAAATGCAGCCAGGCATTCATGCACAATGGAGACTCTACAACATGCAACAAACATACAACTAAACAACTGGACAATTTTATTAGTGTACTACTGCTAGTTTTTTAATATGAACTAAATCCCACAGACATGTAGCTAGTGGCAATTAAAACTTCCATCAATTAGAAAGTGTCGCGTAGCGCACATAAATTTCGCATTTTTTTCAATTGTCTCGTTCGGGTGTTCATCAGGAGCGAACCCCCGCGGCCACCTTGATTGGACTGCGCGGATACGACGGACGTGGCGGTTAATTGATTTAAGGCGCAATCGATACCCAACGCACGGAATTACAATTTACTATCGGGGAAAACAATGGAGTTTGTTTGGATTCCACTGAAAACATTGAATTACTCTGACATTGTTTGTTATTTGATTAGCAAAATTTTAAATAAATAAGTATGGTTTATAAAAGGGGCGGGATCAGCATGAAACGATTAAAGGCCTCTCAATAATTATTTATACAGGGATTCAAAATATATCAAATATCAATATTTAAATCATTTCAATCTTCATTTTGAAAACCCGTATTATCATCTTTATTTACATTACAATTTTCTTTACTTACGTTTTGCTACATTATTGTTATAAGTGCCATCAACTTCACTATCATACATTCACGGATGCCACATGATTAAAGAAAATAAATGTATGTTCTAGCTAAAACAGGAGTAGAAGTACAAGAAGCTACATCAAATAATGTACCTATACCTACTTATATTATAGAGAAGATAAAGAGATACTTTAATCCTATTAATTAATATGTGAAATCTATAACAAGAACAATATTCTAAAAATTTTAGCAGGGAATTTAACCCTTTTGTTTTTGAATGCACAACAATGAGAATTTTGTATCAATAAGGAGAGGTAATTTTGTTTAAAGCATGTAAGTACCAAAAAAAAAAAAAAAAAACACCGTAGAATTAACCAACGATTAAGAATCGAAACATATGATTAAGTACTACTTTTCTACTTTCCACTACATCCTGTAAGAGAGATCTTGGAATCGTTCTAAAAATTCGTGTCGGACTGTGGATCGTGAGATCCTCAGTTCGAATCCCACTGCCGACAGTTACAAATTTAAATTTAGCCCTGTGGTTCCTCTTCCACTAACATCCTTGGGGGCTATGATTTGACGGCTGGTAACCGCACTTCATACGAAAAAATATATCACTTACCGAGATCTGCGTAAGCAGAGTGCCACACCCGTAATGGGTAAAAGGCGTGATGATATATTTATTTTTATTTATTTATCAAATATACTACATAGTTTACTTGAATCCCAATAAAGTTATTTTGAAATATCTCAATAAATTATAATGTAATGACAATTTTTGTTTTAGAATAGTGTTTCATATATTGTTATCTACGATTGTTGTTTAAAACATTTTTCTTTTATAGTCACCATTTAATAATTACAACACCTTAAAGAAAAATTATATTTTGACTTTTTCGTTTAAATCTGCAAACCTGTGCATTTTGAAAATATCAAAACAACACATGAACAATGTCATTCTTTGACTTGTGTCATAATTTAAAACTATTTTTTGAAGGGATGAGCATTCTTGATTTTGGTGGTCCGTATTACTGCATTGTTTGATTTCTTTTTTCATGTATTTGGTACCCGCACTAAGAAGTTTCTTTGTAGTTTACGGTTTTCGAGTGAAAATATTATACCCTTCAATTTTTACCAGCTTGTGCAACGAAAAAAAGCGGAATTGAAATTAAAATAATATACTTTAAGCTTGTAGAGAAAATGATTCATGTTTCTGTACGGTATAATTATTATTTTATACGTATGTAAACGCCAGAATATTCTTGAAGCGTATCAATAATTATACGTTACACTGTAAATTCATAAATATATCATAATTCCCTGCCCAAAATTTACACTATAAGTAAATCTCTTGAAGATCAAATTGTCAAGTTGTAATTTATGAACTGTGGTAAATACCAGAAATAATTAGTGTCCTTTACTTCTCAATAAATCAAAACCGTGCATAAATGCTGCCTAAGGTTTTATTCATGATAAATTCATCTAATTTATCAAGACACCTATGACTTGTATCCCAACGGTTGCTAAGAAAACACTTAATAAAGTTCAATTATCGAACGAAACATAGTCTCGTTCGGCATTCATTAATAATTATCAGTTGGAAACAAATTGACTACAGTGTTCGGTGGAAATGCAAATTTATTTCCCGTTCGTTGCAGCGACATAATCCGGGATTTAGCTGTCTTGACGTCACGGGGTGATACACCCCAGAGGGGAGGGTGACTTTTACCGTTTCGGAAGGATCAGGTCATGGAAGAAAAGAAGTAAACGAATGTAGTAAAACCTAACTGTATCAGTAACACGTAATTCACGAGAATTACCCCTCACATCGGCTCTATTAATTTACATACACATACATGAACATAAAAGTAACGTAGAATTTACCGAACTATTCGGTAAGCCAAAGATATAAGATGTATTTTTTGAAAATTTCAAAACAATTAAGAAACTATACCCGATTATTTACGAAGCCACTTTGTAGAAGTATGTACTTACAAAAAAGTTTGGTAAATTTTCAGAAAATGCATCTTATATCTCCAGTTTACCGAAAAGTTCGGTAAATTCTAATGCGTGTTTTATACGATGCAATTTATTGATCAATAAATTGCTCAAGTTTTCTTGTCAATGAATTGTGAAGAACAAAAATATTTTCGTTCGTTTTACATATATCAAGTTGTCTGTCAATTATCTGTAACAATTTCAGTAGTACCAACACGATATTAGCTGCGCAGCAAATTTATGTTCTGTAAGGCAGCTTTTTTGCATTAATAGTGATGAAATATGTGAGAAGAGATGAAATATAATATATAAAAGAACAAGCAATTTCATCTATTTTCGCAAAGAGTTTAAAAAGTTCTTCGTATTATTAAAAATAATAGAACGAGCAGTAAAATGAAATAAACTATGATTTGATTTAAATGGACTGAAAATTATAATTTTATATTTTCACAATTCTAGAAATCTGTAACACCTACATTAGAATCATTAAAAACCTTTTCTAAACAGAATTTTATAATCTACATTTTCGTAAATAACAGTTTTTTACTTAATATTAACCCTTTAATAGATAATCGAAGAAAAACAAAATGGACGTAATTTTATCAGAAAAGAGGGCGCCACGTCGAACGCACAAGGGTTAGGAGGTCAAAAACTTGGATTCTTAACCAAGGGATATATTAAAATATTAGAACTACTTAACCTTTTGCAAGGCAAGGCCTTTATTCAACCTAAAGGTTGGTTATGACTAAAATCCCAGAATTCCCTAAAAATAATTATAGAACATGTTTTAATTAATTTAATTCGATAATAAATTGATCAATTTGTTGGTGAAGAAAAACTGACGCAAATAGTCGTATTACATACGATAGCAAATTAACAAGAAAACTTGAGCAATTTATTAACCAATAAATCGTGTAAAATAGACAAGGAATTTTTACTTTCCGTGTAGCACCTATTTACCTATTTCGTAACTTGGTCGTTTACAAAGATCAAACTGCAAAGTTGACAAGTAGAATTAAAGTTGTGAATAATTGAATAAAGTGATGATATTCCTATTTATTTAATGGTATGGAATTTGGTTAATTTAAAAAATGTTTAGTGTGATGTTTTGGACAAGGTTGTTATTAAACGTTTGGAATTAGTAATTAAACGTTAAATTATAATCCTGCTTAATAAACGCCTGCAATCCTCACATGTATTTGCAATTAAAACCAGCATCTAAACATATATTTTTAATCATTCAATCTCCTTAATTGGCGGTAATATCTAGGAATTTGTCTATAATTTCCTACTGATAAAAAAACATATAATGATGATCCTAAACAACGTAGCGAGAACATGGTTGGTCCGAGTGTATTAAAGGCATTAATTATGGACAGAAAACTAACGTTTGTATTTAAATATCATTAGGCCTTAGATTACACACACATCCACGCGATTGTATTCATATATTCAAGGAATTAAAGATAATTAGCCCTTCCTAGCGCAACAATGGACTCGACGCACGCGGACGAATCAGCGCGAAGATAGGTGCCTGGGACCGCCCGAGGTCACACTCGGCCAGCCACAATCACAAACAAGAGAGAGCCAAGTAATCGTAAAATTAAAACTTATTTCGAAAAAACAGTGGAGTGTGTGATTGACAGCTGAGAACAATCGACAATCGTGGTGTTTGCATTGTTAAACGGTCAATCATACGCGCAGGCGTGTCAGACTTTTTATTTCGCCTGTGTGATTGCGGCGAGGCGTGGACGTTGACGATTGACGAAGACATTATGTGCTGTAAGACTTAATTGTCGATTATGATTATGCATATAGCATGGAGTATAGATTCTTTAAATGTTTTTCAATTGGTTTTGTTTTATGAGGCGAGGCTTAACTGCTCCATTATTTCGCACTTAAATTGTTATGTAATTATCAAAATGTTCTATCGCTCCTTTGTCACAATTAAAACGCCCTGTAAGCATCGGTAAACAGACCCACTTTTACTCATGATGTACGTTCGATAATTTGATTATTAACATACATCCTGATATTCAACACGCGCAGAGTTGCGTAGAAATAATTTTACTGACATGAAACGGAACATTCAACTAACAGTGATTTAGGAGCGGATAATATCAAAACTAATCATGAAGAAAGAAGAAGTATCCGACTTAATGTGGTTCATGAAAAATCATTACTGTTAGGAAATGAGGGCTTTGTTGTATATGTGGCCACATTTTCTAAAGACCTCTGTATGGAGAGTTAAGTGTATACTGATCACCCACATACAATACCTCCAACTTTAAAATAAGTTTAACAGCTTTTTATTGAATTATATAGCAATAAACATCTATCAACCATAAAACAGCTCTAAAAGCGAAATTCATATTTTACATTTTGTAATGTTGACAAAAATTGTGTCTAAAATATGATGTGATTAAAATAGAAATAAAATTGTGAACATAAAATTATTAAAGGTATAAAGGTAAATTTAATTTTAAAAATTGATGTGGGCTATCATCATAGACTTTTTATTAAACGGTATACCAAAAAGCACCTATCCGGCTTTGAAATATACATTGATAAAAAGGTTTTCTTGGAACAAACAGATTCCTCCTAAATGAAGAGAAAAATTAATTGAATAGTGCCAATCTGATTTCGTTTTCACTGAAAACTTTTGTAGCTTAATAAATATTCTTGTATGAAAATAAATTTAGTTTTGAAGGAACATATCAAAGTATTCAACTGAGACTCATTATGTGGACCAAATACTTTGAATAGGAGTAGTTTTAATTCAAAATGATATTGTTTTAAATAATTGAACCTAATCATTTTGTAAGTAGTAAAATTTTCTTGAACGAATGCATACTAAAAGAAAACTGAAAATTTTCTAGAAACAAGAAGTTATTTTTATGAGTGTACTTTTCAATTATGATACATATTAAAAAGTGCCATTTTTCTTCTGCAGTTTTTTTTTAACACAGGTCAGTAGATTTAAACGAATAAGTCAAAAATCTACATTTTTAAAGTATTAATTCCTAAATAGTATTAGTAAGAGTAAAATGTTTCAAACAGACATTGTAGACAATAACATTTGAAATATTTTAATAACAAAAATTGCCCTTAAACCATAATTTAACATAACCTGATAGAGCTACCATTTTCGGTTATTGGATTATCACCAATAACTAATCAGCTCTTACTAAGGAGATACTAATTTAAAATAATTCAAAATATAAAATATTCATTTCAGAAGTTTTTGAGAAACCTGAACTCCAGAAATCTACACATCCATCCATCCAAATATACAATTTCATCCCGAAAATATTAAAATCGTATTCTAAGAACTCTACAACGTGCTTGTCTAAAGAAAACTCACTACCGTTTTCCTCCTATACCTTCCTTACAAGATGCGGCGAGAGGTAAAAATCAAAACAGAATTTTCCAGATTTCCACTGGATCTTACGTTGAATAATGGATAAGTTTCGGGCAGGGTTTTTGGAAGAATGCTCGCAAGTATCATCTATATATCTATAGGTCTAATGCCCATTTGCACCACTTTGGTTTAGCGTTAACCTGTAGTTAAGTGTTGGTTATATTTTACATTACATTGCATACTAGAGATTAAACAGAGAAACTTTGAGCATGGTACATGATTGGGCTAGCGACAAAGCAGTAATGAAAACATTTAAAATCTTCTTAGAAGGCGTGAAAAGAATAGGGCATTCAGTGAATATAAGACCTCCACGGGATGATTAGAAAGAACAGAACGCAAATTACTTACATGCTACAATATCGTGTGACGCCGGCGGAACTAACGGGTTGTATTCATATTCGTTTGTTCGCATGTCGGAAATTAACCAGAATTGTTTCTTCGAAACGATTATAAAGTTGTAATATTTAAATCCTGGCTATCCGTCTGCCGCGCTTGTGTACACCGTATACGTTATGTTAACTGAAAACGTGATTCCATGTCATGGATATTCTATGTCATTAATAAATGGTTCGTGAGTTTGCAATTAACTTGAAGAAATAAACATACACCTACTTTGCAATCTTCTTCATTTACTTGCCACACAGAAATTGAAACTGACAGTTTTAATTTGATTGCGAAGATTATAAAATTAATTATGGATATCAGAAATCATCAAGCATTTATACATGCAAAAAATTAAACACAGCAACCAATTTCTCTTAGAAATATTTTCTCCTGTTCTTCAACAACAGGCAAATAATCTTCTACGATGTATCGCACCGTACAAAAATTGTCACAATTACACGAAAAAAATAATAAGATGCATTTTCTGTAAATATCCTTACAGTTCAGAAACTAAACACGATTATTTACTAAATTAGAAGTATTTACAAAAAATGTTGGTAAATTTTCTTATATCCTTAGTTTGTCCAATATTTCGGTTAATTTTAAGAAGTAGGCTTGTATTAGAAAAATATAACTGATACAATTAACAAGTTTAAAAGCGAATTCGAAATGTTAAAAGGGTAATAAACATGAATTGAAATAAATATACCTATCAATGTATTACAAATTTATAGTGAGTGAGAAACAAATGAAAGACAGTCTATTGCATAGTTGCCAAGTTATTTTTTGAAATGAGTATTTTAACAATGGTTGCAACTCAATTATCATTTACAATTCCTACTTATAATTAACAATCAATCGGAGGTCAATAGATTTAAAATAAGAATTATACTTAGATTATAATTACCATTTAGTGGGTGTGATCTATTGAAGTATTTTGATAAATGTACAGTTAATGTTGTTTGATATTTCTGACAGAAAGAAGAGAGAGCATGATATCTTTATTCCACTACTTGTATAAGTGAAAAGTATAGAGTTAGCAAGTTTCTCAAAAAGTTCTTATAAATTAACGTCTAAATTTTGTTGGTATTGGTTTCCATACGTTTAAGCGCAACTGCTAATTTTAATTTTTAAACGAAATTGATAATTGGGTGGTTTTGAACGCAGCTTAATACGAGCTAAAACATATTTAATACATAAAATAAACCCTGTATTAAGTTAAATCAAGTTTTAATACAACCAGCTGGTACCACGAGCTTTGTTTTTGGTGTTCTAACAGAATTGTTTTAGCGCTGTACAATGTTCTAAAATTATTTTGTAAAAAAATGCAGATAAAATATTTATTTGCAACTCTTATTCGGTACATTTTTTTTATAAAATAATTTTAGAACATTGTACATCGCCAAAACACTTCACTTGGAATACCCAAAAACAGAGCTCGTGATACCAGCCAAATGTTTTGAATATCTGATTAAAATTGTAGTCGTAGAAGTTTGGTTGAAGCTGCAGCAACAATGTAACAGTAAAATACATCAACAAAATCTTTCATGTCACAGTGCACGAGTAATGCCAAACGTTCCCAGCGAGTAGTCAACCAGAGTGGCAATAACTATAAATTTACTTGCATTTGCAGTCAAACATAAGTCATTTTAATATACCATAACACGTGTTATATATCAGCACAGCAGACAGAAGTCCTCAACCGGCGCACGAAAATAAACCAGCGAATTTAACACTCGACAGCTTCTGGCGAGTGTGTGTGTCTGTGTGTGTGTGGGGCAGGCATCGTAAAGTACCTGCTGCAAAAACAACGCACTTGCACTGCAAGCTGAACCTACTGCACTGCTTCACAGCGGCGGCGAGAACGATTACTCCACTAGGGCACAATACAATCGGAAACGTACCAGCTCACTAACTTGGATTGTTGGTGATGCAAATTCAGACCTCTAAACATAAGTATATTCCGAAAACGAACCTCGATTATGTTGGTAATAAAATATTTTATGAACTGTCCAACTATTGTCAAACGTTAATGTTTGATTTGACATATTTCTTGATTTAACTGACAGTAGTAATTCTGACAGAAACGATGATGAAGAGTTTGTTATCTGCAATGGAGGTTGACATTATCTCGTTTGACAGATTTTTACTGCACCATTTTACCATTTATGCAATTTTACAAATTTCAGGAACTTTATTCCGAAATCTTAAAGATAATTTGAAAATTTTACCTTGTATTCGCGGTTCGTTTTCGGAATATATCATTAGAAATGATGGAATATGGCTATAGTCCAATCGGAAATGGGATGCTGTCATAAATAAAATAGTCAAAGAGATTCCAGTGTCGCAATAATTATTTGCTAAAAGATACTAGAAAAGACTGAATTTTATAGAGACCAACCATTTCAGCAGGTATTATCTAAAGGTTTAATGAGTAATACCTATTGTATTGTATCTTGTACTATTCTCGCAAATTCTGATTTAATATATTAATTAATTATATCCGGATAGACGACACAGTAAAAAAATTGATTTGTGATTTGTTAATCTTGCGGTTGTTCCGTATTTTTAGTTAATATTGACAAATATGTTGCGTTAAACTAACAATTTAAACAAATATAACAATTTGTTAAATTAAAATTTTGTCAATTCTGAATTTTTAACAAGAAACATTGTTGTTTTTATTTATTTGCTTCATTTATAAAATTTAACAAATATACTCGTCAATAATAAAAAGTAAATTTAGCTAAATTATTGTTAAACAAAGTTTGTATCCTTTGTAACAACTTAATTTGTGACAATAACTTTGATTTATTGTTCTGCTTCAATATAATTAGTCAAAAACACATAATAAATGTTAATAATTACTATATTCACAAATATATATTTAGTTACGAAATACACAAAAATAATTTGTTACTTGCTAACAAATTAGAAACTTGTTAAATTAACAAAAATTAACGGTTTAATTTCATTTGAAATAGGATAATAGGAATTCAAGAAATTTAGTTTAAAAAAAAAACAGCAAAATCTGGAAAACGATAGTTTCTTTCCGGTGTGTTATTTGGGAGTTTGCATTTATAGAAAAAAATGTAGGTGAACTCAGGAAGAAACGAATGTATTATAGGTGCAGCAGCACATGTGTGCAGATCCGTAAAAGCGCAATTTCAGAGTCCATAACCATAATTTACCGAAACCAAAACCGTTCATTTCATCTGGTTTTATTCTGACTGGCGACTGGCGTGGAGTCAGCGTATAAATCAAAGCGAAAACATGTCAGAAACAGAATCACAAACGTCACGAGTAACGTATGTTAACGTCTCATACGTCAAACAGTGCTACTGTAACCGCCCGGCGACGAAACACCCCGCACCCTTCCCACCGAAACAACCGAGCAGCGAAAACAATAAAAAGCGCAGCAATTTGCCAATAAACATGCACGGAGCCAGCGTAAATTTAACGCATGCTCTTGGCAGCGAAATCGCACTGCAGTAGCACTTTTTACTATTTCCTGTGGGAGATGGAAATAGACCCGGTCCCCAGTTCACGAACGTCACTGGCCAGTCCAAGGTGAACGGGGTATGTTACTGCACTACGTGATGCACACATGCTAAAACACATTTTTACGTTTTTTATAAAAAATATTTGCAAAATGAACCGTTATAAATATAATTCTTCGGGACAGAAAAATAACAAAATTATACATAACTGTTTTTCGATCTTCGGAGTATGGTTCAAGCGGTCAAAACAGTAAATAAAAAACATATTTTTCATTTTTGTTTGTTAAAATTTGCAGTAAATTATTTGCAAAATAACAAGCGAATAACTTTAAAATAATCGTCTTGTACCTACGTATCTTTTTAACCAAAAACAAATGCATAATGCGCACATCAATATGACATAATTACGATATCAAATGAGCATTAGTTCCTCAATGAATTAAAAAAGCAATCACGAGTGGCTAAGGAAACAAAACAAAAACAAGAAACTTATTTTGATTTATAACATTACATGTATGTAACATAATTGGTTATTACTGTGATTTATTCACTACAAATATGATGGCATTTGTTTCACAACAACAAAACACTGTCTGCGGAATGTTGTATCATAAAATATGATCTGATTTATTTCTGTATCAATTCCAAGAAATACAAGAAATAAACATATTGCTGTTTCAACGAAATTTCAAAAAAATATTCATGAATAAATTATATTCACCAAAAGCAAGAAAAAATTAATAATGATGTATTTCTATCACAATTAATTAACTGTTGTGCGTGTAAAAAATCTATTAGCTAATTTAATAAATGACTATTTTTTAATCAATTTTTCATGTTGGTTAACACCTTAAGCGTATGTTGTACATATGGCACACCTCGAGATCTATTGCGAAAATTTGTTAACATGTGTTGACACCTCGTGTAGAGATAATAAATTAAAGAAGATATCGGAGGAGATCCGTGTAGGAGGATGAGGCAAATGAATTCCAAATGAGAAGATATAAAATACTGAAGAAATTATTCTTACTGTCTATATTAGTAAGAGAGAATTTTTTTCACACCTCTTTTGAAAAATTGAGATTCACGGAGCTATCTATCATTATTAATATTTTACATTACTTTTACATGTTTAATTAATAATATATAATTAAGAGTTTTGACAGTTAAGTCAGTTTCTGCTATGAATACAATCCTAGTTTTTTTACCTTCCGCGCACACGAGCCTAGAATCATATCATTTGGCCGAATTAAAACTTTTAAAAACTAAAACAAAAATTGTTCTGATCTTACAAAGGAAGAATTGTTGTACTCAATTTATTAGTATCTTAAATCCTTATATTTTCTTTTTTTTTAAGCCTATCAGGTTCTTGGGTATATATACAACAAGTTGTAGAATAATACTGATTAGAATTAGCTATATTTTGCAGCGCTTGGAAATTAATATTTTCGAGAAGTTATGTGGTGGGCTCATCAAATTCCAATAGGAATATTATTTTCAAATTTCATATTTAGAACTTGGATGTTCAAATTAGGAGCTGATTAGATTTTTATAGCAATCAATCAATCGGAAATGATAGTTTACTTGATGGCCTATAAGGTATTTTGAGCACATAATGTTAATATTAACTATAATTTTTATATAACACCGTTTAACACGAATTTGGAAAAGGCTATTAAGCCGAAAATTGTTGAGGAAAGACAAAATAAATCTCTGTTATATTGGATGTCATATAATGACGTTACGACTCTTATTATAGGCATCTGCAGGTTCTAATTTTAAATTGCAACTTATATAATTAATTAAATCATATTAAAGTTAAAGTTACATTTTAATTTGAAGTTAAGTTATACAAAAGAAAATATGTATTGACACAAATTACATTTTGTAATTAAAAACTAAGCTCAATTCCTGTGTGAAGCCAGCCTTGCCAAAACTGTACCCAAAGTAAAAACTAAATATATGTATTTTACATGAGGCCATTAATATTTTCGTTATCCTTAGCTTTTGTACAGGTCTTCAATTCTATATATGGACATCAATAAATAAGTCGTATATTCTGTTAATAATTTTTATGGCACACATTCAAATTTTATGACGTCATTCAAAGTATATATTCAAATGATTTTGGAACGTGCTTAGGCATTAAATTCAACTATTAATATCCATTTGCTAATTTGGGTTCAATTTCCCGTCATTCATAATCCATTTTAAACAACTGAAATTTGCATTTTTATTTTTAAATATTTTGGCAGAACAATAAACACAGGACCACGAATGATAAAATCTTAAACTTTATCAAATTAGGAAGGGCCTAACTGCTAATTCTAGTACAGGCGGTTTGTACAGTTTTCTTAGGATATAATTTACAGTAAACGACTAGTTTTGAAGTGAATGTTATGAAATGAAGAAGTCACAATATCTACCACATAAAAATCCTCAATTCCTCGAACAGAAAACCAGAAACAGAACTCACACAGCACTCACACTTACAACGCAACGCAGAACGAACAACAAGCAAACAACCGTAATAATTTATCCTCACAGCAACAACTTCGTAATAACCACAGTCCGCCACTCAGCCACTCGCGCACTCTATAACGCTAGAGTTGAGTCGCTGCAGCCGAAGACGCGGAGTCTTGCGAGGCCACGTTTTTTCCTCGGGTGCAGCACGCTGCAAGATTCTAAGAAGAACTCCGACAGATAGATGCAAGAAACTCGCCAGGCGAAGAAGGAAATTGTCAGGATTTTAACCATTATACAGAAGATCGTTTCATTAATTTAAGAATATATAATATACCACTATCTCATGTGTGAGTAAAATTAGACCCGTATTTCTGGAAAATTACTTATACAGGTTGTAGTTTAGTGAATGCTAATTACTAAAAATTATCTATTTTTCTAGTTTCAGACGTTTCTATCTACAGTGGAACTTCAACAGTCGCCATTAATTCGTCCTTTAGGGCAGGACGAATATTATAAATGACGAATACCAAACGAATTTTCCTACAAGAATTTACTAAACATAGTTTTATCCGTTCCCAGTCCCGAATTTTTCCAATTCTATAACAAAACAAAATTTACTCGAAAATTGATTTTGGAAATCATTACAAAAACATTTTAATTAGATGAAATTTTGAAATGTTCAATTATTGGCTTCCCTAATTATTTTACATCAAAAAATCTGTTGTGGGCACTTCAATACTTCCCACAATAAATTCCTTATCAAACAATGCAGGAACAACCACTATCAAGAAACGCTTAACCCTTCAAAAATATTTTTAATTGTAACACTTGTCAAAAATAGACATTTTTCAACTGTTGCTTTGATTTTTCCAAATGCACATGTTAGCAGATTCAAACGAAAATGTCAAAATTTAATTGTTCTTTAACGTGTTGTAATTCGTAAATGAGGACAGTAAGAGAAAAATGTTTTAAACAACAATTGTAGATACAAATATGACTCTAATAACAAAAATTGTCATTTAACCATAATTTACTGAGATATTTCTAAATAACTTGAGAGCGGCTTCAAGTAAACTACCACTTCCCGTTACTGGATTATTACCTAAAACTAATCAGCCCTTCCCAAGAGGATACAGTACACACATACATCATCATCGCGAAACTATTAAAATCGTATTTTAGGGACTCAAAAACGTGCTAATCCATTGAAAACTCACTACATGATTCCTATACCTCCTTTACAGGATGTGGCGGAAGGTAAAAAGTTAAATACTTTATTGTAGAGGAGGAATTTCTGTATTTTTTGACACTAATATGATCTTATTCTACCAAACCGGAAAAATGACGGAAATATTTATTGATGGTTTTCCTAAAATCATCAGTGCCATGAAATAACAAAATACATAAATGTGATATTAAATAACACTTTACTTTATTTAATACTTTTTTATTGAGCACTATTCTAACCATAAAACAATTTGACTAAATCTATTTTTTCCTAAATTATACATTTTTAATCAAGACACATGAAATCAAACACTGATGACGGCTTATAACCACTATCTTTCAATTGGTACATTTGTTTTGTTATTTCATTGAACAGATAAGTTAAAGAAAATTACCAAGAAACATTTCCATCATATTTCCGGTTCCTTGGGCTCCAGGTAGAGTAAAAGTATAAATATTAGTGTCCGAAAATGCAGAAATTTTTGCTCTACAATAAATAAACTGTTTTGATGGAAAACAATTAGGGAAGTCAATAATTGAACATTTCAAAACTACTGTTGAAAACACTATGCTGTGTCCTTTGATTCACCACCCTATATAGTACATAAATAAACTTTTAAAAAGAAATTTACCTTTTTTATGAATTGTTGCTAAGAGTTTGTAATATTTTAGAAGGGTTAGGTTATTGCCGGCCACGGTTTGGTGGTAGGAGATGGGATGAATATCAAACAAAAATTTCAACAAAAAAGCAGGACGAATGTAGAAGTGCCACTGAAATTCGATTCTTTACTGGCTGTATGAAAAGCGCTATTATGAGAGTAACCTCAGAAATTGTAGGAAAAAAATAGAAAAATTACCTTTCCGTCCAAAAACAAAGTCCCGTAAAATCGATTTCGCGGTTAAACAAAACAAACGTCCAACACATGAAACAACAGAACATCACTGTCGCGTCGGTTGTTGAACATCGCGTCAACCACAGAGAACAGCCTACTAACTATCTCTCTCCTCACAGGCACTGACCGAAACTCAAGGCTAGGCCCGTCGACATCCAAAACCAAGCAAAGAAACAAAAAACCACCAAGAGAGCAGACGCCCTCTTGAGATGTGGATAGGAGCGACTGCAGCATCGCGGCTGGCTGTGGATGTGGATGGCCTGGGATACGGGTTGATCCCTTCTACATGCCAAGGTTTTTTGTGCCTGGTAATTTGAGTGAAGTTTTTTGTCGATGTTGAGATTTTAGTTTTGGAGGGAATTTTGGGGTCCACTCGTAATAAAATTATTAAACTTTTTATGTATTCAAAGATGAAATGAAACTTAACTCAAGCAAAATATTAAAGATGCCTATTGAATATCGTAGGCTAGTAGCAAAATTTCTTCTTTGAAGTGACTCTAACAAAAATTAATGTGACTAATAAAATGTGTACGAGTCGTAGGAAGTGATATAAAATGTTGTAATGGATGAGTCATGTAAAGTGTAAAATCTGTAGATTCTGTAAGAGTGTAAGATACAGAAATTTATGTAAGGTGTAAAGTTGTTCCACGAATAAAATTACATACAAAATTAATTTACATTGTAACTACATGGCTTGATAAAAGTTACCATGTTATTAATTACCCGCATAGAATGCATGCATGGAGGAACACATCATTTAATAGAAATGTCTTTGAAAGGGAAGTAAAATTACTTCACATTTTTACTTTTAAATACAAGATAATCTGATATACACTATTTTACTGCTGTAACTACACTCGTATATTATATTTTATTGTAAAATTAATGCGGATATGGAGTAGTTATTTCTGCAATTAAATAAGTGTCACAAAACGAAACAGTCTTATGAGTGAAATATTAAAGTCCATTCATTTTATAAACTTCATCTGATATACACACGAGTAAACATATTAACGAAGATTATATAGTGATACCTTTCTAAGCTCTTGTATGCTAAAAATGAATTATTATTAATAATAAAACTGGACAATAACTGTGTAAGTATCGAATTACCTATTTCACTCAAGGTGAAATTTTTTTTTTGTACTGTAAATCTTACATCTCGTATGCAATAGGTACCATTCAGCATTTATTGCACTATTATTAAAATAAATATAAAAGTGATATATTTTAAACAGGAAGTATTCAAACGCAAGTCGAATCACAGTACTCATTTTTAATGGAACTAATCTGAAGGTTAGCTCACTTCTACGTTCCACGTTTAATGAATCAAGTGACCCATTACTTTGGTACTGCGATATTTGTAAGTTGTAACATTTCAGTATTTCCGTGTAACATTTCAGTAATTCCGTGTGAAACTTGTGTGTGCTACATACCGAAGTTTCCTGTGGTACATTTAAATATATATCAAAATAAAATTGACAGCATTATCGACTGTGGGAATTGAACTACAGATTTATATTTGTGTCAGAAATATTGTCAAATGTTATTTTTATATATTTTCCAAAGAATACAACAAAATTCGTGCATAATCAAGAAACATATATGCAAGAACATCTCCAGGTACCCGACAATCTTACACAATCCTCCTCTATGAACCCAACGCGGGGTAAGAGGATCAGAAACAGCGTCTCCAATATCCCATTACATGAGTTGGTAATTTACGACCTGACAATGGCACTAAAGAGTCACAGGTGGCCGGTACAGCTCCAGCCCTGCCCCCCGCATCCCGGCACCTGTCCACGCCACTGGACACGAGAGACGCACGCTCCGAGTCTCAGTCGGCTTGGCTTCCTGTTTGCTGTTTCTTCGCGGAAAAATTGCGTGAATTACCGAAGTTGGGTAGAGCAGCAAAGAAACGAAGGAAGCGATAAGGGAGACAGGGACGGACTACGTACCTATTATTAGCAATTAAATTCCTTGAAACTTTTTTGTCTTTAGATGCCTTGGAGAAGGTTTTAATCAGGGGGTAATATAAAAATATTTCAAAGCTCGCCTTTATTTATTTTTATTTTTTTTTAGAGGAATGAACACTTTTCTAGTGGAGAATCCACCTCTGTTCTCTCGAAGTTCATCGTTCAGGCATTAGTGAGGAACACACTAGACGCAGACAGGTAGAAGTAAAGGTATGGTTTGTCTATGGTCCGCACACAAGAAGTGGTCAAAGAGACAGTGGAGAGGCAGCACGAAGGGGACACGACACGTCCGCATCTTGAGACTTGGCGGGAAATCATCCGTCCCCGCCTGCTCACGTATGTTGCCGTACCTTGCATCCAAGATACAAGATAGATACCATTGCCAGATGGAGAGTTATTTCATTATTTCATTCTTTAAAGATTTTACTCCCAGCTACATCATGTAAGGGAAAGGGAGGTATAGGAATCATGCTAAAAATTCAGTAGTGGGTTTTCTATGGATAAGCTCGTTTTAGGACTCATAGGGTACGACTATATTATTTTGCGAAGATGTCTTTGGAGTTACGGATTCTCAAAACCTGTGTAAATTGGAAATTTTAATATTTTGTATTTTACATTTGAATCCTCTTAGAAAGAACTGATTAGTTTTTGGTGATAATCCAATGACCAGAAGTAGTAGTTTACTTGAAGCTGTATCAGGTTATTTTAAAATATTAAGTAAATTATAGTATTAAGGCAATTTTTTTATTAAAACAAATTTGAAATTTCAAATCTACAATTTCTGTTTTAAACATTTTTCTTTTACTAGTACCTTTTAGAAATTACAAAACGTTGAAGACATATGTAGTTTTGACATTTTGATTAAATCTGCTGACCTGTGCTTATTGAAAAGAAATAAAGCAAGATATGAGAAAGGTAATTTTTTAACATGTATCATAATCAAAAAGAGAATTTCATAGAAAATAGATTCCGAATGTGAGGAATAGACGAGACTGTATGAATTGCACAATGAATGTCGACGAGGCGCAAGTGGTGTGCCAGGATAGGAATGGTAAGAGAAGAGTTATTGTTGTTTGATTGTGTTTCTGGGTTCGTGCTACCCCACTGAGTGGAATATAGCGTAACGTTATGTATGCATATATTTAATAGGAAGTCTACAGTGGGAAGTAATGTGCTGCCCATATAGACTTTTTATTTTAGCAATTATGGATCAAACAGATGGAAGGAAAAGTAATACATGCGAAAATATATACATTTTTTTTTGTTATTTTACGAATATATGAATTAATTTCGCGAATGAAGCTGCATATAGTAATGCGATTGTCCTGTCGAGGTGACTGGCCGAAAACAGTCTTGAAAATCGGATAAACGCAGGAGAATTCTGCACGGTAAACAAAAAATGCATTAGACGATTTTCTACGGCTTTCTAAATGCACTAATCCTATTTCCAAGTTTCACCCTTGCAGATGACTCAGAAACAAAACAATATCTGTAATTCGTGCACACTGGCAAGCTGCTATCAACAATACAATAATAATTAATCCTTCCAGTAGGAACCCACCATTAAAAAACAAAACACAATCGAAATAAAAACCGTTTACACCCGAAAGAGTTTAACGGTAGCCGAACAGCAAGACACGAAGACACCATAAGGCAATTGAAGCTCTAGGAATAATAACATTATTACAAACGTCTGGTTTAAAGGTAACCCTTTAGCGATCGTCTATTGTTTAGGACAATGCGTCCGTTTCCTGGCAACATCCTGACAATAGCTGCGGCGACGCAATGTCAGGTGCGAGAGAACCACGCAGCGGGAGGCGACCATTGTTGATGCACAAGAATGAGAACCATTCGCGGTTGCATGCGGTTTTAAAAGTGGTTTTTCGATGAGCAACTCCAAAATTAATTGCTGGGGCGTGTGACGATTATTCAGTTTGATTAATCGCAGTTATTAGAATTATCCGTTTGTAGAAACACCAAACACCTACACAAGGAATTCATCAAATCAAATGCTTTTAGAATAAAACATGCATATCCTGACAATTTATTTCCAAAATGATTGAATTTTGAAGTACATAAGAACAGGAATATTTGAATAAACTAATGTTACGACAACAACATGTTGAGGGCCACTGGCGAAGTTCGCTACACTGTTGAAACTTCGAAGAGAGAAAAACGAGTTTTTAACAGCGCTAAGTTCGCCGGCTAATTCTCAGTTTTTAACAAAATTCCATAAACCTCTTTCATTACTCCAGCGTTTTACACATAATAAATCTTCATTGGAGCTATCGTCGTAGTGCGAGAACATCTTGAGGAATGTAGTCAGCGGCCAGATTTCTTGCGACCGCGAAGAAAAAGCCACGAAATATCAAGCCGAGCAAGGCAAGGGTTACCATTAAGTATTAGGTAAATGGCCTCTCTGGCACCTGTAATTTTCGTTGAATTATTATTGCAAATAATAGGGTACGTTCAAAAATTAGTTTGTTCTATAATTGATTCTTCTGCCATGGTAGAGGCTTGCTCTGCCAACGAAGCAAAGAACGAGGAACGTGGATTGTGGATATGGATGTGATACCGGTTACTGAATTAATAAGATGTAATTAAACTTTGAAATATTGATTGATTTGATCTGTTATGTTTGCTGGTTAAACTATGGCTTGTTAATGTGGATCTTCATTATTATGTTGTTTGTGTAATTACGTGGCTTTCTATAAGGGCTAGAATTATTATTCACTTTTCAGCGATAACACATCACGATTTATTTCGAGGTAACTAACTGCCTCATTAACTGCACGCATTTTAATTCGACCATTACTTACACCACACATTTCACCTCCCAATTTGAGAAACACACACAGAAACACTTTACTATTTATGTTTTTAATTTACCAGGAAAGTCCCATGAAATAATATACATTTTTTAACAAGTCATCGAGAGTAACACCACAAGAGAATTAGATTTTTAAAGATAGTTTACCACAAAAGAACCTTATATGTTTTAGTGAACGAAATAAAAGTTTTAGAGGTATTTGGTAAGAAAATTTTTACATTTTAAAACTGCTTACTAACTAACCACAAGTCTTTTCAAGAAAGTATCCTAAATTTCCTGCAGTGTGTTTAGCAATTCATTTGATTGTCCCTGCAGTATGATTTAGTTTTTTTTTTCTATCTATAAAATTTGGATTGGGGATGATTCAAGGTTGCTAAAAGGTCATTCCAGCAACGGAATATTATTATTATAATACAACTTTAAAACATTAAAAAAAAAAATTGATGCAGGCGAGTTCATGTGAATTTGGGGTCGTATATATTTACAGTAGTTAAGGGTTGAAATAAGTAATGGAATCGAAAACAAAGAGAAGGGCTGGCGCATTTATTTGTGCCGTCAAAAGCCCCAATTTGTCTCATAATACGTTGGAAGGAGGATTCTTTATGTCACTATAAAATACGGTCAAGAATGCGGCGAACGACATCTGAGAAACCCTTCATTTCAACATTCCCTTTCAAATTTGGATTGTCTGGTTCAGAAATTCAGGTAAAGGCGAGGGTCCACTAAACGTAACCACCACCAAGAAAACGTTTATTCTTCTACCTCAACACTGCCTCTTTTACTAAAGCTATATGACAACGACTTTCAGAGACTGTAGTTGATGGTGCTAACTAAAGTGTGAAAGATAATAAACAACACGATATCACACCAAATTGCAAATTACCATTACTGGATTCTCGGCGGAAATAACTAGCTACCAAAAATTGACAAAATTAGTATGCAACAATAAGTCCGTTTAGCGCTACTCTCAATTAGTTTGTATTTAGAACAATATTTTAATACTCTTTCAAATTGAAAACAAATTGGGTTATACCTTTCCAGTTCCCAATAACATTTAATTACGAAACTTTAAAAAATCTTTAGCTAATAATAAGTTACTATGTTCTTATCAGAGTTAATTCCTTATATCTTTAAACAGTCTACACAAAGCGTGCGATTATCGTTTGTTGCAAGTGGTGTTGACAAACAGAAGTCATTCGGCTGTTAACTTTTCAACGGCTACAAAAGGGAATTTGGGTAAATAATACCACAACTGTTTCCGTAAACAGTGGATTTTACCTGAAAAGGATATTTAAAAGGGCGTGTATACTTTTAACAACACAAGGTACATATTGTCAGGAACCCTTCCACGGTAAGGTGTAGGTTTAATATGGTCTCACTATGCTAGTTGTCTTGTTTCTATGAAGTCTATTGCAATTGCTCTAATTATTTCATTTCTTATTCTGTCCATTACCCAACATTGTTTCTTCTTGTATTTTTGCTGTATTCCGTATATTTAAATTCTGTTGCATTTTTTGTTTACTCCCTATTACAACCACAGTCGCCAGCAAATGCACATACTCATATTAACATTGGTCTCTGTATCCTGCATGTAACTTGTTGAACTTTGGATCACTCTTAAAGCATCTTCAATAAATATGTCATATATATCATTTTGTCAATTTTCATTATTTTTGCGATGTTGTTTCAAGAAACTTTATGATTGAAAACAATTTTCTATAGTGCGTAAAACTTAAATACATTATTATATTTTGAGTGCATGTTTACAATAGCTGCATATATATGCAGACAGTCGCATAAAAACACTATGATTGAAGAATGCTTTCTTAAGAAGCTGAACAAAACACGATTATTATGTTGTGTTAGTGACAATAAATTGCATGATATATAGGCAATAGATAACCTTTGTTGCAAGAGAAATATAGATTGTATATAAAATTTTCAAATAATTCAAAGTTTCTTATTTTTACGGCCAATTAAGAAATTTACTACCTATTAATGTTTATTAGTTAACAGGTTTGTCTTTGAAATTTAGCACCCCATAAAACATAAACAGATATAAAAAGATATTGGTTAAATATTTGAAAATATGAGAGAAAATAGAAAAATTTCATTTGCGTCATCAAAGGTTTGGAGCTATAAAACAAGCCGAGTAAATATCAATAATAATTAATTAATTAACAAGTCGGTTAATTAAACCCGCCGCAATAAAATTAAAATAATTACAAAGACGATTTCAAAGATTGTGAAATAATTTATGAGTTATTGGTTTGTTCACGTGTAGTTCTAACGTAAAATCATTAACACTTTGAATTTATTGGAGAAAATTACACGTTAGTCGACTGACTAACTGAATTATAGGTGAAGTAAATACACATAAAATACAATTAATCAAATATTTATAAAGTGATGCTCAAATGCGTATAACTGATTTTAAGATATTGAGCGTGAACTTCAATTTATGATATTTAAAAGTTTTTTTTCTTTAACGAGGCAAATGTCACATATTATAGGTACAGCGATTAAAATGCGCACAAAATGCTATGTTATAAAACGCAGTAAAACATAACATTAATTTTATTATAAATGATTACATTCGCACCTTAATAAATTGTGGATTTTTGTGTACCAAAAAAAAAACTTTGGTTCACACTTCTACAAACTTTATTTATCATACACCCAGATCTGTTCTACGCAGTACCAGGCCTAGAAATGTGTAAATGGCGTGATGATATATTTATATTATTTTATCTACAGTAAATTAGAATCTAGCTGATAGAAGCGTATATTTAATTTAATTAAAAGCTGTTTAAATTAAAAATAACATGCTTCTATTAAATTAGTGGCAGTAAAATGATGAGAAACTGTTCATTTATGTTTAAATCTGGCATCTAATTTATACAAACACCATAGCTCGAATGCCTTGGGACAATTAAACAAACATCTGTAACTGTGTGTTTGGTATTCATATCCGAATTTTAATGTATTTTTTTCCTCATAATTAATATATATTTTCATAGCTCATTATAATAATTCGTAAATTAATTAGATAAACTATTGTTTTGATATACCATTTCCATTGATTTAAATTTCAATGAGATATGAAGTCTTTCGCTTACAGTTGTTGTAATGTTCAGGTAATTGTGCTGAATATGTTTATGGAAATTTGAAATAATTTTACTATAGTTCCGCTACTTAGACTAAGCTACTACTAGAACGTTCTCTTAATTTGAGTTTTGATTTAAATTAACCGCCAGCAAAGCAATCTTAAACTCCTTAATTAAAAAATAATAACCTTTCGAAACCACCAACACTTCGTACTTAATAACTCAAAATCAGCCTTGCTTATAATAACAATTTTAGCCAGTTAGGTACCTACATTACATTTTTCTATTTCAGTATTTTTTTCAGGTGTTAAATTCACTGAAAACACGTTGGAAAGAAGATCTATAAACGCACTTTTCCTGACGCTTTTAATTTTCTAATAGTGGTATTAATGCTTTCAAACTGACAGATCAATGACATTACCTCAAAATGGTATGGTTTTGGTGTATTTTTTTAAAATTATAATTTAATTAATTGTAAATGATAAAGTACGGTTACCAGCGTCAAATCATGCACCCCCAAAAGTTCTAATGGATGGGGAACTACCGGAGTAAAGTTAAAATTGCAGCTGTTGGCTGTGGGATTCGAACTGAGGATCTCACGATCTATAGTCCGATGCATTACCAAGGAATTATACCTATTTATTTATTAAATTATCAATCATTTTTGTTATGAAGATGATAAGCGAACTAACTACTTATAGTTATATGCCACGTAATAAGTAGATGATTGTGAGCACAAACGGCTGTGCTCTTCAGTGGGATTCGAACCCACGACCCCAGGCATGCTAGGCTAGAGACATAGCCACTATGCCATCGAGAACGGTTGTCAAACAATTTACAATTTCAATTGTTGGCGAGAAGCGTTACCCAAATTAAATTACCCCAATAGAAGAAATAGCAAAATTAAATTCGTTCGTAAACAGGTTTCATATGACAATCTGTTAACGAACTACTACCACAGTATAAGAATTGCATCGATCTATGACCTTGAGCCGAGTGGTCATATTGGCAGTTGCGGCATACGGCGGTAAATTTGAATAGCTGTCAGTTGATAAAATCTAAAAATATTATTTTACCTGCATTATAAAAGTTCCTAAAATTTTTGATGGTACAAATATATTTACTTCTCTGTTTTGCACTCATATTATGAACTTAACATGACAGAAATACTGCGGTTTGATATTTGACGGATACAATTGACACTGACATACTATCTCTTTTCTAAAGTTACTAAGATATCAGCCTATCAGTGAACACTGAGCAGCCATCTCTGTCACTGACACTGACACTCATATACTACATTCTTTTTTGTCGCTACTGTGTGAATTCTTATACTGTGCTATTACTATTAGATACATCTCCAAAATATAGAAAAATTTAGAACAAAGCGTAAAAGTGGTTCCAATTATTGAGTTGAAATATAAATAAATAGTAAGACTTTAAAACTCCGATGTTAAGATATATTACGTAAAGAGATAATCGAACTAAGGATATAATGCTCCACAATCCGATGCGTTACCATGGGACTATAAAATGTAACTAAGAAGTAGGGTCATAGAGCAATTATTATCAAATTATTGTTTCCCTATACCCCGTGTGAATTTCGTGGGTGCCGGGCGAAGATCAGAGCTTGAGAAGAGCTAATAAACGCTGATAACCGCATTGTCTGGTGAAATAAAAGAGCACGAAGCATTTGAAGCTTATCGCATTACCGTGGGCTGTGGCACAATAGCCACACACAATAGGCGAAGAGGATCACAGCTCATGATCTTAGATTTCAAACTTAAAGAGCTTAAAATTTAAAAGTCTATTATATTTCATGACTTGTAGTTCCTCTCCATAATGTGTTACATGATATCGTCGAGTATTTGACTTTCTTAAACGTATAATGGAGACTGAGGCAACATGACATCAATACACACGTTCAATTAAATCTAGCTGTTTTGATTCGATTAAAAATGTAGTCTCTCACTGTTTGATACTGATACCACAAATTTACATCATAATAACTTGTTGAAATAATTGAACATTTATTCGGATGTGATACTACATTACCAAATAAAATACTGCAGCGAAATTGTAATCGAGAAATACAAAAACACATCAATCAGTAATCTGACGTTAATATGATTTTAGAATCGCTTTTAAAATCTACTCTAATTCATTGAAATGTTAAGTACCAAGTATTAATACAAATAAATACTAATTGAAAGGAGTACGTTTATCCTTCTAGTAATTTCACCTGATTTCTAAAGGTTACTTCACACTGTATAATTCCAACGTGAAAAACAAGCTATTATTCTTGATGAAGAATTGCATGAATCAGTATTTCAAAACTTTGTATTTTGATATTTTACAAAACTTAATATCAAAATCTATTCATTTATTACTATGAATTCTAAAAGCTTTTTTATGTCATTAAAAGTAAACTAGTTAATTAATTCAATTAAATTAATTAAGAATTTGTTCAGGTAATTGTGCTGAATATGTTTATGGAAATTTGAATTACTTTTATTTTGTTACGGGATAAGCAAAGAAATCCTCAGTTCGAATCCCGCATCTGATGATTGCCATTTAACTATACCCCTATGGTTCTCCCTTCACTATCTTAGGTGGCCGTGGCTTGACGGCTGGTAATCACAATTCACGCGAAAAATATATCAGCTAGCAAGAACAGCGCAAGCAGAGTGCCACATCCAAAATGGCGTGATAATAACATTTATTTTATATAATAAAAATTTGTTGGAATAAATATATTATATAGATCAGCAATGGCTGGTACAATATACCTACGAGCTCTGTTTTTGGGTGATTTAAGAGAAGTGTTTTCACTTTTATTCAAAGTATTTTTTATAAAGTATTTTTTCTCTTAAAGCACCCAAAAACAAAACTCATGATACTTGCCAATATTATTAAGTTTAAAGTTTCAGGACTTATCGTAAATAAATAAAATATATTTGATTTAAGTTCTCCTTTTCGTGACGAAGAATTACTACAGTAATTCGAAACGTTGAATTTTAATAAAACTTTTACAGAACTTAAACTTTTTAAACTTTTAAACTTTTATTTATTAACAATAATATTGTACTGATGAAGAGACAAATTGCAATTCTGGATGTTATTATTATTATTATACTCTACATACAGCAGTTATAATTTTGAGTTGAAAATGCAGTCTGTGGTTGTAATGTGGTTTTGCAACCTTTTACACCCATCAGTGGTTACTTCAGTTTTGCTTGGCTGTAAATGCGAATATTTAGCGAAAAGGTTCTAAGAAAAGACATCTGCTTCTACAGCGAGATTAAGAACCTTATCATTTCTTTCCGAAATATTACCTAATATATAATAATCTGTAGGTTTAGTTCCCATAAGTCTTCACTAAAATTGGGAAGGGATTTTCAACTGTTTCAGTTGAAATCTCTTCTACACAAGCATGGGTTCGGGTATCGGTGGTGTCAACTATTAGAATTATTTTCCGACAACAAAAATTTATGTCCTACTTTTCGAAGGAATCGTAAATAAAGATGCTGTCTCCACCCAAGAATGAAATATTGTTTTGTATTTATTGCTTTGGTAGCAATCGGGTTCAAAGAATTTCTTACATATTTTTGAAGATTATTTCGTTTGGTTAGAAGATTAAATACAAAATGACTACTGAAGCATTGAAGGAAAGAATAAATTGTGGATTATTAGAAGACAAGAACATTATAAATCCGGTTTTAAACTCAGTTAAATAGCTACAATGCATCCTACCTGTTAAAGGAACGATTATTGTGTTAAATAAAATTTTAATTTTATTTCAATGACAGTTATCGAAAAAGAAAAACGAGATGGCACATTAATTTATTTAAAATAAGAGCTATATTTTCTATAAATATGAAGTGGATAATGTTTTTATAATAAAACATTATAAACACAATGATTATCTTTATCAGATGTGGTTGAAAATTACACATCACGCAATGTTTTCAAAGTTATAGTAATCAAGATATGTAAGTTATAAATACACATAATCATACAGAAATTCTTACTGGTACCCTACAGCTATTGAATTATAATTTTCTATAGAAAGTTAATAACTGGAATATAAATCAGACCCCAATTACTGCAGATCCGTACCGGATGAAATTCTTTGTTAGATTATATCTATCTATCTAGATTATATCTACATGAGACTTGGAAAATCTATACCTTTACCTAATCCTGGATGAGACAATTCTGCATTCTTGCATCATACTTAATTATTTTATTTATTATACGAAGATTCGTCGCGATGTTCTATAATCAAAGTGTCACACTCAACAATGAGATTACTCTGATTTTAGAGTCATATCTAATTAATTTAGAGAATGTATTCTAGTTAAACTGATATTGAAACAGGCAGTTGTAGTACTATGGATGTAAGACTCACCTCGCAAGTATAGCTATTTTATGAAATTTTATCTAATTTTTTTCTATTTTATCTATTTATTAAGCCCCAATAATTTTATTGAAATGTGATGACGTCAAAGTTGTCGTGTGTTGTAGATCTCAAACAGTAGGGATTATAAATAATTGTAGACACAAATATTCTATATTATTGTTTATAAAATTATTTAAATGGAATTATAAATAAATAAATTAAAATATGCACGAGTACTATTTATTCCAGGAAAAAACATAAACATAAGTGGGGAAGTTTGTAAAACGAGGCGAAGTCGAGTGAAACAACCCCACGAATGAAATAAATCACTTTTAACACATATCATACAAAATTTTATCTACGATCTTCCTAGAGTATTAGTAAATACTAGAAAATGTAGAATGATATTTTGACAAGTAGAGTTATATTTGTTGATTTATTGATACAAATTGTTAGCAACGTGTTAAAAGTAACAATGAAATTACTTTTAACACATTGCTATATTACTTTAAACGCTAGTATCAGAAAGTGACACTTTCAACTTGCTACGCAACCGTTAAAAGGGCCACTTTTAACAACGGTCGTAGATGAAACTATTTTAGTTCAATATTAGATTATCACTGATAAATTTTGTTTGCCTATGTCATTCAACTTGTCTTTAATTTTGTTGTGTCCCCCTAACCACATGGTTTCATTATAGCGCGAATTCTCAAACAATTATGATTTGTTTTACTTGGTTACGAATTCAAAACAAAACAAAAACCTTCAAATTACGTGCCAATCATATAACACTATAACAATCTAACAGCTCAATAATAAGAGAATATAAAAAAATTAGAATAGAATACATGTGAGAGAGAAGCTTAAACAGAAAAATTGCTATCTTTAAAACTCAAATATCTTAATAATTAACAATATTTTTTAAACATATCTTGTACGATGTTTTTGGGTCTAGTTATAATATAAATGACTTATTTGCAATTTTGTGACCCCATTGACAATGATATCATGGTGTACAGAGCGTTTAAAACAATATTTTTATTATGGGGTACTGTAATAGTGTGTTGAAATGATTAAAGTTAATTTCTATTCTATCCATTTGAAAATACGCAAGCATTCACGTCTACTATAATTTTGCTTCTCGAAAGCAGTAACATATGTTCTGTTCTATCTGGTAGATACAGTGGCATGCGTTACAGTGTAGCAATGTCCATTTTCACACATGGCTGAATTGAATGGTGCAGTAATGCAGCAATGTGGCTTGTGGGGTATTGAAGGCGGCTGTATGAAGGGAATGGGAAACCGACGCCTCGACGGACGATTGGCTGAGCGCGCAGTCAAACAGTGTAACACCCAAATGGCCACTCGACCGGACAATTGACAAACGGACCGGGACAATGTGGAACAGTCGAATATTACCACATTGGGCAAGAAACTACTATCTTCATTTGGTAAACAGCGCAATATTTTATAACCCCAATCTTACAGAGACCAACAGCCTCTAGATTAAAATGAACCTGAATTTTATTATAGTTCACTATTTTTTTTGGTCTTCTCTCAAAATGTGTAAGAAATTATCTCTTTATGGAGTACCATCAAAATTGATCCCGTTACAAAAATAAGATTGTCTAACGGCAACAATAAACGAACATCAAAGACATTCCGATGCATTAAAATTAATTTACATATAATTTCAGTTATCTCACAATGGTATCTCGATCACAAAACATAAATTTTGCTTCGGCGCGACCAGTAGTCCGGTAGCGCTACGCAACCGGTAACTGGAATGATTATTACCGGAGGCGAACCCACTAATAATAACCACTAACCAACAATCTTAATTTGCTCGGAGAAATAAGCTTGGAAAACTACAATTATTAGCAATTTGGAAATTAAGCGGTTAAAGTAATCTGTAAATTGTGAACAAGGTTAGGAATAATTAATTATTTTTTGTGGATGATAGCGAAAAGTTTGTTTGCGCCTCTTGTTTTTGACTCCGCGGCCATTGGCCGAGTCTAGGGTAATATAATCAAGCGTATTTATAATTATAGAGTCCGTGTGGTCTTTAAATCGATATAAATCAGATTTGTAGTTCGAATTAATTGTGATATAACACTTTTTGTCCTGTTTAGATATTCAAATTAATTCACAAAGAATTAAAACGATTTTAAACGGATACGTTTAAATAGCTATTAACCACCGGCATTAATTGACATGCTAATAAGATTGCGGAAATTTACTCACCATTTGAATGAAGCGGGAAATCTCGATGTGGGAGAACTTTTTATCCAAGCGTGACCTGGAACAAAACACAAATTATTCGTTCATTTAAGCACGAAAATTGAATTATTCTTAACATTCACACAACCCCGAACTGCATTTTTGATTTGTTATTTTTACGACAGCACAAGATTTGGGGTAATTCATAGGGATACTACGATTTGACGGCTGGTAACAACACAAAAAAAATTGTTGTGGACACCATAATTCTTCCCGCCATAGATTTCTTATCAAACAATATAGGAAAACAGATTAAATCTATAAAGTAAAGTTCGTCCTTTCATAAAATTTACTTTTCAATTGTAACACGTCAAAAAATTACATTTTTCAACCGTTTGTTTAAAGCACAGGTTAGCAGATTATAGGCCTATTCCTGTTAATTTTTAAAGGCCTGTTAAAAATATTAACCAATGGTAACAAATATAACTGAATAAAATTTGAAAATTTCATTTGACACATATTTTTAATGTTTGTTATACTATATTTTATTATAAACATAATTTATTAATAAACGCTTTAGAAATAGGAATGTTTTCGTCGAAATTTCCCGGTAGTCAATCTGGAGGAGACCTGGGAAATGGACATTTCGGACGTTGCTTAGGCAACGCTAAACAACACATTTCAATGTATGAGTACAAAAAATATTTTTCGAGACACACAGTCACACAGATACAATTAAAATTGTATTCTAGGGACCCTAAAACGTGCTTATCCACTCAAAACTCACTACAGAATTTTTAGCATGATGCGTGTTTCCTATACCTCCCTCACAGGTATGTGGCGAGTGGTAAAGACAGATGCTTAGCTAGAGAATATACCGTGAATTTCAGTTAAGATTCAACATTTACTTTTCTTTAATAAATATGGACACCGATTTATATATCATCGTACTTTTCCACATAAAATGCAACACAGTGTTCATTTAACATTGGCAACCTATGTTGCATTTTATATGGAACAGTAAACGTTAAATGTACATATGTAGCTGCTATCTATAGTAATACATTAATGAAAGAAACATAAATGTTGCATCTTAGCTGAAACTAACGGTATTTTATTTATTTTCGATTAAAGGACCAAATGGTAAAACACAATAATCTGTTGAAAGTACTATAATATGCTGTGGTAAATAATAAGTAGAAATTATGAAAACAACTGAAAAACTTTAAACAGTGGTTGGTTCAATTTAACGAGTTAATTACATGATACTTTACAAGGCGCATTAAAAATAATGATTGTAGTAAATTAACAATAAAATAGTTTATGCTCCACAAGTTTTTTTATGTTTCGTCAATAATTATTTTAATTATTTTCTACAATAAAATAAAATTAGAGGCTAATTATTTTAGTAAATTAGCGAAAGAATTATTATAGCTGGTGGTAAACTGGAGATAGCATCAATTTTGCAGTAAAATTATATTATGTCGGGAGGAATACAACAGGAAAAAGTCACGAAAAATATGAATTTGTAGGCACGTTTTTTCTTTACTGTGAATTCACTTGCCTTCTCGAATATTAATTATTAAATATGTACTCGTAAAGGTATGTTCTTAGTTAAACAAACAAGTTTCTTCTTGAAAAAAAAAAAGATTCAGTAAGATAGATAAATAGCTTGTACATCAATATTTTATTGCTTGGTATTATTCACCGTATCGTATTAAAATCTTTACGATTCTATAAAATATATTTTGTTTTTAATAAACTACGTATAAAAACATTAATTTACCAATAAAAGGAAATTATTATATGGGTACACTTTAACTTTAATGACAATACAATATCGTGTAAAATTGCAAGAAACGTTAATATTTTATTTAAATGGCAAAAACTACCAATAGTACAAAATGGTTAACATATGTAGTGGTTAGATTGTGGGTTTCAACAATGTCACAAACTACTTCAAACATGGGTACAACAATTAATTTGACACACTATAATCCATAATAGTTATTTGTCAAACTAGAGACAAAAGCGCTTCTTTTTTCACTCGAGCTCGAAGCAAGAGTGGAAAATGTGCTTTATTCTCGTGTTAGACACAACATTTTTTGCACATGTTTTTAAAAACCTTAATTATACTTCGACAACACAACACACAACTGACACGTCACACAGTGTTGCCAATGAATCAATTATAATCTAAATTTAAGTTGTCAAATTATGATTTAACCTAGAAAAAGAAAAATATAGGACATAATTGTAAGATAATATCAAGTATGTACTCGTACATCATTAAAATAAGGATGTACATTACGTTTAGTTCAGCTTCCTACAACTAGTTATCGAATTTTAATTTTGGACGCCCAATAGCCTTTTTTATTCCAAAACTTATATTGCATATTGTTTAAAATAAATAAATGAAGAATGTCCAAAAATAAAAACAATATCATACATTTTTTAAAGTAAAAAATGCAACAAATGAGGTATAACAATTCAACAGTATCAGCAGTGAAGCTACCATGCGATAGATGTCCCTCCAGTTTCCTTTATAATTTTATTCATCTACATTCTATAAAAAAGGAAGTAAAACGTCAGAGAACATTCTCTCAGAACGATAACAACAAGCATTGTGTGACGTACTCGTACGAAGCGAACCGGTAAGCGGTAATGTTAGCGGTATCGGTACAACCGCATTGTGAGTGTAAATATTGAAAACCAGGTTATTGTGTTTACCAACAGCCCCGCGTTTGTCTCGCACTCGCAGTCTTGTTTATCGTAAACAAGCGGAAAATGTGACTGGAAAGTTAAATTTTTGATCCGCGAATTCTCTCAGCTTTTTCTCTCTTTTTAGAATGGAGAATTTTAATATAAATTTACCTAATGAACAGGGACACAAACAGAAAAAGACGTTTCCTATACGAGATCTATTCAGAAAACAACGAAACATTTTGAATTACGCGCCAACGGAGATATTTAGTGATATGCGGTTGGTAGCATTGCGTTGCGCATAACTTCCTGTGTAACCGCATATTCTTAGATTATTGATATCTCCTTTAGTATATTGTACAACAAGCATGGAATGGTACTCATTTCTTATGATTATAAAAATAGGTAGCATTCGCCTTCGGCTCATGCTGCAAATCATACGAGTATGAAATGGACATTCCATGCGAGTTGCATTATACTATACTTTTTCTACGACTACGATATTATTTCCTAATTTATTTATATTATAATAATAAATTTGTCGCGCTTTCACCATTGCGATATAAGACAATTCTAAATAAGTATCCTAGCAATGGCACCTGTACTGAAATGAAGTGACCTGTATTGAAATACTCACAAAACAAATTCATTTCGCACGATGCTTGCAATGTACCTCATTTCCCTACCCACAATAAACATACAACGAGGAGATTTCTAAGTGGTCGTAGAAAATAGTATATTGTACAACGAGCATGGAATGACACTAATTTCCTACGAGTATGAAATGGGCATTCCATGCGATTTGTACTTTATACTTTTTCTACGACCACGATATTATTTCCAAATTAATTTAATGTTAATAATAAATTATCCATTCCAATATTTGACAATTCTAAATAAGTATCCTAGCAATGGCACCTGTACTGAAATGAACTGACCTGTATTGAAATACTCTCAATACAAATTCATTTCTCACGATGCTTGCAATGTACCTCGTATCCCTAGCAACAATAAAAATTAAATGAGCAGATTTCTAAGTGGTCGTAGAAAAAAGTATTATCTTTATCATTTATCCGCTCAAGTTGGCTGAAGTATTTGTAAGAGAGAAGAAACTAAAAATTAGCTATGTAATGAAGCTCTTTAAAATTTAAATGTTATCCTTATCTAGCTGTGATGAGTTATGAAAATAATTTACATGATGTTGGCGTTACTTTCAATTAAGTCAACAATATTTAATTAAAATCACTCTCTTGAATCATAGAGGCAAATCAGTATTTATCTAGCAATCGAAAATGTGTACGTAGGTACTGATTAAAATGTAATGAATTATGTTAATAATAAGCGTCAGCTTCGAAAACCTTGATCGAGAGTGCTTATGCTATTAATATTCTAATTAAATGGTAAACATCAGTTTAATGTAATACTTCATCATGTATGTAGTGCCATGCTGGTATTTAAATTTTTATTATTGAGATTTAATGGACCTACCTAACACATAGTTTCATTCACTCTGACGTAATATTCAATAACCAAGGGATATAATTATACCAATAATACTACATATAAGTTAGAAATAAACTTGTAATATTTATTTCGGTGTTGGGGACAGTGATTTTAAGGTTGGTAACCCCAATTAATTAGGACCAATATATCACAACAATTGATAGAAGTGATAAAATATTTATTTTTTGTGCGGATTTTTAATAGCTAAAAGTCGGTAAAGTGTATTGCTATGTTGAAACAACAAGTTTGAAATTTATATATTTCATCAACATAACCACAATTTACACTAATATAAAAATTTAAAACGAGTGAAAACTCTCCATTTTGAGTAATAAATTGATGAATTTTCACAGAGATAACTTTCAAAATACATTTTAAGAATAATTACAAAATTACTGTTAATTCTAAAATGGACAATATAATGTATTTAACGCGGCACTAAACACTGATTTATTACAGCTTCGGTAGCAATGATGTTTCGGTTTCGCCTCGTCAATGAAACGGCAGCCTCTGTTGTAAATCTGATATTTTAGTGCCTAGTTAAATAACTATTATTTGTATATCCTATACGTACATCGAAACATTCATTAATTAAATATTCGGTAAGCTAAAGATTTGCTAAAAATTTCATAAATATAAGAAACTAAAAACGATTATTTACTAAGCAGTTAGAAGTTTTACCAAAAAGTTTGGTAAATTTTTTGAAACTGCATCTTGTATCCTCAGTGTATCGAATAGTTCGGTGAATTATGCAGTACTTTGTGCATGTATGTTTATCTTTTAAAATATCTTACTCAAATCAGATGCTATTAGCGTGTAAACTCCCAGTTCCTGAGTTCAATCCTTGCTCATTTCAACTTATATACCAATGAAAACTGTACATTTATAAAACAGTTGTTGAGAAAGTGTTGCAACCAAACATGAAGAGCACGACACAAGAAAACAAAAGAGTGTTAGTATAACAAATGAAATTACTGATAAATGACGAGCGTAACTCCAAAGCGAATTATCCTCATCGTTCAATATTGATCGACCACAGAGTAATTAATAATGATTGATGGTCAACCGAATGAGACTTGTTGTTGTGTACACGTCCGACTGCGCATTCCCAACTCCTTTTTCACCCCAGCCCAGTGTTCCTCTGTTCCTCAGGACGGGTTTGGAAACACGCATCCAGGCTCATCGGGTGATGATCCGACGGAGTAATCCGAGAGAACGAATCAATCACTCGGCTGGGCTGGAGTTGGACATCGGCCAGACAGGGGATAACGCTTGGACGGGGTTCGCGAAAAAACGCAGATTGGAAAATGGTTTATGTAAAACACTGACAGCGACCAATTACCCCGAGTGGATGGAAATCAGTTTATGGTTTATCCTTACACTATTTTCTAATTTGTAACTAATTCTTTGCAAGGGAGCAGCGACAATAAACTAAAACACTTGACATTTACAATCTGCATATTCAAGAGAAATATTGACGGTAGAAAAAAGTTATTAAAAGTTCAGCGTAATTCTAATTTCTTAACATTTCTTACTATAAATGCGGTTAATATCTGTGAAATTACACTGCAGAGCGATGCTAATAAAGAGCAAATCTCAAGTCTCCGAGATGGCGTTGTAGAATAGAAAAGTTACATTTTATTACAGCTAGACTTCAGGAGTCAGAAGCCGATTGGCTTTAAAATAAATCATACTCATATGTTATGTAAATACTAACAATTTCTTTGGAACAAATCGTATATTGTGCGTCAAGGATCGAACACCTGTGAGGAAAATTATCTACAGATTTGGTATTACCACATTTTTCACGGATTTTACATGATTACATGTGATACATTTACTGAGATCTGTCACAAGAGAAGTGTGAATTATAGCAAGATCGAGATATAAAAAACTGTAAGCAGAAGAAAACAGTGACCAAGACATGGCTTCCTCTGTTATTATATTTGTTCTTAGTTACTGTTTCTTTTACTTGTTTTGTTATTCACTTGTTTTCCTGATGAATTTTAATAAAAGATTTTCATTTATATAATTTTTTGTGTTGAAAACTCATTTTGTTTGATTTCGGAAATCTTTTACTATTTGCGTACGAATTTCCTAGCATATGGCTACACAAGTTATCAAGGAATGTTAAAATATAGAAATATTAAATTCTTCTATTTATTTGTTTTGAAGATCGTGAGGTATAAAAATTTAAATTTTTAGTCAGTCGGTCAATTCCCACAGTCCAACATCAAAACTTTATGTTAATGTTCGCTCATAAAATAATTATGGAAATTTTATAGGTTATTAAATTTATAAACATGATAGTTTACAATCACTTCGTGAAGATAATGTCGTAAAAGAGCGTTTGCAGCTTGCAACAGTCGCTGTCTACCGACCAACTTGATCCGCAGTCAGTCCTAATTATTCCTTTCCCTTTTTTGTAATATCCATATTTCACCGCGATCGCAAATATCTCGCCATCGTGCTCTGTAAAGATCAAACCCCCGGGATATGGATAAATAACTTGTAACTACAATAATACGAACGCTTTAAAGGAAGCAACGAATTTAGACGTAATTGTTAGTTGCTGAGTGGATTTTGTACGCTTGGTGATTATTATATGCAACATTTGTATGCGATGAGCATTTGTTAAGTGTTATTTGGCTGTTGACCAAATATTAATGGACTTTGCATTCGAGACTACCAATGTACTCAGGTTCAATAACTTGCTTAATGTGTTGAAGTGCCTGCCTTAAATTTTAAACAAATCTTTGCAAACTTTATTTCGTCGAACACAGGACTTCAACAACTATTGTTTATTGCTTGATATGATGTTCTACATTCAGACAAAAGATTAAATTGCTCCGCGATTTGCTGACGACTTAAGAATTATAGTAGGAATGCTAAAAAGCCAAAGGTTTATGATATTGGAAAATAAAATAATTGGAAACTTAACTGCTAATAATGACAAAATAGAACAAATCAATAAGTTTCAGTAAATTGAAACGATAATAGCAAATAATGGTAAACAGGATATTGACATAAATAAAATATTTGAAAAAAAAGGTAAGAATTTTGCATGGAATGAAACACAGCTTCTTAGGGAAAAAAGAAATAAGTACAAAAACAAAAATAACCCTATACTCATATTACATAGATCTATATTGACATACAGTTGCAAGTCATGGGTACTGACTCAAAGAATGAAAAGCAAAATTCAGGCGTTTAAATGAAACATTTAAGAAACGAAGAAAGAGTAACAATGTTGGATAGAATAAGAAACGAATAACGAAATATAGACTTCATAGAAACAAGACAACTAGCATGGTGGGGCTTTATGATACGAATGAATGTATAGAAACCTGTGCGGCAAATTGGGATGACGGATGTGAAGGTAAAGAAGGATCGTGGAAGACCACCTGGGACTCAATCATCAACAAGACTCTGAAGAAAAGGAATGTTAGACTACAGGATGCATGAAGGACGGCGATGAATTAGAAAAAGTGGACGAAATTTGTGCAGGAATAGGGGACTTTTTATACTCTACACTTTACAGTAGAAGAGTTTTTGACTAAATACATAATCTGCGCAAATAGTTTGCTACACTCTTGGTGGGTAAATGACTTGAAATATTTTAAAACACTCACGTGTCTTCGAGACATAAATCCTTACACTAAAAGCAGAGATACCGGGTGTTTTTTTTATCAGTTTACATATTGGTGTGTCATTACCATAGTTACAGTTAAAATGATTGATAGTAATGTATTAAAGCGTTTTTTATGAGTAAATACAGGGATAATTTAGATGGATTATTAATAATAGTCAATCATAATGAAACAAACAATGCTTTTTAAATAAATAAGAAATTTGTTTTAAAAACTTTAGTTTACAATAAATTACTTTAAATTCATATGAATTATTATTTTTAATTACTGTAAGTTATCCCTATGTTTACTCTTAAAAAACACTATAATACATTGCTGTCAATCACTTTAACTGTAACTATGACAATGACATATCTCTTGGTATTCTAATTAAAAAAAAAAAAAACTCCCAGTATATTCTATTCATTATGCGATCTCAACAAATGGCTTAAAACTGCGAATATCAGTTAAAAGATGACAGTTGATAGGGTTGTATGTAATAATTTAGACTATGTGTTCTTGGCTATCGACCTCATAATATGTGCATTTTCCAAAAGTGCTGTACAACAGCAGAAGAATTGGAAAGAATCCGCTGTTAATCCGCGATTGCGTGAAAAGCAAAGAGAAAAATGTTTTGGCACCAGCTTCGATGACATCAACCCGCAGCCTTCGTCTGCGGCAGTCTGAACCATTACGATAGCATATTACAGTGCGATTCAGTTTGCAGACGATATTTGTCAATGCCTGGCTCTTATATATGCATCTGCGATACGATATACTCATAGTTTGTCTATGTGCAGTGCGCGTCTGTGTACTTTATGTATATTATCTTCTTGTGTGCATCCAAGATGGTTGGGATACCACATATTGTGAGAAAACATTCCAATGATATATGGGTCGTTATGCACTTGAAAAATGTACGCGTGGGTAGGGAATTTGTTGCGTTTGAATTACTCAATTTTACGCGTTCGTACATCAACTATACTCCACAAGATGCACACTGAGTTAAACACTAAATTACTACTTTAAATTACTTGTTCGCCATAATATCCTAATCATTCCAAAACATTAATACATATTTAATTAAGGGACAATTGTATTGCTCTTATAGCTTGATGTTTTTCTAATTTCAAACTAGGATTGACAAAAATATATGTTTGTTTCTAATACATATTATTAATCATGAAAGAAATTGCTGAAAAGGACTTCGAGGAAATATATGTTATGAGTTCCCTTGAATCTATTTCGAGCATGATGATGAGCTGTGTGTGTATGTATGGATGGTAACTTTATACACAGTAAATATTTTATAGTCAAAATTTTAATAAAATTTATAGTCCAAGACGATCCAACGTTAATTTTTGTTAATTTAATAAGTTTAAAATTTGTTATCAACAAATTATTTTTGTGTATTTCGTAACTAAATATATTTGTGAATATAGTAATTATTAACATTTATTTGTATGTGCTTTTGATTAAATATTTTAGTTTTTGTACTGAAACAGAACAACAAATCATAGTTATTATGACAAATTAAGTTGTTACAAACTTTCTTTAACAATTTCAAATTGATAAATTAGTTAAATTTACTTGTTATTATTGACGAGTCTATTTGTTAAATTTTATAAATGTAGCAAATAAAAAAAAACAATTTTTCTTGTTAAAAATTCAGAATTGACAAAATTTTAATTTAATAAATTGTCATATTTCTTCAAATTGTTAATTCAACACAATAAGGTGCGTATCCTGTATCTTACATGTTAAATTTTAACCGCCTGTAAACCGTAAATTTTTTAACCAAGCAATGATAACAGACGGCGCTGAATAAAAATTGAAAATTTCATTTGACACATATTGGCTACAAATATAACGAGTCGTTAAAAATTAACAGGTAAGTTACAGAATACACCCCTATATTTGACAATATTAACTAAAAATACTTAACTACCGCAAAATTAACAAATCGCAAATCAAATTTTTTACTATGTACTGTTCCATATAATATACAACATAGGTTTCAATGTTAAATCATAATTTAAAGATGTTTACTAATAAAGAAAAAATTGGAATGGTTACTTAGTACAATTGTATAGTTATAGTTTCAAAATTGTTTGTGGTATGTTTATAAATCAGTAAATTATGACAAGTTCATTTAACATTGACATCTTATGTAGCATTTTATCTGAAAGAGTACGGTAATGTAGGTATATAAATGGTATCCACAGTAATATATTAATGCCAGAAAAGTAAATGTTGCATCTTACTTGAAAATCACGGTATGTTTAATAATAGACTTGAACGTTCAGAGTGACCATGGAAACAAATAAATAATTGAAACATCTATTCATGTGCCAAATGTTGTTCATAATTACTATAATACTATCATTTCATCTCCCTTTCAAAACGGCGAAGGAAATGTCTGGTCTCACACATTTTTGGATGTACTCTTAAATACGTAAAATACAAGTGCCAGTAAAAGAGTGTGGACGTATCAGAGTATAATATAGACAAATTAATCTAAAAAGGATGTGCTCTCATGCTCGACTTTCCAAATTCGCTGTGTGAACAATATAGTAAAAGACTGACAGGATCTTTTGTCGCCGTCAGTTATCTATCTCCCTCCATCCACAATAAAACAGCTCTCAGCGATAAGTCTGAAAGGACGAAGGCAAGAATAATGCGCGGATATATGTAACATCGATCAATACAGGAGCATATATTGTGTTTGCAACAAAAAGAATAATCAAGTGACTGTGAGTTCGAGTCGCTGATTTAGTAGGCAATTTGAATCGACTTATCTTTACCTGCCACTGTGGGCAAATCACCACGAAGAGAGGATTACCTTTCGCTTGCCGTTGCCGTATGCACAAGGAGACCAGTGCCGTCGACAACGAAGGCTTTGCGGAAGGCCAATATTTAATATGGATTGTTTAGGAATTTGATTGCGTTTTGTAATGCTCAGATGAAATAGTCCAACAATAGCGATACATACACAGAGAGATGGCATATCGTTCGACCAGTTAATCTTTCAAATATTAATTTTGTTTGCTGATATAGAAAAACGCTCTCAGAACTCAACATATAAATAATATTTGGATATAGTTCTGTATTTTTTTTTAATGAAACGTGGTTTCAACAGCAAAATGCTGATGTCTTCAACAGGTAAAATACAAAACAATATGTAATGAAGACTGCATGTTTACAAATTAAGGGTAACATAGAGTTATAAGTCATCCCAGTAAACTGCAAGAAGAAACTATGCTTTTAGATAATGTTTCCATGAAAAATGGTTACAGCAAAACGCAAATAAGAAGAGCACTAAAATCGAAAAATAAACCTTTATATGTTCCTCAAGTTGTTATAATTCATTGTTAATGTTAAATGATATAATTCTTAAACATGGACCATCACACTTCTTTCTCAGAATCACACACATCACACTGGGGTCAGGTAAACCCCAAGAAAAGAGAAACTACTTTCCCATAACCTGATGTAATTCTTCTAGGGATTTTACCTATGGAATATTTGTTTATGTTTATAGAAAGACATTAAACAGTTAATAACAATTATAATTTTAATTCAAAAAACAGCATTTTGCCAGAACAACTTTTTTATTTTAGACTACGAGAAAAAACACTTAGGGATTTTACATATTGAATATTTGTTTAGAATGATAGAAACTGAATTTACAATAAGGTAACATCGAAATTATGCGAATGCTGCGCATGTTGAAAAGTGAGATGAAAATCGTGGGGTTTCTTAGACCCCAGTGTGACGTTCCTGGGTTAATAAATTTGACATACAAACGTCACATCACATAAATCAAGTTTTTTTAAATCCGTGATCTTTTTAGAAATTTTAAAGATATAGTTCCTCTACATTGTTCTGCCATTTATAAGATTCCATGCGAGTGTGGTAAAGTACACATAGGTCAAACTGATAGAACTGTAGCAAAAAAAATAAAAGAACACAAGCGTCATGACATATATTAGATTAGACCAATCTGAAAATCTGCAGTTGCTGAAGATCTATACATGGAATTGATTTCGAAAACACAATGGCTGGTACCACGAGCTCTGTTTTCGGGTGTTTTAAGAGAAGTGTTCTAGCATTGGTTTTAGCGCTGTACAAAGCTCTAAAATTATTTTATAAAAAAAATACTCTAAATAAGAGTGATAGATAGTATATTTTTCTGAAGCTTCTATTCGAAGGATTTTTTAATAAAATAATTTTAGAACATTGTGCAACACTAAAACCGAGGCAAAAACACTTCTGTTAAAAAACCTAAAATCAGAGCACGTGGTACCGCCTAATGATTTTAGCAAAAGAAAATAACTGGATTAATTAGAGAAAAATTGAAATAAAAAAATTCTTCAAGTTATCTTAATAAGTCGTGGTTAACAGTTGTTCGTCTTTAATTTTCTGTATATTATATTTTATAACCATTGATCTATATATTATCCTCATTTTGTAAACATGTAGTCTTGGATAAATATTCATTTATAGTTTTGTATTTTCTATTTTGTCTGGTAAAGGCAGGCACTGTCGAAACGTCGCTTCCATAAAAAAGAAAAAAAAAAAATATAGAACTATACCCAAATATTATTTGTAGATCATTCAATCTTGGAAGAAACTGTTTTATTTTTATTTTTTAACCATGATTCTCAAACTAATGCTTACTCTCCAGTTTGAAAATTTAAAAAAGTGTAGTGCCCCTTACGGACGGCGCTGGCGGTGCCCGAGGACATCGACGTCGGCGTCGCGTGGCGTCGCACGTAACGCGTCCTTCGGGAACTCTTATCTTGTTAGCCAAGATGGAATATTTCGATTACATTGTGTTATAACGTAACTGAAATATTGAAATATAACAATTCCCAGGGCCCAGAGCAAGCCCGTACACGGATAGAGCCCAATGAAATTTAAATTTTTACATGCAAACCTTATCACGAAATAAAACTGTATAGTGCAAGCACCGAAATGCGTTGGGAAATTGCATGCGGGGAATTTGTGAACTACGAGATGGTGTACGTGAAATTGCGACAACTCATCGAGGAAGAAGAGATAGTTCCATATTTGTTTTTCGCAAGAATCACGCTAGTAAAGCTGTTAAAGTAATACGATACTTACTTTCCACTTGATACATTTCGTGCCTCTGTCCAAATATACTAGTTTTAGACATCAAAATCGCCAGACACTACTTATTGCCTGCAAAATTAGGGACTTTTGTAAGATTAGAGTTGGCATCAACTGGCTGCCAATTTTGTTTGTTTGGGTGTGATCAGTGTTTAAGTGCTTGGAGGTTAGAGATTTCTATAAAATTTTAGTGCTAAATTGCTAATTGTAAACTCAATTATAAATAATTGTAATTAAATTTTCAATTGCAGTGCACAACCAATAAATAAATATTAACGAAATAAATGTCACAGAATTTTTCAAGAAAACAAATTAATTGTTTATATTTATAAATCCCTGATATGTGGTATCCTTGTTTACGAATGATTTCATATTTGACAAATAAATCAGTAATTTTATTTAATAAATTTGAGACAAAATCGACAGAAAAATAATGTGTATTACACGTTCAGAAACTGTTTTACAAGTGCTTGTAATTTGCAAGCCTCGTCTTCGTTTCGGCCTGTCAAAATATACTCGACTTCGCAAAAGCGCAGTTTCTGGATTAGTAATAGAAATAACTATTCTCCTGTCGATCTTGGTGGTGTAGTGGTTACGTTACTAGCCTAGCACACAAGAGGTCGTGGGTTCGAAAATTTACAATCATCCACTCTTGAGGCGTTATAGGTAGTTAGTCCGCTTCCCATCTTTGTAATAACAGTACTCCACATCAAAGTCAGAACAAATGAAAAATGTCAAGAAACATTGATTTTGATTGAAAAAACATAACTTACAGCTGTATTCGTCAATAATTCCCGTTTTAATATTCATAATATTAAAAAAAGAAACTATTCTTTTCCTAATGTCACTACAGAAACATACCAACACATCGTTAACAGAAATATTCAAAGTGATTATCCTTCTCAATCTATGATCAACAGGAATTCCACGACTATCGCGGGATCAACATCATAGCGACATATTTCCACGCACAAGACACAAGTGTTCATGCGAGAACTTCGCAATAGTTGAATACCCACCACGCATGTCATTATAACCACACATAACTAAGGATCACCCATTTAGGAGAGGCATTTTAATTAAATGTCAATATCATTATTTAAGAACAAGTGTTACAGATATTCAGCAGCTTATCAGATTTGGAATAATGGATGTGAAGGATTGATAATTAAAATTTTTCAGGAAGCATTTCAAACTTAAATGAGGTCGTTTGTTTTTGAGGACAGGGATTCACACTGAAATGCAATGAAATTTTAATTAATTAGGAAATATTTAGAAAATTTGGAAGAATCTCATTTTAATTTCAAATATTCTAAAAATATGCTGCAGCTATACAAATAAATATGTCATCAAGCCATATTTTCATTTTGGATACTCTGCTTTTATAGATTTCTATAAATATTTTTACAAGTTGTCAATTACAAACAACCTTAGAATTTAGCGTCTTAATATTATCAATTACTCAGAATTTCCACTTAATGGAAGTGACGTATATTGAAATAGTGTTGAAGTAATCTAAAACAATTTAATATTTTATCCAACACCTCTTAAAACTGCTCTATAACTATGGCGATTTTAAACAACAGATTACCCACTAGTGGGTATAATTTTGAGAAAAGTCACTAATAATAATAACAAACAACACCTTTTATTTTAATTTAGAAAATTTAAAGCATATGTCACTGTCAAATAATATTTCTTTAATAAATTTTGTATTTATTGAGAGATGTTAGATAAAACATTATACTTCACACGTGGGCAAGTGGAATTACCCACTCGATAAAATAATCACACTCAGCCTTCGCCTTCGTGTGCTAAAATTTCTCTCGTGGTTAATTCCTTACTTTGCCCACTTGTAAAGTAAATAACTATTATTATACAGTGATTATTTTCGTAATTACAAGTCAAAAAAACCGCTTAAGTTACACCAAAATGATGATTTTACCACGATAAATTCCTACGACTTGTTTTTAACCAATCATGATGCAAAACACATGAAAATTCAACCATGTGCTTAGGGGACAGTATTATATTGATAAAATTCCATTACTCCTATAAAACCCCGTTACCTCGATAAAATCCCGCTACTAAGTAAACAAACGATTGTTATTGTTTTATAACTGCCAGTTTGACAGTTAATTAATATTTAAAGTTTCATTTTGCTTTGTCTTTGCAAAATATCTCATCAAATGCCACAGATAAATTAAATAAATAAGCACTCATTTTTCTTTTTAAGCCAAATCCCTCAAGCAAATTGACATTAGGTACAACTCCTTACTTACCGAGATCGGCGTAAGCAGAGTGCCACACCCATAATTAATTAATAACAGTTAAAAGTGATAATATATCTTGATTTGCAGTTCGATGCGATATCACGAAGTTATTTCCTCAGGACTTGTTATTAATAATCGTCTTGTTACTTCACAGTTAAACATTGACAAATAAAATTTTTAATAGAATTTGAATTTCAAAAAGCAAGGACACATCTTTTAAAGTTGTATATGAAAAATAGAAACATACGCTCTCCTCCATTCGAAAGAATGTGTCAATTCTATAATTACAGATCTCCATAAATATTCAAATCTTAATAAAAATAGAAATATAATTTCTTGTATGTAAATTACGATAAGCCCGAGATTCTTCAAGAAAGAGTTAGTTGTCTTTGGCACTCAATTATGTATGCCATTAAAAATAGATAAATGCATTTCCTGTGTAAATATCGCAGCATGATTCATGTAAATAAGACAGTAAAATTGGTTTGTAATTGTGCAATCATGGCATTTATCGATTCTTGAAAATAAGCAATTAATAATCAAAACCAGTAGAGAGTACAAATTGAGCAGCCAGTAGTTTACGATTAGTAATAATCGTAAATTGCTTTCTTGTAGCCAAACTATAATTTAATGGTAGGAAAGATAAAGCCGACTTTGTACTCAGTCAGCTATGTGTCCTTGTTGAAGGAAAGTAAATTGAAGGTATTGCCTTTCAGCGCTCTGCTAACAGATACACTGGGCTCGTAGATATTTTATAAGAGCTAAACATGGAATTAAATATTCTATTTATTAGCGCATATGGTTTTTTGTTCAGTAGTTGCATGGTATTTTAATGATTGTTCAATTACTCTAAAAGACGGATATGGGCAAGATCGATTTAGATTAATAAAGAAATTCAATTAAAATTAGAATGTAATCGGAGTAATTACTTACAAGAATTCCCGGTACACGAAAAAACTGATACATTATACTTCACTTACGCCGACGAAAATTACTAACTTAAAACTTATTACTGGGATAGATTTCCTGCAGATTTCAGGTCTTGATTATTAAAAGAAAATGTACTACGATTTATTTTGTTATTGAACATGACTAAAAATATACCACTCACCGAGATGTATGATAGCAGAGTGCCACACTAAAATGGATAAATGGCTTGAATTATTTATTTCACGAGTTAGGTAAATAAATTATAATAAATGATTATTAAAACAAAATTATACTTTGTCCGCGATATGATGACTGGTACGTCCTTAGTTTCCGAACTAATAATTAACAATTATGTGTATAGTATGTCTTAATCACATACACGCTTTATCAATCGTTGGTTAATTTTATGTGTGTCCAATATGTATGTCCACTATTTGAGAAGAAAAAGGATTCAATCTGTCATTTCTGTACTAATTTTAGGTTATATTTTGCACGAAACTACGGTTTCATATTAAATAGTAATAATAATAAAACATTCAAAAAGAAATCATAACAACATACCTACACTATCGTAAACCACAAAAGAGTAATATTATTAATGTTACCTCGAACAACCTCGAGTTCGAACTGTCAAACTCAAACATCAAAATAATAACATATCGTTAATTCTAAAACAATGGTCTTCGTTTGAAATTATTAAATTAATCCATTTTTATAAGTATTCAATGTTGAAGTAATTTATAATGATGCTAGCATGAAAAAATTACTATTTAACTTTTTTCTTTAATGAATAACTCTTTTAGAATAAATTTTAAAAAAATGTTCTGGTCCTACAAAAGGAAAATTTTACTCAATTGATATGTATCTTAAATTCTATCTTTTTAAAAGAATAAGTATTTTAAGGAAAAATAACAACTGAAATAATAACAAATTAAACAAAACCACTAACATAAAGATATTGACTGGTACCACGAACACTGTTTTTGAATCTGATGACAAAAAAATATTTCAAATAAAAATTTAAGGTAATATTATTCTTCATCTTTTTAATCCTTTGAAATATACTCTATCTAATGAGATAGATTTACTTTTTAAAATGTGCCCAAAAACTCTGATAGGCCTTCAAATAATCTTTCACTTACTGTTGATGAATTGTTCCAAAAATTCAATCAATTCGGAATATAAACATTGTACCTCCCTTACATATATGTATGTGCGGGAGGCAAAAATAATATAAATATGGCAAATTAAACAAAATTCCTTTGTAAGGTTTTAACTGGACCAACTGCTATGATTCTGGTCTCATAAAACATCAAAAATTTCCGAATTGTATTAATTATCATTTCATACTACTCTTCATCATTTTAACATCATAGTTTTGTATATTCCAAAGCGGTCGCAGAAAAAATAATTTGATGTTTGAATGCAACAAAGAAGCACTTCTTTGAAAGTGTGTCAACGTTGCAAGAAATAATAAATAAGTAATCAGAAAAGAGTGTGAATTCTTGGTAAGGTTGCACAATTCCGTAGGCTGGCAACAATTTAGAATCTGGGCGAAACATCACCGTTCCTCGCGTTTCATTGGCTGCCAACATGCACGGTATGCACGTCCTTGCACCGTGTCCGTAAATTAGAACCTGTAGGAGGCTCGGTCGAGAGCTGTACACTCCAACGGCGAGTTATGAACTTGTAAATATGCATACTGTCGCTGATAATTTGCATTAATTATGCATTTATGTTTATTATTGCTCCTTCTGTCACGCATTAACGTTTCTACTTATGTAGTCAGACTTTTTATTAACAAATAGATTTATTTTATTAGACCTGAATGGCATTCTGAATACAGAGTAGCTTCTCTGTGGCATTTTACATTTTAAAATGCATTCCAGAAAAAAAAATTGTACATAATTCGTAGCATTAGTGCAGGCTTAACTAATTATAATAATGTTGGTGTTGTCTAAAACAGAATCACAGTGTAAGCCTTGTGGATATGATGCTATCCATATAGAGCCTTAAGGCCTGTATTAAATGGATTAGTGTTGGCAGGACCGGATTTAGTTAGATTAGTGCCTAGTACACTTCGGTCCTACGTAAGTGCATATGAGACAAATTGAATATAGTTAAGCCCAATTCGAATACTTTTTCATTGGAAAAACAATCCCAAGTTTTCTTCTATAAAAAAGGGATAATATCAGCAACGTTGTTGATCATTCCATACTCAATTCGAATGCCATAATAGAATCTTCATTAACATCTTCGGGTGCCGTAACTTCACGGCTGGTAACCACATAGATAATTCTATTCTAATTCATTTAACAAGTTGATATACTTTGTTCAAAAGTTCGGTTTTAGATCTTCCTAGCCGATTGTTTTAAATGCTTTTCAGCTGATGCTGTAATTGTATCAAAGTGATGATTGTTGAGTTTAAAAGTTTTGGAATATTGATATTCTCCACAACTGGAATTATTTTCCATCAAGAATAAAGGGAACATATAATTCCACTAGATGCAAAAGTGTATATGCCAAATATTTAAAAACTGCGTTCTGCACAACAGATGAAAGAGAAAATGTATCCTCGTATCATTAGCTATATCTGGTGAATGTAAAAGTATGCTTTTACTGTTTTAATGGGCGTTGAAAACTGATGATAGATGCAAACCCTTGCATATGTTTAAAAATTCTGATGCAAAAGTTTGTATGTGTTGTTCAGCCAATGACTGTAGCGTAAAAAGTCATGTGATATAAGCCATGTACTGATGATCACAATGAAAGCAAAAAGGACATTGATATGAGAATTTATTGTTATTATTGTCAAAAACTTGAGCATCTTAAATTCTTTGTTAGAAAAAGCACAGAAAACTGTGTATATGAATCTCTTAATTACAATATTTCAGTAAATATTAATGTTGTTGTACTAATTTGTTAAGGAAAGTTGAAAAAATTATGACAACTCCATATACTTTAGTAGTAAAAAGTTTTTTTTTTTTGATATCGCATATACACTTTTGCATCTAATGGAGTAGTATACAGTTCTACTTTTGATATAAGTAATTATAACGACGGAAATCCATCTGCCTTTCAGATCAAAATACATCCCTCACCAAAATCTGCAAAAGTAGAGTGCTATATTCAAAATAGGTAAATGGCGTGATGATATATTTATTAATTTATAAAAAGATAATAGAATATATAGTTGAAACCAATTTAGAATGATGATACGTCATTTAAAATCATGACAACGCAAAAACAAAGGAAATGCGTTATTTTTATAACATACACTAAAACAATTTACTAATCGAGTTCTGTACAATTAAACTTAAATTAAAAGAGACAGATGGATCTAAAGATTTTCTGCTGTTTTAATTTTATTGAATTATGGCAATGGCTTTTCCAAAACGTCGGGTGCTGATTTGATAGATGGTATCTTCAATGGTACCAAAAAATATCCACTTACGATAATTCACGTACGAAGAAGTCATTAAAAAATCATTAATAATTACATGATGCTATCGTAATTTTGGAAGAAAATTAAAAGCACAAAGAGGAACGAATGAATTAAGACTGTAAAATTATAACGGCACCCACAAAATATTCTCGATAAATTTCCGGGAAAAAAACAGGACTTAATTTTTAATAAAACGTGAAATGAAACAATGTATTCATAATCAATAACCATAACAACCGATTCCTCGCATTTTATCGCTGGTACATCCTCCAAGAACAAAAAAGCATCATCAGGGCGACTGCGATCTGCTATCCCGTTATCATTATACCACCACGCTCACGTGTCGCGGCGGGTAGCGGTAATTACTATTAAACGGCGCGAGATGGCGGTAATGTTGGCTTTCATTGTGCCCAATTATCCGCGACGAGAAGCTCTGCGTCATATGCTTCGCCAACACCACAGAGATGAAGGCCGATTTAACGTTAACCAATGCAGCTAGCAATCAGAAACGCACGGGTTGCTGATTTGAATGTAACACTTTGGTGTTGCTTCCGCAAGATTTGATAACTAATATGGAATTATGCGAGTAATGCAGCAGGGAATTAGTAGCTTGTTGTGTGGAACTAGATAATGAATAAATACATGTATGCACTTTACACGTTCCCGTATACATCATCTAAACTTTACATTACAATTACTCTTATTATGGAACATCGCTTATCTTCGGAATTTTGCAAGTTACTCCAATGATTAGAAATCAAAATTTTATTTCTTTATTACATTTCTTACTAATTCAAAACCTAGAAAACTCATTGCACAAGAGTGCATCGTCATTTTTCAAATATTTTTTAAGACATGTCGATCTTATTTTTTTTAAATGCGAATATTATGCAAATTTTGAAAATTCTTAATTTTTTTTTGTAATTTGAATTGATTATATGAAAATATAAAAGATATGGAACTGAAAGATAATCCATTGCATTCAGCTCATCGAAGTACGCACTGTAAAAAATTTATAGTCAAAATTTATAGTGAAAATTTTTAGTTCCAGACGATCCACCGTTAATTTTTGTTAATTTAACAAGTTTCAAATTTGTTAGCAAGTAACAAATTATTTCTGTGAATTTCGTAACTAAATATATTTGTGAACATAATAATTATTAACATTTATTATGTGCTTTTGACTAAAAATTTTAGTTATTATATTGAAGCAGAACAATAAATCATAGTTATTATAACAAATTAAGTTGTTACAAAAGATACACTTTCTTTAACAATTTCAAATTGATAAGTTAGATAAATTTACTGGTTACTATTGACGAGTCTATTTGTTAAATTTTAAAATGTAGCAAATAAATAAAATCCACAATTTTTCTTGTTAAAAATTCAGAATTGATCAAATTTTAATTTCACAAAAAATACTTAACAGCCCCAAAATTAACAAATATCGTTCTCGAGATTTCACGATTTCTGATGTTTTTCGATTGGTAACTTAAAGTACCTGCAACTCAGAAACCATGCAAAATATGGCAAAATAGTTTCAGTTGTATGTGTTTCATGCCTTTTTAACAATTTAACAAATTTTGTATTAGGAAGTATAGAAATCGTGATAAAAATCGAAGAATAAAGTCCTCTGAATTCATTTTGGCCATTTTCTCAAGGGCGTCTGTTTGGATAGATGCATATTTCAATAAAATATGACAATGCGATGAACTGAATTGTTATTAAAATATATAATTACTACTTATAGCTGAATCGTATTTTAAATACAAGCGATCAACATAAAAATTAGACTTACTACTTCAATTCGTAGTGATGTCTTTTACAGGAATAATTAACTTCAACTTCTAGAACATCCTTCTTGTTTGAGTTCTCGTTTTCATGGCAAACTTAATTATTTACTTTCTGGGAATATAAGGAATTAACAATAAACCGTGCGTAGAACACCCATAAATATCCGGAAACATATAAAGCATCCAACAAATCCTTAAGACATTTGAATTTTAATTGTACATAATGTAGAATTTTTGAAACGTAAATGTGTTTTATTGCCCATAAAACCAATAAAAGCGCTGGGTTTTCACACTGCTCTGTCAACAGACCAACAGACTGCACGAAGAACGACGGAAGCAGCTGCTGAGGCCGCGATGCCTCACCGGCATCTTCGCATCTAATGAAGAATTCTTCGAGTTGTGGCCGTCGTTAAAATGTCGAGCTGACTTTCTTATGCATCGGGTATTACGGGGAAAATGCTGGCGGTTGCTGGCGCCAGATGATACCGTATCGAATCATTGGTTTCTTTCAATGGTTTTGTGTCCGTTCACAGACCTACGCATCTTATGTATTTTATAATTACCTTTTTTCTGGAAATATATGCACTTTTATAAACTTTCATGAATGTCAAAGTGTTTTGCCAGCATTTTTGCATCCATTCGTGAGAAAATCGTTTTAGAATCTTTTTTTTAAATAAATAAAATAAATTAAACTAAACGCGGCTTTCTTTATGAAATCACATGTTCATATTATATTATTAAAACATTAGTTGATATTTTTGTGATAAATTAGTTATGGCCGGTTGCAAAATGGATAGCTAATTCCGTTGTTAATGTAACAATATGATTAACCCATCAAAAATCTGTATCTTTCCAATAAATAAGGAAATGGATTTTAATTGGTTAATCACATTGAGACTGCGAAATATTTATTTATGTAACAAGTACATAATTTAGGGATTTATGGGCGAGACAGATTAGGGCCCAGTCAATTAAACCCCATTAAACACCTACGTGTTACATACATCTCTATTAAAATTATTATTGTATTATAATTTAGAATGACAATTCTATTTGGCACATGATGATATGCAAAAAATTGATAACTTCTAAATGCAATATTTTTTTGTTGCTTGTTACCAAGTTGTTTATTGATTTTACGTTATTGGACTAGTCCATAATGAGTTACTTTACGACCGCTAATCAGTATTGTAAACAATTGGTTATAGTACAGTCGAAAATAAAAGTATTTTTTGCCTGACATTAAAAGTGCGACCGTTCAACAAAAGCATAGCAAAATAATTTAAAGGGAATAACTCTCCTAATTTTGTGTTAAAAATAATTACTAAATTAATATTAATTCTGAAATCTAAAACAAAAAATAATAATGTGTTCAACAAGGCACCAAACACAGAGTTATAGTTTCGACAACCTCTACTATAAATTTGGTACTTTGATGTTTAGTTAAACAAATAACTATATCCGTGGTAACGTGTCGGACTGTGGATCGAGAGATCCTCAGTTCGAATCCCACTGCCGACAGTTACAAATTTAAATTTACCCCTGTGGTTCCCCCTCCACTAACAACTTTGGGGGCTATGACTTGACGGCTGGTAACCGCACTTCATACGTACAAATATATCACTTACCGAGATCTGCGTAAGCAGAGTGCCACACCCGTAATGGGTAAAAGGCGTGATGATATATTTATTTAACAAATATATCATCATGCCATTTACCCATTTTCTGTGTGCCACACTACTTTCGCAGATATTAGAAAGTGATATTTTTTGTGCGTGAACTACGATTTGAAGTTAACTTCAAAGATGTTAAGAAGAATATACCGAACCCATTCATACACCTTGTGAAGATGAATCCGATTTCAGATTGGATAGAGCAGTTGACATAAAAAAATATGATACTGAAATCAACTTTTGGCTATATTTAGACCATTATGCATAATTTAACTGCATGTAATGGTTAGTAACCCAACTTAATCGCCAAATTGTTGAAGTAAACGGTAGCAAAATGGCCCGGTCGTAAAACCGCCTGCAATTCTTATTACATGTGATAGCATCACACACCTCCACCTTGCGCGTAACATATTCAGAGTGTACATCGAGTGTCAGCTGCTCTCATTGTCCAATCAGCCAATTAGCCTGTGACGACATCGGCGCAGAGCTGCTGAACCCATTATTTGAATAATTACGTAGCCCACGCACCGTGGGCCTAATAACAACGAAACAACGGCAGCGGCGAGAAAGGATTGCGATGCGTTTTTGTTTTAACAGCTGCCGCGCGCCAACGCCGCCTTAGCCTTCTAGATCGTGATAACGTGCCCGGTGGATTAAACGGATTCCGGTGTAAGTGCTGCTGCTGGACAGACCAGAGCGGAAGGACACTTGGCGGGTGGTTCGTTGGCCATGCTTTCAGCTGTCCAACGCTGTTGTTATATTAGTTTTGGAGGCAACATTTCACTTGATTTCTACTCCCCTAGCCCAAAAATTACACATGGATTTCTGATACCTATTTCGAAATATTTACGATTCTCTAAATTCATATAACTTAACAGTGGACACAAACCACAAGAAAAGAAAAACTACTTTACCATAACTGGATGAAATTTTTCGAGGTATTTCAACGATAGAATAGGTTTATAGAAAGACATTAAACAGTTAATACATTTTCTGAATCATTTATTTACCTTCCGCCACTTCCTGTAAGGGAGGTATGGGAATAATGCTAAAAATTCGATAGTGAATTTTCAGTGGATGAGCACGTTAGTACGTTATGAATACGATTTTAATAGTTTCGCGATGATGTCTGTGTGTGTGTTTGTCTGTCAGTCTGTGTGGATCTCTGGAGTTACGGTTTTTCAAAAACTACTAAACTGAAAATTTTGATATTTTGTATATTCAAATATTATTATCTACAATATTTTTCTCTTACTATCACCACAGTATAAGAATTCACACAGTAGCGACACTTTAAATATTTTCATGATCCCAATATTTCAGTGGTGCGCAGCCAGGAAGATGGCCGCTTAGTGTTCGCTGATAGGCTATCTTAGTAACCATAGAAAAGAAAACATAATACGTCAGTGTCAGTTGTATCTGTCAAATATCAAGCCACAGTATTTCTATCATGTTAAGTTCATAAAATGAGTGCAAAACAGAGAGGTCAACTTATTTGTATCATGAAAAATGGTAGGAACTTTTATAGTACTGGTGAAATAATATTTTTAGATTTTATCGCCTTTACAACTGACAGTTATTCAAATTTACCGCCGTATGCCGCAGCTGAAAATATGGCCGCTCGGCTCAAGGTCATCGGTCGATGTGACATAAAGATCAAAGGGACCGACAGCGAGTGTCGCTACTGTGTGAATTCTTATACTGTGCTATCACCATTTCCGAATTATTATTTTTTGACATTTAAATCTGCAAATCTATGCTTTTTGATAGAAACAACGGTTGAAAAATGGAAAAAGTGTCATTTTCTGACATGTGTTATAATTGAAAACTCAATTTTTTGAAGGAATGGGCGTTTCTTGATAGCGGTAGACCGTGTTTCTGCATTGTTCGATAAGAAATCTATGGCGTGAGGTATTGTGGTGCCCACAACAGATTTTTTATTTTGGACTATAAGGACAAACACATAGGGATTTTACATTGAAAATTTGTTTAGGATTATAGAAACTGAATTTACAACAAGGTAGCATCGTAGTTATGCGAATGCTGCGCATATGGAAAATTAGATGACAATCGTGGGGTTTCTTAGACCCCAGTGTAGAGAAAAGTAACACATTTACAAATAAACATAGAGTGATTAACTCTAACCCGAATCAAATAGCTAATAGTAAATTGTTTTATTTGTTAGGGTATTGTTGACCTAAGCGTTAATCTTATTATTATTATTGGTTAATTCGACACGGTTGATTGCTTCGTTATAGTCCAAAGTAGGTAATTTTATTTTTCAATTTGGTTGTTGTAATTTTGATATTTTCCTTTTTGCTTTTTTCAGATATTTTATTTATTACTTTAAGGCTTAGGTGTTAGATTTAATATTTTAGATCAAAGATAAAGAATTGTTATTTTCTCGAAAATAGTACACGATATAAGTTTTTCCTGCAAAGATCTTATAATTTACAATAAACAATACAATCCTAATTTTCTTGTGACAGCACCGTCCGAAATCCGAATACACAACCGAATTACAAGTCTTCTTGAAGTGCAAAAGAGACAACAAAATGCTGTTGGAATTGTGTACGAGAGAGTGAGAATATGAAGAAGAAGCGGGTACATAAGTTTTATTCCGTAAAGTGCGCCAATAATCGAATTACTCCGCTCGAAGGATAAACTAAACACTCGTGTTTCTCCGATCGCAAAACATCGATGGATTGTCGCGAGGCGGCGACGCCGACGCCGACGCCAACGTCGACGTCGAACTCAGATGTCGTTGAGGCACAGCGGCGTCGGCCTAGGTATTTACACCAAATGTCCTGACGTTACCAAATTAAAAAATAACTAGTTTTTAATATTTGACAAATCAGTTATTTCATTTAATGAATTTATGACAAAACCTCACACATAATAGTTATTTACTTTACAAGTGGGCAAAGTAAGGAATTACCCACAAGAGAAATTTTAGCTCACGAAGCCGAAGGCTGAGTGAGATAATTTTATCGAGTGGGTAATTTCACTTTGCCCACGTGTGAAGTATAACGTTTTATCCAACACTTCTTAATAAATGAAAAATTTATTAAAGAAATATTATTTGACAGTGACATACGCTTTAAATTTTTAAATTTAAATGTCAATCGTAGTAGTTACCAAGGTGTTGTGTGTTATTATTATTGTTATAAATAAAAAAATACTCACTAGTGGATTTCCTCAAAATTATACCCACTAGTGGATAATCTTTTACTTTGCTTGTTTAAAATCGCCATAGTTATAGAGCATTTATTGAGAGGTGTTGGATAAAATAATATGTATCACACATCCAGAAACTGTCAAAATATACTGGCACTCGCAAAAGTCGAGTCTTTTAACTAGTGATACAAATAGAGAAACCAGATAATTCATCGAAATTTTTATCTCGAAAGTAAAAGTATTTTGAAATGACATAAATAATTTGAACTTTACTAAAAAGTAAATATAGTGTAAAGTATAAGACCAAATATTAAACGAGAGGCTAAATTAGTTAACCGATTGCAAATGATAATATTGAATTTAGAGAGCTCTTAAACTTTTTGAAAAAAAAAAATTGTACTAAATATGACGTCTAAGAATTGTGATAAGAACATTTAAGGCAACGAATTGGCAGGTAGCGTTAAAGCCGGATCACTCGATAACGCAAGTTAAGCAATGCTGCCCACGGTTAGTAGTTGGATGGGTGACCGCTTTGTGAAACCCATTCCAGCGAACACTGCGTGCCGTTGTCACACCACCGAAAACGAGGTTCCGAGGCGGCATATAACCTCAGCAGTTGAGACCGCTTAATAATAATAATAATAATAATAATAATAATAATAATAATAATAATAATAATAATAAAGAACATTTAAAGTGTTCAAATGCCTCCTAAAGTTGGAATGTATAAGGAACTCTTTAATTGCGCGCAGAAAAGAAGAATAAAAAATGTGCGTACGGCAATGGCTTTAGTTCCATCTCTGTCTGTCTACCCGACGAGTGCATTACGAGCATTCCAACTGGAAAATATTACTGTATGTATGGTAACGGTAATCGAATTTCAGAAACGAACTTCTTCACTTTAGATTCAGAGGCGTATTGTAAATATATATTCAGATCTGTACAGACTTCACGATTAGTATATACGAGACACTCATATTGAAAACTCTTTCGGATTGATTCGCCGACGACGCCGCCGTCGCCTGTTCGACGCTAGAGCAGGCCGAGATGCTTTTATCATCATAGTTGGTGTGCTTCGAGTTCGACTCAAGACTCTCGCTTGTTTGTTGTGCGTTCTTTTACTTTGTTTTCTTTTGTTTTTTTATTTACTTTTACCCTCTTCTACTTGAGAAATTTCCACACAATATGAAATACTTTGTTTTGGAAAAACAACAAATAATAAAAAATTGCTCTGTCTAAACAAATGACTTCCACAACACTTCCACTGGCCTTTTCACAGTACTTAAATCAATTTAGTACGAAAATAATTGAAAATGGAATCCTTTTTCCTCTGTTTTGATTACACTTATTTTATTAATTTTCATTAGTTTTGGAGATAATAAAATATAAAGAAATTAAATTTCATAAATCTTGCATTACATGTACACCATGGAAACACTTTAATTTTTTACGAAATGTGACACATTCCATTGCAATTGTGAAGCTGTTTTCTTAGTGAAATATATGTCAAATAATTAAATATATATACGACAGAAAATAAATTTCTCAAACCTAATAGAAAATAAACAAATAAGAAGGTATTTTTCTGTATCATCAAATACTATTTTGTACCGTTTAACAGTTGTATTTGGTGGGAGGTTATAAGATATTTCAATACATAATAGTTAATGGAACTATAATTTTTATATTAAATACATTATTTTAACATCATTGAATGTTAATTTCTTTATATTTTCTTATCAACTTTCTAAGAAGTACAACACAGACAATTTGCCCAACGAATGGCGTTTCTCTCGGCTCGAATTTTCATCGTTAGTTAGCGTTCCAGTACATATTTCAGTACTTTTACCATCTATTCATGGTTTGTTGAAAGAATAAACCAATATTTCAATTTCGTGTTAAGAAATGGGTATTGTGTTCAAATTGTATCATACAATTGGACGATGATTTTAACGGGTCATTTGGAGCCACTCTATGGTTCTACTAAATTAGGTAATTTTCTCCTAAATGATCATGAGTAATTAAGTTAGGATTTAGTATTTTTCTCACGTAGCTATAATAGATGCAAATACAAAATCGTTATTACAATATTACCTGGTAAAGTAATTAAAAATTCAAAGTAATTTTCAGTACCAGTTGGCTACTAACAAATTATCACCTACAAAACTAATTAACTCCTCTACCAGGAAGCAGTCGTTATATGTAGCATAGTATACCATCACACGCTTCATTAATTTATGCACGAAAAAATCTCAAACCATAATTACTCTATGCTAATTGAACCTTCCAAACATTGGATATTTCCTTGAACAAATAGGTTAATGTCCTTACGAAAATTTGTTTGATTTCTCCGTCTCCGTTCAACAACAGGTAACATAGGGAGGATTGTAATTAATTTATGGGTAATGCTTTAAAATATAAATAGACGCTTCTGCGTTTATATGATTTACACCCTCACATTTGTCACTTTAACAGCATGGGGAAAATAAGTAATTTTTTTTATTATCAAAACATAATTAGCTGTACTCGGTATTAGAAAATAGTTATTTGTCAAACCAGAGAGGAAAGCGTTTCTTTTTCCCCCTCGAGTTCGAAGTTTGCCTCATGAGCGCAGCGAGTGAGGCATTTTGAACGAGAGTGGAAGAAGAGCTTTCCTCTCGTGTTAGACACAACATTTTTTTCACGACATGTTTCTAAAAACGATTTGCTTGGACCTAAAATACACTTTGAGAACACAACTGGCAAACTGACTCGTTAAAAGTGAGGTTATCAGACACAAGGCGGTGTAGCAGTGTTGCCAATGAACCAATCTTAAATATCTTTAATAAGTTGTCAAATTGTGATTTAATAAGAAAAAGAAAAATATAAGACATAATTGTAAGATATTTTAAATTATGTACATCACTAAAATAAGGAATTTCAATCAAATTAGGTATTTATTTATAATTTTTTAATATATTTTTTGTAAATAACTTTCATATTGGTAACACATCTATATTTTCCTCTCTAGAGAGGAACAACACATTTTCCTCACTATTTCGGGAGAAGAACGGTGGGGTTTCCTACCATGCCGTGAAAAAAATAAATATACCATGTCGTCAAGGGTATATTCGCTTATCAATACATGGTAACTATTAACTAAGTAAAATTCTTAAATGTCATTGGCTGAATTAGGTATGAGTTGTATAATCAAGTAAATAAATAAAACAAAATATAAAAACCAACCGTGGAAACCTTTGTATGTATAGTAAACATTATTTATTTATTTATTTAACTACCTACCGCAGAATATAAAATATTACTTTTTGAGAATTTCAAGTTTTTGTACGGCTACTACCATGTTGTAGATAATTGGCAATGAAAATTGTGAATAGAGAAAGATGTGTAAAATGGCATGTTTTATGATGTAATTTAAATATTTAAAATTAACACTATAATATAAACAATTGCTGAATATATTTACAAACTTTTTCCAGTGCTTCTTTTTACAATTGATCGCTTGAGGGACTCAAAGATTTAAAAATTTTAATTATAGTAAAATATTTTATTGTTGACGCGTTAATAATACCAGTATTCAGTAATGCTGTGCCTCCTACATGCACGCAGCTATTCAAAGAAAACATAAATCATCAAATGTCTTGGAATTTTTCAGTGAAAGGTCGTCAGTTCCTAACATTGCCTCGAGCGGATATTCAAAAGTTATTCTAGCATTTTTTATCATAAAAGTAATAACTTATTTATCTTTATTTGTATAGAATATAATCGATTACTTGAAGTAGCCATCGCGTGAAGAAAAATAAAATGTGTTTGCTTTTTATTGTTTGTAGTGCGTGATGAAGATTGTACGTTGTACGTGTCTCGTCTTAATGTTAATTAGAAAATGTGTTGGTTTGTTAATTAACATCGCAATATATCTGTTATTATCACCTTACTTCGATTTTTGCTCCTCCAAGTGCTGGATAAAATGTTACTTCTCCAATCCTACGTAGGATTAGGAAATTAGCGGATATATTCGCGAAAAATTAAATTGTTCTGTTTGGATGCATGTAAACTAAAGTGCGAAATAGTTACTTACATACCAGATGCGGGAACCAAGTTCACGCAAGAGGTTTGTACAATATCCCTTGTAAAAAAACTAATAACAGTCCATACAAAGAAATGAAGTTTTTCAAGTAGTTATTTTGCACTATAAATATAAACACACAAATTAATTTGTTTAATATATTAGAAAACAATTAAAATATTTATAATATTTACAGTATTCATTTGTAAGTTATTTGTTATGTTATGTTATTTGTATTATATTTCTAATTCACGAAATATCACTAAAAATTGGCATTTACTTTTATTGTATTTCTATATAATATAAGCCCTAGCAAACTCACTGGTGCAGAGCGCATCATCAGATCTCTTAAATTTTTCGAGATATGGCGGTTTTTGATGTTTTTCGAAGTGCAAATTTGAGGAACTGCAACTCAAAAATTATGCAAGATATCGAAAAATACTCTTCAGTTTTGTGTTATTCGTGTATATTATAGCAAAATAACAAATTTTTGAAAAATTGAAAATTTTTGAATTTTTTTTCAAAATTTCGATCACTAATATTTCAAATAATAAACGAGATACGAACTTGCAGACTAAACCATTGGATTCAGCTCATCGAAATACATAAACCCTGAAAATTTCAGAACATTCGGATTGTGGGTTGAAATTTTAGAGCAAAAAGTCTGAAAATGTCCTTTTTCAGGCCAAACATCAATGGGTACCCTTTGACGTTTTTCGCCAAAAACGTCATTTACGCACTTTTTGCTCTAACTCTATAACGCGTAAAGCAATTTTAATGAAATTTTACATACTTATGTATTTTGACGAGCTGAATCGAATAGTCCAGTCCGCGAGTCTGTATCTATTATATTTTTCTAGTTATCGCCTATCGAAATATGGGGGAAAAAATCGAAAAATTTCAAAATTTTCAAAATTTGCTAATTTGTAATAAAATGCATGAAACGCACAGAACTGAGTCATTTTTTCAATATCTTTAATAGATTTTGAGTTGCAGCCACTCAAAGTAGGATTTCGAAAAACATCGAAAATTGCCATATCTCTATAAATTTAAGAGATATGACGATGCGCTCTACAGCATTGAGTTTATTACGGTTTATATTATATAGAAATACAATAAAAGTATATGCCAATTTTTAGTGATATTTAGTGAAATCTGAAATTGTGCAGTACTTTCTTAACATGTATTTGGCCGAAAAAAATTTTACATTAGGATTACCGACTTAGAATTAATAAAAAAAAAATTATTCTACCTTAAACTTATCACCACTTTTCGAAATAACCTGTATATATTTCATTTAATTGATTGTTTTCAAATGACTAATGAAACGTACTATTAAACATACTGTGAGTTTCAGCTACGAAGCAACCTTTACCTTGCTTTTCTGTCATTAATATATTACTATGGTTACTAGTTTATACATTACCGTACCGTTCCAGATAAAATGCAACATAGATTGTCAATATTAAATTATCTTGTCATCATAATTTATAGATGTTTACTAATGAAGAAATCATTCAAATTGTTACTTGGTACAATTATGGTTATATTTTGAGAAACGTTTATAATAAATATGTTTAAAGATCATTAAATTAGGATGACAACTTCATTTAACATTGACAACTTGTAGTATTTTACCTGGAATAGCACGGTAATGTAATGCTGGTATACAGAATAATTCATTCATGACAGGAAAGTAAATAATGCATCTTAATTGAAACTCACGGTATAATTTACAATAATTTTCTCAAATGAGCTAGATATAAAAAAATTTTAAATAATACATTCATTTAGTAGAAGTAGAAATTACTCAAGACTGCAATTAAGATGTATTTATTAATCAAATATCCGACGTTTCCCTAACTCTTTTGGATTCTTCAGGGCAAACTAAGAAACATAAAAATTAGTATGTGTTTTTACATATATTTATTCCAGCTGATCTGTATTTATTTTTTTGTGTCTTTTAAATTTCTACCAAAATCTAACCTAGTAGTTCTACTTTATTTTATCTCGCTCATAAGTTGCTGCACAAACGTTCATAATTTCTAAAACAATTTACGACAAAGTAAAAACATACGTTAACTATTTTTATCTACAGTTTCTGAAAAAGCAGGATCAAAATATTCCGCTGCTCTAATTTTCCGCGGAATATGTTCCATATCACCGATATCACATGGATAGCACTATCTACAACGTCAGAACATATGACAGTGTGACACACTTATCAAGTTGTCAATCTGTCCAGTTAGAGCGGTAATAACTCCGGTAGATGCGTAGCCAGAACATAAATCACATTTGTCACACATACCGACCGTGGTATTCGTGGGTGTTGCTTTGTCTGTCACTGATTTTATCACTGTTTACGTGTGCGTTGCGCAGATATCATGACCAGCCTAAATTATCATTACTGTGGTTGTTTGTTCACATAATTAATAATATATGAATGATTAGTGACGTTTCGATGCGCGGTAATAGTTAATTGTTAGTTATTAATTACTGGGGATTGTGAGATTCGACATCTGTTAATGCATAATCGAATAATGAGAGAATGGTGTTTATTCAACAAGCATTGATACAATCTAGCATTTCTAACCTTACAAAATTAAAGATCTTCATTTTCAGTTGTGCTTTATTTAAACGTACATTTCAGTAGTACCTACAATGAGACCAGGAGGAAGACGAGGCAAACCTAGATGAACATGGCTAAAGGAAGTAGAAGATTTAAAAGAAGCAGGACTTAAAACCTGACAAAGTAAAACAAAAAATAGGAAGATGTTGAGAAAACTAACTACAATGATTTGAAGGAAAAGAAACGGAGTTTGATCCACGCCAAGAAAAGGATCTGGAGAGCTTCAAGAAGCACCGTAAACACATTATAATTGTAATATTATTAAACCAACCACAAAATATGACCAATAACCTATAAATTTTAAAAGAATAACTTACGTTTTCGTACAAATCAAATAAATGAAAGATGTACCTGGCATACTGTTCACAGTCACAATTAAAACACTTAATTTAATAAAAGCACACTGTAACTAATAACAATTCTTTTAATTCACGTCAAAAATATTGAGCTCTAGTGTAGAAATAAAATGACATTTACGCTGCAAGATTTGCCCTTGCAAGCGTGAGCACGGATGGCATCAGTGGCATCTATTACTTTTTCATCGGTACTATTACAAATTAATAATTTCTCCTTTCAAATGATTGTTTCAATAAACGCTATGATACAAGTAAAAGAAACACATCACAATATTTTAGAAGGCGGGAACTTTCAAAACAAAAATTAATATGTTATCAAATACAATTTGTTATGTATTCTTTATACTTTTAAAATTAAACAGTTCATATTCTATAACCACGAGTCCTTTATCATAACATTAATGAATTGGTTTACACTGTAACTCTGGAGGTACAGAAAAGGATAATAAATAATAAATAATCATCAGTCCTTTTGCCTATTTTAAGTGTGGCTATTACAAAGGTGTACAGATAAATAATCTAGACTTTCTGATGAAATAAAGGTAGAACAAGTACGTTTTAAGTTTTCAGCCACTTTTGTCAAGAGTTCCGCAAGGGAGCATTCTAGGACCATTACTTCTTTTTTTTTAATATATTAATGACCTTCCTCATGCTTTTACTGATGAAGTTTGCATCTGTAATAATAGTCTGCTTACAAGCATACAAGACTTAATTTCCAACTGCAAAAGTATGTAGATGTTATTGAGCTTTATGTAAAATACAAGTAATTTTGATTTTTGTATTGCCACGCCAATTGCTGTAAATCTAATGACAAGTAAATGTTAAAATTATTATTTAATAGTCTGAATAATACAGAAGGGATCGAAAATTCATAACATTTATTGAAGGTACATGATCAGGGAACTGTCGTAGTTGAAACTTCCTAGACTTAGTAGTATATGATTGGATTTAAATCGCAGTAAAAAGTATTGGGGGAAACTAATCTCAGTCTAGTTTTTCAGCAAGCAATTTGTATGAAGCTTAAAGCAATGTATGCAAATTATAATAACGAAATTTAAAAAGTTCTTAAATTTGAATCTAGGTCCAAAGTAGAAGAGAGAAACTGTTAACACTCGCACGACAAGATGGATTACAGCTGTCTGGAGCAGAGCTGAGCCGAAGCAAAAATAAACGTTTTAGAAAATGCGTTCGCGAAATATCCCTATACGAATTGGACTATTAGTTGAGCGAAGCAAGCCACACCCATCGAGAAATTGAAGAAAAAATACTGCTTTACATATTAGGGGGGGAGTTGATACAACGCATGGGCGTACGTGAAAAATGACCATATTTCAACGAAAGAAACTTACTGCATTAAATTTTTTCCTTCTTGCATTTCAAAACTTTCATCTTAAAATAGCTTGTAACTTTATGTTATTACAATTTTTATTATTTTTAAAGAAACAAATAAACGGTTCTAACACTACGTAGGTAAAAGACAAAACAATAATTTTCCGCTGTAAAATTTAATGTAACTACAGCTATTAAATAATTTAACTGCTTTCGTTAGTCATAACATTTGACAGACGTTGGTAAGTATAAATAAACACGTCAAGAGTGGGGTACTGCGATCGCACAGCTAAGAGTTCGTTACCTCCAAATCCTTAATATATTAATTAAATTTTGCCAAACAAATATAAGTCTTCAAGATAAATATTCTTTGTAATATATTCGCGTGTCTCAAGTATGGTTATTGGCCGTCAAGTCCAGACCTCCAAAGATGTTATTGGAGGTAATTTTGTGGTTAAGTTTGTTGTCTAAATTAGGAATGAAACTAGATTAAAGTAACTTCTTTGTACGATACTAGTAGCACATAAATTTGAATTTGAACAGAGACATTTTATAAATATTTATATTTCTTAATTAAAATTTATTAAATATGGAATTAAGAGTATTAGATACACTATAGTTTTAATAATTAATCTACAATATTTAATCCATATTCCATATACAATAATTTAAAAAAAACAATATAAATACTATATCTGAAACATATCAAATTGGACAATAACCCAAACGCAGAAATAAATGTTTAATTCTTGATCAAAACACCTTCCGTTATTTTTACGTGGTAATTATTGAGTGTGCTTTGAAAAAACAAATGAAAAATTGTTTTTATGTCAAGGTAGTATGATTAGCAAAATGGTACACGAGAAGTCTTTATTCTTTGATATGCGTAGGTCTATTGTTTCTGCTTAACAAAATGGACTTTTTGGGCATCAATTAACAAAGAATTTAAGAATTTTTTAAGGAACGGTAAGAAACACTCTTATCCGTCATTCGATGAATAATAAATTTTATGTTCAACTGTATTATGATCACTTCATGATATTGTTTAGAGGCCACAAAGTGGCTCTTTATGTACTAGTCCAATAAAATAAAAACAATAAAATAATGTCTGTAACAAGTACATAATAGGATTTTATTGACTTGTCCTTTTATGTGCCTCGACTATAAAACCCTGAATTATGTACTTATTACCTAATTAAATATTTAATTACTAGCAAAAATTAAATTTAATTGAAAGTAACTTCGGTTTAACCCAGAAATGTTACACTGGGGTCTAAGAAACCCCACGATTTTCATCTAATTTTCCACATGAGCAGCATTCGCATAACTTCGAAATAATCTTAAAGACACATACATAATATCACGCTATATCCCACTTAGTGAGGTAGCACGAAACCAGAAACACAGTCAACCAACAATCAATCTCCTCCAAACAATCCTATCCTGACACACCACTTTCGCCTTGTCCACATTCATAGTGCGATTCATACATAATATTAAAGAAATATTCAATGTGTTAAATCCAAATGTTTTTGTTTTTGTTCTCATAGTCAAAAACAAAAAAGTTAAAGCTGTGTTTTAAATAAAACATATAGATAAAATCCCTAAAAAATTACATCTGGTTATGAAAAAGTATTTTTGCCTTTTTGGAGGGTTTCCCAGACTCCAGTGTGACGTTTGTGTAACTGTGAAAGTAGTTTGACTGACCAGGGTTAATAGAACTTCGGAATTATTAAAAAAAAATCATTAGTTGATTGCTAGGATATTTTAATTATTAAGAAAATATATCTATGTATTTAATCATTGTTTCTATTGCGAATTAATTTCGAAGCAGTGTGCCCCGTTGGTAAGTGTCCTGGCACGCCACTGGCGTTATCCTCTAGTATACATTTAACCGGGCGAGCAACAAGCCTGCCACAAAGGACATTAGCGCGGTAATGTAAATGTAATGAAACAGATTTAAGTTAAACTACTGCTCCGGCTCGGGCATGGGCTCTGTAAAGAGTGCAAGGAGTACGTACACACGTTCGTTCTAACATAACGTTACCGTAACGCTTACGTTCACGTACACGTAGCGTTAGCTTAATGGCCAAACGATTTATATTCAACTGTGAATGCCTTCAGTGAAGCTTCCAGCGCCTACGTTGATTATATTGTACTTGAACTATGATTTGTTAATGTTTTAACTGTAATCGTTCGTTGCTATAAACTTGTTACTGATTTCTGAGCGAAAACCGGGATTGGATGGAGCTAAATTGAAAATTTCGAAATACCTGTAGAAACTATGTGACTTGGACCAATGAGATTATAGTAACCTTAATGATATTGTGGGACATTAACTGTCTATTAAATATTGAAAATTACTTACGGTTGTTAATTTGATGAGAAGCACGGACCAATCACCAATCTGCAACAAAAATATTATTGTATATTTGTTGAAATGTCAGTCGAATAGAAAGTTTTCAGAATAAGATAATTAGTAAAATTAAATAACTGTAGTAATTACGTATAAACTATTGCATTAAATATATTTTGTACATCAAAAAAAGAAAAAAAACTTAAATTTATACACATATAGTACAACTGTACAACATGATGTTGGTAATTAAATGGAAATTTTATGATTTTTTTTACTTCTAAAGTAATCAAGGAAGAAAATATTTCATTTATGACACCTGCACATTTTTTCAACAAGTTAACCATCCAGTTTTTAAACTTTTTTCTTTCCCCAATAGATTGGCATAGATGTGGAGGAGCCGTGGTTTCAACAAGACAATGCTACATGTCACACAGCTGTCAATTTTTCTTTATTACAAAATTTATATCTTTATTCATGGTAAGGCATCGGACTGTGGATCGTAAGATCCTCAGTTCGAATCCCACAGCCGACAGTTACCATTTAAAATTTACTCTTGTTGTTCCTCTTCCACTAACATCTTTGGTGGCTATGACTTGACGGCTGGTAACCGCACTTCATACAGAAAAATATATCACTTACTGAGATCTGCATAAGCAGAGTGCCACACCCATTATAGGTAAAAAGGCGTGATATTTATTTCATTGTTTTCATTTTTGTTTCTATTCACACAGTAATTTTGACTCAATTTTTATTCTAAGTGTAGGTATTTTATCATTTCTTAAACTTTGCAAAATATTAAATGCATTATTCTCCTTTCTAGCAGTTACTAGATTGGTGTATAATGTATAATTTAAAAAAATCTACGGCGGGAGGTAATGCGCTAGGTACATCAAATACTTATTAATGATTCCTTTTTGTCTGTACGACTATTGGAAAAGATGTTTTAAAGTTTTGGAATAGTTAAACTAACTATGAAAATATGATGGAATTATAGCAACAATGCATTGACCTTTACTCTCCAGTTTCTGCGTACACTGCTACACTTTATTTCACATAGTTGGTTTATTTATTAGTGGGAATATACTTGTAACAAAGTTGCATTGACGCTTTTAAAAATAACATCCAGCAGCGAAAACAAGCGATAAGAGATCAGTTCCGGTTAATCAAAGCATCTCCATTATCAGGAATGCAGCAGAGGCAAAGTTTCTCTCCGGGATGTTTGGTGTTTATACGCGCGAATTCTCGGTAAAGGTTGCGTCGTCGTCCACGCTCATTAATCATATCAGTTCCCCGAAGCTGCGACCGCGAACAATTAAGCCAACATGATAACCGAACACTGGGCGTTATTCAAATTCCGAACGCAGGACGCGGTTACTGATTCTGGTTACTCTTTTACCGCAAGAGAATGGAGTGTTTGTTAATGGTTTCTGTAATGGATTTATCTGTTTGTTATCAGGGGGAACAGTTTGTTTTTAATTAAGTTGTTTTTGTGCTAAATAAACTTTATTAGGTGGTAGTCACACTTTTTAGAATATTAAGCAAACCACCTGATGGTAGTAGTCTATGAAAAAAAATGTTTAAATTTATTTCAATAAATTACATTCGAATTTTATATTACTTTATAATAAAAATTCTTCTGTTCAATATTAATATTGTAATTATTGATGTTTTATTGTAATTATAAGGTTTTATCAATATGTTTGACAGCACTGTTCAATTTACTTTCAGAGATTTAGGACAGTGTTGATAGACAATTTTATATAAACCACCCATGGCATAAATCTGTCACTTTTCACCCATAGGTTGTCTCTAGTAAGAAATGCCGTATTTCGCAACCTCTAAAAGGTTTGGAATTGACATATTACTATAGTGACGAATATGGAATAATTTGCCGAGGTCCGTAGGGCCGAGGAAAATAAACCGTGTGAGTGATAAAAAGGAACTTCAGTGCCGAGGTACATATTAAATTTTATTTGAAATCGAAAATTAGAAAAAAAAACTGTAAAAAATATTATTTACGTTTTTATACATCTGTTGTTGTCAGTTGGAACTGACACTCAGAGTTGCCAACCTCGAACATTGAAGTTTTCGTAAATAACACCAAATTATGTGTTTTGTCCTCAATTTCTTCATCGGAATTAATTAGTTAATTCTTTTTGCACATATTGTTAATTAACTGCAATACGATACATATCTGTCAAAATTATGCTACTTTTACAATAATTATTTTACGGTTGTCAACACTGCATTGCTCAAAATCGTCGTATAATGGATTACTTTTGTGACGATTTCTGAGCTTTTGATGACGATTTTCGAGCACTTTAGTGCCGATTTCAAATAAAATATATGATAGCGCGTATTTCACTCGTATTTTTATTTATAATTAAACTTTTATAGAACAATAAATAAAAAATTTGGGCTTGTACATATGTATTCTGATAACTAGATTTTTATTATCAGCAGAATTAAAAGAGATAAATCACGATCAATCCAGTGATATGTATAGCAAGTTGTGTACTTGCATATGTTATTATTTTAACCTCTGATAATATTTTGGATGCAAAAAAAAAATAGCTGCTAGCTCGCAGTGTAATAAAATTCACCACTGTTAAACAATTAAACCGTCGCCCTCATCTTTCACTAGCGCTTTCCATCAGCATCTCTGGGTGGATGACCGCACCTCGCCGGGTGTCAGCCACGTGACTTCCGTTCCCCGTGCGTGCCTATCCGACACTCAGTACACTACACCACTACACCAGCATCGATAGCGCACTATCCTTCCACTCCGCGCTGGCCGGTCATTAGCGTCTGCGAGTAATCATCGATGCGAAATTGCGCGCGAGGTGTGAGCCGGCCATCATTAGACGCAGGCCCTCGCCGCTCGCCGGCGATCGTGCCCACGAACGCGCAGATTGTGGGAAGAAGCGGTAGAGAATTCAAAGGAGTAAAGATGGTCATTTAGGACGTTTTTTGTAGTTTGGAGCAATTTAGGAATTTTTCTTTTCGGGGAAAAATACAAGTCGTGATTTTGGGATTTATGGAAGATAATCAAAGTTGCTGGAAAAAATGGTACGTTGCGAAAAAATGCAACCTGGGGCACAGAACTGTCAATTGTGTTGCGAATCCTTTGACATACGCAAACATGAAAATAATATAGGAATAGATAGAAATCATCATGATAGTATAAGAAAAAGTAGGATGTGATTATTATTTTTTGACATTTCTTAAAGCCAGTAAAATATGTTATTGTTTAATAAATGAATAATATGACTTTTAGATATATTTGTAGAAAAATAATATCCAAAAGAATGATTCAAATAAAGTAGATTGTCGGGATGTGAACTAGGTAGCAGAAAGTACTTGAAGCACCTACCGCTAACGTTTCGAAATAGTATATTCTACAACAAGTAATGGAATGGCTCCTATTCCACGCGAACAAAAAGTTTATAGTCCGAGCAGAAAGCGATATACTTTTCATAACAAGATTTTGAAAATTATGCAAAAAATACAAATATAAAACTGTCGATAACTCAAAAAATTAAATTAAAACAAACAGACGTAACCATAGTAACTGAATCAAGATACTTTATATATCACCCTAATATGCAGCTCTGATGCATCGAATTTATTCCATACGCGGCGTATGCGAATGATAGTTGTTCCAATACAGTATTTAGTTGTAGAATGTGTAGTGTCCAAAACAGTGTTATAGAAAAATTATTTTCTGCTTCAAAGCTAGTATTAAAAGATATAAATTACTGTTATTTTTTCATACACAAAAATCAAAATACAATACGAATTAATTACAGTTTAGGTCTTCAAAATATGTGGAGAGTATGGACGTCAAAAATCAAGGAGAAGAAAAATCGTGAATACCAAGAGATACATGGGACAGTACAATAAAGAAAATATTAAGTAATAAAGGAAAAACGGTGCAAAAAGAAAGAAAACTAGCGGAAAACAGAGAAAAATGGAAAAAAAGTCTACAAGAATAGAAGAACAATATCACCTTAGAGCGTTTTCAACCAGAAAATTCACTTTCACTATAAATAAATAGATGAATCAATGATGTATGAAATATCTAGCATTTAAATGCGAAATCAAAACTATCTTATCACACCAATTCCACCCTACCACAAGCGTCGACAGGGGGGCAAAGGGGGCAGTCACATCGCTAGAAGCGTTATCTGGTTGCCTGGCGGCGAACACCGCTTGTCGCAGCATTTTCCGTGATTTATTGGGAAAAATGGAACCGGAAAATATACGAGCGCATCTAATATATTACTAGTTATGAGGGAGATCTTTAACGTTTATATAACCTACGTCCCAGAAATGATTGTGTAACTGGAAGAAAATGCTGAATAAACGCTCTTGTCAAACTGAAAACGAATTTGTCGACATAAATACTCTACTTTAAAATTATTTTCGTGGGTAATATCACGAGAGGGTCAGGTTTAGCGCACAACTTTTATTTATGAGAACGTGGTTGTTGCTAGCAATAGATGAAAAAATTATGACACCACAGGTGGAGCGATTTTGTTTGAGTGAAAGAAATATAGGATTGGCATGATGAAAAATAAATCTTCGTGTGATATCTAATGAAATTACGAAAAACTTGACTTTATGGCCAAACCTGAAATTGACCCCAAAGTATTAACTTTATTAGTTTTGGTTTTGGTTTTACGCTGATCCTACTAGCAGAATCCCAAATTTTCCGCAGCTATCAGGTTTCACCATAAAGTCAAGTTTTATCTAAAATAATTTGCAGAAAACAACAATGTGTCGTTGAAAATAAATAAATAAATATATCATCACGCCTTTTACACATTACGGGTGTGGCACTCTGCTTACGCAGATCTCGGTAAGTGATATATTTTATCGTATGAAGTGCGGTTACCAGCCGTCAAATCATAGCCCTCAAGAATGTTAGTGGAGGGGGAACCACAGGGGTAAATTTAAATTTGTAACTGTCGGCGGTGGAATTCGAACTGAGGATCTCACGATCCACAGTCCGACACGTTACCACGGAGCTATTTATTTATAAGTAAAAGTTTTATCCACTTCCAATAGTTCTATACCTTTTACACTCAATGTCAACTGATAAAAATTAAGTATCTATACATGATTATTTTTTGACGTTTCTTAAAACCAATGAAATGTTTCATTGCATGTCATGTGTCTGCGTTTTAACCAATCCTGTCATTATTATACTGAATATAAAGCTCTACTGATTATACCCGGGAATTATCTCTGTAACTTTTTTGTTTTTGTTGACAAATGTCAGATGTCAGATAGTTATCATCAACACAAGTAAAAAATGAGCAAAAAAGTTAGATTTATTGGCATGCATGATGATGAAATCAAAAAATAATCTAATTAAATATAACTCGAAAGTTCCATAAATTAGAAAATAATTCTCCAGTATCTTTCTCAAACTTGTAGCCATTTGGCAATAGCCACTGGCAATAAGTTTTCGAAAGATCTGTCAAATTATTTTCAATTTATTCTTACTCTTTTGTTAAATTATTACTGAAAATTTCACCAATAAATATACCCTAAAAACAATACTACATGGACATTGGTGTACGGTAAATGTGAATTTGAGAAGAATGTTGTTAGAAATTGGGAGTGAGTCAGTTGAAATGGTTTAACCATCTTGAGCGATTATCGATCGAAAGGTTGTTTAGATATAATTGATAGTTTGTTGCATTAACGAATGATTCCGAGTGTGGTATGCCAGAATATGTATGTTTGTACAAGATTGATTGTTGGTTGACGGTTTCAGGGTTCTAGCTACCCCACAGACTGGGATATAGTGCGACGTTATGTACATGTTTGTATATTTTAGTAGACAACCTGAAGAAGCCTGTACATAGAAATAAAGAAAAAAACACCCAGAAACTAATACCATAACTAAATGATAGTAATTTAACAAGATCAATTTAATATGCGGAAATATAAATAATATCGTATGTTATACAAACACCTTATGTACCTACCGAGATGTTAATGATTATGGAGCTGTGAAACCTCTAAAATAAAAAATATCGTAATAGTTAGGAATTAACTGTATCAATGTGCAATTTTTTGCTGGTGTAAATGAGTCCGCAGTATTTGAATTTCTACAAAACGAACGAAAAATAATTCGCAAACCAAAGTAATCATTTTGATCCGGCAAAAAACTGATCAATTTCACATGACCAATCTAATCTTATTATCACTCCATGCGGTCCATTTAGCAAATTTGTTTCATGGATATCGTCCAGCAGTCCTCAACAGTTTCCTCAGCGGGCGTACATTAAATGCAATGACTCCATTATCGAGTATACAGATGACAGATACGGCGCCACCTGCCGTTAAACTCCGTTATTACTGCCCATTGGGACGCGTGTCCACTTTAATTAGCATATCAGGGCCGTATCGCCGGAATTATCCTATTTTTTTCATGTTATAATGGAGATTCCGGCGATGGGTTAAGCGAGAAGACTTTCGTTAAGTAAATGGAGTGTTTTTGTAAGAACGGTTCATGTCGATGCACCTGTCGCACAGAAGCTTGTTGGTTTTTGTCTTGGGTTAATTTATTAGGATACTTTTATTTTAGTTTTTGATATAAATATTCACAATCAATTAATGGTACTGACAGGGGAAGATTTGTTTGTAAGTAAATCTATGTTTTCTACGACCACTACTGTAAAAGAGTATTTATGTACAATCCACATAAAATGTAAGCTTCTGCTTACGCACGGTCGTGCGTAAAATCATCGATCACACGGTTAAGGAATTTATAATTTATCGATATTATATTGACAACGTACACGAGAGAAAATAATTTGTATTAAATTAAAGACACTGCAACCATAAAGAAATATGCATGAAATATTATATAATAGTATATTGTGCAACGAGCGCGAAATAGGTAATTCTGCACGAGTTGCACGCTATACTTTTTCTACGATCACACTTTTGTCTTGTCAAGATTTAATAATAATAATTTTTACTCTTTAAAAACAATAAATCGCATCTCAAACTCAAACTATTTGACGTTTATAATTACAGCATGAAGGCGGCGCAAGCGCAGATATGCGCAGTGTTACCAACTATAAATCTATAGATTGTAATGTAAAAACTAATTACAAATTTTATTAAAAAAAATTATATTGCATTAAATTTGTAATCTCAATATTGAAAACGAAGATTTATATTTATATAAACTCTGAAATAATTATTAATTATTTTATTATATATAAGTGTAATAATTATACTTGATATATTAATATCATATAGTATTATATAGTTAGCAAGTTGGTCACACTTTCGTGTGAAATAATTGCCTACGCTATTCAAACGACCGTGCGAAATATACAATTTTCAAGCTTTGTTTAGTGTGGTGAAAGTATAACTTTCAGTAGTGATCGTAGAAAATGTAAGTTTTCGTTTGCTTGAAAATTAATTTTTGTAGTTTTCCTTTTAATTTAACTAGTTTCACTTCTATCATTTAGTGATAAGAAGATCAGTATGTTTAATAAATTTATTGGTGTTTTCCTGAGCATAAAGTAATATTTGCTGAATTTACAACGAAGGGAACGTAGGTATATTTCAATTTTGAAATATAATTTGTTTGCCGTATTTTTAAGTTGTATCTACCATCTTGTTGTCAGTTTAGAACATTTTCAATGTCATCGTGAAATATTTTTCTCATTTTCTAACAAACCAGCCCAAGCTCATTATTTCCTCAATTTCCATAACTTCGTTCTCACTTTACATCTTAAAATCACTGTTCGCTGACAATACATAAAACTAACAAGCAACCTACGAGACATCGTCACAACAATACCTTCTTCTTGCATCAAACACACGTGCAGTAACGCACACCAAAGCACGCATATATCTCCGCTCTGCACGTGGATCGACACACGAGAGTATAGCTGACAAACCACAACAAAACAGACACATCGATCAACAGGGTATCAATCTTAGATCATATAACTATAATTATATGATCTAAGGTATCAATAACTAATCACGGTGAAGTGCCAATGAATATTAGCTAATTTTGTTTGCTGTTAGAGATTAATGGGGAAAATAAATATTTAAAATAAAATGAGAAACTTTAAGAAATTGCATATGTTTGTAAAATTATAAATAAGCAACGAGCTCTGTTTTTAGGTGTTTTAAGAGAAGAGTTTTAGCCTTGGTTTTAGCGCTGTACATTGTCCTAAAATTATTATATAAAAAAATGCTTCGAATAGAAGTTACAGAGAAATATTATCTACCACTTTTTTTGAAGTATTTTTTATAAAATAATTGTAGAACATTGTACAGCGCTAAAAACGAAGATAAAAAGCTTCCCAGTCAATGTAACATATTAATGTACATAATTTGTATCATGTAACTAATGAATTTTATTTATTCATTTTTTTCCTGATTAAGAATTATGTTCAATATTTAGAAATGTTGACTGGCACCAATGCTCTGTTTTTGGGTGTTTTAAGAGAAGTGTTTTAGCCTCAGTTTCAGCCTGTTATTTTTTTAAGTATATATATATTTCTCTGTAACTTCTATTCGAAATATTTTCTAATAAAATAATTATATAACTTTGTACGACGGTAAAATCAAGGCTAAAAAACTTCTCTTAAAACACCCAAAAGCAGAACTCGTGGTACCAGCCTTTGTGCTTAAATATAATACATTGTATATCCAGTGCTGAAAGTTGGATATTTCACACGAGTGTAAAGTTTGAGCCACGAACCGAAGGCGAGTACTTTAATTACACCAGTGTGAAATACCCTTTCAGCACGTGTTGTACACGATACTTTTCCGACGACCACAATTAAGTAAAAAAATATTTAATTTACATACAAATATTAAAACATATTATGTTAACATCTTTGCTATCAGAATATACCAAAAAATATATGTTAAAATCTGATAAACCAGGATCCAACCCTCTTAATCCGTGTAAATTCAGTAAATTATCTGCAACTGTCAATCTTATAAAAACAAATTTTTAGGTTAGTTCGCTCAGTTATCGGCGTATGATAAAATCATATCACACAGTTGCGGACGCATCTGATTATCTAACGAGCTTTCATATCACACAGCATTGCTAGTAATATGCAATGACCAACTTTAAGTAATAGTTAAGCGTGTGAATTTATGTATTTTTCGTAGTGGTCGTCGGAAAAATATATTTGCAGAACTATCATGTAAGTTTTTTTTAATAATTTTATTGTTATATTATGAGTTTTCTTTCCAAGAAAGCAAACATAAATATATATTATGTTCAAACAAATAACAACAGGGGAAGAAATAAACAATAAAATAAACAAATAAATAAGCAAGATTCCAATTATAAAAAAAGGCTTTCTGATTATATCTTTAATTTATTATCTATATCTCATATGATGGATGTGTATACATAAGCAAACAACAATAGTGTATAATTTTATGTATTAGTAATAAAATAAGGTTATTCATTTCAAGATTCAATCAAACATTATCTTTTAATCCTTGGACAGTTAAAGCATACACCATTTATCTTATTTTATTTGCAATAAATCAACCTATCGCATAACTTAACAATAATTACGTTATAATAAATGATTTAATGAATAACCTGGTAACGGTAATTATTAATTACCCGTGGCTATTATTAATTGCACTTCTTGTTTCGAGGAATTAGTTTTCATATTCATGATTGGAAAATTAACCCTTTCTATTATTTAAATTTTCTCTGCCCGACAATTTATAATTATCACAATCTATTAATATATTTTTCAAGCGATGGTTCAATGTACAATACCACATACCGTAATCTTTTTATTAAGCGATGCGGATGGCACTATATATCCGTTAAGCAGCCAAGTTCATGACATAAGTTTTGTTCAAACAGTAGCCTCACTTTCCACACTTACTTTACTCGTACAAACACAATTAACCAATCCGTCACGGAGACGTGTTAACAATCACAGAACAGTTCTTCTCAAGTTGAGATGGTTCCGCGCCTAGTATAGACAGTCAGTGAATATTTTATGGAAAGATGTCAGTTAGGTGCGTGCAACGTTCTTTCAAATAAGCTTTTGTGCACTACCACTTCGCATTGTCCGCTTTTCAACTTTCAATGTAACTCTGTCAGAACGATGTTCTAAAGTGCTTCAGTGAACTCAATATGTTGATAGGCGTAGAGGTTTTGTTTAAGATTTGCAATACTGTTTTGTATTGAATTAGACCGTACAAGTGGAACGGTGGAGTACTTTGTAAATATTATTGTTTATTCATTGTTCCTAACAATCTACAATTTTTTATATTCAACCACTCATATGTGAGGGAGATCAAACAATAAAAGTAAAAGAAAGGTACGAATTACACAAGTAATTTTTAATTGAAGTAATATAATGAAATTCCAATACTTTGTAACCAAGCAGTCCTACTTAAGTCCTCTGGAATTTATAAAAATTACATGTTATCAGGGAAAATGTTGCATTGAACCATAGAACTAATAAAATGTATGGAAGGAGTATGGACAAAGATAGTCTGTAACCAACACAGCAAGATAAAATAAAGAAATAATAATCCACCCGTCACGTGACTTTTATTTCAAGAACACAAGAACTTGGTTTGACGTTTGACGTGTGAGTAGAATAGGTACTGTCTTGATGGACTTTTGTGCGAGCCTTTGTCTCTAATTTATAATTTATGTCATATTTAAAATTTAAATATATCACTTTTAGGTTAGAACGCTGTATAATATATACATATTTGTTACAGTTTTCCGAAAAATGTGGATTTAAGCAAGACATGGATATTAACTATAAATATTTTCAGTAATAATATAACAAGAGGGTGAGAATAAATTGAAAATAATTTGACAGATCTTTCGAAAACTTGTTGCCAGGCAATAGCCACGAAAGCCCGTAGGGCTTGACTGGCTATTGCCAAATGGCGACAAGTTTGAGAAAGATACTGGAGAATTATTTTCTAATTTATCGAACTCTCGAGTTATATTTAATTAGATTATTTTTTGATTTCATCATCAGGCACGTCACTAAATCCATCTTTTTTGCTCATTTTTACTTGTATTGATGATACCTATCTGACATCTGACATCTGTCAACAAAAACAAAAAAGCTACAGAGAAAATTGCCGGGTATAATCACAAGAGCATTATTCTCAGTATAATAATGACAGGATTGGTTAAAACGCAGACACGTGACATACAATAAAGCATTTGATTGGTTTAAATAAACGTCAAAAAATAATCAACCTAATGAAACTAGATGAATTTGTCGGAAACATTTTCTTGATTTTTACATACAGCAGTTTAATGCCAATATAAGAGAGAGATAGTCATATCTAAAATTACTCAGTGGGCGAAGAACATCACATTTATACCACGTGACGGGTGGCATGAAAATGTGCTGTTCTTCTCCCACTGCGTAATTTTAGATGTAACTATCTCTCTCTTATGTTGGTTACAAATTACTATTAAAAGAATAGCCAACGCTACATCCATATACATTATTAAATCTATGCATTGAAAAATAGGGAACCTTCTTTTCTTTATATTTACTTTTATGTTTTACAATAATGTCAAGCAAAATAACAAATTTTTGTATAAAGTAGTTTAGCTGCGAAGTATTTGAAATAAAGCATAAAAATTGTGAAAAATATCTGGGTCCCTATATATAGGGCATTTACTTAAAATATACAAATTTTTTTGAATACCAAATTGCATCATAAACATTATTTTTTATGAAACAGTTTATAATTACGAAAATTTAAAACTATGTAAATTCCATTCTTTACAGTAATGGTATTTAATTTTAATAAATTGTTGCTACACATCTTCATAAAACGTGTCAGTTTTCCGAAATTATGTCGTCCTTTTTAACTAATCAACAGACTACATAAATAATTTGATAAAAATTGTATGCATGTATACAAAGGTAATTTATGATAATTACAAAAATATTTACCTACAGATGACGTCTGGTATAGCTTGATAGTTAATGCATTATTTAAATAAACTTTATCCTAAAGGCATTTAAAAATTATCTTTTAATACATAATTTCAACTGTATCCGGTATCACAAGCAATTATGAGAAAAACCTGCATAAGATAATTAAGTATTAAATAATACCTCCTACATATCAGCTCCATATCTACAGCTGCTCTTAGGTTATTTGAAACGTACTCATATGTTATTATTCTTATTATTCCGTTGATGTCACATTGCCGTTATGCAAATTATTGTCACTTGTTTACCTGTTTATAAATTGCATGATGATAATGTACCGTGTGAATTATTCTCACGTAAAACGTTTATTACATTTTCCACACATGCTCTTTTGATAAGATAATACGCCAGAAGAAGGGAAGATTAGTTAGATTATTACGGTATGATGCATATGATTTTGTGATAAGCGGTTGAGCTGACATTTTGCTATCAGAGTTGAAATAGCCAATTAGATAGTTCCGCAATAACAATTAGTTAACCAAATATGGCAAACATTGCTTTTATCGGTTTTCATACATAGTCGAATATTTTTCAAATTGAGATACAGTTTTATCTGAAACCCCAAAAGAAATGAAATGTTTCGTATAATATTTTATGTTCGACTGTATTACAGATTATTTTCCTTACATAGAATGAGAATTATATGTGGCACATAACGTTGAAATGAAAAAAAAAAATGATAATTTCGAAGTGTGCTTTTTTCTATTGTTTGGTTTCCAAGTTGTTTATTGTTTTTACTTTGCCGGACTAGTACATATAGAGCTACTTTTTGGCTGATACAATTGAACGTAATAGTTATTTATGATACAAGTGATACAAGTTTCATAAAATGAAGTTACGAAACGTACATCGTAAAACGTTTTATCTACTTTCATAAAATATAAAAGAATATAATTTGAAAATGTAGTTTGACATTTCATTAAATGTCAAAGACAAAAAAATATCTGAGGCAACTAAATTAATAATTTTATCCAACACTTTTCAATAAATGCTTTGTTACTAAGGCGATTTTAAATAAGTAAAGTAACAAATTACCCACTAGTGGGGCTAATTTTGCGAAAAGTCACTAGTGAGTAACTTTTTACTTATAACAATAATAATAACACATAACACCTTGGTAAACACTTCGATTGACATTTTAATTTAAAAAATTTAAAGCGTATGCCATTGCCAAATAATATTTCTTTTATAAATTTTGCATTTATTTAGAGACAAAACATTATACTTCACACGTGGGAAAAGTGGAATTACCCACTCGATAAAATTATCACATTCAGCCTTAGGCTTCGTGTGCTAAAATTTCATTCGTGGGTAATTCCTTACTTTGCCCACTTATAAAGTAAATAACTATTAATAAAACGTTTTATTTTTTAAATTTCTAAAGTACAGAAATCCGAAGAAAATTATGTTACATCAAATTCTGAATTAACAAATAAAATGTTGTAAAAAATGTAGCATTAATGTATATAATAAATATTAACAATTGTGAATTTAACATCATTAGAATAAATTTTGTTAAAATCTACATAAGCTGTCCCAAAACAATTGAAAATACTTTATAGCACAAGTGTTATAAAGTAGTACTTTATGTAACTGTTATTAGCGCGATACATGAAGTATCTTGGATCGGTTGCTATGCTTTTTTTTATTTATTTGAGTTTGACATTTCGAACAGTTTTGTATTTTACATTTTTTGTATAATTTCCAAAATCTTGTAATAGAAAGAAAAGTTTACTACAGGTAACGGAATGGCATATCTCACTCTCGCAAACCGTAGCCCTCGCCTTCGGTTCGGACTACAAACTTTTTGCTCGTGTGGAATATGTGCCATTCCATTACTTGTAGAATACACTATTACGCATGAAGTATGGTTACCAATCGTCAAATCATGGCACCCAAAGATGTAACTGATGGAGAAACCACAAGGGTACCTTTAAAATAGCATCTCATAATCCACAGTCCGGTGCGTTACGATGGAGCATTATAAATAATCCCAAAAGAAACAAATAAATTACGGAATGTCCCTGGCGGTCAGTCCACCGGACGCACTCACCCCCTCCCGCTCGCCGTGTGCGTTAGGTGGGGTGGGGAGTGCGTAACCATGACAACACCACGCACGCACGCACAGCGCCACCCCTCGCCCCTATTGGGCAACAATGCGGTGCGACAACCCTCCGGCATTGTTAGCGGACAATGCACCGATGCTCCTGACGGCCATCTTGATGCATATGTGCATGCAATGAGACTGTGAGTGTGTGCGTGTGTGTATGGAAGGGTTAAGTGGTTCACTAGGGCGACAGGAAGGTAGTTGTGTTTGATGTGTGATGTGGTAATAGTGAAAGTGCCGGGAAATGGTAATTTGCAATTTTTGTTTTTTTTTTGTGTAGAAGACGGATTTGTTTTCTACATCGTATAAGACTTGTTGTATTTACTAGTAGTGTTAGAAACAGATTGGTAATTTAAAATGGTTTAGATCAGTATCAATATGTAAATATTCATAATAGATATCTAACATTATATCAATTGGAAATTAATAAAAGTTCTTGCTATATAAAGTTATTGTAAACCCCATTTATTGTATAGTGTTTAAATTTTAATTTGTTTAATTTGACAAGGCTTTATTACTTGGGCTACATGTAATGTTATTTTGCTAAAAGAACTATTTTATTTTATTATAATAAGAAAAATACTCATCAAAATACCGAATTTATAATTATATTTTCATACAGTTAAAACGCAAGAATATTGTATTTTTAGTTTTCCATTTATTTCCATATTTTCAAAGAACCTCTGCAGAAAAAAGAGAGGTTAATGAATAACATGATTTTAATACTAATATAATTTAATTAGAGTATGCAAGTTGACGTTTAAATTACTTTATCTACGCTCGTGAATTAAATGTCACTAATCCTATTCATTTTGCGTGAGTTAAAAGCTTCGTTACCCCACTCGTTTTCATTAACGTTCTATTTATTATAAATAATGATAATATAAACTTTACAATTCTATAAATTAATTAATAATTTTTAAAACTTGTTCTTCTATATCCGACAAATCCCACTAATTTTCACGAAATACTTCAAACATTTATGTAAAACAACTACATAATTGTTTATTGCGAAATTACGGTAGTCATGGAATAAAAAAAATGACAGCAACTACTTGGATTAATTTTCTACTTGTCAAATTATTTTAATTTTTTAACTTTAGGCGGGCTAGATAAAATATTGTGCATTAAACATGTGATAATCCATTATTATTACACTTATGTGATGCATATCTTAATAATGCTCTTATTCTACTTATATCGTAAATATCTATTATTATCGTGCTTTCTTTTTATAGGAACTAAAGGTTCGTTTCTAGATACCCAGACAAATGCTTAAAATAGATGGATCACTGCAGTAAAATTATAATTTTCGAATATCAACAAAAACACAGGTACTTCAATGACCCATCTATTTTGAGCCAAGAACGAAGAATGAAGAGAAACCACGCAGCACAAAATAATTAAAACGACAACTTTCATTCTCTAGCTGAACTATACCTATACTATTGATAAAATGCGCAGCTCACAAGTTAAGAGCCCATGTGTTCAAATCACGCTCGATCCAAATCCAAATGGTTTTGATTCTACAATAAACAACTTTTCCACTTTATGAACTGTATTTTGGAACTATTTCCGGATGTGCAGAATATGAAACAAGTATTTTAGAAATGTTCAGGGTTTACTATTTAGTAATTCGAATAGAGTTCAGTATAATAGTAATTTTTATAGGAACTAGAATTTATGAATAGGAGCGAAGGTGGAATGTATCCATCAGAGCTGAAAAATGACGGAGAAGCGTAGTTGCTTATAATTTAATCCCGCATTCATATTCAACGTATGATACTTCCTGAACATTATCATCACAATGAAGAAAGCACACACGCAGCACCACATGCGTAAGTCTCAAGTTAGCAAGAATAAAAAATCGTTAGCTGTGAAAATAGTGATTACAGTGCAAGGCGATGGCCACCAGTAATCACTCATTCCTTTTTGTTCAAATTTACATAGAAATCGACTCACAAAATTTATATTCAGCGCCTGCCTTGATCTCTATAACCGTGAAAATAATTACGATAAAATCGTATCGGTCATCTAGAGTGTATTACGGTGTACGCATTGGCGTGCGTTTGTGGTGGGGCCATCGCCCATCGCCGAATTAACATACATAAATATAGATGGCGCGCGCTGAGTATCGGTTGGTTGTTGGCTTGACTTCACCTACATTTGAAAGTATAATAAAAACAATTACTGCCGAAACAACTCAAGTACCGCAGAATTAAACTTGGACAGCTCTAGAATCTGATACTACCCAGATTCCTTTACGAAACACGTACACTGAGAAAAAATAATACCGTTCAGTCATTTTAGGTAGGTAAATCATCCTTTGCTTTATTATGACATTAAATGATATCTAGGTTATGTTATTGAAGAAAAACTAATTTTAATACTTAATATTTTAATACATTTTAAAACATTTTGAAAACATTTAGAATGTGCAAAATTTATTTGAAATTATGCAGATATAAATTTCTTCATTATTAGTAATGCTGAACCTAAAACTGGCTTTTCTGTATTTGCTACTATTTATGACAGATATAAAGAAATTTTTTTAAATAACATGTATCTAATAATTGAGTGTCGTGGTGTTATTTAAGTTATTTTTAAAAAAGAAGAAAAATCATTGCATTGAGCGAAATTAGACAAATAAGAATCGTGAACTATTCGTTGTTAGACAATAATACCTAATAAATCCAAATTTCGATATGGAAATACTAACAAAATTTTCAAGGCAATTATTTACTGTTATGTTTAACTTAGCAACTTTTAAAAACTGCATAGCGCTTTAGAACTGGCATGGTAAGTTAATAAAACAGACTAATCGTCTAAAAAAAATTATGACAATACTATTTTTTTGATATTGCTATGAATTTTATTTATTATGAATTACTAACTTTCAGCTAACCAAATTGCAACCATTTTTGTATTTAAAATTTTGCTGTAAAGTGAATAGGTAAAACGTTTCAGCAATATTAGAAATAGCATTGAAATCCATAAACAGCACATTTCAATATCATTCTGTATAGTTACAACCCGTGTATCTTTCTATTATATAGCTGTGAAATTATTCTGTAATTGAGATATTATCCTCTAGAATAATAATAATAAATATCCGAAACATAAAATTTGTTACATCAGAATTTCATAATCATAAATAAACAAAAATAGGTAAATATACAATGATTATTTATTATTTTTGTGAGGTATTACGTAACTATAAATATTTATGTAGGTAAAAAAAATGACCACCTGCTAGAATTGCAGTGCGTAATTACTCTATCTAATCTAATTCCGTGGATAATGTTCTCTTGATTGATTGCTAATTAGTTAAGTCAGGATTAATTGCTAACCATCAGATACACTTTAATTAAGTTCAATTAATACTATTAGCCTAATGAAACAGTGACAATCAAGAAGCAGAATACTAAGTACTAAACATATATTATTTGTACCAAAAACATTGCGTTCCAGTTGGAATAAAAACAAATTTAAGTAAACAGCAAATAGGATGTACATGTTAACAAAACAAATGACCATCAAATAATATTGCATATACTTCCTTTATTGTCATGAGGAATGTACAGTCATTGCAAAAATGTTAAATGCGATTTATCTTCTTCCTGTTTCTAGTGCACATATTCAAAGTCAATTAAAGTTGAATGAAATAATACATACTAGCGATTAATTTAACCTAAACATCTGCTAAATGTTGAAGACTACTGGAGTATTTCTCTGGTGTCCGGCTTTTCCGGAGACGCCAACGAACTTTGTGCATATCGTATTCCAGACACGCATAAAGTTACACTCTGCGTAACTTAACATACAGTTAGGCTCTCAAAATATTTATAGACATGGACAAACTAAATGCATGCAACTTAGAACAGTAGTCAAATATCGTTCGCCCTTCAAGTTCATAGCCGCCTCGTCTCCGAAATTTAAATTGCAAAGGCACCGGAAACGTCGTTTTACTACCGAAATTCAAATGAAACTGCATTGTCCGCGCTCATTTGGTTACCGCTGACGACGCTTCCGACCGGAAACGGGCGGGGAGGGGGTAAATTCCGGTAAAGGGTAAACAGATGCCCTACGGGTGCTTACATCAAACAATATCGAATGAAAATACATTTTTTGTCGAGGCGAATGTTTTTTTGAATGCGTAAGTTTTTTATCAGATATTTTTTGTGCGTTCCCGAAGGCCGTATGTCATGGGGTCACGCATTGGGCCGCTCCGGGCCTGGGTGACCACTGGGGCTTCGATCGAAACCACGAGGGCCATGGCTTGCTTGATGCTTGATCAAATTGAGTCACGCACATGTGTGCAGGCCACGATAACCAATTTTCAAGCTCGGATTTTTCCTTGATGAAAGAATAAAACGCACGTGATAGTTGCGCCCGAATATAGATATTCAAAATTAACTTCCTGAACTACCTTTATGCATTATACGCAACGAATTATTTCCAAATATAGCCAACTAATATCGCTTCAACACGAATTCTGTAATGTTATGAAATAAACTGAAAATCATGACACATTATAACTAAATTATCCATCCACAGTTTCACTAAACTACACTCTGTACCTTTTTGTAAAACTTTATAGAGAAATTATAATTAGCGATTTAACCTCTCGCAGAAGTGCAATTAGTAATTATCTATTAGTAGACAAACTATACTTTTTATTATATGTTTCACAATGAATAATTATACCAACTATGCATAGATACATGAAAAACAATAATATGAACTTAAAGAGTTATTTGTTTAACTAGGCATCAAAATACCAGATTTACAGCGGAGGTTGGCATTTCATAGAATACACGAGGCCGAAGCAATGAATTTGTATGTTGACGTTTGTCAATCAACGTGTGATTTCATTATTTTCAAAAGTGATTTCCGAATTTGCAGGAGTAGAAAAAGTATAGTATTATATTCGGGATTATGGTCACTATTCACTCGGATGATCACTCGCCTATTTAAATATGTATATAAGAAAACAGTAATTAGAAGCCACTTGTATAGTTTTACTGAGATTTGTAAGAAAAAATTCTTCACACAAAATGTTGTAGATAGCACTTTGAAAAAGGCGATTTGATCATTGATTTATTTTAATTCATAATTTATAATTGACAATAAAAAATAAAGATCCTTTTAAATGATTACTATAAATAAATTAAACGTTGTATATTATAAAATAATAGTTTTCTGAAATCTTGAGGGAAAATCATAAAGTAAATTACGCTTTCAAAATTCCAAAAAGAATAAAAGAAACATTGTTAACAGTATTGTGTTATCCTTTGGCATATTGTGCGCCAACTGTTGACTTTGGAGCCGGGTTCACACAGGCACAAAAACCTTCAATCTTAAATAATATTACACGGTACATTAAATAATTTCGACCGTATGATAAGCATCACAAAAAACCTTTCTGTAACACATGCCCTGAGCACACATTCCGGGTACACGCAGTTATGAATATATGTAGATTTACAACCGAATTTCATAATGGGCTGGCACGGCCGTATTCAAATACATCATGCACCAGTAGGTACACACTCGCACTCGCAGGTAAAGGGTTGCGCTGCGAGGCCGCATGGACCTTCAACCCTTAACCCTTTCGAACAAAGCGGACCATCCGACCATCCCGGATGATTTGTGGGCCATCTGCATACGCATCCTGGCCTTGCCATCCGCGCCAGACGACGCATACCTGAGATCCATCTCTGCTGTTTTATATTTATTCAATTTTATAAAGTCTGTTTTCTTTTTAACTTCATTAAACATTGGTTGTCAATTTTTCCCATAGATTCTCTCACCTGTTGAATATCCACAACGCAACTGCTTAAATCTTTCACTAAATCTCACTAAAATTTTATTACATTTCTACATGAAAAAATAAAAAATGTATTGCTACAATTGCAATATTTATCTTACGTATAGTGACAGCAATTTAGATATTTACAACAAAAATATATTTGTACAACAAGTAAGGAAAAGCAATATTTTTCCGTATTAGGTGTGAAATTTGTAATCGAGGCGTAGCCGAGATTAAAAACACGCCGTATACGAAAATTAATACGTTTTCTACGAGTTGTACACATACTACCGTTTGAAAATAATTTTGAATTTGATATTGTTTGATTTCTGTCATTTTGCCGTTTTGTAAAAACTAGGGAATCGTAGATAGAATGTCAAAAAAAGTAGTCTCAGAAGTAGTTAATTTAAATAGTAATACTTTCTCAAACTAATTTCCTGAAGTTATATAAAATGTAAGAATGTTACTGTTAATATTTATAATAAATAAAGTTTTTGTTACAATAATAAATGATTTACATCAAATCAAATCAAAGACATTTTCAAACGGTAGTATAAAATAGCTATTTATTTATGTTAGTAATGGGATATTATTTTCAATTGCTGCTTCAACAATCAAAATATTTATGTTTTTTTAATAATCTAATATTGTTGCAGTATAATCTAGATCATGTTGTCTTAAATATGCTATATAGTTAAGAATATAATATATATTCAAATCAACAACCAATATTGCTATTTCAAGCAAAATATTTAATTATGATAAATATATAATATTGTTGAGAAATAAATATATACGTTTTGTTATAGTAAGAATATTTAAATTGCTGTCATACGTAACATAAATATTGCTATTGTAGTAATCCATTTTTTCCGTACATATAAATTATACGTCAATTGACTCATTGGCGTAGAGCGCTTCTTCGAATCTCCTGTATTTGTTAAGATATTCGATGATTTTTGGATATTTTTCAAAGTTCAACTTTAAAAGGCAGTAACTCGTAAACTATTCTAAATATATTGAAAAATGGCTTCAGTTATGTGTTTCATGTGTATTTTATAACAAATAAATAAATTTGAAAAATTTGATATTTCTCAAAATTTTGATCGGCAGTCTAACTCAACAATTTAAAAATTAAATAAATTAGAATTGCGGTGTAAACCATACGATTCAGCTCGTCGAAATACATAAGTGCAAAGAAAAAATTTAATTGCTACAATAGCAATAATTTATCTTTTGTGCAGTGACAGCAATTTAGATATTTACAATAACAATATTTTTATTTATATTAGTAATATGGTATTATTTAGATTGTTGCAGCAGCAATCGAAAATAATACTATTATTACTAATATAAATAAAAATATTGTTTTTGTAAATATCTAAATTGCTGTCAGTATGATAAATTTTTGCTATTGTAGCAATTCATTTTTTTGGACTATGCAAAACTTTATAAATTTTGGTCTACGGCTAAACTAGAGTAAAAAGTTTGAACATAGCCTAATATCGGCCAAATCTTAATCCGCTGGTTTACCGGAAAATTGTCGATTTTCATACTTTTACTCTAAAATAAGATCCTGTTGTTCAAATGTTCCCAAATTTTGCATACATAAATATTTCGGCAAGCTGAATCCAATGGCTCATGTTCTAACTTCGCATCTTTCATATTTTTGAAAATATTGCTAATCAAAATTAAAAAAAAAATTCAAAACAACTTTCATGTATACACCTCTCCCCCATATAGAAAACACCCATCTGTGAATGACTGGACCCCTTCCTAGGTCTATCTACATTTTTTCTAGTTTGTTTCGCGGTAACCAGGTGTCATAGAACCTCAGCGGGTGGTTTATTCCACGTCTAACAGAGTTAACTAGCGGAGTCGAGGCCGCCGAGACGTAAATCAAAATTTTTCATGAAATTGGAACGGATGTCGTGTAAGAGTTAAGTGGTTGGATGTATGTCTGCCTGAGTGTGTTTGTTAGGTATATTTCATACGTAATTATCGCAAAGTTTTTATTTCCGGATATGGAAGTAATGACGGCTTGTTTACTGCATAACTTCTGACCATATGTGAGGAAAGACACTGCAAAAGTTTACAGGAATTTATAATTTTATTGGGAAGTACAATTTGATGTATCTGCATACCTGTAGTCCAATTAATAAGAGGAACAATAAATTCAATTATGCTGAATTCTTCGCAAAGAATTTTCTATAGGAATTCACATAACTAATTTTTATACCTGTTATTTATACGGGCCCTTCCAAATTAGAAGTTATTGAAAACCATTAGAGATATGAGGGCTCCTAAATTTAAAAATTAATGAACGGGTGTTTCAAAGAAATGATAAGATTACTCGATGAGGCATTTATACAGGTTAATTTACTTTATTTAATACATGAAAATGTTATTAATTATAATAATTGTTCAGCAATATAGTATTTACCTAATACAGTTCCAAATTGTTAAATTTTCTAATTAATTTTGTAACATTTGGAATGGACCGATTTGGAACATTAATTTAAACAAAGTAGATATTTGAAGAACACTATTTTGACAATAAAATCATTTTACTATAACTAAAGGTATTTTTCTAAATTATACATTTTTAATAAAGACTCTTGATATGAAACACTGATGACAGTAGATGACAGATAAAACAGGTGATTAAGAAGATCTATAAGGAAACTATTTGTGACGCTATTCATTTTTTAGTGGTAGTTTCAAAACTGACAGATGAATGACATAGTCTCAAAATAATTAATGGTTGGTGTTGAAATTTTATTTTGTTTTAATTAACAATCCTTTATTCTTTCCTTATGGGACTAAAAGGAAAATAAATTTATTGTTGCCATTCAACAATGAATTTTCATTTCTGAATCACTACCAACACAATTGATGATAAACACCAAATTATATTTTTCATAAATATTTTTTTTAATCTAATTACCTCAATAAAAAAAATTGTATAAAATAATATGTTATACATTAAGGGAGAGAAGTGTATGATTTTTTCCCGCGGAGAAATTGAAGCACGAGCCGTAGGCGAGGGCTACAATACGACAAGGGGAAAAATGCACTTCTCTCCTGTAATGTATATATTTTTCACGACCCCAATATTTATGATGGTTTTTAGATATTTCAAAATTATTTTAATTGTAATATAATTTATGACAGTTACCTTTGATTTGTTTAATTTTGTTCATTTTTGCCATTATTTAAGCACTTCCCTTACGACGGGAGAGAAAGTGCACAAATCTTCCACAAATATAAAATTGCGGTTTCTGTCATGATTTTAGTATCAAAAACCAAGTTTCTCTTCCGGCCGTGAAAAAACACGTTTAATATACTATTTTATATCAATTCTGGATTATTTCATATAACGAAATAATAATAATATGAATTGTGGCTTCGTCTAATTCCCTATTTTATGATTATTTCATCTGGTGGTTCTATAAATACATAAAGAATAAAATATCAAACAAGTTAAATACGTCGGTTAAATCATGAATTCATAACAAAACATGTATTGTACCTTTCACCATTAAAATCAAAACATTTATTCAGTACAAACATCCATCTGTTTACTGCAAAATGATCCGTATATCATTACCAATTAAGCATGAAAATTGTTTGTCTCGCTAGCAAACTAAACTAATACCCCCGAGCAAAGAGGATATGTTGAAATTTCCATAGGTAGATATTGTTAGCGTAGCATGTATCTGTACAGAATACATATTTACTATGCAAATACACACACATACACACCGACACAAGATACGTGCGAGTCTAGGCGACGACGGGGGCAGGGGAGGAAGCTTCTTGCTTCTTGCTTCTAGCGAAGAATTCAAGTGAGACGTTCGAATAAAAGTCAACCTAATGAACCTACTGTAGTTGTCATGGCAGCGGAAAGAACGCACTTCTTTTATTGAGGATCGCGCACATATATTGTATTTCACTCAGTGCATGGCTGACTGGGATATTTATTCGATGTCTTGAAAGCCTACTCTTGTCTCGGGATTTTCCGTTACTTTTCGACTGTGTTCAAGGCGCCCCAAAACGGATCACAAGAAATTTCAATCCAATATCGAGCTTTATATTTGGAAATATCAACATTTTCATTCAGCGACACCTTGGAAATATTTACTCAATTCGAGTTTCAACCCTAATAAATTTACTATACAATTATATTATTTATAAAGGGATCGAGATAAAGCAACAAGAACAGAATTTTTCAATATATTAATGAACATAAACCACCCTACTGGCATCCACAGCCAGCAATAATAGCTTAGAGGAAAAGGGTGTTATACAATATACTCAAATCTATGTAATATGGCAGAATGTCACACCCAGAAACGGAAAAATAATATAATATACACTAATAAAAATGTTTTCTTGGAACAAACAGAATTCTCTTAAATGAAGAGAAAAACTGATTTGAATAGTGCAAATCAGATTTTGTTTTCATTGAAAACTTTTCTAGGTTTAATAAATATTGATAATATGTAAGCTTCTTGACTGGGATTTGTATTAAAATAAAAACAATTTCTGAATTGCAGTCACAATTATAAAATTTTATTTCAACCTCTACCGTTTTCTACCCACATGAGTCTTCTTCAGGAAGCGAAAGTCAAATATTAAAAATAAAATTTGTCAATAATAAAAACATTTTAAAATAATAAATAATTAAAAACGGACATCGTACGTAATTATTTATGAAATAGTTATTATAGTTATGTTAAATCAATATTAAATCTTTTCCATCCTAAATTTGTTTTAAAATTTTCACAGATGTCCACGTATAAAATTTATAATACAAAATATAAATCTGCTGTATATTATTATTACATAATGTTATTATCTACTTTATTTTAGATGAGAAGAGTCAGTTACACAAGGAAAACTTTATAAACTGTCAAAAAACCAAACAAATTTGTGAATCAATTGATCATGGTTATTTGATCACTGGCATGTTGGTGAATTCGGCCTTAAGTGTTAGTTTTCCGTAGCTAGCCGACGAATTTCGAAGAAACCTTTATCTAAATGGACTTATGACAGAATACTAATACTTGTACATCATTATAAAATACAAAGAAAATTACAGTAAACAGTTTAAAAAACATGACATGAAAGTGATATATCGTCTATGACTCTTTCCAATCCCAATTAAAATTTTAAAATGAATTCCAAGTTTTTACTGATTTCAAAAGCAATAATTTGAAAATAATTAACATTTTAAGTCATTTTGTTTAGAAAAAATTATGCAAAGGGCCAATAAACAACTCACCAAACCGATAAAAATCATCAGAACATATGCAAGACGTTTAAGTTGGTCCCCTTCTCCCTAACGTAAAGTTTTTACTACATTACGAAGTACTAATCACCACTAACCCAAAAATAATTTCCAAGAACATCCCCCTAGTCATAACAAGGGCTGTGAGCGAAGATTAAACCCTAGACGCGCGTTAATTAACAGAGGGTTGTTCGCTGTTCTTTAGGTTTGTAGGGCACCGGGCCCTACGAGTTTAATTATAGCTCCAAGAAAGCCAAACGCAACTTGATGTAGGGCTGTAATAATTTTCTAGGTTAGTTAGCTACTCGTTTGTTACTGATTTGTACTACAGGTGTTGGTACCTAAACTTTAATGAAATTTTCGAAGTTTGATCAAAGCAAAACATCGAAAGTTTTTAAATTGCAGGGGTATAGTTCCGGAAGGATGCGTATTAAAATTTATATTTCTTTTTATCAAATTTGGGACTGCAAAAATTTATTGGTTGCAGACTGTTCAAATATTAAATTCTGTGAATAAAACAATTTACTCATTTACCAGCTGTAAAAAAAAAATACAGGAATCATCAGAAAATTGCAGACGAAATTTCAATAATAATATAACAAGAGAGTTAGAATAAACGGTAAATAGTTTGACAGAATTTTGAAACCATATTTTCAAAAATATTTAGAAGTAAAGCATTGAGTCTTTAATTCTGCTACAGTCCAACTTGGAAGATAATTTTTCAGAAAATTTGACAGTTAAAATACTAAATTTTTACCCCAGCAGTTATTAGATCTTTCTCAGAAATTTTATAAATACTTTGTGTAATAGGAAAAGGTCAAGGGAATATACATTTTTAGTTTATAGTAAAATATAAAGTTGATAGAGTTGTATTGTCCATATTACTATATAAAGAACGTGAAAATAATTTGACATATTTTTCGAAAAGTACTAGCTTTAGTGTCTTTTGCCAAATGATAACTTTGAGAAAGAAACTCTAGAATCATTTTCTCATTTATCGAACACTTATATATTATATTACTTAGATTTTTTCTTGATCCACAAATTCAAAACAAAATTAGGTAATTCACTGTCATGCTAACCTAACCTAACTATTTTCAATTGACAAGAAAAACAAAAGCTATACAGAGATTATCGTCAGGAATAATCTGTAGAGTTTTATTCGCACTACAATAATGACAGGATTGGTTAAAACGCAAACACGTTTGTAAATGTAAAAATATCAACAATTAACATTTAACACGACAATTTACTAAGCAATTAGAAGTATTTATAAAAATAAATATTCAGAAAATGAATCTTATATCCTCAGTATACTAAATAGATCTGTGTATTTTTCCATGTATATTTGAAGATTCCTTAATTCGATTTGATTATAATCTGAATGACGTCTATATGTATGGATGGACAGATGGCTATTTGTCCACATATTCAATAATTGTCGAATGAAAAAAAAAAATGGAGTAATACTATAGTTCCATGACAATGTGCAGAGCTAATTACAGTACGGTAAAAATTACAAAACTGGAAGTAGAACTAAATAATAAATTCAATTTATCAGATTTTCATGATATACTAGTATCTACAACTGTTAGAAAACTACACCTACAATGAGGTAAAGTGGGTGTTGATATAAATTTATTAAACCAAAATGTATGCATGAATTGTATTGAAATGAGTAAAGCGTGAATAAATTTTGTATAACTCTTGACAGATCTAATTTATCTTCGCTAGGAAATAATTCGTTATATCTCAAAGAAGGCGTAGCAAAAAACAATATAAATATATAATTTAAAAAAGAACAAATCAATTTCTCGAAATTATGAAACACTTCCCGGAAAGTTCCCCAGTACATTCAGTCACAAATCTTTCTGTGGGTCGACACAATCGCTTAAATTTAAAATTTCTCTATAAATCATTTCGTCACAGCGGTCCATTGTTAGCGCGAAGCGTGGGACGAACAAACGTGCGTGCGATCGTGCGCCAACGTTTGAGAAACGCACGCGACGATTAGGATTTGGGATCGCGTTAGCTGAGTGCCGACATCGACATCTCAACATCGATAACAAAAGCGAGAATGCTATGGGTAATCAATTGATGAGGTGTTTTCGATCGGGTTGAATAAATTATTTGACTGATTTCGTGGGATGAACCGCCTGATCCGATCTGATACTTTTGTGCTGATACACTCCTCACAAAAATTGATTCTATCGCACTGAGTAAGATGTTGAAATTAATACCACAGTATAAGAATTCACACACTTCAAATATTTCATGATCGCAATATTTCAAAGGTGCGCTACCGAAAAGATGGCCGGTCAGGTTGATATCTTAGTAACCATAGAAAAGAGAGTACAGTACACAGTAAAAATTTGATTTGCGATATGTTAATTTTGCGGTTGTTAAGTATTTTTAGTTAATATTGACTAATATATTGTGTTAAATTAAAATTTTGAACAAATATGACAATATGTTAAATTAAAATTTTGTCAAATCTGAATTTTTAACAAAACATTTTTGTTTTTATTTATTTGCTACGGACACTAACACTGGCATACACAATAAAAAATTTATAGTCAAAATTTACAAAATTTTAACAAAATAGTTTTATAACTTTTCCCTTACCGCAGAGAAATTCTAAATTACTTCAGCTCGCCAAGTAACTTCGTTCGAACAATACGAGTACTCATATTTAATGGAACTTTTCTGAAGATAAGCTTGCTTATGGCTTCCTCGTGAAACGAATAAAATGACAGGTTAAATTGTCTATTCAAAGTCAACCGTGTCCGACCACCACTTATTGGTATTTTTCATTTCAGTTTTACGCAAAATGTGATAAATTCAGGTTCATCAAAATCGGAGGTGCAGTAGCACATCGCAAAGTTGACCAAATACATAATTTCGTAAACAATTAAACATCGCATTAACGCCTTCGGTGTGGAGTATCACACTCGTGACATCACCGGAGCCTAACGTGAACCGGAATTCACCCGGAATATTCAGAGTCGACGTGCGTGACAAACCTTCCGCCTTCCAGTCTCTGCTTAAATCAATTCTATGGAAAATGCACATCTGTTTCCGAATGTCTTATGTAAATCATAACTCCGAGAAAATAAATATAGCCCCGACGAAAAAACTACATATATTTTAAAAAATAAATGAGATCGTGGTGGGTTGTGGAACTTCAGCTGAGAATCGACAGTGTGGAAAAAATAATAAACTTGTGTATAATTACAGTGTCGGGAATGTTTTATTATTCACGCGATGAAATATGCATGCGCGGATGACAAATTTAACGCCAGAAATTGAATTTTTGAAGAATCTTTTCTAAAGGAAAGAAAGATTATTAAATCAAATCATATATTTGTGTGAAATTTATCTAACTTGAGGTTTAAACCCTAACGCAGTTATATAGAAACAAATAAATATATTATCACGCCATTTACTTTTTTTAGTGTGGCACTTTGCTTTGACAGATTTTGGTGTGCGATATACTTTTGTATGTACCTGTCATGTAGAAAAGCAATTTTCTTTCAGTTGTGGACTCGCATGTAAGAGGTCACAGGTTCAAATCTACTTTTATCAAAAATATAACTGCGTTCTGTATAGGCCCCATATACTCTAATTGGCAGTTATTTTCGGTTATACAATTGATATCAATATTCCCAAACCTTTAAACAAAATAATCATTCGCTGACACGAAAAAAAAAATATGAATTGTTACAATAGCAAAAATTTATCTTACGTATAGTGACAGTAATTTAGATATTTACTATAACAGTATTTATATTTATATTAGTAATATAATTATTGTAAATTTCTAAATTGCTGTCACTATACGTAATATAGATTTTTGTTATTGTTTCAATCCATCGGTTTGGTGGATTATCAAGTCCAACAGGATATATCAAATTGCTGTTTATCTACAACAATCATTGGTAATTTTCTGTTTTGTTGAATATCAATATTCCAAAACCATCCTAAAATAATTATTCGGTCAATATAATATCATGTTATGCTTGTGATAATACCTCAACCGTTCTTGCTACCCATAACAAGTTGGCCTATTTTATCAGGGACATTCTTATCAATGGGGTAGGTGGATACAAGAGAAACATAATATAGTCGCCTTGCATACTCAGCCAATGTATGTCATCTAAAAAGTAATTAGCATCCGTGACGTCATTAACCGGTTTGTTTATATAGAATTTAGTATCACAATAAACAAAATAAACTAAAGTTTTGAAATAGGCTGAAAATTCAAACATGAGGCAAATAACAAAAATATATCAAGCATGGAGCTGTATGAATGTCAAGTACTGTTACCAAAGTTATAAAAAAAACCGATAAATTATTATTTGATAATTGTACTTTTATTCACACTGTTGGTGGTATGTAATAAACACGACGCACTTATTTTTAGTAATTGCGTACGATTAAATAATTTTAACACTTAATGCCGCAGAACAAAATTATAGTACTATAGAAAAAGAATTAAAATCAATCTTTTGGTCAATAGATAATTTTAAACCATACCTAGTTGAAAGAAATCAATCAATCAAAATCCTGTTCTTGTGATTTTAGTATTATAAAATTTTTCTAGTGTTGTAAGAATTGGAAAGCTAATAATGCTGTAATTTAACTTAATAGATGAGATAAGCTATTAGTTTTTTTTAATAGTTGCGAATGAGCGTAAAATTAATAATATTCAAATAGCTGTAAAATTTATCAAACTGGGATAAATTGTATGAAAGAAAACGTTTCAAAATTGGCGTAATCCTCCTCGCACCTACGACACATCAAGCATATTTCGTTTTCCGGAAAAACTTATTTCATTTCACGTGTGTGACGCATTTTGGCTGAGCAAGAGACGAACGTAATACGATTTTAATATTTCACATATCTAATCTGAAATGCAAGAAAAATTGTAATAAATTTTATTCACTGGTAATAATTCAAAAGGGATGAATATCAAGAGTGCGGTGAAGTGAAGTTTAGGCGAGGGGGTGGAGCGGGGTGGAGGAATAGCACGCTGACAGGCGCCGAGAACTGGCGACCGAGATATATCATTTATCGAGATGGGAATCTACGTATACGTATATTATAGAATCGCAGGTTTGCAAGATTGCTACCAAACTACCAATGTGCACTGCATTACAGGAACGGATTACCGGAAATTTCACAATTTATTAGCCAGAAAAATTAAATCAAATCCTTTCTTATAATAATTTTCAGCTAATCGGCACATCCCGCGATCCTGAGGATCAAGATAGCCGTAATTTCATCCATCAGTCTCCATTTCATGAAACAATAAAACATTGTGTTCCTTTATGTTAAAGAGTGCGAGTGTAAAACCTGGAACTATCACAATTATTCTTTCAATAAATCATTTTCAAAAAACAAATCCTCGAACACGTAAATTTGTATCTTAAATTACACATATTTCAGTTTAATTGTTACATTTAGATTGTCTTTTGTTTTGGACTAATAGCATCATAAAAAAATGTTTTCAAATGAAAACCGTAATTTTTGTGATGAATTGGGAGAGAAATTTTGGGGGGTAATATCACAAGACCTTCTGATTTTATCGATAAATTTTTATTTTGCACGAATTTTTTTGCTTAGCATCGAACACGAAAGCAAACTGCATGGTAAATCCCGATTCCGAGAGAGGAGGGGTTTTATCTAATGTCAGTTTGCTTGAGTGATTTTGCTTAAAAGCAAAAAAATAAGTGCATAAAAATAAAAATTTATCTGAGAAAATCAGAAAAGTCGTGTGGTATATGATGAGATAAATTCCAAAGACAAAGCAAAATGTAACTTGAAATATTAATTAACTGTCATACTGATTGTTATTGATAGTAACAATTGATGTTGTTTATTTGGTTTATATCGGGGTAACGGGATTTTTTCGGGGTAATGGGGTTTTATCGGGGTAACGGGATTTTATCAGCTATAATATCCCTAGGCCATTGATAATTCGAAATAATTTTATCACAGTTACCGAAAGAACGTTGCTTGGTAACCGCCCGACGCCGCAGGCGGAGGGCTGTTACCTTCAAGCAACGTTCTTGAGGTAGTTGTGATCAAATTATAAGTATTTATCAATGGTCGAGGGATATTCGGTGAGAAAATTTTTTGCGATTAATATTATTATTTTCATTTTCTAACCGTGAAAATAACATTTTGAAATAAACAAATTAAATATTGAATTAACTGTCAAACAGCTGTCAACGACTGTTACTTAGCAACAGGTGATAATTTCCCGGGGAAATTATCAGTGTAATTGTGACCTGATTGGTTACTTTTGCACACGTGATCAGAAATAGAGGGATTCGATTGGATATTTTTTTAACCAAAAAATTTTCAGTATAATACTGTTCCCATAGATTCAATTTTCAAGTGTTTTGCATCATGATTGGTTAAAAACTAGTTGTGGGAATTTATCGAGATAATTGCTTTTAAAATTTTAAAACAAGAATGTAATAAAAATCAAGAGTCCTAAGTTTATACAAAAAATTAAATAAATCAAATACCCATTACAGAAAACAAAAGACAAGGTAAAAGCCAACTATAAGCATATAGTACCAGACTTTATATAGGTCCAGTATATTTTATCTAGGTTTAAAATAAACTATAGGGTAACGCATCGAACTATGGATTATGAGACTATCTTCTAGATGCCCCCAGTAGCTATTTCTAAAATTACCCATTTGACTTTTTCTAGCATTTTTAAGTCACGGTACTTGACAGCCGGTAAGACTATATTTTTCACAGAGATCTGTGAAAGCTGAGCGCCATATTCACAATGGGAAAAATCTCAAGAAATCAGCAGAGAAACTCAAGTTGTTAAGCCTGATTTAAACGTCATAAGAAAAGAAAGAATATTAGTGACGTAGTACTATTGAGACAGTACACTCACACAAATTCTGTATGCTCTAAGTATAGAGACTGATACTCAATTAAAAATTTACGGCTTGAATGCTTCAAATAAATATTTCAATAGCAAAGAAAAAGTAAATCAAAATAATGCCTTCCGTATTAAATTGCTTAAGTTCCCATGTTTATAAAATTACACCCCTGAGATAAACAGCTGCAGGAAAAATAATACAGTAAAATAAATAAATAATTAATGAGAAAAAATTGTCCCATTGAAAAGCAATTACATATCCTCTTTTTGTAGGTGGTAGGAGACACGAATATAAGAACACGAAGGGAGATACGACATGTCGTCGCTTTCGTCTCGAAATTGAATCCCTTCTTCAAATTATCCACATGTATCAGTTTAAATAATATATGGAAAGATAACAGGTGTACCGTACGACCGGCGCACGGCACAGCGACTCAAGACGACAGAACACGATTTTTCATAAATAAATTTTAAGACGCGATGTGGAGTTTTATGATCATAAGTTTTCAGAATTTGTTCCTGTCACCTGACATTGGTTTTTAAACGCTTTACACTTATATGTGTGCGAAGATTTAGAGGTTACGCGAGAAATTGATATTTCTTTCTGAATATTTTTATTAGTTTCTCTTTTCAACTATTTTATCAAATTTTTCTCTCCATCTTTTGATAAAATAAATATTACAAATTTAATACAAGATACTTAACAAATCTTTAATTAGTTAAATATTTGTTGAGGAAAGACACCTGGGATATCATCACCAATAAGACAATCAAGAAGAGGAACATCACACGTCACACTGTAGGATGTAGGAAGGATGGCGATGAATAAGAAACAATGGGTGAAATTTGTACACGATTAAGAGACTTTCAACACAGTATAAAGAGGATGTTTGATTTAAGCGTGCCATAACTGCTATCTCGAGAACTGTAAGAGATACGAACTTGATTAAATTAGACAACAATTTCTATTTAGCAAGATTATTACAATGAGCAAAAATATTTTGAAAGTAGAGGTTCTTAAAATATGGAACCTAAATTTTCCATTTTAAATGCCAACAATATTTTTATTGGCTCATTTGATAGAGCTGAATTCAATGATATAAATATATATTTTGTTACATCAAAATAACTTTTAAAAAATGCAAGTTTCGATTTATTCTGATACGGAGACCTACCATGCCAACTTCAAATGATAATTTCAAAGGATATAATAGTAGTAGAGAGAAATGTATGAGTTTTCCCGCGGAATAAATTGAAGTACGAGCTGTAGGCGAGGGCTTCAATATGAAAGGAAAAAATACACTTTTCTCCTGCGGTGTATATAATATTTTTTTCACGACCCCAATATTTATAATGGTTTTTATGTATTTCAAAATTATTTGAATTGTAATATAATTTATGATAGTTATCTTTGATTTCTTTAATTTTGTTCATTTTTTACACTATTTGAGCATTTTTCCCCACGGAGGGAGAGAAAGTGCACAATTCTCCCGTAAATTCGAAATTGGCTGTTTCTGTCATGAGTTTGGTATCATAGAAGCCGAGTTTCTCTCCCTGCCGTAAAAAAATATTTTGTATCTTAGAGTAACAGTTATTGGTGTACATTATTCATTTGTTTTGAGTGACAAAAACAACTATTATTCACAAGTGACTAAAATGCTTCATTGTATACAGAACTGTAAGTTAAATAGCATAAACCTAGCAACTGAGCATAACTTGAGTAATTTTTCATAAAACGTAACTTTCCTATATTTAAAGCAAGCACCAAGCAAAGATTTAAATTATTAAAGCTGCTAATGTAAGATAAAACGTCCTATATCACATGTTAGTGAAATGGTATTATTCATTCGTAAGAATTACCGAGTTCTAAAAGTCGCAATCATGCATAATATCTAATTTCACTCATTTATAATATAATGTACTATTATTTATAAACATTTAAATCATTAGGAGATTTTATGGAAAAACTAGAACGACTAAGTAAAAAATAGTGTTTCTAGTTACATTATCGTGCTCTGTTAAAATTTTATTAAGTAGTAAATAAAAAGATAATTGTAAGGAAGAAGACAGAAATATAAGTTTTCTAAATGCAGTAAGAAAGGAGTATATCCGCGACAAGTTCTTCAAGAAATGTATAACGTTTGTGAAAATGAAAGTAAGGAAACAAAGAACTAGCTAAGTATATAACTACTAAACAGCCTTATTATCAAAGCAATTTCCTTCAACATAAACTCCCATCTCTTGTGCTTCGCATTCGGTGATATATTTACAGAAAAGTCCGGGAGTCGTTTTTGTATAATCTAATATGTCTCGTGGCAATCCAACTGTAAAGACTGAAACCCTGTCTAATATTGATTGGTTGGTTGAAGGCAGGGGTGGTTCGGGGGTGCAAGCGGCTGGGGGGCAACAAACACGCATCGATGCCCTGACGTACATGTCCCCCATTGTGAAGACATGTGCGCGAGGGTGGCCTGGGAGAACCGCCCCCTGGGTTATTAGCTAACGATGTGCCACTACGGGAAACAGGAAGTACAACTAGAGTCCACGGAAGATGTTGCAATGTATGCACTTTTATACTGCAACTGGAAGTTTATTGTTTATAATGCAATGACGTTGTGTTTGGATTCAACACAAAAATAATGGCAACTGATTAGAATTGATCTAAAAATTTCATTTAATACCTAAACCTTAAAGTAATAAAGAATAAATCGATATACTTATTTCGACAATTAAGTTGTCATCATCAGTAGAACAAAAAGGATAAAAGTTGTGTAACCTTCATTGCAGATAGATTTTTTTACTTAGGGATTAAATTAATTTGTACCTCCCGCTACATCCTGTAAGGGAGCTATAGGAATCATACTAAAAATTTGGTAGTTAATTTTCACTGGATTGGCACGTTTTAGAATACGATTTTAATTGTTTCGCGATGATGTCTGTGTGTGTTTCTGTTTGTCTGTTTGTCTGTCTGTCTGTTTATCTGTCTGTCTGCATGTCAGTCTGTCAGTCTGTGGATCTCTGGAGTTACGGTTTCTCAAAAACTACTAAACTGAAAATTTGGATATTTTGTATATAACAAATGTATCCCTTTAGGAAGAACTGATTTGTTTTTGATAATATTCCAATAACCGGAAGTGGCAGTATACCTACTTGAAGCCCTATCATACATTATATTATTATAAATATGTGAGTAAATTATAATTTAATGAAAATTTTTGTTATGAGAATAACTATTTACGAATTACAACAAGTTAAAGAAAAATTATATTTCGTTTAAATCTGCAAACCTATGCTTTTTGATAAAAACAAAACAACGGTCATTTTTTGACATGTGTGATTGTAAAAAATATTTTTTTTAAAGGATGCGCGTTTCTTGATAGTGGTAGTCCGTGTTTCTGCATTATTCGATAAGAAATCTATGGAGGGAGGTATTGTGGTGCCCACAACAAATTTTTTTTATATAGTTTTAGCCTTAGAATTTTTCAATATATTTTTTATTAGTATTACTCGAAAGGTTCTGAAATATAGTAATACTGGTACGTTAACTTGTAGACTTTCATGAAAGTGAAAAACGAGCCTAAGACAGATAGATGTAATAAGGCCACTCTTCTTTGTCTAACACTTGTTTGTAGAACAGTTACTATGCGTTTGTTGAGTGGTTGCACAGTATTGTCCAAAAGTAATAAATAATATTTAACAGTGTATTCAATTAATGTATTATTTAATTTTTTATATTCAACATTTTATTTCAAAATATTTGAATGCTATTCTTCTGTATTTTTTATCGGACTGTGTCCAAATATATTAAAAAATTAAAGTTCAAGGGTTGGTAAATCTTTCAGGAATTGAAAATAGACTAACAAAGAAAAAAGTGCAAGAAATCGTTTATTGTTAATTTGAAATGAAAGTTTGAAGATTGTAGAATTAAAAGTGCATCAAAGAGAAAGCAATGATTTAAAGAGTGATAATAAAATTTGCAAGAAAAAGAAATGTTTGCTTTGTGGAAAAGAGCTCCAGTGGTTATAAATGAGGAAGAGAATAGCAGAGTTGGAATTTCCGTGAAACAATTGAATCCGGCAATTTAAAACAATTTCCATCAGACTCCGTTTATTCATGTCGTGCGCTATGAAAATTCCAAGATTTTAATTCCAGTCTATCCTTTAATAATTCAAAGAGTAGCGAGAAGTCGTCTTTAAAAATGTATTCAAGCGATTAGAAGCTTACACGAGCGGCTGCCGCCACCGACTACTTCCATCTCGCTTGCACCTCTTTTAGCGCCCTTTCTACCTCTCTGTTCGTCTCGCTCTCTCTTCGCGGCCGCGCGGTATTTATAAAAAGATGAGGCAAGAAGAAAACAGCTTAAAGTGGAACACTGATGATAGCATTATGTTATGAGATTGAAGTAAATTATGTTAACGTATTCAGACGTGCGACGCGACGCGACGTCCACCACCCAGGGCCGGACTTACAACAGAAATTTTACTCAGACTACCCCTGCGATTCCTCACTAATTTAATCTTAAGAAACACACTAAAAATATTAATAAGTTAACACTTACCATCTCGCAAGACACGCATGGTCGAACCAGCTCCATGTTATCCTTTCTCCTTAAACCTGAAACAATAAGAAGAATTACATTCAATTGTAGAACAAAAATTTACTTAGGTAATTAAGTATTAATTATGACTGAGTGTGGAATACCGAAAATAAGAGCTTTCTTATGCTATCATAAAAACATAATAGCATATTATTATATTCGGGATTATGGTCATAATTCACTCGGATGATTTGCATCATTCGCCTGAGGCTCATGACGCAAACTTCATCTTTGTGAATAATGACTATAATCCCGAATATAATACTATACTTTTTGGAAAAAATTGTAGTCCAAATTTGGACAGAAATAAACAAAACACACGCAATCATTTGCCGACGTTTCGGAAAATTATTCTTCCATTATTGTAAATTCAAAGACTTTGATTTTAAAATTTTGGTTTCACAATCTCTCATATGTATTTCTGCTTAAAACAACTGTTTAACTTTAAATTATGTGATATTTGACGGTACGTATCACTGATTTTTGGGTTGATTGTAATAAAAATAATTTTATAGTTTTGATAATGTAAATAAGTATAATTTTCCGAAACGTCGGCAAGTGATCACGTGAGTTTGATTATTTCCTGTCCAAATTTCGAATACTCTTTTTTCCAATTTAACCTCTGGACACGATACAATTCAACTATACTTTTTCTACTCCTGTAAATTCGGAAATCACTTGAAAATGAGCGAAATTCGTTGAAAACAAAGTTGAAAAACGTCAACATAAAAATACACAATGACACCTGACTACATGTCAACTATCAGATCCACATCACGTCTTTAAAGTAGCAGTGAATTATGGATTTCTGGCTCTGTGATTGGTCGAGAAGAGTGAATTATAAAATCATAATTCGCTATCGTGAATTGTGGGTACTATAATTCATCAAAAAAATAAAAATAATGAGGATATATTTACACAGGAGTAGAAAAAATTATTTAATTTAAATTAAACACATTGGGAGCACTTTTATTAAATGACAGTTGTAAAGTGGTATACGAGCCTTCTTTTAGTAATACTGGTAGTAAGTGTTAGAATTTTGAAGTAAAAGGTTCGTTGCAAAACTGGCACACTGGTAATTTAGGAAGCAGGTTGATATATAAACAAAATTCTAATATTACAAAATCGAAATCATGCACGAAATATTGCAAGTTGGAAACTAATATCCAAAAATTGATTTCCTTTTATGAAACTACATTACTTTAGTAATAAACTTCGTCTAAAGAGTTAAAAAGACCAATTGTTATTCTGAAAGCAAAACACACTATTACAAAGCAAAATTCAATATCAACAAAAATACAATTTCTTTCATATTCTTAAACGCTTGTATTCACAACCGAAATTACGGAAATTAACAAAACCTACAATGGCTCATTGAAAATTAGTTTTCATTCAGGATGGAACCGAATGTGTCATCCATAATAAACCCGAATTTATAAATGACTCCCTAGTTATAATTTCCTTCGGCGCTTGCGACAAAGCAACGAAAGCAAACAAACAAAGGCGCTGTAAAACTTTGACATAAACTCGAAACCTAAGACAAATAAACTCAATGTAAAAACGTCGCCGTCGAATCACACATGTGCATGGGATGTGTGTGTGTGTGTCGGTGTGTTTGTTGTAGAGACTTTGTCCCAACGAAGCGTCGATACAAGTCGTAAAGAGGCAACGGTTCCACTGATCGCATGTGTTACTATTTTGTTTAAATCTGCTGCTCTAGATGGCCTGTTTTATCGTTCGTTTATAAAACTAACAGTCGTTTTCGTAAAGTTTTGAAAGGGCCAACGGAGACACACTAAAAGTTAAAATGACATAGATTCATCCATGGTTATTTAAAATGGTTGGAAACCACATCCAACGGCGAAGGCAAAAAAAAAAAACTTATAATAAATTAAAAAGACTTTTGGATTAAGTTGTGTACAATATTTTATTTAAATGCAGCGTTTCGAATTAATAAACATTGTACAAAACCTATTCCAAAAGTCTTTTTAATTCATAAAGGTATATTTTGACAAGCTTATATTGTTGACACATTGACATTATTTTTAGATGTTTTTGACACCATCATAAGAGGTAGCTAATTTAATACAAATGAAATACCACAAAAGCTGCCGGAACTAAGTGAGAAAGCACTTTAGAACTTTCATTAGGAAAACAAAAGTATTCATTTTCTGATTAGGTATAACGTTCGGTAATTTGAAACCTGGTATTTAAAAAGGATTTTACTTGTTAGTCACTTGTAAACGCCATTTAACAAAGAGCTCTATTTCCTTTGAAAATTAATCTTTACAAGTTACTAACCTGTAAAATTGACAGCTGCGTGTAAAAATTTTACAAGTGAGTAAACAAGGTAAAAAATGCAAGTTGCCTCAGTAATGCTTACAAGGCTTTTTGACAGAACAGTTGTGTGTAACTGACAGGATTTAGTTCAATTTTTTAATTTTTATTTTGATTTAGAAATGAGTAACAAGTGAAATGGTGTGCAATACACGTAAGGTTACTGCACAAAAAAAAAAAACAATGTGTACAAGAATGTTAAAAATGCAATAGCTAACATAGTTCGAAGAATCGTCTATGTTACACCAAATAAAACTAAATAAACATTTAATTATGCCATTTACCCATTGTAAGTATGGCACTCTGCTTGGCTGGTGAACTCAAAAGATTTTTTAAATTTTAGGATGTGGAACTCTTTTTGGAGCAGATTTCGGTAGATGCTATATTATTTCACAATCAAATAAGGTGTTAGAGCAGATAGAACCACAAGACTAATTTTTGTGTTAAACATCTATATTCAATAATAAAAGTTCCCTATCCAAGCAGTGAAAAGAGTATAACAGAATCCGTAAGAATTTTATCTACAACTTGTCAAACACAGTAGTCGTGTCTTCAAGAACAAACACATTAAAATCCAGAAGCCTCAGCATCTGCATCATTCATTTGTCGCGTTACGCGGCTGGCTGTGATTTCAATTGATTGCTGAGAGTCCGCTAATGGCGCCATGAATAGCGGTGACAACGAAGGCTCTTAAAATATTCATAGTCCTTGTTAAGCGGCGCGGAATTCTCAGACCGCACAGAGGAAAATTTGCTCGGAGCTGTTTTAATTCACTGTTCTCAGGTTTTATCACCAGTTCGCGGTGTCATAATTTGACTAATCACTTCATTTTTCACGTTTTCATGAATTTTTGATCTGCTGAATTTATTTGTTTGTTATTTTGCTCTCGCTCACAAACACTTATTATTTTAAAATTATTTACAAGTTTACATGCATTTGCAAAAGTCTCTTCACTTGATTTATTAACCGACGAAAAAAGGAGGAGTTTCTCAAGTTGACATATATTTTTTTATGTATGATCACGCATAACTTTTTACAGAGCAGTTCGATTTTGATGATTTTTTTTTATTGGATAGGATATAACTCAATGTTGGTCCCATTTAAATTTGAAAAAAAATTCCACCCCTAAGGGTAGGAAAGTAGAATATAATTTATTGTTCACCCTCTGAATTCTACCACGCATAACTCTTTACTGTACTGAGTTATCCGATTTAGATGATTCTTTTATCCAACCCTAAGGGAAGCCACAAAAAATTAAAACCCGATATTACAAACAAATTAGTTACTTACATTGGTTTCTTAGTTATGAAGACTAAAAAGGTTTATTATAATTTTCGCTATTCAGCTTCTTTTTTCATCGGTTTAATTTTTGTTAAAAAGTTTTTATTTATGGTCATAGGTAGATTTATCGAAAAAGATATTTTGACATTTCTTAAGTAAATAAGTTATTTGTTCCTGTTACTTCTATCGTGGAACATAGGGCCGGAATTCCGCCGGTTTCAATGACCAACTGTTTTACTTTCATTAGCGAAGTTGCTGATGATCAGTCAACAGACAACTGCAAAGCACCCAGACTTATAGTGGCCTCAGATTCACGTAGACCAATCTGTAGTTTATCAAAGCTACGAATTATAATAATTTTTTTCTATGACCACTTAGAAATCTGCTCATTGTATGTTTTTTGTTGCTAGGAATTTGAAGTACATTGCAAGAATTGTGCGAAATAAATTTGTTTTGTAAGTATTTCAATACAGGTCAGTTCATTTCAGTACGGGTGCCATTGCAGGGATACTTATTTAGAATTGTCAAATATTGGAATGGCGAAAGCGCGACAAATTTATTATTAAAATTAAATTAATTAGGAAATAACTAGCGGTTTGACATGCTTCGCATGTCTAACCCCTAGGCTCCGCGACACATATCTTGAGTTAGTCTCTTCGTTCCTCGCTTCCATGTCCATTGGCGAAGAATGCTCGTCACTTCGTTCCTCGCATCCATGTACATTGTACAGTACATTGGCGAAGCAAGCTCGTCACATCGTTTCTCGCTTCCATGTTAGTACTTTTTGACCTTAGAGTGTAAATCTCCTCCATGAGACCTTTAATTTGATACCAAACAGGGTAGGATTTATATACTATTTATGAAAAACAATAGACGATCGTCCAAAATAACTTTCTGACACTTTAATTGAAATCTATTCCGTGAAACTTTTAATTTGATATCAAACACGGTAGGATTTAATTAATATTTATAAAAAAACAATTGACACTCGTCCAAAATAATTTTTGGTACTTTAGTTTAAATTTCCTCCGCGAGACCTTTAATTTGATACCAAACAAGGTAGGATATCGTGGTCGTAGAAAAAGTATAATGTACAACTCGCATAGAATGTCCATTTCATGCTTGTTGTACATAATTCGAGAAACCTGACTGTGAAATTACAGATTGTAAAACTCTTAGCCTTTTGGCCACCAATGGACATTTCTTAGCAATGTTTAAAATATTACTAGAAAAGGAAGTCAACAGATTACAATTCTCTCGCAAGCTACGGTATTGTAACTGGGATTTACCAGTTTCTGTTTTTGGGGCTTACTTATTGAATAAACATCCAAATAAATAAATTCTATCCAGGTTGTCCAAATTTATGCCTATTTAGCAATCGTTTCCAGAATACGTAACCAGTTGAAGGTGTGACGTCCGAAATCTTACGCGATAAGTAACAAGACGCCCAGAATAAATTATTAGGCGATAAAATACTGCCTAGAAAAAGAGAACAAAACAAATGCGTGTTAGGGATCCAAGCGGACGAAGTTCATCTGTTTCGTTCGCATGTCCATGGCCCTGCTGTTTGGCACCACATGCGTGCACGCAAAACATTTGTGAACACGGCTATCTTGATTGTAATTAACTACAAGTTTATAAGAAAACCATTATAGGAAGAATGAAGATCCGGAAGTTGCTGTTTAGGTTATTTATTGGAAGGAAATCAAAAGTTTGGATGCGTGCACACAATAACATATTTTATTTGGTACCCGCGAGCTACATTTATTAATAAGGCAAAGTATAGATGAAACATACCAGAAATATTTAGGTGAAAGGTCAACTATAACAGTTTGAATGACTGAAAGCTTTCTAAATTGATGTATTTACGAAATCCTTACATTTCATAGTTAGGAGGATATTGTAGGTCTTAAATAGTTATCTATATCGGATTTTAAATATTCTAGAGTACAAAGAAATATAATGCATTTCTATAATTAATTCTTCGAAACTATAGATAATAAGTTTATTTATTTCTAAAAATCCATTTTAGTTATCACAATGACCAGCCTCAGGGGATTCTTAAATATACTTTTTTGCACGATTGCTCTTTTTTATCAATTTACCATGCCTGTTTTCAAGGCGGTATGTTGTTTTTACCGTTTGTTATGTTACACAGAACGGGAAGAAAATCTTGATTATTTTTTGACGATTCCTAAAACCAATGAAATGTTTCGTAACCAATACTATCATTATTATACTGAGAATCAAGCTATAGTGATTATTTCCCGGAATAATCTCTTTTACTTTTGTTTTTGTTGACGAATGTCAGTTGTAAGACAGTAATTGTAAGCACAAGTAAAAAATTAGCAAAAAATATAGATTTAGTGCCGTGCGTGATGATGAAATAAAAATATAATCTAATAAAATATAACTCGAGAGTTCGATAAATTAGAAAATAATTATCAAGTATCTTTCTCAAACTTGTTGCCATTTGGCAATAGCCCTACGGGCTTTCGACGCTATTGCCTGGAAAATTATTTTCAATTTATTCTCATTCTCTTGTTATATTACTACTGACAATTTTGTTTCTGGTGTTATTTGCCAAATATTCAATACCCCACGATTCTTCTTTGTCTAACTACTCATTAATCCGCTCATTGCAATTATTCTTCTTGTTTTTCAAAAAGACTAGCTTAAATAACACCACGGCACAAAATTACTATTTGCAATTTAAATGTATAAGCAAATTTGTTGATATCTGTAATAAATAATAACAACTACAGAAAAGCCACCTAATATATTTGGGTTCAGCTTTCCTAATAAAGAAGAATTTTATATCTGCGTATTTTCAAATATATTTTACATGCTTTAATCGAATTACCGATATTAGACAAAACACTGTCTTCCATCGGTAAACTGTCCTTACCCCTTACCGTACTTGATACTGACTATACTATTTAACTTGCAGTTCCGAACAATTAATTATTTAGTCTTCATATCACAGTCGAACATCGATCCTAATAACTGATTTCTGTTATTGAATATATTATTGCCACTCTCATAGAATTATATCCAATATATCAGATTCACAGTTCAAGGTAGTACTCAATATATTTAAGTAATTCTGTAGTGAGGTAATTATTTTGAAAATAAATTTTCATATAACTAGAGAAGCAAAGTTTGTTCGCATTTTAGTCGGGTGTCATTGTTGTTGTTTGCACAGTACATCAAAAGTTAAAACCACGTATTTAATAATAATAACTTTATAATTGTTAGAACTATTAAAAAAACTTTAAAAAGTTGCGGTTGAATTTTGAGTTACCGCTAATTCTTCAAACGTTGTTCGTATTAAGAAGTATTAAAGCACGTTTAATGCTGAATATTTCAATAGCTTAGTAAATTTGAAAAAGGGTAAAAGTTAGAAATCGAATTGGTATTAGTAGTTATATGAATATGAATTAGATTACAAAGCATTTGAAGAGCATTTTTCTTGAATCTACCTTCACAGTGAAATGGTAGGAAAATAGGAGTAGAGTACTGCATTGGTCGGTTGTCATGTAAAGATCATGTCCACAATTTATCCGGTCGACTGTATCAACCCCGGGAGCCTTGTGTAGCATGCGTGAATCAATATCTGCCACACACACACAGATACACGAACAACTCGCGTCACGTGTATCACGCACATACAACAGACTCACACACACACATTCGCGCAGGGCGAATATTGAGATTGGACGGGGATATAGGAAGAGGTTTTCAACTGAATAACAATACATCAAGTGTGTTTTGGAAATAACTCTGGGCTGGCTCACCGTTTTTTGTTTTTCGCGAGCCGCGAGCGCTGGTGATATATATCGCTGCATTATACATCGCAGAGTATATCCGAGTAGGCTGGTTATGACGTTTCACTTGTTTTTCGAAACCTACCCTCGAGATATGAAGTGGATGGATGTGTGTGCATTTTCAAAACTGATGGGAATATTCAATTCGTATCCAGAGAAAAATGCAATCATATTTACTAACGCCGTTTGAAAAGTTATCGAACAGCCCGTGAAAAATAACCACCACTTGCTTTTACATTCAACCAATATCAATAAAAAGAGACACTTCTTTTCAGAAGCTGCACATATACTCACACTTCCTTTCTCATTATGCAAATGAAAGAATTATGTTTGATTTATATTTTTTTCCGCAAAACTAACTGATACAAAACTGTTCCAAGAAAAGAATAGATAAAGTAGTAAACATTAGTAAATATAATTTAAGAGTTTCTTGAATAAATCGAGAGACAGTTTGTACAATTTAATACAGTCTAATTCACTTGGTTTGTAAATATAAATTTTTTTGCTAAATGCAATTAATTTTCGGCAAAGTGAGTCCCTCCCTTTGAAATTTGCAATAGCAGCAATGTAAACACAGTTAACAATCAACATACCGCAGGGCAGCGCTGCAGTGAGCAATTTAATAAACCAAAAGCCATCCCTGACATTTTGTTTGTCAGTTTCTAGTTGAGCGATTATCACAAATATTCGAAGCGGATATATAATTGCACAATTACCAAACCGTTCACCGTGCCACCCACTTTTATTAAACCATTACAAAACCAGCCTTAATCTCCCCTGCAATAATGGCCAGCCCGCTTGGCAATGTCCGTGAAAGTCAACAACTCAGGGCGGCCGCTGCCCACGACGAAGGGAGATCAGCAGGAGACGACAGAGGGAGTATTTGCGAGGGGCGAAGCCCTAGCCCTCCGCGGGACGCAACAAAATGAAGATTTGTCAGAAAATACCAATATCCCGGTTTATGTCTCCACGTAAAACCCCGTTTTATAAGTGTAGAACGAACGAACGAGTTTCGAGTTTCGGAAAAAGTCATTTTGAGTTTTTCAATTACTGCCTGGGTTTACTGGCCCCATTTTATTGGCGAGTGTAAAAGTATTGTCACTCTTTTGCATTGTTATAGCTTGTATGTGAAAATTAAATGCTAATATGCCACCCATCACGAAAATATTTTATCTCGGAAGGATAATACCATTTTAACCAAACATTGTAAGGCAACTTAACTCTTTATAATATAATAGTATATTGTACAACAAGCATGGAATGGTACTCATTTCCTAACAGTATGGCTACAAATTATACGAGTATGGAATGGACATTCGAGGGGAGTTGTAAAATATACTTTTTCTACGACCAAGATATTATTTTCTAATTCATTTATATTTTAAAAATAAATTTGTCCCGCTTTCACCATTCCAATATTTGACAATTTTAAATAAGAATCCTAGCGATGCCACCTGTACTGAAATATTCACCAAACAAATTCATTTCTCTCGATGTTTGCAATGTATCTCATTTCGCTAGCAATAAAACATACAATAAGCAGATTTCTAAGTGCTCGTAGAAAAAATCATTATACCGACACATTTATCTTTGTAGTACATTCATATTTTAACCAAGTAACGTCAAATATTTTATGTAAAATCATGTTTTTTTAAGAAAAATCATACAAAATTCGCAGTTGATCAAATGCCTTTAAGGACATTATCACAAACATTAAGTTGCAAGTAGTAGGTAGTAATACTTTTATTAAATTTTTAAATGTAAATAAAAATACCATCACACCATTTGCTCAATTCGAAGTGTTTTACTCTGTGCTCAAAGCAGATTTCATAACATGAAGTGCGATTGCCAGCCGTCAAAATAACGCACCGAAAGATGTAAATGGAATAGGAGCCATAAGTAAAATTTTTCGAAAATAATGCGATAGTTTGTTTTTAATCGAATTGCGAATTGTAGAAAGCAATAGCAAATACCGAAATAAAATGAATCCAACAAAAGTAAAAAATGCGTCCTATCGGAAATGCAATATTTAAAATACCTAATAACCACCGAAGTTTTCCAAACTATTACTCGCAATTCCTGCTTGAAATTGTCAATTCCAACGACCACTTCTCCCGATAGTTACACTTGTTCCGGGTGACTAGATTCCGATCATCCGATCGAGGTAACAAAACAAAACAATTCGTCACCAGCGCCAGGCAAAGCACTCTCCGATCACTGATCACTGATCACGATCACGGTACTCGATCGGGCGATTGAGCGATCGCGATTTGGAACGCATTGCGATGCAACGCGACAATAACGCCAGCGGTACGCTGATCTGGTATTAAATAGAGTGGATAATTTCAGACGGGAGTTCAGGTAGACGCGATTATCGCCGGGATTTTGTCACTGGAAGGGTTGAGAGGTTTATTATTTTTTATACGAATATTATGGATGTTACTGCTATAGTAAATACAAAGTTTGCGTATAAGATAAAATAAAAAAAAAATGCGGTTCAATGGCAGTTGTAATAATCCTTCTGCAAGAGGCTTTGTCTCGCATGCATTGGTGTTTAAAATTTCTTAGTCCCCTAGCAGTTAAAGACGATGTGTGTTTTTAAATGAAATTGAAACCAAATTAGGCGTATCGCACCCCTTATTGTACTGACGAAACTCCCTCCCTTCATCCCCAAATCGCAAATCGTTCGACAGATCCACTCACATGAACATAGCCGCGAAACTGTGGAAACTGTCAATGTCTAGCAACTCGCAGTGGGAAGTAAATTACATCCTGATTTCATCCCTTTCGCAATCTTGCTGACTTCCAAGCATACAAAAGTACATACACGTACCTGCACTCGTTTCTTCATATAGAAAACAAATTTTGTATTCTCTTTATAAATATATTTTCCTCCCGTACGGAGAATATTATTTTGCTACGCTTGCATGCTCCAAAGATAGAAGCTATGTTGGGTCTCTACAGTGCGTTAGAAATTTCAGGACCGCATTTGGAAATATTGATATGACAATAATCATCGAACCTCGCAATGTTTTTGTTCTAATATATCTTGCTGTTAATATGAAATATGCAGACATTATATCCACGGACAATATCAAGATCTATAATTTTGAACAATATTATAAAAATAATTTTATGGACTGTCGTATACAGGTTAGTCAGAACAATTTATAATTTTGTGGGCAGAATATCTAGCAATAAAATTGATATTGGTTATTGTGATTGGATTTAAAAACATACATATTTTTCATACAGGATGGGGAATTGAAAGACGCACTATAGCGTTTTCAATGCTTTTTTGAATATGTTCAATTATTGGCTTCCCTAATTAATTTACATAAAAAAAGTTAAATAGTTTATCGTATATGAAAAATTTATGTTTTTCGACATTCCGAAAAAATAACGGAAATGTTTATTGATAATTTTCTTCAAATCATAAGTGCCATGAAATAGCAAAACAAATGTACCAATTGAAAGTTATTGATTTTATGTGTTATCTGTATCTATTAATGTTTGAGCTCAGAGGATTTGATTAACCCTGGTCAGTTTGTTTCACAGTTACACAAACGTCACACTCAAACTTGTTGCCATTTGGCAATAGCCACTCGAGCCCTATGGGCTTTCGTAGCTATTGCCTGGCAACAAGTTTTCGAAAGATCTGTCAAATAATTTTCAATTTTTTCTTACTCTCTTATTATATTACTAATGAATATTTGTTTAGGATTATAGAAACTGAATTCACCACTAGGTACCATCGAAGTTATACGAATGTTGCGCATGTGGAAAATTAGATTAATATCGTGGGATTTTTTAGATCCCAGTGTAGCATATCAGGGCTAAAAATATATAATTTGGAAAAAAATTAGATAAAGTTAAATCGTTTTATTGTAAAAATAAACCTCGACAATAATGTATTAAATTAAAGGTATTTTCGATATAAAGTAATTAGGGCAGGTTGTATATTTTTAGCTCTACTTTATTCGTGCTCTCAATAATGTTTTGATATTGTTGGCTAGGTCAAAATGCGTTTCAATATTATATTTGTTGCAGTTTTCAGTGTGTCTGTGCGTGCAATTATTCGAGAGAAATTCTTGGAAGTTCGTATCTGCATTTTGTATCTGTTAGATAAATGCTGTAAGCAGTAGCATGTGTATAAGTACGTATTTGTCGTATGTGTATACGTAACCAACAGGCAGGAGAGTATAATGAAGGCGAATGTCGACAAAGGTTTTCGGAATATTGGCATCGTCAAATGATACACCTATACGTGGAACTGCTGTGTGTGTATCTGAAAACATCCTTTTATCAGAGCTAGTTTGTTTGTGCCCGCGCACCAGCTAATGGTGGATTTGGAGCCGACGGAGACGAGGAGACGTCACAGTTGGAGCTGACAAACACACGCCTACTGCGTCTCCTCGCATATTTACCAATGTTTACTTTTTTCAAATGAACAACTGAACGTTGTTACCCAAATTGGACAACGTTGATATTTATAAATATTTATTTAATTCGGAATCCTCTTTAAACAATGAGCAGATTTATTTACCTATAACCTTCTTCTTACTCGGAAATATAATGAACATCAACAATACTGCTTTTTGTAATTCTATATGTCTGTAAATATTTTGACTTGCTTTGTATGAGGGCGATTATTGAATTCATAAAACACTTATTTAGTTATTACAACCAATTTCCCCTTAGGTCAATGGTCGGCAAACAATAAACTTCGGCAGTCAATATTTCTCAAAGTGATGGCATTCTTACATTTGAGGGATAGTTAAAAACATACTACATCTTCAATTTTTAGAACATTAAAAAAACCGATGAAATTCACCTACGTTTAAAAAAAAAAATTTATCAAATATGGGTACTTTAATGTAATATAATAGTTATTTACTTTACAAGTGGGCAAAGTAAGGAATCACCCACGAGAGAAATTTTTGCACACGAAGCCGAAGGCTGAGTGTGATAATTTTATCGAGTGGGTAATTTAAACAAGCAATCATCAATAAATGAGATCACTTTTCTTGCCTTAATGAAGGTGGGCTATCAACCCCAATTCCTACAAATAATTACAAATAGAAGAAGACTGGCTTATCGACTTAAGATATCTCCGAAGCGTCCAATTACTAAGAAATTTAAAAACAGCAATCATTTTACATCTTCATTAAGTCAGAAATTCTAATATCGAAATCCGCCCATGGGCGAGTGACTACCGACCATCACTCCACTTCTGGAACACTATCACACTATCAGCCGTGATAAGGATCTAGCAAGCCAGCAGGCCGTTTACGAACAAACACACATCGGCTTCCTATTCCGTGTTTCGTGCATAGCTAACTTGGACGCGCGGACGCAGGAAAGCTCTTTAGATCGGCTGATAACGAGGGCGTAATTTTCCCATTCACACCTCGCGAGAATGATGAGTGAGAGAGATGGAGGAAAGGAAATTAGGACACGTGGATTTACACCTGCGGCCACGTGCACAAATTGAATACCATTTATAATTGTTATTATTCATTTTTATATAATTAACCTAAGAACAATTTTAACAATTAAATCTAACTCCTGAGCTGTAAAGTAATAAGAAAATATCAAAATATGTATTTCGATAACTAAGTTATCATCATCAGTAGATGCATAAGGAGGTCGTGGGTTCGAATCCCACTGAAGAGCATGGTCGTTTGTGTTGTTCACATACTTTCATAATCATCCAGTCATGAGGCGGCATATGACCATAGTAGTTAGTCCGCCTCTCATCTTCATAAAAAAAAAAGTCAGTAGTCAAGATTTCTTATACACAGAAAAACCAACTGAACACGAATGACTTGTTTCTTGCATATGACTTTATTTTGACAATTATTTGACATATAGATGTTAAACCTGTGTGCAAATAACATTTTATATTTCAAATATTTTGCTAACATCTTTCATTTGAAACTTATTTACAGCTGATTCTATTTTTGAATTAATTAATTTTCTCAGCTCTTGATATAAATTCCAAGTTTCGTTAACATATCTTATTCATAAGATATTGCGTACATGGGCATCCATCCATCCATCCATCTTCACACACAGACATCATTGAAAAAATAGTTTTAACGGATTCAGTGGGCGTCAAAATATTCCGCAAAAATCTCGTCAACCATTTTTTTTATGATTCCAATACTTCTTTATATACTTTGTATAAGACAGTAATTTATACTAAAACGAAGCATTTACTTTTTATCAATTTGAGATTTTGATGTGCCAAAGCAATCTTATAAGGCTTTAAATGAGTGAAAAAGAAAGTGCCGGAACTTTTGTTATCCTCATGAATTTATCAATAAATCCATCACGCGTAGTGGGAATACAAACATTACATCACAAACATACAAGACGATCGAATGGCGATGAATAAATAAAACATCTATTTAATAATAATTGCGGTAACATCTCTTTACACCTGAAGCGAGTAACATTCGAGTATAGAGCTGGCAAGCCAACGCCAATGGGAACCAAAACGACGAAACGAGCAAACAAACTTACAATACCGCGCCGAGGTATTCCCAACATGTGGGAGTGTCAATAGTCCGTCATAAATTAAGTTTTGTAAAGGCTGCCTTATAATTTGCGACCGTACAGACGTTAGAACGTAACGTACTGAAGGATTGTGAATTGTGTAAAGTGAAGTGATGAATAAAAACTTTGAATAATGTGTGAGGAAAGGAGTTTTGATAGCTTTACAACCTCCATTTACTTTTATTGCTATATTTCCTTCCTATATCCAATAATTGTTCAAGAACAGATGAAATTTCAGACGATACTTAGCCTTTGCTTGCATCATTCAATACATTACGATCAGATGTCTCAGTTTTAACCATTTTAACCATTACTGTTGACCACTATTTTAAATGTGGCATATGACCTTATTTTATTAAAAAAAAAAAAAAACAAATCGCGCCATTAACGTGACGAAAAATTGGTAGATAAGGTCATAGCGTTTTGTCAAATAACATTTGAAATACAAGTATAGTTTCCATGATTAATGGTATATTGTACAACAAGCCTGGAATTGTTCTATACTTTTTCTACGATCACGAATTAATTTATATTTTAATAATATAATTTTTCAGTAATGTCAAGTTTCATGATTTTATGAATAAATAAATGGAAAACGAAGAAATTCTAAAATTTAACACCCCCTCAAATATTATAGAAACTGAAAAAGTAACATTTATAATTAAAATATGAGATATGGATTGATGACAAATTAATGAAACAATATCATCGTTTTTGACGTGACTGTTAGCTATGAATTTATACTACACGTTGTCTATGGTTACCGTTAGATATGAACATATGTTGATACAACAAGCAATTATCTGAATGGTCGTCGAAAATAGTTATTTGTTTATCAGGGCACTAAAGTATAATTTTTTATTACGAATATAGAATTTATTCTACGAAGCGACAACCGAGGAGAATAACAAAATACTTAAGTGCTGAGGTATACATTATAATATTTTTCGAAATCGTTAAATTATTAATTAAAAACATAAATAAATAGCATTAAGTATTTGTAAAACGTCAGCTAGCTATTGCGACGGGGATGGCTGTGATAACAAAAGTATGGCCAAAGTACCAAATAATTGTTTATACTTTTCATTACTGTTTACACATGCTTAGACGTGGTCTGCATGTGATCAGCATTAAATCCGATAAATTATTATCAAAGATAAATAATTAATAAAATAATAGAATGTAGTACTAAGAAGTTTAACAAATGAGTTCGTAAATTTAAAATTCGACATAAGAGTCTGCAAAGTTTTACTTTAGACTATTTTGGCTAAATTCTCGGAGTGATATCGTTTACTTTAGTATCGATTTCGAAAATAACAGAAAAGCACAGAATTATTGTCCATCTTTCTCCTACCAAAACTGCGTCACGTATCGCTTCTCATAATTTTTAAAATCAATTTCTCGTAAACTAAATAATTCGTCGAATTATACAAATATAAATATTTTATTTTCTTGTTTAGAATCATATATAAGATAATCAAAATATGATCGATCACAGAGCCCATTCATTGCAACAAATTCTAGAGTAACACTATAAAAAATAAACAGTTATGTACTATCATTGCGTAAATTGTGGATAAAATTTAAAAGTAATTGTAACGAAATCCGTATTGACAATAACAAAATAAATTTCCCTAACCATATGAGCCGGAGAAAAAAATCTTGAAGAGTTTCCCTCCCCCATGAACTCCAGAGGTGTAACGACGCGTTGCCGTGCCTATGGCACCAAGATAGATGATGATTCTGCCCGTCCTTATGATTTATTATCCCGATTCTGGGTGCGGAGGCGGCGGCGGCGGCGGCGGCGACGTGGCGGTGTCAGAGATTACACCCGGCTCATGTGTAGATATGTGCGGCAGGCGCACTGTCACATGCTGGGGTGATAGCGTGACGTCACGCCGCTAGAGTTGCTGTGATGGATCTGCTTAGCGATTCTTCACGAGTGGAAATTACGCGAGCGGTGTCCGTTGGAAAATTGAAAAGATATACTGGAGATGCTTGAATCTCGCGGTTTTGAATTTATATAAATAAATATATCATCATGCCTTTTACCCTTATTGGTAATAATTGACATGAGGGATTATTTAATTTGGTTCTCTTTCTTTTAGTTTTATAATTATGGTAAATGAAGAAGGATACATTAATTTTGTATTTAGATTTTTAATTCGAATTTATAATATGGAAAATGAAACTTTAGGAAGGCTGTTGAACAAAACAAGTTATTGTTTTTTACTTCTCGTAAAAATTCGGTTGTGAGACTTCAGTGGATGAACATGTTTTAGGGTCCCTACAATTTTAATTGTTTCGCGATAATATTTGCGTGTCTGTCTGTTTGTTTGTCATTTTGTCTGTCTGTCTGTAGGACTGTGCAGATCTCTGACGGTTTCTCATAAATTACTACACAGAAAATTCTGATATTTTGTATATATCAACTGTATCCCCTTGGGAAGAGCTGATTAGTTTTTGGTGATAATCCATCTTCAAGTTATTTTGAAATATCTCAGTAAATTATAGTTTACAACAATTTTTGTTATTAAATATTATTATTTACAATTGTTGTTGGAATTTTTTTTCCTGTTTGACATTTTCATTTAAATATGTTAACCTATGCCTTTTGAAAAAACAAATCTATGCTTGGAAAAGCATTTTTTTGTCATGTGTTATAATTGAAAACTATTTAATTTAATGATAGAGCGTTTCTTAATAGTTGTGGTCCGTGTTTGATAAGAAATTTATGGCGGGTGGTATTGTGGTGCCCACAACAGATTTTTTATAATGATACTCCTGTCAACAATGACTTTACTTAAACAATAATTGTTGACAATTTGATGACAGTTGTATCAATAAAAAACAAAAACAATTACTTGTTTTGTTTAACAGCCTAGCAAAAGTTTCATTTTCAATATTAAAGATGTTAAGGTTTCTTTGAACTATGTGATGTATTATCATTGAAAAGGGAATACATTCCTTTAAATATACCCCTTTCCATTTAAGAAAATGTAACTTTCATACCCTCACGTCACATCCCTCTAACAATTTTATTTTACCATCCATAAAATTATGACCCCCTCCTTGCTATATTAGTTTGTATATTTATTTTTTCTCTAAAGTTAGTAGTTAGGCAGCAATACTGATTGGTTGATTTAAAACTCACCCTGTATAGTCCATACAACAAATACTACTATAATTTATTATTGCATAATTAAATTATTCTAAGTAGGTATCATTCATATTTTAAATCGGTAATGCTTCAACCGATTGCTAATTCTAATTGGTGGTTGTAATTGATAATTGAGTTGCTCTAACTTTTTTTTTACTGGATGTACATACCTATGTTTCATCTATGTCAAACCATTATAATTATACTGTCAGAACTACGAATAATACTGAAATGTTCTTTGTATTAATATATCCTCAGCATAATTGCTACTATCAATTATTTTCTCAAGTACCGTTAACGTTCATATTTATATTCAAACCACCAATGATTTCTCTGCGTAAATCCCAAACCCATGTTGTAGATGAATCGATAGTGGGTCTTCCTTCGAGTCTTGCGAGAGGATGTTAACAAGACTTGGTATCTATCGTTTGGTGTAGCGACGAAGTGGCGAACATAGCGGTACAGCGTCGCGACTAAAGTGAAGAAATAACCATTACTCGCCTTAATCTATAGCCAGTTTAACGCCACGCACACATGTTCCAACCATCATATATTTTCGATATCAGTGTTGGAGATATCTGAATGCAATCTGCTGTGGTACTCGTCCTGTCCCTTGCGCTAACAACGTGGATGGGTGCGATAGAAAGGAAATATGTATGTGCGATGTGCTCGTACCGTTATTGCTGTTTATGCTTTTTGAAAACAACGCACACACATCAATATCTTCATGAAACTTCTAACCACCAGCCTGTCCAATAGGCTCGTATTATTTTATTATTATTATTATTAGAAATGGGCGAATACTTGAATATCTCAAATAACTTTCATTATTAATCGAGATTTCGAATATTAAAATCAAAACAACAAATTCGAATGCCTAGAATATTGCTCTATATGTGCAGACAGGTATATTTTAATTTTATGTACTTTATTCTTTAGTTGTTTTTTTAGTGTACACCCGGTAATATAGAAAGCCTAGGTATGAAGTATTATAGTTTATAAATTATATTTTACTTAATCAAAATATTCGAGTTATTCGAGTATTTGAAATAATCGAATATTCGAGATCCAATTAATATTAGAATTTGAAAAAACTGATATTCTCCCATCTCTAATTATTATGATTCGAACCCATTAAAACATTATATCAAAGAGCTTCTACTTTATGCCATTCCAGTAAACTTCAAGAAGAAATTAAGTTTTTAAATGATGTTTTCTTGAAAAATGGTTACAGCAAAGCGCAAAGAAGAAGAGCACTAAAGTCGAAAAATACTCAAGTTGTTGTTAATAAGTAATCATTTGCCAATGTAATAGACAAAATTGACAAGATTCTTATTTTTTATATATAAACATCATATAAGGCAGTTTAAAAATCCATGATTTTCTTGACAATTGTAAAGATATAGTTTCTCTACATTGTTCTGGCATTTATAAGATTCCGTGCCACTGTGATAAAGTATACACTGGCCAAACTATTAGAACTGTAGCAACAAGATTAAAAAAATTCCAACGATATATTAGATAAATCTGTAGTTGCTGGACATGCAAATAAAGAATTACATGAAATTAACTTAGAAACACGAAGATTTTAGCAAGAGAAATTAACTGGATGAGAAGACTAATTAGAAATGCAATTGAAATACAAAATCTTCAAATAATCTTAATTTAAATACATGCTTTGAGCTTTGTACGTCGTGGTTTTAACTGTTATTCGTTTATATTAATTTGTATTTGTATTACCATCGATCTACGCCGCCCTTATTTTATAAATACGTTGACTACATATTTATTTTTACCTGATGCTGTTAAAACGTCGTTTTTATTAAAAAAAATTGTTATATTTAAGTTAATTTGTGCTTTACCGCATTTCTTTTATTTTTTAGTTGTGAAAATATCACGGTAAAAGCTCGCCGCTCTTTCAAGAATGTAAACGAAATTAAATAATAAAATTATTTGAACCTCAAAGGCTGAATTGGATAAGGAATAAATCAGAGAGTGGAAGGGAAATAAACAAAAAGCAATCGAAGATCAGTATCAGCCGTCGTGAATTGGAACCCCAAACGAGTTCATTGGAATTAAGCGGAACGTATGAACGAATAGACACACACATCCACGGGCACATCTTATTGGAACGCAATGTAAATATTAAGCACACATCTCAGTAGCGAGTCGTGACGTGGTTCCTAAGGTACTTATCTTTGTAAATAGTGAAGATGTGGCGTTAGAAAGAGAGAGGTTATACGTAGGGTGTAGGCGGAGGAGAGAGACGAACGCACGAGGGTAACCGAATGAGAGCAATCGAGGTGACAGCGGTGTCGGTTCATTTAAACTGACTCGATTGACTCACGCCATATCTTGTTACCTTTCGGTTGGTATCACTGCTCTTTATCCTGCCGCTGTCTCTCTTCTGATACTTCTCGTCCTTCTTTCTCTTACATGCTTGCCAAATTGATCTCCACGTGTGGTTTTTGCACTGATTGTGTCTCTTTCGAATTCGCTCAAATTTAGAAAGCGTGTTTCTTCTTTTATGACTCCTGATCTGCAGGTTCTGCGAAGGGAGATTCTGGGAAATTATGCTTTTCGTGGAAATTTCACTGTTTTGAACACATGTAGACCCCGTGACTAATTTAATTTGGAACACTTTGTTTATCAAAAGGCAAACCAACTTTACACAAACTCAAATTGATATTGCATTTTACAAATAAATGTATTGTAATAAACGATATTTGCGTTTATTACGATTAAAGGTTGCAAACGATATAAAGAGTAAATGGTGCATTATAAGTTGTTCGTGGAAAATTCCAGTTCCTTAGTATTTCAGTTCAGTTCCCGCCTAATCAGCGGATGTCAATATGTTGTAGGAAATCTTTAACCAGCCTTCTACGAGGGTAGTGCCCAGTTAGAGTTATTCCCATCCCTTAAGTAATAAATTGTGAACCTTGGGCAGTGAGCAACCACTTGCATTTTGGCTTTTCTTGTTGTTAAATGTTCAAAGAATTACTACACACTTTAAGGGCTCCACTCGATTGTATGCGTAGTTTTTGTGAAGTTTATTTTTTGAGTTCATGTAAGTACGAGATTTGAGTTTTATGTATGAGTATTGGTTATTCATTTAATCAAGTAAAATCATTTCGCATGTCAGTTACCTCTTGGTAATAAGTGCGAGGTACATATTACAGTACACATGTATGGTACCTTATTACATGTAATAAATTGGCGGCAAATAATGGCATCCATAAAGGTACATTTTGATTACTACATTTTATGAAATAGCAATTTCATTTAATTACTGTCGGTACTAACTCATTAATAATTTGATTTCCAAGAATCTAGAATCCATACAAAGAAATTCAATTAAAGTTTTTTCAATTATTGATTAATCACATCAACTGTTCATCATCTTGATGTGATACAAGGTTTATAAACATTCTAAGAAACAGAATTACTTTTCGAACGTTGAACTCAAATAACCTTTTGCCCCTTTCAGTATTTATGTAAAAATAACTATCAATAAAGTTTACTAGAATAAATAGAACAACTAAATAGTAATGAAAAAAATTGTAGTTAAAGTTTCCAAACGTAGTCAATAGACAAAACAACCGAACATCAGAAACAACATCCATTTCCTGCACGCATATGCCATTTTCTCACAGGGTTTCTCATTCCCTCGCCCTGCTAGCGGTACCGGTACCGGGTTGCCGGTTCGCGAAGAATATGAAACGCATTTTACCCCAGGGCAACACTATTTGTGATATACACCTATACGAGCTGATATGTATGTCCTTGGGCATCGTATTTCTGTCCCCGGCTTATGATTTGTGGGTTATCCGCAGCGCAGAGCTCCAAACGCGGCGATCGAAAAAATGAACCAGAGGCACACTAACTCTAAATGATTAAAATATGCAGAAATGTCCATAATAATAATTAATTTGTTAAAATAGTAGCTTTAACCCTTCATGGCGATTGGCCATCCAACCTTTTCCCCTTTTCCTCTACAATTCATGATTTTTTATTTTTGTTTAATGTCTTTCTGGATTTCATCAATATATCTTGTGCTGGGTCGTACAAAAGCTAACTTTCTGAAAATTATCTCTATAGACCTGCTTCTTATAATCTTTTGTATACAATTGGCCCAATTGTCCAACCAACTGGCCAGTAGTAACAAAATCGTATCAAACTTTCATGTTTAATGGAGAATATATCAATAACTATCATAGAACGATTCATATTTGTCTCAATTAGCAAGTTGTTACGATAGAAAGTTTGAAACTATCGAAATAAAACTTATATCAAATGGTTTTCGAATAAATCTTCGAACAAGTCAAGTTTTATATAAGTAAGGTTTATTTTACTGTAATTGTGACTTAAGGATCGTCTTTTGTTTTTAAATTATGACGTAAACGTGGAATGGAAACCTTAATTTTTATGCTTAATTGGAAAGATCATTAAATTATAAGACGAAATATACTAAAAAAAATATGACATTATATTTTGCAATTTTAGAGACATATAATAAAAAAATTCAAAGAGATTACTGATTTGATAGCACTATTTACTTAATTACTTAATAAAAAACACAATTGTTATAGAGCTAATTGATTTTTTTATTAAAACTTGACACTCTTGACTGTTATTACATTTTTGTTTTAAACCATTACAGAAATTTCAAAATAAAATATTAACTTTTTTAACATCATTTGATCTGAGAATTTCTTGCACTGTCCAAATTCATTATAAAATAATACGATTTACATTTAAAAATAATTTCGCTAACGCCATTACTCAAAAACAAAAGACAATCTAAAGGTAAAAATAACACTAAAATATTTCTCATTTAAGATCAAAATTGACGTGTTCTTAGATCCTTCTTTGGAAGGCCCCTAGTATCCTTTAATCGTTCTGACACAGAGTCCATGTTTCAGATTCGTACAGTAAAACCGGCCTTATTAATGTTTTATATTATTTACATTTCGTATTTTTTGTTTAAGGTCTGACCGTAGATGAAGCATCAATACCTTAATATCCTTTGTTTATTATTTGTGGATTCTTTGTTTAATTACTTGGGATGTTTAGTTTTTGTTTCTTGTTTTTTACCCCTACGCCGAATCACTGAATCAAAAGTGTACTCTTTCATTATTATTGTTATTTTTCTATATTTATTACTACTAAAGCCCATGCTTCTATAGCGGTAAAGGTTTCAATCAATTGAATTGGGTATTATAGCGGTGTGTAGGTGGTAGTTTGATAAAAGTAGCATGTCAAAACAAAAGGAAAGTGAGAGAAAAGTATCTCCGTCTCTGCGGGTATTTCCTGCGTTTCTCGTATTCGTGTTGGTGATCCGCCAGGACGTACACGCGAATATGAGAAAGAATAAGATATATGAGAAACAGTCAACGCAGGAGACGAGCATGATTAATTCTGAAAATGTTTATAATATATATCTGCTCGTGTCGCTCGATAGTTCTGTCCATCAACTCACGCGAGCGCGCAACGCGCCAGAGTTATAAATGTGACGGGAGAGCGTTGCTATACACCGCGAATTTATGAGAAATGAACATTCAAAATCGTTCAACCTATTTTTTATTTTTCGTTTTTCTCCTGTTTACGAACACCCTTATCCCAGGCGAGCGGAGTCTGTAGTTTCCCCCTGTCTTCACCCGCGCAATCCATCTTCTGATTGGACTATCTTCGATATGCAGCGCTGTTGTAACTTTGCATAAACTGCGAAACTTCCATATCCATGTAAACGCTATTCTTTCGAAATTCTGCTGACAAGCGAAAATTGATTTTTAGATGACACTCCACCGTAACCCTAACTAGCTTTCCCGCACAATACGTACGACACGACTACAAACCCTTCGCACAAAACTTTTTGCCCATAATGCCACAATGCTGCCATCACCATGTCTGCAATCAAAGGGTGACAAATTCCCTTACGTCAGCCGCCACATTTATCCATCCAATCATGATTCCTATTTTATATTTATTTAATTTACTATGATACACAATATTTATTTATAGTCATCATACAAATATATACGATGGATGCAAAATAAATAACATACTAAACAACTAGACACCAAAGAATTAGAAAAAAAGAGTGCACAAGTAAAGTTAAATATTCTTCATTAGGATAAAAACAAGTTTTTAGTAGGAAATCTTTGATTTACACTTTGGATTAGGTATTATCAAGGATTTTGACATGATCTGGCAAAACATTGCAAAAATCCAAATTTAAAGAATGTTTGACAAACTTTTGAAGTCTTCTACTACGATAATGCAAGAGACTGGTAAAATGAGTATGATAGGTGTGAAAATCATCATTTTAAGAAATTAGTTATTTATATAAGAGTTAGGAAAGTAGTGTATTACTGTCAAGGAGCAATATTGAAATACAAGGCACTTTGTGGCTCCGAGTCAAGTAAAGACATTTTCCTGACGAGTTATATATTAATTTTTTTCTAAAACCTTAAATTATATTAAAAATTAATTTAAAAGAAATTAAATCTAATTTTCTATATGTAGCTAGTAACGCGCTTCTCTCGTTTCTAAGGTAACAAGAACGTTTAAATACGTTTTCGTGACTAAGTTTCTAAGATAACAGAACGTTTAAACGTTTTCCTGCCTAGGTAGGGAAATTCTACTTTCGCTCAGCATTTTAGTCGCGAACAGAGTACTTTCAGAAAAACAAATTGATCTATGAACTTCCATTAAAGTATAATAAATAAAAATACATACAAGTGTCATGACATGTAATTTAACAAAATTAGATTTACAGTGATCTCTAGTCGTATATTCTAAAGCAGAAATTAATCTAATTGCTGTTTTTTCAAGTCTAAAAATCTTAATTGCTGCATAAAAATTTCCGCACCAAATTATGCAGTATGTTCTAACAGAGTGAAAAAATGCAAAATATATAGACTTTTAGCAATCTGTTTTATAATCAGATTTAATCTTTGAAGAAGAAAAATTGTACTACGCAGTTTTTCAGGTACCTAATTTGTCAATATGTAAGTTTCCATTCAAAGAATCATTGGTTTCCATTCCAGAAGTGAAACTGAATGATTTTTCTAAAAGGTTTATTACAAGAAATTATTTTGTTTTTGTTTAAAAGCAAATTATTGGCAATTTGTTGATGAAGAATATTTATATTTGAATACTTGTTTATTAGGTTGGTATCATGGGCAAAAAGGGTACTATAGCTAGTCTTTGTAAAGTTTGAAAAATTATTGACATATGATAAAAAATAAGTGATCTATTATTGAGCCCTGTGGAATGCCATGATCAACTTTGACTGATTCCCTTTACTATAGATACAATGGGAGCGATTTTCCAAGTAAGACCTACAAAAACGTTAAGTCGACTTCTGTACACCATAATGTTTAAATTTTTCCGAAGAAAATCGTGCGATACACAATCGAAAGCAGAGGGTTTTTCTCACGTCCTGAGACTGTTATCAATTATTTTTTAAATGGCTTGAATTGTCAAGCGTTCACGACGAAATCAAGCTGATTCTTACAAAGCAGTAATTTCGCAATCTATACTTTAAAATAATTTAATAAACTTGAATGTATTCCGTGCTGATTTTATGTGGATGGAAGTAATGAATTGACGTATAATTCTTTAGTTATAGCGATGCAAATGTTAAGAGAAAAGAAAGATATGATTTGCGTATTTGTGATCTGTTGTCTGGCATTTGTTCGTTGAATTGCGTCCGTGTAGTTTATTAACGATGTGTTATTTCCAGGTGGCGCGAGAATTGAAAGAAAGTAGCAGTTGTAGTGAAGATGTCACAGCAAGAACGTTAGTCCCATCGTTATCCCTGCATAATGACAAGCGTATATAAACCGTCTTTATACGCAATATCACGATTTTAACGACACCTGGCTGACGCTCCACTAGCACACCTCAGCGAGTCTCCTCCACGGTTACAGCGGCAATAATCTCGAGAGGATTACGCTTTCATCATCTTCATAATGCACACACAATGCCCGTGGAGCCAGAAGCCCGAACCTAACTCACCCCCAGCGCTAGCGCGCGAAACACAATCTCCTTGGTAGCGCTACGGCCGAGTAGTGATGCAGGGCGGGGATTTCCGTCTAGTTCATGCATGGTTCGACCGTGCGGTCTTTCTTATTTTGATATTTGGACCATCGCAGTAAAAAGCGAGATCAAGGCGGCTACTGCTGGGATATTGAGGATCTAGTGAGCGCCGCGCGGCTGAGAGGGATTTCGAGCTCGACGCTGAAGGACGCCTGCCGCACGGTAACGGCGTTGCCTAGGCGACGTTACACAGTAGTGAAACGAAACGATATGAAACGAAAGACGGAATCGTACAGGCACGGACTTGATATGTTCCGAAAGGAAATTACATTTAAATATTTGGTTTTAGAATTTAAACACAATTCTACATAACCATAAACTCACTTCTAACGGTATTGTATTTCCAAAGAAAATACACGATGATCAGAAAAGGTGATTCTGTTGGCAATATAGAAATTACCCAGAAACTGAGACCTGACATACAAGTTGTTCTGATAAGGCGTGATAAGTTTTAGGTAGAACATTTCTTTGATTAATTCATAGTCGTTAATCCTAATGCAAAAAATTTTGTTCGGTCCTTAGTAAAGCCACACGAGTTACTTAAAATGAATGTAAATTTGGCAATCAAACAATTTTTATAGCACTCATCAGGTAAATAAGCAAAGCAGTAGTAATGTTAAAATGTCAAATGTTAAATGTCAAAATTTGACAAATTATTTTTCATTTATTTTTCAAATAAAAAATATTTTTGTATATTGCCATTATATAATAATATTTTTAAAAAATACGTCTGAAGAGGAATTAAAAAACGTGAAGTATTTATGTTAAACAATTAGTTATATCATAGCAATTTTACACAAAATATAATGAAATTAACATTTAGTGATTTTAAAATAATATGTTTAATAAAAAATATAAAATACTTTTAAAAAAAATTGTACAATCGCTCAACAAATATATAATAACCGTTTTACAAATAAGTGTTGGACGAAGCAGGGTGGCCCACATCATTTACCTATCTCAGGCTCATTTTTCGCTTTCATGAAAACTTACAAGTGAGCGTTCCAGTATATTTCAGTGCGTTTAGACAATATTTATAAACAAAATCGTTGTTATCCTTACTCACATTCTTTTAATTCTTAACATTGGCTACAGAGCAATTTGTATTTATTTTAAATAGTGCCTCCGCTTTTACCTGACGTTTTAGTAAACTGTCACTTAAAAAGATTTCTAAAATTATTTTGCCAACTGAATCACTTTGTTCTATTTCTTTAAAATGTTGAAGTAATGCTACAATAATATTTGTACTAAAAATTGTAAAACATACAGTTCAAATTCGAAAAAAATAAATTAATCAGAATGAAGCGATGTGTTAGTAAATATGCGTGATGCTACTGTTCATAAAAGTGGCGTAATCCGGGTCTGGAGATGGCGCGAAAGCAGGAGAAGAAGAAGAAAAGATATAAGCAGCATCGGCTGGTGGTTATCTGCTCCAAGATATATTTGGTCCCGGAGTTGTCACATATATACGAGACGTTGAGCGCACACATATTGCACCAGATAAGGTTTGGCTGGAGAGATAACGGTTTCTATACTACAGGGAATTGTCGAGATTTTCTTATATATTCCCGAAATGCGTGCAAAGTCACTGTTTGCGCGTACGGCAAAGGTGTGTTTCCCTCGTGCGACATTTTATCTGATGTATTCTTACGTGTATTTATTAAAAATGAAATTTACTGCTCGCGAGTAAATCCGTGCGCGGCACTCGCAGAAATACGCGCCATTGTTGCTGAGATCTCCGAGAAGGGAGAATTCCAGCCCTTCAAATCTTCCCGCGAATATTTGTCGAATATGCTCAGGTATTAAACCGAACGAAATACACCGTTGTTGTGGATCCCACTTCTGACACCAATCTCTGTTGTGGTTCTACCTGGCGTCGAATTCTTCGATTGGCACTATTTATTTATGTTTTAAAATAAAGATTTATTTTGTTGCTAATAATATATATATTTAAAATGAGTTATTGAATGACTGGTTCTAAATGGACTGATTTTCTGGACTGAACTAGACTGATCTCAATTTTTGGATAAGGGATGATTATATACATTCTTGATGACGGAGGGGGTGCAAGGTCGAAGGTCTGAATTTTGTTTGTGACAAGACGGAATGAGTCATTGGATGTTTATGTTCAAGGAATGGTTAATGAATTTATTAGGGTACCACAAATATTTACAAAGAAAGCCTGACTAAAGTTATACATATTATCTTATGAACTTAATGAATCATTGATATTAACATGAAAGAAATACTAACTTAAATTATCTTAAAAACTATGTGAATCATCAATAGGCACACAACACCGTGATTGACATGTTTTACAAATTCAAATATCAAATTTGTCCGCATGTTTAGTTTAAATTTCTTTGGAAGTTTGGTCATGAATAAATAGGAATAATTCATTATTTATCTGCGCTAGATGCGATTTTAGTTTGTTGAGTAACGTAACAAATTGATATCGTTGCCGAAGTATTTTGTAAGTCTACGTCGTCTGTACGTAGCGTAACGTTAAAGATCCAAAAGCCTGGTAGCGCAAAGCAGGTTCAGCATCAGTCAAGAGTGCTCTGTCGATTGGCGTACAGCCGCCCAAGTCATCTCGTCAGCATGACATCGCGAGATCAGGTCCGCAATTTGAGCGAACAAGCGCGAAACACACATGCTACTGACATTTCTTCGTTTTATTCTCACTGTATCTACGTATCCCATTTTTATTATAACCAATCCCAAGAGCGTCTGTTATCCCTAGTGCGGCGTCTTTCTCTGTCGCCCGCATCCGTCATGTGGTGTCTCTGTCTAGCCCTCGCAGGGACACACACATTCACACATGACGCGGTGTGGGTGTGTGCGTGTTCGGAAGATACACGTGCATGCCCGACGTTTCCAACGAAATGTGTTTTATATTTTTTTATATTTTATATACGTATACGATGCTCGAAAGCCTGGGTTGTTAAATCTCATTCGTTGACGTTGCTTCTTCAGAACGTGATGGCTTTGACTTGCTTACACGTTTTATTATAGTTCTTCTGCTACGAGAAACGATATCTAACAATTCGTAATTGGTACGCGCTCTTCCATCGGCGAAACTACATATTTTTCCAAAAATGTTATCTCTATTGCTTTATGTTCGCTATATTCCACGCACGAGTGTAACATTTGTATTTTCATTTGATTGTTCTAAATATTCACAAACATCTACCTACATACCCCTCAAAATACCGCAGTTCAACAATGATGAATTTCTTTTAAAATCAATTCAAACATACCATTTTTATCGTTTTATGCACGAGACTAGCAAGAACTTTAAATATTAAATACAAGTGTTTATGTCATGTTAAATGTATACACTTACTACTTAATGTATGCACAATAAACCCAAGCTTTTGTACTCATTTTTATTGGAATTTATTTCTAAGTTAGTTTACTTTAAAATTTTAAACGTTTGTGTTGAAAGTACTTGGGAACAAAGAATTTATAATTTATTTACTTGCTACATTGTACAACTTGTTTAAATAAATAATTAGAATGTTCTGGATAAATAATTAAAGAACTCGAGGAATTGAATTATATAACTAGAAAATTTTTGTCGCAAATTTTCTCGATCCGTTTACTTTTTGGGTCTTTATCCGAAATAATAGTAAATATGTTCGCTTGTTCGAAGTAAAAGACAATAACAGATGACAGGTTGAAAAAATAAAATCAGCATACAGATGTCCTATTTAAGTTACGAATGTGTTGGGATCTCGAGAACTTTAAGAGCTACGAGGTTGGTCAAATTAGACAAAAGTAAAGTAATTTGACCATACATTTGTTTTTCCAATTGAATGTATAGGTGACTAGATATAGGCCAAAATTTAATTGTAGCGATTTTCTTTTCATGCATAACAACATAACTGTGTTGGTATGCGTCCAATAGCAACACTTGTAAGGATTGGTAGATACAGAAAGAAAACTGAAAATAACAATATAACAAAATACTTTTCCAACATTTTCCTCCACATGGAAAGTTTTCCTTTAGGCGAAAAGTTTCCATTCCAGCGGATACGGAAATATTTGCGGGTGACGTAGATGGACGACACACATTCTCCTGCCAAGGGCTAAGGGCTGTTTGAACCGAGGGAAAAGGGCGAAAACTGATGGACTCAGCGCAGCAATTGACATGCGAGGGTACATATCTCCCGTCACGGAATAAATAAACACACTGACACACACGCACACACGGACGGAACTTGTAGGGGAGTGAGTCCGATTTAGTATTTCAGCCAATCATCGATTGGAAACTAACTTAGTGGGACAGCCGACGCCCAATTCGAGTAATAGGATGTCTGGAAATGATGTATTGTGTTTGCTGACTGACCCCTCGACCCCTTCGACCCCGACTCGAACAAGACGCGCGCGCGGCTAGAAGATGTATAGAAAACGTCCAACTACCGAATCCACTTTAATATGAACCAATATATACATTTGTTATTAATTAGAGTTGGGCCAATTCCCGAAATTTAATGATATGGGAATATTCGCAGGAAATTCCCCAGAATTTTTTTGGGAAATTTTACGGTGAATTACCTTTAGGAAATTTTCCAAGAAATTTCAAATGTGAATAATTTTTTTTCTTTCAAATCATTATTAAAATTGTTTTTATAATACTAATAAGTCTAAATAATGTTCCAAAACGCACTAAACGACTACAGACGTCTGTTTATTCATAACCTGTGATACACCGTCCCACATTGCATATTGCTGGAGTAGGGGTAGCTAACAGACAGGTATAACCGTGCAAGCAGACGTCAAGGTCAAATTTCTTTTAGAATTTCCTGAGAAATTTCCAAAATAATATCCCCAGAAATTAAAAAAAAAATCGGGTAAAAACGTTACCAATTTTTTTTTCCGCAAATCGTGGTTCAAAGTATTTCCTGGAATTTTGTCGGGGAAAAACATTTTCGGGTATTATTGTCAAACATCCATACTCTACGTTTCTTTGTCTATTTTTTCACTATCTTAATCGATCATTGCAATTATTTTTATTGTTTTTCAAAAAGGAATAGTTTAAACAACACAACACTAAATTACTGTCATTTAAATGCATGTGTAAGCAAATTTTTGACATCTGTCAAACAATAGCAACTAGAGAAAAGCCATCTTCGGTAATCTGTATGTATGTATACTCTTACTGTTTTGATGTTAGCTGGGTTTTCATTCGGACAAGCCAAGGATTTGACTTAGACTACTGATGGATTGGAATTTTGGAAATGAGGTAAACTAAGAAAGGAGTGAGAAATTTGGATGTGTCAAAAAGAAAGTTGACCCTTGTTCAAGGTCCAGAACAAAAGGGAGAAACAGAATTATCGTCATTACTTAAATATAAGATACGGATACAAATACATACATACTAAAATGGAAACTAAATATAAAAGAACAACACAATTTATTGCTAAGAATAAATTTAAAAGTCGCAGATATCATGTGTACTGGTCGGTGTAAAATTAATAGTCTCCTACTAATCCTTCTCCCAGTTCCTTTGGAAGTTTGGATAATTCATCACAATTTCGTCCCTATTAGAGTTGTGCGGTTACCTGCCTCGATTCAACAACTCCGTTCTGTTGTGGAGGGTTCGATACATGGAGACAAACCCTCGTCCTGCGCCCCCTTCCTCCGCAGGAGGTCGTTCGCCTTTTATCCGCGCGCGGAACAAAACTACAAAGCTGCCTGACATCGTAACGAATCACATTAGCAGATTAGTAGCCAGCGTCACCTGACGACTATATGTCACTGTGACATTCGAACAATTTGTTGCTTTATTCGGTTATTCTTTCGAACGAACGGTTTCGTGGGCTTGACAGTAGATTGAGATGAATTTTCTACTTATAGACTATATTTTCCCCATTTAATACTATTTGCATTTCAAGCGTAAAAGTTGATCATATTTATCGAGATCCGCAAAAGTAGCAGAGTGCCAGACACAATGGGCGATAAAATTATTTATCAATTACCAAAGACAAGATAAGCAAATATTAAATGCAACATGTTTTGAAATCAGAGGTCTTGATTGATTGCTGGTTGCAGATTGTTTTCATTTGTTTTAAATTAATCAAATTTTCTAATTCTTAATAAGTGTCATCATAATTTAAATATTTACTAATGAAGTAAAAATTTAAATGTTTTTTTTTTATTTGGTAGAATTATGTTTACGATAAGCTTATAAATCAATAAATTATGATGATTAATACTTAGAATAAAGCTCATGTGATTATTCCCGGGAGTAATCTCTGTAGCTTTTATGTTTTTGAAGACAAATGTCAGATGTCAGAGAGTCATAAATACAAGTAAAAAATGAGCAAAAAAAATAGATTTAGTGGTGAGCCTAATGATGAAATCAAAAAATAATCTAATTAAATATAACTCGGGAGTTCGATACATTAGAAAATATTTCTCCAGTATCTTTCTCTAACTTGTTGCCAGGCAACAGCCACGAAAGTCCATAGTTGTGAAATTGCGAAGTATTTTTTTTTTTGTATTTATCGCGAATTTACAATTTGTTTTTAAAATACAAGTAAAACATTTCAAAATTATTTCCGAATTGTGTATTGAAGTACCTACAAAAATATTCACAATCCTTTAATAATCAAGGAGACTGATTCTCTTATACAAGTGAATTTACTAGAAATGAAAACAATCTACAATGCATATATCTGCATGAAATCGGGATCAAGATATATTTATTTATGTCTCAACTGAACTAACTTCTATATATAGTAGATATAACTTTTTAAAATAATTAAAAATTATTGTATAGCAATTATTGAGGTTAGAAGCTGTCGAATCAAAAGCCCTCATCAATGGTTTCTTTGGAGAAGAGTTATATTTGTTATGAAGTGGTATTTGTATTGCAATTTGTGTAATGCGTCGTTTCGTATGATGTATGAAATGTGGACAAGGGCTGAGTAAGCATGTTGGTCGTGTGTGAGTCGTGCATATGAGCATCGTGCATCGACATCGCGCGTCCAATAAACTCCGAAATAGACGCTCGGCGTCGCCGTATGTGTGCTGTGTGCACGCGAACGAACACAGTCACGTTATCGGCGTTCAGCCGTGGCAACGGTAAGCGAAAAGAGCGTCCCACAGATATGGAATATATAGAGAAAAATTGAAGCTCTTTTCGTATCCATCTTTTTTCTCTTTTTCTAGACTATTATAAATATGTTTCCAGCCATCCTTTTTGTCGTCGGGCCGCCTCCGCGCCTGTGGACTTCAATTTTGTGTTCGCGTGGATATGCACCGAGCTAGGGGGAATTTCATTTTGTATCCTACATGTCTGACGTGGCACAGTGTGTGGGGACTCGACTCCGCGTTTCCCATAAGAGGAATGAAATGGAAGTTCGATATCATCTCGCGACTCTTCCATCTTCTTGCATTCTCTCTTCTGCCGCGACATTCGCGCCACCCCTCCCTCGCACCCCCCAGCCACCAACCTAACCAAACGCTTCCTTTGTACTCTGCAACTGGGCCAAATTTTTAATCCGCAAAACTACATTCCTGCTCCATCACAGGTGTTTACCCATTCTCACTTCAGCCAAACATTCCAAGCATTAGATAATAATGAAGTATTCTTATAACTGAATTTATCCAATACTTATTTGTATAAATTGTATCATAATACAATAAAACATGCTTAATAACAAGTTTTCATTCATAATTTTATGTTGGAAACGGGACCGCAAACATCCTTGAAAATTGTGATATCATAAGGCTCACGTTATGCTTATGTGTTTGGTTTAAACGAATAGTTTTTTGCCAGTATTAGGTATATGTTTTTTTTTTCAAATACTTGATAATTATTAAAACAACAACTGTAAACACACCATTGAACAGTAAAAGACTGACATGGAAAAAATATATTTTCTGATTGAGGCAGCTTCGTAGTTTGACAATCGATAGATCTTGAGTTTAAATCTCTTGAATTCAACTACTAATAAGTAGTAATCTAGCAACCAAAGAGATCCTCAGTTCGATTCCCAGAAATGACAGCAATAAATGTCACATCACACACAATATTAAATATGTCTCAATCCGAATTTAAAAATATATAATATCCGGTGATTATCATGATAAATAAATAAATAAATATATCATGACACCTTTTATCCATTATGGGTGTGGCACTCTGCTTACGCAGATCTGGGTAAGTGATATATTTTTGCGTATGAAATGCAGTTACCAGCCGTTAAGTCATAGCCCCAAAAGTTGTTAGTGCAAAGGGAATCACAGGGGTAAATTTTAAATTGGCAACTGTCGGTAGTGGGATTCGAACTGAGGATCTCACGATTCACAGTCCGATGCGCTACCACGGAGCTATTTACCCCATAACATATTACTCCAATTTTCGTGCAGGTAACAAAACCCGCAAAAACCTTCGATAATGGTGTATTCTGGTGTAATTAAATTTCTCCAAATTATTCACATTTTTGTATAAATTATATCAAAATGTAATAGAAAAATACAATGAAACATGCATAATAGCAAGTTTTCATTCACAATTTTAAATAAAAAAAGTACAATTTTACGGTCTTTGACGAATGTGACATCACAATGCCCATTACCCTTTTCATTAATTCAAATATTATTTTTGAACCTTTTGATATTTTGAGTCCAGATATGTGTTGTTATGACCAATTTTCGTCAAATACTAGATAATTATTAAACAACAATTGTAAATGAGATATTAACAACTATGAGCACGTGAAGAAATTAAAAAAAATTATATCTCACTAAATTAATATTTATAATTTCTAGTAGTCTAATCTAAAGATAAAAAACAAAAAGGAATATGTCGGAATACCCAATTACGTGGCAGTAGAAGAATTAGTAAAAAGTGGTTGGTTTTAATTTATGTCCTTGTGTTATGATTTGTGGCGGATGGCGCGAAACATGATGCAGAAGTCGAGGGAGAGAGACAAGTGTTGGTGAGGAATGCTGGACGCCGTTGGAATGACATGACGTGAGGTGCATCCCGAGACACTTGTGAACGAGCCATTAGGATGCCACGTATTACGTTGCCGCATGCATACACGCGGCTGTTTACGAAACCCACTACAATACTATGACACGTGATGCCACAAACGGTAGCTAGAGAGTATTCCACAAGAATAAATAAAACTGTACGACAAATATTATAAATCACGTTCATTTTATTTTATATTGTTTTCATTCATCAACTAGGTACTTCATTTACGAGGATTCTTACTTTCAGAACACGAAGATGTTATTGTAAACATTTAGTAATTATATAATTGTGTAGTCAAGGTAGTAAGACTCTTAATCGTGAACAAATTTCACCCATTATTTCTTATACATCGCCATCCTTCTTGCTTTCTGCATACTGTACTGTAACATTCTTCTTCTTCAGAGTCTTGTTGATGATGGTATCCTAAGTTTTTTTTTTGTCTTCCACGATTTTACTTTTCCTTCACATATTTCATCCAAATTTGTCGTTGCGGCCTCAATTCATTTATTTATAATATGGCCCCATCATGTTTGTTGTCTGGCTCGCATTGCAATTGTTCTCTTATCATATCGTTTCATATTCTGTCTTACATTCTTGCCTCTTGTACTTAAATTTCCATACAGAATTTTGCTTTTCATTCTTTGAGACAGTACACATGACGTATGCCTATATAGATCTGTAGTGTTATACACTGATTTTTTGTTTCCCTAAGAAACTTCTCTGTCATTGCAAGAAATATTCTCGCCGTTTTGTCTATTCTTTCATTTATGTCAATGCCCTGTTTATCATTATTTTATATTATTTTTCCAAGATACTGGGGGCCAGTTGCACCAATCGCACTTAAATTTTAAACTTGGATTAATTGATCAAAAGCAAATCGAATATTTTACAGCAATGTCAATGATTCGATATGGCATATTACTTCGAATTGCTTTTATTTACTTAAACCAAGTTTAAAATTTAAGCTTCCTTGGTGCAACTGGCCATGAAACTTATTGACATGTTCTATTTTTTCATTATTGATACTAATAGTGAAGTTTCCTATTATTTGTTTGTTTCCCATTGCCATAACCTTTGTCTTTTTAGCATTAATTTTGATATAATATTTTTCAATTGCTTCATTCTATATATTTAAATTGTGCTGCACTTTTTCTTCACTCCCTACTACAACCATTACGCACATATTGATATTTGTATTGGTCTTAAGTTTTTGTATCCTATAGGAACTTGCTGAACTTTGGATTGTCTTTGTCTGGTACTTTTATTTTTATTTTCCCCAAAATAATTTGAGAGGTGCTGGCATTCTAAATTTTAATCAATGTTTGTCAAATAGCGAGTGAAGATTTACGTGAGAATGTTTAATATTTGTGAGTATAAAAATAGGTAAAAACATAAAGTGTCTTCGCTGTAGACGAGTAACAGTCGTCATAGGGCAAACGTCACCATCGCTTCTACACACCGCAGCTAGCAACGGCAACTCTCTCAGTTTTCATGAATTTAAATTCAATTTTCGTGTACCGTTTCCAACAGGACTGGCTTCCGCTGTCGACGGCGGCGGCGGAGGAAGAGGCGGAGTTTCCTCCCCCGCGACGTTGCCAATACATCATCTTTTCTTATCCGCAGCAGCGAGCGCGCGAACGAGCACACCTTGACGCCGTGTTGTGTATCGCAGATATTAGAAACTGGGAATGTGTCAACCGTACCGTGCAGGGACGAGATGTAAGGGGGGCAAGGGGTGCGGGGGAAGCCCTACGCGACGGAATAATAAAAAATACGACGCTGGAGGTGAACGATAACTTGTTTTCCCTGATACGCTCTCTTCAAATTTCAGATACCGCGTGATGCGAGAGATGGGGTCTAATTGGAATTTTATTCACGTGATTGTTACTTTGATTACACCTAACACTTCATTCGTGTTACGCCGCTTTATGGAATCAAATCGAACGACAATTCAGACATACATTTTTATTTCCTCTGCTGTTTGACTAGAATGGTTTCAATCAATCTTGTAACAAGTGTGGAAAGCTATACTCTCTTTTCATTTAGAGATATTTCAGTAGTAATTTTAAAGTGAAGTGCTGCTCTAATTCGACAATTTAATTTTTTATTAAACAATTAACTTAAGGATTTTGACAATTTTTGGCTTGTACTCTGAACTTTAATAGTTTTTTCTATGACCACTTAAAAATCTGCTCATTGTATGTTTGTTGTTGCTAGGGATATGACTTGTCTTATGAGGTACATTGCAAGCGCTTGTGCGAAATGAATTTCTTTTTGTGAGTATTTCAATACAAGTCAGTTCATTTAAGTACAGGTGCCATTGCTAGGATACTTATTTAGAAATGTCAAATATTGGATTGGTGAAAGCGAGACAAATTTATTATTAAAATTAAATTAATTAGGAAATAATATCGTGGTCGTAGAAAAAGTATAGTGTTCAACTCGCATGGAATGTCCATTTCATACTCGTATGATATGCAGTATTCGCCTTCGGCTCACGCTGCAAACCATATACTCGTAGGAAATGAATACTATTCCATGTTCGTTGTACAATATACTATTTTAATTTTAGCAAATTCAAGATGATAACTCACATCTTCAACCAGTGTCTGAGTTTACAGTAAAGAGCTTTTTTTGACTTTTGATGATAAACTGATATTTAATTTAATGTGTCCACTTTGAAATGTATATATTTATCGTTATGCTTGTTTTACACGACACAATTTATTGGTCAATAAAGTGGCCAAGTTTTCTAGTCAATAAATTGTCAAGAACAAAAATATTGTTGTTTGTTTTACACACCTCAAGTATTCTGTCAATTTACTGTGACAATTTCAGTAGTACCAATATGAGATCACCTGTTCAGAACAAATTGACGCAAAGTGTCGTTTTACACACAAAAGCAAACTTACCTAATTTATTGACCAATAATTTGCTTTCAAGTATAAAATTCAATCCATAATAAATATATTTTGATAATAGAATCAGTGCTAAAACGTTTTGTTAAATATTGTTATTTAAAATAAATAAAAGCAACTACTTTCCGCGCGTCAAGTAACAATTGCCTTCATTCCGTGCATACAAATACAAAAATGTAATTAGGAAAATAAAATTGTATAAAAATGTATGAAATATATAAAACTTTGCAAATATTTTAGTGCGGAAGAATCGTGAAAATGTTATTAACTAAATAATCGTAACAAAATACTTGGCAATCATAATTTGCGGCATGGAGAAACCCTCTTCGGCGGGATATAAAGCAAGAACTAGGTACATACGCGCGGAGATGACTCTGCGGCAACTTTCGCACTTAACTTTAGATTTAGCGGCGGAAGTTCGTGCGATGATTCGGCTCGGGTGCGAAATTTAGAATCATTTTTATGGCATCCAGGGAATCGCGGATTTATGCCCAGTGTGTGGCTGCGAGGTGATATGTAAAATAGGAGAACACATAAAACTACCGCGTCGTGCCGAGGGGAGAGATGGGGACTCTGCGTTTACAAACGCGGATGACGCAAGGAGCAAGCAGCAATTTTTGCCGCCCGTTACGCTGTTTAGCGCTGCATAAAACGAGACACTGTGAAAAACACTTTGTTGGGAAAAGTTTACTACACCCGACACACACCTTCTCTCTACATCTCATATTTCGCATCATTCGTTTTCAACAAATTAACACAAAAATAGACCAATCTAGATTAATAGTTATCTATTCACAATCACTATTCAATTCCAAACTTTTCAGAGGTTGAGAAATGCGTCATTCCTCAACAACCTCTTGGGTGGGAAGTGACAGATCATGGGTGGGAAGTATTTATATAGAATTGCCTACCAACACAGTTATAAATCTCTGAAAGCAAGTTGATCAGTGCTGTCAATTATATTGATAAAACATAAATAATTACAATATTAACATTGAACAGAAGCATGTTTATTTTATAATAATATAAAATTATAATGTAATGCTGTTTAATTAGGATCTACATTGAAATTTAATGTCACATTTAAATTTCCTGAACTGTTGACACATATCAATTTATTTCCGCAAGAGGTTTGTACAATGCTTTTTTTAACAAACAAAATAATGTTTAACAAAAAGGAAAGTCATAGCAACCGGTTGCCTAAGGAAAGGGAATTCCGACATATTCTTTTATTTATTTCTTTCTCAGTTTAGGCCACTAGAAAAACAATTTTTTTTTTGTTTTTTTGTTTAATAATTATCAAGTATTTGAAAAATTGGCCGTTACAACACATACCTGTAATCAAAATATCAAAATGTTCGGAAATAATTTTTGAATTAAAAAAAATATGCACAAAAAGCTATTCGTTTCTTTAACCCAAGCATATAAGCATGACGTAAGTAATAGGCGTTGTGACATCACAATTTTCAAGGACGTTTGCGGTCTGGTAAAAATTGCACTTTTCAAACATAAATTTATGAATGAAAACTTGATATTAAGCTTGTTCCATTGTATTTTTTTATAGCGCTGTGATTAATTTATACAAAAAAGTGGTTACTTTGGATATTTTCAATTATACCAAAATATCCCATTATCGATGGTTCCTGCGGTGTAAATAAAATTCTTTGAACTAAATTTCATTACTTTTAAGATAATATTGCTGTAGAATGTCCGAAAATGGCCAGTGTTTTTTTGTATATTTTGCACATGAGTTGTGTAGGTGGTCAATAGCGTATGTCAAATGTTGTAAAGGTTTTGGGTACAAATATACAGAAATATGATGGGTATTTTGTAATATGCGATCGGTGTGTTGAGATTTGGATGTTTGTAAGAATAAGATTTTTGAGGAATAATTTAAAACGTGGAGGGCCAGCCCCGCTAGCGTTCTGGGTGGCAAGTTGTCGTCTGTCAACCGTATTTCGCATTTTCGGAAAAAGCAGAGCACAGATAAAAATACGAATATATGAAAATTGGTTCAATCCTTGGGCGTGCAATATTTCAATCTGCCCGCGTTCGCGTTCCATATAAAGCAACGACGTTTCCTGTTTCGCGGGTTGGCCGCTAGGTTCGCCTCATCCGCGCTGGGAATAGGACGCCACCGCCACCGCCACCACCGCCGACATCGCTGTGCTGTATCTCAGAATGTATGAAGGCTAAAGTCCCAAAAGACAAGAATGCGAAAGACGGGATATAAGGGAACAAAAAATAACGAATATAAGACGCGAAATAGTGAGCGAGGGATCAAATCCTGTGCTAGGCGAAATGTATTTCGGATCAAAGGGAATCTGCAGCACGCCAGCACGGGAAGTCTATCAGCCAAGCCGTAACGAAATTGTACACTCTCCTGCTCTCCCGGCTCTCTCTACCGCGCGCGCCAGATAATGCATGAATATTTTATTACATGTGTGTACGTACACTATCGCACTAAGTACCTGTGCACTAGACGTGTTTGTGTGTACGTGATGTACACACGTATTTCTCTGCGTCGTCGATACACGTCGCGAGAGAGTGCATTACCTGCCGCGGGCGCAAGCTACAAAATTCACAATTTGTATCTTTCGACGATAAGTCACGTTGTACTTCAACTCGCCTTCTTCAAATACTGCTGCATACCAACGCAACGTGAAAATTCAATTCCGGATTTTAAGTCGCCGCACAACTATTGCACACAGAATATTTTATACAACACTATCAAAATCGGAACGCCACTTTTCATCCAACCGTCGATACCTGCAGTTAACTATAGACTACCTTCCATAGTAGTACAGCAGTCAAAATTTGACGACAGCAAACCACAAAGCGAATAAAAATATATCGAATATTTAACATTAATCAAAATTAATTAATAAATAAATATATCATGGTTATATTCCACCTCATGAGTGAATGATTATAAAATTATGTGAACACAAAAGACCATGCTCTTCAATGAGATTCGAACCCATGATCTCTGGCGTACCAGGCTAGTGACATAGCCACTAAGACACCGAAATCAGCAATAAAGTAATTAAAATTAATCTTGTACATATATAGAGTTAGGGGAACACAGCCAATTGTTATAAATTGCGTTTAAAGGTAACCAATTATCAATTACGATTAGCAATTCACACCTATAAAATTAAGACGTAATTCTAAATACTCGCGCAAAAACTTGGAAACTCACAACTTTCCGTTTATAATTAGCTAAACAGATATATCATACATCTCTATCTCCCGGAATAAATGACAAACAGCAAAGAACCTAACAATGCATTAATAAAAAGAAAAAATAGAATGACATGAACATTTTTTAAATTAATGTTACACATAAATTATATACTTAGTTCATACAAAAAACATTACTTTATTTATCACTGTATAATTATTTCTAATTACCTCAACAATATTTCAAATGTCACTTTCACTAAGTAGTAATTAATATTTTATATCGGAAGTTTTAAGACACTATAATCGATTGCTACTCATAATTGGTAATTTTAATTGATAATTGAGTCGTTCTGAACTATTAAGTATAGGGTGAATTTTGGGATATTAAGTAATAAGTAATCAACATTGAAAGAAGCTTTCAGAACGTATAATATAAATTAATATCCAGATATTGTATATTTATTTATAATAATTAATGCTTTTAATGAAATAGACAATTTATTTGATTTAGTTATGACTTTGAACCTCGTGCAAATATTTTATTTACCAAATGTATAATTGCAAATCTTTGAGAATATAAATAACTGAATATATCGTATTTGTTTCGTATTTTACACCTGTAACTATTCCAACGTCAATTCAGAATATCTTTGGACATACTATATCATAGAACTTTCAAGGTTCAAATTGGTGTACTGTCAGTGTTGAAAAGAAATGTGGATATTGTAAATAAATATTCAAATGGAATTGAAATAGAATTATTAAAAATAAAAGTGTTAAAATCCGCGAGAAAGAAGTGAGTAAACGCCCCATAAACAGTTTACAAACACAAATTATGCCGGTAATAAAAAATCAAAACACAGCCGCGAAGAAAGTCGTGATGAAAAGCGACTTGCAATAATTACGTACTTATCTATGTGGGTCTCCATGCCAGGGTAGGTCGGGTAACCTTAGCTAAGCACCCCACCACGCCGCCAGCGCCACTCGTCGCGAGCGGCGGCGACACGAACCAGCCAGCCATCCGCCGCCTCTTAAGTAATGAGCTCGCGCGAGGGCAAATCTGTTCCCGCCCGTTTATAAAGAACGCGCCGAGGGAAAATTGTGTGAAAATTGGTTAAATTTGTAGGCATGAGATACAAACACTTTCGGGTTGTTTTATTAAATACGCCGGAAGCTCTGTCTGATTTAAATGCGCGGATAATGGGACGTGTTGCGCTTTGGTCGTTGTTGCTCTTCGCCGATGCTGCCCTTGATTTGTGAACTGCTCACACGTGATAGTGACAAGTTTATCACCAATTAGACTAATGAAATATCATCGGGAATGTGCCGCGGACAAGAAACTTTATTTATGATTTAAACATGATTACGTTACCTTCATGATTTACTTTATTTATATTTATGAACACTTAACTTTAACAACTAGACTAATTAGTTAACATGTTCATATGTATGTTTGTTTGCATAACAAAATATCGCCACTGTTGTTAAATTATTTATATAAATTAATGGAATTAAAACTGCAATAATTATTTCGAATCATAAATATATCACGCAATTAACCCGTTTCTTAATCCGGCAATCTGGTTATAGCAGATCTTGGCAAGATAAAGTTTTACGCCTCGGACGTGGTAACCCGCCGTCAAATATGGTAGAGTAACACAGGTATTTTTGTGATGTAACACCTGTACCTTTTGAGCTAAATATAATAAATGAAATATACAATAAAATAAAAATATCCATAGAGCATTAATAATTTAATAGCTCCTTGGTAACGTATCGGACTGTGGATCTTGAGATCCTCAATTCAAATCCCACAGTTGACAGTTGCTGTTATAACTTTAGCCCGGTGGTTCCCCTTTAACTAATATCTTTGGAGGCCGCGATTTGACAGATGGTAACCGCACTTCGATTGATCATTTACCGAGATCTATGAAAGCAAAGTACCACATCCTGAACAGGTAAAAGTCGTGGTGATATAATTTTTATCAGATCATTCTATAAATATTTTATAGTATTTTCAATTTGAAATGAATTTATTGCAAATCACACGATTGATGTAACGTGAAATTGGTAGAGCATAAATTGAGGTACTTCATAGCGCCAAGAAACTGACGTTTGTTATGTGAAATAATATTTATTTTACAAGTACATTTACGTACAATTGATACCACTTAAAAATTTCGAATAAAACTTTTGTAGAATTAAATAGTATATTATGATACAAGTGTATAAGTAAGCTTTTAAAGCACGTACGACGAGTTTAAGAGCACGACGCGAAGCGGAGTGCTTTTAACGTCGCTAGTGCTTTAAAAGCACTTATACACGTGGTCATACGCTATTTTTTATTATACCTGCATCATACTCTGGAAAGCAACAATTTGATTATGATTCATTTCATAATTTTGCGCGTGTGATGTTTGACGTATGTCGTTTACATGGAGACTGGTTAGCATTTATTGTTTACGTTTACAGTTTTGACAGATATTAATAGTAAATATTTTTGTTGTTGCTTAGTAACCATTAAAACACGGCGTGTTTTAATCTCGCGTTTATGAACGCTGTAGCGTGTTTTAAACACAGATTATGATGCAGGTATAATAAAAAATTATTTTTCTACTCCTGTATACATATATCCCCATTATTTAACTTTTTTCGATAAATTATAGTACCCATAATTCACTCTTCTCGACCAATCATGGAGCCAGAAATCCATAAATCACGGTTATTTTAAAGACGTGATTTGGATCACCAAGCAACGGCCGTCTGACAGTTAACATGTAATCAGTTGTCATTGTGTATTTTTATGTTGACGTTTTTTCAACGAATATTGATCATTTCAAAAAGTGATTTCTGAATTTACAGGAATAGAACAAGTATAGTATTATATCGGGATTATGGTCGTTATTCACTCGGATGATTTGCATCACTCGCCTACGGCGTAAACTGCATCTTCGTGAATAATAACTATCATTATCTCTCATATAATAATATACTATTATATCATAATAAAATGGCATAATATCTCAAAATATACAATGTTTATATAAAACTATAACAAATGACATTTGATCTAGCTTTTTTCTTCAAATCAGTCCATCTTTCTCCTACCAAAATTACGCCATATATTCCTTTTCCTAATTTATAATACCTAATTAATTTCTTGTAAATTAATAATACATCGATTTAAGAAAATATGGATATTTTATTTTCTTGTTTAGAAACATGTAAAATATCCCATTTATACCCTCCCTTTGGGGGTCGCGCTCTGATGGCTGGTAGCCAAACATACATTACTTTGATCTGATAAACAATATCTTGTCAATATTAAATTAATATTAATCACAGGTTGAGAAAAATTAATAATTTTCTGATATCTAAAATATAATTCTATTTTGATTTAAAATTTCTGGACGCCAGGGTTTCAGACAATAATAATATTTTTAATACTAAAAAATCATATTCTTAATAAGAATTCAGCATAAAATAATAATACAACAAAATATAAAGCGGGCTTTCAAATATTTAAACCAAAATAAGTAGCGAAAAAAATGGTGGAGGCGCCGGTATAGAAATAAGTGCATCATTTCTCAGGCCGCTGCGACTAATATCTCACTATAAAAACCAGACGCCAGTGGCGGGAAAATTCGAGTGTTAAACCGAGCGGAAGAGGAAACCTCGCGACCAGTGCTGCCAACCGCAATTTGCATGTTGTACATGATATGTAGCGCATAAAATACGGTTATAATCGTGTGTACCCGGAAACTATGTAATGGGGGTATTAAGTGCTTTGTGGGTATCTCTCTCGCGCTGATGAGCCGAGGGATGATGTGGTCTCGCTCGGTGGATGTTTGTGGGTTTAATCACGGTGGCTGAGACGCAGCTTTGTGACTAAGAGGCTGAGTTAATGTCCACATGCGGGTACTGTGATGTGGACAGTAACATATATGAATAGGTTGGACAGATTGTTAACTACATTTGATTACTAAAATAAATATATCATCACGCCATTTATTCAGTTTAGGTGTGACATTTATTTTAACGTATAAAATGCGGTTACTAATCGGTAAGTAATACCCGTCAAAGATGTTAGTGCTGTAAGAATGACACAGGTGAAGTTAAAATGTAGTACGTGTGTATTTATTTATTCACAAGGAGTTGCAAATAATTTATTTTTCAGTTCAGTTCTCTTCACGACTGTGTCCTTTTTTTAATCTATACCATATCAATCGTTTCCAAATAAGAGAATGAGATTTGTGTCAATATTATGTAAATAATTTTTCTGCACCTGCATGAAATATTCGGGATTAAATTGAATATAGTTAAAGTATCAAGTTTTTTATTGATGTGAATTTATTATAAATTTTGAATGCACCTTACCCGATCGAAATTTAGATACTACTAATATTGATTGAATTCCAGTTGTTTTTTGTTCCATAAATTTGCTAGTCTAGAAGTTTTTCATTCTCGTACCTCACAAGATAATGGCGTAATTTGATCCTCTTTGTTAAAATGAACTTTGTATCGTGAATAATTTGGAACTTTTTATAGTGTTATATCAGTTTTGGACAAGACTGTGCAATACGTTTTTACATAGCAAAAGTTCAACGATAATTGCAACCATTCTACAAAGAAGTGTTAGACAAAGAAGGGTTACCCTACGATATTTATCTGTCTCAGGTTTGTTTTTCGCTTTCATAAAAGCCTACAAGTTAGCGTTCCAGTATTACTATATTTCAGTGGCATCACCTATCATGCACAAAATTTATAATTATGGGCTCTTGTAAAACTTTTGGAGGCATGCAGAAAGATACGAGTCAGGGTAGAGAAATAATAAAATTATGTAAGCATATTCGGAAAATGTCTGAGTTCATCATAGCGTGGTATTTAGAGAAGGTGGATCGCAGCGGTAGTTTTTATTTGCGAATAATTCAGTTGTCGGTAGAATTCCCGAGGCACGTAAACAATATTTGCTCTTGCACGTCTGTCAGTACATCAGGGCAATCACAAGTCCGCTGCCGAGAGTCGGCGTCGGCAGTCGCGTCGGTAGTCGACGGCGGTGGCTGCTACCGTGTACCGTGTACCCGCGCACCGGAAAGATTAATAATAAGATTTGGTCGGGACGTGTGTTAGATAGGAATGACGTTACGGTTACGGTGCGTTACGGCGCGGCACAAGAATTCGCGGAATCTACCTACGTAGTATTCCCAGCGTACCAACTAATAAAATAATGCGGCTGCTCGTATGAAATTGTGTCGCATGAACGTTAGCGCGCGCGATCGTGCCTCGCATAGACAACGCACTCGGTCTGCTGCTCACTTGCCTTCCCTCCCGAAAACAATGAGACTCGACTTATGAAAATTCTTCCTATGACACACGCGGAATTTGAATATTTCCACGTTTATGTGTTCATATCCGGTCGCTCCAGAGACTCCGCGATTACAAGATATTCGCCGTCGACCCCCCAAAACCCTAACCCTCTCGCTAATACACATTTTCGACAATTCACTGATAACGTACTACTTAAGTTCGCCAACGTTCCCGGAGGAATTGTAGATTTGGATCTATTCACACACATCAGTATCCGTGCTGTACCAATGCCATTCAGTGCCAGTGACATCAGTGCATATTCAATAATTGTTAAAATGGCAAAGTTGACCGGCAGAATTGACAATAGTTGCCACCATTTTAGCCAAAGAGGAAGAAGTACTTCAATCTCCCGCCAAAAGTGTGCATTACACGATGAAGCTTTTCTTTTCAAGTGACTTTAAATTGTGTTTATAAGTGAACTTGTCAGTCTATACATGATCAAATTTTTAGTGAATTAAAACAACAAATTGTATTCATTGAATTTACACCACTTGAAAATTTAGAGGTATATGTAATAAGTTCTCAACTTCTTCCTTACTCCACTGTGCCATTGTAAATTTATTATTAATTAAACCCTTGTAACATCAAAAACATAAACAGAAATATCATTTGACAGTCAGTTGTCACTTCGCTTAGTTGGTAGTGCAGTAAAAGCAGTACCTATAGGAACTATTAAGATAAACTACTCCATTTAATAGTTTTTCGTTGTAAGTTTTACGTGACAAGTCGAATCATCTATCTCTCTTACATTTACTTCATTGTACAAGAGAGAAAACTTTTAAAATCATTTGAAAAGAAAAACTGCATCGTGTAATTATAATGCACGCTATAACAACTTTTAAAGACATAAAAAAGAAAAAAGTTTCAAGGAAAACTGTAGCTATTATTATTCTACATCTTTATATATATACAATGTAATTTATCCAACTCATTTATTTACTGAAATTCCTAAGTAATCTGATGTGGCCAACACATAACCTTTTGCCGAAACAACTTTAAACAGTACAAAATACAAAATAGTTTATATCTTTTTTATTATAATAGAATTTAATCGAACTCATTTTTGTCCAAAAACCTATTAAGCCTACAAATAAACTACCACTTTCGGTTAATGGATTACTTCCAAAATCTAATCAGCTTGTAATATGAACATCTTAAATCACGAGACATAGACAGACGTCATCATGAAAATAGTGAAATCTTATTCTAACGACTCCAAAACGTGTTATCTGTTGAACACTCACTACCGAAAATTTTGACCCCTACCTTACATACTATGTGTGGGAGATAGCAACTAAAGTGTATGCAGGCGTGGAAGAATCGATAAATGGAAGAAGAATTTGAAACCCTCTTCAAGGAATTGATAGATGATGAGACGAATAGACTTTAAAAACGAAGAAACACCATTCAGTACGTTAGGTAGTAAACACCGCCGACCGGTCACTGAAAACTCAAAAACGAATCTATCTCCGCCAAGTGTATATGTGCTCATTATAATAAATATAAGTAAATATTGGATAGAAGTCCTCTTCAAGACAATAAAGAATGAATAAACTAAACCATCAGCTACTCAAGTTCTGAAAGGTGTCAGTCATATGAAGAGAAAATTTATGCCCTACTTGAAAACTGCATCCGTCAAGTGGGAAACAACTTGATGTGTGAAATTTCGTGGGGAGTTAGCGGGGTGTGTAAATTTCTTAATTTAGTTGTAAAATGGAGAAATGTCCGTACGAGAGACGGAGGGGGCGGCAAGGGGCGTCGTCGGTGGCGAATGCGTTAAACACGCGCGTCAGGGTTTGATAAACGTTCCCACTGCTTCCGTATATCGTGATTCGCGCGCGAAAATAATTTGAAAACAATGTAGCGTATAATTCAAACCGTTATCGCGGCGTCGACCGTAAATTTGGCAATGATTTAAGGCTAATGCATTCGTTCTGTTTCGTGTAAACAGCCCGAGATCTCGCCAAGATATATGCTGCATTTCGCGGTTGAAATGTCAGAATTAAATGCCTCATGTTCTCCACTAACACCAAAAGAGAACGACTTGGCAAACTTCGCACCGTTCAAATTAATTCCTCTTCCGCTACCATCCAAATTTCATATTAATCTTTCACAACTCTCCATTCTTCCATTATTTGTCAATATGTTATTCCACGAAGATTTTCCACAATATTTCTAATGGAAAAATTTAAAAGGCTTTTGGATTAATTTTAATACGAAATTTCGAATTATTGTACATAATTACTGGTGAAGAATTATGTACCTGCTTAATTCGAAACGTCATATTTAATTTTGCTATAATGAGTTCTGAATTTTGTTTCAACTTTTCTAATGGAAGTTTTCTGTATATCACAAAAAAGTTTTTAATAGTTTGCCGTTAATGTCTGCCCGTATACAAGGTGGTAACTTTTTTTTTTTTGTTATATAAGAAATGAAATGTTTTTTTTTTTCGTATTGTACCGCCAGCGACAATTACAACTGTTCTATTTGTTGCTGACTTGGTATTAAAAATTGAAAAAACAATATCTACTTGTTTTATTGCGCTTTATCCGAATCTGTAATAAAAAATAAGTGTTCCCATTTAAAATTTTAAACTTGTCCCACGCCCCTCGCATACGGGAGACAATTTTTTGTTGATTGCGTATTTCACAAGTTATTTCAAGAAGTCAAGTTAAATGAACTGATAATTTAAAATCATTAACTAAATTCCCGAATTCTATTTCGATTACTGCCATCAAATGCGACCACATAAAAGTTGTAAGTGATTGCGAATATTCGAATTTTTTGAGCAGTTGCAGAGCAATATCAACGATTGCATCGTCTTATAAAATATTCAATTGTACACGATATATCTTATAATAATTTCAAAAAAAGTCGATTTTAGCAGATTGCTTTCCAATAACCAAATGAAGTTCTTTCAATGCCACACACAGGCAACTCTTGTAAAAAGCGTCGTCTCTAAAGGGTTTGATGGAGGTCGCGACAAACGAACCCTTAGAGGGTAAAAAAGGATTGCACAGCGGTAACTGGCCTCGTAAGAGCAACTGTCAACCGACTGCTTTGCATAACGATGAAAAGCGAAACACGGGTAGGTTAGGTTCCACGGGTACCACTACACGGCCTAGTCAACGTATGCAGATCTGCATTAACATCACAATTATAGCACAAATAACCGAAGGGTTATGCAAAATAGTTCCAGTAACCGACTTTCGCGGTACCTGCGGACGGCTGCTGCTGCGGGAGACAAGAGACTACCCTTTACCTTTTGCTCAACACAGCAGTTGGCTCTTTGACACGCTCTTGGCTTCCACTTACAATTACAACATTTTTGTTTATTTATTTTCCTGTACATAATGGCAGAAATGGGTTTCCACACAAACTTAAAATTACTAAAAATCAAGACATTAGCGAAAGATACAAAAATGAAAACTTATGGAATAACTATCATTCCATATGGAATAAATTCGACAAATCAGAGCCGCATATAAGCGCGATATATGAAGTATCTTGATTTAGTTAATATGGTTACATCTGTTTTAATTTTATTTGTATTTTTTGTATTATTTCCAAAATCTTGTCATAAAATGTATAGTCTACAACATGTAACGGAATGGCATATTCTACACTCGCAAACCATAGCCCTCGTCTTCGGCTCGGGCTACAAACTTTTTGCACGTATGGAATATGTGCCATTCCATTACTTGTTGTAGAATGCACTATTCTATGGCAAGGAGAAAATAATGAGTCTTCCGAATTATATTCAGCGGTATTCAATAAGTGGGCGTTAATTTAAAAGAACTATAATTTGCTGTATCTTTTTGGTTGAGTTTTTGTAAAAAAGTTGACTATACTATATACGTTATTAATCAGCCTGTATATATTTCGTTCTACAGTATAATACTTTCCGAATTCCGATATGGAAAACAGTTGTTGACGGTTTTCTTACATAAATTGAACCCTGGATTCAATCTTGACCACTGACTGTATTTACAAATTGTGTAATCTGGATTTTATCCCATTTTTTGCTTCTACTGATAATAACTTGGTTACTGAAATACGTACACAAATTTTTTATTTATTACTATTACAATCTGGAGACTATTTGTCGAAAGTTGTATAAAAATGTATGCAAAACGATGGTGTCTATTATTTTCTATGAAATCTGTGGTAGTTAGCCAATGTGCTTCCCTTGAACTTCGGGCCTGAATGCGATCCTGTGGAAGCTCTCGCTACCGTTGGCCGGAGACAATTCAGGTAGCGGCAACCGGTACATGAACGCGACCTTATTTGCATACACGCTGCGTACTCAACTCCACACATATGCCTCTGTTGTGTGTGTACGTTCGTAGCTCACGCTGGCATACGTCCGTACACGTGAAGAGGTCTTTATGTTCCGCGCATGTTGTTATTGTGTTTTTAGAAACGTGAAAGACGGCTTTTTTGGTGTTGATGTAATTGGGTTCTTTATGCGCGACGAACAATAACAGAGAAATATATTTAAATATGTTTGCATGTTCATGTTATGTGTTCACACTACGTATTTTATTTGTTATTACTTTTGTAGAAAGACCCGTATTTATTTTTCAACAGTAAAAGAACCGTAATTCTATCTAACATGAATGGATATATAGCTTTGTACAAGACCTACATCACCACGACGCTACTGATTCATAATAAGGTACGGACACTATTTTGTTCAAACTCTATTTTGGAATTGTTTTAATTTTAATTCAAAATATGTAACGAATAAAAATAGTTAACTTGTAAGTAATTCCGTAGTATGAATTTTTCATTGCCAAACATTCTTAAATTGTTTTAAAGAAAAATTAAACATTTTCAAGTTTTCAAAAATAATTATTATGAAAAATTGAGCTCTATCTTACATTTTGGTACGGACCAAACTTTTGCTATTGTTTGTCACGTATCTGAGTTTTAATCAATCTTGTCATTATTATAGTGATTATTTTTTGACGATCTTGAAACCAATGAAATGTTTCATTGTATGTCACGTGTCTGCGTTTTAACGAATCCTGTTATTACTATACTGAGAAAAAGCTCTAGTGATTTCTCCCGGGAATAATCATTGTAGCTTTTTTGTTTTATCATCAACACTAGTAAAATGAGCAAAAAAAATAAATTTAGTGGCATGTCTGATGATAAAATAAAAAAATAATCAAATTAAATATAACTCGAGAGTTAGATAAATTATAAAATAATTCTCCAATAACTTTCTCAAACTTGTTGCCATTTGGCAATAGCCACGAAAGCCCGAAAGCTTTCGAAAGATTTATCAAATTATTTTCAATTTATTCTCGCTATCTTGTTATATTATTACTGAGAATAAAGCTTTAGTTTTTGTTTTTCTTGACAGATCTTCAGATAGTTAGCATGATAGTGACTTCTAATTTTGTTTTAATTTTTGGATCAAAAAATTATCTAATTAAATATAATTCGATAGTTCGATAAATTATAAAATAATTCTATCATTCGAAAAAACTGTCAAATTATTTTAAATTATTCTCACTCTCTTGTTACTCTATTATTGAAAATTTAACGTAAATACACAGGCTGTTAAAAAAGTCGATAATCCTGATGCAAAAAATTTGTACTACCCTTAGTAAAGCCATACGAGGTACCTGAAAGAAATGTAAATTTTGTTGCTTCATCGATTTTTAAATCTTAACCAGGAATTTTACTACAATAATTTATTTAATACTCTGTGCAACACGAATAAGTAAAGGGAATGTAAAGTTTGCAGTAAAATACAAAGTAGATACAGTTGTATTGTCAGTGAGATTTGACCCCGCGAACTCTGGCGTGTGGTGCTAAAAGACATATTTGAAGAATAGTAGTAAATTACAGATTTCTAGAGTAAATACGTTATAGTGCAGTAATTTGGTGTTTTAGTAGGCAATATAAGTAATCTGAAAGCAATAGAATAAGTAGTTTATCGCACATCAACAACTATCAAAGCTAATAAAGTAGGAAGATAAATTCGCCATAAAACAGTTGTGGATTATCGTCAGCGGAATAATCAAGCGGACAGACAATATATCGATGGCCGAACATCGAGCAACACGGACAACCAACAAGCCAGACATGCATTGAACACGCGTGCCACACAGTGTGTGTCGAGGGGGTGTCCGCCCCCGTCACGAGGGGAGGCTGAAGTGGCCGTTACCGTGGCAACCCGTCTCGAAGCCCCGCCAATCATGGCCGACCAGCCCGCCGGCATGTGTGACACTCACATATGAACACACACACATGCACGCCACCCTCCCGGATACAGCCACAGGCACAAATCATGCGCACCCACACACTCACGCCACCCCACGTTATCGGAAATATTGGTGCTCGTATGAGCGCACTCGCCTGCGCGCTCGCGAGAATGCCGGGAATCTACGGAAGGCACGTCAGATAAGCCGCGCCACCAAGAAATATTACACTCGACGATAAATAAAAGTCTTTCAAAAAATATTAGCATCCTTGGAAGCACGACATTTCTGAAATTTCTACCACATCAGCTCGAAAAAATCGAAAATGAAATCAACCCGCCAACAAAATCCTCACAGGCAGAATTTTATCTACAAATAACAAGCAGGATTATTAAACTCCAAGCAACACATACAAACTGCTTTCTTCTCAGAACACATATTTAAAGACAAGTTCATATACCATATGAATCGCTAAAAATTCTTCATTCCAATTTTATCTCTCAATAATATACTCGTATTACTATAAATACCAATTCCACGTATAGAACTGTTCCAGATAAAATACAACATAGGTTGTGGAATGATTTGGTCTAGGACGTTCAAGAAAAAAAATAGCAAACAACATAAGCATTAGTCAAACTTTAACCAGATTTGTACTAAATAGCCATTCGAATTTAATAAGTTCATTTAACATTAAACATGATGTGTTGCATTTTATCTGTAACATTTTTACGTTGAACTGGTAACACAAAAAAAAGCGCTCAAGAACACTTCGCTAAGCTGAGGACATAAGATGCAAAGTCTGAAAATTTTAAAATAATTAAGAAACTAAACACGATTATTTATTAATCAATTAGAAGTATTTTAAAAAATTTTGGTAAATTTTTAGAAAATGTATCTTATACACAGTAAAAAATTTATAGTCAAAATTGACAAATATTTTAGTAGGACGATCCAATCCAATTTTTGTTAATTTAACAAGTTTCAAATTTTTTAGCAAGTAACAAATTATTTTTGTTTTATTATTAATATTTATTTTTATGTGCTTTTTATTAAATATATTAGTAATTATATTGAAGTACAACAATTATATTATATTATTATAACAAATTAAGTTGTTACAAAGGATACAAACTTTCTTTAACAATTTCAAATTGATAAGGTAGCTAAATTTCCTTGTTAATATTTACGAATTTATTTGTAAAATTTTATAAATGTAGCAAATAATAATAAAAATTCAGAATTGACAAAATTTTACTTTGAGAAATTGACATATTTGTTCAAATTGGTAATTTAATGCAATATATTTGTCAATATGAACTAAAAATACTTAAGAACCGCAACATTAACAAAGCGCAAATCAATTTTTTTATTGTGTACCCTCAATTTATCGAATCGTTCTGTAATTTCTGCAATACTTTTTTTATACATAAAATAATATATTGCATCCTAGCTGAAGCTCATGATATAATTCAGAATTATTTAATTATTAGGTAATTAATATTATCAACACTAATAATTTTAATAGCCGTTTGCATAGCATAGCACACCAATGTACTGGGTTCAAATCCCATTAAAGAATATGGCCGGTTTGTGCTATTTACATAAATTCACAATCATCCAGTCATGAGGCGATATATGACCAAAGTAGATAGTCCGCGTTTCCAATCGTATAAACAAATTAATTCTTAAAAAAAATTCGAATGCAAATAGGTACCTATATAATTCTGTATTTATTGTATTTCAATCCAACATTTTTGGTATAAGGTAATAAAGTATCTCCCCTCGAAATAAATGAATAAAATCATTGCCTGACTTGATGAGAAAAGTAGCTAGCTTCATCTCTCTTGAATGAAAGTTTAAACACATATGTGATCACGAAACGTACAAGAAACCCTCCGGCAAATATTTACCGACTGATATCTTAAGCTGTTCGTTTATAGAGGTTTTACGCGGTGGTTTAATCGTCGAGCACGATGAGATCAAACGTTGAAAGATACGAGTAGCTACTTCTGCTATTTGCTGTAACCATTTTGGGGTTGTAATGAGTTTATTGAGTGGATAATCGAGAACATAACTTCACATTTATATCTGTTACTGCTGATATATTTACAGAACTGTTAGATAATAATTTATAGAAGTAGTTAGTATTAATATAAACAAATAATCGACCACTGCAAATTTTCAAAGTCATTGTAAACTGGCAGCAAACTTCCAAAGTCTGCATCAACTCTTCCGTCTGCAAGCACCTCGTGCGTACTACGCGCGAAGCAGCCGCGTCTCCCGTAAGTTCGTTAACGCCGGAATGAGTGCCAGCGTCTTACGCACCCCGTCACCCCTCCTCCGGCGTCCCGACGCCGAGTTCATTCATTCCGAGCCGCCGCAACGAGCAAGCGCGTCTTCCCTATTTGCGTCTCTCTTGCATGATCGGGGAAACACATGCGGAGAACAGAGATGAGAAGAGTGTTTTTTTAAGAGATGAGTTTCCCATTTCGAAATTAAAGTGGATGGAAGTGTAAACTAGACCATGACCTACTCACCGGAAGCGGGAAATCGAAGAGGCGTGCCAATGACCCCCGAAAACAAAAATTCTCTTTGATGTTTTTAATTCTTTCGAACTTTTATTACATACCAAAAATTCATTGAACAATTCGGTAAGTTTGAACATTATGGCAATTATTTGACATCCTTAAGCCACGTGATTTGACGGCTGGTTACTGCACAATATGTATACAAATTACCATATAATTTTATCTAGAAATATGCGTAACAAAAACGTGAAAGAAAAAAGCATTTTGAAGACCAAAAGACACCTAGATAGTAGATACTATCATCAATAAGACTCTGAAGAACATTACACTGTAGGTTACACGAAGGATGGCATTGAATAAGAAACAATGAGCGAAATTTTTGCAGGATTAAGAGGCTTTTCGGATTTTTTTATGAAATATCATTGCTATTTACTTTCAAGAAGGATTGTGTAAAATTGCGTTGATGTAACTAATCGTTTAATATCAATACTTTAAGTTTTTAATTCCTCTTCAGGCTTATTTTTTAAATTCTATTACATATAGGACCTTTCACAAAAAAGTTTTTTTTTTTTAAAAAATAATTTGTCAAATTTTGTCATTTAACATCTGACATATTAACATTCATACTGATTTTCCTAGTTTCCTGTAGACTGCTATAAAAATTGTGTGATTTGGTGTTGCCAAATTTATATTTGTTTTAAGTAGCTCGTGAGGCTTTAATAAAGCGTGCATTACACGATGAAGTTTTTCTTTTCAAGTGACATTAAAAAGTTTTCTCTCTCGCACAAGACATAAGTGAAAGAAAAATAGTTGAATCGTACTTTTTCTTAAAATTAGCTACCAAATGTCATTTTAAAATCACTTGAAAAGTAAAACTTATCGTGTAATCCACGCTTAAGGGCTGTACAAATATTTTGCTTTAGGATTGTCAAATCAGAATTAATCAAAGATCGTTCTACCTGAAGCTTATCACCACTTTTTGGATCATCCTTGTATATTTGTAAGAATAAAAATGCAAAAGTAATGCTTGCGGAAGTTTTAAAAAAGCTGTTAATAAAAAGATCTTTAACTCCCAATATCCTGGATATATAAACACCTTGCGGTGAAAGAACTTGCCGAACCTTTGAAAATTAAGGAAAACACCCAAAAAAATGCAGGTACCAGTCCCAGAGTTTCAAATACCCGTAACCAATCCCATCCTTAACTTTAAAGTTGTCACTTATTATCCAAGGTGTCAAACATAAACACTGTCAATAGCAAAGTGACACGCAACATCGACCACCATCTGGCGCTGACCCTAAAACACAGGTGGCACTGACCGTTCGACAAGTGAGCGATGTGTAAACATCGGATACCTGCACAGGGCTTCAGGGCTGCTCAAGGGCTCTTACCTTCTGCTAACAAACCCTTTACAACAAACTGTGTATCTGTTCCCCTCAATTTCATGTCATTTCGTTCCCTTTATTGAGCATTATACGACCCAACCCTTCTGTAAATGCATCCGTGATATTACAGTTGGATTTTGGAAAAGGGTTGTTTGGCAATAAATCAGCTAGAGATGTTCTGGGTGTTAGGATTGTGTTCTGCGAATGTGAGAGATTTTTTAAGTGAGTTAATCGCCCGTGGATTTTGCATATCACGGGAATATTTAAAATTTTAGGGAACATTTATTCACTGACACAATATACGTGACATGTGTGAAGGGTAACCGCTGGGAATAAAAATATTGTTTATATTTTTCGGCAGCTGTAACAACATGACTCGAATATTTCATCTGTGCACGGCACTGCCCATAACCGTACTGATATTTTAAAACAGTTTGTTTTTATTTCAAGATATTTCGGGAATACATTTAACTAAATTTAACTCCTGATCAAGGAAACAAACGAATGATTTATAACACACTGTTAATTATTAGGCAATTATCATCTGAATATTATATTTTAAACTATTGCATTTCAAAAAGATTATTCTTTCAAATTCCTTTATAATTTCTATACATTTTTTCAAATAATTTTTCTACATACAAAAAAATTTATATAAATAATAATATTAAAATAGCCTCTTGGTAATAAAAATGAAAATATGTACTTCATTCAAATTCTGTATGTAATGTTTTTAACCTGAACATTATTATTAATAGTGTAATAGGCTATTCCACTATGATCGAAAATGGTAAAAAAAATTGAAAATATGAAAGATAAGAGTTAAAACATGCGGAAAATTCCATGTGATTAATTATAAATTACCCCCTTTAATAAATACGGCATGTTTTGTTTTTGATGACGTAGGACATGTACAGCAAATGGGATTCAAGTATTTACTCCCACTCTGATCTGTAGGGATTCTGCTCGGGTGATTTGTTGGCTTTGCGTGTTTGCTGCTTTATATGGAGCACTCAGTGCAAAACTGTATAATACTAGCGCCACCAACTACCAAACTTCAAGAATGTCAAAATGTTTTTGTAAAATGAGACAAAAAGTGAAATAAATTAAGTACATAATTTATTTTATTTCTCTAATAATACAATATATTACAATTTATTTTGTAATTAACCCAATATTTTTTTCGAAATTCTGTCAACCATCGTTTGTTTATTTCTGGTATAATACACTACTTACGTCATCAATGTAATTTAAAATGAAGAACTTTATATCTCGCTTATTTGAAAGAATTTTTAACTCGAACTTTCATAGGTTGTCTTATATTTATATGAACTTCAAGAAATATACATATTTAAATAGTAACTGAATTCGTTAAGTGGGCATCACGTAAAAAATTCGTGCACAATTATTAAAATCTTTGGAAAGAATGATTTGACGGCTGGTACACGTACTTCACGGTCAAAAATAAATTATTAACCGAGATCGGCTTTAAGCAATAAAAAATCGACGACGTGAAGAATTATTTATTTATTTTAAATATTTATAATATTTAAAATACTGAAGCTCAACTTATGGGAGTGTCAGTCTGCTCGGCAAAGCCATGTTTACAAAGGCAAAGCTGGATTCAGCGGCATGTTCGTTAATGAGATGCAACGGTTAAATCATGCCAATATATTATCTAGTGCGTGTTTTTGTGCGTTAACCCTTTCCGCCCAGCGAGCAAGGGGATGGCAAATCCTTGCGCGTTACCTCCTTTTGTCTGCTTGATAATAAAACACATTTTTCTTTTCCACTAGACCGTGGTTTATATCATATTTTTTACCGGCAATGCTAAAAGGGTACGCACTAAGATTCTATAGACATGGTAAATTATATTTTTTTCTCGGGGGATCCGATGTTACCTAGGATGGGAGCGCAGGGCGTATGTATGTGTGTGTGTGTGTGTATGTGTGTGTGTGTGTGTGTGTGTGTGTGTGTGTGTGTGTGTGTGTGTGTGTGTGTGTGTGTGTGTGTGTATTATGATGCACATGTGTGTATGTGTAATTTATGCGGTATGCAGATGTGTAGTTAGAACGGTTGTGAATTTGAACGCTTTCAAATATGCAACGAGACGATGACAATTTTATCGATAGTTTGTCAATGTTATCAAAGATTTATAATTTATTTTCAAATACTAAAAATCACATATAATGTTAGTTATATAAACTTCTATTACATATTAGCAATCTTTCATTATTACCTATAATATTCAAAATTTTATCATGCAGAATAATTTGATCCGCTATAAAATATATCAAATATCAGATAAATTTCTGAGTTCGAAATGGTATATTATACATTAAGGCAGAGAAGTGTACAATTTTTTCCCGGGAAGTAAATTGAAGCAAATGCCGTAGGCGAGGGCTACAATACGACAAGGGAAAAATACACTTCTCTCTTGCGGTGTACATACTATTTTTTTCACGACCCCAATATTTATGATGGTTTTATGTATTTCAAAATTACTTGAATTGTAATAAAAGTTAAGTTACCTTTCATTTGTTTAATTTTGTTCGATCCTCATGACGGGAGAGAAACTGCACAAATCTCCCGTAGACATGAAATTGGCTATTTCTGTCATGATTTTGGTATGATAGAAACCTAGTTACTCTCCCGATCGTTAAAAAAATATATTTCGAAATATAATAATACAGTTGCTGCATAAACAATTGATTACAGGGTGTGAAAAATTGAAATGCAAATATTGGTATTTCCCGTCATATCAATCGCATTAAAATAAATATTTATCAAGAAAATTGTAATATGGCCATGAAAAATTACACAAAATGAATAATATTCGATATTTTATATAACAGTTATAGATTTATTTAGTTCAAAGAAAGAATTGGAAAACAATGAACTCTCTAATTCGCCATTTTTTTATTACAATCTTTTACGAAATCTCTACAGAAAAATAAAATAATAAATATGTTCTTTAAAATATATGAAATATATACGCCACCGTTCAATTCTAAATTCGGTATATTTTGTGATATCTACAACTTCTAATCATGTACAGGAAACTAATATCATAACCCCATTTATCCATTTTCAAAACGGCAAAATTATTCTAATACTAATTATCATTATCATTCTTAATCGTCTTGCGTTCTATTTTACTTTCAATCTTAAAAATATATAAATAGCTAAATAAATTTGCTACCCATACCTGACGATAAACCAGTTTCAATCTAGTACTCAGTGTGAAACCAAAATGCAAACTACGAAAAAAATTACCATCAACCCCTACCACAGCAGAGGAAGATGCACCGGAACTGGATAAAGATCCCCACCTCCCTGGTAGGTAACCCTTTCCGACCCTGCATCGCCAGTCAACACAAACACGTCCCGAACAACACAAGAAAGTAAACTTAGTGTCCAGTGACTTTGTGGCCACGCTGACGAACGAAGAAGGCATGTGCGCGACTGGGGATTCGGAAGGTGAGTTTTAAATTAAATACGTGGTTTTCAATGTTAAAAACGGTCATTATTTTCCCATTTGATGCACCGAAAGGTGCTTCAAAACTCATGGGCTTCTTGATGTATGTGCAGAGAACAAAATTGCAGAATAATTGCATGGTATGTTTTAATGAAATGTTATTATTTAAATTTTAATATGCGACAGTTTAAATAGTAAATGAATTAGTAATTTGTATAATTTGTCCTTCAACGTTAATTACGCATGCGTGTCTATGTCGCTAGAAAAATTTAAAATTATGTAGATATTTTTATAAAATAATAACTCAACTAAACAAATTAAAATTTCATGTTTGTAATCAGATTTTAAATTGAAAATGCTTACATAAACAATAATTAAATTTCATTTCATCGAATTTATCAAATAAATGCAAATAATTTTATTTACTTATTTTGTATTTATCCGTTGTTTTAATTAAATTTTATTTTTAATTGATGGCGTGTCTGAAATGATTTGGACGTTTTTAATTGGATAAAATCATTAAATATCGCGCGCGATAAATTAATTGGACGTTTAGTTAATGAATGATTATTTGACAAATTCGGAATTATCGACAATCCTGATATTTGGATTTTGATTAGCAATCAGACGCGCATGTTTACACTCCATAACTGTATAAATATCGCTCGCTGTTAATTAATTTAATTAAAGAACAACCTACATCCAATCATCTTCTTCCTAATAAATGTAAATGTACAGTGCAATTTTTAACACCATTACTCACTGGTAAATACTCAAACTTATCCTGCTAGTTAAAACATTTTAAAAATCTAAATAAATTCAGAAAATATTAGGAAAATAACGCGATAAATAAATATAAATTGAAAAACTGTTATTAGATTCAATAAATTTTATATAAATAATTGTTTGCATATTATTTAATCAGGGATAAAGTAATACATGGAAAAAGAAAACTAAATATAATTTCTATACATATTTATAATATACTCGTATACTGAATCGAAATTTAAATAGAGTATGTTAATTTATGCTACATGGATTAGATAAACTTATTATGTCGCAGAAATGTAATCAAACTTATTTTAAAGTAAATTAATAGTTTTATAAACGAGTTTTCAAAAACAAGCGAAACAAAACCGAATCTTATGTATAAAACGTGTATATAAAGAGTTTTTAATACCATACTGGTGAGCAAAAAAAATCGGGAGAATTTTTTCTTTTAAATTTTAATGTTTTACGAAGCAAGTTACTATTACTGTGCAGAAAAAAGAACATAATTCTATCGATTTATTTAATAGACAGTATTAACAGAAATTAGAATTTAGTTGAATACTAAATGAGATAAATTCTTCTTCCCAAATAATCTTAACAAAGATTAAAAAGAACTAAAATAGGATTGAATAAATTTCAATACTTTGAGTATTGCAAATCTATAAATTTTATTTTCAATTATTAGTGATCATTAAATAAACTATTAAATACAGCAAGCTATTTTTTCTACATTTTAATAGTCCATTGAATCGTAAAACATCAAAAGTTTTATTGAAAGTGCAATAAAAATAATGTTTAAAAAAATTTTAAAAAAAGGTAGTAGTGTAGATTTTTCTGCACTCGAGTGTATAATTTTTCTAAAACCGCAAATTAAGATAACAGAAAAATGTAATATTTTATTAATTATTGAACATGTCAACAGTTAAATTGAAAATAATGATAATTATTAAAAGAAATTCAGCCCGTTCATAATAAGCTAGTTGCTAAAACGTTCGAACTCATAGCTTGCATTTATTGCCGAGAATAGATAAAATATAATAAAAATGACATCAAGAACAACCATCAACCCAAAACCATGAAATCTGTTAAATTAGTTAAGTAACCAGACACCTATTTCTAATTTCAAAATAGCTATAAAAAGTGAGAAAATCAGATGAAGTTGTTGGTTAAAAGTTCCAGTCAAATTTCGCGTCAATTACTGGCTGAACTAATCTGAAGTCAGGTCATAAACTAACAAAGCCCAAGTGAAACCGAGAGGAACGTATTGCGAGCGAAAGTGAGAAGACATTCCCGGGTGTTCCGTCGTTTAATAAGCGTCCCGACGGCGGCGGTGCGTCGCCAGCTCGCGCTCTCATTGGCCGCCGGAGTCGTTAGCCGCCGGGTGATTAGCAGCGAGGGGCGGGGGAAAAGAGACGCGCAGACACCGACCTAACCTAACTTAACAACGAGAGAGTCAGTGCTACGCCGGCTCTCTAATTAAAAACAACACCACGTGCTGAGATCTACAAGATTTTAACCCTTACGGACACTCCGCGGTACTTTACACTACTAGTACATTTAGTTGACTCTAAATTACGTTCAGTGTAAGTTTTAATAGTAATTGATTCAACACGCGAAATGTTTGCACTTCTTAAAACACCTTTAGACGTTTTCGAAGTTGTTATTTTAATCTTACGCGTGAATTAAAAATATCATTTCATATTTTATTTACTTGAAGAACCATGCAAAAACTGAAAAAGACTTACATTGTTGCAGAGGGGACCTGGAACGTCTTCGGGAATGTGGAGACATACTGAAACAAGAAAACAGTGTGTAAATCTTCTCGAAATGATAGAAGCACCAACAAAGATCGTAAGAAGAAATCTACCTCTTCTCGAGAGCGACAGACGGCGAATGCAGCATCTTACCACCGCGACGCCGAGAACCAAGCTACAGGAAGGGGGCCGCGCAGGCCCGCTGTATAGGAACGCGCGAAAAGAAACTACAGGCGCCGCGACGCTCTCCCACCATGCCGCGCGTGCGCAAAATGGCGCCGCCGCCGCCGCCGCCATCAGCTGAGCGCGATGATGTATTAATTAGCAATCAGGTGAATTAGCTGGGTCAGGGACTCGACTTGATTCCTGATGCCTCACATCTTCAAGACTATCGCGCTCTCGCTCTGGCTAACGGTGTGGTGTGTGTAAGGAGAGGGATGGAGGGATGTGAAACGTCATTGATTTTACGTGCGCGGTGCACAATGGCGACTGGACGTGGGTTGCTTGATTTTTCAATTGAAGCGATTTGAATAACGCTACAAAGGTTGCTGTGCGTGCAGGTACAATGATTATTTCGCTTTGTAGTTTCTGATGGGGTCTCTGTGCCGACTTTGGATACTTTGTAAAAGGCTTTATAATTGATTTGATCAATAGAAAAATTTGATAGTTATTTTTGTTCACAAGTTAACGTTAACAGCATGTAATATCTTTTTTGCAAAGAATACATAAAAACTATAGTTCTCAAAATTCCGAATTTAGTTTGTCAATGTACATCTTACCATTTTACAGCCCTCAAAAATCGATAGAATGTTTCACTGCTCATGGCACTACAATGAATTTCAGCCTACAACTGCATCGCACGCAATTCAAAATACACTAAACGTAGCTTCTCGAATAAACCTAAATATATCGTTGAAACTTGTTATATCAAGACTGAATAAAGACAAACTATCACTAGCTATAAATAAAATACTTATTTCGTTTTAAACATACTCGTATTAATAATAAACATTAAATAAGGTTGTAGTAAGGAAGGTATTGGGCCGGTCAAAAAAATAGTTTTCAACAGAAAAACTGCCTAGACACTAATTTCACTATTTTGCACATAAGTATAAGGATATTTTCATCAACACAACTCAAAATCTATTGATAATATAATGTTTAAAAACTACATTAAGCTTTTGGATGTTCAAGTGACGATCTCATTAGATGTACGAGTACAACTAAAAATTTCATCAAATATCACTAAAAATAACAAATCTATTTTATTGCGATTCTATATTAAATAGGTCCTAAGCAATAGTATGCTGTAGAGCGCATCGCTATATCTCTCATATTTGCAGAGATATAATGATTTTTGATAATTTCTAAAATACAACTTTGAGACGCTGCAACTCAAAAACTATGCAAGATATCGAAAAATACTGCCCAGTTTTGTATTTTTCTTGGGTTGCATAATAAATTATTAAATTTTGAAAATTTCGTAAATTTTGGTAATTTTTTTCAAAAGTTCAATCGTCGATAACTCTACAAATATTGAAGATATCGACTTCCGGTGTTGACCAATCGATTCAGCTCGTCGAAATACATATGTATACAAAATTTCAGTAAAATCCAACAACGGGTTCAACATGTCTGAAAATAGCCTCAAATCTGAAAAATGTCAATGGGTACCCCTTGAAGTTTTCGGCTGAAAATAGCCATTTTCCGACTTTTTGCTTAAACTCTTCAACCCGTTGGCCGAATTTTCTGAAATTTTGCACACTTATGTATTTTGATGAGCTGAATGCAATGGTTTTTGTTTCAATTCCGTATCTTTAATATTTTTGAAGATATTGAAAATCAAAATTTTTGGAAAAATTTTTCAAAATTTCAAAATTTGCTTATTTGTTATAAAATACATGAAAAGCACTAAACTGAAACCATTTTTTAATTACTTGCATAATTTTTGTGTTACAACGCCTCAAACTTGCATTTTGAAAAACATCAAAAATTGCTATATCTCGTAAAATATAAGAGTTATGACGATGCGCTCTACTGCACTGTGTTTCTTAGGGTTTAAATTATATAGACATGCAATAATAAAAAAATCAATTTTTAAGTGATATTTAGTGAAATGGGCACAACGCTATTATAGGTACATGAATTTGTATTCATGCATAAAGCATAATAACTTACGATATATAAAAAGATTCATTCATAATAAACAATATGATACTTCTTATTTTATTATACGTATTATAAGGGCGTATGTACAGCAATCATGAAAAAAAAAAATTAATTGTGAGAATTTCCCGAAAATACATGTTTTGAGGTCCTCTGATTTGGTTTTGATAATTTTCTATTTGGCGTCTATGTGAATGGGTGAATTTGTACCCAGATCAAAAAATACTAACAAATTATAAATATTAAAAGTTATGTGAAATGAAGATATTTGCACGCCTATGTGCAAACAGAAGTGCAAGATTATAAATCTATTAAAGACGTCAGAAGTAAGATTCTGCTTCGTATGGAACAATAAAATTAAATTCCCAATTTCAGTTTCCAAGCTGTGCTTCATCTAAGTAAAAGCAAATTTTTACAAGGCGCATCATATGAATAGTGAACCAAACTGTATTCCTTTTGCTCGCCAAGATACATCATTCCGACAATAATAGTATTTGCAACATAAAATGTTTCTTGTAATACTTCCGGTTTTAAGAAAAAAAAGTTGTTTAGATTTAAAAATGCATTCAAGAAAGCTAATTGTTCGGCTTTAATTATTTATTGTTTTAAAATGTTTATAATAATGACAAATTTTAAATTTTGTCTGTAATCCAGAAATTGGTTTTTTTTCTAAATGGCGGCCCGCGAGTAGTTTTACATCAAATTTAAAATAAATATTTGTAATCCAACTTATGTATTTTTATCTCGATATTAACCTCATCATCGAAGCGATAGTATTGGTTATTTACTTCAATCGAAACAATTCATGTTAATTTACCTATACTTTTTTGACCCCGAAATGATTGCTAAAGAAAAAATTTCCCGCGGACTAATATAAGTTGGACAACGCTGTTCTAAATACTTGTATTTGACGATATATTAATCATATTAATATTTATTAGAAAAATTGTAACATTATCTGGAAAAATCTTTTACATTTCATAAAACAGACTGAGATTTATTAGTTGTAGTGTTTTAAATTCTTAAACAACTTTTGTAATTACATTTTTGCTGTAAAGTGAATAGGTATAAAGACACAGCAATACCAAAATGTTAACCTGAAACATCTATTTTTATAAGAAAGACGTGTGGTGCTCACACCAATTTTTTTTTCTTTTTTCAAAGAGGTTAAATACTGTTAACTTCAGAGCATGAATTTGGGTGTGTAGTGTATCGAACAAACATGTATATGCCCCAGGTAGCATAGGTCTCCTCCGACATGCAAATAGCGTCAGTCGCAGCCCCCTTTGACAGTTTTTCCAAGCGGATATTTAAATGGGAGCGCAGGACGGCCGTTACGCTGAATATAATTTATCATTCGGATCCGCGCCGTTCTCACGCATGCAGATGTGCGTCTCGTCTGGGGTCTCCATCTACCTGCCCATGCCCAGTCTTTGCATACGACTATCTAACCCTTTCTTCTGCGACCCTTCCTTGCAGGTAGCGCGAGCGCTGAATGGGCTCTAATGAAACCCGCCGTATGCAAAGCGGCATTTGAATATGTACCACGGTACTTCCTGTTCCGTTGTTTGCTAGGGTTCGGCTCGGAACACATGTGTGATTTATGTTCAAGGTTACGAAGCGTCAGTTGGACAGAGGTGACTTGAGGGAAGGTTAAAGGGTAAAAGACCTGAGTTGCTCCGCGGGTGGCTTATCTTGCCTGTGCCTGGCTGTGCATGTGCACCCTGCATCTCACAAAGAGGTTTTACATCTGCCACTTTCCTTTTTATTTGCTTCTACAACTTTACCAAAGAATAGCTACATTTAATTCAATTAGGAGCAAGTGTTCTTGAAGTATTTTACTTTTGGTTTAGTATATTTTCAAACTTCTAAAACTAAAATATAATTACTAAATTAATTTTTTTTTATGAAGATGGGAAGGGGACTAACTACTATGTTCATATACCGCCTCATGAATTTTTCCTGATGTGTGGAATACTTAAATAAAAACGATAATATTTTTCTTTTTTACATATCATGTACACTGTCCGATTTTACATTTATTTCAGCAGTAATCTCACATATACTTTTGTATTTTGTGTCACGCGTAAAAGTACATTTAGTTCTCATTTGGTTCATTTTCGTATATTACTCTGCATTTTCTACATAGAAGAATAACACTTCCTATTTCAGTAAACATCTTTAATTCTATTAATCGTTCCACGTACATGAATAGGCGGTCCTGATACATGTGCTAAATAAATATTTCACTTGATTAACGAATTTGCCGCAAAATACAATTTTTGAATTATTTCTTAGATGGTATAAGTATCCATGATTACTGATAAATAATTTAATCAAGTTCCTAATTATTTAAAACTTTATGACAAAGACAAATATCATCAGTCAAACTCAAACAATACGACTGTTTGAATTGTATGTTTTGTTTTCCATGGCATTTCGTAAATAGCTAAAAATGATAAATTTCATTTTAAGTCTATCTCATAACAGAAATATATTATATCATTAAATTTAGGCTCATTCGGTGCAGTTTTTGTTTCAGAAGACATTTTTTATTTTCACAGTTGTTCTAAAATACTTAGGGAATGAATTATCGCCTAATGAAAATTTTAACATTTTATTTCTTTTGTCCAATAAAAAAGTAGACACTCAATATAAACTGTAACTAAAATATGGTCGTTTAAAACTCATTTTGCCAAATGATAATTAAACGTTCAGTTACAATAAATAATGTTTGAATTCTATTACAGCAGATTTCTTCATTAGTGGTAACCAGCTTTCAAATTATTTCAGATATGAAAGCTGGGTGAGAGGTGTTGTAAAAATTATTAATTTTTAAACTTCTTTGAATCGTCTATTAAATAACGAAATCAAAATGTTTCAATTTAGTGAAAAAAAAAAATATTTATTTCAGGTCTCTAATATAAAATGTAACAATCTGTTACAAATTACAGAAAACATGAATAATAAATTTAACAAAACATTATTAATAGAAAAAAGTGTAAAATTTCGTAATCTAATATGTGAAACAAGACATGAAATAAAGAAGTAATTAAATCCATAAACTATTTGCATAGTAACATACTTTTTTAAAAGCTATTATTATTGAGAAAAAAATTAAAATATTTTATAAATGATTGGGTATCATCTTTTTTGTTTTTATTCGTATGTCGAGTTTTTACGAAAAATTAACATTTGTAAATGGAATTGTTAGGATAACAAACATTTGCCTCTAAATAGACATGCTATAATTGATCCATTTGTCCGAAAAAACACATAAAAATATCGATTATGCTTTAAATAACACAAATAAAATATAATTCATATCCTTCAGCCATCCCTACAGCAATATACTAATGGACAATTACTCAATTATTCATAAACTGCATATTTCATTCGTAAATACATACCATTATTATTTTCATTTATCTACGATAAAAACATACGAAAAAAGTCAAATCAATTATTGTAAAAACATCACAAACTACCTTTGCCTAAATTTATTTATCATCAACAGACGTTTATTAATTAGTTTTGAGTAATTATCATGTTAAGCATATGTGCACATGTAGAGATGCTCCTCATATGACGTAGTACATAATGACGGTACTAGACTAACGTATGTTAGTTAATTAATTGTTGCTTGAAATTTTAATTACCAAATAAATTAAATGAACGCGTGTTACTTACGCTGGTGATTCAATTTCATGTCGCATGATATTTAACTCTCGTGACAATTATTGTAATTTCTTTATTTAATAATTATGTCAGTTATTTGCCTTTATATGTATGTTCGTTGGCCTTTCATGTGTTATTTTGTTTTAATTATGTTTAATTATTCTATTTTTTGGATGCTAATTAAACTTTATTTTTGCTTGTGTTGTTCTCATTTTATTTTTTACCGGTCATTTTGTTATTAGTTAATTTTAATTATTCCTAAGCTTTTGACATTACATTAGTAATTAATATTAATTAAAATAAAATAATTAATAAGAGGATACACTGTGCAAACATAGGTAGGTATTTTAATATAATTATTTTTTCATTAAAATCATTATTCTAGTAAAACATTTGCTAACACTTTCCTATTTCACGTATGCAGAAATAATTTTTTGTAGCATTTCTTGGCACATAGTGGGAATAGATGATAAAGGTAGGCAGTTTTATATTTACACCCTAAGGAAGACCCCACTTAATTATGGTAAGAATTTGCAAACCGGAAATGGTACTTTACTTGAAGTACAATAACAATTTGTGTAAAAATCATATAAAATTTTGTGTGTATTATATATTTCATATAATATAATGAAAGAATTTCTCTTATCTTTTTTTCAATAATAAAATATAATGAACCAAAATATAAGTAATTGTGTCTACCATAATTATAAACATGGAAAACTAAAACAATAGTATATAATTATATGAGGAATTATAATAGTAATTATTCACGAAGATGAAGTTTGCGTTACAAGCCGTAGGCGAGTGATGCAAATAATGACCATAATACCTAATATAATACTGTACTTTTTCTACTCCTGTAAATTCGGAAATAACATTTAGCACTTTTGAAAATGATCAAAATCGGTTGAAAACACACATTGAAAAACGACATCAAAATATGCAATCACAACTGACTACGCTGACAACTGACTACACTGTCAATTGTCATACGGTCGCAACTTAGTGATCCACATAACGCATTTAAAATAAACAGGAATAATTGATTTCTGGTTCTGTGATTGGTAGAGAAGAGTGAATTATGAATCTATAATTAATTGAAAAATTGAAATAATGGAGATATATTTACATAAAGGACTAAAGATTATTAAACAATATGTCATTTGTCATTATAAACCTTAATGACATAAATGACATTAGGCAATAAGTTATGTGCTGGCCACTTTAGGTTTAAGAGGTATAATTTTAAAATAGCTCAGTGGTAACGTATCGACCTGTGGATCGTGAGATCCTCAGTTCGAATCCCACAGCTGACAGTTACCAATTTAAATTTACCCCTGTGGTTCCCTCTCCACTAACATCTTTGGGGGCTATGATTTGACGGCTGGTAACCGCACTTCATACGCAAAAATATATAAGATCTGCGTAAGGAGAGTGCTACACCCATAATGGGTAAAAGGCGTGATGATATATTTATTTATTTTATTTTATTTATTTTAAAATAATTTTTAGGTATTTAAAAATTTTCTCTTTTAAATTTAAGGATAATTAACAACGAATAAAATATATACGTAATTAATCACCACTATCCCCTCTTTTAAAAATCGTTGTCATGATCCTGGCTCCTAAAGTTGAATAGCTGAAACTCGGTCACTCAATAATAGTATGGTCAAAACAAAATTTATATTTATTATGGACGTCTATTTCCTCTTGTCAAATTATACGAAAATCTGTGAGAATCAACAACAAAAACGTCTTCTGGATAATAAGTAATAAATGTAAAAGTATATCGAAGCGGGCTGTCAATTAATCCCCAATAATTTATTCATAGCCCTCACCTCACACATAGACAGATCAATCGCTTCTTATCCACAAAACATGATTTCCTTCCGCCGACGGTGGCGCCGGCGAACCGGAAGTGATTGACCGTGACATCCAATCTAGACTACCTGACGCGAACAATGCGAACAGCTTAACCTTTAACCTCTGCCCTCTTCCCATGCGAGCGGCACGCCAGCATCCCTTAGTGCTGCTACCTGCCTAGGGAATAAAGGGTGAAAGTTGTTCTGTGGTAAAGAGCTAGTTTGAAATGTTATTTTGATTTTTAGGGATGAGCATTGTATGGAGAGGTTTATTTGGGTGTATGGTTGTTTGACGGAACAACAGGTTTTGTAAAGCAGCAAATACTTGTTAGTAATAAGGATTATTAATAATATTTTATGATTATACCAAGAATCTAAATGGACAGATATCAAAATATAATCCATATATCTATTTACCTCTGGCCACATTCTATAAAGAAGCTATAGAAATAATAGAAATTCGGTTGTGAGTTTTCAATGAATAAGCACGTTTTGCCTCTAGAATACGATTGTAATATTTTCGTGATGATGTGTGTGGATTGCTTTGGCAATTTTCGTTATTCTGTCTGAAGCATTGGTTTAAATTTACTGATTTGTACTTTTTGAAAAGAAAGAAAAAAGAAACAATATATGAAAAATGTCATTTCTTGACATAATTGAAAAGTGCTTCTAGGAGTACTGTTTAATAAGAAATCTTTGGTGGTGGCCAACGTCAGTTTTTCACAAAATTACATCTATATTCATTTTAAGTAAATATTTATATTCTAATAACACAACTTTTTTATTCTTTATTTATGTCATTTCGAGAACATTATAAAATGTAAAATATGGTATTCATTCTCCTTTAGAGCATTTTCATGATTGATGTATAATTTTAAAGAAATCTACGGTAAGAGGTAAATGTGTTGGCCACATCAGATTTTTTGTTTTCAATCTTTGTAATATTGTATGATAAATTTCCTAAAATTAGTCATAAGTTTAAACAATATTAGTGAGTAAAGTTTTTTATCCAAACTTAATAGCAATCTTAACAGGCATTCGACAGGAATTATAAACATTTCAAAATTCTTTTCCGTTGGAAGGCCCCGATAAGGTAACAAATATCATAGTTCGCGCGTTTGGCGTCAGCGTCGCTTTTAGACGCCGCTGCCGTGGTGAACGCAGAACGCGCTTGACAAATCGATTCTTCAAGAGAAGTTGATTTTCCATGTCCCAGCCACATGACGCATCTACTTTTCCGGCTTAAATTGATCAGAGTTGGCGATGGCTGCTACCGTGTTCGCCCCGTGGCCCCCTACGCACCCCCCTTGCACGCCCATGCTACGTTTAGTTATTTCGTACTATATGCATGAGCGAAGCAATTTTCAGAGATATATTTTATTATTTGAATTTTTATATCGCATATATGACATAAAACATACTTTTATTATTGTAATAAAATATTTTATTTTGCTTATGGTGGCACGGCCGATCTTGCTTTATTTTTAAACATTACAACTATTAAATATATTACAATTCAATTCAATTGTACACTTAAAATTTATAACTGTAATAGGAATGCATAAAAGAAAGGAAGTAAATAAATTAAATATTAAAATGTACAGTAGCACTTAATTATTGTTCTTTTAGTTATGAATTCATAATTAATTTTTTGTGAGCTGTCAAAATTAGTTCGCGGAAATAAATCATATTTAAAAATAAATTTTCGAGTGACGTTTGAATACCTAATAATACTACAAGTTATATTATGTGTCAAACCTAAAAGTTATTACAAAACTAATTAATTTTAAAAATAGATAAATATGTTCTATGTAAATAATTGGTCATTAATTTTGTTAATGATTATAATTAAATTTTGTTTTTAATTCCCACGCTATTTGACGTAATTTATTCCTAATTAATACTAAATGTTGTTGTTAGTACATGTTCATCTTTTCATGTTCAACAAACTTTTTAATATTAATAGTAATTTTAGTAGGCATTATCATAATTGTATTATTATGTAGTGATTCACTTGAATAACATTGAAATGTAATAAAAGTTATGTAACTAAACTTTCTGAAGTTATATAATGTAAAATTTTAAAGTTTTAAAATCAGTGTTGTTAATGTTTTGCGACACGCACATTACCGGTAAGATATAGTTGACACCCGCTAAAATACTAAAAATATCCCGGAAAATATCCTGTGTGCTACAGCACACTCTATCGGCGGGAAGCGAAATTAAGGTATTCTCACCGGGGCACAAGGCCCTACAGGTTTCTGCCACGGAAGCGCAATGCCCGCCAAATTTAAAGGGGACCAAAAAATCCTTCAAACATGCTAGGTAAAATTTGAGAAAAGCGATAATTATTTTGAATGCCGCTACCGATATTTTAAACTTTATAAACTTAAGAGATTACAATTTGAAGACTGGTAACTACATATCAAAAATTAAAATAAATCGTGTACTGATACATTCAAAAGCAGGGTGTAATTTCAAGTGAGATAATATAAATAATGTTGAGGTATAAATCAACCAAGGGGATAATAGTATCCTGGATATCTTCTTCTGTGTTCTGTATTTCTTGTAGGAGCATAGGGTGCTGATACTGCTGATGGTGTTTCTTGATTGCTAACCTTGCAAATACTTTGTCTTCTTATTCTTGTTTTGTTAGTCCTATTCTTCCCTTTAGTCTGTTGATAAAATTTCTACTACCAGTTTATTTTCTTTCGATTTATCTGACGCATTCTTTTTTTTTTACTTCCTTCTATGATTTTGGGTTTAAGCTTTGTCTATGTGCCTTTTCCATGTGCCTGTTGCCCTCTTTCCTTTTTTCGGCTAAATATTAGTGAAGGAAAAATCAAAATGCAAGATGAAGACCCTGAAGAAGTAGAGGATTATGCTATTTGGATAAGAAAAGAGAAGCTAAAGACGGAAATGATAAAGATATAGATAGACAATTAGATCAAGCAAGGAAATTATTTAATAACCTAAGGAAAACATGATCATGAAATATATTAGAGGAAAATTACCAAATATGGAATAGGATCCTAATATGGAATACTGCTCTTTCTCTTATTGTTATTTAAACTTATATAATTATTATTCTGTCAATTAATTTTTAAAACATAAGACTGTAGACGGTGTCAAAATTTGAGAAATAACTCAAAGGTTCCTTTGCCGTCGCATCCAGCTGAATTTATGCACACTTATTTATAAATTTGTTTGATAGTCTCCTTAATATAATTTCCAAATAAAATACAGAAACTTTCCTTAGTTTGTTGTTGTAGTGTTCAGTTTTCGGTTACACTTTGCGGTGAACAAATTTCAAACACACGTTCTGCCATTTGTGAGGCAAGTCATATGTGCACATCTATTCTATAAATCTTCTTGCATTAATACATATCACTATAGTAACTCTTCTTGTTATACTTGTCCCATTAAATATCAGAAATGCTATTTGGTTAATTCCTCCATATTTAACGTGATTAAAGACAATTTATCCAACGTAAATGTGCAACAAAGCCATTCAACAGTAACGGTACAAGAAATAAAATTAATTCATATTACTGCACTAAAATAAATTAACTAAGTTATAGAGCTATCCAGTCATTACTACAAAATAATTTGACGCATCAACCATCACACCCATATTCGCTAAAATATCACCCAAACACCTGACAAACGTTCATAAATTCACCGCCACACCCAAAAATAATAACTGCAAATGTATTCAGCGCATAAATATTTGCATACGGCATCAGATCCGATGAGTAAAGATAGCTCTAATGGTATTAAATACGAATGCAGACATTAATAATCCTACATGTTAAATAAGCGCTTGCATGTGTGGTGTGCAACTATGTATTTGTGTGTGTAGAGTTATACATAGGCGTCCATACTGATGCAAAGGTGCATAAAACGTTATCAGATAATCACGTTGTTAATTACAGATAAACGTTGTATTGAAACAGAGAACTACGCAAGTATTTATTTTCAAAATTTTGACTTCAAAATTCAAACCCATATAAGTTTAAAGAAATTAACTTTTAGCATGTTGTTAGAGCAATGCAGTTAACAATGGCGCAAATTCTAAATTGATAAAATAGTTATTTATGATATGTGTTAAAAGTGTCATTTTTTGAGTAAGTGGGTAAGTTTGTGAAACGAGCCGTAGCCGAGTGAAATAATCCCATGAACGAAATAAATCACTTTTAATACGTACATGTACATCATGCAAAAATTTATCTACGATCTTCCTAGTGTATTAGTAAATACTTCCTAAGAAATGTAGAATAATATTTTGAAAGATAGGGTTATATCTGTTGATTTATTGATACAAATCGTTGGCAACGTGATAAAAGTAACAATAAAATCACTTTTAACACGTTACTGTGTTACTTTTAACACTAGTGTTAAAAAATGACAGTTTTAACTCACAACCGTTAAAAGGGCCACTTTTAACAACGGTCATAGATAATAGTTACTTACTTTACAAGTGGGCATAGTAAGGAATTGCCCACTAGAGAAATTTTAGCAAGTGGGTAATTCCACTTTCCCTACGTGGGAAGAATAACGTTTTATCCAACATCTCTTAATAAATACAAAATCTATTTAAGAAATATTATTTGACAGTGACATATGCTTTAAATTTTTAAAATTAAAATGTCAAATGAAGTGGTTAACAAAATGTGTGTGTTATTATTATTGTTATAAATAGAAAATTACTCACTAGTGACTTTTAAAATTATACTCACAAGTGGGTAATCTGTTACTTTCCTTGTTTAAAATCGCCATAGTTATAGAGCATTTATTGAGAAGTGTTGGATTTTTGAGTTCTGAAAGTTTCTTCAAATTCTTATTTATTATATTTTGTGCCCACCGAAAAAAATCCAGCATGCGCCTATGGGATGTGGGCAGGTTAAGCGTGTGTGACCACGTGAGCGTGAGTTCACGCGTCACGCGGGAATTTGCACGCGAGGGCGGGACGCTTTTTGCCTAATTGTAATTGTAATTGTAATTACTGAGGGAGGAAAGTTTGACACACTGTTTGTAGGGGTTGTTACTTGATGTGTGATTATAATTTGTTTTAGATTAAGCTGTTGGGGGTTAATAGAAAAAATAAATAATCGTGTTTCTACAATTTTGTATTTAACGATATTTCATTCGATTAAATGCTTCTTATCCATTGGAAAATAGGGTAGTCAAAGATTTGATGTGTTACAAACAGTAGTAAAATATTTCATTTTTTTTTTTATAATTTATTTAATTAGTTTGAAACAAAAATAATAATAATATACATGCGTTTAGAGCGACAGTTAAAGACCAATAAAGGAGGAATATGTCTATCCCACTAATTATAGAAAGTTAGGAGTTTACAAGTTTTTATAAATTAACGCCTTAATTTTGTTGGATTCCATAAATTAAGGAGCAACTATTATTTCAAATTGCTAATCGAAATTGATAATTGTGTATCTTTTAATGCAGCTTAAAAATAAGTAAAACAAATTTAGAAAAAGTCGCAATGAAGTGGCTGGTCGATCGCAATAATTCGCATGCAGCCGAAGCCATCCGAAGTCTAAAATAAAAGAGCTGCGTTTTTTGATGCTCGACTCTTGTACATAAATTACCCGAAATTTAATTGCTCACTTGGCTACGAGGAATACGAGTTACGTGCCCTGCGTACCAAGAACTTGCGCAGCATTGAGCCAATTATGCTGGTGATATTCTGGCGCTAATTATGAGGAATGCGGGGTAATTGTCCCGCCAAGAAGCGGAAGGGGTGACCGAACTTATAAATCAGTTGCTTGGACGACTCTTCAGCCAGACAAAAACGGACAATGAAGGAAAAAGAAAAGATAATTGTGTTTATGGACAATTTTTTGAGGGGTGTATTAATTATTTCCTGCATCTTATGTTCAGTAATTCGTCTTTGTAATAACTTAATTAATTAAGGACAGGTGAAAGGAATGCACCTGTCAATTTTGTTTCATTTCAAACCAACTAATTACTTTTAGCGTTTTCATATCTTTCTAAAACTACATTTATTAATTGACAATAATTAAATGTACTGCAGGGATCCATGTGATAATATTTTATATTTCCCAGGGGCCATTTGAATTTTGAGGACGTGTTCGAAATAGCATAAATGGCATTTTCAATCTAATGAAAAATATAAGTACCTTGACTATTTTCCGAGATAGCTGGCAGAAATTTTCTTTCAAAATGGTGGGTTAACTCTGAAATAGTCTAAAAAATCAGGAGGTACTTGGTGATATTGGGAAAAAATCATCAATATACGTGACGAGTCGGACAGTGGCAAAAGGAGGAGGAACGGGGAAATTAAACTCTTAGCCATAGCAGAATGTATGTGACTTTTCAAGAAACAACTGTTAATTAACCGTTCTAATAAGATATGATTGCTTTTGCATTTTCAGTTCGAATGGTAAACCTATTGTATCGAATACAGATTGGTTGAAATCTGCCGGACTGACTTTACGCCTGATACATAGGTACACGACGCCGTTTCTCTAAGCATCGCGAAGGCGCCTGGAATGTTCGAGAGGCCGCAACAACATAAGGGGTCGCCTAGCGAATGAAGGACAGTCTATTGGAAATCGTCAGTGGGTGCAGATAAATATTCAACGTATGAAGATAAATATATCGGTTAAAATAAATAGTTGTGGTGTAAATAAATGTAATTATTAGTCTTTTGTAGTGTCTTAAATAAATAAATAATTTTTGTTAATTATAATTAAACTTCACCAAACCCGAGTAACTAGTAAAGTGAAATTATGCAGAAAGTTAAGTTTTCTATTGGGAACTATTTCTGATGGTACAACTCGAATTTTTAAATATTAAAAATATTGGCGAACTGACATCAATGATATTTATAAATTCATTTCAAAATAGTGATTTATATCAAACTACTCTAAATGAAAATTAGTAGCCAGAAAGTAATCGGAACAAACAGATATATATTCTCTTTGAGATATCTTCGCAATTCGAAGAGCAATTGCCCATTTTTTTCATTAATAATGGACCTTTAGGGAAGCAATATTTACTGATAGATACTGTCTGTTTCATAATTATAGCATTTTGGTATGGATGTATGGAACATAATCCATTGCTTACTCGTCATTGTTCAATACAATATATGTATTCATACGCTAATTAAGCAGTACTATAGTAATACTTAAACACAATCTATTTAATATAATAATAAATAGAGAACCTAAATAACATAAATATACTTGTGAATTAGAAAACAATTCTGCCGAATTAACATGAACTTTAATGGACGCAACGCAATTAATGTTTCCCTATTACTCTAGTTTATACTTCTACTGCAAGGTGTCAGCTGCTTTAATTTTCCCCCAATACATTGGAAAAATGGCAAAAATATTCCTCATTTAATGAAGCCAAGATATCCACAAGAATTTCTCACCATTTCTAGTCTCCACTGTCTGCTGCTTCTCGTTGACAATTCTGTATCCTATTTTATTCGTTCATTATGACGGGACATGGAAGGCATTATTCGTCCTGATAACGACGCGATGCGTGTCCGGGGGTGCGGGGGACGGTGCTGGTGCCCTGTCAGGCGAGACACGTCCCCAGCCCTGCCAATAGTCGTAAACTTAGCACCCAACGGCCGTCGATAGCGCCTGATAACGCGACACATCCTCTCACGTTCAACGTCGTTGCTTCCAAACGTTCAGTTCCGTCGTTGTTTGGTTTGTTGATAGTGTTAACCCTCGCTTTGCAATGATGGTTTTGTTCATAGAATATTTTAGTTTGAATTATTTATTTGGAGATCGAATCAAGCTCATTCAAACATTATTCGAAAATATAAATTACTTTTAGAAACTCTTGCTTCAATTGGAAATAAACTGTGGACCTCCTGTACTATAAAAGTAGAAATTCCAACAAATAATCGTATGCAAGGTGTTTGAGGATTTAGGAGACGTAATCGAGTCTGGAATATGTTGAGAAGAATACCGTTACGAAAGTGAGAGTAAGTTAGTTGAGGCGAATGTCTAATAAAAGGTTGGTGAAACTAATATATGCGAGTAAGATTTTGTTTGATTAATTGTGAATAATATGGGCTTTTCGGTGGAAGCTTTACTTTTGCTTTTCCTTCCACTTGCCTTAGTTAGAGTGAAGTACAATCAATCCATTATTTTACTTTGGAGTTTATAATTGCGGTCTTCCTTAGTTTTGACTTTTAAATAAAATCAAAAGATCTAAAAGTATACTATGTAAATCTATGCGGTTTCGAGTATATTAAAAAACGATGATTAATAATAATGAAACCCCAACAAAAATAAGGTCGATTTTAGTAACTCGGTAATGTGATATTTTCACTTCAGAAGCAGTTGTGATTTTCCCAAGAAAATGTAGAAGGTAATGGCATAACCCAACACAAACATTTTAGCTTCTCGTGTCATATCTCCTTTAGAATGTCGCTGGGTGTCGCATGCAAGAAGTAGGAGTAACACAAGTCAATGTGAAATATTGGTTCCAAAAGCAAAAGCAGTAACCCGGTTGAGTTATAGCCACACGCCGGCCACCCGGTAATTACCGAACACCGAACTGGTTATTGTTTACGTTCTGGTTTTGTTTCGGTTTCGACTGCGCGTCTACCGGGTTTTTGCAAGTTTTACTCTGGTAATTGGAACCTGTGGCGTGCGACACGATAAATTTTAAAGTGAATAATTAAATTACCTCCGGTGTTCTTCACTTTTTATTGTTTTTATGTTCTTCTGTTATTAAATCAAGTGCAGCAATTATTCTGTATTGCACATGATAAATTGCACCATCACGATCTCATAACTCTGGATTCCGTTAGTCTACTTTACTTACTGCGCAAACCTTTCGAAAATTGAAAGTAAAAGAAAAACCCAACGGCTATTTAAAAGTGCGATAAAGTAAACAAAAAACAGCAGCAGTTTCTAGAAAAGGTTTTGGAGAAATTTGAAGTAGTTAAAAAACTTTTCTGAAAATAGAGATGTCGCTAAATCAAAAAACATCGGAAAATATTAAATAAATTTTCTGGTTTCTCTTTTTTTCTGAAAAGTTTTTAAAAAAACTTGCCTTGCGTTAAACAGGCATAAGATTTGAAACGTAATATACATTGTACGATTTTTTTAGACTTAAGTCGAATAGCAGAAAGGATAGTCAACTTCTTTGTTAGCGTAACAAAGTGGTTAACCAATCAAAAATCATCTTGTAAATCCATTTGCTTGGTTACAGGAAAAATGTTAATTTTTGATTGGTTATTGCACTACTGAAATAATAATACTGTAATGCTAATTGATGTCACTTGTTGGGCTACCTGTCTTTGTTGCATAGTCCGCTTAGAAAATTGGTAAGAAAATATAAAGAATTTTGAAATAAAATGATAATTTAAAATTTTAACAATATATTAAGAAATGAGTTCAATTAACTATTACGTATGTGAATTTAAAGTAACTTTTGGACAGGACTGGGCAATATGTTTTTATAGCAAACGTTTAAAAAATACATAGAAACCGTTCTACAAACAAGTGTTAGACAAAGAAGGGAGGCCTTACAACATCCATCTATCTCAGGCATGTTTTTCGCATTAATAAAAGCCTGCAAGTGAGCGTTCCAGTATTACTATATTTCAGTGGGTTAATAACTTTGTTCATTTTAATTTGATACTGTTTTATAATGAAATTAAATGTGATAAAATACAATTTTTAAATTAGAAATTTAACTGATTTGTTCTTTTTAGGATTCGCCACACAATGGAAAATGAACCCAAGACCGCTTGAAGACAATACTGGGCTACAGAATCAGAAGGCCAAATAAATGGCGCAATCTGCACTTTTGTCTCAAAAACTTCAAAACTGTTTAAGAAAATCTAAGTGTTTTTTATGTTTTACCGTAAAATTTACTGTTAAAATGTAAATAAAAACGAAAGTCGCGAGCACTCATATTATTTTTTATGTATAAAGTAATGATATATTTATTGTAATTTTTCTGAGGAATAGTGAAAATATTCGTGAATTAATACGTAATAATGAGTATATTTTCTGCGGATTTAAAGGCAATTAAACAAAACGAAAAATTACATTTCTAAGTGGAAATATCAAGTCTTATCAGAGAGATTAAAATGACGCATTGTTTATTTAGCATATCCGGAAATTAATACTGTAATTTTACTAATATATCACTGTATTTACATGCTGTGTACACGTATCGTCTACATATCTCAGATGCGAGATGATAAATGCGATTGAAAATACCCGCCGTCTATAGATGTTCATCGTACCAAAGAAGAATTATCCGGGCAACTTGCTTGATTTATACAGAGAATTACACGTAAACAACACCGGAAAATTACACCCGTTTCCTCATTTCCTCACTTGCAACCAAAACAACATCAGCGATGTCTAGGTGTACCCGAATTTTAGAATTTCATCGCAGTAATAATGAAACATTTCTTTCTTTCTTTTATTTCATTTATATATTATTTAGTCCAACAATATATGTGCTCATAAAAATTATTTTTCAGTCTGTCTTTAGTAGCACAGATATTTCTTGTAACAGGCCATGAAAAAGTTGAAGATATTTTCAGAAAATTCATGATATTTCAAAGATTGTGTAATAGTTATTTACGATATTCCAATATAGACAAGATTATAGCATGCATTTGTGAATAACATAAGTGCGATAATCATGTAATATTCCACCTATTGCATACAAATTGATGTTTTTATCCAACACCTCTCAATAAATGCTCTATAACTATGGTGATTACAACAAGGAAAGTAACAGATTACCCGCTGGGTATAATTGGGTGAAAAGTCACTAGTGAGTAATTTTTTATTTATAACAATAATAATAACGCACAACACCCTTGGTAAGTATTTCGATCATAGAACAAAATATATAGGATTTCTAGAAATAAGAATTTTCTAAATTAATAATTTTATGTAGTTTGTATACCTTGCTAATGAATTATGAATTCAATTAACATCTTAAAAAGAAGGTTAGACACTATTTTAAGAGGACTTGATACTCGTAATAGCGGGTGTATTTAGGTTTTATTCTTAATAGAACAGCAAAAATATTTGTTTTAATTGTGAAATAACGAAAACTTACTTCTATTATTGTACTTTGTATAAACATATGGTTATTATTTAAATAAAAAATTGTTTGTGAAATAATTTCTGTAATACAAATAGATAAAGTAATGAAAATATAAATTCGTAGGTACTTACCAAATTTTAGGATAATCATCTGCTACCAGCTTACTGGGATGCTTCTTCAAAATTGAATGCCCTAGAAATAAAAACAAACTATTAGTACAATTCAAATTTATATTTAGAATTTCGATGTTTAAGTTACAAGCTAATTAGATTTTGAAAGCCATCTATCGACTAGATGTAGTAGTTTTCTTGTAGACCTATCAGATTTCTCTTATATACCTAAGTAAACAAAAGATTTATTATAAATTTTATGAAGACGTGGAATTTTTTTTATTTGAAACAGTTTTTCTATTTTCTACGGATAAAAAAAAAACGGCAAAAGAATGTAAAATGTTTCTCTCTGCTTTGTCATATACAAGTTCTACTTGACCAATAAGGATAGCCCTAATTGGTAATGTATAGCAAACAAAAAGTAGTGTGAATAATTAAAACGTAAGAAGAATCTATGTTTGGTGTTTTCTGATTGACAGTTATAAAATATAGGCACAATTTCATTAGAAGAGCAATGAAAATCTCCGATAACCAAAATCCGCATCGTCACCATTCTTTCAAGAATCGTTAACCTGAACGTGTAATTAAGAATTACACGGTAACTAATTGTGCACACAAAAAACCACCAGACCAATTATATACTCATCAACACAATCGATTTTCTTTTTGCCGCTATCAGCTAGGCTATTTGGCGATAGGCCGAACAGGTGCTCAAGTAGGCTCTAGAGCTAGAGCCACTAGGGCAGGTAGAGCAGGTACGACGTGTCAAAATGTGAAAATAATCTCCACGAAGGATCAGTAATGTATTATGGCTTTTACCCTAGTTTATGGCTACAAATCGTTCGACAGTCTTTAGGAATTTTAGAGGCGAAAGTAATGGGGTTGTGTGAAAATCTAGTGCTTTGTTAGGCACTTGTTTATGGGTTGGTAAACATACATAAAAAGGACGTTAAAACTACACCTGTGCCTTTTTTCATGTTTTCATAAAAATATACATTTTTGACACTGACAGGTAGCTATATTTATATCTGCTATTAATTCACAGTTTCAGCTGTTTATATTAATTTTAAAACCACAAACAAAATGACAAGTTCACATTTAATTTATTCTACACTCGCCTGCCCGTCAATCCAGCAAGTTTCGGTTACTGAATTTGTAAATAATTATTATAAAGAAAGGTTATTTTACGAGTAAGAAATATATTATTGGCCGTAATCTGCGAAAACAGAGTGAAGCAGGAAGCAGCCAACCAAATCTCTCTCAAATATTTTCGAAGATAATACGAGCCTAGAAACACATTAAATTAAAATCACACAGAGGAAAATTGTTTAATTCACCATATTAATATTTTAATTTCTATCATTTTTACCTCCAGCACATACATATACGTAAGGGAGGTGTTATGTTCATGTTAAGAATCAATTAGATTCTGAGTAATTCATCAAAAGTACGTGGTAGATTATTTGAAGGTCTATCAAGGTTTTTAGGCATATCTTAGTATATAAATGGGAGTGTAAATTTTCCAATACCTTTGGTCCAAATGAAATTTATATGTTAGTGTTTTTGGTTAATTTGTTTTTTTGTTTTTATGAAGAAGAGAAGCGGACTAACTACTATGGTCATATGCCGATTTATAAGTGAATGATTAATGGTTTATGTGAACACAAACGACCATGTTTTTCGTTAGGATTCGAACAGACGACCCCTGGCTTGTTAGGCTAGCAACATAGCCATAATGCCACCAAGATCGGCTTTGTTAATTTGTTATTAATGCAGTTGATATGTTCTCTTCAAAATAACAGGATTTAAGATTCAAATAAACTGAATACAACAATTTTCCCTTTGTAAGATCACAAAAAATTTTTAAAAATTATTCTAAATGTCTTAATTGTTTATATTTTTTAATGGAGATTAATTTTCGGTAACGTTGTATATATTTTTCTATTGATTGTTTTAATATTCATAATTTATCTATTTTACTGATTTGTTCTTCAACTAAATAGGCACATCAATGAATTCTGCTAAAGTTTAAAGGTAAAAGTATAAATATATTTTGTTAAAAGTAGTGGAAGGAGCAGTGTTCAATGTAGCGAGAATAAACAATTTAGCTTGTAATCAGTGTGCTCATTTAATACGGTGTAATAATTCCAGATCAAATATTTGTCATTTGCGTTCATCGTTCGTTCGTTCGTTGTTGAAAGCAGCGCCATATTTTATATTTACAAAACTCGTCGAAGGCAGAGGAGCAAGAGCTATGCTTAATATAAAGAAGAGCGAGTCGAGAGCCGGTAATATGCAGTGGCAGTGGCAGAGTTCGAGGAAATGAGAAAATGATAAGACGCAGAAAGAAGATCTTCAATTCCAACATGTAATGAAAGAATTGCAAAAAAATATATCTACCCGTACCCACCTTGCTGTCGAGGGCTGGGGTAGCAGCCCATATTATATTCGCGATGAAAGCAAGACCTATCCAGAACGCAAACACTCAAACCCTACATACAAACAGAAAACAATTTTTTTTTATATTGGGGGAAAATATAATTTATTCATTAAACTACAGATCTCCTTGCAAATGTCATAAATATACTTGATTATGAAATGGTTTTCTGTGTATCATTGTACATTAATATTAAATTTAAATATATACATTATCATACCATTTACACATTTTGAGTGTGGTATTCTACTTTTGCAAATTTCGGTAAGTGATATATTTTTTTTGCATGCACCTGTCATCAAGTCAGACACCCAAATATGTCCTCATGATCTATAGTTACCACGGAATTATTTACGCCATAAATTTAGCAAAACAAATATGTATCCAGAAGTTAAAGAAATTTTGTACGTATTTCAAAAGCAAATAGATTTGTCTTAATATCTTCCTAGAGGATTTTTTAGAAAGTTCCCGATATGACAAATGAGATTTTAATGTGTATTAAGGTTGACTCAGGTCTTGATACAATCATAACAAGATGATATACAGGATGTAGAATTGAAATGTGTCCCGTAGATGTTTCAATACTATTTGTTAAACATTGCTGTAACTGTTTACCTATTCATTTTACATAAAAAATGTAACAACAAAATTTATTCAGAATTTAAAAATGAATGTAATTAGGCTCATTTGGATAGCCAAATATTAATATTTCATGATATATTAATTCATTTAAAATGAATGAATATTTATTAGAAAAATTGTAAAACGATCACGGAAAGTTAAGCAAAGACAAAAAGTATTTGACATTTTAATTTAATTGGTTACCTAAATGGGCCTTCTTGTATGCATGAATAATTTTTGTACTTACACTTTTGCTATAAAGTGCATAGGTAAATAGATACAGTAATATATAAAAAATAGCATTGAAACTATATGCCATATTTCAATTCTGCACCATTTCAAGTTGGGGTACAATTAACTAGGCAACCACAAAGCTATCGGACACCGGTTAGTGGTTGTAACACGGGCTTGCACTGGGTGGGCATCACACATGGCATCTATGAAACAAAAATAGTAGCAATGCAAGGAAATTTAACTGTCTGTCCATCCTAGGGATATAACCCATGTTGTTGAAGTTCTTAAAGTACGTAAAAACATATAAATAATTATTTGTGAAATAAAAATAAAATAATATTGACTGGTCTTACGATCTACGAATAAACATCCGAATAAGTTATTCGACGAATAAATAAAAAATTTGCGTCAAAAAATTACAGATAAAACAATAATTACTAGATGTCATTTGAGCTATGATTTCGGTGTGACATTTTCACTTGTTTGGCGAATAATTTATTCGGTATTTTATTCGCAAATGGAAAAATCGGCCCTTCAGTTTGGATTAACTCCTGTTGATAAAATTTGAGAATCTGCGTATTCTTATATCAATAATTACATGTTGACATGAATTAGAATAAGAGTCTACAGTACAATTTATCTTATGAAATTTGAATGAAGTGAAATATCAAACAATACAATGTTTCGTTAAACGCATTTAAAAATCCCGTAAAATGTCCGAAAACGCATGGTGGGGCGTGGCCAAACTGCAGCGCACCGTTACGCTACCGCTAGGTTTACGTTGCGTTCACGTGGGGCTGCTATGTCGCTACGCTACGTCGAGTCGCGCGGCCGCGGTCGCGGTACATAAATCATTCCGTGGTTTTGTATTTTCACTCGGAACTCTAATATCGCATGGCTTAAACACCGAACACGGCTACCACAGCCAACTGGGTTTCTTTCGCGGGTCTGATCAATATGTATGTGTGGAATTGAGATTTTTACAGAAATACACATTCTCAGCTATTCTGTGTTACGAGGTAATTAAATTCGCACCTTTCAAAAACAATTTAAAATAAATTAGGTTGTTGGCAATTGCCAACTGCTCTAATTTATCTTAATGGCGAAATCTAAAATTAGATTAAATCAATATCGAAATTAACTTTGCATTTCGTTGAAATGAATTTGTCTAATTCGAAAAATTTACTCAATAAATTATCTTGTTAGAACGCACGCGCTCTAATTTCCAGTAAGTTGATTAGTTGATTAGAACAATAAAAACTTTTAGAAGCAATGAAGGAAAGTGGAAATATCCATTTCCTGAAAGTCCCTCGGGACGCTAATTAGTGTAAAACTGTTCGGTCACTTCACCTCACCCCCAACAGCTACACTTTAGTGTAATAGACCCACTTTGTCCTTCGACTACGGCTATCAGTTTTACTAAATTACGCTTCTAACTTTATTAGAGACTCCGAGCGTTTGATGTTGTTACATTGTTATCAGTTTGTATAGACGTATTTTTCTAAAATATGAGCAGTGCAGGGATTTTAAATTAATATGAGACTGCACCTAACCTCAGCAGCATAATTATTGTCAATTATATTTCTATCATAATAGTTTCTGCTGCCATTTCTTTCAAATTCGTATGTAAGATTGATTAGACTAATAAATACAGTTATTAATACATAAAATAAAATTAATTTATTTGAAATCGGCAATAAAGTGCTCAAAAATCTTTATTAAAAGCTCAGAAATCGTCACCAAAGTAACCCATTATACGACGATTTTGAGCATCCCAATGTTGGCAACCGTTAAATAATTATTGTACAATTAGGATAATTTTCGCAGATATATTGACGTACTATAGTAAATTTGGACGTAACATGAAACAAAATTTGCAAGAAGAATTAACTAATTAATTTCGATGACGAAATTGAGGACGAAACAAATATTTTTGAGTGTTATTTACAATAACTTCACTTGTCGAGGTTGGCAACACTAACTGTCAGTTTCAATTGACAACTGAGAGAGGTATAAATTTAACCTATATTGTAATTTTTTTACAGTTTTTTCGAATTTTAGTTTTGAAATAAATCTTAATATGTAACTTGGCACTGAAGTTCCTTTTTATCACTCGCATGGCTTATTTTAACTTCAGTGCCTTGATACATAAATAACTATTACTTGCACAGAAATTTCATTCTAAACTAATATATTAATTTTCTACTACTAGAATAGCAACATGTGATTTTGAGTTATGAAATTGTCTTTCTCAACCGCTTCCTTAGTAATGGACAATAAATTAGTTAGCTTCCTTAGTAACGATCAATAATGCATTTTTTATTAACATAGGTTAACAATTAGAACTGTCACTTTTTAAAGAAATTCAAGCTTTTGAATTTAGAAAATGTAAGTAAAGTATTAATTATAAATTTGAAAGGAAAGTTTTAGTTATTAATTTAAAATAGTCCCCTAATTTTAAACTCTCAAGAATAAATAATCATTTATATTATCGTAATATTTATTGTTAAATTCCAGTATTGGTAAATGTTTATTATGGTGCTGGATCAATAATGATCATCTTCTCAACCTTGGTTTATAAAGTACTAATTTTCTTTTTTTATACGAAGATGGGAAGCGGACTAACTGCTTTTGTCATTTGTCGCCTCATAAGTGGATGATTGCGAATTTTATGAATAACATAAACGACCATGCTCTTCAGTGGGATTCGAACCCACGACCTCTGATAATATACTATTTATTACATTAGTTCGTAGTCCTAGTTGTGCTCTCGTTATTGTAGATTTCGTGCTGAATTGAATTATGACGTACGCCCATGGAGTGACAAAAACACAGCCACCTGCGCCCTCAAACATCATGTTCCGGAAACAAAATTACGCTATCTCTTTATAGCATACATCAGTAAATGCAGTCGTTCAATTTTAAAACACGTTATTTTATCCGTGACATGATCCTAAATGAATTACAATTCACTTTCGCGAATTAATTTCAGAAAGTCATTGTTAAACCGATTATTTATTCATAATCGATAGATAGTGTCGAAATTGTGATCCCTACACAGGAAATTAATTTAAATTTGATTACCAATTGATATGAAAATTAAAGGAACAAAAAACTAAATAATTATCGATGCATTTCTTTCAGAGATAACAATAAATATAATATTTGGTTAACGCAGCGCAAAACGAAATTCCTGAGCTATTATTTAGATAAAATATTTCTCATGTTAAGTGCTTAATTAGAAATGTAGCATTTTTATTATAAAGAGATAAATGTATAAGAACGCGTATGCGAAATGCAAATTACTCAATTAAAAATGAATACGAACATTAACGAACAATAAAATGTATTTTAAAAATGCACATTAATTACACATAAATTTCTACTTATGACAAGTTGATTTATTTTGTTCAGTTTTTGTTCTTCTATATGTTCCACCACTGAGTCCATTAATTATCATGTCCAGTTATTTTCATCTCGAGACAGTCATTATACACATTCGTAAAAAACAAAAAAATGTAAAGTAATTGTAACAACCCATGACACAAACAGTACAAGACAACAGGTTGAAATTGAAATGATATTAATTATTACATTCTTAACACAACGGTAAAATATAAAACTAATATATATTTTTTGATTCCTTCACAAAGTTTTTTTATCTCTCCGCCACTGTTCCTCTTAATGAGGTCCCTGCGGACCAGAGGACCAGATCTACAGGCTTGGCTCACTGGTTGCTAGCTGCTTATGAAATATGCAGTCTCTTCCACATCGATGCGTAGGGTTCACCTGCGTACGTTGCGCAGAACTGTCACGTTGCTGTTTGTTCTGTAACTACGTCACTGGTTTGACAGAGGGATGGAAGTTGATGAGTATCGGCTGATTTGAAATATTTAACTCCAAAGGCGAAAGAATTTTCAAAGGCTTCTCGTAAGATAGTAACTTGACAACTAACTATAAATAGCAATATTTTTTTGGGCTAAACTTGAAACAGATTGCAACAATACCTTATAAAATTAACATTCTAATCTGGCTGATAATAGTTATTTATGTATTAAGGGATGTGATTCGAATTTGTGGTTGAGGAAATTGCCTGCAAAAATAAATGAGACATTTTTTCGCCTACTCCGTTAATTTTCTATTTAAAAATAGCTATGATATGATTCATTATTAATTTTATTTTAAAATCGTGGAACATGTATTTTTGTTCCTGTTGTTATGTTACTACATTGTCAATGAAAATATTTATGATTTTTTTTCTCATATTCCAGTATCTATGCCTTAATTTCTGCTAGTAAAAAATAGAAAAACATGAATATAAATATACCACAAAAGAAGCAATTAATGCAACTTCATTATAATATAACTATTCCCAACAAAATCTAAGTCAATGTTTGAAGCAGCTTAAGAAAATTTTAAAAAATTGGATTAAAATATGCATTAATTAATTGTACAAATTATAATAGTAGCAAAACTGTTAAATACATAGTTAAAAGGATAACAGTTATTTGATTAATATTTATACCAATAGGGTCGTAATAAAAAAATAATAATTATTGCAAAAATTAGCGCTTGTATAATTTTCTTGCAAACTATAATACTTTATATTTTAATATTTCGGTAGTAAACATAGTAGTTGCTTTTGTAATTTTTCTCAGTGTAAAATAGGCTTATTATAATAATTTATTCCTGTTTATCTTATCGCTAAGTATAGGGTCGGAATTCCGTCGATTGCATTATCCGAATGTTTTATTGCATTGGCAAACTTGCTGATGGTCAATCAACAGATAACTGCAAGGGACCGCTGGCCTATAGTGACTTCCATATCACTCAGATCCGCCTGTGACCATTTGTCAAAGCTACGAATTACAATTACAAAACTGAGCGCTCTTAAATAAAACTGGCTTAATTAGACAAAAATTGTGATATATTTTTAAAATAACTTATTTAAATTGGATTACGGTCAAATTTGACACCTCCAGGATTACAAACTAATGTCCCCAATGATTAGTACATTCATAAAATAATTAATAATTTAATTTTCAGAACAAGGGTACAAGTATAAAACAATTAACAGTCACCTCACTGATAAATACCTCGCCATTACAATTTAATTACACGCCTCATGTATGGTTTCATGCAGGTATCTATATACTCATTCCTTCATTAAGTAAAATACATTCAAGCACTCCACAATCCGTTTTTTAATGATCTAGTGTGCTGCGACAATCAGAAAGTGGTAAATTAACTAACGTGATTAATTGCCTCTGCGGTACAGCGAACTGCCCACACTTTACGTTATGTTAACGTTATGTGTAGTGCTGTGTCTACGTTACACATCGTTGCGTTGAAATACATACGAGGTGTTGCTGCTAGTCATGTAGTAAGTTATTATCTATGGGCATGAGTTACTGTGGATATGAAGTTATTGCATTTTGCTCTTTTTGGAATTCATTAACTATACGCAATTCGTTGAGATGTCGCATCTGTGTATTGTAAATGTAACCATACCTATATTTGTAGAAATATAAATAATAGCAATAAATAACAAGATTTTGGTTTAAGTATTTCCAAAACAACAATGACATACAGATATTTAAAAAATATGATATGCTGTGAAGCTCTCCTTCAAAAAGAATCAAGAACAACCTTGAATCAGAAGACAATATAATAAAAGTTTGTTTGCTTCTTTGCCTTAGGTGCAAAATGTTTCAGACAAAATTGGAAGAATGCTGACATTTTAGGATCATTTGCACCACATCTCAAATTACAACGTATGTTTAAGAGTTCGCTTCAGCCTTCTATAATTCACAAAAATGTAAATGTGTTGAATGTGGTAAGTGTTACATTGGACAGAGTAACAAAACGATAACAACAACAATTTCCGAACACAAAAGGGGCATTTGTCTTAACCAACATGCGACTGATTTTTATGAAGCATTCACAATTTATTGTCTTTATATTTTTATATTTATTTGTTCTTTTTTCTTTTTGAAAATATTTACTTCTGTTAAAGTATAAAAGCGGTAATTGGCTCTGGATGTATTAAGTTTTTCTCAGTCCCATTTACCAACCTGTTGGGATCTTAGATCTTGCTGATCCAGTCAATCGATGCCACGGCCTCACAGCAGTTGGCGGGTTACACTGCGCTGATGAGTTCCAATTAAAACGAAACGCGGCCGTAGTTACCGATTGATTGGATTGGCCGGACTGTGTGACTTAATAACCTAGTTATTATTCAGAGACTGATTTTTATGAAACTTTGACAATAGAGTAGTAATTTTATTTCAATCAGTACTCGGAAATATTAAACACAAGCGACGAATTTTCGGAAAAAAAATTACTGTATGGTTTCTTCTCCAATTACATTTATGGAGGGCGTGATATAATGGCTGGTAACCGCGTACAAGTAGTAAGTAAAGTAATGATAAATTGTTTTCAATCGCAGCTTATTTACTATGAATGTAATGTATAAATACATAATAAATTCTAACAGTAATATTAATTAATTCACCACATTGAATTAAATACAATTAAAATAATTAATATAGCAATAAATCAAATGCGTATAAAAAATCGAAACCGCAGTAAGTGAAACTATGTCTGTATCTGTAATTCGATTCGAGAATATTTTTTCTGGTGGCTGGCGATGAAGCGAACCGTGACAAAATGGCGGTGGAACAACCAACAGTCGCTGCTGGACTACACAAACACAAACAGAATGGGTGGGTCATTACATAGTGCGTGATATGGACAGCCAAAGAAAATAAGATATACCGTTCATTTAGAAAAAATATGTAATTCTCTCGTCAAATTACATAGTTCGAATACCCGAGAGTAGCGAATAGTATTGTACAGCACGCATAGCACATCACGAATAAATATTTTTATATTGAGCCAATTTCTTTACTTATTTATTTATATGGGAATGAGCGTACGGTAAAAGGGTTCATTGTCACGCAACGGATGCCATGGGCGTACGTCCGCGGGACACCCTCAAAAGAAATCTTAAATTGGAACTCTTATTTTTTATTGTACAATCGGATAGTACGACTAAAACTAAGTAGGTTTTGTATGAAAAGAAATTATTGTTATGGTTCCCATTTATGATTTCAAATATGCATAAATTTATAAGCTTTATTTTAAATTTAATTATAGAAATTTTACTTGAAGGGAGCATAATAATTATAATATTTCAAGGACTAAAGTATTCATAAAAATGTTGGAAAATTATGGGAATCAACATAAAATTATGGAGCCCTTCGGCAAATTGCGCTGCACGCCCCTGGGGTCGTTCTGGGTGTTCCTATCACTTGTGCGTCCACCAACTAACTGACATGGCGTCACTCATAATCGTTAGAAGCCTAAAGTAGTGGAAACGAAATGATTTTATTATTAATTTTAATTAATTGCGTGCGTAATTAAATTAATTAGGAAATATATAATATTTATTAAAATAAATAGATTATTAGACACGCTAAGGTAGACAGTCTCATTTTAATTCTAGATTTCATTGAGTAGATTCTAATTTATTTCTAAAGATAGTCTACATTTTAATTGACACTAAAATTAATTTATAGATCATTAAATTTCAACAACAACTAGATTTTCTCACTCACCTCCCGTTAACAAAAGATTTGAAAATTAGAATTACTAATTTTCATTAACTTTTTATTCATTCTGAAAATGTTATACCTATCTGAAGTTCTGGATACGAATCTCAATTTAATACTTAAAATGTTAATTCAATTTAGAATAAAATTTAAACATATAATTAGCAGGTAATAATATTTACAAAGAATTACGTTTTCCTTTTTACTTTCTTATACAAAGTATAAGGAAGTATGGGAATCACGAAAAAAATCGCTGACGAGATTTTTGCGGAAAAACATATTTTGACGTCCACTGAATCCGTTAAGATCAATTTCTCATTGATGTCTGTGTGTGAGGATGGATGGATGGATAGATGGATGGAAGTCCGTGTGCGCAATACCTCATGAACGAGACAAGATAGGTATGTAATTGGAATTTATAGGTTTCATGAAAAAAAAAAAAAAGAAGAGCTGAGTTAATTTTGAATGAAATTGAAAAACCGGAAGAGGAAGTTTACTGGACACACAAAACAATAAATTCAATTATTTTCAAAAATAGATGTTAATAAAAATGTTTGGAATATAAAATGTTACTAATTATGAGAAATCTAAATGATATATTTAAGAATATATTTCAATAATCTTAGTTACAATTGGAACAAAAACAAACAGTTTTAATATCTATGTGTCAAAAGTGTCAAATAATTGTGAAGTGTCAAAAATATGTGTCGTAAAATATTATAAACGTAATATTTGTATTATTAGTTAGAAAGTTTTGAAGACTAGATTATAATTGATTTCTATTTTAAAATAAATTCATAGTTACAATGAGAACAAAAAATTAAACAGGTAACATCTGTATATCAAATAATTGTCAAAATAAAGTCATACGTGTTCAATTGATTTTATTTGTATAAGAAAGTAGTGTGGTGCCCACACCAGATTTTTTGTGAATTTATTTCTGGGAAAAGACAATCCCAATATTTATGATATGTTTGAAAGAACGAGTAATTATTGAGATACTTAATGACAAATAGAACCATCACTTTTGTCAGGTTGATATCGGATATACTCGTACAAAGAAGAAAACTATTTGCAAGTGTAAAAAGTTTTATTTATCCTTTTAAAATATTGCTTAACAACGATACAGTACCGTAAAAATAACGATACTGTAAATTGCCACATGCAAATGTGATTATTTCACACACAAAAACGTGAGCTATCGTAATTCAAGTACAGAAGAGGATCATATGATCTATTGTGACGACATATTTATTTAACAAAACAAGCAGCCAGTTGCAAACTTACCACACCATATGCCCTTGTTCAAATAAAAATATCACATCACATGTTATTATTTTTAACAAGTCTCGCATTTTCAAAACTATATCATTATATTTCAATTATATAAACATGGCGACTATTATTAAGGATAAAGTTTTTTAATAAATTCTTTGTTTTCGATGATCGCTTCCGCTGTCCGAGCACGCAAATGAAGTTTGAAGTAATTTAAGGCACCAGGTGCCGGCGTTGAGTCGTGTGCCCTGCGCATTTTGTCAAACGGAAAGCAGGCGATAATTAAGCCGTATTGTTGATAAATAGCTTTTAATAACTGGGTATTCGCCACAGAAGGAATAATACGTGTTATTTAGAATTCCATTCCGAATAAACAGATCAATTATTTTTGTATGAACATCGGGCTACGATAAACCATTTTAGGAAGGAACAAAATTAGGTATTATGAGTGACTGTTGTATAAAACATGCGTAAAATTTGATAGCTAAACATACAAGAAATGGACCTTATTGCTTATTGCATGCTCTTGTAAATTCAGAACAATTTTCATAATTTTGTGTTACGTGAAGGTAAAAAGATACAGCATTATAAAAAATAATATTGAAATCCCTATAATACGCCATATTTCATTTTTACACCCGCTTTGTATATTCATAGCATTCAAATAAAAATAAGTATGCCACAAGAAAAAATCTGTTGTGGGCACCACAATACCTCCTGTCATAGATTTCTTATCGAATAATGCATGAACATGAACCTCTATTATCAAAAAACGCTCATCCCTTCAAAAAATTATGAGACGTTAAAAAATATATTTTTTATCCGTTGTTTTGTTTTTTCAAAAAATACAGGTTAGCAAATTTAAACGAAAACATCTAAATATAATTTTTCTTTAACGTGTTGTAATTCATAAATGGTGACAGTAAGAGGAAAATGTTTCAAACAATAATTGTAGATAATTATATTTGAAACATTATTCTAATAAAAAATTTTCAGTAAACCATAATTTACTGACATATTTGAATATAACTTCATAGGGCTTCAAGTAAACTACCACTTCCGTTTATTGGATTATCACTAAAAACTAATCAGCTCTTCCAAAGGGGATACAATTGATATATATATATATATATATATATATATATATATATATATATATATATATATAAAATATCTAAATTTTCAGTTTAGTAGTTTTTGAGAAACCGTAACTTCAGAGATCAACACAGACTGACTGACAGAAGACAGATAAACAGACTAAACAGATTAAAATCGTATTCTAGGCACCTTAAAAAGGTGCTCATCCAATGAAAACTCACTACCCAATTTATAGCATGATTCTTATACCTCCCTTACAGGTTGATGCGGGAGGTAAAAACGTTTAGCTTGAAGTGTTTGTATTTTTGTATTATATGACTTCATGCCAGTAGGACAGGAAAATCTATCATCCATATATTTTATATAGTTTAATCCGTCATTGTAAAATTATTAACATAATTCTAATTAAAGATATTGTTAGATTCAATAGACATCTTGTCTTGCAACTCAAGAAGAGAAATACAAAACGTAATCTAGAATTATAAGCCTAACCCAACGAAGACTACATTTTACTGTGACCTTTCCGATCTCGAGTTACCTTGAGCTTTGGATAAATATTGTTACATTCGAAATAAAATGATATTATATTTTGTAATATTGCTCGAAATGAATGTTTCTTACCTTATTTTAGTATTTCGCAAAGATACCCGTCCAAAATGAAAAAGAAATCACACCACACCACTGATGAACATCAAGAATTATCAGACTGTTATCCTACTGTATGAATACTATTGCCAACTTACTGAAAATATTATTGTACAATAGTTTACAAAATTGCCACTGTGTGGCTTTAGTTGTTCCATAAAATGTGTATTAATATTGTAAACACTGCCGATATCAGAAGACTCCCAATTCAAAGATAGTCCTATTTTGTCTCTGCTTGTCCACTGTACGTTTGAAGTTTCGTTTGGCAATACGAATATTTCAAATACACATAAGTTTTGTATAAATAATTGTATTTATACAGGTTCAGGTTTAATCCTTTTTATCAACTAACATCTTTCTTAGAATAGCAAATGAGCAATTTTAAATAAATGTGAAGGCGACATTAGCTAGATAGATTAAGAGGTATAGGCACAAATCTCCGTTAGAAATAATTAATAATATACATAAACATTCTTTTAACTGGAGCAGGTTTGATATGCTAAACTACTAGTGACAATTACCAAATACAATTTTGTAAAACGAAATTTATAGGTGGTACAGCCTATCGCCATGGAATAAATTTGCAGTTTATAATATTTATGTCTCAGATTTGATTAATTTTTGAGGTAAATATGCATGGGTGAAACTCATTTGAAATTTTATAAGCAATATATCATTGGATTTGCATTATAGGTATACACGGCTTTTAACGAAGGTAGATTTCGGCAGAGATAAGCAAATTTTCGTTTGAATTAAGACATTAAAGTATTTTTTCACCTGCCATGAAATTGTTTATGAAACGAGAACCTCAGGAATAAATTAGAAGAATAGTCTATTAACCATTATTTATTGATAAAAACAACTACAGTTTTCTTTTTAAAATATTTCTCAATAAATTCCTGATGAAAGGAGCATAAAGAAGATCGAGAGATCTTCATCTCTCATCGTTGTGCAACTCGCTGTGTTGGTAAATGTGACTTCGACTACCACTGACTACTGCTTGATGTTAGATATTAATTATGTTAATGCCAAGTGTTAATTATCATGAGCGACCGCTCAACCAGCGCTGTTTAATTAGCGGCTTTGTTAATACGCACGCGATACCAGCGCCATGGTATAAGGTGAGAAAAGGAGGAACGTCCCAGAATTTTTTATCCAATATTGATAATCCAGAAGTCATTAAATGATACATCTATTATGACTGTCTCTTTGTATCATTTTTAGTTTTAGATATATACTGTCTTAAACTAGAACTTCGAATTGAAATTACTACAATATAAAATTTTCCGAAAATTTTTAATAGAATTTAATATGAAATAATACTTAGCTAACAGAACTGCATTTGTTTTAATAACATAATAATTACAACAATACATGTTTAAAAGAGTGCAGTTGGTCAAATTAGAAAACAATTATTTTTACAAGACTACAAGTGTCACTTTTTAACACTAGTGTTAAAAGTTACATAGCAACGAGTTAAAAGTGATATCAATAAATCAACAAATAGCTATAACCCTACATGTTAAAATATGATTTTTTAGTATTGACTAATATACTAGGAAGATAGAGATAGTAAATACAATTTTGTATGATATAAGTGCTAAAAGTGATTTATTTCGTTCGTTCCTCTCCCACTACCATCTTTGGAGACCGTGATTTGACGGCTGGTAGCCTCACTTTGCGCGCAGAAAATATCAAAATACTGAGATCTGTATTGAGCAGAGTGCCACACCTAAATGGGTAAATGGTTTGATGATATATTTATTTGTATTTCTATTTTTTAAATATTTGTATGTGTGAACTGTCTAAAAAATTTCCTAAAAAATATTATAGGAGATTGGGATTATAGTGGTAATTATTATAAATAATGTATTTATCTGACAATTAGTTTTATTAATTAGTGACTGAAATACTTAAGCTAATAAAATTGTTTTTATAGAATGGGTGCTATGGATTATATTGCAATTTATTTATATTTGAAACAATGCAAAATATTTGTTAATCGTTGACAAGTGAAATGCGCAAAACAATTCATGTATAAACAAACAGTAAATAAATAATATAATTCCATGCCGAGAGTGCAAGCAATTATAGTGACATACAACGCGAATACATTACGTTGAAATATGTGGAGTATTCAAACGTAGGCTGAGTCGAGTTATAATAACATGGTGTGATGTGGAAAGATTTAGAACAATTTTACAAATGCCTGGTGGAACATTTCATTTAAAGCAGATTATCTCGCTTCGCATGTATCTGCTAAAATGAATGTTTAATTTTTTTTAATGCAAAGGTGTTTATTAAAATGTTTTTTTAGCCAGCGCTGGAAAATGACGGATTTGGTATAGGTTTTTTTTACGCCTGTTAGCAACGTAGATTAATCTTATTTTAACACGATGTGTTTGAGACAGAAATATTTGTTGTGCAATTTGCTGGAAATGGTTCGGTTATTTTGTGAAGCGCACCAAAGACCTTTTGCCGAGGGGAAATGTCACACTAGTATCGTGCCCTGTGCCCTTTGACTGACCTTCAGGTTCTGTCTGTAAGCTCCATAACCTCTGTGACCGCAAATGATACACTTATTTTATCACATAAAGATTTACTGTAGTCCTAGCAATTAATAATAATAATAATTTTATTTGTTAAAAGCGTAAAAGCACAAAAGAGTGTAAGTGGGTAATTTTTATTTTAATTTGTTGTAATGCTGCGTCTGTCATTCTATTATAGGAATTAACCTAAAAAGAAATTACATTTTTTGGTCGCAGAAAAAGTATAGTATGTCACTAGTTCTTTAGTTTTTATACACCTGCTTGCATATAGTGCTGTGGGTACTGTAACTGTATTGTATAATTTTAATGTCGTTTCTCAGCAATTATTAATTGTAAATTGCAAACTTATTTATGACAAATTAATGGTGAAAAATATGTCTGAAGTTGGAAGCAAGCAACAGGAAAGAAAGGCGCAAAAAGAGCAATTTGTGGAAACTGTAAAATAAGTTACAAGCAAGAGTAATTGGACAAACGACAAGTCAGTGAACGTGAACGGGTGATTCGGGGGTGGAGGGCGCAAGCAGAGGGCGCGAGAGTTCATTTCGCATTTAAAATTGAATATCAGGAGAGCTGATTAAATCAGATGGCTCAGTGCGCCGCGACAGCGCCGCCAAGCGCCAGACAGCGAAATTAATTGGTCAAGTTTACTCTCTGATTTGTCACAATCACATTTTATTACCTCTGAAGAAAGTTTGGAATTATTTTATCTTATTTAAAGCCATCAGGCTATCATCGTACGACTTTATAATTAAAATGGAGTTAGGAACTTTTAAACTTGGCAAACAAATTTTGTTTCTGTAGAACAATTGCCGGAGTTATTATGAAGTTCTTTAGGAAATCTTTTATTAAGTTTTTTATACGCGACAATCACGCGGTAAATTGATAATCTGCCCGCATAATGTACCTCGTTAATTTTTAAACGCTTGTTCGTTAATTGCGCCAGAATTTTAATTAATTTTTACGCTTTACAACCCCTAGAGATTATGTAGGAGCTTATGGAATTATGTTCTTCTTTCGTCATTTTTTTATCCTGTATTAATTATCAAATTGCTCTTTCAACAGTCATTACTTTAAATTAATCACTTTTTCATTCTTTTTCCTCTCTTTTGCCTATTAATTATGACCACAACTGTGCCGGAATACTAAGCTGCAAAATAAAAAATATTTTTCAGCGACTGACAAATCTTTAATCAAAAACTAATTTATCGAATTGTATTCATATATTTTCACTGCATATTATGTAAAAGTGACATACTATTCTTTTCTACGATTGCAAAATAAATAACAGTAAACTGAATTAAAAAAAAAAAAACATCCATTTTTTGGTTAATACTATAAATTAAGATAACAGAAAAATGTAATATTTAATTAATTGGTCTCTTACGACGCCTAAAGAAGTTTGTAACAGTTCGAATACTAAAAAGTATTTCATGTGTATAATAAATCAATTAAAAATTTCGTCCTATCTTCTTAAAAATCCTCCGTTAATTAGAAGCTTACTGCAACAAATTTTCTTTTCAGATTCGGAAGATAAATCTAATCCGTCTTGCTTTGGCTAATCCCCTCTGATTAGCAGTTAATATTTTGATGTAATTCTCCATTAATCCGCCGTGTTTGCGGTGCACCCCCCCGAGGGAATCCTCCGAGGGGTAGAGGCAGGAAGTTCGCAGATGCATCGCGAGAAATATAATACGTCGTCTGCGTTGGGCGATAGCCCGGCTCAACCCGCATCTAGAGGGCTGTACGCCGCGTTGTTTCGAAGTTTTTTGTTCTCGCATAAAAAGTAGCGGATGCCAGGATGCGTTCTGTAAGATTATCTTCATGTCTGCGGGGTGATTTTCTTGTTTAAATATATCAAATTCAGACTGCAGTATGAGCACGTTTACGAATTAGACTGGCTAAAGTTTCATGAGAAATTTTAAATTGTGTTTCTAACATTGTTTATTTTGTAGTAGCCATTTTCTACTTGCTTTATTTTATCTCTTTATACAACAAAAGTATTCAATTATTTTGCATGATCCACAAAACCGCTCATTGACATATCTCATTTTAACTTTAATGTTATTAAATTAATAGTAGTATTTATTTAAAGAATTTGTTAGATTTAAATATATCATGAGAAAAAGTGCGATAGTATATTAAAAGTAGTCCATGCAGTATTATGCAAATATAGTTGCGTTTGTATTTCAAATGATTAAGAATAATAATAAATCATTTTGTTATAAATCAAGCTTTATCTATTCAAACGTCGACATTACGTTTACAACTGTTAGACTTTTATCAAAACTCATTTACAATTACTAATTATGATTTATTAACAGTAAATAAACCCTGAAAATGCTATGGTTTTGAACCAAATGCTAACATTTGCATAAATTAAAACGCGTTGGAAAAGAATGCTGCTCTGTTGTTACGCATTTGTGTTTCTCATTTATAATAATTAACGCTTTGTTTTAATTAACGCGTAATGTATGACGAATACGACCGAAACTTACGCACAAATAACTTGGGTTTATTACATGATGTTATTTTTTTAAACTGAACAGACGTGGCGCCCTATTGGTAAGCAGTATTTTTCCAACGACTACTGTAGAAAGTTGACTTTTGCGCTTCCATATGTCAACGTAAAGTTAATATTTTTTGTCGTTCGTCCCCAGTAGCGAGAAGTAAAGTAATAGATTCTTTTTCTTGTTTTCTTTACTAATTCATCACCATGGATACGATGTAAATGAACAGTACAATCTACGACAGAAATGTAATATATTCGTTTTTTTCTCAATCGGGAGAAGGAATTTCATCAGGGAGATTTGTGCATTTTCTCTTCCACCATGGGGGTAGTGTAAAAATCAAAGGTAACTGTTATAAATTATATTACAATTCAAATAATTTTGAAATACGTAAAATCCATCATAAATATTGGGATCGTGAAAAATACAGTATATACACCAAAAGAGAGAGGTGTCGTATTGTATCCCTCGCATACGGCTTGTACTTTAATTTACTCCGCGGGTAAAAATCATACACTTCTCTCTCTTAATGTACAACATACTATTATTGTAATGAAATTAGATGAATGTTTTTTTTTGCATTTGTCGGTATAATATTGTGTATATTTCAAGTATTTTTATCGCTCTAAATATACAAATAGCTATTTTCTATTTCCGGTATTAAAATGTACTAATTTCCATGGTACTAAATAACATCTTAATCACACCTTGACTACCTGTGGTGGTTGTGGTCTTGAACGTCAAGGCGTGAAATTAGAGACTGACTTAGCTCGAACTGAAGTTAGTTTCAATAATTTTCAAAATTTATCTGTTAATATACACCTGCTATGTAGAAATTTCTAACTTTGTATATGTATTAGAAGTTAAATAATATTAATATTAAAATAATTAGTAAAATATTACATTTTTCTGTTATCTTAATCTGCGGTCTTGCTGCATCTGTCATTGTGTTATAAGTTAACCTAAAAAGTATGTTTTTTTTTTAAATTAAATTTTTTGTTATCTTAATGTAGGGTCGTAGAAATAGTATATGTCAATCATTCGCTCAAGTCGTGGTAATCAAAGATATTAGTTAAGGAGGAACCACGGGGATAAAGATAAAAGAGGAGCTTAAGACCCACTGTCTGATGCGTTACTAAGGAGCTTTTTATTTTGTGTGAAAAACATGGCTTACATCTACAATGTTGTTTAAAAAAAATGTAATTTAAATAAGTTCCAGATATATTGAAATCCATTTTCTTGCCAGTTTATTTTCGGTAAATTTTAATAATTGTGCGCCTAGGAGTATAGTTTTTGGCAATAGCAGGCGTAGGTAATTGGTCATCTAGCCCCCACATAGGATAGTCGTCAAGTCACGTGAGTAGGGGAAAGAATAGTATGGCTGCACATATAAAGTTCGCATCGAGGGGTTAGGAAAGCTATCACACAAAAACACGCACACACACATTCACCCTCACATACACAGCACTCGCGGATTGCAAAGGGCGAGAGAGAGAAAGACAGAGAGACTTATCGATCAGACATCCGCACCGTTCGCACGCCGCAGTCATAGATGGAATAGCAATAAGTGGGTGGGCCTTGCACCCTCGCGCCGCGCTACCCTCCAGCGCTGGGGTGGAAACCGAATTAGGGATCAAGCGAACAAAAACAGGGGAGACAAAATATAAAAATATAATGTCCGCCATTTCGCTCGTTTCGATCTAGCTTTCTTTATATTTTGCTCTGGACCCTCATCCCTCTAACGAGGTTTTGACATACCTGTACTCCCTCACGCCAGACCATGGCCACTGAGATAAGACATGCAGTGAAAAATAAAGAAAGATTTTTATTAATTCTGCATTGTTTATTACTTCTACTAACCTCTTACCCCATATGAGTGTGACACTTTACTTTCGCAGATATTTTTACACCTGAAAGTGCGGTTACCAGCCGTTGAGTTACGGCCCCACTTTCCACAGGGGTTAATTAAAGTACTATTCATGCATAACAGGTTCTATAATTAAAATGTGGGGTTAGGGGTTTCAATATTATTACCTCTCGTCTACCTCTGAGTAAGGGAGGTACCTATTGTTTTTGATCAAAAAAATGGGTAGTGAGTTTTCAATATATAAGCACGTCTTAGGGTCTCTATAATACGATTTTACTATTTTTGCCATGATGTCTGTATGTATGTGTGTGTATGTGGTCTGTGACGATTTTTTCGTCTCGCATAAACTCAAATACTGTAATATTGTATATTTTTGCTTCTTATATTTATATGAAGAGCTGATTAGATTTTGGATAAAATTGGTTAACCGGAAGTAGCAGTTTACTGGAAGCCCTAACAGTTTTCCGTGAAAAAATACGGTTCAACAATTTATGTTATTTTGAAAAATGTAGAATATTTAATTTTACATCTGTTTGATTACACTAATTTTATTAATTTTAATTAGATTTAGAGGTAATAAAATATAAAGAAATTAAATTTCTTAAAACTTGCATTCCATGTAAACCATAGAAACACTTAAAATTTTTCAATTTTTTACGAAATGTGGCAAGTTATTGTGATTGCGAAGCTGATTTCTTAGTGAAATAGATGTCAAAAAATTTAATAAATATACGAAAGAAAATTAAATTTCTTAAATATAAATAGAAAACAAACATATATTATTTTGTAGCGGTTAAGAGTTGTATTGGGCGGGAGGTTATGTGCAGAACACATCAGATTTTTATATTGTATCTATTTATTTATTCACTTCACATCAAAAGTGTGAGTATAAACACAGATAATATAAATATCACAAAATTATTTTTTTTTTTATTAATCTTTGTGGAAACAAATTTGAAATATATCTACAATGTCTATTCTAGACTTCAGAAAAATTTAGTAGACATCATATTCAAAACTCATTGAAAGAAATCTTCCAAGTGCAGAGACAAAAAAGCCGTGGCCTAAGGGCTCTGAGATGAAACTCAAACCTGGATAAAACAGAATTCTTTATTCTTTCCGTCTCGCCAACGTGGATAGAGCGAATAATAACAAATGAATAAAATATAATTCTGGGAGTGTTGCACGTTATTAAGGATAACTCGTAATGAGGACGCGTGGCCGCAGGACATGCAGGATAAACGGAGTTATTATACGATACCCGCAAGCTACGCTAGCCAAGGACTCTTCGGGAAGGAAGGAAACGTAATGACCGGCCATTTTACACGAATAAACGATTCATAAGATCTTTTCTTCATGTCGTACTACACACAAAGGCTGCTTATTATTTTCTGTTTACTCGTGAGATTCTTTCTAAAGACTTCATCAATTTTATGTTCTTTCCAGCGAAAAAGAAAAACGGGTTCCCAACTTGTGTATTGCGCAACAAGATGGGTGATTTTAATTTACAAATTATAATAAGTTATCTTAATACAACAATTGTAGATTTTAGTTCTCTTAAAGTTGGATTAAGACAAAATTTACTATATGAAATTACATTTTGTGTTAATACTTTCCGTACATTTATGTGAGAGAGGTAATATGATGGGTCAAAATTTTCGGTAATGAATCAATTTTATATTTTAAATGTTCATGTTACAAGCAGATTAGATTTTAGGAGCAATCCGTAAACCGAAAGTGGTAGTTTCTTGAAGACCTCTTAGGTTTTTCAGGCATATCTCAGTAATTAAATAAGTTGTATTCAGAAAGACGTAGAGTAATTTTATTTTATTGTGACAATATCAGTAGTATCAACATGATATAAGCTGTCACTTATGATACTATTAATTTTGGTTCAAGCTATACGCTCAAAAATAACAACTAACCTAAGCGTAAGAAAGTTTGATTGATTAGTAATCGGCAGTGATTAAAATCCTCTAGAATTTCCGAAAAAAATATCGTTAATTGACTAATTTATCGGTGACGAAAAAATTAATGAGAAGTGTCGTATTACACACAACAATAAATTGACAAGAAAACTTGGCCAATTTATTGACCAATAAATTGCGTTGTATAAAACAGGCATATCATTCTGACCTGTTATTATGGAAGAAATCATTCAAATAGAATAAATATTAGGTACAATGTTGACTAGAAACTTTTTTCTATTTGTTGTGTTGGACACATTGGGTTATATTTCAAGTATCTTATTACACTAGTTTCAATTCCATTTTGCCTTAAATTATACTATAGAAAATTACAATTTCACTGGAAATATTGGGGCTAATGATGAAGTATAATTGTGAATATCTTCCACTTCTTGTTGCAGAAACAACATTCGTCGTTTTGGAAAATTAATGATAACAAAATAATGCGTGCTTATATTTCTTCTTACATCCACAATTAATTATTTCTAAATGGAATATTTGAATTCTAGGAAACAGAGATAATAATATATTCTAGGTAGCGTGTGTATAAATAAATTTTATAAATCAGCTTCGATGGAAAAGTACATTTTAATGAGGATATTGAATCACAATTCTTTGTTGAAATCCGGAGAGCGTAGGTACATCTATCTTTCATACAAATTCGAATATATCACAGAATTCCAATTATCTCGCAAGTTTAAAAATAAAACCCCTTAAGAGAGCGAAGTAGATTTGCATATAAAGCTTGATATGAATTCTTAATATATTTCACAAACCTTTTTATTCGAACAGGAGAAACCCATTTGATTACCTACCTATATTTTTACTCAATACAGAAGAAAAGTCAGGAACTGAAAATCGTTATGTAAACTCGCCCTTAATATTTATTCCTCCAACATCAAAAGTACGCCGTGGATGAAGCGGGGTAGAAACGCAAGGGGGAACAGTTGAGTTCGAAGCGAATTCAGTTAGAAGAGATTAACGATGTGTGCTCTTTTTTATTTAGATTTCTCGTTCGTTCTTCGCCAATAGACGACAGTCACAATGTCCTCCGTCTCTCTTTCCACCTCCCTCCTGCTTTCCTTTCCTCCCGAAAGAGGGGAAATCTCGCGAGGAAGGAATTCTCGTGGATTTGAGCAGCGGTCTGAAGTCCAATTAAATATCAGCTGGATTGTGTAACGTACTTACTACATGCAAAGTACCTGGGGAATGCAAAGCCAGGCGAGCGAGGGAAGCGGAAGGAGATGTAAGAGTCTTGACTCTCGACTGTATTCCCTGGGTGGATGTATCTTTATTTTTATTTTTCGTTTGCTCCTGGATTTTCTACGCGTTACGAAATGTACGAAGAATTTGTAGGATGGTGCAAATCGAATTATTTTGCATTCTATAAACAATTATTCATTCTCTAATTATTAGATATCTTTTATGGTAAATATGGACAACTTTCCTATGTTTAATAAAATAATAAATGAAACATATACAAAAAAATATATTAATTTTCGGATAAGATATAGGATACTACTGGTTAAGTGATACATATACCCCACCAATGTATTAGAGTGAGAGTGTAATATTTCACTGCACAAATTTTCATGCAACAATTTTTATTTAAATTTCCTAAATATAGAACTGACATGATGATACATCTATATTAAAAATTAAAGGCAGCATGTAAGATAGGGCGTAGGTTATTTATAAAAAATGAAAAATCGAACAGAAAACGAGAAAAAAATTCTGAATAAATAAACAGCTGTCTGTTTCAATATGTAACCAACCCGGGGGTAAAACTTGTACATTATTTAATTACCAACCGGTGATTACAGTGAAGCAACCAGGTTTGAAGCGGTTACGAAGTCGGAACCGCCTTGAGCAATACAGGTTACCAATCGGCGATAACCACAAACAATGTCGGAGTCGAATGATACCAGCGCATGAATAAGTAACCACTGCGTTTCGCGGTCAAAATTACGGTTTTATTTTAGATAATTTCAGCGTTAACCCGGTAGAATCAAGTGCTTATTACGGAAAGAACCGAAGGGTTAGTTTGAATTTCTGGTGAATTTTTCATCACATAATTGCGGGGTGGTTATCCTATCGTTTGTCTTAGTGATGATACGTTATTTATGAAATGAATGTTTCAGAATTGTAAAATGTTAATAGTATAAAATTTAGCACTGGAACAATTTTACAAGCGTAAATAATTTATGTACGTTTAGGGTAATGAATGCAAATAACCAGGTTAGTTTTGTAATGTAAAGGACGAGACCATTCGTATGATATCATTCTCATTTATTTATTACTACTTCTACTGGCTCTCGGAGTAAATTATACATTCGGAGCTTTTTAAAATCACACAGATCATCCACCTGCCATTTATATTTATGCTTTTGCTCTTGTCATTCGGCGAACCTCCATTCTTCTTGGTATGCTTGCCAAGATATGCTGTAATTATTTGCATTCAATGCATTTTCATTTACTTAGCAGAACATTAAACTAAATAACTAAATAATATAGCTAGCTATGAAAACTAGTAGTAAAATAAACATATCATCACGTCAATAACCCATTGTGCCTTTTTGATTTAGCAAATTACTAATCCCGAATATAGTAGTAAATATGGAGTTACAGAAGTAATTTTAATGTGATAAAATTGCAATTTTACTCATAATAAGGGGACATTACAATAATTATTATTTATATATTATAAAGCAAGACATTTTAGAATAGAGTGTTCCACGCACCAAACAAATGCAGAATACTTTCGGCATGCTTGTCTCATACTTTACCGCACACAAATTGAATTGAATAAACATATTAAAATAACAATTATTTCTGTTAAAGTGACATAGATCTAGTACAAAATGCGTGGAAAGTAGTACTTTACTGAACGAGTAGAATTTTATTTTCATGCAGGGTGTTAAAAAAAGAGTAAAAAAAATTTAAGGTATAAACATTATGATGTGCTGATTCACAATCAAAAATAATTTTTTTCAAAATTCGCAAAATTATGGACATGCTAGAAGAGTAGATACTTTTCTAGTGCCACTGGTTGACACGTAATTTTTAATAAAAATAATAATGGATTTTTTAACCTCGTAACTGATGTTGAAATGAATTAATTTTATTCTGACTTCTGTCAACCAGTGGCAGAAAAGTACTCTTCTAGAAACATGTCCATAATTTTGCGAATTTCGAAAAAATTCTTTTCGATTGTGAATCAGCACATCAAAATGTATTTACCATGAATTTTTTTTACCTCTTTTTAACACTCTGTATAATTTTCCGTGCCTTGCATAAATTAGTGTAGATTTTCTGTATGTCTGTACACGAAAAAAAAAAAAAAACAAGTACCGTTGAATGCACAGTAGAATTCGGTAAGCTGAAAATATAAATCTCCTGAAAATTTGTTGAAACTTTTAATTGCTTAGTAGATAATCGTGTTTAGTTTCTTAATTGTTACAACATTTTCAGAAATTGCATATTATATTGTAAGCTTACCGAATAGTTCAGTATATTATATACTTTACTTTTTGCAATATTGTAAATCTACGTAAAGAGTTTTTGCCCAATATTCATGCTATTACAATATTATTGTTTACTGTTCTCTCCACAAATTTCGTATATCACATAAGTTGCAAATTGCCCATTCCGCTATTTACAATAAGTATACTATTCACATAACTAGAATAACGTTCATAATATTATTTAGTAGCAACTTAATTGTGTAAACAATTCCATAATAAAATGTACCTAAGGGAAAGGTATGTAATTATATTCTTTGTGGGCTGGGTCCCTTAGTAATTACTTGTCGTTATTTTTTGCTGGGCTGCAGCGGCCGTGAGCAACTGTGCACCTCATGCAGATCTGAATTAATTTCATCTCATTTCGTGTCTCCAAGTTTTCGGTCCCCCTTGCTCGGTTAATTGATGCTTATGAAAGGAATATCGTACCTGGCCTTGAACCGTCACTCCGTGCATATTTGGGTTTTAATTATGGGAAATTCTTCCCGTGATTTAAATTGCAGAGGAAGATGAATTGGACGCTATGTATCTACACTTCAAATAATTTATGGAAATATTTTAAAACTTTACTGTGAAGCCAATTATAGGTAGAAATAATTAATAAATCAATATAGGTATAATGATGTCGGTTTGCCAATTCATACTGGATGTAGAATTGAAATGTGGCGTATAGGGATTTCAATACTATTTTTTAGAATATTCTTCTATCTCTTTAACTATTCACTTTACAACAAAAATGTAAGTACACATGTTGTTCAGAATTTAACATTGCAAAAGTAAAATATTAATATTTCAAGATGTATCAATTAAATTAAAATTAATATTTATTAAAAAAATTGTAACACGGCCATGGAAAATTAAACAGAAATGAAAAATATGTGACATTTCATAATTTTAACATAATTAACACAGTAAAAAATTTATAGTCAAAATTGACAAAATTTTAACAAAACTATTAGTCCCAGACGATCCACCGTTAATTTTTGATAATTTAACAAATTATTTTGTGTATATCGTAACTAAATATATTTGTGAATAAAGTACTCATTAAGTTATTAACATATATTTTTATGTGCTTTTGACTAAATATTTTAGTAATTATATTAAAGCAGAACAATAAATCATAGTTTATAACAAATTAAGTTTTTACAAAAGATGCAAACTTTCTTTAACAATTTCAAATTGATAAGTTAGCTAAATTTACTTGTTTATTATTGACAAGTATATTTGTTAAATTTTATAAATGTAGCAAAAAAATAGGAATATAAAAAAACATTGAAATCCCTATAGGCCACATTTTAATTCTACATCCAGTTTAATTTGACTATAACTGCAGCAGGGCATATAGTAGTGAAGAAATATTTCAAAAAACTTTTCTGGATGTGTTTGCCATATTAAGATTCTGGAATATAATTAAGATATTTCCAGCGATACTGTATTTAACGTGGAAATTTACGATAAGCTGATACCATAAAAAGTAATGTAAGAAAAGATTGTGTGAAACTCCGTGCGAAAATGCGTGTTGATGTGATAATATAGATTGATTAAACAAGAAAACAAATATTCCAGTTTTAATAGGTTATAGGAACATGATATTTTACGGTTATGTTTATGTAAATTCCAATATCCATCCCACCGGATAAGCAAGTGTAATATCACGAAACTATTAAACGTTCCCAGGTGCAAACAGCGGCGGAAAAAATGGCTCCCATCTTGCTGCGAAGACAAGTCGAGGCAATAACAAACACATTATCATCACAGCAACGAGCGCACCTTTCAGCGCTAACTTGAAAAATATTCTCGAGACAGTAACTAATACCTTAACGACGGCACATTAAATTATACAGTTCATTTTGCTCGCGAGTCTTAGCGGCGAATTTCGCGAAATTAGCGATAAAAATCGCATCCGCTCATCAGGCTCATCTCGCTGCGTTATTAACCACGCGGCAGTAAACTTTACTGCGCTTCTACTTAAACAATACGTGTAAACGGCGCTTTACACCGCGTTATGGTCCGAGGAACGGGCCTGCTAACCGATAACGCGGTTTTAACCTACAACGTAATGTCATCTTTTCATTGCTCACTCGCCCATTATTTTGTAATTAAATTGGTCGCCTTAATTTATTTCACGAAGTAGCCTGTTTACTTTTGGGTCATTTATTTATTATTTATAGTGTTGTTTACTTTAGTTAGCTTAACAGACAAAGGCGGTACTTCTAAAAGATGTATTGCATCTACATTTTGACAGGAAGTTCTATACGAAAAAAGTAGTACCTACAATTTTAATTAACTTGGTCTTTGGCTAGCATACCATAACTGACTAATAAGCAATTTTTTTACAGTGAGTCAATTTTGAACCCGAAAACTCTCACTTGTTTGGCAATCGTTTAATATACATTTGTTCCTGGTACAATTAACGCTTGTTTTGCAAACACATTAAATATAATAATATAAATTTAATTTATTGTCCACCTGTATACCTATTTATAATTACATTATAATATTCTTTTCATTTTACACTACATTATGTTAGTATTAGAAATAATTATTTCGCTTTGTTTCATGTTTATCTTTCATGCAAATAATTTATATAATTAAATTGTTAATTTATTTTGCACAATTAGCAATTTGTATTAGAATGACTGTTGACACCGTTGACTATTGGATCTGCAATTACAGATCCGCGACGTGTAAAATTATTAACATGGAATCGTATTTAATCTAGACCATTGGCTTGGTTTACAATTTGTGTTATCTTGATCCCTCTTATATCTGCTGAAGATGATAATGTATTTAGATACCTATTTTCTGTATTACTTTAAGGCTTAGGGGTTAAATTTTAAATTATTCTTAGCCTTAAAATTTTACTATTTATTAGAAGTAGAAACATATTAAAAATTTGATACTTGCACAAAAAACTTATTATGTACGCAATTCCAGTGCAGAAAGATCCTTTTTTTTTAACAGTATGCAATAAAAGTCTAATAACCTACACGAAAAAAAAATAGATTGCTCCAATAGCAATATTTATCTTACGTATAGTGACAGCAATTTAGATATTTACAATAATATTTTTATTTATTTACGATTGCTGTTTCAACAATCTAAATATTTGTTTTTTTTTTTAATTTAATATTGTTGCAGTATAAATCTAAATTATGTTGTCTGAAATATTGTTAATAATATAATATATTATCAAATAAACAACTAATATTGCTATTTCAAGCAAGATATTTAATTATGAACATATGAATGCTGAGAAATAAATAATACAGGTATTGTTGCAGTAAGAATATATAAATTGCTGTCACTATACGTAATATAATTATTGCTATTGTAGGAATCCATTTTTTTTTTCGTGTATATATTTGGAAGCTAGGAAACATAATTTCCAGATACAAATGTGAATCTGTAATTTGAAATTTATTTCCGGATTAATTTTCCAGGCTTGTTATTAATGAAACACAACATTTAAACAATTGTACAAATAACTAATTCTACCTAGTACGCCATAGGTCGTGGGTTTGAATCCCACTGAAGAGCATGGTTGTTTGTGGTGTCTACATAAATTCAATTTCATCCATTCATAAGGCGACATATGACCTTAGTAGTTAGTAAAAAAAAAATACTAAAACTAATTATAATAGCTACTCTACTACTACTCGTAGCAAAACTAAAAAATTACTTCCTGAAGCTGGTTTCCTCTATTTTGGACATAAAGAATGTCATATTCTAGCACGCATTTTCATGCGAGAAAGAGCTTCATTCTTACACGAAAATGCCAATATCAAACCTACGCAACACCAAGGGAACCGACAAAAATAAATCAATTGTAAAACCAAATTTATTGCTACGTGTATTACTAATCTAAATATTCTATCAAAAAATTTCCTCGCGGAAAAAACGGTCAACTAATTTTGTAAAACTAAAGCAAGACAGAATTCTTCAATTTTCACTGTGGTTTGATATATATTTGCAAGCTACCTCAACGTAAAGCAATTTTTATTTCTCCTCGTGATACGCGGCGAAGCGTGGCATCCCCCGAAGCATGTCATTCCATCCGCCATTTTTTCCACATGTGGGGAGTGCAGTTGCACATGCACCCCTCGCATTACCGGACAACACAACGCACCACGCGTACAAGGGTCGCTAGTCACCGCCGCCGCCGCCGTCACATGTGCCGGGTTGTGACGGAGGTCGAAGTGTGCCGGGGGCGGCGTCGCCAAGGTAACGCGCGAGGGAGTGCCGCGCACGCACGCGCACTCGCGCACCGCCGAATGGCCGATATGATTACAGTAAATGTTTTCCCCATATCCTTGAAAATATTGCGGGCAATATTTCACGACGTTATCTGCTGCATCCTTCGCTCGCTAAACGTGTTTTAATGATCGAAGCCGCAGGAGACGGGATGGGGAGTGCAACGCCGAATTCTGGGACGCATATTGCAACAGGAATAAATTATGCATTATTCTTATAACTTGCACTCTGGAAGGCGCAGCCTAATTAGAAGAACGATTACTTACTTATTCGACTTATAAGAACAACAATTATTACTTTCAGTGTTTCAGTTAGCAGTGGAAACAAAATTTAAGTCAAATAATTTGTGCGCAACTGAAGAATTCAGTCAAAATAACAATACTTTTTTAGTAGTTTTTACTGAATATAATAATTATATGAAAACGATGCGATGATCGACTGATGAGGATATTGAGAAGAAAAATAAAACGGGGATTGCAGTCAAATATTAAAAAAAAAAAACTACGCCGACGTTTCGGCAGTTACAACTGCCATCTTTAGGGCTAAGAGTAAAATGTTAAAAATATACAAAAATTAGTCGTAGAAATAAACAAATACATACTTCCTAAAAATTATCTGGAGCTGAACTGATTGTAGATTTTAAGAAATATCTATTTATTATTTTATTACTGCGAGTAATTTTTGTATATTTTTAACATATTTCTATGTGTTTTAAATTTGTTGTATGTGTCAAAGTATATTAGTTTTTTTCGACCTGTAACTTAGCCTTGATGATGCAGTTGTATTTGCCAAAACGTTGACGTAGTTTTTTTTTATTATTAAATATTTGATTTGATTTTTCAGTTATTTTAACTGAGAAATGTCAGTTGCGCGCTCCTCATCTTATAAATTCTGTTGTTTCTAGAATAACTGAAATATTAAGTAAATAAAACTGAGGTTCTCACTTAAATTGATTGTATAATGCAGTACTACTTTTTACTTAATGTCTCGATTTCTCGGTGATCAACAATTTTTAGTTAATTTATATTTGTTTTCATTATTCTATGAATATTTAATATTAGGAAATAACTACAGACTATCTCTTGTATCACTAAAACTGTTGATTTAAAAAATATTGTATGTAAGAAAAACTTTTGCATATTTTTCCTGTCAAGATAAAGTTCTGCTGTTAAAAAAAATTTCAATTCTGGCTGCGATGAAGAATGTAGCTTTTAATTTCAAGCTCCAGTCAAAATTTCTGTCATCCTTTAACATCAAAGCCTCCCGATTGACGTCGGAGCAATGAGCAATGCGTATAGCCTTCGCCCGCGTTCCATTATTATTGCGATTCGACTGGAAACGCAATAAAGATTACGTCGTACGTCTGCAACGTATATTATTCGCATTCGCTGCTTAAAAAATACAATATTACTGCGACCCTTGTGTGACCAAAGCGGCGAGGGAAGCCGCGCGGAAAATGTAATAAGGAAAGTGAAATTGCCTGTACGAATTTGTTAATATCTTCGCTGGATTTCTGCCACTGCCTAAAGACAACCAAATAATGAATTAATTTTTGAAAAGAATGAGAATGTTTCGACGCAGAACCTGATCCTCATACATGATCATCATCATATAAGAAAAGAAAGGAGAATCCAATGAGTTTTAAAAGACATTATTAACTAACATCCATTGTGTATGGGCTTTAGTTTGATTTCAGTTGTAGATCATTTTGTATTCAAGTTTATAGTATTAATATTTAAAACAAAAATTGTGAATGTACAATGCAACAAAAATAATAGCTGTAAATTAAAACGAAAGGATATCTGACATTTAGTTATCCAAAACTTTATCGGAAAGTATAAAGACTACTCTATGAATAGTAGCACCATAAGGAAATACGTAGCAACATACTCCGATTATAAAAAAAAGAAAATATTATGTAACATTAAGGGTCAGTATGAAAAAATTAACAAAATATACATTGGATTGAAATAATATTACAAAGACCAAAAAAAGTCTGTAGCTAAAGAATGAAGGTTTTGCTATTGCTTGAAGAACGATTGCCAACAGTCAAAGTTTACATACAAGAAACGTACTGTAGAACATAGAATTTATAGAACTATTCGATAAGTTGAGGATATAAGATGCATTTTATAAAAATATCATAATACAATTATTTACTATGCGTTTAAAAGTATTTACAAAAAAAATTTGGTAAATTTTCAGAAAATGCATTTTATATCGAAAAGTTCGGTAAATTCTAAGAATTTTTTTCGTGTACTTGATATTAGTGAGAGAGAATACAAAATAAAAAACCTACGGCAACGGCCATGCCAGGTAGCGTTGAAGCCGGTTCACTCGATAACGCAAGATTTTCAGAACATACATCTTATATCCGCAGTTTACACACAGAAAAGTTTGTTAAATACTAAGAATTTTTTTTTTCATGTAATTGATATTAGAGACAGAATACAAAATAAATAAACATATGGCAACGGCCATGGCAGGTAGCATTGAAGCTGGTTCGCTAGATAACGCAAGATAAGCAACACTGCCCGCGGTCAGTTATTAGATGGGTTACCGCTTTGCAAAAACAAATACCAGCGAACACTGCGTGTCGTTGTCACAAAACGAGGTAACGAGGCGGCATATTACCTCAGTAGTTGAGGCCGCTTAAAAAATAAATAAATAAAAAATGATGTAAATTTCATGGTAAGGTTGATGGTTGTACGTATGTTGACGGTTCGTTTTTAAATTATTAGAATCTTTGGAGAAATATTTGAACATTTCACAATCGACAAAGTCATTGAATCCGCAAGGAAGTGGCAAAAGGTACCCGGAAATACGTTCCAGGGTCGGGGAACGAGGCCCAGCAAACTCATATCCGCAGCGAGGAGTGCTCTTCTTATTTGCCTCACTTCACCAGACCGAACCTTCGACGCCGTGCATTCGTGGATTTTAAATTTGTGCGTGTTCGCTTCTAAAGTTCTCGTTCGCGTCTCCCCCTGATTTCTCTGTCTGCTTTAATATATTTGTTCCCTCGCAGCATCCACGGCACTCTGGATTTGCAAGGAAAATGATGAAAAATAATCTGACTACTTTCCTCTACGTGGCGGCGGATGGCGGACCTGTCATCTGCCGGTTCCCACCCGCAACCGCGTTTGCCTTGGGTTGGATATCTTATTACCCTCAGCATGGGTGGCACGGGCCCTCGATGCATCAACTATGCAAGCGGACGTCAACGGACGATAATTCAATCGGCGCTCACTTACGAGAATTACTTTTGCCGAAGGATTCCCCATTATCGCTATCGGGTAGCTAAAGATTCAGAATCCGTAGACTAATGTATATATATACTTTCACTTTATTTGAGAAAATTATAAAAAAAACAACAAAATGGTTTATACTTTGGTTTCCTTTTGCTTTCAAATAATTTTGTTCCTATTGTATGTAAAACAAAAAATTAAACCGAGGAAAAAAGAAACTGGAAAGCGAAAAATAAAATAAACCTTCTTAGTCTTAATAACTAAGCTCCTAAACTAATGTAACTAATTTTAAGTCGTCATTCGTTGTTAGTTTGTTTGGCGCTGATTCAAAATTAGTTACTTTAGTTTAGAAGCTTAGTTATTAAGACAAAAGAGACTTACTTTAATTTTCGCTTGTCAGTATTTTTCTTCGTTGGTTTAATTTATGGCTAAAAAGTTTTTATTTTTAAAATTTTTATGGCTACCTATATTTCTACCCTTAGATGGAAATCAGATAACCCAGTATAAAGTTATGCGTGGTAGAATTTTAATTTTTTAATAACTAAATGAGATATTAGAATGAACCCAACCGGATTGTATTGTATTGTATGCTATAAGAAAATATGTATTTTCACCATTTTAGAGCAAGTATATAACGAGTAGGCTTGGACATAAGATTAGTTCCGGACGATCCATCGTTAGTTTTTGTTAATTTAACAAGTTTAAAATTTGTTAGCAAGTAACAATTTATTTTTGTATATTTAGTAACTAAATGTGCTTTAACTAAATATTTTAGTAATTGTATTGAAAAAAAAAAACAACAAAGCATAGTTATAACAAATGAAGTTGTCGCAAAGGATATAATTTTTTTTTTTAATTTAAAATTGATAAGTTACCTAAATTTTTGTTACTATTGACGACTCTACTAAATACAAACAACATTTTTTCCTTGTTAAAAATTTAATTTAACAAAATTTTAATTCAACAAATTTTCAAATTGGTTCATGTTGTTAATTTAACACAATATATTTGTCAATATTAACTAAAAACATTTAACAACTGCAAAATTAACAAATCGCAAATCAAATTTTTACTGTGTTGACTTTCATATTTTAATATTTAAATAAATGAGATTTTAACAAAACTCAAGAGGGCTGTGCCAAGAAATAAATGCAATAATAAAATGAGTCTTTCAATTATTTTACAGCAACTCTATAACAGCAAGCTTTGGATATGTATACTGATTGAAATGTTTAAAAATGTGTTCCATTTTCTTTGTCTAGCAGTATATTTAGATACACTAAAATTGATTACATTGTTTTAAACACTATACCAGTATAAAAGCCAGGCAAGTATATAAAAAATAAATAAATAGAGAATTAAGAATGAGTAAGGGATAGAAAGTATGCAGTGAAACAATAAATACCTAAATTGGAATTGTCTAAAGTTCTTTTTGTATTTTTAGAATGGTACAATTTTAATTTTATATTACGCTGCTCAGTAAACACAGTAATGCTCAAATAAAGATATAAATACAAGAATAATTGTGTAGTGAGATTACACCTACATATAATACGATAACGATTAAACGAATAAAGTTTCTGTATTTCATGATGACATTAAAAAGTAATTACCTACTTGAACATCTAAATGTATTCATCACAATTTTTATGTATAAAGTCGAGTTAAATTTAATGATTTTCGCAGTTCGTTTTATGTGCGACAAACATTTATCCAAGCGGCGCTATAATAACATAAACTCTGCAAAACACGATTTGATAATTTTCTTTTGATGAGACGTTAGCACTCGACGGAACTCTCGGTGTGAATAACATAAATACAAAGCGAAATCCTTGTTAACTCTTTACTAAGTTAAATATAATTCTACATGCGAGTTATTATAATTGCTCTGGGCTGTTGACACCTTCAGTGGAAATTCTCCGCTACTACAAGCTAAGCACGTGACGTCCAACAAGATCACTTACTTGTATTTTTTTAAATTTTAATTATACAAATTTAAAGAGTCCACCAGTTTAATTTAAATAAAATTAATAGTTCCATAGTAGCGCATCAGGCATTGAATATTGAGATCCTCACTATGAATTCTGCAGCACTTTTGGGAGGCATGTTCTAACAGCCGGTACCAGCACTTAATGAACAAAAATTTTATTTATTTAAGCGGTCTCAACTGCTGAGGTTATAATCAGAATCGGTACCTCGTTTTCGGTGGTGTACGTAGTGCACGCTGGTGCGGGTTTTCTCAAACGATCACCCATCCAACTACTGACCGCGGGCAGTGGTGTTTAACTTGCGATATCGAGTGAACCGGTTTGAATGCTACCTGCCATGACCATTGCTCACATGATTATATATTTATTTGTCTATTTAATTTGCCGAGAAAATGAGTTCTCAATAGTTCTTTGTATTATTAGTCTAAAAACTGCACTTTTACGAGTGCGAGTACATTTGACAGGCTGAGCACTTGCAAAGCGGTTTCTGAATGTGTGATGAACACTTATAGTCGATTTTAACTTAAATTTGTTAAATGAATTTACTGATTTATTTGTCAAATATTAAATATTAGGGATTTTCTTTTATGTTATAATTAAAAACAAATAATTTGTTTCTCTGAAAGTTGTATGACATTTATTTAGTTGATATTTTATTATATAATAACTATCACACATAATGGAATAATTTATTTACAGGAAAATCGTCGACTCGGTGCTCTAAGAATATGAACTTTTTATAACATTACAAAAGTTTATAGTTTTTGCCAGCCTAGGGTGGAAAAGAAGAAGTTTCTGGACGATTTTGAGATATGTAAAACTAGTGTTATTAGACGGAGGCACGAAAGTACATATTTCAAAGTTTTTGAACGAGACACCTAAAACGGCAAGCCAATTGAGTGCTTTTTTTCTTTTATTTGGTTGCCAAGTTGTTTATTATTTATTGTTTTATTTTATCGGTCTATCCTTAAAAGAGCCATTATATTAACGTTAAACAATATCATAAACAAGTGATTATAATACAGTAAGAATTTTTATTCCTTCCGTAAAAGAATTTCTGTGAGGTACTAGGATACAATACGAAACCAGAAACAGACCGAGGGTTATGTTATTGTAATAATGATAAATATTTATCACCTGAGCTGACGGGGTATAATGTGCAACACGCGACGCCGAAAATGAGTTTTAAAAGTGCAAGTCTGGCTGATGGAACCGCAAGGCAAGCAGCGCGGCTGAACGCAATGCATTATGCTAGTGACAGAATGAAAAATAGTCGCGCTCAGCGGCGGCTGTGGCGGCGGTGGCATGGCGGCTGGCGTCGCGACGCTGACGTGCTAATCAGGATTGATGGGTGCTCCTGCCACCTCCACCGACCCCGATCTGCGTCATCAGGCCAGACCCCCGCAAATCCCGCTCCAAAATGGCTAACGTGCGACATATTGCACGCATTTATTTTTGTTAATTCTATTTGGAGCTAGAAAATATTCCTACAGGAATCATTTATTTATCTTTCAGTCTATTGTTTGTTGTTTCCTACAACAACAACAATCAACAAAAATTCCGAAAATTTTTCTTACTCCTCAACTTCAACCGTTAAAAATATATCATATGACTGTACCAAGCAGAAACAATTATTATCAGCAGTAGTATAAATATAAAAAGCAATATGGAATGTAAGTGCTATAAACATGCTTGAAAGATATGAACGTAGCCGAAATGCATGTTACCTTTTGATGTTGTTTTTTTGTTTTAGTTATTTAGGCTATATAAATCCAGTAAATAATTTTTACGGTACGAATAAGATTCATACCAGTTTCGTACTTTTTGAGGATGCCTGGGTCCTAATAAAAATAAAAGAATTATTATACTAGCAACCAATTTTGTTTAGTTGACATTTCTAACTACATTTTTGTTTGTATCACTAGTCCACAAACTGCACTTTTGCGAGTGCAAGTATATTTTGACAGGCTTGACCGGAACATAAGAAGTTTCTGGACGGTTTCGAGATGTGTAAAACGAGTATTTCTGGACGGAGATGCAAAAACGATATTGTGGGTCAAGTCCTATTTAAATATTGCTTCAAACGATACAGCACCGTAAAAAATTAGAATCCTATAAAGTTACATTTACCAGACTGAAATCTGTTCGGTAAACATAAAAATAATTAGAATTTTTATATTTTGTTTACAAATTGTAAGAATGTTATTTTTATATAATTTTGAATTTAAAAGCAGAAGTTAAGAATAGTAAAAAGAAGAAGAGATATGAAAGATAAGGTTAGGTGTTGAATATTCAAACGTCACATAAGTGACATCAACTAACACAAAATTGCCTGAATTTTGATACTTGAAAGGCGCAAAATGTAAAAAATAGTTTCAAGAACGTGTCGTGACTCCAACTTCCTTCTCACAAAATAATATGACAATTATGAAACTAGTTCTTTAATTTCTATTACAGTCCTTGCAGGTGACAATTGATTGACTATTTTATCCGCTGTAAGAATGGTTTGAGTATTATAAATTTCGTGTGAGCAAACTAAGTTAGTAGAGTGTCTAAATTCGCGGGGGTGTAAAGATGAATAAGCGAAGTCGGTGGAATTACGTAGAACATCTATCTTAACAGAAAGCCATTAGCATCACCCAAACCGTAATTAAATCCGTGAAAAGTGCAAAGCTGGACGCTGGGCAGGCAAAGGCAGGGCCGGCTCAGGCCAGCGGCGGCCGTCATTTCCCGTTATCGCCGCGGTACAACTCTATCTCCTTGCGCCATCATTGCGCGGCGAGATTGATTCTTATTTTATGCAAATCGCCGACCGAGATAGCACCGCGTGCTAATTGGAGCACAATTTATTACGGGTCGCACTTACAGATTTAAAACTTCACGAATTCTGACCGGTGATGTGTGAGGGGTGCGGCGGGGTGGCGGAGCTCGCCTGTAGCGACGCGCCGTGGATCATCAATCAACTTGACTTGTAATTAAAATATCATTAAGTTCACATCGATACATTTACATGTAATGTGGCGGTGTGGTGTAGGTACTGCATGTAGTTGGGCGGGTATGCGGGGTGGGGGGAGGTAAGTGAACGTGGCCTGGTGACTGGTGGCGTGGTCAGCCGTCCGGTTGAGTGTGGTCAGCTGCCCGACGAACGGTATCGCTTCGCTTCGGCCGGATGATTCCCGGTAAACACCCTGTGTGCACGACTTCATTGGACGAGTGTTTTACTTAAAAACGTACGGCTTTTCTGACTATTTACTCCGTAACTATCCACAATATTTGCAGTCTATTCTGGGATATTGCCAAATTATAATTTATTAAATTTACACCAAACTCTTACATTTACGATGAATTATTGATAAAATCCTCAAGAACATTTAGCACTCTATTTTTTATCAACTGTCTTCGTCACTGACGGGTCTTCAGCAATTTTATTACGGATGCAATACTTTAGGAACCAGGCTCGAGTCTACGATTATTACAAGGTAATAAGGTACAAATTTTTTATTCAACTGCGAATAATTATTTTAAAATATTTAATAAAAATATTGAAACATTTATAAATAGAAGGAATAAATGTGTAATAATAAAAGCTATGATGAACTAGCGAGGGTAGTAATAGCTGAAAGATTTAATATACCACTAGATTCCTATAGGATTCAAGATATTTTTTCACATTCATGAAAAACACGTAGGTACTGTATAAAATTACAACTCTCCTTGGACAATGAGTCGTTTTCCTATTCATAACTGAAACCGTAGCAACTAGGAATCAAAATTCCTGATAAATAATAGCATATTATACATTAAGGGAGAGAAATGTGTGATTTTTTTTTCTCGCGGAGTAAATTGAACATACTCGTAGACAATGGCTACAATACGACGAGGGAAAAACACTTTTTTCTCCTGCGGTGTATATACTATTTTTCTGACGATCCCAATACATATCTATAGATGTTGGTTTCTACGTAATTCAAAATTATTTGAATTGTAATATAATTTTTGCAATACCTGTACTGTAAATTACCCATTAATAACAAAAGTTAAACACAGTAAGTGGAACTTTTATTGCACAATTGGTTTACATCATTTACTTACCGTCCACGATGGATGGTAAGTGAAACTTACCGTTCATGGTGGATGGTATGTAAATATATATAATTCAAAATTTATTTTTAACCTCAATCTGACAGCTGTTAATTTTGATACCTATTTTCCTTTTCTTATATTTACGCAGGTATTGCAAAAAATATCTTACTAACCTCGAACTGTAAGTGATTTTTTAGGTCTCGAATGTTTAGGAAATATCGACCCTACGGGTCTCGACATCCCAAACTACATTCTCGACCTAAAAACTATCACTTACAGTTCACGGTACGTAATATACTATTGTAATTGTTAATTTGATGTTTAATTTGGTTATTTTTCACATTATTTGAGCACTTTCCTCTACGACTCTGCCGGTCGTGAAAAAATATTTACGTAATTCTAACAGCAATTTTTCTGAATATATGAAAAATAGTAATAGAAGAATCATCTTTGACATACATACAATAGTTTATTACCCTCTAAATTTAAATCAAGATATGAAAAACATTACACTTAATTCAATCAGGTAGATGTCCCATTGTACCCATAAACAGTAAAAACACGCAAATTTTCATAGGATTCCACTTTTCAAATTTAACCGTCATTGCTAACCTCTATCTGACAATTATATAGCATGAATGTGAAAAAATATTTTTTTATAATTACGCGTATGCTGTGGCTCTTTTTAAACTAACATTTTTGGGGGTTGCGATTGGACGGCTCGCGCAAAAATATATTGTATACCGAGATCTATATCAAATAAAGTGCCACATCCATAAATACATCTCTATATCCGAGCACTCAAATCAAAATGAAATTTAAAAATTACCTAATTACAATGTTCCACAAGTAATCAAGCTACAATTGAAAACTATTTGCAACACTACTGCTACCTGCATATACTAATTACGCTCAAATAAAAATGAATAAAGTCAAACAGTACCTCATCCCACCCAACAAATCACCGCACAAACCGCCAAAACACAAACTAAACCTAAACTTTCTAACGCCTCCTGAGGGCATTACGTCAGGCCGGTCACGTTGTCACGTCTTGCACGGCACGCACACATTGCACGCATCGCACGCTTGGCACTGAGCCGCCACTCCTGGCTCCTGCTGGTTCAAGTCCCGCGCGGGTCGAGTTTTTGTCAGGTTTTTTACGGGCGGGTTTTGTTCTAGAGCCGTGTGGTGCGTGCACATGGTGAGCATTTGCATATCCGCAGTCTAATATATGCGTGCTCACTGCGACAACCCTTCTTCATTCAACTCATTCAATTCTTCCTCGGCCAGAGCCAGAGGTTGTGCTACTGCGAGACTGGGTCGAGCCGTTGATTCATTTCGTGGCATTGTTTGACTGTTTTGTTAGCTTGGGCGCGATACTTTGTGACTGTTACTATTGCTAAATGTACCTGGGATTAAACTATAGTCGAACTACATAAATTAACAGCCGGTTCTGACATTTCCATTCCATATTATTTTAGTACCAATATTTATAATCATTTTGGGGTAGCTAGTTCCCTAGTACCGCATTGGGCAATAGAACGTTAATCCACTAACATCTTTAAAGGCGCGTTTGAAAGCCAGTAAAACATAATATTTTATATATCTATAACTTCATAATTTTAAGCAATTTAAGAAATCATTAGGGTTTCTAGATTGCTCTAAACTAAAAAATAATTTTAAAACATTATCTACTTTGCAAAATACACAAAAATATTAAGTAGAAAATTGCGAAATTTTTAAGTAGTTTTATGATGAATATATTAAATATATGAAGATAAAATTTTAGCTTACGACAATCAAGACAATATAATTTAATATTCTGTGCAAGAATTATTAGTGAAAATTGTGTAGTTTGTCCAAAAAATATGAAGTATAAGACGTGGGAAAGACTTTCCTCCGAAAGTACATTTTGATGCAGTATATGATTTTGCTAGAAAAGATAAAATAAGTCATTTAAGTACTGCGGTAGATACAAGTTCAAACACGCCCTTAACGGTAACTGTATTATGTTATATTATTTTTTAAATTATTTATTATGTTATATTATTTTGCGGAGTATCACGATCAAGAATGAATGTCAATTTTTGTGAAAATTTCTTTCGTGCGTGTTTTTTGTGAGGTATTTACGTTTGTTTAGTTTATATTCGATAATTTTGATATAAATGACCCGAAAAAGAGGTTTGAGAATAAAACCGAAAAGGAAATCAACCATGATACCGAAAATATTTCTGTAATAAAAATTAGAAAATAGTTAACTTGTGCATGGCAAAAATGGAATGGCAAATGGCAGCAAGTTTGAGAAAGATACTGGAACATTATTTTCTAATTTATCCAGCTATCGAATTAAATTTAAATGATTATTTTTTGATTTCAACATCAGGCACGATACTAAATCTATCTTTTTTGCTCATTTTTTACTTGTGTTGATGATAACTATCTGACAACTGACATTTGTCAACAAAAACAAAAAAGCTACACAGATTATTCTCGGGTATAATCACTAGAGCTTTATTCTCAGTATAATAATGACAGGATTGGTTAACGCGCAGGCACGTGACAAACAATTATACATTTCTTTGGTTTTAAGAAATGTCAAACAATAATCATAATTATAATTATTCTAATAAACACAGTACATTCATCGTCTAACTATTGTCAATAAAGATTAATTCGCGAAGATGGCATATAAATCGTAGATGATTGTGTCTTACAGACGAAAAGAAGAAACCGCGATTTCTTGTTTATTATAAAAGGTGCAATAGTACGTGCTCAGCATCCGCTTAAAAACAAAGATCTCGCAACGATGCAAAGATAGAATAAAGAGTTTAAGACTCACCTGTTGACCATAAATTCAACTCGAACTGGACACTGGACGCAAGTTGTCCTCTAGACGTCAAGTCGTTTGTCTGGAACAAGAAACAATCGTATATTTTGTGGGAAAGATAAGGAAGAATATTAATAAGGATACAGCCTAGGGTGGTAGAAATATATTGTATTTATTATGAAATAAATAATTAATTTAAATATATGCGATTTTAACGAATTAAATAAAATATTTAAAATAGCGGTGAGTATAATTTTGCATTTAAATATATGTGCATCAAATTTATTAGTACCTACCGCCCAAAATTAATTAGCATACGGCTTACCGGTATGCCGTCTTACCTCAATCACGAGGTAACATACCCAGCTGGAAAGTAATTGTAATATATCTCGATGATTTGCATACGTTCAAGGTACTGCATGGCATTTGCAGTCCACATCGCAGGCTCTAATGAAAGTGATACTTGCAGCGAGCGAGACAAACAGGGCTTGTTTTTTATCCTCATTGTCTGTCGGAGCGCTTTGAAACTATGCGATAGGTTGCATCTCGCGACCTTCGAATTACGTATGCTCTTGCATATCATTACCGTTGATGGGAAATGCCAAGTTTTTTTATGAACAATGAATGCACGGGACGGTAACAATGGGGAAATAAATTAGCGCAACGGGTTCGTTTTCTCTTGTTGTTATATTGTTACGAGTGCAGGGAGGCTCTGAGCTTGCCTTTTCAAATGACGAACCAACGGGGGAATTTGATACAATACCAGAGGTTTTTTTACTGTTTTAACGGATGCTTGCCACGCATGGACGAGATGTGAGTAGTTTTTAAATAAACTGTAACACACTGGAATAATGAACGAGCAAAAATGTTTTTCAGAAAAGAAAATACCATTTTTTCACGACCGGGAGAGAAACTCGGTTTCTATGATACCGAAATTGAAACAAGCAATTTTATTTCAACGAGAAAATAAATAATATAAAACAAATCAACTATCATAACACATATCACAACTCTCAATTTTTTTTAAATAGATATGAACCATTAAAAATATTGGGGTTAGGAAAAATAGTATCTGTATTATATGAGTGATTATGACAGTCATTATGCACAAAGATGAAGTTCGCGTCACAAGATGTAGGCGATTGATGCAAATTATTCGAGTTAATAATGAGCATAATCCCAAATATAATAATAATACTATACTTTTTCTATTCCTGTAAATTCGGAAATCTCTTTTGAAAATGAACTAAATTTGTTGAAAAACGTCAACATAAAAATACACAATGACAACTGACTACATGTCAACTGTCATACGACCGTTGCTTGGTGATCCACATCACGTCTTTAAAATAACCGTGAATTACGGATTTCTGGCTCTGTGATTGGTCGAGAAAAGTGAATTGTGAATCATAATACACTGTTGTGAATTATAAGTACTATAATTCACTGAAAAAATTTAAATAATGGGGATATATTTATACGGGAATAGAAAAATTATATTTTTCTACGACCACTTAGAAATCTGCTCATTGTATGTTTGTTTTTGCTAGGGAAATGAGGTACATTGCAAGCATCGTGAGAAATGAATTTGTGTTGTGAGTATTTCAATACAGGTCATTTCATTTCAGTACAGGTGCACAGTTTTGCATACTTTTCATTTTTATCTCATAAAATCTTGAAACGTGACATTTATGAAAAATATTATTGTATAATATAAATAGCCATGGGCCTACACGGCCTGTAGTGCTATAAATATATTATTGTATAATATTTGTTTTATAGCTAGTTGCTAAGATACTCAGTCATACTGAAGTTGATAAATGAAGCCATCTTTATTATTAAAATATAAATAAATTAGGAAATAATATAATAATACATTTCTCTCACGTATTATAAAAGTATAATGCACTACTCCCTTGGAATTCCATTTCACACTTACAAACTTTCAAACTCGTAGGAAATGAGTACCATTTCAGGCTTGTTGTACAACATACTATTATAACACTTGAGAGAAATGTATATGTAGTAGAATGTCGACAATGTCGTTTGTGTATTTATTTACATTTCAATAATTATAGTTTATATAACTGAAATTTATTTTCTTTCTAAATTTATTATATTTATATGTAAAGGAAAGTTGAATGTTGCCCGCACCAAATTTCTGTTATCAGTTTTCATGGTAGGTAGTTAATGTTTGATAGTTCCTAAAATAAACAAATTTGCAATAGTGATCACCAGGCTGGCGTTAAAGAGAATTTAGCCCAACAGAGCGATTAACTGCAGCTTATCATTCAGTGGGAGTAAATCACCCAGCCTTGTTAACGAACGACAACGAGCACGAAGAGCTTAGTTCGAATCCCGGTCCGTGTCGAACATCGAACACCAACGAAAACCAGGCGCGTAATCTGCCAATAATGAGCGAGCGTAACGTTGGCGCTGCCGCTTCATTAAGCCGAACGGCAATCACCGACCGTTCACCGCAAACCGATTCACGACTCACAATTCACGATTGCCGGTTCGCTACGTTAACGTTACCGGTACGGCGCGGAACGGAACGTTGTGCTACAGCCAAATTAACTGACGGGACCAGTGAATTTCAAGGAAATCACTCGCAGTCTGGAAAATTAGCGCCAGAGAATTTTCAATCAGATGTGACAATTTACCAAGCTACAACTCCGGAAATATTTTTCCGATACAACGGGGCATTTAATCAATTTTTAAACAATATTTTTATTCGAAATGCCCTTCGACCTTTCAATATTAAATATATTTAAACCATAAATTTATTATTAAGTTCTAAGATCTAGAATCATAAAATAAAAGATTGAACCCTTTGAGTTCGAGGATATAATACTATTAAAAGAAAACGAAATCAGCAACCTGCTATATCTATGGAAGATGTACTATGACATTTTAGGATGTAAGTAGTAATAAAAAACATTGAAGATGAAGATCAGCAAAGTTTTGTAGATGATGATGAAAGATAACAAATTTACAGGGATCACTGATTATATTATTAAGCTTCGTATTCTAAACAACAATTTAATTATTACGCTCAATGATTTCTTTCTGAAAATATAGAAAATGATGAGACTGAAAATTTGTACTACTTTCTTTATTTGTATTTTATAACAGAGACGCAATTCCGAAGAACTCCACCATACATAACCATAAAACACGAAAAAAAATTATAATTCTAGAATAGCTCTGACCAAAAGTAGAATCGCTATTAAAGCACCTGAAGTATAAGGATCAACATGTTTTTAACAAATTACCTCCTGAAATTAAACGATGTGATAGTTAAAAAAAACTTAAATTTAAATTTATTCTTACAATTAAATTGTTTTACTCATTACAAGAATTCTATGATTTGTAAACATTTTTATTTTTAATATTACTCTTAACATCTTAACTGTGTTATTAACTTGTTCTATAGAGTGTTCTGCAGTCTTTTAAAGAATTTTTTTTATTATACGACATCTCCAAAGAAACCAGGAAATCTATCAAGAAGGTAGCTGATGATCTATATCAGGGCATATTTCGAGACCAACGGCATAGATTATAGAGGCCCAGGCTGATCTAGAAGACTATTTTAACTAATTATAAAAAGATAAATACAAATACCTATTTAGAAACCATTGATACATGAAATAGAATTATTACTTCTAAGGTACCAGAAGCGGTAATTAACTTCTTTACTATTACTATTCTACAATTTTGAGTTTTGTTGATTTTCCATATTTATTAATCAAAAATTCTTTCAAAAATATTGAGGATTCTTTAAGAGAAGATCAAAATAACCTACCGAGGAAAAAATGAAATGGTTTTGGTTTTACTCGACCATAGTCTTTTATACAGTTATTCGCTTAATAAAATATGATTTGATTGCACCCTGATTTCTGCTGTATATTTTTTATACTTTTTGTATGACTTTTGATTTAAATATATAAATGTATATTTGTATTTGTCTAATGTATTATTATTTTTGTTAAATAGGTATTGGGTATCGAACATTTTCTATATAACTTTTGTTATGTGATAATCATCCTGAAATTGGGATTTCTATCCCATATTATTCGTTTATAATATCTAAATAGTTAATTCAACAACTGGTTTAAATAAATTTTACAGCATAATAATAAAATTTCTGTGTATCATTTATTAATGAAATTCTTCATCGAAGTGCATACAAGGTTCCTTGCACATGTCGCTGCACTTGCCGTATACCTGTCACGAAGCCAGTGCAACACTACAGTAGAATACAAATCATTCTTTTCCAATACGGATTATTGAACCCCTATATATTCAATATCCGGGCCCGTTTCTCTTCCGCGCACCTCCTCGCTCCATCCTTTGAGAATGATTTATGCTGTTCTCTGAACATATCATATACCTGACTCCAAAACTCTACCTACATGCCAGGCAAGATTTCATAGAAGAGTTTATTTCTTTTTTATTAAATGGGGCATTTTATTTTTGTTATTTTCAGGAGGGTAATTAATTTTGATAATTTTGATTGATTTTATTGAGGACATTAACCACTTATGAGGTTCGATTATAATCAATCTTCGAAGAAACCAAATACATTTAAAAATCATCATCACATAAAACGAGTTAATTTTTTAGTTATTGCACATCCATTTTTTAAACAGCAGACCGAGTCTATAATTGAACTATGATTTCAATGCTATTTGAAATACTACATATAATTTAAAATAATCAAATGGACCTTATTGCATGTATATTTAAATTCTGAACATTTGTATTTATACTTTTACTGTAAAGTGAATAGGTAAAAATTTACAGCAATATCAAAAAAGTAGTATTGAAATTCCTATATTCCACATTTCAATACTACACGCGGTATGCCATTAGGAAAAATGGTCCAAAGGTGCTATCAAAAATGTATAAAACTCATTCAATTCGAAAATATAATCCAGAGCGGATGAAAATTAGTAATCTCTGTGATCTGTTGAGCCTATTCAAAGACAGCTTTCATACTTCTAGTTCCCTTTTAAAGAAGGCTAACACCAAACAAAAAATAGAGCGCGAGCATTAAAAATCCTATACAAATAGAGGACATTGAAATATTACTACTCATTGACAAAAAATTCGAAAAATCATCGTTACACATTTTTTGTCACCAATCCGGAAGTATAATCCAGGAGAGCGATTCCAACCCACACTCACGCATTCATTCACACGCACGGGGTTTCTTCATATGCGTGTGTTGTTTTTGTGAGTGTGTTAGTGTGCTCATTCCATCGAAACCCGCTCTGTAATGACCGCGTACCTCCATCAAGTATTAATCATATGCAAAGGGGAAGACAACAGACGAACCCTTTTTCCATTCTAAATGAAATAAAAAAATTAAATGGCCTCTTTTCTTAGGCAAATGGAACCGGTAGCCGCCGAGAGCGATGCTCGATGTTCCCATGGCAAGAGACGATCCGCTGTCAACGTTTAATGGGTTGCGAGTGTGGACTGTGGATGTATGTGTGTTGGGATAGGTTGTAGTATGCAAATTATGTAACTGAGAATTTCAGGACATGCTGATGCATATCCGGTCTTGTATTGTTGTTGGCTTAAACAAGGGTAGAGTTTAAGCAGATACTGTTAATTTGCATGTTTAAAATTAAACAGCTTGCTCGAAGAACTCTGCTCAAAACTTCAAGGAATTTTTACCACGAGAACATTTTCAATATTGAGTTGCTCTGGAGCGGATTCTAACCCGTTTTTTATTTCTTACACTCAGTTTTTCCTCTTGTATTGTTGAACCTTGTTTCTTTAATATCATCTTCCCATCTATGTCCGAGTCTTGTTTTAGTTCCACGGTTTCATTTTTCTTGAAATCTTGCTGTCCGAATTCTTTTACCAGGCCTGATTTCATCTATCCTCAAAGTGACCCCATCAGCTCAATTGCTTTTCTTCTAATCAGTTCATCTCTTATATCTTGGTTCCTTATTCGGTCTCTTTTTATTATACTTTTAATTTTTCTTAGATGCATCATTCCTAGTGCGTGTATCTTGCTTTTTGTTCTGTGTGATAATACCCATGACTCATATACTATATACTGTCAATATCAATTATAAATAATAATAAGTTTGTTCTTAAAAATGCACTTATATACTAGTACAAGACGTGTTTAATTTTTTTTTTATTTATTTGTTCTTTTTTTTCTTATACGAAGATGGTAAGTGGACTAATTATTTTGGTTATCTATATGTCGCCTCATGAGTGGATGATTGGGAATTTATGTAAACAACACAAACGACATTCAGTGGGATTCGAACCCATGACCTCTGGTGTGCTATATTATTTGTTCTAAAAATGTACTTATGCAGAAAAAAAAATTGAATAAATATATTTGTGGTAACGCATTGGACTGTGGATTATGATATCCTCAATTCGAATCTCACAGCCGACAGTAACCATTTTAACTTTACCCCTGTGGTTCCGCCTCCACTAAGATCTTTGAGGAAGGGCGAGATTTGACGGCTGATAACCGCACTTCACGTAAAAATATATTACATACCGAGATCTGTGAATTTAAATTAATGAACAATTTGACTTGAGAACAAAAAACATAATTAAATAAGTATGCCACTCAGTAACTTCAAAATATTAAATAGCAAGATGAATACTTTCCTTAATTGGTATATTGTTCAGACAAAATATCAAACTCGTCCTAATCGAGTGAAATAGTTCTAAAAAACCCAATACAAACGTCGCGTGAACAACCACAAGTACCTGTCCCCAAACAAGCAGCTTGGTCGATTCCACTTCGTAGCAGTCCACCTCGACCAGTTGACGAGAAACAAACGAAAATTAGCGGGAGCAGGGCCTTCCTGATGATTTCCTGTATCACTTTTCACAACCGCATATTAGCCCGATGGACATTTAATAATACATCGCTCCTAAATTAAATACGACACGCGAGAACACAACTTCCTTACGTATTAATGTCCTCGTCTATCGAATTCAACGGGGAAAGAGAAAAGGAAAAATGTCGTTGACGACGACTGCAGCGCCATTAAACTGTAAGCGGACAATAAAAACATAAAACGGGAATCTGCTATGGTAAGACGCGACCCTTACAACAGATGGTCAACTGTTTTAATGTTGCTTGTTTTTCAAACTCGATTGTTTTTTGTTTGTCTTGCTAGTGACTCCAAATATTCATGATAATATAATAACCATCTTCTCGGAAATTAAGTACCTGTATTTTTTCTCTCATGTATTCAACCATAACCATTTCATAACTGTAAGAGAAAGTACTCTTTTTCTGTTTTATACCCAAATCTACGAGAATCAGTGTGATAAATTTTTAAGAAAAAAGGGAGTGAATAAAATAACTCATTTAAATTTATTCCACCAAATACCCTTAAAAAATGGATTTTATTATTATTGCGTTTCTATATAAATTAAGCCCTAAGAAATAGATTGTTGAAGAACGCATTGTCATATCTTTTATATTTTTAGAGAAACGGCGATTTTTTATATTTTTCGAATCGTAACTTGAAGATGCTGTTACTCAAAAACTATGCAAGATATTGGAAAATAATCACCAGTATTGTATTTTTCGCACATTTTAGGACAAATTAGCAAATTTTAAAAATTTTGTAAATTTTTGATTTTTTTTTTCAAAATGCGATTAGCTATAACTCGATAAATCCAATAGATATAGACTTGCGGTGCTGACCAATCGATTCAGCTCATCAAAATACATAAGTATGCAAAATTCAGAATATTGAATAGTTACAGCAAAAAATCTGAAAACAACGATTTTCGGGCCAAACGTCAAGGGGTACCCATTGACGTTTTTCGGAAAATAAGCCATTTTCAGACTTTTTGCTCTAAAATCTGAACCTGCTGATTGATTTTTCTGAAATTTTGCATACCTATGTACCTTGCATAGCTGAATCGATTGGTGAGTACCGCAAAACTGTTTCTTTTATATTTGTCGAGATTTTGCTAATCAAAATTTAGAGAAAAAATTCAAAAAAAACTCAAAATTTTAAAAATTGGTATATTTGTTATAAATTATACAGAAAACACAAAACTGAAGAGTATTTTTTGATATCTTGCATTGTTTTAGAGTTATAGTGTCCCAAAGTTTTATCCCGAAAAACATAAAAAATTGCCATATCTCAAAAAATATAAGAGATATGACGATGCGCTTTACAGCATTCAGTTTGATGGGGTAAAATTTATAAAGAAAAGCAATAATAAAAATATCATATTTTAAGTGATATTTGATGAAATTTTACATGTATCTAAATTTTTATGTAAACGTATAAGAATGTAAAATATTTTGTTGCGCAGTGTACCAAGGAAATATTAAATTTATAAATTATGCAAATGAAAATATCGTAAGAAAGAATTATTGTGTTTCTAGCTGATAGCAATTTTTTACACATCACTTTAATAATAAAAAAAATGCAGATAATCAACAACAACAAAGTAGAATAAATAATTTGTGTGAAAATATGTGCGGCAGTGTAAAATGTCACCGTGAAAATTTATCGGAAAATATCATTAAAAATACATAAGAGGCGAAGGTAAATGGCCAGCCCATTAAAGGTAGACAAGAAATATGCATTAGAAAAAACGTCTGTTTTTGGAGCGAATTTTACGAGCGCTTGACGTGATCTGTTGTGATTTTGTGGTGCACCCTTCACCCGCGTACCCCTTGCCCTGCCCTGACATAATGGCTTATTTTAGGCAACAAGGAGAAGTTTTTGTGAATAATCTAGCTGATAATTACCGGCCTGAATTTGTTTAAGCAAATGACCGGATCTGTTGGAAGTTCCCTTCGCTAACGACGAATTGGCTTGTTTTTATAAATGCCGTTATTAAGCAGAAATAGATTTGTCACAATATACTTGACAAGTCATAGTTACTGTTCCACCATAATGAGATTATTTTTATTTCTATAGCTTCCTACATAATAATTTACAAGCGCATGCTTTATGTCTGAACATTGTTAGATAACATAATAGAATATTTCTCAGCATATACCTACATCAGTATTGTTTTACCCTTTTTCTGTGATATTTTTGCTTTTATCCTAAACGGCTTGACCGATTTTAAAGAATTTTTTTTTGTACTTATAAAGTCACCTGGATGGTCAATTGCTTAAGTCAGGACTGTAGTTAAGAACCATCAAGAAGGGAGAAGAATTACCAACACACACACACCGGAATTTTATATATAAAGATATAGTAGCTTAACACCACTTCTTATGAAGCTCTCTAGATCCTTTTGTTCGAGTGGATCAATTTTCGTTTGTTTTCCTTTAAATCCTTGTAGTCAAGTTTCTCCACGTCTTCCTATCTTTTGTTTTACATTGTCAGTTCTTAATTCCAGCTGCTTTTAAATCTTCTACTTTCTTTAGCCATGTTGATCTGGGTCTATCTTGTTTTCTTCTTCCTGCCAATTTTCATTCTTCTATATTGATTTAATTGCATACTTTTCTTCTGCCCTCCATATTTGTCCAAGTACCCTAACGCCCTGTTGCTTGATCTTTTTCACTATGTCCTTTCCTTCTAACTTTTGTTCTATTTCATACTTCAATCTTATTCTGTATTCATTTCCTTATATCTTTATTGCTCCTAATATTGTTTTTATTATTTTTCGTCGTCTTCTTCATCTTTTATTTGTCATTGTCAACAGCGTACATTGTTATTAGTCTTATAATCTTTAGTTAAATTTGGTTTTTTTGTTATATTTCGTTTGAGTCGAAAGTTCTATTTATTGCATTTTCTTTTATTTCTGCTTCTATGTTTCCTTGTGTTTATTAGCATAATGTCCAAATATTTAATGTTTCATATTGCTTGAAATTTGAATCTCCAATTTTTTCCAACGGTTTTTCCAAGTGGTATTATTTTTGTTTCTGCATTATTTTTAATCCCATATTGTTTCCTTCTGAAATAACCTATTGCTAAATATTTTCGAAAAGTTGACGAACGTTGCTTATCTTTCTTTGATTTAACATTTTAACATATGTGATACCTGGGTATGCTTGGCCAACTCAAAAAATTAGTACCAGCTTTGCTTTTGTAGAGACAAGACGTCTCTGATTGCGCTCTACCAAATATATATTGAAGACCGAGACGTTGTCTTCTAAATGATCTTCAACTGAACACTTACTTGTTGTCATTATTAGTAATTAACCTACTAAATCATTAATATTATTATCTATTGTAAATATACTAAAGAAAAGGCACCCAGTACAACAATAATCTAAATAAATTTGTTGCAATCGAATGGTCTAGAGATTGTTGTAAACTATTATTGTTCGCCCAAATATCTCATACTAACAATCGAATATATTCAGTACAAATATTATTATATTCCTTAAATAAGTTTCGCCATCAATCATTATAGACCAAAGTGAAAATTCCCTGAGTCCAACCTAAAACATGAATGAACCGATGTCAAGAATACAATTCTCATTATTTCAGCGACGTTAGTATCGCGTTTTGAAAGCCCGTGGCACGTGGAGCAAACGCGATACGCGATAGCCGCAGAACGATGTCACGGCATCGGCTCGTTAAGCGGCGGGATTCGAACCCGGCACCGCGGGACGGTAATGTCACACGTGCCATGACATTCGGCATTTTCACCCGCGAATTGAATTAATGGCTGACTAAATTTAGAACTAGAAATGATTCGTGCTAGATTGAGATTTTGTTTTATTTACGTGAAAAAATCTAATAAAATTTATGCAGCTACTCGAATTTCAGAATCACAGTTATAGAAACATGCACACCACAAATCACGAAATTCTTATTCCACCAGAATTTCCCTTTAACCTAATAATATTTTTTTAAATTTATATTATATCTAGTACGATTTTTGGGTCTAGTTAAAATATATATGACTTATTTGCCATTTGGTGACTTTAGTGAAGGCCATCATTGTGAAACAACAATGTCTAAGAATTTAAAGCTTCTTGCCTGGATGGATGTTTGGGAAAATAATAAAAATCCTTTATGGAATATACGAATAGAGTATTTTAAGGCTCTGAGAAGTGGCCAAAGTTTCCTCTTCTAATCAGCCTTTACCTCCATTCAAAGGGTGCTAACTTTTATTACAAATTAATATTTTTGACGACTTTAGGATATTTTATCATATTTATTAGTTTTTTTTAATTGCTGACATCACTGATTTCTATATAACACTAGATTGGACTTAGGCCATATTCAGCCGTCTGAGAGCGTTCCCAATTGAACGGATGAAATTGATGTTTTGTAACACTTTTGTAAAGTAAAGTGCATAATCTGAAGCTCTGCTTTCACTCTCTCTACACCGCACTTGCCACTACCTCTCTTTAGGTCATACCACGAATTTTGGTTATACCCATAGACGAGAGCGATAGATTTTTAAATATTAAAGTATCACAAAACCTCAATTTTGATCATTATGGCGGTGTTCAATTGGGAATGCATCGTAGCGGCTTATGCCCAATCTAGTGTTATATAGAAATCAGTGGGTGACATCCAAATGTGTGTTGTTCCTGTTATTTTTGTATTTTTCTTTGTTATATCGTAGTATACATAACAACAAATTTTATTAAACAAAATCAGCTCCTAAATAATACAAGGGTTATCGAAACCAATAGAGGTCGATTTTAATAAATATTGATTGAATGTAATTCAGGACTTTTATTATTTTTCCTAACATCGATGTGTAAGTTCTTGCATAATATTTCTATTTTAAATTTTAAGTTTAGTTTTAGGTGGAGTTCTCTTACTCCAATACCACACAGAACTGAAAGTAAAACGTAATAAATGTATCATTTTGTATTGTTTTAAGGTTAACAAGGCATCTAAAAACGGGTATAAAAGTTTAATAGTGTATTCTTTAACAGCATGTTAGTTTACTAGTTAAGCAAGCAGTAAATTTCATTATAATTCCATATAATAAAAGAAGCCAATAAAAGAAAAACAAAACCAAGTGAACAGACCAACCATATGTCCATCGTTAGAACAATATAATTATTAAGAAGCATGTTTTTTGTCGTAAAGACTTTACTCACAACAGGCCATATGCGTTGAGTAAACCCTTCTACACGGTATTTGAGTAATGAACACGACTCTGTATGCGTGTGAGTATGTACACAGGTGGCATGTAGGTGTTAATTCAATGTTACGTATGTGTTTGTATTGGTGAGGTAAAAATGCAACAAGGGATATACCAATTTGCAGATGGTATGCAAAATAATTACAATCTTTTAACGAATCTACTAAAATACATTAATTACGAAGAAGTTTTTTCAGTCTTGTTGAGGAAGTAACAATTTTGTACTGGCGCATGTTAAAGAGGATCATTATTAATAAATTATTATTTATTAACGTATTTAAAAATGTGTCATTTTATTTCTGAAATTCTGGGTTTCATTATTGTTATTATTTAAAAAAATAATTCATGCTCTATGAAACATTACAATTACAGTAACATTAAAAATTTTATTATGATGAAAAATAAACTTTCTATCAGAATTTGTCATCTGCCACAATAGATGCCTCACATATTAGTTGCAGAATGTAAAAAATTAAACTTGTAAGAAAATACGCGACAGGTCTTTTGGGTTCCACTACAAAAACCTATACAGTAACGTAATTTAAAATCACGCCCTGTTTTACAGAATAGCAGAGCAGATATAGTATATTGTATAACTAGTGTTGAAAGTTGGATATTTCACATTTCAGCACGTGTTGCACACAAGACTTTTCGGACGATCACAATTAAGTAAAAAAAAAAAACAACACGCATACTTTGAATTGTATTACAATTATGTCTTATACTATTCTATATCTAGATTAAATTACAATTTTACAACTTTAATTTATGTTTAAGATTGGTTCATTGGCAACACTGCTACACCGCCTTGCGTATGATAACTTAACTTTAAAGTATCAGTTGTGTTGTCAAAGTGTATTTTAGGTCCGTGCAAATCGTTTTTGGAAACATGTGAAAAAATAAGCGAGAGGAAAGCCTCTTTTCTCGAACTGCTGAAAAAGATGCGCATTCCTGTGTGTTTCATGATTATCGAGAGAAGCCATCCTGGTAAAAATTGTTGCCAACATTGATAACCAAATATTTTTAAAATTAAATTTCCTGTAATGATTCACAATTTTTTTATTATTAGTATACAAAAGGATGTTTAAAAAACTATACTTTTTCATTATAAATATAATTTTTTAATTACAGCTTTAGAAATAAAAGTGTTTTCTCGAAAATTTTCCACACGGTTATCTGGTGGATACCTGGGATTTTGATATTTCGAACGTAGTTTAGGCAACGCGAAACAATATTTTAAAGAATGAACACAAAAAATAGATATATAAAAAACAAGGTTCTCGAAGTCGGTGTTAGAGAGCAAAGTAAGAGCACTAATCCAATACCTCAACAGAATATTGTTCCAATTGAAAAATCCCGGCGGGGACAGTTTGAAGCTGCATGGTCTTTTGAAAATCCATTCGTCTTGAGAACACATACCTAGGGAATTCTCAGTCGTTATTAATTATTGAATCGGACACGGTGCAGCATGCGGCCGATCCTCCGCCGGAGCTCTCGCCTCGCGTCTGTCTTTTTGTTCGCATTCCTCTGATAATTAACGAAATAATAAAATACATTTAATTATCGTCCGTGCTCCGCTCTGCACGCGCGTCACGACAAATTGTGATAAATTTCTTTATTACGGACGCAGAACTCCAGAACGATCTCTGCTCTCAGTCGCTCCCTCGCGTGAAGGTGATTTTAACGTAATTAATATTTCGTTTTGCATTTGTTTCAATTTTCTAGAATTATTTCATTTTATTACAATCTTAATATTCATTAACGGATATTAATTTGATATAATAGAACTCCGAGTAGTTTGCGACACTCGCTGTCGAAACTTTTGATCTTTATCCGATGATTTTTAGCCGAGCGGCCATATTGGCAGTTGCGGTATACGGCAGTAAATTTGAATAGCTGTCAATAGCAAATGATATCAAATCTATATATATTATTTCACCTACACTATAAAAGTATCTACATTTTTTCATAGTGCAAATAAGTTTTCCTCTGTGTTCGGCACTCATTTTAAAACTAACAAGAAAAAAATACTGGGGCCTTATATTTGACAGATACAACAGACATTGACACTATTATACTATACTCTCTTTTCTATGGTTACTAAGACACTAAGCGACCATCTTCCCAGTTGCGAACCACTGAAATATTGGGATCATGAAATATTTGAAGTGTCGTTACTGTCTGAATTCTTATACTGAAAACTTAACTCAATTTTTTCTATGGGCTTACAATAAATGAAATGGGAACGAAACGAGTTCATCAAAAAACGGTAAAATTAATATATGCTATATTATTTTAGCAGATAAATTATGTTTCAATATTTCAAATATATCATTATTTTTCAATTTGTACATATGACGTTCAACTCAAGTTTAAGGGCTCGACCTTGTTTGAAATTCATTTATTATGTAAAAGTAAAAGAAACTACTTTAATACTTATTTATTTTATATTATTCTTGCCCTGCGATTTAGAATCTACATATAAAATGGTATACATAGGCTCTAGATCCCTTCATTGTAGTAAATCAATCTTCATTACTTTTTCTTTAAATCCTTGTAGTAGGTTGCTCCACATCTTCCAATTTTTCGTTTTACTTTACCAGTTTTTATATCCTGCTGCTTTTAAATGTTCTTCTACTTCTTTTAGCCATGTTAATCTGGGTTTGCCTCATCTTTTTCTTCCTCCTAGTTTCCATTCTACTACTGATTTAATTGCACCCTTTTCTTCTGCTCTCCGTACATGTCCAAGATCATTTTCATTATGTATTCTCCTTCCAACTCGTACTCTATTTCATAATTCATTCTTGTTCTGTATTCGTTTTCTGATATCTCTATAGATCATAATATTGTTCTTATTATATTTCATTTCATTATACTTTAATCATACTTAAATTTTTTTTTGCAAAGATGTTCGTGTTGAAAATTTATCGACCGAGCTATTTATTAATGACAGTTCTTCTGTATTAAAATAATTATATATTTGAATTACTTAATAAGAATTTCCTTTTATAATAAAAAATGAAATTGTATTGAAGTACAATTAATTCTAACAATACCTATTACACATTTTATTAAAGCACAATAGACAAAATCAAGCACTATAATTATTCATTCAAAGAAATATTAATAAAGAAATTTCATATTTAACTCTTCACATACCTGTCCATGTAAATAAATGAGTCTCCAGGGTGCCTCTATATCGGCATTGTTCCGGGTTACAAGTATGGGAACGCACCCTTAGAACCTTAGACTATTTAACATAATCGACCAGGTAAATAGTCCGAAAACGAACTGTCATAAAATAGAGGTAGCTAAGAAAAGAAGTAATATCAATATTACTTTCCGCGAACCTTTATGCAAATAAGGCAACCCTTTTAGTTCGTAGAAAACGGGGTGAGTTTTTTGGATGCTGTCAAGCAAGTTTAGAATGTTACCCTATCGGATTAAGTTACTAACTTGTTGCCTGCATATTAAATATGCAAAATAGTACAAGAAACTATTCAAGTCAGCGAGCATGCGTGGCCGAGCATGCTTACTAGTATTAAAACTATTCTATCTTGTGACATTCTATACAAATTTGATTATTGAAATATACAGGTTGTTTCATAACTTCAGGTACATACGTTACTGGTATATGTTATTTGATATGCTGATTATGAATCAAAAAGAATTTTTTTTTAATCGAAAAATTATTTTCCATGTTTCCCAGTCCAAAATTTTTCGTTGCCACTGCCACTGAGTGGATGATTATGTTAATAATTATCGTTTCATTAAAAATAATTAAATTTTGTTTGTTTATTTTACTAGTATTATGTAATTTAAATTGTTGATTACCTATTTCATTGTTTGTGTTTAATAAGAAAGCAAATCCAGTGCAGTACTACAAAAACTGTTTTAGGTAAACAACCCTTAATTTTTCGAATTTAAAAAAAATTCTTTTAGTTTCCTAATCAGCATCTCAAACAACATATACCATAAAGTATGTACTTGAAGTTATGAAACATCCTGTATTACTAACATCTTTAGTTCATTGTTTGAATTAAAATTAATTAATTGTTTTTTATGTTCAGTAAATTTTAACTTGTACTTCATCGTTTCGTGTAAATAAGATAATGTACATATATCATAGAATACGACACAGTTATATATTGTGCTACTATAAATTTAATAATTTTTAAATTTGTTGAATTCTCTTTCTTTATAGGAAACAAGAATTTTTTTTACATGAATTTGACTCGATTCTTTAATCTGGCAACAGAAGAGTGTGCATAGCACCATTCTCGTTTTTACAAATTTCCAAATAAATTTCTTTGATTAAAAATTAATCGATTGCATTAAATTATTATTAATTACAGTAAACTAATTTACAGGGTGAGTAATGTGTACGCATAGCGCATGCGTTTGTGCAGCAGCCGGTGTGCGATCGGCAGTTGGCGCTGTTAATTGTAATGTGACAATTAATGCATATTTACGATGCACATAAATCGGTTGGACACGATAACTCATACCATAGCCATAGGTGAGCAACCGACCACAGCCACCTAGGCTGCACTCGACTGATATACAGCCCACAGTGACTTTCAAACTTAATATTAAAACATATTCGAAAATGTTTTTACTTTCTTAAATGTAATATAATTCAATTATAAAAATATCTAATGCGAGATTTTTACGGAAATACATGTTTTGGGATCATCGGAATCCGTTTTGACAATTTTCTCAATGATATGTATGCGTGAATTGATTTTAGTCATAATTGTAAAACCGGAAGTGGAAGATTACTTGACACACAGAAAAAAAGTTAGCTGCGAAAACAGACTTCAAATAAAAGCTGTTATTAATAAATTGAGAAAACAGAACTCGTAGTAAGTTCTGCAATAATATGGAGAATTATTTATGTTCAATATATCGATAAGAATTAAAAGAATATATTTTTTTAAATAAAAGTACTTTCTGCACTTGATACAAAAAAAACTATTTTCTAAATTGTGCAAAAAGTAAGCTATTATATATGCATTTTTAGTGTCAAAGAAAGTATTTATTGAACAGCGTGCACTAGTAATGTAAATTGCACGATGCTAATGTTATATGTTACGCATGCACTTTACTTTTTATTCATAAGTATCTATTACAGAAATTAAACCAAGATTTTTTAAAATTTTAAAAAGTGTTATTAATAATATATAATATATATTTATAATATATATTAAAATAATATATAATATATAATTTATCCTGCAATTTTGAGGAAAACTTTTTATATGTTTAATTTTATAAATATTGAATCAATCTTATCGAGTGTGGTATCAAATTACTGTCTCCGGAAGAAAAGTTGAACTTAAATATCAAAAATTAATTTTTAATGATCGTCAATTATTTTGTATGAGTTATTAGAATTCTTTCGTGTTAGGTATCAAATTAAAGCTTTCTGAAGAGGGAACGGTATATTCTACAACAGATAATGGAATATGCCATTCCGTTACAAGTTGTAGACTATACTACAAAAAGATTTTGGAAATTATACAAAAAATACAAATAGCCAACTGTTGAAAACGTCAAACTCAAATAAATCAAATTAAAACAAACAGACGTAACCATAGTAACTGAACCAAGTTAATTCATATATCGCGCTAATGCGCGGCACCTGATTCGTCGAATTTATCCCATACGCGGGTATGGAATGATAGGTAGTTATTCCAATACAATTTTTAGTTATGGAATGCGTAGTTTCCAATACAGTATTATAGAAAATATATTATTAAGTCATATTTTTATATGTGTGAGAAACAAATGTGGTACCATACAATTTTTTTTTAATCTGCAAAAGGAGCATACATTTTGTACATATTAAGTTTAATTCTATAATTTAGCAGTCATCAAATCACAGCCCCCTAAAAATTAGCGAATGAGAGGCACATGAGGTATTTTATTTAACTATGAATAATTCAACAATATAATAAAATATAGTATATGCAAAAAAAACCAGTGTAAACATTTTTGGGTTAGCTGGCGTACCGCGATGATCGCATTTGTTTCAGCGTTGGTCCACAGCACATCTACAAACAAGCCAACACAAACACACTCACTCAGGTACAGTACAAAATTCGCCGCGTTACAAACGCGCCAGTTAAATTATGGCTTTTCCGCGGGCCGCGTTTCGTTTTTTACGCGCGCGATAGCACCGACCAGCGCGCTACCTGCAAGCGCCGGAAGCCATATAAATTTCCTAGTTATACAAATGTAATTAACAGGAAATATTTGTCATAACGCGGAGACTAATTGCTCGGATTATTCTTTTAAATCGACCGCGGAAACATTTAAATTAAACTACGGTTGATAAAACAAGCCCCGTGCTGATTTTTTATCGCACAAGCACTGGGAGTTGTGTTCTGTTTAATTAAATCACCCGAAATATTAGTTTCTAGTTTTAAATTCTAATTGTTCTTATGCACAGCCTTTCATTCCTTTTTCATCATCGTATGCGGCATTGTTTTTCCTCTAGTTTCAATTATTTATTTCAAACAACAAAAGATATTAGTATGTTCCCGGATTTCTATTTTTCGATGTTTTTGGAGAAGTGATTTAATCTCGGTTTAGTGCTGTACAATGTTCTAAAATTATTTCGTAAAAAAATACTTGAAACAAAAGTGGTAGATAATATATTTCTCAGTAACATCTAGGGGAAGCATTGTTTTATGAAATTATTTTAAAACACTGTACAGCGCTAAAACCGAGGCTAAAACATTACTTTTAAAACACCCAAAAATAGAGCTCATGGTACCAGCCATTATTACTAAACCATCATTTTTTAATTCATAGTAAAACAAAACGAAACTCAGAAACATAATTCAATATTAATTCACAATAGGAATTGAAAAATAATGGCTCCTCCGCCATTTTTCATATGTTAATTTTTTTACCGATCTTCTTAAAAAATAAGATGATTTGTGAAAATGCGGTATACAAATTCATATAATAAGGAAGATGACATTTTTAGATTTCATTAACCTTATGACGTCATAACTACTACTCAGTGTTTCTAAAGTATTTATTTAAATGAAATCAGATAACATAAATTACATTTAAAAAGTGCATTATTATATGTGAAATCAATTTTATTTTCGACTGCTATATAATCACTTGTTTATAATATTGTTCAGCGGTTATAAAGTGGTTCTTTATGGATTAGTTTGATAAAGTAAAAAGGCCTATTACCAAAATAAATAAATTTTACTGATTTATTAGGTAATTAAATAGGAACATCATTTTTAGTCATGGTAATATTAATTATAGAATTTCAAGTATAATTTTGACGCTATTTCAATAATTTTTTCCCTAATAACAGGTCAGAATGAAAGAGATTTTTCAAAATAAATTATAATAAACAATAAAGAATTGTACACTCCAAGACTATCAAACTTTTTGTGTCAGTTATGTATTATATATACATATTATTCTAAGCTAAAAAAAAATATTGTATGCAACACATAGATACATAATAGAATTTTATTGACTCCCTCCTTAAGTGCCTCATTTTGCTCCGCTCGATAGGCCCCTAAACTATCTCGTCTATAAATTCCTAAATTATGTTCTTGTTATATAAATATATATTATACGATAATGATGAATTTAGTAATCTAAACTAACTAACAGCTGTCAAAACAAAAAAATATTGTTGTACAATACGACTTGGTTAATTTTAATTTAGATGTCAATGTACGAGTAATATGTAGGGAAAATGATTCAAATATCATATATATGATTATAAACTTCCTGAGTGATGTTTTTTGTACAGTTTAAACAAAATCATTGAACATGGTCACATACAAGCAAGTGGTAAAAAAACGATTCATGGTCAAAAGTTTGCACCAGTGCACTCTGGTACCTGTCATCGAGAAAAGTTAATGTATAATAATCAACAACAACTTATACAAAATAATAAAGGGTGTTCGTTGCATTGTGCTGTAATATAATACATTTCTGAGTAAACATGCCATGTAGAATTAAATTCAAACTCATATTAAAATGAAAACCTAACTGTTCAGAATTACTACATAATTATATTGTCAACTTAGCTCTAATAATGACATATATCAGGATAATATAACAAGAAAATAACCACAAATCACAAACGCAAACAACCAAATCAAGCCAGAAAAAAATCCAAAAATTATAGTCAATTAAAAGTACGCACCAGAGGAAATAAGAGAGTTGTAGGTTAAACATAGCTGCATAAAGAAACTAGACGACATGTTTCATGTTTGCTTTGATGTCGCGAACGCAGGTGAAATTGCACGTGAACGTGACGAGTCACGCTATGCGCATGCTCACGCTCGTGTGTGTGTGCAAGACATACAAACGGTAATGATCAAACATGTATTAATTACTTACGTGATCAATAGCTGACGAGGTAAACACATACATTACAGGAATATTAGACACATGTGTTTGTCAACAGTTACATGAAAGGTTACCTAAATATTCTAGTATGGAGGACTATTTGACAAATACTAACTAATAGAAGACATTAAGAGTAGTTGTTAATTAAGTAGAAGATCAGAAATTGCACTAATAAGGCAAGCAGTTGTCAACAACAATCAGCGGAATTACAATTTGAAGGTTAAAAGGATTATAGTTACCGAATTTTCTTAAAATTGAAAAGAAAAGGTTTGAATCCTACAGGGGAGCAAAGCTTATAAAGGGTAGTAGTGATGATGATTTTTCAATTGATCAACGCTTTGAAAACAATTGACAATCGTAAAAATCATTCTAATTCCTTTCAAACTGAATGTTGATATACCATACTACCACTACAGTTTATCCCCATATAAAAATCAGCTATTAAATGAAAAATTGTAGATTATTAAAATTACAAAAATTGCTATAATAACATTACTCAGATATTTAAAAATAACCTGATAAGGCTTGAAGTAAATTATCACTTCCGGTCATTGGATTATCGGGGGTAATATCAAAAGACCTTCAGATTTTATCGATAAACTTTGCACAATTTTTTTTTTTTTGCTTAGCAACAAATACGAAAGCAACCTGCATGGTAAATCCCAACTCCGAAGGAGGAGGGGTTTTACCTAATGTCAGTTTGCTTAAGTGATTTTGTCTAAAATAAAAAAAAAATGAGAGTATAAAAATAAAAATTTTTTTGAGAAAATCAGAGAGGTCGTGTGGTATTTGATGAGATAAATTCCAAAAACAACGCAAAATGAATGTTGAAATATTAATTAACTGTCACACTGACATAAACAATAACAATAACAATTTATGTTTGTTTACTTGGTACCGGGATTTTATCGGGGTAACGGGATTTTATCAGTATAATACTGTTCCCATTGGCTGAATTTTCAAGTGTTTTGTATCATGATTGGTTAAGAAATAGTCGTAGGAATTTATCACTAAAAACTAATTAGCTCTTTCTATAAAAATTTTCAGTTCAACTGTATTTGAGAAATCGGAACTCCCGAGGTCCACACATCCATTTATCCGTCTTTCCACGTACATGCAGACATGACATTATCACGAAAATATTAAAATCGTATTCTAGGGACCCTAAAACGTGGATATCATTGAAAACTCACTACCGAATTTTTAGCGTTATTCCTATATCTCCCTTACAAGATGTGACGGGAAGTAAAAATGGTCAGCACTTTATTTTTAGATGCCCATGACTTTTGAGATATGTAGTATCGTGTGTTTTGTAGTGGATAACTGAAGAAAAGGAACTATACAAATAATAAAGTATTCCTTTCTACAAATAAGCACAACAATTACCCAACAACAACAAAGCCTTTAAAATCAGCCAACTGCTAAACAGATGCAAAATACAACATCCTCCAATGGGAGACCTTCACACTTAATCAGATAATTAGCAAAACGGACTTCAATTTGGCGATCATTAACGAGGGCGTTGGTAAATTCATGCATTAACCCTACCATTAACAAGCTCGCATCGCGTACAACACATGTCGCAGCACTCCACGATTATAATAAACCAACAGCGCCTTCTTGATGGTAACAGCCTCTCACCCTCTCCACGTTAACAAGTGTACGTGCCGGAGAATTTTTATGCTGCGTTACGAGGCGATTGCAAGAGCGTTGTAAGTGTTAATATGTCATCAATATAAATTAGATACTTTAGATTGTGTACATACAACGATGGAATCGAGTTTCGTGGTACGTTTTTCTTGATAGTTTGTACGTGTTTAATACCCTGATTTGTCTTTATGACTCAAGGAGTTTTTCGAGAAAATGAGTGTAGTCTTGCCAGATATATTTTAAAAGTGAAGATTCAACTCGGTGATATCTTGATGAATTTGAGGAGTCAAGACTTCGTTCACACCCGATTTGAAGAAAATAAATAAAAACAAACTACTGATCTGTAAATAGTAATGGATAGGAAATAGTATATGCAAAGTTAGCTCGAAAGTGGCCTGCTATAGGACGACGACATATTGTAGAATTTTGGGCAAAATCTACCGGGAAAATTTAAAAAGCAAACTATGTTGAAGAAATATAAAATATATTGGTGTACAGTGAGTGTGAGATTGAGAAGAGTGTGGGAGTGAGTAAGCTGATGTGGTTCGTACATCTTGAGCGAATGTTGAACGAAAGGTGAACAACTGCGTGAGCGTCCGAAGAATAAGTGGTAGGATTCATGATTTGCTGCGAGAACGAATAATTCCGAGTGTGAAGAATAGACAAGCATGTATGAATTGCAATTATTGTATAAAACATTTTTTTCTCACTGTCTCCATTTTCGAATTACAACACTTTAAAAAAATTATATTTTCGTTTTAATATATTAAGCTGTGCTTTTTGAAGTACCAATTTACATGTGTCATAAGTGAAAACTAAATTATTTGATGAGTTGAGCGTTTCTTGATAGTGGTGGTCTGTGTTTCTGCATCATTTGATAAGAAATTCATGGCGGGGTTTTTATGTACTGATAAATATTCTAGTAGGTCCATTAATATTCCAAATAAATTTATATTTTTTTTTCGATGAAATGTTCAGTTTTTTTTTCTCTGCGTCATTATAACAAATTACACATTGTAATTTGTATTTTATAAAAATATTCATAAAACAATTTTTACACAATCAAAATCTCTTTCCCCCTCGAGGCATTTCGAACGAAAGTGGAAGAAGAGCTTTCCTCTCGTGTTAGACAGAACATTTTTGTCACGACATGTTTCTAAAAACGATTTGCTCGGACCTAAAATACACTTTGAAAACACAACTGACAGACTGACACGTTAAGAGTTAGGTTATCAGACACAAGGCGGTGTAGCAGTGTTACCAATGAACCTATCTTAAATATCTTTAATAAGTTGTCAAATTGTGATTTAATAAGAAAAATATAAGACATAATTGTAAGATAATTAAAGTATGTATATCATTAAGATAAGGATATTCAATAAAATTAGGAATATATTTATAATTTTATAATAAATTTTTTGTAAATAACATTCATATTGGTAACACTTCTATATTTTCCTCTCTAGAGAGGAACAACACATTTTCCTCACTATTTCGGGAAAAGAACGGTAGGGTACCATGTCGTAAAAAAATAATATATTTCAAAGAGCTACTAAACGGATTAATGTTGAGCAATATATATTTATGATTAATAGAAATAATTTAATATGTACTGTCAAACTTGATTTGCCCAAAAACCTGCAATATGGTAGCTTTCATGAAAGTGCCAAGCTTTACCGCTCTATTGCCTATCCTGTAACATACATAGATCAGTGTACATTTCCTGGAGAAATAATTTTGCGTAATGACGACGTTTAAATTCTGCATAACTTTATTATTTCCTTGAGGAAGCCATTTAAATAAACCTTCCGTTTCGCACGTGTGTTTAGCCACGTGTTCCCTCAATGGAATCTCCTCATACGTAACAGTTTCATCACCGCAAAATTCTTTACCCACTTGCTGCGAGTAACAGTAAAATTCAAGCCACACCTCGTTACAATTTGAAAAGATATGACAACATAATACACTTTTAACTAAAAGGCGTTGGTTTCAAACCATATGTTACACCACAAACAGTTATGATAATAACACAGCGCTACTGTGGGACACGACTTGAACCCTTTCGCGTTTTGCGAATAATGCGACGCTGTCAAAACGTTGCTAATCACTATGTAGCAGAGTGCCAGAAGTTGCTAACGAGTTAAAAAAGGGTATTTACATGCACTTGCCACCAATGCATGCAAATGTAATTATATTGACGGACTATCTGCGACGTACAATTTGTTTGTTTGAATTGCCACTTTTACTGGCAATAATTACTCCACTACAATTGTATTCATATTAGTTTTTGTTTTTCTGGTTATAGCCAATATGGTTTATTATTAAACATAACCTATATATTCCGCAACTTATACCTCTAATTATTACAAAATTTAGTGGCAACGGACAGTAAATCAAGTACAACATACTAATATTAGCATTGGAATAAATCGTTAAAATATTTAAACAACAACTAAACCCTACAAAGAATATTTAGCCATAAATTAAGCTACCTACTTAATAATCTAGATCCACATACTTTCAGCTAGGCAATAAATTCTCCAAAATGATATATGAACGGGCATTGTTCTAGTACTATTGGTATATATCATGAGCTGTCTAAACTTGTAACTCTTAAACGAAAGGTTATACCGTTTCGGTTACCGGTCGCTCTCATTACCAGTCGAGCGGTTCAACCGGCAAAACGCTGGAACAGTGCCGCAGTCAGGGGTTGGCTACCCTTCGATCAAAATTATGAAGTTCTCCAAAAACGTATAATCGAAATAGCAACTTCGAGATGTATAAGAAATGATTCGTAGTTGTTCTCAAATATTCGACTGAATTCTTCTTTAAAACTATAGTTCAATGTAACTATGAAAAGGAAAAAAGGAAAGCAAATAACTCAACATGTACATGGAAAAGGAACATACACAAAGAGATAAAGACTCAAAATACATTATTGAAGGAAATAAAAAGTTTGCGTCTGATAAACCGAAATGGAATAAACTTGAAGAAGAAATTTGGTCAACAGATTATAAGAAGAACAGAACCAACAATAGAACAATAAAAAGGCAAAGGATACGCAAGGATAACATACAACACCAATATGATTATGAAACGCCATCGACGTTCTATGCTTCTCTAGGAGTTACAGGATAAAGAAAAAGAAAATTTTTCTTTCAAGGTCTCTTGAAATATGAATGAAATACATAGCTCCATAATAACGCCGAATTTTCGAAAATGAACACCCCTATAGATCCTTCACCACAACCATCCCCCGAAGCCGTAATTTGACGGCTGGTAACCACACTTTTCGCTCAAAATTTATTATAATACAGAGATTATTTTTTAAGCTATTAATAGGTAATTGATGTAATGATATTTTCATTTTCAGTAGTAATATATCAAGGGAATATTATTTTGTCTGAAAAATTTGTATTTTGAAAGATTTTTGACTGGTCACATTTCGAAACAAATGATATGTTCAAAATCACGATCCGAAGACTAGGGAATTTTTCATTCTATTTGTCGAGGAATGTTGCCTAAAAAGAGCAAATACATGCAAAATAATGGACTCGAAATATATTTTTTTCACGACCGGGAGAGAAACTCGGTTCTATGATACCAAAATCAGGACAGAAACAGCCAATTTCATATCTAAGGGAAAGTACAATTTCTCTCCCCTCGTGAAGGAGTAACTATCATAAATTATATTACAATTCACATAATTTTGTAATACGCAAAAACCATCATAAATATTTGGGTCGTGGAAAAAATAGTATATTTATCGCAGGAGAGAAGTGTATTTTTCCATACGGCTCGTGTTACAGTTTATTCCGCAAAAAAAAATCATACACTTCTCTTCCTTAATACATAATGTACTATTATTAGACTGTTTTCCAAATAACAAACAACAACAAAATAACAACATTATTTCACAATTTGTAAACAAAAATACAATAAGTAATCAATATTTTGTCACATAAGGTTGTCATGAATATGGAACGGGCATTTTTCTAAATTTTAATAAGTATGTGATTGGTCAATAGAGACGAAATTAACCCAAATAATTGCTTTTGTTTTAGGTGGGAAATAGTCTTTATTATATTATAACAGTGCAACTGGTTGTTTATGTTATAATTAAAAAATTTTCTGGGTGAAAAATGTTTAATTATGATGGTTCTTCGTGCCGTAGTGGTTAAACCGGCCCTGTGCTCAGTTGGAGTTGAGAGAGAACATGTGTTCGTAGGAAATGTAGCAATTCGGTTGATATATTGCTTTGATCGTTAAAAAGCTATAAATTTTCAAAACCATTTGAATTTGTAATACATTGCGGCTGGTCTGTATACATTTGTTTGTAGGCAAATTTTACTTGTTGTACAGCTTTAAACATAGTCATCGAATTACCATCGATTAGCATCGCAGCAGCTTGAGACTTAATGTTCATCTTTTTTGCCATGAAAATTAGAAGCGCTTCTGCTATCATCGAAGATTTATAGTTGTAAGTCTAACTTAATTTTAAATTATTTCTGAGCAATAAACTTATAGGTGAAACGACGATGTAACAAATTGTAAGTTTGTACACAATATTATATTTACCAATTATTGCGAGGTTCTTCTTGCATTTTTGTGGCTGGCCAGCGGCTGGAAGAAGTAGTTTACATAAAGGCCTATAAGGTTTTTTAAGCATATATCAGTAAATAATTAATGTCCGGTTGCACCAACGTTAGTTAAATTTTAAACTTGGTTTAAATAAATAAAAGCAAATCGAAGTTATATGTCATACGGAGTAATTGACATTGATGTCAAAAATTAGATACGCTTTTATTTATTTAAACCAAGTTTAAAATTGAATTTACATTGGTGCAACCGGGCATAAGTTAGAGTTAATTTTATTATAATAAAAAAGATATCAAATTAAATTACCTACAATTTTTATTTGAAACTTTTCTCTATTTTGTCTTAGGCGGGAGGTTATATGTTGGTAACATTAGATTTATTCTTAAAATATTTGCTTTTTCTATGGGAGGGCAAGAGTACCAACTTTCAATTTCATTGTCACTGTCTGTCTCTCTCAGCGGGGGTCAAAGAGACATGAGCTAAATGAGTAAGGAAACGCTTCAATTAGAGTAATTACAAAGTCCAGATAAAGATGGTAACACAATTAGCCGGTTCGCTTAACACAGACCTGTCTCTCTTTCTAATCATATTAACCCTGGTACAACATTGCTTCATCTCGCTTTCTCGCCTGTTCTACCCGTGTTGGCTGTCTCTCTCGCCCGGCTCTGTTTAATCATCTCAGCAACGCACAATGGAAGTGTACTTAATGATTCATAAGTTCATAACTACCCCGGGAAGTTAATGTGGCTATTAGGCAAACTCACTTAGAGACGCGACGCACGTTTATACGCGCAAAGATTTGCCTAATATGCTGTGTTTTAACGCTAATATTTTTTACTTAGTTTTATTTAGACTTACTCTTTAGAACTGCGAATTAAATTATTTATATTAACTAGATGTTTTTTTGTCTTTATTGGGCCACTTCTATATCGTCTGTATGAAGCTATCTTCCTACCCTAGATTAAAAAACAATTATTGCTACATACACGCACGATACAGTAATATTGGCATCACTTTCGGATCCAAAATTGGCTTCACAACTTTTACTAAAGAATATTGGCTAAAAACTTGGCGAATACGAGACAACGAAAGTAAACCCATCCACATAACCTCCAGCTACCTCAAGCTTATGACGTCAAATAGCTAGGAATGAACCTAGACAGACGTCTGACTTGGCGTAAGCATATTTAGACCAAACGGGAGCAGTTAGGTTTGAAGATAAAAAAGCTGTATTGGCTCATCGGCAGAAAATTCATCCTCTCCACAGAGAACCAATTGCTGCTATATAAAGTAATGATTAAGTCAGTTTGGATCTACGGCATCGAACTATGGGGTCAGCAAGTATCTCCGTAATCGAAATCATCGAATGAAACAAAAATCTTTAGTGTGATCGTCAATGCTCCATAGTTTGCCCCCAACTGGATTATTCTACGAGATCTCCAAATCATCTAGCCTACTATCACTAAAATTTGTACAGATAGATTATATATTATATAGTTAGAAAACAAACTATAATACTTTGCATGACTAATAATAATAATAATTATAAAATTAAAATATCAAGAAACTTCCTATCAATGGTATGTCACAAAATTAAAAGAAGTAATCTGTTCAAAAATCTTAGTTCCGATTCCTTCAGCATTACAAAGAAGTTAAATCATGGCGTTTTGCCAAGTACATTTAAATCAATCGAAATAATTCCATTAATCAAAGCCATCCAATTAATTTAAAACCGAAACAAACTAAATTAGCACGTCAGGTAATCTTCAAACTTCATTAGCTTCAGTTAATTCGACGTTTCCCGACGTAAATCGGTTGCTACACGATTTAAACAAATCACTTAAATTCGAACGAGCTGTCAATTGAATTTTCGCGTCGTTTTAACCCGGATACAACATCAAATCAAACGCCAAAGTCTTTTAATTGAATTTTCTTGTTTTATTAGGTACTCCAAGTTACAGTGGTTGAATCCTCTTCGACAGCTCAAGCAAGTTCAGCAAGGTGAAACAAAATTAAAGAATTTTTTGCACATTGAAAACTTAAGATTAGTTTTGAAAGTCCATCAAAAGAGCCACGACGTCCACTTGACTGGATTCGTAAACATAATTTGCCGGTCGTAGGAAATAATCGTTTGCTTTGCTGTAGGTGGAGTGGCATGTCGGCATGCTGCATGAAGAATGAATAAAGTTCCAAAAAAATTGTTTGTTGTATATATTGTAGATTCACACCTGTGCGAAACTTGGCGCGATAAATATCTCTGGATATAATTCATAAATACGGCTTGAAAAGCGGCGCCGACACAATTTATCATCAAACATTAAAAACTCAGTCGGTTACAGAGCACTCTACACAAGCGATCGCGTCGAAGCAAATTTAAATTCTTATCTCGAGCGGTGTGCAGCACGTAATATTCATAAACCTTACAGAAAAACGGTAGTCATATTATCACAACAAAAACAGTTATAAATTCCGGTGAATTTACTGCTGTCCCGCATGCAACCGGCATCCAAGACGTACACTCTCTTCTGCTTCTTCTCTCTTCTTGCATGTATTTTTCATAAGTTGCGCTACTGTCTCGGTCGCCTCGGACAAATGCCAATCTGAATAATTCAACTGTCTTTGGCCTGCGGTCAACGCTAGAAAGAGACAGACCTCTTTACCGGCAAATCGTAATTAGAGACGTATTGTCTCTTTGATGACTGTTTGGTTCATTATTTATTCACGTACAAGTAAATGTTTTCTCAAGAAAGTAATTTACCTAAATGTAATTTGTTTTGTAAGTACTATCGTACCATCAATAAGAATATTATAAAAATAATATAATTGATTTCAAGAATATACTCCCAGTATTAGTTCCAGGTAAAGGTGCGTTCTCACGATCAAGTTTAATTCAACCTTTATCAACTTTTTGGTGGATAAAGAAAAGTTAGAAATCTGTTCATTGTATGTTTGTTGTTGCTAGGGAAATTAGGTACATTGCAAGTATTGTGTCAAATGAATTTATTTTATGAGTATTTCAATACAGGTCATTCATTTCAGTACAGATATCAATTGTATCCCCTTTGGAAAAGTTGATTAGTTTTTTGGTGATAGTCCAAAAATTGGAAGTGGTAGTTTAATTGAAGCCCTATCAAGTTATTTTGAAATATCTCAGTAAATTATGGTAAAATGATAATTTTTGTTATTAGAATAATATTTCAAATATTATTATCTACAATTATTGGTTGAAACATTTTTCTCTTACTATTTCCATTTACGAATTACAGCACGTTAAAAAATCGTATATTCTACAACAAGTAATGGAATATGCCATTCTGTTACATGTTGTAGAATGTAGACTATACTTTCTATAACAAGATTTTGGAAATTATACAAAAAATACAAATATAAAACTGTTGAAAATGTCAAACTCAAATAAATTAAATTAAAACAAACAGACGAAACCATAGTAACTGAATAAAATACATTATATATCGCGCTAATATGCGGCTCTGATTAGTTGAAATTATTCCATATGCGGCGTATAGGATGATAGTTGTTCCAAAACAGTTTTTAGTTGTATAATGTGTAGTTTCCAAGACAGTGTTATAGAAAATTTTATTTTGACAGTTTCGTTTAAATCTCCTAACCTGTGCTTTTTAAAATAATCAAACAACGCTTGAAAAATTTCTATTTTTGACATGGGTCATAAGTGAAATCTAATTTTTTTGAAGGAATGAGCGTTTCTTGATAGTGGTGGTTCATATTCCTGCATCATTTGACAAGAAATCTATGGTGGGAGGTATTGTGGTGTCCACAGCAGATTTTTTAACAAAACTTTTGTGTACACCTACACACCCAACTACATTCGACGCCATTTTAAAAATGAAACTGTTGATCAGTTTATATTGAAATGTGTGACCAAGAACTGGTATTCAACTTTTATTAATCAATTATAATCGGTCAATTAAACTTGATTCGTGAGAACGCGCCCTAATTAGTAATTAGTAGTAAAATTTGTTGAGCCAATTTACGTGCTTGACTTGAAAACTTGTAAATCGCGTAGTGCAAAACGTCAGTAGCAAATATAGTTGCTACATCATTATTTCTAAAATCAATCAATACAGCAAAATAAGTCGGCTGACTTCAGCCAGGTATTCACGCATTCAATTAAGTAGTAGTGTAGTCGTAACATTCGTTTTAAGAAGAAATACGTCCAAACATAAAACTTGTACATGGAGATATAATTTCCTCGTCTCCGTTAACAAGAATTCTTGTCGTACGCTAAATTGCTCATTACTCAGGCTTTTAGTGCTGTAGTTCGCCCGGAGTAGACGATAGAGATCCCAAGAATCGACAAATATAAGCATACACAATTCACAAACAAACTTCACGAGTATGTATGTTGCAAAATATAAGTGAATATTTATTTTAATTGCTAGAAATCTGTTGTCGATTTGCTTATTGATATTAATTTTAATTGGGCCAACCTTACGATGTACTACCTACATTTTGAATAATTTCTTTTAATTTGTATCATATTTTACTCCCAATTAAAGGGTAAAATAGTATTAAGTAGCAGTCGGAGACAGATGATCTTGAAAACACATTTTAATGGGTCGCTTTATTCGTTCAACGTGAAAACGTAGAACCAAACTTATCTTCAGACAAGTTCCATTAGAAACAAGTACTGTGATTCGAGTTTGTCGAACGTGAATTGTGTAGGCTAGGATTGTTCCACACAACTTATACAACATTATTCGAAATAAAATTGTTTTTTCAGCGATATTATAATTATTTGTCAAACTAGAGAGGAAAGCGCTTCTGTTCCCCTTCGAACTCGAAGTGGAAGAAGCGCTTTCTTCTAGTGTTAGAAACAACAGTTTTTTCACGACATGTTCCTAAAATACACTTTGACAACACAACATAAAACTAACGTCCAAATTTAGGTTATTAGACGCAAGGCGGTGTATCAGTGTTGCCAATGAACCACTTAAATCTAAATTAAAGTTGTCAAATTGTGATTTAATCTAGAAAAAGAAAAATATGACATACTGTCATAAAAATTATTTCTTGTTTCAAAAAAATTTCAGTTTTCGTTTTGTATGCATTCATTGAGGAAAATTTTATTTTTTGCAAAATGATTAGGCTCAATAATTAAAATATATATATATATATATATATATATATATATATATATATATATTTTGAATATAAATTTTATTATATCTTCTTTTTCTGCTATGAGAGAAAATGAATATATTTTAAATTTTTGAATTAAATCTAGTACTATTCATACTACTTTGTCACCATTATGAGTCTCAGATGAATACTTTCATATGTTCCTTCAAAACTAAATTGATTTTTATACTTATTTATTAAACCTACCAAAATATTTAGTGAAAACGAAATCGGATTGGCACAATTCAAATCAATTTTTCTCTTCATTTAAGAGGAATCTGCTTGTTCCAAGAAAACATGTTTATTATCGTAATTGTAAGATAATTTAAAGCATGTATATCACTAGAATAAGGATTTTAAATAAAATTAGGAATATATTTATAATTTTTACAATATATTTTTTGTAAATTATATGCATATTGCTAACACATCAATATTTTCCTCACTATTTCAATAGAAGAAAGGTAGGTTTTCCTGGAATTTTTTTTTATGTATAATTTACCTACAGATAAGCTCGCTTCGCTCGCACTTTTCAAAAACGAACCCTAAACCAATACAAATCACGCTCGACAAACTCCAATTACAGTACTCATTTTTAATGGAACTTATCTGAAGATAAGCTTGCTTTCACGTATCACATTGAATGAATAAAATGACCAATAAACTGTGTTTACAAGGTCATCCGAGTCCGACCGCCACTTGTTACTATTTATCCCTTTAGTTTAACTCAAAATGTAATAAATTCACGAAGTTTCAATCAAATCGGAGATAAAGTAGCACATTGCAAATTGTACCGTAAATCTCTAATTTTTCTACAAAGGAATCTATTAACAAATCTGTTAAATATCGCGGAATCGTAAAGCACCTACCAATTAACAAAATTCAAAAAGAAAACAGTTTCTTCCGTGTTTCTACAACCCCCAAGTGCCATCTATCAGCAAGCAGAACAACTTGCTCTCAGTAGCGTCGAGGGAAGACACCGGATCACAAGAGCTTTGGCGTCGCGGAGCATCGATCGATTGTTTTGTCGCGCCCCGCCATTCGCGATGCGTGCGTTCGCGTGCGTGCGTGTAGTGCGTAGTCGGCACGTGTCTACCCCCACCACAAGTGCGTAGAGGAAGAGGAGGGACAATGGCGACGGTGAGGGCGAGAAGGTATTTCGGAAACGAAAAGTGAGTTTGGATGTTTTGGAGAGCAGCAAACTTAGGAATTTGCTTATGGTAATATATGTTTGTTTTTCGTAGCATATGACCCTGTAACTTTAATTAGAAAAATCTAGATTTTCGGTAATTTTCCTGTTACTGAATTGTTGTACAAAATAATTTATAGGTACAAAATTGTATATATGCTATGTTGAAATACATAATATACATCAGAACAAAAAATTATATTAATCGTTTATAATTTGTACGTACTTTTCAAATATTTTATAAATATAGTAATTGTAGTACCTCGCTCTGAAAAAAATTCCTTTTTACCTCCCGCACATGTGTTAGAGAGGTATTGTAACAAATCAAAATTTTTGAAAGTGTGTTTTCAATAAATAAGCCCGTGTTACTGTTTCCACGATGACGCATTTGGGTGTGTGTGTGTGTATGACTCATTTTTTGTCCATAATAACTGAAACCTAACAAAATATATCATTCTGAAATTTCAAATTTAGAATTTAGATATTTAAGCCGATTAGATTTTTGTAACAATTCATCAACCAGAAAACCTGATAGGCCCAAATTTTTGGGCGTATCTTAGTAAATAATTTAGTTATAATAAATGTTCTTATATTCCGAGACGAAGTAGAATAATATTGACTACAGTATTTATTTGAAACTATTTCTCTATTTTGTAAAGTTTACAAGTTGTATACGCGGGAAGTTATTATAATTATTAAAATATAATACCCAACAGACGCCAGTTCAATTCTAGGGTAATAAGAAAACCTATGTTATAAAGGGAAATACATTTCTTTATCTACGAGAGTGTGTAAAATTGATGTTTAGTTGTTAGTTGCAAGTTTGTAAAACGGTTGTTCAGTAACAAGATTTCATTGGTCACGGGTTGCCGAGCAACGAGTGATTAAAATTTTTAAATACGCTAAATTTGCAAAAATTTTGTTCTCATGGCAAATTTCTCATGTAATATTGTGATACTAATTCATAAATAAAAACATTTTTTTATATTTATTGGGATTTTTCATTATGTCGTCGATAAAATATTGTACGATACACATACGTAAAGCATCTTTAGTCACTCAGGGGTCTTACTATACTAGCTTTACGTACTTGTATCGTAAATAACTATTATATAATAAACAGAATTGTGGAAAATATCAATGACATTATATTATATATGTACTATAGGATTTCAAAAATATATTCTAAAATTCAGTTTCTATACTACTTAACAAGAATTCATCCCTATGAGTTTATCCAATAGATTAAATTGTGACAAAATGCTGTGTTTTTAATCAAATACATGATACAGAAAGGTTATTAACTATTGTTTTTCTATAATCCTAAACAAATATTCTCTAGAAAAACTACATCCGGTAATGGGAAAGTAGTTTTTCTTTTCTTGGGTTTACCAGACCCCAGTGTGTCGTTTGTGAAACTGTGAAAGTAATGTAACTGTTCAGGGTTAAATGAAAGACTGCTGTATATCTTGACGATCTATTGACTTGAATGACAGTTTATTGGTGATATACAATCAATGTCGTTATTTAGAATTTTATGTAAGAAAACTGTCAAAACTTGACGTCATTGGTCAAAGGATGCTGAAATCGAAACGTTCAAAAAGTCTTGATTGCAGTGTACTTCTTTGCGGATAAACCTCTTCCAGAATGTAGATTGCATCTTTGTATTTGCTCTAATGACTCTACAAGATTGCTTTATAATAGATTCCAGATCGTGGAACAATATTCAAAATGAGGTCGAATTAAAGAAACAAATAAAAAAGGAGTATACTCAAATTGGAAAACATACAAAACTTACGGTTATATTCTCCTAAAAAGATTTAATCTAAAATAGAGCAATTACTTCTTAACTTCACAATCCAACAATCGCCTTATAATCCAGTAACCCAATAATTATCCTTTAGGCCAGATTCTCCCACGATGTGTACCTACATTCACGTTCCTAACCTGCTCATCTACATACACGAACCAGTTTTTGTGCTTAAACCTAAACCCAACCGAGACCCGGCCGCCGTCCTATCGCTTCCTGTTCCTTTATCTTGCAACGGACTCTTCCATCAGCCCTATTTGCATACGAGAAGACACTGCAGTCGGCCAGCGGAAGGGTTAGGAAAAAGAAGATGTAAGGGAAGGAGTAGTCACCTGGCCAGATGGAAATATATTATTTTTGTTCTCTCTTGTGGACATTTCCCACATGCCGCGGGGTGGTAAAAAATCGTGATGCAGCTGTACCCTAAGAAAGGGTTTCTTTGTTTTTTATTTAGTTTTTTAGTTTTTGGGGGTTTGTCTAGTTGACAATGTTTTTTATGATTTCGACTGTTTTGAATTTCGATGGTAAAAACTGTTTGACTGATGTTGCCGAGAATATACGAACAATAACAATACCTACAGTAGAGAAGCGATTTGACGGATGGTATATTTCACTCGCTTTAGTGTCGATCGTCGAACGTCAACAAACTTAAAACGTTACTTATTTAAAATTCCTAATGTAACAAAATATTTTCCACTAATATATTTGTGTGCCATACTGAGATTGAGATCTGTGAAAACAAAGTGCCAAAAAAGAATAAAGGGCGCGGGTACATATTTATTTTACTAATTATGAAATGTTATTTTGTAATAAAAGTTTGTATAAATATTTATCCAAAAATTTTATTGATTTCTATTCGAAAAAAAAATTAGTTAATTTTAATGTTAAAAATATAATGGATATAAGCTTATAAAAAAACACTGTCTTGCTTGCGTTTCTCCGTATTTTGGCACTATAAAAAACTTTTTGATCAAGTTCTGTAAAAATATATGTATTCATTTGTTTCCCTGATGAAGAATTATATTCAATAATTCGAAACGTTATATTTAAATAAAACATTTTTTCTACAACCACTTAGAAATCTGCTCATTGTATGTTTGTTGTTGCTAGGGAAATTAGGTACATCGCAAGCGTCGTGAGAAATGAATTTTTTGTGAGTATTTCAATACAGGTCATTTAATTTCAGTACAAGTGCCATTGCTAGGATACTTATTGGAAATTATCAAATATTGAAATGGTGAAAGCAGGACAAATTTATTATTAAAATTAAATTAATTAGGAAATAATATCGTGGTCATAAAAAAGTATAGTGTACAACTCGCAGGGAATAACCATTTCATACTCGTAGAAAATGAGTACCATTCCATGCTTGTTGTATAATATACAGAACTTAATTCTAGAGTCTTTTATAATTTTACAAATATCCTAAGTTATCAAAACTTTTTCAACTTCTGAAATTTTATTTAAAGTAGAAAATATTGTAAAAAGTAGACTTCTATTAATATTAACACAGAATTTCTAGATACGTGTTTATATAAACTTCTATTGTTTTAACTAGTAATACGCACCCTTGAATTATTAACCTCTATTATTTGAACAGCCTGTAACTGTATATCTACAATTTGAAAATTCAAATGTAAGATAGCATCCTACCCAGGCGTCAAATTTGAATATTGTTAAAAAATATACTGGAAGAGAGCCGATCAAAATTTTTTATAATATAAATATAAAAATTATTATGAAGTATTTCAGCAATTAATTAAAAAAATAAATAGCAGAGGGATATAAAATTTTAATTGCGAATTCGTTACCATCTGTTTATACAACATGATCCTGTCGCTCAGAGCCGTTAGAAAGCAAAACGGTTAAAGAGAGGACAATCGCCAATTGTCCCAGTGCCATATGCAAATTCTAATTCGTTCCAAAACCTCACACCATCCAGAGACAACAAAACAAATGAAAACCTCCCCAATCACTCTCCCTGCGCCCGACCACCGCGCAGGTACAATACGCAAGAAACAAAACACGAATAAGTACTTCATTCTCGCCTACTGCGATAATTATAGCAAGTCTTGTTTCTTATTTCAGTTGTTTGGAGGGTTCCTTGACGAAAACTTAACCTTTCCGTACTCTTTTACATGTCATTTGCATACTAATAACATAGCGCACAAACGTTACTCGCTGCACTTTCCCAGAGATCGCATTCATAATCGTATGCAAAAATGCGGCGGATGGGAACACTACAGGGACGGCTGCAGTGGAATGAGGAAATCTGTTTAATGGACGTACACGCACTGATTTTTAATTGGCGTGACCACATTTTATTAACTTCATTAGGACGATGAAATTATTATTAATTGAAGGCATAATTTAGTCATTACCTAGAAAAATTACAACGAATAATTTTTAAATTTATAATAAAAATAATCGCGTAATAAATATTTTTTAATTTTATTAACAGTATTAATAACTAGAATTTTGTAACATTGTTATAATTTTGTTGACAAAAAAATCTGGTACTTCCAAAACTAGTATATTATGCAACAAGTGCTGAAAGTTGTGACAACGCGAGTTGTGAGAGTTTTATCAAGAGACGAAGTCGAATGCTGAAATTACACGATCTTGAAATTGGTAATTCTACATGAATTGCACACTATATATTTTTTACAATCACACTTTTGACACGATTTAATAATAATAATTCTTTCTCTTCAGAAACAAGAAACGATATCTCATAAAAACTAAAAATATTTTATTAAAAAATTGATATTGCATTTCCTTTGTAATCATCAATATTGAAAACGAAGATTTGTATAATTTCTGAAATAATTATTAATTATTTTATTATTGATATATAAATGTAATTTAATTATACTTTACATATTAATATCATACAGTATTATATTATTAGTAAGTTGGGCACACTTGCATGTGTGGAATAATTGCCCACGCTATTCCACACGAATATGTGAAATATACAATTTTCAAGCTCTGTTTAATGTGCAGAAAGTGTAATTTTCAGGAGTGATAGTAGAAAAAACACATTCCCGTACTGTTATTTATCGCAACCTAGTAACAACACTGAAATACCGAATTCACTTTGCGGTTCGATTTATTTAATATTCGGTTTATTTAATATTCTAGAGACGTTTGAATATAATTGTTTATATATATTAATATATTTCCCAGATTCAAATTATTGTCATTTCATCTACTTTGAGCAGATGTCACAACATATTTTCAGCGACGTCAAATAATCATCTCCAAATATCTTAGGGAATGAAAGATAGAATAGACCGATGCGTATACTGAGTACGGTCCTGAATTCCACGTACGCAACCATACAGAATGCATTATATTAATACTGATAATTTTATTTCACCATATGCAAAACAAGCGCGTCCTATATTCGCTTACACAAACAACACTCACATAGCCACGCCGAAATGCATATGCATTGAATGAAAGGGTTCAGGGTGTGACGGACAAGATTTCCGAGGACGCATCCCTAAGTTGCTCGGGTCGACGCCTCGGGTATTGTACCCTGCGACGATCAGTTGACACACAAATAGCGAAAGGGTTACTTGATCTCAGGGTTTGTGAGAGTGCTGGTGTTTATTCAAAGTTGAAGTTGTGAGTGATGTGCAGTTTCTAAATTTTTTAATATTTAATTTTTATATGCGCTCTTGACATTTCGACAAATTAACAGTTTTAATACTTTAATACAATAGTAAGTTTACAAATGTTTATAGACTTGAAAATAACACATAATTGTAACGAAACGCGACTTTTAAATAACGATAATTTAGCCAAAAATGTATCTGCATTATTTAGTTTTGGTTGCGTATAAAATAATAATTATTTAATGAAAGCTTAAGGTTAACAATATTTTAAGAACAAAACGGAGCAGTCGAAATAATATTAATTAAATTGTACAAAATGTGCAACGTGCAAGGTATTGAATTTAAATGTATAAGAAAAAAAAATGCATTGTTACAATAGAAAAAATGGATCTTACGTATACACAGTTAGAAATCTGAAGTTGCTAAAATTTTGTATATAGAATTTTGTTAAAAATAACTAAAAATAAAGTTATATTAACAATTAGGTTAGTTAGAATCAAAATTTTGTTGTATAGTGACAGCAATTTAGATATTTACAATAACAATATTTATGTTTATATTTGTAATATGGTATTATTTTCGATTGCTGCTTCAACAATCAAATAATATCATATTACTAATATAAATAAAAATATTGTTATTGTAAATATCTAAATTGCTGTCACTAAGATAAATTTTTTGCTATTGGAAGAATCATTTTTTGTTTCGTGTAGACCAGATGATCTAAGAAAGTAACTAACCATTGGCTAATAAAATAATACAATGAAAATAAAATAAGTATTCCAAGGTAAACTTTTTATATCAATCCGATAAATCTAGACTAATTAATATTGCTATTTCACTGCAAGATATTTATTTACTATAAATATGTTTTATTGCTGAGAAATAAATTGCTGTCACTGTACCTACGTAAGATACAGATTTTTATTGTAGCAATCCATTTTTTCCGTGTAGTATTTCACGATATATCAATCATATTAAAATGAAAATTAGTAGAGGAAAGTATCCAAATATGGAACAGGATCCCTAATATGGAATACCACCATTTTACATTGCACAAATTAAAGACATATATTAGTAAATCATAATCCGTCATACATTTTCACTTAACTTATTAACAGTCTTATGCTTTAAAAATTGATTAACAGTACAATAATTGGATAAAAGTCTAAATAACAATAAGAGAAATGACGATATTCTATATTTGGTTAATTTCTGCTATTTAAATAATATTAAATAATAAAAAGCCAATTCGTAAAATTCGCAGTTGAAGTAAAAGATGACACAGGAAAATCATTAATTAAATTGTAGTACAATTTGTCAACATTAAGTATCTGCATGCTAGTGCCTTGGCAGTTTCATCACAGCTAAAAAACAAGTAAGAAGAAGATCGCGAAGAAGCGAAGAAGAAGGCGGGGCTGTTTATGTCTACGCGGTAACAGAGTTAGGCGTCCGGACAATTTACACAGCGCTTCTCAACTTAATTCTCTTAACGGTTAACCATTTTGTCGTTTTCGCTCAACATTAATTCGTTTATTTTATTATTTCCCGAGGCTTCGTTAACTCTTTTACGGCGCTAACAGATGCATCTTGCTTTTCTTGTTGGGTAATTATCATATGAGGGAAGAACTCGAGAACATTTACTGGATTTTTTATTTTCTGTCAGTTTTTAAACGAGATCTGATAACAGCTGCCTGGAAGGTTATCTGATTGGTATAAATTTACATTCTAACACTGGATTTGAATATATACGTCTCATTAATTGTGAAATATCTCTCAAGTTGTCTATTAATAAATTTTTACCTAATCCGCTAGATGTTCCTGCGTTCGAAGTACGGAGTAAATTAAATGCTACTCATTTTTTCAACAATATCGTCGCGGATCTACGTTCTTCATTTAACATTTTTTAAATGCTTGATTGCTTGAGGTATCAGCAATCTACTTCGACTATCCTTTAATGAAACTGTTTTAGAGGCAATTTTAATACTTTTAATTATATTACTAAGTTAAATGGAACCAAATTTTATATACGAAAAATATTAGATATTTCAAAAACAGATTTAGATTTGTATATTACAGTGTTGTATTATTTTCTGTAGAAGTTTCGTAAAAGATTGTAATGATATAATGGCGAATATAACAGCTAATTTCTTTCCTTTCTTTCTGTTAAATAAATAAAAACTATTTTATGAACTGTCAAATATTTTCCACGGCCTTCTTACAATTTTATTAATAAATATTCATTTCAATTTGATTGATATATCGTACAATATTAATATTTAAATATCCAAATGAGCTTTATTGTATATATTTTTTAATTGTTTTGTTTTTACACTTTTTCTGTAATAATTGTCACCACATAAATTTTACAAAAAATAAATTTCCCAAAAACAGTTGCACAAAATTCAATTTTGTAGCATTGTTATTTAGAATAACAGTGTCACAAAATTGACTTTGTGTATGTGAAATAGGAAAAATATATTTTTTTATTTATTTGTTCACTGGCTTCTAATCTAATACATATACAAGTACGCAAAGTTTTAATTTAGAATTTTGAATAGTTAATATTAATTACTGTCAATTATAATCATATTTGTAATTTGAAAATAATCTTTATCTTCGATAGAGTGTAAAATTGATGTTTAGTTGTTAGTTTTAAGTTTGTAAAACTGTTGTTTAGTAACAAGATTTCATTAGTCACGCAAAAATTTTGTTATCATGTCAAACTACATATTTAATATTGTGATCCTAATTTATAAATAAAAGCCTTTTATTTTATATTCATTGGGTTTTTTCACTATATTCTTGGGTCTTAAAACACGAGCGTAGCGAATCATTCGTAACTAAAGACTAGCTTTACGTACTTGTATCGTAAATAACTATTTCCTTTTCAAATAATCAGCTTTTTAAAATTTTTACAATCCCATCCAGCCAAATCGCCGGCAAAATATCGTGCAGTAAAGAGTTGGGCCGCTAATTCTCAAGTAATATCATGTGCTTATATTCCCGGATAAGCTATAGGTACCAATATCTGTTCTAAGTATTACACATAGCAATGTTTAAGTGATGTGAAGATATAATTATTGATTTATTACACATATATGAATGTTTTTATTTCGCTATATTAAAGCTTATTAATAAAACATTCTTAAAAGGTGTCTGTTTTAGTTAACAGTAAATACAATGTTAATTTAACTATATCTCATACTTGGCACAGCCACCAAAAACCTCATCTTCTTAGTTTGGCCCGCAATTAACCCTCTACATTTCCGGTGACTCCTCCCGCCTCCACTTCCGGGCAACCAAGCATCAACTCGACGTTCGTTCGTTTGCCGTGGTAGGATACGGGCATTGTTCACCTTGACACTGCCACGATCCACGATCCACGTTCTGCGTTAGCGTTAGCTTTAGCGTTCCCCTAATTTGCCGGCTCTTGGCTCCTCCTCAAGTAATTAACTCGGTCAGTAGAGCATCGCACTTCCGGATGCCGGCCGATAACTCCTGCGATGAACGCACAACCGCAATGGCGCTAGTGGTGTGATAGTGAAGTGAGAAGTTTGTTGGTATTTTGTTTACGGTTACATTTTTTAAAATTTATTGCGCACAATAATGAGACTGTACTTCGATATGTCAAGCGGATGTGAATTTAGTTTTTTTTTCTTGTTAGTGAAGAACCTAATCCATGTAAAAATAGTTGACAGAATCTATGATCGACTGTAATATGGAGATTAAATAATTAATTCTTCAGAACTGTTGTCGAAGAGTTTATTTTTTTCTGAAAAGCTGACGTTTCATTCAGAACAATAACCATCCTCAGGGGAAATTTCGAGTCGAAAAATTAGACAAGTTACAATAGCAAAATTTTATCTTACGTATAGTGACAGCAATTCAGATATTTACAATAAGAATATTTATAATAAGAACTATTTTTGTCTGGATGATAGATATAAATAAAACTCTTTGATTTCAGCAAATATTTTATTAAATACTACCTCGACCGGTTTCGACGCCACATACGTCTTCCTCAGGAACTACGATTACAAAATGTGAATGTTACCATATGGAATATTACAAAAAGTATACAACTTACGTGATACTAATAAAGACTAATACAAAACACGTTAAAATGTGAATAAATAAATAAATTAATATTGTGTAAATAAGTGTTGTTGTATTGTTCATATTTATTTATTTATTTATTCACATTTTAACTCTAAACTCTAAACTTCTGCCGAGGATAGTGTTTGCTACGACCGAAACGTCGAATTTTTAGAAAAAAATTCTTTTTCAATTTAATTAATTATTTAATTCAAGTACTTCACGCGTTCATGTATATTAAGGGCAAAGTAATTATTTAAAGTATTCAATTTATATAACGTTATAGATGTGATAAAGTACAGGCATTACTTAGTACTAGAAAATACAACAAATAACAAAATACATTCATAAAAAAAATAGATTTCTTTTAATGAACTGTCGTTTGAATTGTTTAGGTGTAAAGGTGGTTTTAGTTCACAAAATATAATTTGCAGTCTCTGATGTTATTAATACGTAGTATTACGCAGAAACTGCAAATTTTATTTTATGAACTAAAACCATCTTTACTTTTTCCTTGATTCAACATAATTAAATATTAGATAATTTTGTCCATGAGTATAGTTTGTTACCCAGAAGAATAAGTAAAGAATTGTATTTAGAGATGTTTGCTACAATTATATTTTAGAAATTGTTTTATCTATCTAATAAAATAATTATCAAGTTACGATTATGATTACATTTGGTATATTTCGCAGTGCTCCAGTATTACAATTAATTTATTTTGTTTTGTTATTTGATTCGATTAGATTGCCAGTGGTGCCTAGCTATAGATGTATTTACATTCTCTAATTAATTGACCAACTCATATGTAATATAATCTTGTTTTGCGATTTTGAATTGTAAATTGTTAATTCTAAATGTAGTAAAATAAATGGTTTGTGAATTAATTACATTTGATTAATTGTAACGTAAATAACATTAATTAATTTCGGTTTTAAGTTTAATAAATTCATTTTAAATCAGAGGTTAATTTACCATGAAAATATATAAAAATAGACATGAACCACACATGATTCTAATCCTGGTTTATTATATTAGAATTAATTACACATATTATATTTCATGATTGCAATAATAAAAAGAATGTATGAATTTTAAGTTAATATTCATAGCACTTTGTGAACCGAATTAATATATAGTGTGTGAACAACTTTTGATGGAACGTAATTTTGTGAGAAATAAAGTGGCTAAAGAATAAATTGTTACTTCAAATGAGTTGCCGTTCCCCTCTTAGTAGACCCCATGAGTTATTTTATATTCACATACCCTATTTGCCATAAAATTTCGTAATAAACTTGATGCCCCCTCTACTTTTTTATCGCGACAATCTACTTGTTATAGGCTGGTGGTAGGTAATATATCTGCATACTGTTTCATCACGAAAAAATAGGATTTCACAAAATTCAAATAAGCGAAAATGTAACCGCCTTTATTTCATTCTTGAAGGACACAAATTTATCTTAGTAGTGCTTGGATTTAAATAATATTAAATCCGTAAGTCGTTGCATATAAATAAATAATTGGATATGTGAAACACATAACCTCAAGCTTTAAGAACTTAAACATTACAAAATAGAGAAAAAAACATCTTTTTAATATATTAAAAAAAAAAATTAATGATATATACCCAAAACATCTGATATGTATGAAGTTACTACCACTTTCTGTTGATAGATTGACACGAAAATCTAATAAACTCGTATCTTAAACATTCAAATCCTAAAAAAAAAATGTAGTTTCAAGATGATATCGTTATTAGAATTTGAGTTGCTAAAACAGATTTAATTGTATTATATTTATTTATTTCCCAGTCCCAGTTCATTTAAAGTGGCAGATATTTACCTATATCCTGAATGGCAACGTGAGTCCCTTCATTGTTATTATTAATACATTACCCAACAGGCAAACGCCCAATTAAAGGGTATAAATGGAAACGTATTTAATAAAATGAAATATATTTCTTTATTTGAAATCTGCACTAAAGCACCACAAAATCGTCATAAGATGCTCTGAAATCGGCACTAAAGTAATCCATTACCATTATACTACGATTTTGAGCAACACAGTGTTGGCAACCGTAGAATAATTAATGTACAAGTAGGATATATTTTGGCAGATGTAAACTTAACCTATAATATCATTTTCAAAATTTTTTGTTTTTCTAATTTTAGATTTCAAATAAAAATTTTTATGTACCGCAACACTGAAGTTCCTATGGTCCTCGGCAAATAAATTTCATATTCGTGATAAAAAGTAAAACTTAAAATATATCACATATCGTATTAATGTTAGCTATAAGGTATCACGGTAGACAATCGTCTTCCAAATTGTGAATTGTGTGTAAAAATGAAATGCGGTAGTGCTGGTGAATAAGAAAGTTTGATTGTCAATTTGAGATATTGTTTGTGTTGGTTTGGTTGGTGAAGTTTTTCTTTATTTACGAAGGGTGTAATGAAGTGTAAATGTTTGAAATGAGATGTGGCTGCAGCGTGGTAGAGCGAGCGAGGCGAAGTGATAGTGCGAGCGAGACCGAGCGGCGTTGTTTTCGGTAAATTAACGCGCAACATTCGCGTCTCCAACTATAAATAAACGACATCGCGAGAACGTCCCTCATAATTTATATATTTTTCAAGCGTTATTACCCGCCAGCTACAGAACAGAGCCCAGCGCGGTGAGATACGAGATACAGTTGCATCATTTACGTTTAATCCGCGTCAATTAATTACAGCGCGCTGAAAAATGCCGCATCTCGAATTTCGCAATTTCATTAAACATGTGATATGGAAGTTGGTCGGGATTTTAATAAAATCCTGAAAGAAATCTCATATAAATACGAAATTCGTACGACGTTGGCATTATCTTTTTGTTTTCTTTCTTCTTTGCGGAGAAAATGAAATACGTTTGCGCGTTTCATATATTTTCATTTACCTACCCTGTTTATTTTTATTTCGGGGTTCGGTTTTATACGCCGCGGCATCTGTACGTGAAACGCGAACGAGAAAGACATTCTGCAAGATAGATTGCCTGGCAAAACAAATCCAATTTTTTGCCGGCGCTTTATCTCGGAAAATAGACAAAATGGCAGGGAGACGGCAGGGGTGGAATGGGTGGGGTAGGGCACATGTGACGCCCTCGTCGCTGTCTCGCAATATCCACACGGCGCGGCGCGCGGGGCGCTGGTGGCGGCGGAGGAGGCTTATGCGGCCCCGACAGCGACGTAGGGCGAAGGATTGAGATAGATGTAAGCGCGAGGGGCCGAACACACGCCCGGACTTACTACACCACATTTTTATATACGAACAAAAACTTGCATTTCTGATGCGACTGCTAATTGGAAATATCAATGAAAATACACGACGTACCTGGCTCTGTTATCAATTAACTTCGAACTACGGATTGAAGACTTACCTGTAACAAAAAAAAAAAAAATTTTAAAAAAATGTACACTCGACGTATTACAAAAGAACTTGTACATTCACCAACAATATTAAAAACCATTTTGTTAATATATTTACTTTAAAATGTATTTATTTTGTTATGTTCCATTTATATTACCCAATTCTAAATCAAAATAATTTCTCTCTTTCAGACGCCAATTAATGTAAATTTTAAACTATACTGTAAATAGGCATTTGCTTATTGTGCATTACATTTTAATTAATAAATGTCTAAAATTTATATTAAATATAATTTTTCTAAAATGTTATCTGTAGCTTTCGAAACGTTGGCGTAGTATTTTAATAAATAATTAACTGCAACTCTATTTTTTATTCTTCCCATAATTTTTCTACTCCCGTTTTTAAAATATCATTTAAAGTATAGGTTTTTATGGCTCTAAATAACATCTTAATCGTACCTTGACTTTAATGTGGCTTAGACAACGTTTCAGTCATTGAGGGAAATTAGCACGGGCTGAAGTTAGCTTCAATAATTTCCTTAAATAATTGAATTTTTTTCAATTTAGTATACACTTACTTAAGTAGAACATTGTAACTATGAAATATATATTATTTGTATTCCTAAAGAGAATGCTTTTTTAAATTTTTTGGCTAATTTGCGATCCTAGAAAAAGTATAGTTATGTCACTCATGTATATAATCTCTTTAGGAACCTGTTTTTATATACATAGCTCGTTTCTAAAAAAACTCGTGATTAAAGAGATGTCATCGAGCTATTTTGCACATTTTTGATGTAATATGTTAAATGACAGTCTCAAAGATATTATTGCATATAAGTACAATAAAAAAAAAACATAAATACCTTGAAATAAATAAATGCAATGGAAACATTAAAATATTTCGGAAACATCAATTGATTTGTATGATAGTAGGAAAGCAGTAAAATATTCGTGAGTGAGGAGACGAAATAGTATTATTATCAATAATAATATAACAAGAGAGTGAGAATAAATTGAAAATAATTTGACAGATATTTCGAAAACTTGTTGCTAAGCCTACGGGCTTTCGTGCCTATTGCCAACAAGCTTGCGAAAGATACTGTAGAATTATTTTCTAATTTATCGAACTCTCGAGTTATATTTAATTAGAATATTTTCTTAATTCATCAGGTACGCCACTAAATCTATCTGTTTTGGTAATTTTTTACTTGTGTTGATGATAACTATCTGACATCTGTCAACAAAAACAAAAACGCCACAGACATTATTTCCGAGAATAATAAGTAGAGCTTTATTCTTTATCCTTGGGGGCTATGATTTGACGGCTGGTAACCGCACTTCATACGAAAAAATATATCACTTACCGAGATCTGCGTAAGCAGAGTGCCACACCCGTAATGGGTAAAAGGCGTGATGATATATTTATTTATTTATTTTATTTATTTATTCTCAGTATAATAATGACTGAATTTTTTAAGATACGTCAAAAAAATAATCAATTGAATGTCGTTTATTTGTTTACAAACAGGAAATAAATTTACTAATGTACGCTAAAAATTAATCGACAATGCGCGCAGGCGGGCAAGTGCGTCCCTGGCCACACACGAACTCCTCGCCGCCTCCGCCGCCCCGCAAAGGAAAATGGCAAAGAAAGCCATCAGGGGAGCGAACTAGATAGAAAAAAGAAGAAAAAATAAGATGGATGGATGGATGGAAATGTCTCGGTGATCGAATTTGTTTTGCCGCTATACGTGTCTTTTTATGTAGCTGCCGCGAAGCCGGAATCTCTGAGGATTCATTCGGTTTAGAATTTTACGACGTTATTTTCCGTATTCCGCGGCCCTGCCCAGCTGAGGTGCGGAGGGCCCGGGGAGCCATCGAACAGCGATCGAACCGCCAATATGTGCCCACCCAAACACCAACACATTCAGGTTTCGTATCTATTCTAATATCTCTCAACATCCAGAAGAATTACTAGATTTATCGTACTCAATTGATATTTAATCACATCACTGATATTTATAGATATCACAATTTTATACCTGGTACATTACTCATTTCATAATTATATACAATAACTGTTTCCTTCCCAATATATCTTTCTTCTTTCTATTGCCATCTGCACGTCCCTTCTATACTGATATTTAAAATATTTTTGTATTGTGCGATTTAAAAAAAATTCAAGTATTTTATTTTCTTGCCTAAAAGGGTATACCTACTATTGGGCGTATTCTGTAACCTACCTGTTATTTTTATTGTATCAAGACACTAAAGTATAATTATTTATTACGAATATGGAATTTATTCCCATGCGATAGCCGAAAAAAATAAACCATATACGTAATAAAAAATACTTTAGTGCCGAGGTATGCATTATATTTTTACCAAAATCGTTAAATTACTAATTAAAAATATAAATAAATAGCATTATTTATTTGTAAAACGTCAGTTAGCTGTTGCGACGGGGATGGCTGTGATAAAAAGAGTACTGCAAAAGTGTCAAATTCTTAGAAGTGGTCTGCGTGCGATCTGAATTAAATCCGATAAATTATTATTAAAGGTAAATAATAAATAAATTCACCATTAAAATTATAGAATAATATGTTTGTTACTTTAGGTTTGTAATTCAAATGTGACATAAGAGTCTGTAAAGTTTAACTTTCGCTACTATTTTGTCTAACTTCGCGTAGTAATATCGTGTACTTTATTATCGATTTTGGAAAAGTATGTGTGTATGTGAAAATTTCAATTTTTATTTAGTATCGTCTGGTATCATTGGTTAATTTTTCTAACAGACCTTTTAAAAAAAATAGGTAAATTACAGAACACACCCTCACAAAGGAAAATTTAGTCGCAGACATTCTAGCCCAAATACACATGTGTATAAATAAAAATTAAAACACTAGTTTCTGGAATGGCCTTCTAGCGTTCTAGCAGCCCCGATTTGTCCTCAATAGGAAAAAATTCCGAAATCATTCTACAGGGACAATCGAAAAATTAAAGGAAATTTGGGATTATTTCTTCAGAGAAAACTGTCAATTACATGTAGATACTAAACAGTTTTAAAAAGTAAAGATGGAGTTAGTCAATAATATATTGATAATATTAGATTAGAGCAAACTTAGGTTATACAACAAAAAAAGTTTACCAGCTGTTTATTAATTAAATTTTATTTAAATGTATATAAAAATGTTAAAAATTAATTGTACAATATAGTAAATATAAGATCGATATTACAACGAAATATTTGAAACGGGCGAATTCATTTGAATTTATTCTTGTATGAAAGATTTGATAGAGATAAAGACCGACAAAGGTGAAGTCTAAGATTAAGACCAATGAAGAATGCTCCTCCCAAAAATTAAATTAAAACTGTAGCATACACAAGGCACCTCTAATATTCCCAATATTTCATGTCCAAATTGACGCAGCCCTGCAAGCGAAAGAAGAGTAAAATGTAAGATAAATGTTCTGTGTACAGCGCAGAAATATTTTTTGTGGGAGGTGGGCCTATGATGGAGCACTCTTCGAGGGGAGCGAGGCTTACACGCGCCACTGACGAAAGAAGACGTTAGCAGCCCCAGCGCAGGGGTTCTGTGCATCGTCATTGCGTTACGTTAGCGCTACGGAGAGAGTGCATTCGGGAGGATAAATCACCACATGAAAAATATCAAACAAGGGCAGCCACAGAAACAGAGAATTCGTGATGTTTCAATTTTAGAGAAGAAAATATTTAAAATAGTATATTACAAGCCAAGATTGGAAGTATGATCTTTATTGGCCCAGCGCTTGGTCAATAATGATTTTCTTAACCGTGGATTTTGTTTTCAACTCTAGATCATAAATTTTATTTAATGAACATTTAATAAACATAAGCATTTGACATGAATATCTATAAAAACTGAGGAAGCAGAAATTAAAAACTTTTGTTTTTAGAATTGTAATTATTTGACTTTTTTTAACAATAAGTAAATATATTTAGAAAAAGTCATTTTGTAGTGTAAATAAATAATAAATTCTACACATGATTCACGTTTTTCATATAGAACATTTATCTTTCCATTAATTTAATGATAAGTATTACAATAAATAAATTCATATATTTTTTTACGAAGATGGAAAGCGGACTAACTACTATTTATATTTTATATTGCTAGTTATTCATTAAACTGAATTGCCAACTTAAAATTAGGGGACAAATTTAAATTCATAATTAACACTTTTTACATTTAAAGCCGATATTTACATCTACGAATAAATGAAAAATGTCGCATCGAAATCATATTTCAAATGATACTTATTGTTCTAGCTGTCATTTTTTATGCATATTTTTTATTTATTCGACGAATAATAACTTATTCGGAAATTTATTCGTAGATGGAAAGACCGGCCCTTACTTAGTTAAATAAATTCAGAAGTTTGAATTTATTTGAAAAATAACAGTTAATAATAATCTATTATCGACCTTTAATAAGGAAGGAAATCAATTATTGAGCATTACTATGAAAGCGATTGAGAAAAAGAAATTGATGACTAAAACGAACTCAATAATCATATAATAATAATCACACGAAAAATTCATTTAAAAAGTTGTTGAGTTACTCTTGTAATATTCAATTTATTTAACGAAAATTTTTAGATATATACTAAGTAAAACTGAAAACCTCAGTTGTATTTACTGAATATTTCAGTTATTCGAGCAACAACGAATGCATCATTTCACATTTCTCAGATGAAATAATTGAAAATTCAGTAGAATTAAATAACGGTCTCAATTCAATCAACTAAGAGTTAGTTTATTATTAGTTAATTCGGCTTGTACAGATTTTAATTGTTAAGCCATTTTACCACAATATTCAGTAAAATTATCGAACGGTACTATTTTTCTGTGTGTACTGGTGAAAAAAGTATTTATATTATTCAGTTCTCTACAATAGTGTCTTCGTGCATCGCTATTAATTCTTCGTAATAAAGCAATCTGCGTCGGTGTTCACCATTGCCACCAGCATCGAAAAATGAAATTACAAGGCGGCGGTGGTGGCGCGGGCGCGTATAATATTACATTAGCCGAGCGTTGAGCTTCAAGGCAAGAGAAGAAGAGAAGCGAGCGAGTTACCTGGGCTGAGCGCAGCGCAGCAGCAGTAACGAACTCTGCGGCAGTGAGATTCTCCCGGCCGGCGCCTCCGCCAAATTGCGTTACGGGAGGAAAAATGCGCCGTGAGATGGCGCTAGGCTTTAAAAGCGTACTTTGTCAGCAATCCTATAGGTTTAACATTAACAAAGCTACCTATAGACTAATGGGGGTCCTTCACGAAAGTCACAAAATAGAAAATGTCATTTACATTATGACTAGACCCAAAAACATCGTACTGGATAATAATAGAAGTTTTAAAAATATTATTAATTATTAAGATATTTCTGTTTTAAAGACCTCTACAATGACGTCAAAATATTATGGCGCATATTTATCCTATTCTAAACTATTTGTTCTTCTCTTATTATTGAGCTGTCATATTGTCGAAGTGTCAAAATATTTGGCAACTTATTTGAAGGTTTTTCGTTTCACTTTCAATTTGTATGTATATTTTAAATACCTACAATAGTTATTTATGATTTAAGTGTAAAAAGTGACATTTTATGAGTAAGTGGAGAAGTTTGTGAAACGAGGTGAAGACAAGTGAAACAACCCCACTAACAAAATAAATAACATTTATCCAACACCTATCAAAAAATGCTTTGTAACTATGGCGATTTTCAACAAGGAAAATAACAGATTACCCACTAGTGGGTATAATTTTGAGGAAAATCACTAGAGAGTATTTTTTTATTTATAACAATAATAATAACACACAACACCTTGGTAACTACTTCGATTGACATTTTAATTTAAAAATTTAAAGCATATGTAACTGTCAAATAATATTTCTTTAATAAATTTTTCATTTATTAAGAGTTGTTGGATAAAACGTTATACTTCACACGTGGGCAAAGTGGAATTACCCACTCGATAAAATTATCACTCAGCTTTCAGCTTCGTGTGCTAAAATTTCTCTCGTGGGTAATTCCTTACTTTACTCACATGTAAAGTAAATAACTATTGACACGTATATAATACAAAATTTTATCTACGATCTTCCTAGTGTATTAGTAAATAATTAAAAATGTAGAATATTTTGACAGATAGGGTTATATTTGTTGATTTATTAATACAAATCGTTAGCAACGTGTTAAAAGTAACAATGAAATCACTTCTAGCACATTGCTATGTTCCTTTTTACACTAATGTTAAAAAATGACACTTTTAACTTGCTAATATTATTTATTTCTAATAAATATTACTTAAAGGCTTGTTGAATGACATAGGTTAGCAAAATTTATCAGTGGTAATCAAACATTTGACTAAAATAATCTTACAGTTTATTCAAGTTTCTTCTAGAAATAAATGCAATTCATCTATATTTTAAATATTTACAATGAAAAGTTATTTAAATTTCATTTAAATAATTTTCCGAACAATAAATTAGAACATTCATGTGACTACAATTATTTACAATCTTTATTGTTTGAGATCCACCAACATCTCTACAATGACGTCACAACATTTAAAAAAATCATTGTGGCTTAATGAATAATAATTAAGACTTTTTAAAAGTGCAGATAATATGTCAATTTAGCTATAGTTTCATAAAAAAAATTAAATGGTGAAAGACCCCATTTCAACAATAAAACAAAAAGCTTAGTGTAAATTAAACAAACAAATAACCTACGCAGTCAATCAAATCGCTCAACAGATGCAATCGACAGTGTCAATTCAAGTAAAGCAGCAGCATGGCACTGTCGAGATGCGAGATTTAAATCAATTAAACGATCGCAAATGAATGAGGTTGCTGTGAATGAGGCAGACAGAAACAGAGCTAGTCGTCGTCGACGGGACGAAAACGAGATTGTTCAATTAACCCAAAGTAAAGTTTTTCTTGCTCCACTTATTTCGCTCGCCCTTCTTTTTGCGGCGCGGCCACCTGTTGAGGTTGTAATTAATTTAATTTACGAGATCGCGGGCTGCTGCTCTCGCTCATTGTCCTTACGGACGATGTGCGCATGCGCGGCGCCACGACCAACTAGAGGGTTTATTTTTACTTGTTAATGGGCGAGTTTCACTGTTTGTTTTAGTTTTTATAGGATTCATCTGCATACAAATTTCTTCAAGTTAACCACTATCATTTTGCAGAAGTACAAAAATGTTTACAGATATTTATTCAATAACATTTTTGTCCGACTATTAAAAAGAAATGTTATAAGCGTAGTTTAAGAACAACACGAAATGGTGGAGAGCAAATCACATAGATTTAGAATATTTAGATGATTTAACTTGAAGACATATATTGTTTGTTGAAAAATGTGCACTAAACATGAGCTAAATGTTATTACGCAATTAGTGGGATATAGACAAGATTATCGCACGCATATGAAAGTTGCACAACGACGCTGTATAAAATGAGTGCGATAATTAAGTAGTATTCCACAAATTTATCTACGATCTTTGGGAATTTTTAAATCAAAGCAGCAAACAGGCTGGAATAGTTTTTAAAATGATAGTAACGCATTTAAAAATCACGACAACCGAAATAGCAATGCGGTAATATATTAAAAACGCACTGGTGCGATAATATAAGTCATTACCTATCTGAAATGATTGGTATATGTACACGGAAAAAATAGATTGCTACAATAGCAATATTTTTGTTACGTATAGTGACAGCAATTTAGATATTTACAATAACAATATATTTATTTATATTATTAATGTGATATTATTTTCAATTGTTGCTTCAACAATTTAAATATTTATATTTTTTTAATAATCTAATATTGTTGCAGTATATATGTAGTCTAGAATCTAGATCATGTATTAAATTCAAATCAACATCTAATATTGCTAATTTTAGCAAACTATTTAATTATGATAAATATGTATTATTGCTGAGAAATAAATATACACGTATTGTTACAGTAAGAATTGCTGTCACTCTACGTAAGATAAATATTGCTAATATAGCAATCTATTTTTTTTTTTCGTTTTGGATATAACGTACGGTTGTTGATATAATATCAAACTAGCATTTATTCGATGGTTATAGATTTCGTAAAATGCGGTTATCAGCCGTCAAGTCATGGCCCCAAAAGATGGTAGTTGTGCGTCTAATAAGCAGTTACCAGCCGTCAAATTACAATCCTCGTAGATGCCATGACATTCTACATAAAGCATAGCAAAAAAGGATAGTTATCAACTATCAAGAATTTCTAAGTATTCCAAAAGCACCCGGAATATCTAAATTATTTTCTTCTAATGCAGTAACTGTTTGTAAATTATTCTATCTATTTAGAGGGCACTCGTAAGTTGTTGAATTTGTCACATAGCATACCCAATACATCTTATTGACTATAAATTATTGTATACCAACCCCTATATTAGTATCCAGGCAATATCTCGAATTTCACAACACTGCTCGTGTGTCTGCGTATGCGTGTGCGTGTGTGTGTGTTTGTGTCAGGTAGCCCGGCAAAGCGGGCAACCACATCAATATGTAGAAATCAATACCTGCGTTCGTTTCGGCATGTGTGAAAGTGTGTTCTGGGTGGTATATCCTATACACAGGGATGTATGTTTTCAATGGAATGAAAAAGGTACTTGATATCAACGCAGGTACATCCGAAAATCAAATTTATTGATGTGTTTTGTTGAGTTTTTTACGCATTGTACTTTGATATTTATGATTGTAAATAATATGCGAAATGTTGAGTGCCACTCGACTTGTGAACTTCCCACGTCTAAGGGAAGGTTTGCATTTTCTTATACGTAGTAAGTGCAGAGATCATGAAAAAATTCCGTATGATCAATAACTTACAAACCAGAAAAGGTAAAATGATAAAACTTTACTGGACACGTAAAACAATAAATTTAATAGATTGTCACTTTTTTGACGAGGCTTGCCGATTGTGTGAAATTAGCAACTATATTGCTATGAAAATAGTTGTAAAAAAAACTGTTAAGTTCTTCTTACATATATTCCATTTTCTTGCTGTTGTTTAATTTTGAAGGGCAGTAAAACATTTAAGAAATTCATTCCATTGTAAAATTAAGCATGATAAATATTCATTTCTGTAATATCTATGTCAACAATATGAGTCAGAACCCTAATAAGTATTCATAGTCCCAATGAATAATGAGCAATAAAGTCTAACGATTTTGGCAAAACATTCCGGGTGCATTTCTGAAATATCATGTCTCGCGGCCACACATGAAAATATTCCTGAAGCATATACGTGTACGATATGTACCAGGTACTAGTGTCTATATCGCTATATCGTGCGGATATTCCGTTGTTTGATAGAAATCATGAATCTATTCCAAGTGCCCTTGCATACGCCCGTAAACGAAACTATGTAGACAATGCACTGCCAGACATGTCATATATTTGTCTGTTTCAAGCAATCGAAATCGGAATAGCTTCGGCATCATATCATGTTTTTTGTTATTTATAGAAAACAAATAGCGCTCGTTGGGTCTCCTACGTGCACTTGATACAAACATTTCATTTCTGACTTTAATAATAAATGAACGGTGCTTGAGCATGTGATCGCTACTACTACAAATAGCAGCTAATATACTCTGGATTTTATACACGTATATATAGACAGTCAGCTATAATACTGTTTGTTCAATCTCATAAACTGTAAGAATATTAATACCACTATTATTTATTTGTATGTAAATACCGCGACAACTGTTTTATGCATAGTGCGGCCGAGGGGATGTGCTGCCCGACTTGACATATCATAATATTTTATATATTTTGTTTCTATAACAAAGCTGTTGCAATACCCAAAAACGTTTCGTTACAGCTCAATCGAGTGTTAAAATAGAGCAGTACAATTTATATTTTCAAGGTTGGTAACTCTACTGAAATGTCATATGTCAAAAAATATCAAATGCCACACTTCGGTAAATAAATAAATACAAATTGTAAGACTGTTATTTTTGTATAATTTTTAATTTAAAAGCAGAGGTTAAGAATAATAATAATAAGAAGACATAGGAAAGGTAAAGTTAGGTGTTAAATTTTCAAACGTCACATAGGTGTCACCAAAATTTCTTGAATATTGAAACTTGGATTTGTCAGTGAGAAAGAGCATCATAATTATCGTTTATTTTGTTCAAAGGGCTAGGTCACTCCGCTGCTAGTCGTGACTCAAACTTCCTTCTCACAAAATAAAATGACAATTATGAAATTGAAGTATTCCAGCCTCAAAAAGTAACTTGAATTATTAATATTAAATTTATAACAAAGTGAATTAACAAATCTTTCAGAAAGAAAAACATTTGTAAATATTGCAATTCTATCTCTATCTAAACTTATCGAACAGTGTGCCTTTTCGCTAAATTTAAACCTACTGAGATGTTTGGGTGGAGTTATTGACAACAACAATATTCTAGGGAAAAATAAGGGCGGATCACCTGCCCCAGCAGAACATGCGCCCTCGCTTATACACCAGCTCGCTCCGCGGAATTGCTTATGCAGACTTTTTATAAGTTTTCGATTTATAAAGTTTGAGCAGTGCACGATTTTATTACTTGCTCTCCACAATCCCCGCCGAGGAATTTGCTTGACGACGTCCTGAGTCTTTCTTCTCACTCACACACATACACTCAACACACAGATTCATATACGTTCTCGCCAGGGAACATACATGAGCGCTGCCGGCAAATATCAAATCTAGAGACACTTCAAAACAAATAAATAAATTTAAAACTTCCCGAGATGAGAATAAAAATGTGTTTCCAACCTCGGGAACATAAAATCATACACGTACAAATATGAGAATTTGACGTTCACATATCCAACGCCGCAAGGAAAAAATGGATAGTTACAATAACAAAAAATTATCTTACGTATAGTGACAGCAATTTAGATATTTGCAATATCAATATTTATATTTATATTAGTAATAAGATATTATTTAAATTATTGTAGCAGCAATCGAAAATAATATCATATTACTAATATAAATATTGTTGTTATAAATATCTCTAAATTGCTGTTACTGTATGTTTTGTGAATCTGCTTATATACTAGAATGCAAAAAATAGTTTTGTTTTAGGAATAAATAATTGTTGGGTTTCAATCCATATAATATAAATATAATTTTATTATTATATTTATACCTTATAACTTCTTCAATCAAGAAACATTTATATTTCACGTCATAGCTATTATCTGACAATAGAAATGCAGTGATAATAATTTTTTGTAAACGAAATAATAAATTTAAAAGCCCGAATTCTCCGCCACTGGGAATCACCAGCACACACGCATTCAGCGCAAAACACGTTCATAAAACGAACCGAAATGGTCTCTAAACCAGCATTTAATGAAACCAGCAGCAAATAAAATGCATAAAGCTATTTTTATAGTGGATTTATAATGAAAATAAACGCGCTTACAGGCAAATGTAATTTGTCCGTTACTGACTACACGTACGACGCACAAATCTAACTAATATATTTTATCTTTGATAGTTTACGAGATTCGCTTTAAGGATAGAGCTCGGATGAGCGTGGAGTGCTCTCATGTGAAAGAAGAAAGTTGAAGAAGGTAGTGGCAGCATGCAGGTGGTCTGTATGGAGTACGTTTGAGTATTGATGACGAGGGCGGATTCTTAGGGGAAGCGGGTTGTAGTGGACATCACGCACAGTGGATGACCCGAGGTGTACAGGTGTACGCACGCATTATTTCCAGGGCCGAATCAGGAATAATCATTGTAAATCCTACATTTGATAATATTTTTTTATGACGATGTGAAGCAGATTAACTTCTTGAGTCATATGCTGCATCATGAGTGGAAACCCTCTGGCGTACCAGGTACCAATTATTAATGTGAATTGTGTAAAATCATCCGAAATAGATTTTAAAATTCCCTCTTTAAAAGGTATATTAATAAAGACGAATACATTTTGAAATAATTTCATGGGACTGAAAATTTAAATACAATTACTTATTACTAATAAAAAATTCAACCCAAAGTTATTAACTTATTAAAGAACTATGTCATAATATTTTCGTCTCTCTATTAATAACAAAGACAATTCAAATAATCTGATGTACTCAATACATAACCTCCCGCAAATATAAATTTTTAAACGGTACAAAATAAAGAACAACAATACACTTATTACAACAATACACTGATTACAACAATGCACTGATCACAACAATATTCTGATTACAATAACAGATAAAAACGGAATTTCATTAAAAAATTTTTTTAAATTGCATAGTGTTTCAATTTACCACTTTCGGTTAGCAGATTTTCACCATAATTAAAGTGGCTTTTCTTTAGGGTGTACAAATGAAAATACCCTTTCAACCATCGCTTAACGTTTGGATTTTAGGAACCTGAAACTTGTTATAAGTGACAGTGCCTTAATATTAACAAACATCAATATCTTCACTAGATGAACGAGATGTATCATATGATGTTATTGCTTTGACTTTACGTAAGAAAAAATGAAATATATGTTGAGGAATTTTGCTGTACGGTGCTGGAAGAAGGGCGGACAAACAGTCGAGTCAATTTAAAAAACAACACGTCCGAAAATCGTAGAACGCAGGTGAAGAATTTCAAAAATCATTAAGTCAGGGTGGCATTTAATCCAAATTGATCTGGGTGATCCGCCTAATGCCAGTGTTTTCGCAGGTGTCGGGCCCAGTCCGGCGCCCTGGGCTACCCCAGTTTCCTTCTCAGGCCGGCCGTCTCTTCAGTCACCCAGGAAGGTTAAGCACAATCGATGAGTTATCGCCTGTTATCGCACAACTGATAATGATAGGTATCATACCGCCGATTTGCATATCTGTTTATCTCATGATTTATGGTTTCCTTCAGGAACTACTGTTCTACTATTAGAACCACTTGATAAGTTTACTGCAAGCTGTGGTTAGCTTTAACCGTTTTTAAATATGACAACATTAGACCGTACTGTTATAAATTAATGGTTTACAAGAGCCCTTATCGCGGTTTTATAAATGTATCATTATTTTTTAAATAACACTTTAAGATAAATGCAATCTTGAAATTGTTAAATTGTAAGCGTTTGCGCTGGACGATGACTTAAGAGCTAACAATCAATGTAAAATTAATATTATTTATTAATTAATCTCAGATCCTATGAAGAAATTTACAGTTATTATTGTTTCCTTTATTTCTCGTCAATAAATATAAATATAAATAATAGTTATTTAAGAGAAATTTTAGCACACGAAGCCGAACATTAAAAAATGTCCAAAACTTTAAAAATATTCAGTTTTATCCAGCATTTCTATTGGCCGAAGAATATGCTGTTTTGATATTTGTATTTCATTTTAACTGTCAAATTATTGAATTTCAACGTAACTATTTTTCATGATATTTTACATTGTTTGACGCCGGAGTAAAAGTGTTGCCAAGGAGACACTTTCGCGCCGACGGCGAGAAAATTGATCTTTTGCTTGTTGAATACAAATGCATAAAAACGTACTTTTATGACGGTCGCAGAAAAAAAGTATTTTTTTAACAAATAATTGATTCCAAATGATAGAGGTGATCCAAGCGGTCTACCAAGGGTCTATATCGTTTTGTGTAACCATAGTGGATGTTGAATTATAATTATTGAATGTTTACATTTACTAAAACAAATAAGTATTTCATATCAATAGTTAAATTGTTGCACGGCGAAAATTCATGGGAAATTTAATTTAGTTTAAGGAGATTTGGACATTATAAATGTATCTAAGAATTAATAACCCAAATTTGTAGGATGGCCATAAAATCGTTACCAAGGTATAAAGTTAAGCTAGCTTATCATTACCTGGTGATTAATTTATAATGAAGTTTGACAGGCATCGTGTTCATTTTATTCTGACTAATTCTAAAAATCGTAAAAAAAATTATAGCTTTTTAATCGACTTCCGTAATCAACTGGTGCTTTCGCTGCTCTACTGATTGTTGAGTTGAAATGTCCGGAGCTCATTATAAAGTGGGCTGTGCTCAAGATGACGCCTTCAGGTGTTGCACGTTTATGATAATGTGAAACTATTAAAGACGCAAGTAATTAAACTTAGTACACTTACTCCATTACGACTGATACGCAAATGGCTTGAGATGATATTAATGCCCTGTTAATTGCTTTCGAAATTTTACCTCTCCATATCTGATACTGTCTCACTTTACTAATAAATTTCTAACCACACATTAACAACTCATTATGTTACTAAATAAATATCCAATTATTTTATTTAGGGTCGATTTTTGGATAATTTTTTTTCTATCAGAGCTGTTGGCGTCTTTCCTATGTACAAGGATCCTATTCAATAGCCTTAAATTGGCCTTTCGTCACATATATCTTCAATTGCTGTTAGATCTTGCGCGATTCATATATTTAGGAATAGGTTTACCATGTGAACCTGAAGGTGTTGGTTTCTATCACTTCATTTCTTGCTTTTCTTTGTTTGTTTCTTCTTTTTTCATTCTCGTTTCATTGCTTCTTCTATTTCTATTGGCTGACCATCAATATAAAGCTTGTTATACTTTATTATTACATATTTACCCTCTCCTGTACGTATCTACTTCATTAGTGGTAATAAGCCCTTTTATTTCAAAAATTTCTTTAGCAAAATCTTCAGAAATTACAATGTATGTTGCTCTCAGAAATGTTTTACTTGTCAAAATATCTATTACCTTCCTCTTTGAAATAAAACTTTTCAGTACTGGTTTGTTCTTTCGGTTTTTCTGCTTCCTATTCTTTATATACAGAGTGTTCGAAAATTGGTGATAAGCTTCAGAAATAACGACTATTTGATTAATTTTGAGGCGACAATTCAAATGCAAAATAATTGTACAGCCCTTCGTAAAGCCGCACAAGTTACTTAAATGAAATGTAAATTTAGCAACACCGAATCAAACAGTAGACAAATAAGTATGAATGTTAAAATATCAAATGTTTAATGTGAAAATTTGACTATTATTTTTCATTAATTTTTTAAACAAAAACTTTTTTGTGAAAGGTTGTCAAATATAATAAAAATTTTAAAAATATACGTTTGAAGAGGAGTTATAAACTTAAAGTATTGATAACAATTAGATCAACGCAGTTTTACACAATTTTTTAAAGTAAAAAACTAAATTTCATAAAAAAATTCAAAATTTTGTTGAATTATAATAGTACATTTACAAGTTTGATAGCTTCTTGTAGCTTTACCAGGGGCTCTACAATTATTTTTGTATTTGAATTATTTGAATTAATCAAAGAATCTTGCTACTTGAAACTTTTCACTACTTTTTCGAACTTCCTTATTATTATTTTTGGAAAACAAATTATTATGATTATTATTATTATAGAGATATCTGCTTTTAATGTTTCCTTGATAACCACATGAGATTATAAATATAAATAATGTAGAAATTTATACACCGTAAGCCCTAAGGTAACAAATAAATATTTACTGCTACTAAATAAATATTTTGATTAGTCCTGGTGAGCATATAAAATTTATTCTTCCTCGGTAACTCTTCCCGCAGCTGTACTTGATCCTCCCATACCTCAAAGACACATATAGCAACACAACCGAAAAAATAAAAAGCATCTCTTATCTCTCTTGCACCTACACTCCTCCGCAGCCTATGCGTTCAACTGTTGTTGTCTTCATCCGCCGCCGCCTCCATCTTGGATCCGCGCGACGCCGCATTGATCGCAGTCGGCGCCGAAGGGTGGGGGTGAAACACGTGACGTCACGCGACGCCATGTGACGCGAGGCGATGTGAAGCCACGGCACAATGACACACTGTCAGAAAGTTTTTAATCGTTTTGCGTTGGTAATTAGTACTGGGGTGAATGTTGAGATAGGTTAGGGGTTGAATTACGTGATTGTACAATGAATTTTAATGTTTCTTTCACCGACTTTCCAAACAGAAATGCGGAAGTATTTCAAAAAACCTCAAAAAATATTGCGTCCGACTTTCAATATTCTGATTCTCTCATGTATAGCACATGTCAGCTCTTCTTATTCTTATATCTGATCAGGTTGGATAAAAAAATAAATTTTAATTAATTTTTTAGGTAAATAGCTACCTAAAAATGCAGAAACTTCACTCATTAGTTAATAGTGTATTGTGACGAAGAAAAACAATTTAATTTTATTCACAAGCAGTTAGTAATATGTTATATTTCAAACTATTAAAAGTTTGAAAGTTACCGTTATCTTTCCAACCGGTCGGAAAGTTGCCACTTTCCAACTTGCGAAATCAAATATATTTCCTACAGCCACTACTGAAAATAATACTTTCTTCACACTGAACAAAGCTTGAAAATAGTATATTTCGCACAGTCCTGTAGAATAGCGTGGGCAATTATTCTACACGCAAGTGTGGCCAACTTACAAATAATATAATACTGTATGATATTAATATGTCAAGTATAATTACAGTTACATATCATAAAAAATTCAGTAATTATTTCAAAGTTCATATAAATCTTCGTTTTCAATATTGAGATTATAAAGAAAACACAATATCAATTTGTAAATAATATGTCATTAGTTTTTATATTACAATACATAGATTTATAGTTGGCAACACTGCGCAAGTCTGCGCTTGTGCCGTCTTCATGTTGTAATCATAAACATCAAATAGATTGGGTTTGAGATGTTATTTTGTTGTTTCTGAAGAGTAAGAATTTTTATTATTAAATCTTGACAAGACAAAAGTGTGATCGTAAAAAAGCAGCTCGTGTGATTTCAGCACTCGACTTTGTCTCGTGCTAAAACTCTCACAACTCGCATAAAATAGATAACTTTCTGCACTTGTTGCACAATATACTATTAAAGTACTAGGTACCTGATTGTGGAAACATATTTTCTGTTGCTTTTTCTGCAACTTACAGTACCTATTCGGGTGAACTACAATCTATTAATTTAATTTTAGAGTCAGTCCTTTTTTTATCCCTTAATTTAATTTAAGATAATCAAAAGATCGAATATTAATTAATAAAAATAAATGGTATTCCGAAGTTACAAACAATAATTTACCACCTATTAAACAAAATTATATTTCCCGAAAAGACACGTCATAAATTAATATAATTTTTTATATATGTTTTAGTTGAATTCTTGATTGTAAATAAAATAGTATACAAACCTCAAGGAAAAGTTTCATTGCAGCCTCAGTGCGGCAATGAAACACTTTCTACCTAAGTATGTAAGATACTATTTCTTTCCTAGTACACAAATTTTTAAGTTCAATTATGTTTTCATACAATTACTTCATATTGTACCTACAGAGTATCAAACAAATGTTATTTGAGTTAAGATTCTATTGGAAGAACAATGTTGAATTCCTGTTCCCCTCGCAATCACCTAATGCTATACGATCAGAAAGATTGACATATTCATCTGTCACTTGGTCAACTAACTTTCATTGCATCGCATTAAACAAACAAACGACAGTGAAAAGGCAAACGTTTTAAACAGAGACAGAAACTCATCTCACCCTCCAAGCAAGCTGTGATTTACCCCGTCCCTTGCCTCACCCTTCGTCTAATCTATTGATTACGACACACTTAACGCCGAGATCAACACGAGATACCCAAGTTTTTTAATTGAAATGTTTACAGTAAATACCGCTATGGGGAGCTTAAACGTTCTCGGCAAAAGTCAGGGAAGTTTTGATGTTATTGACCTGACCTTTTAGGATAAAAATAGATCATTTTCGAAGGAATTGCGCCCTAGTTTCCACCAAATGCAAATATGAAAAAGAGCATTGAAAAGACAAATCTTTAATTGAAATACACAGTTCTTTGGATCTATTGATAGGAATTGTACGGATGGTAAATTATCTGTCCCTTCTTTTAAAATTACAAATATGTATCGATACAATGGAACTAAAATATTCAGGTAGGAAGATCAAGAACTGTTTGCATTTCATCTTGAGGGAACAGTGTGTGTTAGGCTCAATGTTTGAAAATGCGCATTTAGCGAAAGAAAACGCCAAATCTCTTTATGGCAATGTATCTTCAGAGTTACTAAAACAATGATATACAAATTTTGTTTATGTGGAATTTATATGTATGTAAGTAAGCTCGCTTCGCTCGCATTATTAACAAACAAACCCTAAGCCTATTCAACTTATGCTCAACAAACTCGAATCACAATACTCGTCAAAGAAAAATTGACAAATTGGAAAAATTGCCACATCGCGTAATGGCTGTTTTCACAATGCCTTGTGGGAGTTTTTCTAGTACCAGAATGCGCTGTGACAATTTTTTTTTTTTGTCGATGAGTGTTTTCGGCCATTGAGTCAACCATATGTATTAAATGTGTTCATTCAACTCCCAACAATATTAAAAATATTTTATCTACGTCCGTGAGGTAAATGTCACTTATTCCACTCATTTTGCGTGAGTTAAAAGCTTCATTACCGCAGTCGTTTTCATTAACGTACTATTTATTATAAATGTTGATAATACAATCTTTACAATTAATTAATCGTTTTTGAAGTTTGTTCTTCTATATCCGACGAAATACTTTATAAATCACTTCGTTTCTCGAAAAGATTAGGGCATAGATAACATATTGTACAATACACGTGTGATAATGCATTATTAATAATAATATACTTGTGTCATTTTACATGCATATCCTATTAATGTTCTTATCCCACTTAGGTATATCGTAAATATATATTAGAGGTCAGAGGTTAATAACAGGGAGTCACGTTAATTAACGAAACAATGGTTTTAAAATTGAAGTAAGGCGAGATTTACTGCAAAGGAGAAAGCAGTATTCTTGTTAAGGATGCAAATAACAATAAATCTTTCTTGAATTTCCGAAGGTAGGTACAAATAAGGGAATAAATAATTTGTTGTTGAGCGAAGAAGCTCGCTAAGTAGCCATTTACATTTTCAAGAAGACGATAGGCATTTCAGAGGAGAAGAATGTGTTAAACACAATAAAAAAATTTGCATGATTTTTTTTAATGACTCGCACAAAACAGAAACAAAACAATTACTGAAACGAGAGCTCGTAGCGAACAATAAAAGCTTGAGAAGTGTTCCTGTTCTCGTGTTCGCACATCAAAGAAAATGTAAATACGTTCGTTTCGTTTTCCGCGTATAAAAATGTTTCCTTTGTAAATGTTCACATTTGACATGACTCGCAGCTTTCATTGTGACGAGGGGGAGCGGTGAGAGGGAGGGAAAGATGGAGGAACTCAGGCAAACATGGTTGAAGAAGACTCTTTAGCAAGTTCCATTTGGCCATGATTGAAGATGCATAAAAGATACTATGCTGTAACAACCCTGCCCGGTGGCAGAACGAACCCTGTACCTTGCGCTTAAATGCAGTAAATTCGTACATTAATTAACTTCAAGTAATTGTTTTGCATTTTTATTTTAGTGGTTGTAAAGTTTATAATTTCCAGCAGAAAATTTCATGTTGCAGTATCATTAATAACTTTTAATTGTGCTTTTATTATTTTGACAGGAAAATGCACCTATCAATTATATTTCCAGCCAGACATCAGATTTTAAGTACACGATTTTGCACAGAAAAATACATTTTACAATATGTTCTCTGCAATCTGATAACCGCAACAATTAACCGAGCTAAAAATTAACATTATGCTTCAAACGAGACGCAAAGCCTTTTTTCTCATTCCTTGCGATTACTGTATGGGAATACATTTAATAAAAAACTATTTTTTTTTAATGAACTACATTTATCGTTAGGGTAACCAAGAACTGATATAAAAGATAAAATAAATAAAATAATATAGTAAATTTTTCCTGAAAAACTTTACATTCCAATACATTGATCCGAATATATTTGTGTAATTAATTTAAAAATTGAACAAAAAATTGTGGTTGTACAAAAGTATAATGTGCATCTTTAAGTTATTTGGTTAGAGTAGTTCAATCTTCGTTTCTTTTCCTTTAAATCCACGTTTTCCTATATTCTGTTATACTTTACCATATTTAAATTCCTGCTGATTTATAGTTATTTACTTTACAAGTGGGCAAAGTAAGGAATTACGCACGAGAGAAACTTTAGCACACGAAGCCAAAGGCTGAGTGTGATAATTTTATCGAGTGGGTAGCTCCATTTTGCCCACGTGTAAAGTATAACGTTTTATCCAACATCTCCTAATGAATGCAAAATTTATTAAAGAAATTATATTTGACAGTGACACATGCTTTAAAATTTCTAAATTAAAATGTCAATCGAAGTAGATACCAAGGTGTTGTGTGATATTATTGTTGTTATAAATAGAAAATTAGTCACTAGTGACTTTTCCCAAAATTATACCCACAAGTGGGTAATCTGTTACTGTCTTTATTTAAAATCACCATAGTTATAGAGCATTTATTGAGAGTTGTTAGATAAAATATTTTTCTATTTCCTTTAGCCATATTGATGTAGGTCTGAATAGTCTTCTTCTTCCTTCTGGTTTCCATTTTACTACCGATTTAATTGCATTCTTTTCTTCTGCTCTCCATATATGTCCAAGCCATCTAATTCTCTGTTGCTTGATCTTTATCATTATGTTTTCCCCCATCAACTATCGTTCTATTTTATAATTCATTCTTATTCTGTATTAGTTATCCGATATCTTCATGGTCCTAATATTGATCTTATAATTTTTTTTTCCATTATTTTTAAATCTTCTTCATGTTTATTTGCCCTTGTCACAGTCTCAGCAGCGTACATTGTTATTGGTCTTTAGTAAATTTCTTGTTTTTTGCCAATAATTGTAATGGATAATTAACCTCATTAAGATAAATTATTAATTTGTTTCTACTGAATTATAGAATACAAGTTATACATTTTGTCGCCTCTTCTACTTATGCTTTTTTATTATTTATGTTTACTAATGTAAATCTGCATATTTTTTTGTATATATTGTTTTTTATGCTATATCCTAATTTTATCTATGAAATGTTTTGTATGCGTATGATAGCTTTTATTCTTTTACTAACCTGTATTTTTGTGTACTATAAAGGTGCAAACATATATTATTATTAGTAATATTTTTAGTGGCGTAAAAAGCTCTATTTATTCTAACGAATAAGCAAAGAAAATAATGACAATATTTGCAAATAATATCAAATAATTAAAGTTCTGTTTCCATTAATATTTTTTATATTCCCGCAACGTAACGCAGCGGTAAACTCAGCAGTACTCCACATAATACTTATCAGCAGAGTATCAGCTATGTTCTGGGTTATAACAACTTCCCAAGTTGACATTTACGGTTATTGGCTCACTGATTATCAATTTCACAGTTAATATTAAATTAGCCAGGAGCGTTGAAGCGCGGGCGTGCTGTTTCACCACACAGAGGAGAGGGTGCGACGTACGGGGGATCAAGCTAAATTACTGAAAACATACGTGAATAAAGAACACAACTGTTGTGTTTTATATTTATGTTTATGTATTTAAAATTGGACGCTGACTGTACGTGGGGAACTTTGTTAGTTAAACCAGCTTTATTGTATTTTGTGTGTGAAATAAATTAATATAAATATGTATTTTCCGTTGTTTTTATAATCCTATAATAATCCTTCCATTTCATTCGAAATAATAAATGTAATTCAGACGAAATAATACATTTACATAAATAAAATAATATTACTGACTGCAACAAAAATATATCACAAATCCTCAGGGCCGGATTTAAGGGTAGATAGACTGAGAACGACGAAAAAGGGTTCCCAACAAAATAATAACAATTAGTGTTGATGTTGAAAAGTTCAAGTAAACAAGTACCATATGAAACTCATAAAATATTGAAAATTGTATTTGTATCCTATGTAATACAAAAGGTTTTAAAAGATTAAATATTTTTTACATACTAAATATTTATTTCCAGTTGTTATTTTATATTGAAAAATCTGATGTGGGCAGCACATAACCTCCCGCCCAACACAACTCTTAAATCGTACAAAATAGTATTTGATGACACAGAAAAATACCTTCTTATTTGTTTATTTTCTACTTATATTTGTGAAATTTATTTTTCTTTCGTATATTTATTTAATTTTTTGACAGTTTCATAATCATGACATGTCACATTTCGTAAAAAATTTGTAAGTGTTTCCATGGCGTACATGGAATGCAAGATTTATGAAATTTGATTTATCTCTAAGTCTAATGAAAATTAATAAAATTAGTGTAATCAAAACAGACGTATAATTAAATATTCTACAATTTCCAAAATAACATACACTATTGGAAAATTAAATTTAATAGTGTTTTTCACTGATTGTTTTGAATATATGAACCATACAAAAACTAACCTAAAATTTGAATCACCGACAAACAATTTCCAAATAAATTTTCACCGCATACAAGGTAATAGCAAATGCAAAGGATTTGCGTTAATTTAGAAAACATGATTTAGATTAAGTCCGTTACATATTAATATTTGCAGAAATAAATTTGTGACAAGAGAAACACCAATCAAATAAATGAAATGTCTTGTAAGACTCCAGTTGAGATGAAGTTAATTTCTCGAAAAACTACAACCAGTCTAATGTCCTTGCTGAATACTGAAAGCGCTAGTGAGAGTATGAGTCAGGAAAAGCATCGTCTCATCCGAGAAGAAATGTAAAAACGGCTTCAGGCTCCCGGGATACCAACAGAGAGTGAGTTGGTCCCGGGGTTTAATGGCGCGAAAACAGGAACCCGGCGTACGGAAGTCGCTGTGTTCTGGACGCCGTCTTTCTGCGCGGCATCCTCTTCCTCTTGCCAGGATAATGGCGTATGAGGCATTATCCCGCCCACGGCTATAGATCGGAAAAACAGTATCGCCATTGACTTCAACACACACCGTTACAGTAAATGAATACTGTACTAACTCTTTTAAAAATGTATATTATCGAATAAGAGCAGAAATGAGTAATATTCGAAAGCAACGATCATAGGTTGTAAAACAATTTTTTCAACTATAATAACTTTTTGATAAATTCATGCAAATGGCGTGATTTCCAAGCAAATCTTCTTTTCTAAATGCAATGACAAATATTTACACAACAGTATTTTTTGAAATAGATTTATGCTAGTAGATATATTTCCGGAAATATTTTTATAAACAAACGTGAAAAGTATTTTGTATAAAGTAAGAAAAGTGATATATTCCCGGATGATGGTGGAAATTGCAGAACACTCCAGGAGTCCGGGAAGTTTACTTTTTCTACGCGGTACACTTCCATTTTTTTTTTGTCGATCAGTTTATAATATATATAATAATTAGTTATTTTATATTTCCTTTATAAACGTCAGAAAACCAACAAGACATAAAAATATTGCGTTGTTTTGATAAAAATATCTGAGGATAACATATCCATGGTTTGTTCATTTATTTTCACAGGCGTCAAATTAATTTGAAAAGCTAAATCGTACTTATACTTTGCCAGTGTCCGGAAAAGATATTCCCGTACTGTTATTTATCGTAACCTAACAACGACACTAAAATACCGGATTAATGCACTTTGCGGTTCGAAAACACACTGGGAAGGAGTCAGTTTTCATCCGATCGAAAAAAAAGTTTTATTCACAATCGTTAAGTAATATATCAATTTCGGAATTTTAAAAGTTGGAAAATGTATTATTCCTGCCTTTCGTTGTCGAAACGGTCGAAAAGTTATCACTTTTCCACCTGCGAAATCAATGCACATTTGATTTGATTATTAACTTATTGTGAATAAAACTTTTCTGTGGAAGCAAATTTTCTGTTGCTTTTTCCGTCATTTGCCTTAGTTTGTATGGAGTAAATTCCATTAATTCAATACTTCCAAATATTCGAAAGTTCAACAATATACTGATAAATATAAATGTCACTCCGTAATTTTTTATAAAACAAATGTAAAAATCACTAATTTTCTAAACAAAAATATTTCACCCAAAAATAAGTTTTTATGTGTTTCATTTATCAATTTTTGATTGTGAATAAAATAGCATACAAACCTCGGTGGAAAGTTTCATTACCATCTTAAGCTATCTTAGCCCTTGACTGTATTGGAATACTTTTCACCTCGGTATATAATATACTAGTACATACCGTGTTCTGCTGTAAGCATAATGTTATATCAAAGAACTGGTGGATAATGTGAGATATTTAATTAATTTATTTTATTTCAAACTTCAAATTTTTGTGTTATCTTTCTCAACACAATTATGAATATAGACTCTAGGTCTAAATTCAGAACGTATCTTCCAAATATTGTTAAACGAAATGGAAATGAAAAATTCTGTCAAGGTGGAACGCCGGTGGAAAGAATAAGTGTACACACACATCCATTCTCCCACGTGCAGGCTTGTATGCTCACAAGCAGCCAGCGATCGATAGAATTTCCAGGGCAAGAAGAAAACTGATAAATGATAAGAATGTCTGCAAGCGAGAGCGCGTTTGCGTATAAGAAAACAATCTACCAGCCCCTAGCTACAGCGTCATCAACTACGACGCGTCTTATTTTTCCATTACCCCCCTGCAACACTCTGAAATGCCTCCCCACCGAACGCCGGCCCCATCTCATTACGGAGTGATGGATAGCTAGCACAAACAGTTTTTTATACATCACGAAAAATGCCTATAAAAAACAAAATTTGAATATGTGTCAAGATACAAAATATCCCCAATGGATATTTTTTACGGAAATCTCTCTTCACGGTAAATTGAATTATTTTCCACAGAATCGCCATTTGCAAACATTACAACTCAAGGAATTACTATTTTAGATACTCTCGCCTCTAATTAAATAGGTATCTGTCTAATTCCATGTACTCAGAGAATACAAAAAATATATTTTACTTGTTAATAACTTGTAAACACCATTACCCAAGCCCTCTGTTGCTTTTGAAAATGAATCTTTACAAATTTCTAATTGACATTGTAAAAATTTTACAAGTTAGTAAACAAGGTAAACAATGCACGTTGCCACAGTAATGCTTACAAGGCTTATGCGAAATCATTTAAGATAATTTTTGACAGAGCACTTGTGTGTAACTGAGATGACTTGGTAATAATTTTGATTTTCATTAACAAATGAGTAACAAGTAAAATGTTGTACAATACACGCAAGGTAAAAGTTTTACTACTTCAAGGAGGTGACAGACTTGCTTGATCGACTCGCCGGTCAATTCCTCCATTCAGCAGTAAAAACTGTTTTTCTATGCTAGTAATGTAAAATACTATTACAAAATTCCGAAGGATCGTAAATAACTATTATTTCTATAGTTTGCAATAACTGCTTATTAATTGATTCAATTTTAATTTAATATAATTTTCTGATTATTGAGTTTTTCTCAAACGATTATTAAGAGAAACATATTATTTTGGTCTCCCCTAACTACACTTTCAGTCTTCTCTGTACATTATGAATCATCCTGTATATGAATCTTCAAAATACTATCAGAGCTAAAACTGATTAGAACTAATGAATTAAAATAAATGCATTCCGAAATATTACATCAAACTTTATTTATTTTTATTTATTTATTATATTTTTACCACAGTGTAAAAATAAGTTGCCCAAACTTTTTTAAAAATTTGGATTTATAGCATGGGTTCAAGTAATAATTTTGTTTCAAGAATGTTCACATTTGTTGAAATTCATTCTTGTAATTAATCTTCCAGTAATATTAAGTATCTGAATGGATGTACACACTCATAAAAATAACCTATTTCATGAAAATTTTCAGTTTTCTTTTTGTATGCATTCGTTGATAAAATTTTATTTCTTACAAAATGATTAGGTTCAATTCGATAAAAGTATTAATTTTGAACATAAATTTTATTTATCTCCTTAATTCTTCATTGAAAGAAAATAAATATATTTTAAATTTTGATTTTAAAAATAATAAAAAAAAAAGTTGTTTTAATTTTAAACAAAACGTTTTTATTTAAAACGATCATCATTTTGAATTAAAACTACTCCTATTCAAACCACATCGTCCCCATAATGAGTATCCTTCTAAACTAAACTAATTTTCATGCAAGAACATTTATTAAACCTACAAAAGTTTTCAATGAAAACGAAAACAGATAGCACAATTCAAATCAATTTTTCACTTCATTTAAAAGGAATCTGTTTGTTCCAAGAAAACATTTTTATCAGTGCAAGAATACTGTACCATATTATTTTTTTTATAAAATAGCAACGAAGCTTTTGTGTTAAATATAGAAGATTTCAATTTTAAAACAAGTATTATCCGTTTCATAATATTATACACCTGTATATTAATTTAAGGTTGGTTATAAATATATAATGGTTATAATTATGTGTGTATTTGTTCTGTTAAATTTACATCTTAAGAATTCTAATTGATCTAGTTTACAACCGAGCAAATACAAGCAGTGAAAGCTATGAAGTCGTCAATTAATATTTAAATACCGCATCAAAATTCTACCACTTCTTTTCGCAAGCAAACATCCCAACATATAATTACGCAATTAATCATACTCCGTTTTCTATTTTTTCGGCAGATAATAATGATCAGGTACAACTGAGACCAACTCGCGATTAAAACATCAGGAACTGAAGATTGATAGAATAATCATCAGCAATTGAATCTCAGTTGGTGTTGAAACCAGCATTAAAACTGCACGGATGATTTATGAATACAATTAAAGACGGTTCTTTCGAAGGAAACACGAAGTTAGTTAGGATAATAGCGGCAATGTGCTGTTACTTTTGAATTTAATAGACAATGAAAACTTTAATTTATAGCGTATTGTTTATGATGTTTCGTTAATTTTACTAAGTAGTTGATTTGGGTTTAATGTGGCAGAATAATTGATGGCGCCATTGTTCTTACTCAAAAATTGGTGAACCGTTGTTTTTCATAACATAACAAGCTATCTATTTACTTCCTCATGTTGGTAAATATCTTTAGTTTTTTACTAGTTAAAGTAAAGTTTCAACTGTACCTTTATGTCCACTGCAGCTGTTAGTTAATGCTGTGTTACTGTGTTCACTACAGTCTAAAATTATTGTACAAACAATTGAACAAATGAACGAAAGAGCATATAAAGTTATAAAGTAAATGTTAACTGCACTTGTTTCACTGCAATTCACTTCATAATCACAAATTATATTTAAAACAACACCACAAATATTAAAACGTCATTTAACTTAGACGTCGAACAAACAACTGCTATCACAGCTCAGTATAGCACCGCACGTCGAAACTAATTAAGTATTTTCAAGTTATTGCTTGCCAAAAGCATAAAATGATTTAAATACAAATATAAATATCCTATTCATTGTAAATGTAATAAAATGTACATAGCAAATCAACCTCCGTTTATGAATATATGTTTATACAATATACTACTAATTATTATTTCTGATATTTTAAAAAATATGAATGTATCCATTAAATGATTCCCTTTTCATAATATTTAATTATTATTATATGGGGTAAATAGCTTCGTGGTAACGCGTTGGACTGTGGATCCAATTTAAATTTACCTCTGTGGCTCCCCCTCCACTAACATCTTTGGGGCTATGATTTGACGGCTGGTTACCGCACTTCATAAGCAAAAATATATCACTTACCAAGATCTGCGTAAGCAGAGTACCACACCCACAATGGGTAAAAGGCGTGATGATGTATTTATTAATTTTTATTTTTTTATAGAATTATTATAAATGGATATTACTGCTTTATTCAAAAGATCAAAAGATGTCAATAGATGTAATCAAGAAAATTGTTTAAGAATTTATTTTATTCTTTTAACAATACAATAACATTACCTTTTATAAATCAGTTATTTACTGGAATATGTAAGAAATACTTAAGAGAACTTCAAATTAATTACAACTTCTTGTTTGTAGGTGGCTACTAAAATCTAATTTAGGAAATTGTAAAATATCTGGTAATGTTCACCCAGATATTTCTGATATTTAATTATTCTTATAGTAATTATGATTATTGTATTATGAAATATATAATATACTTTTTTCCGTGAAATATAATAATACTGGAACGTTATGAAAGCGAGAAACGAGCCTGTGACAGATAGATATCGTAAGGCCCCCCTTCTTTATCTAACACTGGCATGTAGAACAGTTGCTATGTGATTGTTGAGCAGTTGAAATATAAAATCATGTTGCGCAGTAAATAATATTAATTTAAATTATTTGAAAATTCCATTAAATTCACATACATAATAGTTAAATTAAATCATTTCTGTATACTATTTAATTTAATATTTAACATTTTATTTTAAAACCATTGAATGTTAATTTTTTCATATTTTCTTATCAACTTAATAAGCGGATTAAACAACAAATACAGGTGGCCCAACGACTGCCTGTCTCTCTCGCATTGCGTTTTCAACGTCAGTTGGTGTTCCATATTATATTTCAGTTATTTTTTCTCAACTGATACAAGAAATTTGCAAACAATATTTATTTGTAATACACGCAAACGTTATTAATCAAGGACCTTGAAAATAATATTTTTGTCAAAACCTTGTCTTTGATTTTTATCATGCTTCCTTTACTCCTTATAATATTTATTAGAAAGCTAAACCCTCCCTAGAAGTATAAAGATTTAAGAAGAAGAAGGTTTGAAATAAGCAAATTAATATCGCTGATAAATCCTGCTAGCATCTCAAATTTAAAAAATGTGTCCTGTCTTCTTCAGACACCAACAAAAACTATAATTTATATGTCTGCATTCAGAGACGTCAGTAGCGCATAGCGAATCCCCCAAGTCCTCCAAGGGTAAGATCATCCCTTTAACTGCAACACCTTCCCTTTGTCCGTCCCAACCCTTTCGATACCAGCTACGCAGAACGTAAACCTGCGTATACAGATTATTCAAATATGTTGCATCTTTGAATATATTTGAATATGTACAGTTCAAGCAACGTTTTGATAAGAATTTCTGTTTGCCACCCTAAATATTTTCCCACATTATTATTTAGAAAACGATTCGACAATCCCACCGAATTTCAAATGCAAATTTTCCGACTATGCGGAACAGATTCTTATGAATATCAATAGATATTTTCGCAGGTTTATCAATACGTGTTGGCATAATTTCTCACAATCGATATCCCAGAATTATCACAACACAAGGAAAAGAAACGTCAGTGCTCAGTTACTGTTGCAGTCTCTGATATAATATTTCAACTCAGGTTCAGGTTCCGGAGACTTATTCTAATTTTGTGCGTCACCAGCTGATAAGCCACGACCCCCATAGGAGCAAAGTTATTCTTATTTTGTTTTTTATTATACCGGGTGGTCCATTAGTCTGCATTCTTAATTTTTTGCGATTATTTTAAATATTACCGACAATTCAACTCACATCTGTCAAAAATGGTCCAATAGATTTTGAGGATTCAAATTTTTCCTCCAATTGAAAATAATTATCTTTACATTTTTCACTAGTGATTTCATCGACAATTTTCACTAGTAATCCTGTCGGCAATTTTATACAATTGAATTGTTATACACTGTTGATGTGAAAGTGAATCTATTTGCTAGTCAGTTTAAAGAAAGACTACATTTTGACTCGTTTAATTGTCCCTGAATACCATTCGTGTTACAAGTGATGTAGACAATTTTTGGGCTGCTTCACTTATGGTTATTACGCTTGAAAGTATCACTCGCATTGCGCACTCGTGATATTTAAAATCAAGCGTACCTAATACCTCTTCGTGGTACAGCAACAAAAATTGTCGACATAACTTGGGAACACTAATGATATTATGTATGAAAATTTTTTTGAACTAAATTTATTTTAAAATAACTGCTATGCTCTTCAGTGGGATTTGAACCTACGACCTCTGACGTGCAAGACTAGTGGCATAGCCACTAAACCACCCAGATCGTTTTTTTTTTTATAAACTTATGTATTGTTTTGTATTATTGTACTGAATTTCAGGACTCTAATAAATACGAACTCTTTTAAAGTGCAACAAAAGATGTTTAAAGGCAACGGCTATGTTAGGATGCGTTGATGCCGGTTCACTCGATAACGCAAGTTAAGATAACGCTTAAGCAAATAAAAAAAGAAGATAAATTTTGCAATAATATATAGAATTTCCATTTTGAAAAATACAGCCATATATCATTGCACGAAAAAGAAACACCTGATAGAAAACCATATACTGCAGAAATGTGGACATTTTAATTTAATATAAAAACATTGTTTGAAAAAAAATTCGGTAATATTTTAAATAACCCATTGTAATAAAAAATACTGACCAATTGTCTACCCAGTATATTAAAGTGAAAGAAATATATTATTAATGATTATTTGAGAATATAATTTATTTCATCCAATTATTATGAATGAAGATAATATTAATTAAAGAAAGTAGCTACAAAGAAATCAATTTTTCACCTGTGACATTATTGGGCGGCTTGCGGTTAGTTCATTATCCGATAACACTGAAAACAAACAATTTCATGGAGTGAAGCAAGTAATAAAAACTCATAAAATTGTCAGGATAATAAAAGTGAAAGGCAAACAGAGCAGCGGAGGCGGTGGAAGCGGGGGCGGCACAAAGCCAAGAATTCCTTCTCGCGTGCAAGCGCGCCATCAGGCCCTAATTTATTGACAAAGTATTCAGTTGGGCTTCGTAATTAGGGCATTAAGATGAAGGTCGTTACACTTCCCGCCATCGCGGGAGGGGTGGAATTAACTTCCACTTCGCCCGATCCCATCTCGGACAGGAATTACTTTGCTCTTACTTCAACACACACAAACTCTTCAATTTTGTACAATTTTAGAAATTTCACATGAAAGACGTAAAATAATTAATCTTGAATGGTTATCAGTATTGAAATCCTATTTCTCGGCTCATATCATTTAAAAATATATGTCATTAAATGTTATAGAACATAACGATACACCCTCTTCATCAGTGTTTGTATTTTCGTTGTGTAGATTTGCCATTTTTAGGTCTTTTGCACAGCCTCTTCTTAAGTGATTTATTGTCTCAAAATCTCTCCCGCATATTCTGCTTTGTCTATCATCGTCTTTTTTCTAATAATTATTTCTGTTTTCTTCGTTATCTATTCTAAATCTTACAATGGGATCGTTCACCATTTTTTTTATGAAACTATCTAAATTGAAGACTATCTACACTTTTAAAAAGTCTTAATTGTTATGCATTAGAGATTTAAATAATTTTAGTCACATATATGTTCTATTTTATTGTAATAATAAAATAAGTAAAAAAAAAAATATATGACTACAATTATTTACAATCTGCACTGTTTAAGATCCAGCAACACCTCTACAATGACGTCACAACATTTAAAAAAAATCATTGTGGCTTCATGAATAACAATTAAGACTTTTTTAAAGTGTAAACAGTCGTCAATTTAAATAAAATATCATAAAAATTTTTTTTTTAATGGCGAAAGACCCCAATATTATTAAATTTTCCTTTTCTTTTGTCGTATGTAGAGACCTGCTTGTAGTCAGAAGGAATGTATATCCTGGGTTACAACTTGATTTCTATAATCTTTTCTCATCTTAACTGAGTCTGCTAGATCTCTCTGTATAATTTTATCCACTATATTCTAGCTAGGTTTCTTCGTCTTTCTATTCTATATCCGTCGTTGAATATTTGTTCCTTTCATAAAATTTTGTTCTTTCTACATATTTCCCATTGTTTCTTTTCCTACTTTCCTTCATCTTTTCTTGATATTTCTACAGAACAATCATATGCGAGACTTTTCCATGGTATCCTTCTAGTTTCTCTTTAAACTTCATTGTTTCTGTCTTCATTTTGTTCCGTTTAATTTCTTCCTCTAATATAAAGCCGATGATTGTTTCTCTGACCCAAGTATCCTTCTAATATATTTTGATTGGTTTCTTCCTATTTTATCTTGTTCTCTTGTACCCCAAATTTTGGCTCGCAGTCAATTTATCGCAACACTCTTAAGTGAAAATTAATTTAAATTTTGTTTTACCCCGTACCCCAGATTTTTGGAAGAGCAATTCTTATTTATAAAACCAAAATAAATAATCCAATATGTCATTTACTAATTATTATTTATTATTCCAATCTGCTTACAGAACACCTCAGTAAATATTTGTGTGTATATAATGAGGATACCAGCCGCAAAATTTCAACCTCATATACAATACACATTAGTATTGGAATGATGTATTGCACAGAATGTCATTCGAAACTGAACCGGGATAAAAATTTGTCTGAAATAAATATAATTAGTGCCCCTGATGGGAATATCCCAATTGTGACACCCCCTCCCCCCTCTATAGAGGCCCCTAAGTCATCGTCCTGATAGATTGCAGGCTATTCGTATAAACAAGCAGGTAATTCTAGCTTTCATTATAGTTCTGTAGTTGTTTAGACACGGTAGTAATAACTGTTTCAAACTTTTGAAAAGTTTCCAGTAACTTTCTCATTCTGATGTTGGTAATAAAACCTGAATGAGTAATGTAAATGGACTTTGAAAATTAATAAATGAAACTGGAATGTTAATTTTCCAGTTTATTACTTAGAGTTTAAACGATGATATTAACTGTCCCGAAGTTATGATTTAAAATAAAAAAATTAACACTGCGGAGAAAATTTACCTTACTAATTAAAATATTAATTACTCGTCTAATTCTGCATCGCGGACAACATAATTTGTCACCAAAAATTTTTAAAATAGTAGATAAACTTTTCTCTTATCTCGTTCAAAATGAAAATAAATTTTCAGAATATGTAAGCATCATTGTACTCGTATAACATAATATTTCAAAATATAATTAATGTGTATGCTACAGAAAATAATTTATATAAAATAATAAGTTTAGGGCGGTATTGTCCGCATAATCCCAAAAGTATTCAATTTTAATTCTGTGAGAGATATAAATCTAGCCTTATTGTTCTTTCATTATTAAAATAATTCCCGGAACCCATAATAACATTCGGGATAACATTAACCAAACCCCATTTTAACCCTTTTAATATCATTCCCATTAGAACAAAAACGTACAGAGGGTTGCAAACACAAGTTTTAAATCCTTATTTATGTTTTGAGACCTACAATGTAAAAATGAGGATGGAAACGGGTTGTGCGGACAGTGGCGTACAAAGGATTTTTGACAGTAGGGTCTTTATCTTTGCAACATTCGCAGCCATTAGTTAAACAGAAGTAACAAATGTAAAGACAGTTGGATTAAATTCTTTAAACTATTTTATTTAAGTACAACTTTTCAAATTATTCTGATCAGTTCTTCTACAGAGAAACAAATGAATAACATACACAAATAAATTGAAACTGTATCTATATATCATGTTATTCAGTTGTTTTCCCGATGAAGAATTATGTAGAATAATTCGAAACGTTGTATTTAATAAATATTTCGTAATAATATAACAATATAGTGAAAATAATTTGACAGATCTTTCGAAAACTTGTTGCCAGGCAATTGCCAAATGGCAACAAGTTTTAGAAAGATACTGCAGAATTATTTTCTAATTTATCGAACTCTCGAGTTTAGTTTGATTAGATTATTTTTTGATTTCATCATCAGGCACGGCACAAAATCTATTTTTCTCATTTTTTACTTGTATTGATGATAACTATCCGACATTTGTCAACAAAAATATTAAAGCAGATATAATTTCCGGGAATAATCCCTAAAGCTTTATTTTCAATATAATAATGACAGGATTGGTTAGAACTCAGACACATGACATACAACGAAGCATTTCACTGGTTTTAAGAAACGACAAAAATAATTTTTATAATTATATATTATGATTTTTTTTTTTCAACTAATAGAAGCAACAATTTTTGTTGCCAAAAGAAATAAATTATAGAATATTAATTAACCATAAATTTAAAAAATATATTTTCAATGTAATACTCTGCTTTTGCAGAATTTGTCCAATGATATTTTTTTCCTAATTTACAGTTATCAGCAGCCTTCAAAACTATTATTAGAGGAGGAACCATAGAGGAAATGTTTAAAGTGACAATTGACTAAGAATCGAACTGGAGATGTTATAATGCATAGTCCGATGCTTTATCACCCAGTTTTTTTATCCCATACACCAAGGATAAAATAAATACATATTTAAATACTCCACGTCATTTATCTATAGTTGTCTTGCGCTTGTACTTAATTAATTGTAAGTAACATGTCCAAAATTTACTGCCTTAATTTACAAAATATTAACATTTTCTGGATTTTAACATTTGCTAATATAGAGTTTTTTTTATTAGTATATATTAGATATGTAACATTGCCATAGTTACAGTTGACATCAATGTTTTAAAGCGTTTTTTTTTTTAATGAACAAGGATAATTTGCATGGATAATTAGAAGTAGTCAATCATAATAAAACAAATAATGCAAGTTTACTAAGTTGAACAAACTTTAAAAACACATAATAAATAAAAAGAATTTTGTATAAAGTTCTGTAAAATATTTCTTAAATATAACCTTTCGATTTACTAAACTGTAAATTAAATTAATTTGGTAGGAGTTATTATTACAATTGTTGGGAAATTATCCCTATGTTTTCTTACAAAATAAACGCTTTAATACATTTCTGTCAATCACTGAAACTGTAACTATGATAATGACACATCCCTGCGTAAACTGGGAAAAAAATTTCGGTATTTGACATGACCCTGCTGACCGATAGCTAGGTGCGCCACTGGTGGGGGCGAGAGAGTATAATGGCATTAATGGCTGCATGTGGACGCATATGAACAGGACATGTAGTGCGTGCATATTTCACGCTTGCATTCGCTTCCCCTGTTTGGGGGTGGGAGGCTAGGGGTGGATGGACGCATGCGTGCTTTTTATACGCATGGTGACGCCCGTACGCCATTTTCACACACCGGTATATGAGATATTTGTACATAAAAACATTTATGAAATAAACTTTGCTTAGTTTGTTGCAAGAATCATTCATGGATAAAAAAATTAATCTGAAAATCCCAGTGAAATCCCAAATAAATAAATAAGAAAGAAAGTGAGTGGAAAAGGCTTAAAGTGCGAACAGAGAAATGAAATTATTAAAAAGTCGTTACTTTATTGCGTGGAATCATCAAATTACATTTGATTAAATTTTCATCACTTTAATTCAAACACGAATACTCGAACCGAGGAAAAATAAAAAACGAGGCAAATTTTTCTCTCTCGCCTGTACCACGTTCGTACGTTCGGCCCTGAGCCTCGCGGAATTATTTAAATTGCCTGTAAGAACAGCTACATATTTGAATTTCAAAATACAAGAAAGCAGTTTTACATTATAAATCTATAACCCGTAGAGAACGATCTAAAAATAATTTGTAACATTTTTGCAGGGAACCGAAGATGCTTCCCATGACAAACAAAAGAGGAAATTAGCATTCTTTTATTTTTTTGTTTCCAGGACAATGGAATGTCTATACTGTCTGACATCCAATGAAAAATCGCATTGGAAAGTGCTCACATTATTGTAACTAAAATTTGAATTCAAACACATTTTTGTGCCTTACGTGAAGATACGACCGATAAAAATTTTACTGCGTACTTTATAGGGACGCGGTGCAGAATAATAAAAATTATGGCATCGTCCAACGTAGAATAGACACAACAATTTTATATATACTTTTGACAAAATTTCTACCAAAAGACTTTCGGATTGAATTCTGTTAACAATTTTATTTAAATACGTTTCGAATTACTCTACATTATTCTTCATTAGAAAAACAAATGAATGTTACTGAAGAAGATGAAGAATTATGTACACGATTATTTTTAGAGGTTTCTTAAAACCAATGGATTGCTTCATTGCATATCACGTGTCTGCGTTTTAACCAATCTTGTCATTATTATACTGAAAATAAAACTCAAGTGATTATTACCGGCAATAAACTCTGTAGCTTTTTTGTTTTTTGTTGACAAATGTCAAATGTCAGATAGTTATCATCAACAAAAGTAAAAAAATGAGCAAAAAAGATGGATTTAGTAGCGTGTCTGATGATGAAATAAAAAAATAATCTAATTAAATGTAACTTGAAGGTCCGATAAATTAGAAAATAATTCTCCAGTATCTTTCTCAAACTTGTTGCCATTTGGAAATGGTTTTCCAAAGAACTGTCAAATTATTTTCAATTTATTCTCACCCTCTTCTTATATTCTTTCTAAAAATAAAAGTTCCTTATAATTTACCGAACTATTCAGTAAAGTAAGGATATAAAATATAGTTCGGTAAATTTTGCAATACCTTTTTCCCGTGTAGAATAATTCGAAACGTTGCATTTAAATAAAATCTAGTTTTACAGAATATAATCCAAAAGACTTTTATAATTTTACTATGACTTAAATTATACACATTGTTATGATATAAGGTGTTTTCATTTTAAGTAAATATTTTTTAACAGAAATATTACAGCAAAGTAGAAACACAGTATTATATTAGATATTAAAATTTCACAAGAATAAAATGAATTAAAGAAGAAAAAATTATATTAGCATTTACCTACTCATTTCGCAAATCATTTATTTTAACATCAAGAATGAAATGAATACTAAATATAATATAACCACCATTAACATCTTTGAAGTCGTAATTTTGCAGCTTATAACCGCAAAAATATATTACATATACCCAGCGTCAAACAAAGTGCCATACCTAAAAATAGATAATGGCTAATTATTACTAATTATTTTTTCAGCATTTCAACACACGCAAAACTTCTTTTCTAAAACACAACACAGGATTTCAGTTCTACTAATTAATAAAAGTACTATATCTCGTCACTTATGCGTTAATGAAACGTCGTATGAACCGTCAGTGGAACCTCTGCTCTAACTAAAACCATGGAAACAACAGTTATGGATATTGTTATAGCAGATGTTGTGAATGAAATCGTGAATGGCTGAAGGTCCGTGTCGCCGCGATTTGCATACAAACTGGATACAAAGGGCCTCTCAGGTATATCGTTATTTTAAATTTACTAGCTGCGATATTATTCAAAGCCTGCGCTGGCCTGGGTGACAGAAAACGGGTACTGACTGTTTTAAATAATGCTTTAATTTCTATACACTGCCGATTGTGCATTCTTTACGCTATGCTTAATTATTATTCCATACATTCTAATCAGAGGGAATCTACATACATGTGAACAATAATTTTTTAGTTTAACTGTTCAGCTAATGCTTATCAAGTCATTGAAACTCAGAATAAAATAAATACACTGCGTAATAGAAATAAGTACATTAAATTTAACCAGCGATAGAACGCAACGAAAGCAACATTATTTCTTAATAATTTTTTTCCTAAATCTTCCAATTTTTTTTAGTTTATTTAAAGATTTATTACACATTTGATTACCCGCCAATGTAAAACATATTACTGTTGCCAAGTGTAAAAAATAATAGAACTGAAGTTTGCTTCATGACCGCGGATTACATCTGTCATAATATTAAAATTATAACCTAAAATAAAAATCTGATGTGGCCAGCACATAACCTCCCGCCCAATACTACTCTTAAACGGTACAAAATAGTATTTGATGATACAGAAACATACCTTCTTATTTGTTTATTTTCTATTTCTATTTGAGAATTTTAATTTTCTTTCGTATATTTATTTAATTTCTTGACATATATTTCACTAAGAAAACAGCTTCACAATCACAATGACATGTGTCACATTTCGTAAAAAATTGAAAATTTTCCATGGTGTACTAGGAATGCAAGATTTGTGAAATCTAATTTCTTTATATTTTATTATCTCTAAATCTAATGAAAATTATTAAAATTAGTGTAATCAAAACAAATGTAGAATTAAATATTCTTCAACTTTCAAAATAACATAAATTGTTGAAAAAGGAAATTTAACCGTGTTTTTCATGAAAAACTGTTAAGGGCTTCAAGTAAACTGCTACTTCCGGTCGACCAATTTTATCCAAAATCTAATCAGCTCTTCATTTAAATATAAGAAGCAATAATTAAAAAAATTGTATTTTTTGGTATTATAGTATTTGAGTTATGCGAGACGAAAAAATTACCACAGACTACACACACACACACATACATACATACATACATACATACATACATACATACATACATACATACATACAGACATCATCGCGAAAATAGTAAAATCGTATTGTAGGGACCCTAAAACGTGCTTATTCATTGAAAACTCACTACCCAATTTTCTGACCAAAAACAATACCTCCCTTACCTAGAGGTAGGCGGGAGGTAAAAATTGTCTTATTGCCCGATATTCAATTAGTAACTATTCATTCATTACTAACTAAATTAAGAAATCAGCACCCGTTCACAACATTGATGTTTGCGTGGGGTAAATAATAATAATAATAATAATAATAAAACACAGAACATTTGTACGTGGTAATGATGTAACAGTTGCTCTTTTGATATCCTCCAAATTGTCATATATTATCATGCCATTTACAAATAGGTTCTTCAATCAATTTTACTTTCTTATACAAAGTATAAGGAAGTATTGGAATCACGATAAAAATCGCTGACGAGATTTTTGCGGAAATACATATTTTGACGTCCACTGAATCCGTTAAGACCAATTTCTTAATGATGTCTGTGTGTGAGGATGGATGGATGGATTGATGGATGGATGAGTAGATGGATGGATGGATGGATGACCGTGTGCGCAATATCTCATGAACTAGACAAGATATGTGAACTAAACTTGGAATTTATAAGTTCCATGAAAATATTAAGAACTGAGTTGATTTTGAATGAAATTGAACAACCGGAAGAGGAACTTTACAAGACACAGAAAACAATAAATTCTTTTTCTCAAAAATAGAATAAGCTTAGAGAAAAAGTTTCAAATAAAAGATATTAGCAATAATATTTGGAATATAAAATGTTATTTGCACTTTTCTTGTACATGCTTCTAATTTTGAGAAAACTAAATTATATATTTAAGAATATATTTCAATAATCTTAGGGGAAAAAAACGAAAACATTTTTAATATTTATGTGTCAAAGTGTCAAAAATATGTGTATTGTGAAATATTATAAATGTAGGTAATATTTGTATTATTAGTTAGAAAGTGTTGCTGACTAGATATTAATAGATTTCTATTTTAAAATAGTCATACGCGAGGAACAAGTCATACGTGTTCAGTTGGTTTTATTTGTATAAGAAAGTAGTGTGGTGCCCACACCAGATTTTGTTCGATTCTTTTGACAAAACTGAATTATATGTTTAATAAACTAATTTTAGTTGCTATGGGAACAAACAAATAACAGAAATTGTAATTATTAATCATTCAATCCAGATTCACATACCGATAGAAAAATTTGAAACTCACGGAATATCCTCACTTAAAATTGTAATATTTTTTTATTACATTTCTTAATAATATAAGCGTTAAGAAACCCATTGTAGCAGAGCGCATCGTCAGATCTCTAATATTTTTCGAGATACGTCGATTTTTGGTATTTTTCGAAGTTCTACTTTAAGGGCCTGTATTTCAAAAACTGCACGAGATATCTAAAAATTATCTTCAGTTTAGCGTTTCTGGTGCCTTATATAACAAATTAGCAAATTTTTAAAATTTTGATTTTTTTTTTGCATTTTTGTTCAAAATTTTGATCGGCGATAAGTCGACAAATATTACAGATACAGATTTGCAGTGTTCACCAATCGATTCAGCTCGTTGAAATACATAAGTATGCAAAGTTTCATAAAAATCGCTTTACTGGATGGAAAGTTAGAGCAAAAAGCCTGAAAATGGCGTTTTTTGTCCAAAAAGTCAAGTACTACCCCTTGACGTTTGGCCTGAATTTGGCCATTTTCAGACTTTTTGCTCTAACATTTCAACCGGTTGTCCAAATTTTCTGAAATTTTCAGGGTTTATGTATTTCGTCGACCTGAATCTATTGACGAACACTGCAAGTCTGTATCTTTCATATTTGTCGATATATCTCCAATCGAAATTTAAAAATATTTCAAAATTTTCAAAATTTACTAATTTATTATAAATGGCACGAAAAACACAAAACTGGAGATATTTTTCGATATCTTGTATAGTTTTCGAGTTACAGCCCCTCAAATTTGCTCTGTCAATCGTCGGTCTGACGTCATAGGTGAATTGCTAAGAAAAATAATGTACTTTTAATAATTAATTACAGGAGTAATATTTGTTTTCTAAATAAAGTGATATTTTGTGACATTGTTTTCATGCTTATTGTTGAAATTTGTTCCAAATATGCTTAAAGTTGTTGAAGAGCCTATTAGAGAATGGCACTCTGCTTTCGCATTCGGTAAACGATATATCTTACGCAAGAAGTGTGGATATCACCCATGGTGAATTCAATATACTCTATAAATTTGTATCTGTTTGAACAACTCTGGATTAGCTGGGTGACAAGAGCTGAAAAAATTATTTCAAATCTGCACAGTAACAATACCTCCATACGCATAATGAGGAAACAGTAGAATTATAAACAAAACGGCAAATTGAAGGTGAGCCATTTGCGAAATAAATACGCGAACGTACAGAGAAATTGAAATAATGATGAAAATCAAATCGCCGCGGCAGCGATCGGACAGGGAGGGAAGCTTTTATTTACATTATTTATTATTTTCATTGAAATCTATCTTTTTCGAATTTATTTGTTCTGAATATTATTTTATAATGAGTGCGAGTGTTCTATTACGAGCGAGGGGACGCCGGTTGTTTTTTTGAGAAGTTTCTTGTAGCCTCCAGACATTTGTTCGTTTTTTGCAATTAGTATCGCATTGGATTCGATTCTGAATATGTATTTATATCGCATATTTTCTTTGACTCCGCATGGATTTTTTCGCAATTATTTTCATGAAAGGAATTGGCGTCACAATAATTAAACACATTTTGTAAATTAGGACCGATCGACTTTCAAAGAACGTTATTGAATCCAATATGTTTTTTATACTAATGTCGCTATGTGTAATAATAAATTATGTCTTTTTAATGCACAAGTTTTTGCACAGCTCGGCAATTATTCCTTTTACTCTATGATCTAATAACATCTTAGTTCAAGTTAATATTATGTTGCAGAAAAACTCTCTAACATTATAATTAATAATTCACTTTTTCTGCGCTCTCATTCACTTGCAACAAGCCGCAATTTTTTCAATTTGAAATAACAAATCGACAGGAAGTTCTCATTACAACACAGAAGGGATAATTAATCATAGACAGCAATCATAATTTATTTATTTATTGATTAAAAAACGAACAGGAAGTCTCGTAATAAAGACATCAGCATGCGAAGTTTGCACAGGTGAGATTGACGCAGGGTTAACGACGACATATTGTGAGGTTGTACTAAATTGCGTTGTTGCCAAGTCGAGCCTAATGAACTCGAATTTGATATATTAATGGCGGTAATAATTAAAACGGTGGCCCGCCCCGAAATTCAACGGATGAAATTTTAATATACCGATCGGCTGGTTCATTATCACATGGGGGAATATTTATCCCTGACTATCGATTTTTTTTAATTGTATGCCAAAATTGCCCAGCTAATTGACTGCTGAACAAATTTATTATTAGCCAACATTACATATTATAATTATTTCCTGTACCTCTCAAATATATTTTTAAAATCAAACGATATGACATTGTTATATTATTGTTCAAATTTAGCAAAATTGTATATACAGAATGCTCAATTAAAATTTGTCATCATTGCTAGCTCAAAAACTGTAAGAGCTACGATATATTAGCCAAATTTTGCAAGTATATTACAAATCTATTAATAAAAATTTACTCAAATTAAGCAATGCTGCCTGCGGTTAGTAGTTACATCAGCGAATACTAAATGCCATTGTCACACCACAGAAAACGAGATTCCGATGCGGAATATAACCTCAGCAGTTGAGACCGCTTAATAATAATAAAAATAAAAAAAAATACTTTAGAGAAGTACCATTTCCGGTTGATGGTTTGCTCGTAATTTGGCCATGAAAATTTTAAATATGAAATTTCAATTTATATTATGTTTATACACCTATTACAATGCGTAAGAGACCAAAAACTTTATTATATTTATATATTTATTTAATATTTTGTATTCAACGGGTGAATGCAGCATACCTTATTTTTGAAAAGTGCAAATTTTTATAACAATATCTTGTTGCATGCAAATTGCATCGGCAATCAAAGTTGATAGGAAAAATATTTGAAAAATCCATTAATAATCTATATAAATATAACTTGTATCGGATTAAAAATTGCACTCAAAAGTATTAGTATTTAGGATTCTTTGTATTTTAATTATTTATGTGCTATAGTTTCTTTGTAATATAAAAAATTGTCACATTTAATGGAATTGTATCAATGGTATTTCAAAGCATGAATTACTATTATAAACTAACAAAATGTTTCACCGCCTATTTTAAAATTAGTGACTTGTGCAGTCGATGCAGGTAATTTATAATAAAAGTCTAATATAAAATCTAGCAGCCGGCGAACCTTCAGACTCAGACAATTGAAAGTAAGGCTAAGCCTGAAAAATCCTGATTAGTGATGTTTCTATTTTTAGCTTGTGATCGCTGAAACTAGATCCGCGATTTTGCTAGTATTCTACACAATATACATGAAATAAAACATTGAAATATTATTTGGAAAAATTGTTATTACTCGTTTTAACAAAACTGTCTTTTGTATTGTCTGGCAAAACTACTATCTGTCCCAAAATATATATACTGCAATAACTTCATTGTTTAGAATGGTGCATTTGGGAATACATATGTTATTAATATTTATTAATAATTATATTTCAATTGTTACAAGCTCGTAATTTGGACATACAAGATCTAAATATGAAATTTGATAATGATATGATCTGATGTACCAACACATAACTTTTAATTTCTAAACAGTACAAAATATAGAAGAAAGTTTCAATTGAAACCTGATAGGCCTTCAAAAAAACTAATATGTCTTTTAGATGGATTGCATATTGCATGAATATAAACATCAGACTTGCGAAATGAAGTTTTTCTACTCCTGTACAAATAAATCCCCATTATTTTAATCACGACAGTAAATTATCATTTCATAATTCACTCTTCTCTACCAATCACAGAGCCAGAAATCCATAATTGACTGTTATTTTAAAGACGTGATGTGGATCATCTAAAAACGGCCCTCTGACAGTTGACATGCAGTCATTTGTCATTGTGTTGACGTTTTCAACGTGTGTTTGCAATGAACTTCGATCATTTTCAAAAGTGATTTCCGATTTTACAGGATTCTGGTCATTATTTAGCATTATTTCAGCAGTTCTCAAAATTTGTACTAAATGTTAGGTAAAAAAAGGTTGAGAAAATCGAAAAATGGCTGAGGAAATATTTGTTGCATTTTTCATTATAAAGCTATCCTTAAAGTTTGACCAGTGCATTCCCTAACATCCAGTATATTTTTATACATTGAGATTGCGAATTTCATAAATATTGGTAAAGAAAAAGCCACAATCGATCCTTGATATGTTTGCCGCCACCAATTAAAATTTTAAGAATTTTTCTACTGCAGATCAAAGATCCATACCATAACAATATTCCTTATTATTATTATTTAAAAACAAAGATCTACTACAGCCTTTATTCCCGATAGAATGCAGAAGTTACTGTTCGAATTAATTTTCTATTGCTTTCGAAGGGAATTGTTTTGTTTTTAATATCACATTTAACCCCTAACATTCCTTTGCTCCATTCTCGAAAGTAATATTTAAAATCTGAATAGAATATACGTAATAAAAATTAATCTCAACTTCGACAATACCAGTCATAAACCACGAAAACAAACAGCATCCACAAATCACATCACAAAAAGTAACACGACAACCTTTAGCTGTCCCAGCATGCAAAAATAACGAAAGGGTTGGGGCATCCTGTCACATCTCCTCGTGTCGCATCTCAGTTCATCGAAGCGCGACGAATGCCGTATAAACAGGGGTTGGATTAGCATATCGCACCTCGCACCTCGGAGCTTCAGCTGATGCTTGAGCTTTCCCAGCGTGCTTAATGTCTAATATTATAATAATAAGTACATATTTTATTGGCACCGCTCAATGAACGTCCCGCTTCGTGAGAATGCCAGAGGATGGGCTGAACGTTAATCAATCAGGTTTTTTTCGAGGTGGATATGGCAGGAGTGAGTGGGTACTTCTAACTGCCGGGAGAAGTTATTAATTGTTTATGCTAAACGTGTTTTGATGGGTTGATTTGTATGTAGAGATCGATATATGTGTATCGACATATGAATAAAATTGAATTGATGAATTCAAGTCATACATGGTTGAAGTCGTTTAATTCATAAATGATGTTTGCATGTTTAATTCTTCATTGAAATGACTACCCAATAAATACTGCTGTCCAAGAGAACTATTATGTTCTCAACTTATCAAAAAATTACAATACATTTTTGGATGCTCTACCCGTCTAAAAGGACTACAATAGGCTATTCCACAATTTTTTTTTTTCTTGAAGTACATAAAAATTTAAGACTATATGTAAAATGTGAATTTTAAAATATCTTGATGATATAGATAATGTGATACACAGACTTTCAAAGAAAATATGTTGAGAAAATAACAAAATAATATATATTTAAATTTTAATATTATATTTCATTATTAGAGAAATAAAATAAACTAATGCACTTAATTTATTTCACTTTTTTCTCATTTTACAAAAACATTTTGACATTCTAAGTTAGGTAGTTGGTGGCGCTAGTATCGTAAAGTTTTGCAGTGAGTGCTGCATATTAAGCAGCAAACACGCAAAGACAAGATAAACAAGATTCTTATTTAAGGCAGAGTAGGAGCTAATACTTAAATCCCATTTGCTCAAACAGACGTGCACATGTCCTACGTCATCAAAAACAAAACATTCCGTATTTATTAAAGGGAGTAATTTGTAATTAAAATATGGAATTTTCCACATGCTTTAACTCTTATCTTTCATATAGGTATTCAATAAACTTTTTCTATTTTTGATCATGGTGGATTAGCCTATTCGTCTCAAGTAAGAAAACAGTTGATTTATTTTTTTATTGCCACGGTATTTTATAATTTATTTATATAACAGTTAGAGAAAAAAATGGCTTAATGGCATTCAGTTGTGATAGAGTTTAAAAAGCAGAAGTACGAAAAAAGTGTTGCTCTGGGTAATAAAATAGGCAAGATCCGTATGAGGTGATTGCAACACCGTTCCTGGCATTAATATATTAATTAAAAGGGACGTTCACAACTAATAAATAACAGTTTAACATTTAAACGCTACTCTAATCAATTGGCTATATGCATATTCATAACATATTAAATATTTCTGTTTAATTATACACGCACCACGCTTAATATGCATGACTCGTAATAGTGGGTGGAACTTTCAAAAAATTATCATCTTGATAACACTTTCAACTTAATTCGAAAACCACATTAACTTATTGTGTTCTCCTCCAACGGCTTTATTAAAAACATAAATATATCTCTGAAGTGACCACTCCCAAACTCGGAAATGAAACTAGATATTATAAATGACATTAGACTGATGCTTATGATAAAATTTTCATTAAATATTTACGTGAAAACATATTTAATAAAGAAATATGTAGCAGAGTTTATGGACTCTAATGATACACTTGCAATCAGGTAAACGACATTCGATATGAACGACAAACCATTTCTCATTTTTACGAAAATTACTACCTACTTTGTAATTTGAAACCTGCTGTGTTAGCTTCTCACTATCTAGTAGTTCAAGGATTTTATTCTTGAGCAATTTGCAACTTTTAATTGCCTGTGACCATAATCGAATTTATATCAATTATATACATACATCATCGTACTGTTCCAGATAAAAAGCAACTTAGGTTGTCAATGTTAAATGAACTTGTCACCCATTAGAATTTCTTCTTCATTAGTAGGTAAACATCTTTAAAGTATGATACATACATATGTTACTGTGAAAGACCGAAATCTGGTGAATATACATATATCTATAAATAATCATTTTAAATTTCTTTTACCCTTTCGGGTGTTGAGATTATCCGGGTACTTCAACCTTATTTTATTCCGTCGATTAGTTTCTTCCATTCTGTTCTTATCTTGGCAGTTTAAACTGATATATAAAATATAATAATGACAATAGGCGATTTCAACTGGCACCGGTTTGTATTTGGTCCTTGGTCACAGGAATGGTTAGTAACTTTTATGAAGTCCTATGTAATCGGAGACAGTTTTGGTATGCCAATTCAGTAACATGCTTGGGAGCTCGGTTCGTCCAACGGTTAGTATTATGATTGGTTGAATTTCACTTGTTGGTTTTAAACTATTACACTGTCATATTTTTAATGTTTTCTGTCAAATTTGATTAATGTCAAAATCTACCGCTCATTTTCAGTAATTGTTCGGTCAGTGTGACGTCATTGTATAAAACCAACCAAACACGTAATCGACAATTAACTAGTGCCAGTCGACATCGTCTAATATCTTCGTTATTGCAACAACTGTTGTTTTCGACATTCACCGGAACAAATTCGTGTTTGTCGACATATACCGGTGAAAGTCCGATTGTATAATAAAATTTAGAAATGTCCAGTCTTTCACTAAGGCATTTGGTATTTGTCGACATGCACCGGCGAATGTTGACATTCACTACTTTCGGCCTCTCATAGTAACACATACATAATCCCTATATCCCACTTAGTGGAGTAGGACGAACCCAATAACTCAGACCTATCATGACACACCACTCTCAATGGAATATCTCTAGATAAATTCCCAATACCTTGTATCCTGCAGACACCCGCCTTCAAAGTCTGACGACAAAATTATTTGAGATTGACAACCTATGTTGTATTTTATCAGGAACAATACAACGTAATTGATATCTGTCACTATCTAGAAAAAATAATTATTGTGTAAATGTGTATATTTAAAATAAAATAAATAAGTGCAGTGAAAAGTTAGAATAATTCTCGCGATTTACCGTGCGATGATTTCGCGATAAAAACCTGCAATGTTTGCGTGTCGGATGTGCGAAAGCCGCAAACAGAAAGCGAAAAAAGTTGCGGAAAAAATTCACGTCACACGTTTACGTTCTCGGTTGGTGGTTGGCGAGAAAAATGCAGATCCCTGAAAAATTTCCATACATAAGTCAACGCAAAGTGCTATATACGTGGAGCGCCGTCCTGTATGGAAATCCAAGGATGCTTCTTCGTCACGAAAGCGAGCTCATGTGGCATTACGTAATCCAGGTTGCGAGCGGAAGAGCCTTATACGCCACGCTACGAACGGAGGCACTGCAGGAGTGTGATCGATAACGTACGTTTTCACTTTGTTCATTTATTTTAATTGCACCAAAATTTGGTATTATGTTAACGAAAAATACCATAGATATTAACTGTTAATTAATAATTAATCATTATGAAGGTATATTAGAAAGTAATAGCAATTTATATTGGTATAGCTACTTTAGAGATATATAGTAACGCATCGGTAACACATCGAAACTGTTAATCATGAAATCCTCAATTGGATTCCCAGAGCCAACAGTTGTAATTTTAACTTTATCTTTGTGTGAAAAAATATGTACCTACTGGGATTTAGTCAATAAACTGGTTGTATTTTATCTCGACTGATTTCGATGCCACCATTATACTAACTAATGTGGTACCACATCAAATATGGGTAAATGGATTGATTATATATTTGTTTTACTTATATTCATTTACATAGAAAAAAATTTCTAAGAATTTACCAAACTATTCTGTAAACTGAGGATAAGATGCATTTTTGAAAATTTACCAAACTTTTTTTTTTGTATAAATACTTCTAATTGCTAATGCCCGGTTCCACCAAAGTTAATTAAATTTTAAACTTAGTTTAAATAAATAAAAGCAAATCGAAGTTATATATCATATGGAGTAATTGACATTGATGTCAAAATTTAGATTCGCTTTTATTTATTTAAACCAAGTTTAAATTTTAACTAACATTGGTGCAACCGGCCATAAGTAAATTAAATTAACGTGTTTAATTTTTTATTGTTATATTTCCAGTAAATGCATCTTATATCCCCAACTTACCGAATAGTTCGGTGCTTTTATTTTTCGAAGACAATAATAATTATTATTATATGTATTTCCTCAAAATTATTTAGCAAAATTCAGGTAATAACTTAAAATTTCATTTTTATAAAGTAGATATTAGCATGTTTTCATCATTATTTACGAATTTTAAATTAAATTTAGTCGAAACTATTATTGTTACCTACTTTCAATAAACTAAATAGCTCAGTGGTAATGCATCGAACTGTGGAACTTAAGATCCTCAGTTTGATTCCCAGAACCAACAACAAACGTCATTATATAAAATTCACCCTATTTCCATCTCCTCTAGTTTATAGAGAGGGAGCTAGATTTGACGACTAGTAACCGCACTACACAAAAATATATCATTAAAATAACCATACTATTATTTCCTATTCAAAAACTTAATAAATTTTCTTATAGGTGTTGCTTTTGCTATCTAGTGTGGAAAAGATACTCTTTACAACTATATTCTGTATAATGCACTGTAATTTTTAATAACTTCCAAATAAGTAACAAAAATAGTTTCATCTTCCATGTTTCAGGTCTCCTTCTTGTGGCGTATAGCCAGTCAGTTTTCCAGCTTCTTTGGTCGCGGAGCCAGGGAGCCACCCGTCCTACAGCGCACGGAAAGAATGGAAGTTTACCGCCGTCTCCTCCACCGTCGCCCTCTAGATCAATACCTCACACACTCGCGCCCGCTTCCTGCCTCGTTCCCTGCACCCCATGCGCCCCTCCGAGCCCTGCCCCCTGCACGCCACTGTCCCCGCACTCACCACGCCACTGACTTCGCACAAGGGGAGCAAATATTGCGTAGGCAGACTCACGCACGCATGAAGCGAGGGTGTGTATGTGTATGTGCGTGAGGGAAAGAAAATGGATTTCTTGACTTTTCTACGAGGTGTGTTTGTATGTAGGGATAATTATTTTCACGGGTTATATGCGTAATTATCCTGATAATGATTTAAACATGCTGTTTAGTTAAAAGTTATGATTACCGTTTTAATGTAATCAGTATTATCATGACAGAAACATTTTGTTTTGCTCTCTGCACAATATATTAGTTTAGTAAGTGGTAGATTTGCAAATTTCTAGATTAAAACATTTTTAAAATAATTCACAGTCTTAAGTTTTAGCCTCTGTCATAAACGACCATTTCTAGCTTATATAGGTATAGTCATAATTACTGTACAGGGAAAGGTAAAGTATATAATATGAAGTTAAAGATTTGTTTTGGTCAACCTTGCGATGCGGTACTTTACCTCCGATTTGGTTGAAACTTTGTGCATTTATCACATTTTGCGTAAAACAAAAGGGGAAATACTAACAAGTACTGGCAGTTGGGCTTCGATGACCTTGAAAACACAGTTTAATGGGTCACTTTATTCGTTCAAAATAGAACGTAGAAGTGAGATTATCTTCAGCTAAATTCCATTAAAAATGTGTAATGTAATTCAAGTTTATCGGGCGTGAGTTGTATAGGCTTAGGAGTTGTTTGTGAAAAATACGAGAGAATCGAGTTTATGTACAAGTAATTCCATATAAACAATTTTTTTTCAATAATGATGTTCAAATATTGTTCATGTGGAGTTTAGCTGTAGGTGAACTCGCTTCGCTCGCACTTTTCACAAACAAATCCTTAGCCTACACAACTCACGCTCGACAAACTTGAATCACACTAAACACTTTTAATGGAACTTACATGAAGAAAAGCTCGCTTACACGTTCCACGTTAAACGAATAAAGTGACCCATTAAACTTTATTTTTAATGTCATCTGTGTCCGACCGCTGCTTAATACTATTTTTACTTTTAATTTTAAAATTAGGTAAGTACAAATGTAATTTATATCATTAAAAGTTAATTTATATAATCTTGTAGAATTTGAAGACGTCTTTGTATTGACAATTTTAATTTTTTAAATACATAATTCAAGCCGAGATATCTAATAATACAAATATTTATTTTCTCTTTTCCTCAACAATTTTCAGCTTAATAACTTTTTCCAAATTTTAATTGGGAGTAAAATAAAATGCAAATCAAAAGGAATCATCCAAATCTAAAGTAAACTAGCACATCGAATGGTTGACCTATGCTTCATTATAAAATTGTTTAATACTTAATTTGTATTAGTAATAGCTAATTAAAATATGTAACAACAGTATGTTGAATTATAACATCTAAATATATTTTATATAAATTGAAATTTTGTCGTGATGAACAAGCCAAATTAATTGTTATGTTTCTGAGTAATTGGGTGCACCATCCAACAATGTATCAGATATTCGTTCAATACTAATAACAGTGCCACAGTGGCAACAATATTTCTTTCCTTTAGAACCGAATAAATAATTTGTATTTTTCTATTTTCCATTTCAACAAAAGTTTGGAGTTTGCAAACTTTGTGTTTATGCGCCATCACAAAGTCTACGACTATGTTTGAAGATGGAAACGATTCTAACGATTCACGTATGTCACTTCTCAAGGTTATGTTTTAAAACTAAAACAATGAATATGTTGATGAGAGGAAACATAACTTAAAAGTACAAATGTAACTGCGTTTGCATCGGACGAAACACCAACTAAGATTGTAGATTAAACTAAACTTTGTTTCACGTATACAGAAGCATGTACAAATATGATTTATATTGCCTCACTAATTTATGCAAAATTAGCAAAACAATTTGCAGCGATTAAAGCCTCATATTTTGCAGCACTCGCCATTAACTCTGCTACGTCGTTTATTTATTAATTAAGCTTGAAAACGTCGGGCTAAACAACATGGAAATTATTGCAGTACAAGTGACAAACATGGAGCATGCATTTAATTTCTGCAATCATTTCTTCATTTCCATAAACACGGTCTAAATATTTATCTGTTCTGTATTGAGATTCCAAATGTCGTATCGTTATTCATTACACTAAATATTGATTATTATCTGCTGGTTCATAATTTATCTTCAACGAATAAATGAATGCTCTTGAATTATTTAATACAATGCTTATAACCGGTTTAAAACACTCTAGATCTTAGGCCACGTGTTCCTGTGCTGTTATTACTACTGTAATAGCACGTTATAACTCCTCGTATAATTGCAGTAGCAGAAGCCCTCTAACATTCTACCTACCTTTTATTTTGATGAGAAAGAAGATCAATCAGAGTTCTGGAATTGTAATTATTTAGAAACCAATACACATCAGCTAATGTGAATACTTAGAGGCCAGCGATTTTAAAACAATTAGAGTGGGTTTTCCCATATTTATAATTTATATTTGCAACTATATTATAAATCGTAATTATTGAACGGCTGAGTGTGACATATTTGATTTAATAATTGAAGAAATATGAGGATTCAAATTTAACATTAACCATAAATAAAATAAATTCTCATTTGCTAAACTTTTATCAATCACATCAATTTCTGAACGAAGGTGGTAATCCCTGAACGATATTTGTCCATTATTTAAAATTCTACTGAGATCTGCAATGCAGAGCTGTCGAAATTAAGTACCGTTTCAGGTTTGGTAAAAGTCATGATGATATATTTATTTAGTTAATTTTCTTTTCAAAAAGCAACATCTGAATCTCATTAATAACACGTCGGCATTAATCTCAAGTTTTTTTTAATGATTTTACGCGTACTTAATGCACTCAGCAGGGAATAAGTAATCCACTAGGTAGATTAATTCATGTTCTCACCACAGGGGCACGGTGGCAGCACTGTCGTCGTGCGAGTTTCTATTAGGTTAGGTTCAGACATAATATGAAACTTGGCAAAATAAATGCGCAACAATATTTTATTTAAATTAGCCTGTCACAACACTGCTGCGGATTAGTCTATGATGTGTCAATCATGAGTTTCACTACTGAATTATATTTTAATCTAAATTACAGCAAAAAAATATCTCATTTATTTTAGACAATCTGCTGTTTTTTTCCTTGAAGTCTAGGTGCTTCTGTTCGCAGCAAAAAATGGTTTCAATAAACTTATTTAAAGAACTTTTTTGTATTCAGCAAAGAGTAGCTAAATATTTAACAAAATTCTACCCGTACTAAAATAAAATATGAACCAATATCTTGTTTGAAATATTATTCATAATATCAATTCTTAAATACCGGAGCATTTTAGAGATTTACTGCTGAGAAAATTAGCAATATTTCAGTAGCAAGTGATTGGTTACCTTTTACTGTCGCCTTTTCAAGGCATTCAACAAATACGCGCGAACGTGCCAAACAGAATATGTTATAAATAGGAAAAGAGATAAAATAGTTATTAATACATTTATATAATCATTGATGTTTGTAACAGTAACGGTATTTAGTTTACATGTTTATTACTCATTTAAAATTTATTTACTAATTAATATTGTTTTAGTTCTATAATTCTTATAAATTCAGTGTAAATAGGTACCTAGTATTACGGCAGCATTTCCAAATATTGTTCATCAAATATATTTATCATTCCTAGCCTAACCATTTGATTAAAAGTTCGTTTTGAGTCGTGAAATTGTTTTTCTCTACCGCTACGTTAGTAATGGTCAATAATGGATTGTTGTTCGAGGTTAATAATTAGAACTGGCACTTTTCAAAGAAATACAAAATTCAGAATTTGTTTAACTCAGTAAATATAAGTAAGGTATTAATTATGAATTTAATATTGCATGAAAAGTTTTAGTTATGATTTTAAATTGCTCCCTAATTTTAAGTTTGAAGAATAACTAATCATTTTCCTGTCAAATTTTACATGGATGTTCTCTAGTATTACATTGTGTAATACGTATTTATTTATTGTAATATTCATTGTTAAATTCACGAAAAGGTAAATGTTTTCTTATATTATTTATTTTTTATTTTTCATATGAAGATGGAATAACTACTACAGTCATATGCCGCCTCATCAGTAGATGATTATGAATTTTGTGAACAACACAAACGACTATTAATTAATTTTCGTATATGTACAGTTTTTTTTTCAGGGTTACGCATTTCTATAAAAAATCTTTTTTAACAAAAAATTGAAATGACGAAAAACTGAAAAGCGGAAAAGTAATATTTGTTATTTATTTACGGTAGAAATTGATTGAACTTTCTTCACACATTGTTACTTATTATTACCAAAATAAAATGTCAAATAAAAGCCTCCTCAGTTTTTGTAGATATTAATTAACAAGTATTAATTTCAAAATTCTTATGAAATTTTTAATATAAATTAGTTAAAAATAATTTATGAGTTAGTAGTGCAAAAACAGTACATAAATCCCATTACAACTATTAGCAGAACAAAATAAGAAGTTAAAATTTCCGGTTTTCCTTTAAACAATGTATTCGTTATAATATTTGTGTAAATTATAAATAAGTTAAAGTTTGAGATAATTGGTTAATTTGCTACATGAATCATACATGTTTTATTACGTCTATTCTATTAATATTTAATAGATAATAGTAATTATAAGGTATATACATAAATGAAGAGTTGAAGTTGATGTTCTTGGTGCCTCGGCATTTATTTGTTTATTTAGTATAAGTGAGGAGCCCAGTTTGAAACGTATTCAATTACTTTTATAAAGACATCATTAGAGCAATAACAAGCTCCAAGCTGTGAACATCTCCATCTTGATCATTCCCCAAGGTAGCAAATGTTTCGCCTTTCGTCAATTATTATTTCGTCACGCGTGTGACTATTATTTCCCGAGCTAACAAGAGCAGAGACGGCTCAAGGGGTCCGGGGAGGCGTTTCGCACTTATTAAATTTTTTTAATAACGTGGAAAATATGAGTTCCGGTCTCGTCCGCGCCTGGAGCGATGGCGCTGCGGAGAACAGAAAGAAGAGAACAGTGAACAGAAGCTGCGAGTGGTGTGGTGTGCTGCTGCTGGAAAGCATCATTAGTTTGACACGTCGCAGAGGCTTGTTGAGAAAAAATCACCGTTAAAATCGCGTTTTCGTGGTCCCGTCGTCTTGCCGTCACGGTACGTACCTCCCGCTGGTTGCCCAAGACCTCACCACGCCTGGATCGACCAAGACGATATACTCCAAACAGTATCGCGAAAGGTTCAGCTTTTACTACGACTCAAAGATAATGTTTGGTAACGCATCGGATTGCGGATCATACGTTTCTCGGTTTGAAAATAAATTCAGAAAATTTGCGCCACATAAATTACTCCTGTGGCTCCTCCTCTAATATCGTCCTTGGAGGCCGTAATTTGACGGCTGTTAACCGCATTTCACTCATCATAATACCGAAATACCCAAATGGTTAAATGGTATCGGTATGACGATATATTTATTTTTCTACTCCTGTATAAATTCAAATCCATTATTTCAATTTTTCGATGAATTATATTACCCATAATTCACTCGTCTCGACCAATCACAGAGCCAGAAATCCATAATTCACATTTATTTTAAAGACGTGATGTGGATCACTAAGCAACAGCCGTCTGACAGTTGACATGTAGTCAGTTGTCATTGTGTTTTTTTATGTTGAAGTTTATCAATGTGTGTTTTCAACGAATTTCGATCATTTTTAAAAGTGATTTCCCAATTTACAGAAGTAGAAAAAGTATAGTATTATATTCGGGTTTATGATCATTATTCACTCGAAAGATTTGCACCGATCGTCTACGGATCGTGAAGCAAACTTCGTCTTCGTGAATAATGACTATCATAATCCCTCACATAATAATACACTATTATTTTTGTTATTTTTGTTTCCGATTTAATATTGCAGTCGTCTAGAACGCATAAGATTTTACTTATATATATATTTATTTTTTCAACTTTATGAACGCTTTTCCTGCATTTCCTTTTATCAGTTCTTAAGAATGCTTCAACTAATGCAAATAACAACAAATTTTATTTCAGAGCGATCGTTTTACAAAAAAAAATTACCTGCATAAATAATTGCATATTTAAATCTTAATTATAGAACAGTATATGTGTAAAACATTTGATTTAATAGTTGATGTACATATTATGAAGATTCAAATTCAAAACGCTTTTCCTTTATTTTCCAAACTCCTTTCGAACATTCCTGCCATTACACCTAACCATCAACCAAACCAAGGTTAGGTTAGGTTAGGTTCACTACTCACCCTCATTCTCGCCAATTTGTTTCACCAAATTTTCATTAAACATCCGCTCGATATATTCATATCAACTCAACTGACTTCCTCGTAGTCTATCAACAACATTCTATTTAAATTGAAGAAACTTTCAGAACTCATAGTTATATTATAAAATATTTTATTTAAATACAACATTTGGAATTATTCTATATAGTTCTTCAACAGGAAAACAAACGCTATAATAACAAAATGTTATTCATTTATTTTCTTGATGAAGTATTATGTATGCAGAATAATTAGAAACGTTGTCTTAAATCAGGAGTATTTTATAAAGGAGCGTAACATTCTTATTCTCATTTTAGAGAGCTTCATAAGGTAGAAAAAATATATCAGGTGTAATGTACATATGTACCTATGAAATTTCATTATCCAAATATACAATAATGTGTAATTTATTCCATAATGTGTGTGTAAGTGTGTAAATGATTTCGCCTCGTCAATCCACAGCCGCAGTGTCGTTGGTAGCGGCGGCGGCTGGCGTATCCCGAAGAGAGATGTCATTCATTTATCAAGCGTGACGACGGCCGAGAATCATTTCCATCCTAAGTGATATTTCTAGAGAGTGCTAATCAGTCTTGTGTAACCACCCTCGATCAATTACAGAATCTATCAAACGCGCGGCGCGGCGGTCGTTGTTCGCCTGTTCGCTGTGCTCGCGACGCCAACCAACCACGGCATTTTTTCATTACTTTCTTCGCTTGTCGCTACCATACACTTTCTGGTATCTTTCACTGCGATTTAAACGGATTTTATTCATATAAGATATTTTGAAATTGATTCAAAATGTAGTTCTCTTGCAAAGAATATATTGTTACTTCTAATTCTAACTTATCTTACTGCAAATGTAGCAGTGGCGGCTCATTAGAAGATGCAAGAAAGCCACAATCGGCTCTCAAAATAATATTAATATTTATTAATAAAACATTTATTAATAGACATGTTTTCCATTTTTACTTTCTTATACAAAGTATAAGGAAGTATTGGAATCATGAAAATTATCGTTGACAGGATTTTTGCGGAAATACATATTTCGACGTCCACTGAATCCGTTAAGACCAATTTCCCAATGATGGCTGTGTGTGAAGATGGATGGATGCATAGATGGATATCTGTGTGCGCAATAACTCATGAACGAGACAAGATGTGTAAACGAAACTTGGAATTTATAAGTTTCATAAAAATATAAAGAGCTGAATTGATTTTGAATGAAATTGACAAACCGGAAGAGGAAGTTAACTGGACACACAAAGCAATAAATTCCAATTTTTTTCATAAATAGAATCAGCTGTGAAAAAAATTTCAAATGAAAGATGTTAGCAAAAATATTTGGAATATAAAATGCTTTTTGCATTTTTTTTGTACATGCTTCTATTTTAAGAAAAACTAATTTATGTATTTAATAATTTGAGTTACAATGGCAACAAAACTAAAACTTCTGAACTTCTATTAGTCAAATAATTATGAAGAGTCAAAAATATGTGTCTTTTGAAATATTATAAGAGCAATATTTGTATTATTACTGCTGAGGTTATATGCCGCCTCGATACCTCGTTTTCGGTGGTGTGCCAAAGGCATACGGTGTTCGCTGGTATGGGTTTTACAAAGCGGTCATCCATCCAACTACTGACCGCGGACAGAGGTGGTTAACTTACATTATTAAGTAAATCGGCTTCAACGCTACCTGCCATGGCCGTTGCTTATGTTTTTCATGTATTGTATGCGGTATTTAAAGAGAGAAATAAATATCCAATATATTTTCCATATAATTTTTACTAAGTACAGTTTATAGAACTTAACTGTTCATTCCTTAAAGGCACAAGTCGCCATTGAACTGCAACATCTATAATATCTTTTGTTTTATATTGTGTATTACTGAATACAATGTGTGAAGCTCTTATTTAGCATCCTTTTACACTATTTCAATTATTTTAGAGAAATAATTTACCATCAGCAAGCAGAGCCAACTGTTTAACTGTAGTTGTATTAAATCGTTTTCATTTACATATTAAGTGGAATGATAATTATTTTAGTTCCGTTAATTATAAAACATGATAAATAAAAACAATGAATCTTTCCACATATTGCGTCCCCTAATTATAAACCACTTAAAGCACAGTAGAATTAATTGCATATAAGTAATTATAGGTTTAGAATCAATTATACATTTCCCGGTAAGTGTGAAATATCTTTAAAAATCAATAGAGAATTGCATTTTCCGTCTAGTCCGCAATAACAATGATTAGACAACCTTGTTTCGTATTACCTACATCACATCTACCCGTTTTATATCTTAATTAAAGTATAAAAAAGTAAAATACTACTTTGCAGTGTAAAATATACAGTAATAAAATACATACACCTTGTTTTATAGTACATAATTGCAGTTCTATTACTTTATCCACATTTTTTCCAAAAGGAAAAAAGTGCAACACTCGTTTTTCCACAATAAACGCTGCCTTGAAACTCCAAACATGTATTAAAACGCGAGGTAATTACGGTTTTCACGACTTTCAAATCCAAAATGCGCCAACAATTAAATGCAATCATAAAAATGGGTATTGAGTTGGCGGTGGACTGGCGGCCATACTGGCAGACAATTGCGCATCGATGCACGGAGACCTAACCTATAACTCGAGGACGTGCCCGCGTCCCGCGTGAATTTAGATCGCACGCACTTGTGTGTGTGGAACGGTGGGTGGCACGATTTGCAATTAAGACACCAGTTTCATTAAGGTAATGTCTTTATTCTGAACACGACTGAGGGTCGTTAGTGAACGCTTACCCACGGGAAACAATATGAAAGCACGTTCAAGTAATTGTGAACAGCCCTGATATTGTGGCGGAAAACATCCGGAGAAATACACGGATTTTAATGCGGTTTTATAATTAAAATTTCTTTGCTCCTCTTCATCAAATTATCTCCGCCTTTACTCATTACCGGCGAACATTAAATTATGAAATATTTAAAAAAATTATTCCGTTGATATTATTTTCTGTAAAAAAATAAAATTAATACTCAAAGCCTGTATTACACTATAACACTATGTAAATAAACGAAACTTAAAATTTAAACTGACCATATTTTTTGTTATTGTTTTTTTGTAAACAAGAAAATAAGAGTAATCAACAAGTGATATGTATCCAAGAAAACAGCCAATTAAACATAATCTTTTAACCGATAATAATAATAATAATTCGGTGGTCGCAAGACTGAAAGGAATAACAATTTTACGTATTAGCAAACGAAATTTCGAATAGTACAGTGCGAAAATTATTTGTTTCATTTTCTAGGTTGGGGCAGTTCTCCTTTGCAGATCTTAAACTAGATTTTTTTAAATTTACATATGGTTATCAGCACTAAAAACAACTTACATTGAATCAAATACCGAACAAATTTTACTTTTTCATGACATGCCAGGAAACCCCACCATTATTTTTCCAAAATAGTGAAAAAATGTATTTTTCCTCTCTAGAGAGGAAAATATAGAAGTATTTTCAATATTTTAAAAAATAAATTCCTAATTTTATTGAAAATCCCTTTATAAGTGATATACAAACTTTAAATTATTTTAGAATTATGTCTTATATTTTTCTTTTTCTAGATTAAATCACAATTTGACAACTTTCATTTATTTAAGATTGGTTCATTGGCAACACTGTTACATTCCCTTGCATGTGATAACCTAACTTTTGACGTGTCAGTTGTGTGTTGTGTTGTCAAAGTGTATTTAAGGTGCGAGCAAATCGTTTTTAGAAACATGTCGTGAAAAAATGTTGTGTCTAACACGAGAGGTAAGCGCTTTTTCCACTCTCACTCGATTTGCCTCATTCGCTGCGCTCATAATGCAAACTTTGAGCTCGAGTTTCATCTCTAGTTTGACAAATAACTATTAATTTTTAATTTCTAATTTGTTTCGGGCTTAGACATTTTTAATATAATTGCTTCATTCAATGTGAAAGATTCTTAGTAAATACGTGACTCGTGACAGATTAGAAATAAACCCGGGACATCTTAAATACGAACCGTTGCCTCAACGAGCAATAAATAATTACTGACTCACCCTCGGGTTAATTTTTTGTTAAATAGAATATTTTAATTAACTAATTCAAGGCTTAAACGCTCTCTTAACAAATTATAGTAGTTTAATTTTTCTTAGTGCAATTATTAATGGCTTCAATATACATTTTATATCTGTTCGATTATCTATTTCTTTATCTCTTTGCTAACACTGTGTTCATATTTTCTGCTAGCAGTGGTTGAACGCAAGAAAGAGAAGCATTTCTCGTTAAATGTTAATTATTGTATTCGTACACGCAAGTGGATTTTGTCTCGTTTGTTGTTTTACATTTTGCTATCAATATCTAATCTCCTGATTAAATTACTTGACAAGTGATGTTAGGATACTGTAATTTTCATTTTTGTGTGAGGAACACCATTTATCACAGGATATAATAACCATCTTTACCTGACAAATTATATGTAATTACATTACTCATTATATTTTACTTTTTGGCTTGTTAATCCAACCGCAATTATTGTTTTATTGGCAGCAAAACATTCAGTTATTTTTGTATAAATTCAACAAAAAATTAATACCTTAGAATAAAAAGATAATTAGTTCAACTATTTCAAATATAGTTTTTCAAATAATAACTTAATAGATCAGGTATGAAGTTTAGGTTGATTTTCTAGGTATCTTTTTAGGTAATATAAGAAACATTAGACAATAGCGTTTAGCGTAGCGTGTCCGATACCAATGTTCATGGCTGTCCGAGCAAAAGTGAAATATGTTCATTGTTTTCTTGTCATATTCATCATTTATATTTTCATACACTACGTTCTAAGTCACTGATATTTATTTAATACTGTATTTATTCTAATACATTCAAGGGGTATGTCCATAAATTGCTAGGTACCTAGCTTATTGGTAGATAGAAATTAAATTTCAGTTATATTTCTTATAATATACAAATTTTAAAAAAAATATCACGACTTTTACCCATTAAGGGTGTGGCACTCATCTGTCATTGGTAAGTGATATATTTTGCACATGAAGCGTGGTTACTAGCTGTCAAGATAAGCTCCTCAAATGTGCCAATGGAGAGGGACCTACAAGAGTAAATTTAAAATGACAGCTGTTGATTGTGGGATTCGAATTGACGATCTAATGATCCAATACGATGCGTTACCACAGAACTATAATTAATATATTTTACATGAAATTATTATAATTCACATAATTACGAATTTCACGATTTAACTACAATCATTTTTCATACAGAACAAACAAAAAATACGTTGATCTGCATATAGTTTTTCGTCCACGATAACTCAAAATTTAATAAAGCTAGCAATTTCAAAATTGATAATTCATTTTTGATTGTTTATATTACATGGTCAAGAGATTTTGGAAACAAACCATCAATCGTAAGTAGTAGTTTATTTGAAGGTCTATCAATTTTTTTTTTTATATCTTGGAAAATAAATATGTGGAATAATATTATCTATAATTATTTTTTGAAACTTTTTCCGTATTTTGTACGGTTTAAAATATACTGAATGCCATCAATTGGGAATATCAAATTATTTACAGAATTCAAGGATCAGATTTGAGTCCATTACTATTCATATAATGATTATATTTATAATGAAATAATTGTGCACAATAACTCAAAATTTAATATATAATATAGATATTAATATCTCATTTAATATTTAGTTCTGGCATGTTTATATTATATGCTGATAAGATTTGGGGAATAATCCATCAACCGAAAATATTAGTTTACTTGTTGTTGTTATGGGTATATCTAAATAAATAATTATAATAAAAAATAGGTAGAATAATATTAGCTATAATTCATATTTGAAACTTTTTTCCATATTATGTAAGGTTCAGACACAAAAATTAGAGGAAAGTTATTTACTGGAACACCCTAAGGATCTGGTTTGAGTCCATCACTGTTTAAAGAATGTAATAATTGTGTACGATTACTAGTTATGTTACTATAACAACCATGTTAAAACAGCATCCCCAGAATAATTTTTGAATTTTCCGAATCTTCCGAATTTTCTCTCTGATTTTAGGAAAAATTGTCGATGACTCTGGGACCGTTCTTACCCCGTTTGGCAGTTTATCTCAATCCCGAACATTAGCATAATATTTCCTCGGGAGCGATCAACGGCAGCGCAACTAAAGTGAAATGAATATCGATCGCCTACTTGATGCAAGATCAGATTTAATCAGCCTCAATGCGTTCAGGCGTTAAATTATTCGCGTACAACACGAGGCGGCGGGAGAGTTATGTTAGTGTTGTTAGAGCGTTCCGGCGCCTACTGAACTCTAAACTGTCCCAAGTGGTGTTGTGTATTGGTTTTTTTACTCAAAAGTAGAAAAGTGTAGCGCCTTTACTTTATAAAGGTTAGACTAATTTAATCTAGAAAAAGAATTGTATTGTTCATAAAAGTTTTTCTTGTTTGTCTATTACTGTACTTGTCTAAAGAAATGTCAAAAATATAAACACGTTTGTTTAAGCATCTATAGAGGTCATACAAAAATATAAAAATTTACTTTCTTTTTAGGCCTGGTGAAAAATATTAATATTTTAATATCAATATTTTCTATATATTATACATAATTCATTTGTTTATACTCTGTATGCCATTGTACTTATTGATATTGTTCAATAAACTATTATAATTATTTTTATGTATTTCATTATTTTAGATATATCACTTAATTAGTAGTTTAGCTGAATTAGAATGCAATACTGTGAAACAACATAAATTTTTCCTCCCGTATATACAGGCTGTTCAAAAAATAAAGGTCACGGATTTAAGAGTAGATAACACATATGAAAACAATAAAAAAATCCATATAAACATATATCCGGAAATGCCTAGTTTCCGAGCTATAGCGATTTTAATATTTTATTTCTGTCATATAATATTACAATAAGATCATAGTAGCCGTTTACACTGGAAAACAGTCACTTGTAAATTCATAACAATAATTAATGACAAATAAGGAAAAGCAAAAGACTATCTTCAACTATTTTCCATTGTAAGCAGCCACTATGATTTTAATGTAATATTAGAACTTAGAAGTATGAGTTGTATATACGATTGAAATAAAATTTTAAAATATGAACTTTTTTTTATTATTTTGGAATGTATTATCCACCCTAAAATCCGTTACCACTATTTTTGAATATCCTGTAAGGAAAGTATTGTGACGCTTCTAAATTTTCAATAGTGAATTTTAAATTGTAAGCACGTGTTAGGGTCCCTAGAATACAATTTTTCGTCCACGATAATTCAAAATCTACTACAGATGTTATTTTGAAATTTCAAATCTAAATTTAAATATTCAGGCTGACTACATTTTGGTAACAATCCATCAATAAAAAGGTTTAGTTTACTTGAAGGTCGTTCAGGTTTTTTGGGCGTATCGCAGTAAATAATTGAGTTAGAGTAAATTTTATTATATTCATTCAAAAAGATTTAGAATAATATTGGGTACAGGTTATATTCGAACCTTTCTTATCGGAATGTTTATTAGATTTTTAAGTAAATGTTAAGTTCAAAGTTTGTCCACGGATATATGATGTCGCCACTAATCAATTTTGAATTCAACGACATTCTCTATAAAATTTCTTATAAAATTTAATATATTTTAAATTAATTAGGTTCTGCTTTTGGAAAATTACATTGTAAGTAATTAATTATTTTTAAATAAATACTAAGTACAATAAAAAAAACGATGTTATGTAACAAGTTAAATTGTATACAAGTATAGCCATCTTGTGTCGACTAGCGGAAGTATTCGTACACACCAGTACAGACTGGTTTGTATACTCACTAAGGGGTGTACAAACCTTACCCGGACCCTTATGACAATAGAGCGGTACCTACCCCGGCACATACAGTCGACCAAACATACAATCAAGCGTTTCTTTCAATCAAGTACAAAAACTAAAAATTGGTGCAAGGATTAAATATATTGTGAAATTTTCATTGGTAAAAGAAAATACATTTTTAGTTTCTAGTGTACAATGATTTGACGGTAAAAATCTTCGTTTCCAATATTTACTTAAACACAGTTAATACTTTCATTTATATTAAGAATATTTTGTTTTCAATATATTCTCATACATTTTTGACTATTATAGTTTTTAACATTTATACTTTCTTGCTCTATATTTTTGAGCAAATTTATTAAACCTGATAGAGCCTTAAAGATATTAAACTGTATTTATTTAATAACGACGAAAATAACAAATTAGGCCTAGAGTAGCTGTATAATTCTCGTTAATTAACAAAATTCCTAACTCAACCCTTATCTGCCATCCCAACAACAATAAAACTTCAGGAACCAAGTTGTCCTATTATTTATTAATTCCGTAGTCAAGTAAATAACATTAGCTGAAGGTAGTTTGGGCCTCTGATGTGATATGACGTAGGCGTGTAATATGACATAAAACAGACTCGCATCGCGCCAGGAAGACGCGTTACTACATCCATTATGACGTCACGCACCACTAACAACCCTCACCCACCCCCAACACATTTAACATTAATAGAACCCTTTGTTGTAATGGTGGCATAAGGGGTGGAAAATTTATGTAGCTAACTATACAGGTATGGGTATGACGCTTCAGTTTGCGATAATATTTTCCGTAAGTTAAGTAAAACACAGAGACAAGATAAACGAATAGAATAAATCCAATTGTTTCGCAAATAACTAAAATATTCAGTAAATACTACTGACGAACCTCAGTATATAACTGCATTTTTCAGTTAAATTAATTAAATACAGCAAACGCAACTGAACTACTTTTTTTACTGAATTTTCCGATCATTTTAACTAGTTCAATTTCTTTGTGTGCATTTAATAAACATCTGCCAAACCAATATCGAAGATTCTAATCTCTAACAGCACATTCTAGTACTTGCATCTTTTGAAACCGTTTTGAAAAACAAAATTACAAATTATTACCGAGATCTTTGACACTTCCAAAATGCGTAAATGACGTGATGATATATTTATTTAATTTACTCTGGTCTCTTTCTGTCAACTTGACAAATATGTTTTCAATACGATCCATAATTTACTTTAAATTAACAAAATACACACTGCAATGAGATAGCACAATTGGTTCCTTTACTATTTTTTTTATGAAACTATCTAAATTGAAGACTATCTACAGTTCTAAAAAATTATACATTATCCGCAATGGTTTTTTAAACATGTTATGGCGTCACTCTAGTTCTGTGTTGCGGATTTGTGTTATTTGGTTGTGTATTCAAAACAACACCAAAATATTCCAATTAGGTGCCACCCATTTGACTCTTCGACAATATAACAGCACAATAATAAGAGAAGTACAAAGAATTTGGAAAAAATAAATGTATGAGAGATAAATTTAAACAGAAATATATAATACTTTGACCTCAGAATTGCTATTTTTAAAACTCAAATATCTTAATAATTAATAATATTTTGTAAACTTCTATTACACCTAGTACGACGTCTTTGAGTCCAGTTATAATATAAATGACTTATTTGCCATTTTGTGACTCTAGGAAGGACCCCATTACCGATTTGGTAAATGAAATGAATTTTCAAAATAATTTAAAAAAAGTACAAGTAATTAAAATTTTGCCTACATTTGAAGTTCTTATTCCATCATTGCATAGGGGTGAAAAGTATTTTGCAATATTTTCATAAATATAACCTCCTCGATTAGCAATCAAGTGATCGTTGGCTACATTTGCTGGTTCGATTACGTTAAATTATTGCACAGCTGCGTGAATATTAATTAACGGAAACGATACGAAAAACAGCAAAAACGTCCTGCGATACAAACAAGGTGTGGGTTCGAAACCCAAGTGCTTCATAAAAAATATTATAAATGAGCGGCAGACTCGGCGCAGGCGACTAGATACACGCCGTGCAAATACCGCCGTGGATGTATTAGAGTTATTAATGCTTCAATTTTACGCATACTTAATTCGAAGCGGTGGCGAAAATTACGGAAATGCCCACAAGGTGGAAGGTGGAATTGCCATTAACAAGACTTAATAAACACTTGAATTATAAGTTTGTTTTTGTGATACTTAGCACATTTTTTTTATCTATTTATAAATACATAAAAAATAATTGTAGACTTACCTTTCAAACAATGATGTTAGGACAATTCAGAAGTTCTTCGTCCTGTAAAAGAAGAAAAAAATTCAAAAAGTTTTCTTAACAATATTTCAAAAACTATAAAATTGTTTCTAGCTCTAGTTCTATGTCCAAACTCATTCTAGTAAAACTTTTGCATTCTACAATAAAAATATTTTTCCTATTTCACGTTCATAAAGTCGATTTTGTGACACTGTTCTTCTCAAAAACAATGCTACAAAATTGAATTTTGTACAACTGTTATTTCTGAATTTATTATTTGTAAAATTGACAGTCTGTTAAACTTGGAGCTCTCATTGCTGACGTAAAATTATTGCAATTAGTTTTTTATTGAAGTAATAACACAAATATTTAAACTGTAAAGCGCTTTATTTTATTAATATTGCAGGGAGAGTTACTTATTTATTTTTATTTTAATTGACTTTGTGTACGTGAATTAAGAAAAGTACTAATATGAAAAATTAGATAAATTGTAAAAATTTTATTCCCTCAATGGAATAAAAGGCTTCATTGAATGATTATTCTACAACTGTACAAAATATGTCGTTATGGTCGTATTTTCAGTAAGAAATATGATCTTTTTTATAGATCCGTCTGCAATGAAGAAATAGTTATTTCCTTAACTAGACACTATTTGATTGTGATTTTAATGTTAATTGTTAAAGTTATTGCTATGTTGCATAGCCTCGACAATGAAACGGCAGCCTCTGCTGTAAATCTGGTATTTTGGTGCCTAGTTAAACAAATAACTATTTACACTTACAGTAAATATTAAAATATACTAAATATCACTTAACATTCACGAATTTTTTTATTGATTTTCTATATAATATGAACCCTGAAGAACTCATTGGTGTAGAGCGCACAGTCATATCTCTTATATTTGTTGAGATATAGCGATTTCTTATGTTTTTGGAAGTGCAACTTTGAAGGAGCCTAATTCAAAACCTATGCAAGATATCGAAAATATCTCTCATTTATGTGTTTGGCGTGCAATTTAAAACATAATATCAAATTTTGAAAATTTTGAAAATTTTTTTCAAAATTTTGTTTGGCAATATCTTATGAAATATTAAAGATACGGAATTGTAACATACACCATTGCATTCAGCTCGTGTAAATACATAAGTATGCAAAATTTCAGGAACAACGAACAACGGGTTGAAAAGTTAGAAGAAAAAGTCTCAAAATGGCCATTTTCGGCCCAAACTTCAAGGGGTACCCCTTAACGTTTTTCGGATCTGAGGCCATTTTCAGACTTTTTGCTCTAAAATTTGAAACTGCCAACCGATTTTCCTCAAATTTTGCATACCTCTGTATTATAACGAGCTGAATCGATTGCTTAACACCGCAAGCCTGTATCTTATATATTTGTCAAGTTATCGTCAAACGAAATTTAGGAAGAAAATTGAAAAATTTTCAAAATTTTCAAAAATTGATATTTTATTATAAAATGGATGAGAAACACAGAACTGTAGAGATTTTTTCAATAACTTGCATAGTTTTTGAGTTACAGCCCCACAAAGTTCCACTTAAAAAAACATAAAAAATTTACATATCTCAAAAAATATAAAAGATATGATGATGCGCTCTACAGCAATTAGTTTCTTATGCTTTAATTCATATAGAAACTCAATAAAAAATATGGTGAATTTTAATTGATTTTTACAGAAAAATTTAATTTTGTTCAATAAATGGAAAAACTTTCAGAACTCATAATTATTATAACTTTTGGATATAGTTCTGTAGATTTATGTTTATTTGAACTCAACGTTTCGAATTATAGAACATAGTTCTTCAGTTGTTTCCTGACTAAGAATTTAGTTGAGTTTAAAGAAACATATATGTACACAACACAAGTATATCCAAAAGTTATATTAATTCCATAATTTTGTTTATTACAGTTTCAAGATATCTTAGAGAAGACCTCAGTAATTCCCGAGTTTATACCATTTATTTGATTCGGCAGCAAACATTAATATCCCTTTATGTGTGACTGCTGCCACCAAATGCTATGAAACCCTTTCCTGCATATAAACAAAACCCTGCAGATTTCAAAGAGTGCTACGCGAATGCTATACGATCTGATCAACATGAAATTTTCCAGGCGCTTAATTCATCATAATCGTGTTAAGAATCGCACAAGAATACCGGAATTAGCAGTGCGAGCGGAAGTTCTTGTGTCGTCTTTTCATCGGCCGGAAACGCAATTTCGTCTCTTTGCGCGATACTTAATCCGATTACACAGTCGGATTACATATTTCATTTCATTCTTGCTCCTTGACGCCGTGAATGTCTCCTACAGACACCTTAAGATACTTTACTCTACTACCATCAGCCATCCTGTCGCAAAGTAACTACAATTCTGAAGTTATTTGAAAATTTAGAAGATTATTTAATAGTAGATATCAGGGACAGTAACGGTTTTCAGATTTTTAACATTTTAAATAAGTACAATAAGTGTGTTATAGCTATTTATTTAATAAGGATATTATGAATCGTTAATATCAATGTTAAATACAAAGCTTTATTAAAACACTATAGTCGACATTGATTTTCGTCAAAACAAAATTGTTTTTTATAAACAATTATAACTAAGTGTCAAATAATCTTAGGATGAAAAACATGGAAAATACATTCCTCATGATATTTTGTTGTTTGAAGCAGAAAAAAAATCTAGACATTCGTAACTATGCAATAATGGCTTATTATATTATAGTTACGGACTCTTAATAATCATAGATACAGTACTGCGTACCAACTTTATAAACATGGGAACACCAGTAAATAACGATATTAAATAAATTAATAATACCTAGTGTTTTGATAAATTTGTTTTATAGTAATATGAACAATTTGGGTTCCATTATGACAGTGGTTGTTAAAATTTGTTATTTTCTAAGAATACTGTTGACTTAAATAAAATATTAATTGATGAGTAAAATTTTTAAGCGACAAACAAATATAAAATACGAAATTTGAGAGCGTAATGAATCAATTACTAAGAAAACTATACATCAAAATAATTTTTCTATCTAGATAGATATTTATCAATCTATGTAGCTAAATTAGTTTATGATCTGCAATTGCAAATCTATATTTGGTTGTCAATTAAATATAGGTAATATATGAATTAAAAATGAACTGACTACTGTATCAATCTGTCTGTCATTCTTCCTAATTCTTATAGACTTGCTTCGATATCTGCGATTGCAGATCCATCTTGTGCAAGTGAAAGTTACACAAAGAGGTCGTAGGCCGAGTGTGTGTATAACATAAGTGCGATAATTATGTAATATCTCACATATTGCATACAACATTTTAATCTACGATCGTTTTAATTTTGTAAAATAGTTAGATTGGTATGTTTTTATTGAAATAAAAACGAAACCGCGGCAACCAAATAAGCGGTAATATTAAAAATACGCACTAGTGCGGTAATGCAAGTCATTAGCTGTCTGAAATGAGTGGGATATACATGCACATATCAACAGAACATATTGTACGATCGTAGATAAAAAAATAATTTGACGCAAGTTTCCATATAAATTTGTGAGATTCTAAATTTGATCCCTAAAGGGGGTCCAGATTTGACTGCGGTAACTTTTCTTTAATATATTTACAATATACTGAGATCTGTTGTAAGTATAGTGTCATATCCAAAAACAGCGTGATGATATACTAATTATTGTTTAATATTTCATACTACAGAAATAAAAAGTCAATTTCAACTTCTAATACCGACATATGAAATCTAGATTGGATTTAACAACGGTCCTTCTTTGAATTGACTGAAATCTGTTACCGAAATTTTGTATAATTACAAATAATTACGATTCTAGGCAAGAAAATAAAATATCTGTATTTGTTTTTTAAAATCAAGGATTTATTTATAGCTTACAAAATAAATTATTGGAGGTACACGTAAAGTGCAAATGCCAAAAGAATAGGACAGAAAGAGATGGATACAAATATCAACTGTTACTGTTACAAAGGAAGAAATATATATTTCAATTGACAATGAAATTTGTTGCATATAAATTAAATATTATTTAAAAGTGATGCTCCCCAACGCAAATGGCGTTACTTGTACGAGAATTTCCTGACTTTGAACAATCTTTCAATGTGAAAATCTAGTACTTTTCTCTGCAAAAAAATTGCAAAAAACACAATACCTACGTATATATTTCCCAAGGTGTGATAAACATTTCATCATGCTTTTCCCACTTTTTTCATTTTAAAATGGCAACGAAATTACCATATTATTATCGTAGTGTGATGTTGCATAATGAAACAGTTTTTAAAACAATGGCGCCTGTTTTATCTTTAGAGATTTAACCACACATTAAAGTTTTAATGTCTGTATACGTCAATATTTATTGTCTAGTAGATTTTATTATCGCACGTGATTTATAACAATGTACTGCATAATTAATATTACATTAAATTTAAAATGCTTTTACTGGGTGTCGAAGTGTTAACGGCATTTATTCTGCATTTCTAAATAACTACCACCTACGCACAAGTTCATAATTGTTCATTGTGCAGAAAATCTCACACCTTTAATAAAATTCCACACTATATACTTTTTCTATGCCCAATGCCCACAGTTTCTTTCCAGATTTATAAATAATAATAATTAATTTTCAGCTGTAATTACACAATAGTTTTTTAATTTGTCGGATAAATTTCTGTTTGTTACGAAACCTTGTTACCTAGCTATTTGATAAGAAAACTGTTTTAATAAAACGACACCGTAGGCCGAGTGATTTTATTTTTTTAACAGTTTTCGAGTAAAATTGCTGGCAGGTAACTAAGTTCATATGTCAAACTGAAATTTATCCGAAAAAATAAATTGCTCGTGTGTAATTCGACGAGATAATTTAACGACATTATTTATAAAAAGGTTTATTTATAAGTGCAATTGGTAAAAATACAATTATTATACATCATATTTTTAACATATAGTGCAAATAACATTAATACAGCTAGAATTTTGATCTGGTTGCTAGGAGAAAGGTAAATAACGTTTTATCACTTGCAAAAAGCTATCTTCCTATTTATCTGCTGTCAAATAAATAATAGTATATTGTACAACGAGCATGGAATGGTACTCATTTCCACGACCACGATATTATTTCCCAATTCATTTAATATTAATAAAAAAATTGTCTCGGTTTCATCATTCCAATATTTGACAATTCTAAATAAGTATCCTAGCAATGACACCTGTACTTAAATGAGCTGACCTGTATTGAAATACTTACAAAACAAATTCATTTCGCACAATGCTTGCAATGTACCTCATATCCCTAGCAACAACAAACATATAACGAGTAGATTTCTAAGTGGTCGTAGAAGAAATTGATTTTTTTTATGACTTACTTTACATTAGAGTTAAATTGTCACATAGAATTGATGTAAAGATACATAGGTACTACAAAAATAATTATTTTTGTTTGTTTTATTTTGTATTGTATTTAAATCTAAAAGCACTATACCAAGAAATTATCTTGTCATCTTGTAACCGATATTCCTCGAAAAAATTTCAGCTCCTTTATCAAGGGGACAACAAAAACTAGAATGTAGAACATTGCTAAATCATCATAATTAATTGAAAATATTAATTAATAACTAATAAAGCATCAGGTAGCATTCAAACAGATAGGATATAATTATAACTCAGGTAAAAAATTTGATTGTCATATGTTTAAAGATTACATCTATGAATGAAATTATTCATTTTGGAAATGACAGCAAGCCTAGTGATGAGCTATCTTTAGTCATTTGTCTGACTAATTAACGTATTTAAATAATTATCACTTAATCGCCTAAAAGCGCTCTCTTCATATCAGAGGGAATTAGTATGAAGCGCGCCCACATTGCATGGAGAAATGTGTTAGCGTCGGGCCTAAACGGCCGCCTGCATGAACCCTTAAAAGACTGACGCATTTGCATGTATTTCTTTTTTTTTTTTTTTCTCGCAACAAAAAGTTTCATTCTATATTGGAGACTTATACCTTTTTAATGTAGATAATAGCTTATCAATTAAATAAAGTCCTGAATATGAGTATAGCATGACACAACTTAGAAGAGTCATTTATAAAAGAGTAAACTTACTATCTTCTATAAATGACGCCGTATAATTTATTTTATCCAACACCTCTCAATAAATGCTCTGTAACTATGGCAATTTTAAACAAGGAAAGTAACAGATTATCCACTAGTCGGTATAATTGTGAGGAAAGCCACTAGTGAGTATTTTTTTATATATAACAATAATAATAACACACAACACCTTGGTAACTACTTCGATTGACATTTTAATTTAAAAATTTAAAGCATGTCACTGTCAAATAACATTTCTTTAATAAATTTTTCATTTATTAAAAAGTGTTGGATAAAACGTTATACTTCACACTTTGCCCACTTGTAAAGTAAATAACTATTGTTCATTGCAATGACAAGGAAATTTCGGCAATTGTCAAAATATTTTTAGGAGTTTATTTCTGTCGAATATATATAATATTTCGTAGCTCTAATAAATGACCACTGTTCAAACTAAGTTCGGAAGTGACTATAAGCCGGTTGTTCTTTTCTGTTGTCAGTTGACTGACCATCAGCAACATCGCTAATGCAAGTAAAACATGCGGTTAATAGAATTCCGGTCCAATGCTCTACAGAGAACAGATTATAATTATTTATTAAATAATTTATTCTTTGCACAGTAACAGAACACCACTACCAAGTATTTGAAATAATAAGTATTATTTTATTTATTTTTGACACGAGTTGCCATTTCTACTCAGGAATTATGAGGAATATTACCAAATTAATTCATGGCTCGAGTTATATTCGGTTCAATATTTCCTAAATTTAAATAAAAATAAACAATCTAATTGTACAAATATCAAAATTATCATTATTATCAAATTCAACATCAGCAATTGCCTAAGATACGGTGCAGGGAAATTTATCAAAATCCTATCGCAGTAAAATTGTGCTTTTGGAGCAAAAGTAGCGTTCTGATTGGCTTATAATATAATGAAGGAAATAATCTTAATAAAATTGGATATAAATAAATGTAACAATCTCCATATTTTAATTATATCCTGAATGTTTCTGTTTTGATTTGTCTGTAATTATTAACTAACCTATAAAGTCTATTTCGAATTGGAACGCATGCATAACGATATCATTCCATGTTGTTAGAAACAAAGTCAATAAAACTGCAATAATCTTCATTCGTTCATTGGCTTACTTAATTTACCGTTCATGCGTTTAAATCCGAAACATATATTTAATATCCCATGAAAGCTCCAACAACTAATGCATTTATATGCAATAAATAACAAATTTTATAGCCGACTTTATTTTAGTATAATTTCGCGTTATTTACGTTTCGTATTCATGAATTTATTTATGAGAGTATAAATAAGGCGGCATCTCATTCAAATAGCGAAATATATTTATTGCTGCTGAATTATCATACAACGCGCAAATTAGATGTGGTGTTCTGGGCTAGCCACCTGCTAGCAGCTTGCTAACGCGCCACTAACATTCTACTTATTTATTTAAATTCTAATTCCATTGTGAAGAAATAAAATATGTGGAAATTTACGCACCAATTTGGATACGGCTTTAGTTTTTTATTAAGCGGAATGGATTAGTTGTCTGTTAAATTAGAATAAAATATAATTAATATTTAGATTAATGTCAATGTAATTGCTGGAATTTTCGACCACCTGCCTCCTACAACTTACACGCTTTTATATTTTACTACTCCTATCTTTTTTTTCATACCTCATCAAGGTCTCATCCGCGCAGAAAACATCCGCACAACAATAAATACTCGAACTAAAACAAAAGTGAAATTCGAGTCGAGCATCAAGCTTCCTCGTGTCACATTTCACTGAAGATGAAAGACAAGAAGACAGGCCTGAGAACGGTAATATCGCATAATGAGGCGTGTGAGTGGTAGTGCCCTGTGCAGTACTGTAATGGGCGAATTACTGAATTAGCTGCTGAGGAAGGCTGAATTGAACACCGGTTTTGTTGAACGTTGAAGACCAGCCGCTGAATTGCGTAAGATGCGAGATGAGGGCAGGTGAAGCTGAAGGTTGAAGGCGATCTGTATATTTAAATATTGTTTTTTGTACTCGTATAAAAATATGTTCAAGTTATAAAAGACTTTTGGATTAGTTCTATTTATGTCAATAATTTCTTACTTGATACAAAATTATGATTAATAATGTGGATTGTTGTGTTTAAATAATAGTTATTTTTATATACCTGAGTGTTAAAATTGACATTTTATTATTAAGTGGAGAAGTTTGTGAAACGAGGCGAAGCCGGGTGAAACAACCCGACGTATATCATACAAAATTGTATCTACGATCTTCCTAGTGTAAATATTAAAAAATGTAGAATGATATATTAACAGGTAGGTTTATATTTATTTGTTAACACGTTGCTATGTTATTTTTAACACTAGTGTCAGGAAGTGACACTTTTAATTTGTTAAGTACCACTTTTTCCAACGGTCGTAGATAAATATATTTATGTTCGACTGTAGGTATTATAATTACTTATTTATATTATTGTTTAACGTCCATAAAATGGTTTTATTAAAAAGTTCGATGAAGTAAAAAGAATAAACAAAAAATAAATTGGTAACCAAAAAATAAAAAGTACACTTCGAAATTATAATTTTTTTAATAATCTGCAATACAGTCGAAAATAAAATGTTGTATGTAACATGTGCAGAATAGGGTTTTATTGACTCGCCGGATTCTTAAAACTCTAAATTATGTACTTGTTACATAAATATCTATTACAACTTTAAACTAGAAGTATTTTATAATTTTACAAATATAAGTTTCAATTTATTAAAATGTTTTGTTTTGTGTCGCCTAAGAAATATCCGAAATATTAATTTCCACGTATCTTTCAGAAAAGAGTGCAGGAAATTTCGAATAAAACACTCCTAAAGTATCGATTCTCCAACACCCTGCATAATAATAATAATAATAATAAAAGAAAATGGTGGAATATTGAATGAATGCTTCACAATGATACCAACAATCTCTGCCAGGAATTAAAATTATTTCATACTGTATTACATTTGCATGTTTACCGGACTAATGGGATTTTAAAGTATTGTTATATTTTACGACACTCTATCGTTCCTTAGTAATATTTTGATAGGATTTGATCCACAATAACTTTTTATGAATTTATTTTTAAATGATGTTAAAAATATCAATAAAACAAAATTGATTGATAGTTTTTAAGGAAGAACAAAGGGAAAGGAAAAATATTTCATCAAAAAATGCGGCATTTGTTTGGAATAAACAGTTGTACGTCATACGTCTGTTATTTATTAATAACAGACGTATGACGTACAACTGGAAGGCAGAAACATCTTACACGTAAAGTAAAAACTCATTTCCCGGACTTATAACGTAAGTATCTATTATTAGCGTCAAATTCATTATTTTAAATAACTATTGTATAATAAATTCGAAACACAAAGATGATATGATTTTTATAAAATAATATGTGATAACAATGAGACGTATAAGGTAGTCACTTAAAAATTATTGTACAAATATGGAACAAAGCATCAACTTTTCATGTCTGAGACACAGTAAACAGTAACAGTTGAAGCAGAAACAACTGTGCTGAGAATTCCCGTCTTGTCATCCATTCAACAGTAGAACATTGAAGTCAAGGGATGCGAACAAAGTACCTATGCAAATTACCTGACAAACAGGTTACATTTTTATCCCTCGCCAGTAACACAGTAACAAACGGTTGCCATAGCAATGACAGCTCTCATACGATAAATATGCTTTTATTTTTAGCTCGGCGTTACGTAAAAATTTATTGTTACACTTTCATATGTCGCAGTTGTAGCATTACTTTAATTGTTCTTTGTCTTGTATTCTAATTAATAAAGTCGTTTGAGTACTGTTGCACGGTAGCAAGTTGTATGTAAACAATGAGACAATGGACTTTATCTTCCAACAAGGTGTGGGTCTGGACTTTTTCTATGTTTGAGATTACAGTGACAGGCCATAAATCTGTCATTAATGGCTTACTTATTATTAGAATTAGAACCTTGGTCTTGAAAATTGTAATTAAATCTTTGTCAAGATCAAGAACAACTATTTCTTATTTTATATTACTCTTTAATTTAGCCTACATACTTTATTCTACTTGTAGTATTCAAACTATTTTCTTTAATTCGGTGTTCTCATATAAGGTTAAAACCAGACCGAAAACAAGAACTATAAACGCACAGTTTTGTAGCATTCTATTTTCTAGAGATGGTAACATGAATGCTTTCAAAACTGAAATAGTTATTTACGTACCAAATGCGGGAACCGAGTTCACGCAAGAGGTTTGTACAATATTTGTACGAAAAGTATAAAACTAATAACAATCCATACAAAGAAATGAAGTTTTTCAAGTAGTAGTATGATAATTGTCAAAGTTGCACTATAAATATAAACACACAAATTAATTTGTCTAATATATTAGAAAACTATAATATTTACCGTATTCACTTGTAAATTTATTATATTTCTTATTTATATTCAGATAACTAACATGACATTTGTAGGTTATGTATTTTACAGATGTCATATTGGGCAGATTTTATTGCCAACATTGGTAACCAAAAATACTAAATTTCTTATTTTTAAATTCAATTTCATTCTTATACCATCATTGTTTATATTAATATTATGTAAAGGAATGTTTGAAATACTATATTATTTTATTATAAATATAATTTATTAATAAACTCTTTAGAAATAGGAATGTTTTCGTCGAAATTCCCCGGTTGTCTATCTGGTGTAGACCTGAGAAATGGACATTTCGGACGTTGCTTAGGCAACGCTAAACACATTTCAATGTGAGTACAAAAAATATTGAATAAATACGTTTCGATTTACTACACGTAAATCTTCGTCATGTTTTTTTTTCTTCTTTTTCATTTGTTTATAACCCGACAAAGATTTCCGTGTAATAAATCGAAACGTTGTATTTATTAAATATTTTACAGAACTTTATCCAAAAGCCTTTTTTATTAACTATGAGTTCTGAAAGCTTTTTCAACTTATTAAAATAGATTCTGTCCGAAAACATATTCCACAGAAGAAAATGTAGCAATCACATCCTACAGAAGCCTTTTGGGTAAGAAAGCATCGCATGTGGTTATCGTCTACCCCGTTAGCATAACGTAGCTCTAGCCGTCTATGATAATGTCCTAGAGATGAAAGTCTCTCGTTGTCCTCTGCGTCGTCTTCGCCTCGTGTCGTCTCAACTCAACGTTCAACTTGCAAATGAGTTCTGAAATATTTCAGACGCCACCCGAGGAAATGTCGACTTTAATATACATAAATACTTTGGTTGCTCGTTGCTGTTACCGTTCGGTGCCTGGGACGGTCTTTGTACCAGCCTGATATATATTCAAAGGCGACTTGGATGGGTAATAATGTGCAGATTGATTATGGCGTAAGCCAAGGCTTGCTAGGCTATTTTAGGTACTATATTAGACAGCACTGTTGGGAGTATTCGTGTTTACACCTTTGTTGTGTCTTTAATTTTCATTGTTATTGCGAATTGTTGCCAAGACATTTGCCTTTTAAAACGCTTCATACTATTTGTGGCGTTCATTTTGCTTCACTATTGGGATCACCATAGCAGATGCAAAGTTAAATTAATAAATTTATTGGTATTATCAGGAGGACATTTCTTGAGAGAATACATACATACAATATTCTTAAAATCACTCATTACAAATTTGGCCAATCAGAATGTCTTATTTTCCATTGTTGTGCATTTTAGGTAAGTGATTAAATTGAAGCTAGCTTTTATATGCAAATTTTTAATATTTTGAAGGTATATTTAGCCGGAAAATTATTTGCAGAAGAAAGATACTTACATGGTTTTTACCTTTACCATGGTATTCTATATCTTGAAACAGGCTGAATTATTCAATTCAAGAATTTTTTTTTTCAAATTTTTGACATATATTTGACAAGTAAAAAGAAAAACAAACAATTTGCTTTAGTTAAAATATAACAACAAAATTTTATGGTGCTTTTTGTTTATGTGTGTACCGATTTATTTATGTGAAAATGTGTCAAAATTAACGTTTTAGTACAATTTCTTCGGCAAGTATTAAAGTTTATGCTATGAATTAATCAAATAATCTTGACATATACCCCTCGTGCTAAAGAATTAAATCGATTAAATTTGATGGCTAGCTTATTTATAAAATTTTGCTTTTAAAAAAGTGTTGTCGTATATAATAATTTAAAATAAAACCCCTCGACCTGCGGTCTCGAGATTTTTTCAAAATATTATGTACTCAAACACTTTTTAAGCAAATTTTTTTGCATAAGCTAGATATGTCAAATTTAATCGATTAAATTCTTAGCACTCGTGATATAACTATTGAAAAATTACACATATACTCACATAAAAACTGAATATTTGTTATTTTTTAACGTACTTTTAGCGGTTATTACCGAAGTAAAATAAATATATTCACGGATTCAGATGCAGGTATTCAATCCAACTTTATTTTAAAAGTATTATTTAATTTTATTAGTATTATTATTTATTATTTAAGAGAGGTATTGTGACGGGTAATAATTGTTTTCAACAAATATTAATGATTTAGAGTCTATAGAGCCTAGAATATGATTTTACTATTTTCACGATGACATCTGTGTGTGTGTTTGTATGTGATACTTCTTTTCGTCCACGACAACTAAAAATTTAATAAAGTTATCAATATCAAATTTCTTATTGAGATTTTACAAATTTTTGTCACGAGCTGATTAGATTTTAGTGTACCAAAAGTAATAGATCACTTGAAGGCCTATCAAGTTTTTTGAGCATATCTCAGTAAATAAATGAGAGAGTAAATTTTCCCAAATTTAAAACGACGCAGAATAATATGGCTACAATTTTTACTTGATTTATATTTAAATATTGTGTAAAAATAGAAACACAGTCTTCTAGAATTGTTAATAATTCATAACACATGATAAAGAGTATCTTAAAATATTATTAATATTTTATTATGACCATTAGTCACTTAGGGTTGAAGAGGTTACCTGAGTGTTTAAGTGTACCAACCACTTTCAATTGACAAAATTTTTTATCGACTTCCTAATGTAACTGAGATGGATATCATTTCTAGGGTTGTGCATTTTTTTGTCTCTGATTCATTGCGTATCTTTGAACAGTTTTTAATTCACACAGGTAGATAATCCGCTGCATGGCACTAACTTGGCTACACATTTATACATCTGTTCATTTTTTATTAGAACGTTTTATTTGATAAAGACGATTGTAAAAGCAAGCAAGTTTTTGTTCATTTGTTTCTGCGACTGTGGGAAAGGACGTTCGAGATATATTTTTTTAAATTTGTATTGTAAGGAACTAAGGAGGTGCCTAATCCTAAATGAAAAGAAATTCTAACAGTGAAGCCTACAATAGACAAAAGAAAATATACATTTACTTGATGATGATTGATGAGCAAGCTGTTTATTTCATCACATCGTTTTTTGACTTATATGGGTGCAACAACTTTAAAACTCTACAAATTTTAATATGATTTTGATATTTGTTCCACTGTGAAATGTTCAGGAAAAATAATTTGAGATTATAATTTATAACTAACATACCTTTCGTGGGTTAATTGTTAATGCAAATGTACGATGATATTTTCGAAACGTCTAGCATTATTACAATACACTTAACAATAGAGTGGACCTTTCATCTTCAAATTAATTTGTTTTCCCGATGATGACACTCGTAGAAACGTTGTATTTAAATAAAATATTTTATGGAAGTTAATCCAAAAGTCTTTTATAACTCCATTTTTGTTATTAATAGATATTTACTTTACAAGTTGGCAAAGTAAGAAATTACCCACGAGAGAAATTTTAACACACGAAGCCGAAGCCCAGTGTGAAATATAACGCTTTATCCAACAACTTTGAATAAATACAAAATTTATTAAAGAAATATTATTTGACAGTGACATATGCTTTAAATTGTTTATATTAAAATGTCAATCGATGTAGTTACCAAGGTGTTGTGTGTTATTATTATTGTTATAAATAAAAAATTTCTCACTAGTGGCTTTTCTCCAAATTATATTCACCAGTCTGTAATCTGTTACTTCCCATTGTTTAAAATCTCCATAATTTGTAGAGTATTTATTGATGTTGGATAAAATTATTGAAGTAAAAAAAATGCTACAAAAAATAACGAACTTTTGATACGGGGTGTACAAGTATAAGTCAACGTCAACAACATTCGTTAAATACTTCGATGGACATTCCTATCGGGGTTGCATATCGGTCCAACAACTTTCCAGTAATTTTAAACATTCATAATGTACCATAAACTATAATAAAAGTATATTTACGTAAATTAGCAACAAATTTATTTAAAATTCCAAAAAAACAGACTACTATTTTGTTTTGGAAACGGATGATTTCTCTATAAAAATTATGTCTATTATGAATTGTTTATGTTCCTCAGTAGAGTTTGTGGATAACGATAAATAAACTGGAGCAGATTAGAAAGAGCTCATCTCACGATAATTAATCACAGTACCTGTTAATCCTCTCCACCTAATTCACTATCATTATAAAATTTGATTTCGCTGAATAGCTGCAACATTACTGACATTAACTGGCATATTGTTAAGAAACTGTAATGCTCTTGAGGAACAAAGTGTTCAGCATTGTCCGCTTAAAAGCTTCGCTAATGACTGAATTTTCAGGCGGGCCGACAAAGGAAGGTTTCGGTAGTTTTTCAACATCAGCCACCCTTGGAAACATCGGAATGCGTTGGCTTGGAAATGGCTGCGGCGTAACTCGCCGTTGCTAAGTTACGATGTCGCTGAGGTGTATTTCAATGTTTTATGAGAATATAAAAGTGGCACTGCGATGTTGGAATGTGTTCCATTTTGGATTTTCTAGAAATGTGGATAGTTCCACTAGAATACGGCGCTTTTATAGGCTTGTTTATATACTCTAGTAGTTCCGTGAATTTTTATCTACTCGTAAATTATATACGGCATTGCGTTACTTCTATTTAAATGCTTCACTTTAACGAAATTGGAAACATATCACATTACTGGTACAAATATAGTTTTTAAGTATACCTAATCGTTAAAAATAAACTCATTTCAAATGGGTTTGAGATTTTTGCAGAGGTTCAAGAAACAATTTAAAAAAGTAAATCATCAATATGATGTTTCGTAGTATACACATTTTTACCTCCCGCCTACCTCTAGGTAAGTGAATTATTGTTTTTGGTCAAAAATTGGGTAGTGACTTTTCAATAAATAAGCATGTTTTAGGGGCCCTATAATACGATTTTACTATTTTCGCCATGATGTCTGTCTTTATGTATGTGTATGTATATGTGTGTGTGTGTGTGTGTGTGTGTGTGTGTGTGTGTGTGTGTGTGTGTGTGTGTGTGTGTGTGTAGTCTGTAGCGACCAAAAAATACAATTTTGTGTATATTTGCTTCTTATATTTATATGAAGAGCTAATTAGATTTTGGATAAAATTGGTCACCCGGAAGTAGCACTTCACTAGAAGCCCTTAACAGTTTTCCATGAAAAAACAAAATTGTAGAATATTTAATTTTACATTTGTTTTGATACACTATTTTTATTTTTATTTATTTATTTAATAAAATATAAAGAAATTTAAATTTCATAAATATTGCATACCATGTATACCTTAGAAACACTTTTCATTTTTTTAAGAAATGTGACACATGTCATTGTAATTGTGAAGCTATTGTCTTAGTGAAATATGTGTCAATAAATTAAATAAATACACGAAAGAAAATTACATTTTTCAAATATAAATAGAAAATAAACAATTGAGAAGGTATTTTTCTGTATCATCAAATACTATTTTATACCGTTTAAGAGTTGTATTGGGCGGGAGGTTATGTGCTGCCCACATCAGATATTTTTTATTGTGATCCCTTCATATTTACAATCTATCTATACATAGATATTTAGTAAATTTTAGTGAATAAAGATTAGATGACATGGAAAAGTAACTGCGCATTGGCAGTAGTTTAATTACATTGACTTAATTACTACAATTACACTTGACTAATGAGAAGTATATAAGCATATAAGCGTATAATTATATCATGTATTGAACATGAAATTTCATTTAAAACTAGTCACACTGCTAATGTGACGTCAGGATGGCTCAGCATCAAGTGAAGGTCACGCTGACGGACGATAGCTATCAGGTAACATAACCTATACATTTATTTCGACGCTTTCTTAAACGAGTGTGGTTAAAATAACAATAATTTTATAATTAGTAGATACAGGTGTTGATTACTTTGCTTTTTTTGCGAATATGAGAAGCGGACTAACTGTTTTGGTCATATGCTGCCTTATGAAGGGATGAAATGAATCACAAACGACCATGCTCTTCAGTGGGATTCGAACCCACGATATCTGGTATACTAGGCCATTACACTTACCAAGATTGGCTAAAGTACATTCTTAATAAATAATATATTACCTACAGAAAAGGATTCATAAATCATTATTTTGATACACAAGTTTTGAAAAGGAGTACGATAACTGTCCTTATGAAATATATTTTCTACACATTTTTTTTCTATTGAGGTATTTTTATAATTATATTTTATTTGTAAAAATGCGACATAACAAAAATATAAAGTTTTTTATTAGTTGTGTTGGTAGCGTTTTTCGCTAACGAACAATTAATATTTATTTCTTTAAGGGCCGGTATTTCCAACCTCAGGTAAACTATAGAATAAATTGGAATATACAAAAAATATCGCATCAAAAGATGACAGCTAGAATAATAATCATCATTAAAGCTATGATTTCGATACGATATTTTTTGTTTACTCTATTGATCAATTTTTTCTCTAGGTAACTAAGTTTAGAAATACCGGCCCTTACAAAAAAAAGATTCATAATTAAAAGTAATATAGGATACCAAAAAGTTACAATTTTAGGTTATATATCATTCGACTGTTAGTTTCATACAACCACTAGAATGTGAAGAGTGCCAAAAATAGGGCATTTTATGACGTTTTCAATCTTTTAAGAACACTGAAATAGATCAAATATACTTGAACTAATAAGATTTACATGTTGTGTATCCCTTCTCCTAATAATTAATATTTCTTTCTTGTAAGCTATGTACCTATAAATAATTCATTGACTGAATAGAAATACGGATATTTGGCTTGTATAGAACTACGTATGTACCTGCAGAAACCTCGAGCATTTAGTTCTTCTTAACCTTTTACAAAGCTGAAAAATTTGCGCAAGCCAAACAAAAACCTCCTCCCTATTATCATGCATTACCCTTTCGAGTGCCGAGTGCTGTGCACACATTTGATAGCACTCACAAATACAAACAGAAAGAGAAACATAGACAACGATTCTGGTATCAGAATCTCGCATATTCACCAAGCCAGCTTTACGTTTGGACGAAGAACGGAGAAGTGCATGAAGTGAAGGGTTAAGGGATGTTATCCCCCGCACAAGGGATGCAGGGTGCAGCGAGGCGCGCGACCCATCGCTCAACAGGGGAAAAATGTCTTGTCAGGTTTTATCAGCGACTGAAGAAGGGTTCATTTCGGTTCAAACCAAAAATACAAATGCATGTTTTTAATTGTACTATATAACCTGCCTCTTAAACGTCTTTTAAACAGTACAAAATAAAAAAAGTTTTATGTAAAAATTGTAGCTAATATCATTTTAAATGTTTTTATTTAACTCATTTATTTACTGAGATATACTCAAAATGCCTTATACACAAAAAATGACATTTGCGATTTGTTAATTTTGCAGTTGTTAAGTATTTTTAGTTAATATTGTCAAATATATTGTGTTAAATTAACAATTTGAACAAATATGACAATTTGTTAAATTAAACTTTTGTCAATTCTGAATTTTCAACGAGAAAAATTGTTTTTATTTATTTGCTATATGTATAAAATTTAACAAATAGACTCGTTAATAATAACAAGTAAATTTAGCTAACTTATCAATTTGAAATTATTAAAGAATGTTTGTATCCTTTATTACCACTTTATTTATTATATTAACTATGATTTATTGTTCTGCTTCAATATAATTATTAAAATATTTAGTCAAAAGCACATAAAAATAAATGTTAATAATTGCTATATTCACAAATATAATTAGTTACGAAATATAGAAAAATAATTTGTTACACTTGCTAACAAGTTTGAAACTTGTTAAATTAACAGAAATACGGTGGATCGTCTGGGATTATAAATTTTGTTAAAATCTTGTCAATTTTGACAATAAATTTATTACTGTGTAGGTTTTCATGTAAACTACTACTTTCGGTAAAGATGACCAGCCGCACAAACTAGTCAATGTTAAATTATGAAATTTTAAACAAGTATTGTTATTAGAACACACACATAAATGTCACCATGAAAATAGTGAAATCGTATTCTAGGGACCTTAAAGCGGAGTTATATGTGGAAAACTTACTACTTAAAATTTTGACGAGTCACAATACCTCCCCTACATAATATGCGGAAAGTAAAAATGTTTTGGATATTTGTGATATATTTAATAACCCATCTTCATTTTTCCATCTCCAAATAAGAATCAGTAAAATTTCGTTAGAATACGTCACTGAGTCCCATCATATCTCCGTCCCCTGTTTGCCCTTCCCTCCCCGGGAAGGGGGAGGCCTGCAGTTGACATTCGCGTCCCCTTAACTCAAGCGAATATCTCCCCCTTACTTTAATGTATTTTATTTTTTTCGTTCTTCCCCTTTTATGATAAAATTCGTCCCTTCGAAAACGCGCACTGCGTTCAGTTTCACTGGCCTTAGATTGTTTATCGCTACGATTTCATTTCAGTTGATTTTTTTTTTGTACGACGTATCATGTATCGTATTATTATTTTTTTCTACCATGACGCATTAATTTCTTTTTGGGATTTATAAAAAATGCTGGATTGACTGATAATATCTATATTTGAAGCGTCGTAAAAAATTAAATGTTCTTGCACGGGATTTTAATTACGGGCCCATTAAAATATCAAAGGAATGATACACGAATCTTTTTATTAAAATATTTTTCATGTTTTATTAAATATTTCACCGAACAATTCATAAAGCTACCTATTAATTTAAATATAGATTGAAATCTTGCGTTGAAAATTTAATTAAGATTAGGTAGAGGAATTTTGTTATTACTTTCTAATTCCCTAAAAAAGTAATATAAAATAACAAGCTTTTTAAAGCAGTATCTGTATTCATTTTATATTTATACAGATACTGCATATATTTATTTTTATACAGGGATAAATAACTCCATGGTAACGCATCAGACTGTGGATCAAAAGATCCTCGGTTCGAGCCTCACTACCGACTAATTTCGAAAATTTTCACCACTTAAAATGGCTCTTGTGGCCTTGGAGGCCGTGACTTTACGGTTGGTAACCATACTTCACTCGCAAAAATATATCGTAATACCGAGATCTGCTTTAAGCAGAGTGCCACACCCAGAAATGACATGATGATATATATATTTTTTATATTAGGTATTAAGCGGTTTCAAGTGCTGAGGTTATATGCCGCCTCAAAACCTCGTTTTCGGTGGTATGACAACGGTAAATAGTATTCGCTGGTATGGGTTTTCGCAAAGCGGTCACCCACCCAACTACTAACCGCGAGCAGCATTGCTTAATTTGCGTTATCGAGAGATCCGGCTTGAACGATGATATATTTATTTAATATATAGATAATTTTTGTACAATAAATATAAAACTTCTGTGAATATTTCTTCATTCCGGCATTAATGTAAATAGTGTAAGAAAAATTAGCATAACATGAAATAATGCTACAAAGAAAACAGCTTGTAATTTTTATAAAATAAACAATTCTTTAGCGTAAATGTTAATGAGATACAGAAAATAATCATAAAAATAAACATAAAATAGGTACGTAAACAGAGGGAGGAAGAAGTTAAAATGATAAACAAGAGCTAACGAGGAGCAAAGAGTGTAAGACAACAGTGCGTTTAAGCAGCATGGCGCGTGAATATTACAAGGCCATAAATAAAAATGAAAAGCAGCATCTGCAATAAACGGACGCGTCTCATGCAGACAAGGGCGCAGCTACAACGCTGGCGTTAACGCTACATAACGTAATAACATAACGCCGAGCGGGCACGGCACGAGATAACGCACCTTTCAATTACACGGTTCAAACCCACAACCGGTTACCGGTTACCGGTAACCATTAGTAACCGGGCCGGGCTGGGCCCGTTGCGAATAACGACGGGGGTAGATAGTCCGAAATTTTGCCTTCTCGCAGTTTTGGAATCACATAATTACTTGCTTACTTACTTATCACTTGATTACAAAATAAAGTTAATATCAATGTGCTATTAAATACATATTCAGGTGAGCGTTGCTGTTTCTTTTTAGTATTTATCAATAAAAATTTTCATATTTTAAATACTTGTTTTTGGAGTGCTCATGTATCGTGAATTAACTTTTTATACTAGGGGACGATCTTTCCACCTATATGAATAATATGCTGAATAAATAATTCGCTGAATAGATGAAAAATGTCGCATCGAAATCATACATAGCTAAATGATTGTAATTATTCTAGCTCTCATTTTTTTATGCATATAACTTATTCGGAAGTAAATTCGTAGATGGAAAAACAGACAGTAGCAGAAATAAATATCAGTACAATTCTGGAAAACCATATTTGAAAACTTGAAACAGAAAACATTACTTTAATCTACAGTGAATTAAAATATAATAAAGCTAATATCTTTTTGTATTTAAATTTGAATTTAACGTAGTTGCAAATATACTTATTTGAACAAATATTTGTCTAAAATCCAGTCGATAATTTTGAAATTAAAAAATATTTTCAGAAACTCGAAAATAAAACAAGATATAGAAACTTTACTTTTACGGAAAAATAGTTTCATAACTATATTTAACAGTCAACACTTATTTCACGGTTACACAAACGTCACACTGAGGTCTGGGAAACGCCAAGAAAAGAAAAATTACTTTCTCATAACCGGATGTAATTTTACCTAGGAATATTTGTTTAGGTTTATAGAAAGACATTAAACAGTTAATAACTTTTCTGAACCATTTATTTGATTCAAAACACAGCATTTGCCAAAATTTAACTTTTTTATTTTGGACTATATAAGAACAGACGCATAAGGATTTTACGTATTGAAAATTTGTTTAGGATTATAGCAACGGATACAAAGGTAGCATCAAAGTTATGCAAATGGTGCGCATATGGAAAATTAGAGGAAATTTGTGGAACTTCTTAGACCCCAGTGTAACGTTCCAGGGTTAAGGTGAACAAGTGGTCAGTCGGTAGTACACGTGCCCTCAAAATACTTATAATAATTATTTCTTTTTTATATATACCTAATACATATACCAATTTGTATTTTCTCATAGCCAATTCGCTATTGTCTATATTTTATTTCAGATTTGCTAATAGAACAACAATTTCAAACTTCCTGAATTGCAAAGTCTCATAGTTTCAAATTTCTTCAGTAGTATTAAATTTTTTGCCTTAAATTAAAGCATGAGCAATACAAATCTGTTCAAGGAGATGTATCATGTTATAATCATTAATAATAATAAAAAGCAAGTACATTCACATTCAGACACCAATTCCAGCAACTCTACCATCCTTAACTTCGTTCTCGTCAGCAGACCGTTACCTCCAGCAGGGCGCGGAGGGCGGCGGGCGAAGGGCCAGCGCCCGGCACCACACCCTCTGGCGTGCAGCGTTTTTTCCCGCCCCGCCTCGCGTAGCGTTTTGCGCGCATTTTTCCCGTTTTTCCCCCATGACCGGCCGACGGCCGCAACGCGTCAGCCAATCGCATGGCGCGGTGTTCAGAGAGGGGTGAAGTGAAGCGAGGGAGGGAAACACCGCCGCATCGATTTGTACCCCCCGCGGGAGCGCAGGGCGGGGGCGAGCCCTTTGCAACTGGAGAAAACTCAGCAATGGGGTTTTTTCTACGTTTGGAATTGGATTCAATAGAGATTTTCTGATATGGACTAATACGATAGACAATCAGTTTTGTTCGAATATTCCAACACATAAAATGAAGCTGTCGATTATTTTACTTTACCTATATCAGATTTTTAAATTACAAATAGAAATTAAATAATGCAAATATGAAGAACTAAAGCTTGATTTTGGTGAAATAGGAGATTACTGAATGCCCAAAGCAATGAAGGATATTTGCAATACTATTTGACACAAAAAAATTATTGGATAAAAGTACGTTGTTATGTATTTATATTCAACAAGCAGAAGTTCAATATTGTCTTCGCCGGCGTAAAAGTGTCTCCTTGGCAACGCTTTTACTCCGGCGGCGGACAAAGTAAAATATTATGAAAAATAGTTAGGTTGTAATTCAATAATTTGATAGTTAAAAATGAAACAAATAAACAAAAATAAAACAGTATATTCTATAGCAACTAGTAATGCTGGATAAGATAGAATATTTGTAGAAGTTTTGGGTATTTTTAAATGATTTATAAATCTATTTTCTATATTTGAAGAAAAAAGAAGCAATGTGATTTTGTGTGTTTCACATATAATTAACCAAACTTACATGTTATGCACACAATGTACCACTTTTACTCCTAATAACGCAATATAGGTACTATTAAATTAGTATGCAACTTTGTATTTTACAATGCAACAGCCTATATATTTTTGCAAAATTTGAAAGTTCTTTTATTTCTCTTTAAAACAGTTCTAATTCGTTACAGTACTAAAATAATAAATACAGAAACTATTCAAATATTTATTGATAAAGAAGACATAGAAGGAAACTTTAAAATCATAATTGGGAAAAACAATGTTAAATTACAGATTCAAAAGAATGTAAAAAAATAGGATTTAGGTTTCTACGAAGTTTATTGTTATTCCTGACGGTTAGCTCTACAATCGAGAAAGATAGTTTATAAAAATACAAAAAATTCGGATTGGACAAGAATGATGTATAAATGTTCTAATCATACAAAATATTTTAAAGATAAAAGTCATTGAATTCTATCACCCGCTTAGTATATTCGTTGCATTCTGCAAAATGATTGGATTAATGATACACACATACATCCTTTGAAGTAATGAGGTTACCATCCGTCAAATTACACCATCAAAAGATCTTTATGAAGAGTCTAGGAATAGTTTCTGCTTCTCTAGTAAAATGTGAGTAAATTTACAATACATATAATACAATATTGATACGTTGCACGTTTTCCAAACTCAATTTCTACTTTTCCTGCGTTTCGCAACTCGTACGACACCGCTCCACGAAAGGCGAAAGGGTTGCGCTATCGATCGCAGGGGTTGACGGGGGGTGGTACGAGATAGAAGGGGTGCGGCAGGGTAAGGACACGTCACCGTCGCCACCGCCGCTGGACACGCATTGTGTGCCAGGGAAGACGCATTAGAGATTTATCTGTGCGTCACATGAGACAAGAACGTGTTGGAAAAAGTTAGAAGAAGAGGAGAATATTTGTTTAGCAGGGTTGAATGATTCAGCAAATATTAGAATATTGATTATTTTTAATAAGAAAACAATGTGAATATGTCACAGAAAATCCTTTGGTTGTCTAAATTATTTATGGGAATACTATACTTTATAATATAAACGCTAAAACTTATAACTAAATGAATAAAATTAAATTAACCCCCTAAATATTAACAGATAAACAAAATATTAAAAATCTATTTCGAAAACTAAGTTCTCATCAGATCTTGTATATTTAAATTATATAAAACGAATCAAAACCAAATGTCTCTTGAAATAACTGTTCGCAACAGAGAAATAAAGAAAGGGGATTTCAAATTCGAGGAAGTTAAAAAATTTAAATATTTAGGAATTATGCTAACAAACACAGGAGAGAGAGAGAGAAGCAGAAATCACAATTCAAAAAACAAACAAGATTTTAACTTAAGATACAATAATGATAATTTACCTACCGGTAATAAAACAAATAAGAATGCAATTAAATCAGTAGTAGAATGGAAACTAGGAGGAAGAAGAAGACAAGGCAACCCAGAACAACATGTCTAAAAAAAAAAAAATAGAAAAATATTCCAAAGCAGCAGGATTTAAAAACGGACAAAGTAAAACAAAAGGTAGGAAGACGTGGAGAAACCCGACTACAAGGATTTAAAGGACAAAAAACGTATTTTGATCCACTGACAAAAAGATCTAGAGAGCTTTATAAAAACTGGTGTTACCACATAGGGGTGTTAAATTTTATCCAGAAGCTCAACAAGTAGACACGGAAAAAATGAATTGTTACAATAGCAATATTTATCTTACGTATAGTAACAGCAATTTAGATATTTACAATAACAATTTTTTTTTAATTAGTAATGTAATAGTATATTACATAATAAGTCAGGAAAGTGATACTTTACTAGACGAAGCGGCTGTTTTTTAATACGCTGAGTTATGACTGTTATGTAATGATCTATTTTCCTGACTCAAATGCGTCAGGAAAGTGGGTACTATCCTGGCGGTTTCAGAAAAAATTATTTTCAATCTAAATATTTATATTTTTTTTTATAATCTAATATTGTTGCAGTACATATCTAGATCATGTCGTCTTAAATATTGTTAAGAATATAATATGTACTAGAAATCAACAACTAATATTGTTATTTCAAACAAGATAGTTAATTATGTTAAATTTATATTATTGCTGAGAAATAATTATGTAAGTACGTATTGTTACAGAAAGAATATATAAATTGCTGTAACTATACGTAAGATAAATCTTTTTTTTTTCGTGTAGTTACCAGTACTAAGTAAATATTCTTCTTCTTTCGCTTGGTGTAAACGGCTTGAAATAATTTAGCACGTATCGGGCAATAAAATGAATTATATTGTGATGAATATTTGCGACCAAAATTGAAATCAATTACAACGCCTTCAAGTACTCGAACGATCAATAACCAAATAACCTAAAAATAAAATAAACAAAATCCGGAATCCACTCGATGACATATCCTCTCGCCCCTGCAGGGACGAAGGAACTCTTCCGCGGTTTCGATTTCCGCACATTTCAATTACATTGATTAATCACCTGGCAGTCTCATTTCAATTTTCAACCCCATCATGTCGAATAATATTCGCCCGATTAGGGCTTCACCCCCTGGGCGTCCTAGCACCCGTTCTCGACTCGGCTGCGGGGTTTCTTATTTACACAACCCCCGACGTCGCCCATCCCTGCTTCAGAGGGTGTATAATGATCTTATGCTGAAAGTAACTTCAACTTTTTTAATCAGCCCGAAGTTTAATTATGGAAAGGAGTCTCAAGTCCTTAGTTTTCGCGTTTTCACTTCGAGGTACACTTCGGAAAATGGAAATTGAATTCCAGTTGCCTTAAAGAAAATTCTAATAAGGATTATATTTTGCGAAATTTTGCACCCCTTGCCTTCAAATTGGAAATATGTAAAGTTGAATTTTTACTTTAATTTATACAAATACCAACGAGACATTTCGAATCAGTTGATTTTGTTTGAGTCTGATTTGCAGATGATTCTTTTTTTATTTTCCTTTCATATTAAAATTCAGGATATTTTTCTCTGACAAAAACATTTTAATATTTAAATTAAAGTATATTCGTTAATCTTCGCAATCCCAACAGATTGGTAAATGGATCTGACAAGTAAATAAATACTCCCAGAGCCAATACCGTTCTTAAATTTCAGAAGTAAATGTTTTCAAAAATCGAAAACAGTATATGAAACATTTATATTAAAAATATAAAGGCAATAAAAATTGTCAACTATTTCATAAAATACAGTTTCGAAATAATAACAATGTTATTAATTCGCAGAGACCGGCCATGCCAATCAATCGGTAACTACAGACGGCGTTACCGATTGATTGGCAATTTTTATTGTCTTTATATTTTTAATATAATTATGAATGTCAGACAATTGTTTTTTATCTATAAATTGTCCTTCCCTTTCTTGGTAAACTAAATTTAATTATGTAAATTAAAATAAAATGAAGAAGTGTTACTATTTCTGCTATTCTATTGGATATATAAATAGGCGTCTACTTCTGTTCTTCTTCCCTATGTGTCAGATTAAAGTGCAAGTGAAGTGAACTTATCTGAAAACAATATAATACAAAAAACAAACTAAAAAGTTAGAAGCTACGAGTATTCTAAATTCCACCTGCTTAAGTGAAGACATTAAAGGATTATTTATGTTATGGGTTCTCAAAAGTATTTTTCCAAAATTGTAATAAAGTTGAGAAATGTCGCTATAAAACTGAAAAATCCCGCTACAACGCCATCACCTCAGAGTTCATGTGTAGCTGCGATCAAAACAAGCTCGTTAATTCTTTTGTTTACCGAAATGTAAACTGATCCGATGAACTGATAATTAACGTTTGGTTCGTTCGCTTTCGAATCAAAGATTATTCGAAGGGTTCCCCTCCATTCCGGAGCGAACTGGCGAAGCCATCGAATTTTTAAAACTTTTCCGAATCAGGAAATGGACGTGGGATTATTTCTTTTTCGCTGGAACTGTCAATAAAGGCAGCGTTGGCTGTGACTGTGAGCAGCGGAGCAGCGAGATGTAGAAGCTGAACTTCGACTTCTAATTAAGAGAAAACGAACTCTGAATCACCGCCCACTCTTGGCTTGGATGCTGGAGTTGCTGGCGAAGAACGAAAGCTGAAGACTTGAAAACCCTCGGGATGAGAACTTCAGTTTGCAGGAAACAGGAGCAGGAACGAATTTTCTAAGGATTTCTTAATATAATTTAATAATACTTTACTTCGAATAAATAACGAATTTCTAAGAAAACTCTCACGAACAATATCAAAGTTATTCTACATTCTACGAATATTTTTCCCAAAATGATTAAGTAGATACGAGTTGTGGCTATAAAATAATTCGTTTGTTGGTTTTCTTTTAGAATTTTAACATTGCAAGCATGTCTTTTTCCTTTACATCCATCCATCGCTCTTTCTTTTACAGCTGCTTCTCAGTGCTGATTTGAAATCGAAGAATAGAAAAATGTCACATGAGGCGATATCCGTTTATTGATATTAGGTACAATGAATAAAATTGCGTTTAGGGACATTTTGCAAGTATGTGTTTTAATTCTTCAAATTAATAACACTTGTAAAAGTCTCATTGTGGTATTGTCCTGTCGTTATCCTTCCTCCCGGGTGCTTCTACGCCACTGGTCGACGGTGGCTCCGCACAGCGGTCGGCAAATGCGGCTGCCCGCACCGAACTAATGGTTTCACGTTCTGACGCAAACAGATATTTTCCTCTAATTGACTGCCATATTCCCGGCATCATTATCTAATTAATACATTATCACGTCTTCTTTCTTTCTCACTTCTACGTCCCACTCCATCTCGTTTCAAGACAGACGGTTTTTATTATTAGGTAATTGAAGCGAAATTAATTTATTACGTAACTTTTATCTCTCAATCGTAATTTCGAGTCTAAGACGTAATGACACTTTGAGCGAAGCTCGTCATTCCAATTTATTGGTAATTAATACTTCAGAAGATTTCTTCCTTTACTTTTTTCTTACTTTCACAAAAAGATGATTAACTTCATGAACCATGTTTAATTTTTTGTTTAATTTATAAGCTGTCATTTCTAATCTAACTTGGATAACACTCGAAAATGTATAATGTAAAATTGAAGAAATTAGATTATTGTAGTGTTATGTATCTGTAACAAGTTTTACTGTTTTACTGTCAAAACGATTTTAAAATGTTAAGTTTCAAACTGATTGACAGAAGTTCTTGAGTTTTCATTGCCACACATGTCTGAGGTACTTTGTTAAATTTATAGTTTTCATAAATACAAAAATATCGGTTCGAGATGATATCTGGGGTTGATAGATTTACAGATAGATAGGCCTGGTCGAACCCTAGATTAAGTGGTTTTTAGTTTTTACGCAATTTTTGTGTTGACCCTGCGAGAGGTTCCCTGCCCCACACCTACCCACTTATGGGGTCGGGTGTGTTTGGCCAACTAAAGACAGTTGCTTAAGATATCAAACTAAGAACTGCAGTGCGTCTAAAATGTAGTAACTTGATGTAAATAAGTAGTAAAATGTTTTGGTAACTCCAACTATTTAGCATATTAGTACGTTGTTATCATTTGTAATATTTGTATTAATTTGTGTCATTCTGTTTAACTCATCTTTTAACATTTTATTAAATACAATTTTTATAATCATTAAAAGTGTTGTTTTTCGCACCTAAATATGATAAGTTTTCAGCCCAAAGAAGATTCTAGAAAACGAATGCAGAATACGAATGATAGATTCAGATGGTTTGTACATATATGAAGAGCAGAAGAAAAGAATGCAATTAAATCAGTAGTAGAATGGGGACCTTGAGGAAGAAAAAGACTTGACAGATTCAGATCCACATGGTTAAAGGAACTAGAAGATTTAAAAGCAGGAATTAAAAACTGGTAAAGTAAAACAAAAGGAAGATGTAGTGAAACCTAACTACTAGGATTTAAGGCAAAGAAACGGAGTCTGATCCACTCCACTACAAATTCAGTCCTTAGTAAGAAAGAGTGTACACATGTACACTTATATTTTTGAACTCATTGTAAGTATTGTTTCTTTTGTACAAGTGTATTTATAATAATAATAGTTTATTTACCAAATATCAAATACATGCATGGTACGTCAAAATTGTACATTTGATTTTTAATATATTGAAGCCATTGAGGGTAAAAATAAAGGAAGAAGAAGGACTACGCCACTGGAAGTCCCCATCCACTGAGCCTCCTTGAAGGGGTGAGTTAAGGCGTGCCAACTCTCCAGACAGCGGAGATTTCACATAATCTCAAATTCAAACGAGTTGTATTTGTTCGTAATTTTAAGCATAACTACAAAATAAATTGTTGAACGGCGGCATAGTAGCTAGCCATGGATTTATGGACTGTATCCACGCAAGAATATCGAATTCGCAGGACGAGGTATTTATACATCCGAAGCGAAATTAATTTTATAATTCTCGTGGTTTATTTTGTAAGCTACATCGCCAGAATTCAGCCAAACGTGACAGGCATAATATATGGCGTTGTGAACGAAATAAGCTCCAGACACTCACTCAAAGAAAAATTGGAATTTCGGGGAAGGACAATAAACATGACGAGAATCCATGAATATGGAAATCTGGAGCCCAAAATAAACACAATTCTTCCACAAAGTGTTTTGAAATTAAGTAGATAAATAGCTACCACAGACAGTGATTCTAATTCTCTCGTTGCGCTATTTGCTTTGACAGTTCTCGAATAATTACATTTTAACGTGTGAAGTTGAGTTACCAGCCGTCAAGTCACAGCCTATAAAAATGATAGTTAACCCATTAATGCCCAACTTATGACAGATCATACGTAAAGATGTCTCACTTTAAGATTATGTTTTTACCAGGCTATGGCATTTTAAACTGGATAAACTATGCCAGGTTATTCATTTGATATTGCTCTCCATAATTAAATGTAAAAATATTTTATATATAATTGTACTTACAAATTACCAACATACAGAAACATAAAATCAATGTTCAAATAAAAATAGGTATGGACATAAATGAGTTTAGATGAAATCACAGCGGTAAAGTTAAAAGTGGCGACACTGTCCACTGGAAATTCATCCTAAACTCTATAGGTACATTTTTAAAATGTACGCAAAATTAATAAAATAGTTATTTATGTATCAAGACACTGAAGCTTTACTTCATAATGCGAATATTGAATTTATAATTTTTTGTTTAACAAGGCACTAAAATACCAAATTTACAGCAGAGGCGAAGCCGAGGCAATGAATGCTGCCGTAACTATAAATATGTGTTTGGTGGCGAGTTAAACACATAATTTTTTTGCCGATTTGGAATTAATATTAATTTAGTTATTATTTTATATACATATTTTGAAGGTTACCGCTGTCAAATTACGTTGCCATGCGTTTGTTGAACGGTTGATATGCATTTAAAGACGGTTACTATGCGTTTGTTGAGCGGTTGTTATGTAAAATATTCTTACAGCCTAGGTATAAAAGTGACACTTTACAGACTGTTAGCAGTCCGTAAAGTGTCACTCTTAATGTCAATCGGCAAAAATGTATTATTACAAATTGAAGTTAACAAGAAATTTCAATTTCGAAGCGCGCATATATCCACAAAAATATAAAGATTCTTAACATTATTTGCAATTAAAAATTAGGTATAATTATAGCAGAGAAAGATGCTACGACGATATTTTCTGCTTGAATAAATATTACAAGGAAATTTCCCCGGTTTTCATTTAAGAAAAATATGAAAGAAACGCTTTTCAAAGACCTTTTTGAAACCGTATTCGATACGGCGTCGCAGCGATAAAAACGAAAAAAGTAATTACGATTTTAAAATTCATATAAACCGTGTACGGTCTCCGTCGCCTGCTTGATGTGAAATTACGTTCTAAAAATGCCGGGCGTTTCAATATATTCCAGAGGAATAAAGAACTCGGAGCAAAGCAGCCAGAGACCCGCAGAAGAAAAAAGTAATGCATTCTAAATTGCTATTTGAAAACTTCCATTTACTTTTTTCCTACATGTAGCTCTCGGAAACTTTTCACGTATACAAATTTACATACTTCATATTTTATGAATGAGGCTGTCTTTCCTAATCACAAGCGTCAAATGCTGAACTCACCCCTTAGAAACTTCAGGCTGGTTTATAATCAACCCTTAGCTTTTCCAACACTCAAATACGTTTCATGTAGAGAAATATTTAATTCCTTTTAATTAATCATGAGGTAAAAACTTGCCACCTGCATATTTCAATATATGAAATATATTATTTAGTAACCAATCAGCAACTCCGCCAATTTTTGTATCCCAAGATGATCTTATTTAGAAAAAGTGTTGGATCTATTTACCTATTTTATCAGTAATAATATAACAAGAGAGTGACAATAAATCGAAAATAATTTGACAGATCTTTCGAAAAAGCCCGTAGGGCTTGAGAGGCTATTGCCAAATGGCAACAAGTTTGAGAAGGATACTGGGGAATTATTTTCTAATTTATCGAACTCTCGATTTATATTTAAATAGATTATTTTTTTATTTCAACATCATTTTTAGCTCATTTTCTAAGTGTTAATAATAACAATCTAACACTTTCAGTTGTGAACAAAAACAAAAAAGCTACAGAGATTATTCCCGTAAAAAAAACACTAGAGCTTTATTCTCAGTATAATAATGACAGGGTTGGTTAAAACGAGGACACGTGACATGCAATGAAGCATTTCATAGGTTTTAAGAAACGATAGAAACATGAATTTGTCAGCTTGAATTATTGATAACAGCGTTTTCTATGTTTTTGAAAGTTTAAAACAACACTTTTATCGTGATTTCACAAAAATTCGCCGTTTCGCACGATAGAAACATGAATTTGTCAGTTTGAATAGTTAAAAACAGCGTTTTTGAAAACAGGGAAAATAATTGCAATGATCCATTCCGATAGTGAAAAATTAAATATAGAAGAATCGTGGAATATTGGATGTTTGACAATAATATGAAAAATCCAAATTTCGCTACGATAATACTAACAAAATTTTCAAGATAATTAACTTATCGTTTCGCGAACGGTAGGTATATTACTTAGTAACCGGTAAAAACAACATACCACCTTGGTAACAGACATGGTATGATTGTAAGTTGATAAACAACGACCAATGGTGCATGAAAGTTATTTAAACGATTAGTAGTGCAAAATGAATATTTGCACAAAAAACTTAATAAAACAACTTGTCTTTTGTTTGCAACAATTGGAATGCTTCTAATATCTGCAAAACTCATGTTCTCCCCAAGAAATCAAGTATGTTCCGTGCATTATAAACCAGGCTGAAATCCAGCGCCAACATAAAAGAAGTCGAGTAAAAGATGAATAATTAGCGCAAAAGACTCAAAGCAGCATGGACGTAACGCAACGAACTGAACGAACGAACCAACGAGAGGGTATGAAATTTGCGCCGAGCAGCAGTCGAACTCCCGAATACGGTTTCATTAGGGACGCGACTAAATGAAGCAATTTACGATGAAAAGAAGTAGCAATTTGCAGTTCTGCTCAATAATGGATCGCTATTCGCTATTCGCTACGCCCAGTGACATCGAGTGCGCCTTGGACACTGTAAAACTGTGAAGGGGGGGATATGTTACACCTACCGCTGACAAGATATTGGAAATTGCTTTTTCATATGTGACTCAATTTTTTGTCAGGCACTTCCCCCTGTCATCTTGAAAATTACTGCTGCGAAATTTTGTTTTAGGTAGTTTATTTTGTGCGACACTGAAAAAATTTATAATTTAATAACCAAATTATACACGAGCTACAGTTATTTGGTTAACGAATAATCATTTCTTGCATATTTCCAAAATACTTTCAAAGCTGGACAGGTGCGATTTTTATTTTTTCTCAAGCTAGATTTATAGTTTGCATAGAATACAGGAATACTTTAACACAGAATAACCTATCGTAGTATATATCCATCTATCTAAACTATATTTTTATATTTTCATAAATAATACAATAGATCTTTGTAAATAAAACACAGGAAAAATTTAAAAACTGTGCACGGATGTATTTAAAAAATATATAATAAATAGAGCAGTACCCTATTATAGGTACTCCTAATAACTATCAATTTAGTAGCATCAATAACGCTGCACAACGTAACCGTAGGAAACCGCAAAGCTGCAAAGCAACATGAACCGTTTGAGACGAACTCGTACATGTAGTGTGCGGTGGCGACCATGTATTACCGCTCAGTTCAACCGATAAACCGAAACGAATTACGCACATTACCGTTTGCATCGTCGCCGTCGAGTCTGTATATGTTTGTATGTGACTGGCTCTGGTTATAGCTTTGGCTAATGTAATGAACTCACTAGAACTGCTGTCTTATTAATAATGGATTTGTGGGTTTTGAGTTGGGTTAATTCCCTTGGTTTAGGCAAATTGGACTATTGAGAATTTGAACCTTAGGATGTTATTAAAATTAGAACATAAATATACAATAAATACAAGACAAGTCATTGCATTCGCTACCAGCCAGTGGAGGAACTTTCTAGCTCTATATATAATTTCATTTTTCATTAGTAAAATAATACTTATGAACTGTTGCAATTTCTTTTCCAGCTAAACTGTCAAATTAGGGTATGCACATCCTTTAGTTTCCTACCTACTTCGAAAACTGTTCATTACAAATAGCAGAAGAGAGCATGTACCCATTTACGTAAAGGGAACGAATAATGACAGTTCACGTATGAATGCATATGTAAATTGCACGAAAATGCATGTGTATCAACTGCAGGCTTTGTTTTGTTACCTTGACATTTTTATTATTTATGTGTTGTGTCACTAAAAAAATAAAAAAATCACTTGAAATCTTCTTTATGCTTCAAAAAGAATGTAGGTACTGATGAATTTAACTGCACATCTCCAGAAATTATTGACGCAGCAATTCACGAATTGGCAAATAATTCCAAAATACGAGTTTAGCAAAAATTCGATCAAAAAACTTAAATCTAATAGGTATAATATATAACAATTATTGTTGCAGATCCAAACATTACCTTATGTTCACAACAAAGAAAATTTGATTACAACTATTAATATTTGATTACAACAAAGAAAATTTTATTGTAACAATGAAAATTTGATTACAATTAATATTTGATTACAACAATTAATATTTGAACATAACAATGAAAAGTTGATTACAACAAAGAAAATTGGAATACAATTAAAAATTATTACAATTTTTATAATAATACAAGAGAAAAGGAGTGTAGAAAAAGTTAGTGTGCAACATGTGCAAAAATGCTTTTATAATCTTGGAATCTTACATGCTCATGTTTTTTGCAGCACTCGAATGTAATATGCTACACAATATACTAATTTCTTTGTTACGATTATCTAGTTTGTCATGTTGAGCTTTTTTATATCTTTTGTTACTTCATTATTCCATCGACTTAATCTGCTTTAGGCTTTTCAATAATGGTTTTACTTGAAAATGAAACGATCCATTTAGTTAAATAAAAGAAATAATATTTTATAAATCAGAGTAAATATAGTGAGTTGACAGGCAGTATATACAAATATTTTCTTTGTATGCAATGTATTGAATATTGCAATCTGATTTTTGCATGAAGCAATCTCAATTCGAATCGAGAAAAAACCAATACAGAGTCCATCGGTAACAAGATTCGTTGTAGGCACGCACCGCCGAACGAAGGGGTGGAATGATGGCCGCCGCCGCCGCCGCCACCCGCGCCGCGACGCGATACAGCGCCCGCCGCCAGGGAAAAGAATCACCATGGAAACGTGAAGGGTGAGCGCGTTTTTAAGAACCGGGGAGGGTGCTGCCAAACCAACGCCCTTTTTTCCACCATCTTTCTTGTATCGAGGGATTTTTCCCCGTTTTGTTTTTTGTTCTGTCGTCACGCCCGCTTTTAATTTTGCAGACATGAGGGATTTGATTAAAAATTTTACCTAGGGTCGCTGATTTTTTCCGTAAACAATGCGAATTATTACGGGAAATTTTATATATTTTTAAGCTTTCACTGGATGCTTTGAATAACTTCAGACGAGCAAATATTAATTTGCGTGTATGAAAGGCTTATTATTGCTTTCAAATCAATTGGAATTTGTTTCGGAATTTTTAATAAAACATCACTACAAGAGTTGCTTTGCAGCCAACAAACGCGATACATTCGCTTGCATGCATTTTCCCAGAATTTTATAAATTCAAACAAATTTAACACATAATAATAATAAATTTCTCGGAAAAACTATTAATTCCATTACACAGAAATTTACAATTTTATGTTTCATTATAAATATTTTATTTAAATTTTCTACGAATTTATATTAGAATTACAGTATATTCAACTTTTTTTTTATTAAAAACTAACTCTAATATTTCACTGCTTTTCCTAGAATTAAAAGTGATTATAGGAGATATTTTTAATTAAGAGAAACAATGTTGAATGAACAAATAATGACCATAGTACCGATCACTTTTGAAAATGATCGAAATTCATTGAAAACACACGTTCAAAACGAAAACATAGAAATACACAATAACATTTGACTACATAATCATAATGTCAACTGTCAGACAGCCGTTGGCTTGGTGATCCACACGTCTTTAAATTAACAGTGAATTAAGGATTTCTGGTTCTGTGATTGGTCGAGAAGAGTGAATTATGAATCATAATTCATTGCCGTGAATTATGGATACTATAATTCATCGAAAAATTTGAAATAATGGGAATATATTTTGTGCAGGGGTAGTAAAATATATGTATTTTCCTAAATGTAATAACTTTTCATATTGATTGAATAATTAATAAATTAGTATCATTTATTAACATGTTTATCTTCTTATAACAGCATTTCGTGCCTTCCACAATCTAATGGCTTATCAAGAAGCTATATACCACCATTTTATTTATTTATTTAAACTAAATGATCATCAGATTAAAAGACCCAACTACACACCAAAGAAAACGCAAATAAGAAGAAAAATGAGAGTATAATACAAATAGTTTTCTTATCGAACAATGCAGGAACACGGACCACCACTATCACACATTTTTCAACCGTTGTTTTGTTTTTTCAAAAAACACAGGTTAGCAAATTAAACGAAAATATCAAAATATATTTTTTCTTGAGCGTATTGTTATTCGTAAAGAGTGACAAACAATAATTGTAGATAATAATATTTGAAACATTATTCTAATAACAAAATTTTCATTAAACCATAATTTACTGAGATATTTTAAAATAACTTGATAGGGCTTCAAGTAAACTATTACTTCCGGTTATTGGATTATCACCAAAAACTAATCAGCTTTTCCAAATGGTACATAATAGATATATACAAAATTTTCAGTTTAGTAATTTTTGACTGACAGACTTACAGACTGACAGACTTACAGACTGACAGACTGACAGACAGACATCATCGCGAAACTATTAAAATCATATTCTAGGGACCCTAAAACATGCTCATCCATTGAAAACTCACTACACAATTTTGTAGCATGATTCCTATACCTCCCTTACAGGATGTGGCGAGAGGCAAAAATACAAAAATTTGTATATAAATTAAGCAAGACAAAAAAAAACACTAAAATATAAAAAATTATATTTCAAATGAGATATACAAAATTAACTAGAATATTCTCTATTTTATTAAATGTATTAATTTGATTAATATTGTTTATTTTAAGACTTATGAAATAATGAGTGTTTCGTAAAAATGTTATCTGTTTATTAAATGATTTCATCGAAGTATAAATGAAAAGCAAGATTCCTAGAAAACCATAAATAATCACTGTTTCGAATTGTACGTGTATAATTTACGACTCTGAGTCTGGTATTAAATGAAAAAAAAAATCGAAATTAAAAGGCCATATATCACAAGCTATTAATTCAGAGCCTGCTTGATAATAAACACCCACACCATAAATTATATTAATCGTCAAACCTCTTACTTTTAATTTCTCTACGACATCGTTATTTGTTCTGCGTCTTATTTATGCGCCGTCCCACCCAGAAAAAAGCGAAGCGTCCCCATAGCAGCAGTAAATAAAACAGACAAACGACACTCTGTCGAATTAACCAACACAATCAAGTCGTTGGGGATGCAAACAGCATCGGCCGGCCCTAGTGCAACGCGCATTTTTATCAAATTATTTTAATTGCGTTCGTGCATTGTTCGCACGACGGCCCGTTAATTCCATGGCTGTCTGGATTAAAAGACGACAGTTATGCTATGTTTAGTGTTATGCACCAAGAGATTATGGAGTAGGCTCCAGAGAGAAACTTTCAACGGTGTCTTGCCATAAATTTCGACTAACTAGAGTCTTAAACGGTTTTATTTAGGGACGCTAAATAATTGGAAAAATACCAACGGACTCGAATAGAATGTATTGCAATAGGAAGACACAAATTTTATCGTCAATTAGGGAAGAATTTTATACCGAACCAATATATAATTATTGCTTTTGTTATCACAACCATAAATCGTAGGTTTCAGCTAAGATGAAATATTTACTAATATGTCAGTCATATTTCACCGTACTGTTCCAGATAAAATTCAACATAGGTTGCTAATGTTAAATGAACATGTCATTATAATAAATAAATTAGCAAACACTTCACAAATATTTCTCAAACCATAACCAGAATTGTAGCAAGTACCCATTCGAATTATTTTTACTTTCTTACACAAAGCATAAGGAAGCATAGGAATCATGAAAAATCGCTGACGAGATTTTTGCGGAAATACATATTTTGACGTCCACTGAATCCGTTAGAACCAATTTCTCAATGATGTTTGTGTGTGAGGATGTATCTCATGAATGAGACAAGATATGTAAACGAAACTTGAAATTTATGTTTCATGAAAATATGAAGAGCTGAGTTGATTTTGAATGAATGAATGAATGAAAATCGGAAGAAGACACACAAAAAAATAAATTCCACTTTTTTCAAAAATAGCATCAACTGTGACAAATATTTGGAATATATGTTATTTGAACTATTCTTGTACGTGCTTCTAATTTTGAGAAAAACTAAATTATATATTCAATAATATCTTTCAATAATCTAAATTACAATGGGAACAAAAAATAAACTTTTTAATATCTATATGTAAAATAATAATGAAGTGTCAAAAATATGTGTCGTTTGAAATATTATAAAAGCAATATTTGTATTTAGTTAGAAAGTTTTAAAGAATATACATATATTAATTAATACCTATTTTTAAATAATATTACAATTAAAATGAGAACAAAAATTAAACCAGTTTAACATCAATATGTCAAATAACTGTCAAAATAAATTCGTACGCAAGACACAAGTCATATGTGTTCAGCTGGTTTTATATGTATAAGAAAATAGTGTGGTGCCCACACCAGATTTTATCATTAGTAAACATCATTAAAATATTCACACCTAACAACCGAACTTACATCCCATTTTAAAACTCTTTGCAAAATTACCGAAATATAATGCTATTGACAGCACAAAGCATGGACGTACAAAAAATAAAAATGTTAAAGAAAAATTGCGTCTTGACATTGAATATGCTGTATGGAATACTAAAGAAGAACTGATGGATTTATTGCTATATAATAGAATAAAGTGACAGGAGGAATCTATGAATAAATATGCATTTTAAAATGCGGCAGAATTAAAGCGTCTTTTAATGTAATTTCATTAGTAAACAGAGAGAGAGGAGAGAGGAGAAATCAGACTGGCGCCGCGATGAAAATATCGCCAATCTGCATGTAAATTAACAATTAGTCAGCAGGAAACAGAGGCCCTGGGATTTTTACACTGATTTCCGCTTTTAGCTTTCTAATTCGAATTTTTCAAATTTTCCATCGTTGAGTCGAATAAGATTAAGGACAATTTCGACTCATATTCAGCAGATGATTTGAGTTTTCGTTCCCTAACAAGAAACAACATTAAATTGAAAAGAATTTCATATCCATATTTTTTTCTTTGACAATTTATAACAGACATGATTTCCCAACAAATAAATTATTGCCATAGTTTCTTCATTTTCTTTATATTTATTGGGCTCCCCTATAAAACCTTACCAGAAATTCTATGATGCCAAACTACGACTACCTTAGTTCTCAAATTTATAAATACTTATTTACAATCCAAGTGCGGGAAGACTCTCTTCCCGCATTTACGAATGCGTGGTTTGTACAATGCTTATTGAAACGAACAAAATTATTATTAAAGAAATTTAAGTTCAATTAAAATACTCATATATTTACAAATTTATAGTAGCAGTTTGCTACCAGTTGCTAAGGAATTTGATGATATAACAGTTGTAAACACAATTTTGAAAATATAGTTTTCTTTAAATAATCGATGATTTTGATACACGAAAATCGTAACAAAAGTGGTAAAGTTTTAAAAACTATTAACTTTCTTTTAACGATGATTGGTTCTGTTATAAAGCTTTAAGTTTTAGTTTTAATACAAATAATTTATTTACAAATTCGTGCAGGATTATAAGGCCTGAACCACGAGAAAAATTGCGGAATAAAAAATGTACGATCCACAGGTGAAACTCTAAATCCCAAAAAAATCCAATCGAAATATTTCCGCCCCATCACCTCCCATCAAACCTACCCTGCAAAAAACCTCACCCCACATAATCTCAAAAAAAATTTACAAAAAACCACTACAGGTACCACACATCAGATCTATTGAGTACGTGTGCGGGTTTTCACGATCTAGTAGTCTGGGTTCGCGTGCCGAGCGTCGCTATTGACAGATGAGTGCAGAATGTGTAGCACTTGTCATAAATCACCCCTGAATAGCGGTAGGTATTGAACACGTATCAGTGAATACCGATACCTGTCATCGATTGTGCGGTGGGTTCCCCTTGCCAGTAAAATTGAGTGGTGGAATTATTAGCTGCTCGTTGACTGCGATTTTTGTAGAATTTTTTTAAAGTTATATTAAATTTGAAAGTACTTCTATTAGTAAATCGCGTTCACAAAGTGAATTTTGTGCAACAGTTCTGTCACGAACAGTACTGTAAATTACAATTTAGTGCAACTGTTTTTGATAGATACCTATATATTTTCTCAAATATAATCTGTTAGTTTATTTTATAAATGTCAAAATAAATTAATTTTCAAATGTTTATTGAATCTATCTGTCTGTGTTATCACCTTCAATTTTTTTCCAATTAAAATTTTTAATTAAATGTAAATTAATTCACTATAAGAAAAGTAGTTTAAAAATTTATTTAAAAATTGTGTGTTTTTGAACCGCAAAGTGCATTAATCCGGTATCTCAGTTTCTCAGTATCATTGCTAGGTTAAGGTAAATAACAGTATGGAAATATTTTTTCCGGACACTGGCAAAGAATTCCCATACGATTTAGCTTTTCAAATAAAATTGACGCTTGTGAAAATAAATAAACAAACCAACGCAATATTTGTATGTCTTGTTGGTTGTCTGACGTTTATAAATGAAATAAAATAACTAGTTATTTAATATAAACCGAACGAAAAAAATAGTATGTATATATGAGAAAAATAAACTTTCCGGGCTCTTGATGTTGCAGGACGAGCCATCGTCCGGGAATATATCACTTTTCCTACTAGATACACAATATACTATTGTATCACTACTCCAGAAACTGCACTTTTGCGATTGTAAATAAATTTTACGTTGCGTTTTGCAAATTACAAATATAAAACAGTTTCTGATGTGTGTCGATTTTGCCACACATTTATTAAATGAAATATTAAATACTAAGGATCTTGAATAATATATTGTCAAAAAATCTTCGATACTGGAAAGATTTTGAGATTATGAAACTACTGCTTTTGGACGGGGGTGTTAAAAATATTTTTAGTTTACGAAATAAAATATTTGTGATGTTTTATAATTAAGTCATGTTATTTAAGATTCTAAAAATTTAAATCTATTATTTATAAAAATTAATAAAGTAAAAGGATTTTTAATTAATTGCATACCTACTAAAATATTAAAATATAATATGCTAAAAAGAATTTCTTGTATTATGATAATTATAATTAGCAATAAAAATGTTTATGTGATTAACATTGCCATAAAAGAGAAGTTACATTTCCTGATTTAAGAGTGTCATAAATTTTAGGCAGCATCTAATTAATTATATTTCTAATATTAATTTTAATAATTAAATTTACTCGTTCATACATTAGAATAAATTTTGAGCCTGGAAGAATTATTCAATTTACTTAAAAACCTCATGGTGCTATTTATTTTTACATATTTTAGTAATATAATTTCATTTATCACATAGTATACAAAAAATAAATATTTATATCAAAATAAAATGTTATTTATGTGCTTAATGTGGGTTTTATTACTCCAAATAGGCGTTACTGAAAAACGCTTTTTAAATTAGCCAATAAAAACGCAACATAAAATTTTTCACTTTGCTGATTGGCTCACGCATCATAAAATCTAATATCTCCCTGTTTTATCTAAAAATATTTTCCCTGAATTAAAATATTTTCATTTCATCCATACAAAACAAAATTTAAATTTCAAATTAAACAATTAAAAATACAAAACCGTCAAAACAAAAGCAGAAAAAAAACAAAATCGAATCAACATACCTAACACATTCACATAACCCCACATTCACACACTGTCACATGAAATCATAAACAAAACACTAATTACAATGCATAATTAAAAACTATAAATTCCTGATGAACACGGCAGTAACCATACACCTCCATTACGTTACGGCGGGATGTGTGTGTTAACGCTATGTTGTTACGTTGCATGTGACAACAATTTCATGCATTATTGAGCGGCTGGGAGCTGCGAGCAACATGGCGTCAGATGTGAAACTGGCGCGGCTGATAAAATGGATCTTAATAAAACATAAATGGACTGGACAACTGGTCTTGAATGGAACTGAGTTGAGTTGAGTTGTGCTAACCCTTTCCCGCCGGAAAAGCGGCGGGACCGGGGACCAGTTTCGGACGAGGACCGTACTGAAGAGTTTTTGCTGGTACCCACCCTTTGGCCCTTTTGGAAACGTCCTCTCGTGAGAACTAAAGGTATATCTCGCTAGTCCAATATGCCTCCTCGACAAAAACAAATATCGAATGACTACTTGTACCCATTTCAATTGTACATTTCGCATCAAAATAAACCAAAAAATAATAATCGACAAACCGATCTCGGTGGCGTAATGGCTATGTCACTAGCATAGTACACCAGAGGTCGTAGATTCGAATCCTAATAAAGAATATGGTCGTTTGTGTTATTTACAAAAATTCAGAATCATCCACGCATGAGACGGCATACGACCAAAGTAGTTAGTCCGTTTACCATCTTCGTATAAAAAAAAAAATAATAACAATCGACAAACCGATGTGCGTTACTGGAATGTGTAACTTCGAAAGATGCTAACGTCGACTGTAAATTCTAGGCTCAAAATATGCTTTAATGAATTCCACAACTGACCGTTAACATTTTTACTTTACTTGACTTGACACCATACTTCTCTCGCAAAAATGTATTATTTACCCACCTCACGAAATCTGCAAAAGCAGAGTATGAGTAACATTCCCAAAGTAAGTAAATGGCGTGATGATATATTTATTTATTTTATTTCAATTGGAACCTTTCAAGCTTATTTATTTTTCATAACCAACTTTGTAAAGTAAGATTTTAACTGAATTCTTAATACTAAAACAATAGTTTAATAGAAAAGATGAATAAAATATTACTTTAACCACCAGAAGATAAAGTAACGTAGGTGTGTGTATTTTCCAAATTTTAAGCAAAATAATGGCACCTTCGGCATAACAAAATACGACCATACACTGAAAAATGGTCTTTCTCACTAATTCCTTTTACGATTTTGAATTTACTTTATTCTTTTACCTAAACGGAGCTAGATTTGTGGAGTAATAAATAATTTTATCCAACACCTCTCAATAAATGCTCTATAACTATGGCGATTTTAAACAAGCAAAGTAACAGATTATCCACTAGTGGGTATAATTTTGAGGAAAGCCACTAGTGGGTATTTTTTTATTTATAACAATAATAATAACATACAACACCTTGGTTACTACATTGATTGACATTTTAATTTAAAAATTTAAAGCATATGTCACTGTCAAATAATATTTCTTTAATAAATTTTTCATTTATTAAGAGGTGTTGGATAAAACGTTATACTTCACACGTGGGCAAAGTGGAATTACCCATGCACTCGATAAAATTTCTCTGTTGGGTAATTCCTTACTTTGCCCACTTGTAAAGTAAATAACTATTAAACTACTTCTTTAGCTTCATTTAAGGTAACTTGAGATATGAAGATTTTTTTCCAAAATATCTTCATTTCATTGAGACATTTTTAAAATGTTAAGAAATGTAGATCAATTTTAAACAAATTTATTTTGCAAATTATAAAGTATATAATTGTGCGTTGGACGTTGGTAACAAAATATATGAAACTTAAATATTTCAAACAATTTTTTAATTAAATGTCATTTTAGTTTTATCCTGAACGAACAATAATAGAAGGTTAAGGAAAAAACGTGGAAAGGTGAAACAAGACTGGAGGATTTTATTCACTATTCTACGGTCTTTCTTTATTCAAATCTTCACTTTACATTTGTGCGTATCAGCTCAACAGAAAGCGTTGGAAAAAGTGTACATGCAACACATGAATAAGAAAAAATTTAAATATTCAATTTTCGACTAGAATATAAATCTATTTGCAAACTTTAAACATCTAGTAACAAAATTAGAGACAATATATCCACTGCCAGAACCTTCATTAAAGCAGTAGAAAAAAACTCTTTTCAATGCAATCTCATTCATTCGTTCATTCAATGAATCATAGAACAATTAAAACGAAAAAAACTAATAGAAAAAACTCGAAAGGATTTCAACATTCGCATGCGACCGAGCAAAGACAATACCTGCCAGTCGACATCCAGTTACGTTTTTGTATCAACTTAACAATGCTTTGCACCCCTTAGACACAGTATTATTTTACGGGAGCTCATTTGCATACATGAAAAATGTTAAATTTGATTCGGCGTCCGCTGCAGAGAGTGTATACAATTTTTATTTTATTTCTTTCGGTTTTTTGCTCCCGTCGACCCTTTCTAGGACATCTTGCTCTATGCCAATGCGACGGAAGAGCAAAACAATAAGGTTTAGTTTGGGAAAGTAGGTGATGCTGGTGATATGTGATTCCTGTTAGGTGCGGAATACAGTTACAAGTGAGAAGATAAAGTGAATAAGTGAAAAAAAGAAGATTTAAATAGTGTATTTGTGTGGTAAATTTTTATAGGTACACTTTTAAAATGAATTTAAAACAACGAACATATATTTTTTTTAAATATTGTTCTCAAATGAACAAAAATATTTGGTTTAATAGCACCCTCTGTTAAGACATAAAAAATACTAACTAATATAATGTTTAACGGTCGACGGAATTTCCAAGTTAAAATAGAATCTATTTTCAAATAATTTAAATTCAGAATGAACAGTGATTCATTTTCAATTTCTGGATTGTGGTATACTATATTTGTTTAAAATATAAATACTGGTACAATATATTCTCATTAATAATGACCATCATTTGTTTCACTCAATAAAATTCTAGAGTTTGTTCGTATAGTGTTACGGATCTGAGAAACAAATAATCAAAATTATATAAATATTTAAATTATTATCTTCAGCTGTAGAACGATTCCAGCTTTGCATAAAATAAAACACAGACTCACAAATTACTCATAAATTAGTAAAATTCAAATAACAGCTAGTGGCTCCCTAATTGGCTATCACAAGTCAACTTAGAAAAATTTGCATTTTTATCATTCCTCGATGATATCTTCCACCTCCCATTAGAATTAATATAACCACTAATACGTGACAAGTAAATGAGTTACATGGAATATTAAAACGTATTTTAAAATAAAAACTACAATTTACGTTGTCCAAAAAAACTATATTTCCTATTTGGCTTATCAAACTTTCTATTATAAACCGTTAGTTTAATCAGTCAAAAATAATTAATAATCAGCTTTAATTATATAGTTGAAGTAGGCCAGCATCTTATTATTTAGAGGTACCTGCAACATTTGTGATCGGTGATAATGTGGTGTATTTCATATATGATAGGATGGATGGTTGATCAGGGAGATAATAAGTAACGGGTTAAAGAGTAGCACCTGGCTTCTAACTGAGATTTTGACACACTTTACATATCACATTGGAAGGGTAACAACCTTTCGAGAACCTTCCCAAGATAGGAACAATCAAGCGATGTTCACCCTTGACAACAATATCACCTAACATATTAATTTATTTTTATTGCATTTCTACATATTACAACAATTTGAAGATCCGTGAAATTAGAGGTACCACTTTTGATTATCGGTATAAAAAATATGTTATAATTTAGTGCTAATTTATTGCTAATTATTGGCGTATAACGCAAATTTATTGCTATTGTAGTAACTGAGTTAATTAATTGATTATTGATGTTTTTCGAAGCGCAATTTTTAAGGGATGCACACGAAAAAAATACTGTAGAATTTTACTGAATTATTCGGTAAGCTGAGTATAAGACGGATTTTCTGAAAAACCAAACTTTTTTCAAAATACTTCTAATTGCTTAGTAAATAATTGTGTAGTTTCTGAATTATTGTTATGAAATATTCAGAAAATCATATATTCTCAACTAATCGGTATCTTTTTTTTTTGTCAGGCAACTCAAAAACTTTGTGAGACATTAAATTTTATGACAAATTAGCATGTACATTATTGAATTTTGTTTGTTTAAATACACAAGTATGTATGCAATATTTCAGAGATATTGGAGAACGGATTGAAAGGTTTAGAGAACATTTAACCAGCTGCTTGAAATTTTGCATACCTATGCATTTCGACTAGCTGCATCGATTGATTTGGATAATCTGTAGCCGTGTGTATCTTTTATATTTTTAGAGTTATAGTCATCATATCTCAAAATAGCTATTTGTATATTTAGAGCGCAAAGTTATGTTTGTCGCTCGAATACGAAATATTTTGCTCTCGAATTATACACAATATTTTTCCGACGCCTGATTATAACAAAAGATTAATTTTATTAAAATAAACGCATGTATGATATTCCGGCCATATACTGATGTAGATGTTCTTTTACTTCGTATCCACGGTGATGAATTAGTAAATAAAAAGAAAACTTTTGTCGCTCGTTGCTATAGGACACAAGTGACAAAATAAAGTTCCTCAGAAAACATCAACTTTGCGTTGACAAATGTAAGCGTCAAAGGTAACTTTCTGTAACAGTTATCCGGAAAAATTATACGGCTATACGCTTTACGGGAATGAGTTTCTTATGGTTTAAATTGTAGAAACGTAATAGAAAATTCTAATTTTATATTGAAGTTCTAGACAGACTCCATCTATTGAAGAACATATGCGTGATATACCTTAACAAATACCCAAAAAATAAAAAATTGTAAAGCTCCATTCTAGCATTACGAGTACATAACTCAGGTCAAATATTTAACCATCCATTATTTCCAGCATTCATTATTGTCTTCACATCTGGTCAACCCTTCACCCTTTAGTTTAGTGACCTTAACCCTTTGCTAACATCTAACGGTCACTTGCGCAACAAAAACTCGACCCAGGATTTGTTTATAGTTTCCGGCCGCTTAACAACGGTGTAGGCTTCCTCGAGCCTGTCTGGTCGGTCGCTATTGTCAGTGGAGATTAGTAAAAATAAAAACGCGACAGATTAGCCCGGGTAATTGCTATCAGATGCTGGAGGATGGACAATGAAGGTCTGCTGGTATGATCTGATGAATATGAAGAGAAAGAGATGCTTTGTTGGGTGCTACGGGAGGTAGGGAAAAGTGGATGGTGTATGGGTTCTTGTGTGGTTTGCATGTAGACGGATGCTGATGTATAGAGGTAGAAGAATGTTGGGTGCTGGCCAGTCAAGAGTATGTGTTTATTGGGTACGTTTTTATACAGATTAGTTTGTTTTTCATGCTATACAAACTGAAGAAGTGCATAATGCAATGAATCGTTTCGAACTTACTAAATAAAGGCTGTTGCGACGAGCTCTATTTTTGGGTATTATATAAGAGAAATATTTTAGCGCTGTAAAATTTTCTAACATTAATTTATAAAAAAAAAATGCTTAGAATAATAGTTTCAGAGAAATATATCTTCTACCACTTCTGTGGAATATAGGGATTTCAACCCTATTTTTTTAATATTGCTCTAAATTTTTCCTTATTGAGTTTACAGCAAAAAAGTGTAAATACAAAAGTTGTTAAGAATTTTAAAATGCACACATTAAGGCCTATTTAGTTACCTAAATGTTAGTATTTTACGAAAAGTAAAAGTAAATATTTATAGGACGAATTAATATGATGAGAGATCGGCTTGAGTGCTATCTACTCTATAGATTATTAATTTGTTTCCTTTAGAAAATTCACTTCATATATAAAAACTCCATATAGAAACGTCAAATTGTCAGTTTGATATCGGATATACAAGGAAGAGAACTGTTTGCAAGTAAATGAACTTTTATTTATCTTCAATACTGTGACAAAATTTTTTCTAAAAACATTAACTGTCATTGTTGTAACGATGACAAATTATGTAAACAAACGTAAAATTATTGCAAATTTTAAGGTCAATGATAAAAAAAATATTATTACAAAACTTCGTTTTGGAAGTGCATCAGCGCAAATAATAAAGTCTGCAGTGATTAATTGTACTTCAAAAATTACCGTGAAGACAAAAAAATCAATTTATTGACAGTTCAAGCATTTTTGTCTATGAAAAATGTAGTTTTAATCATTGTACATTTAATTAATACTGTTTTGCAATTTTGTAATATGTGTCTAATTGTTTTAATAAATGAAATACGTTCAATAAAATAATTAACCAAATACCACTCGAGGTTTAGGTCTTATCTAGCCAAACTTATATTTCTTCACTCAAACGTGATTGCTTTAAAGTAAAACGACTCGAGCAATTTGAAATTAGACAAAATCGCTCCACGTACAATGTCGCGTTTTTTTCATGTCAAATTGTTCTTGTAAGTTGTTACCAAGCAACCACGTTTTCGCAAATAAAAGTTTATCCGATAAATCCAAACCTCTTGTAGTATTACCCTCGATAATATCGAAATGCGACTTATCATCTAGTTTTAGTTGTTTTGGTTTTACCGTGACGACTTCACAATTATTTTCAAATCCACTCTCTGTACTGTCTCATTATAATAATATTATAATTTCAACAATGTAATGATATCAACAATGTACTGATTACAACAATGCGCTCATTCAGATTAATCTTTCGCCAGCATCCGATGAACAGTTCCCACCGGGTGCTAGGTGTTGGCCGGTGTGGAGTCCAGACCTCTAGACCTTCAGACCAGACCATGCGGAAGCTGCGAAGGGTTGTTTTTTGTCCATGTGTACGTGCGTGAAGTCGAGTCCGCAGCATGCCGACTACCGCGTGGTATCTGCTGAGGTCAGGGTGCATAGCAGTCTAGCACATTGCGGTCACATCGGCATTCCACTCCCTGTAACTGTTTTCTTCTTGCATGACCCAACACCTGGTGCTGGTCTCGCGGTATATCAGTTATTGTGGTTATTAATCAAGAAGAACAGTCTTTTAAAACTACAACTAATGTGGTTTTTCTCCAAGATTAAAGTGCAAGGTATTGGGTGCTCTGGGTACATTTGCTCGAATGTAAATTAAACATGAACATTGCACCATAATGGCATGCTATATTGCAGTATAATATTTGTACAATTTAGCATCTCTCAAAAACAGCAACAATTACATTTTTATGAATATATTCCCGCCATATCTCAACTTAAGAACATCAACATGGGAGCAGCAACTTATCCCTTATCAGACGAGAGCGGCTGCTGGTTAAAAACGCGGAAATTAAAGAGATAGTTGCGATAAATGCGAAGATGTTGACTCGCCTTCATTGAAGTTTCTCATGGTCCCATTTGAGAATTTTAATGAAAATTTATTAACATCTTTTTTAACCGTTTTCTCGCTCTTAACGCTTTTTCGCGCTCGACTCTTCCGTCGTAAAATATGGAAATTTGTTTGGCTATTAAAACAATTGCAGATAAAAATAAAAGAGGATCTTCAAGCGCAGTGTTGTTAATTATGATTCATTAGTGGTTAGCGTTTCATTCTTTTCTCAATTCTCCGTTCTTTTATTCTTTGCCAATTTTACAGCAATTTGTTATTTGCTGGTTTTTCTCCATCAAAAAAGGATTATACAGAAACGGTTTTCAATTCTTTCATTTAAATCTCGATTACATAACATATGTTTAACATATAGAGTAGATATTTTCAATATTTATTTATTGAAACATATTATTATTTTATGAAGATTGACATTACAAGTACGATATTTTGACAGCTAACAGTCTGAAAAATGTCACTTTACTGTCTATCTATTGTTGCTATGGTGAAACAATAAATTCGATATTTCTTTATTTCGCATCAACATAATCACAATTTACATCTTCCAACTAAACACGTTCATTGTGTATCTTACGAATTTAAGAAATTGAACGCAAGTTAAATGATATGCATCTCTCTCCATTTTATGTAATAAATTGATTAGGAATTTTCACAAAGCAACAAAATAAAATTTTATTAAAATATAAACAACAAATTTGATTTTATAGCAACAAAACCGCTCAACAAATGCATAGCAACCGTTCAACTAACGCATAACAACATAATTAGATGGCGATAACTTCCAAAATTAATAATAAAAATAAATAATCACTAAATTAGTATGCATGTAATGGTACTCATTTCTTACGAGTATGAAAGAATGCAAATCATACGAGTATGAAATGGACATTCCATGCAAGTTGTGCACTATACTTTTTCTACGACCACGATATTATTTCCTAATTAATTTAATTTTAATAATAAATTTGCCCTGCTTTCACCATTCGCATATATGACAATTTTAAATAAGTATCCTAGCAGTGGCACCTGTACTGAAATGAAATGACCTGTATTGAAATACTCACAATACAAATTCGTTTCTCACGATCTTGCAATATACCTCATATCCCTAACAACAACAAATATACAATGAGCAGATTTCTTAGTGGTCATAGAAGAAATAATGTATTCAACAGTGCACCAAACACAGATTTACAACTTCTGCATTCGCCTCGCCAATGAAACGCCTGCCTCTACTATAAACTATTTTGGTGCAAGAAAATTAGTAATAATGATTTTCCCAACTAATTCCAAATTCTACATAAATTTTTATGAAACTAATTCTAATGCTGATATTTAATTAGAACACTTATCTTAAGTAACTTTTTTGATCTATAATTTAGTTTCAAATGCGGCAATTAATTTAACTTTGTAAAATTCTAAATTTATTTACGTTTGATGAGAAATAAATCTTGAGCCCCTGTCGGCAGCAACATCAAAGATTTTATGCGTCATATATAATGCCCCTTTGCTTAGACGTCAGTAAATTAATGAACTGATATTAAACGCCACGTGGTCTCTCTTGAAAGCTTACAGTACCGGCAAATGTCAATTTTTCACAGCCTTCTTATAATGTTAATTTCTTTCAGCTAATGACACGAAAAATAAAATTATACAGCAAGCTATTTTTTTATAAATACGTCATATCGATCGTTGGCTACTGCTATTAAACCATTTTACATTTAAATTTTATAGTAGTTTAGGGAAAAAATTAGTTGAAGGTTTTATAAAATGAATTTTTATGTGTGCGGGGCATTCAGATAAGAATAAGGATTAAAATAATTCAACCGTAAAAATTTTATTCAAAATACCGGAAGTTTTATCAAATTTTCGTGGTTATAAAACTAACAACGAATGCATTTTCGTTGGATTATTATGAATGTAAGCCCGCATTATTTTCTACTTGAAATTTTACTGCCCATAAATATTATTTCGTAATTCTAAACTACTGCCAGTATATAAATGCAGATGCGTTTTACACAAGTTAATAGACAGACATTTAAAAGAATATTTAAGACTATTTATAACACATAATTGGAGAAGAAAATGACATAAGAATTTCCAATCAAATTCGAAGACACAAATAATTTTTTTGTAGGTTAATCGCGAAGAAAATATACTCGTAGCGTCCTAGTGTTTTATTTTCGAACTGACTTGATAATGTTTCGTAAAATAGCTTATATTTTCCACTGTTTTTATGTAATTGTTTAAATCTTGTGGACATATTTTGAAGTCTTAGTCTATGACTACATATATTTCATATTATGAATCTGTATTTTATTATTTACTTGCGAATTGTACTGTTTGCAGTTTCTTACCAAAAATAAGTATGTTGTACATTCTCGAGCAATTATAGAAACAAAATAAGGACGTACATTTATCAGTGTTAATTGCTGTGTTTTGGGTGTCATTCTCGAGTAGGAAATATGTTCGGATTAAGTTTTTATTCTTTCTCGAAACAAGGGGGGAATCCTTTCCGCAGATATAGCACTTGTGTCTAAATATTCATGATAGAGTATTTTGCTTTTTATTAAACATCTTAATATCTTGAATCTCCACAAAATGAATCCTTGGTATCCTTTCAGTATTTATTTTAAACGTAATATTTCACTTGAAATGTATAAATGATACAAATAAATAATTTATATTTACTGTTTAATTAATTTAGAATAAAAAATTGCGCAGATTTCTTATCAGATATCTTAAATTCTGTCATTTTTACCTCCCACATATACATATATGTAAGGAAGGTATTATGTTTATGTTGCAAATTGATCAGAATTTGGGAACAATTCATCAACACCAACAGTAAGTGGTAGATTATTTGAAGGCCTATCAGGGTTTTCAGACATATCTAGAATAAATAAATGAGAAATTTCATTAGAATCAAAAAGATGTAGACTAATATTACCTACAATCTTTATTTGAAACATTTTTTCTATATTTTGCTGTCAGATTGAAAAACAATGTTCGTGGTACCTGCCAATACCTTTGGGCCAACTGAAATCTTTATGTTAGTGATTTTTGTTAATTTATCATTATTTCAGTTTTTATTTTGCCTTAGAATATTCTTTAATATGACAAGAAACAAATAAATTGAATACAGTAATTTTCCCTTTGTAAGATTAGAACAATATTTTTAAGTTAGTATAAAAGTCTTAATTGGGCCAAATACCAAATGACATGATTCTTTCTGGGTTTGTATGTACAACAGTTTGTATTACCATAAACTTAATTTAAAAAATTACGAAATAAGTCGGCCATATTAAGTGAACAGGTAGCGCCTCTATATGGAGTTGTAACATAACGATTCTCTCCAGAGAAAAATAGTTTCATTGCATGCAATACAAATTCGTTAATGTCCACCCAATTTTAAATAAAAAAGCTACACGAAGTACATTTTATCAAACTTTGCAATCATTTTGCAGCCTATAAACATACACCAACATCAGGTTATAATGTAGTATGCATTAGACCCCTATAAAGTGGATAATATCTCCGCCCCTGGGCAACTATTCAAAGTGTCATCTGACCGGTGGGCAGTGAACAGTGGTCACTTCACAGATGACCCTATAAAAGCCACAGGCTCGCCTAGCATAGTAACAGCAACAGTTGCGAGTTGTCCACTACGAACATAACCTTAAAACTTATATATTACGCACCTTCACATACGCTGGACATGTGAGCATTTACACTTACATTGAAGTGGGCACACATGCCACTATATTTTTAATTTTTTTTGTTATGTGCCTGTGGCTGGTGTATTTCTTAACAGACATAACATAATTTAACAAAGAACCATCATAAGCAAATACTTTCTATCGGAATTATTAACTAAAGAAGTTTAAAGTTATGATTTTAATAATAATAATAAGAATATTAGAGGTAAAACTGTAAACTGTAGATGTAGATGATGGTTTTCATGTCAAAATGACACAAAAAAAAATTTGGAACTATTGTAGTTTGGTTCCAAATAAACGGGAAAAATACACACCAAATGTGCTTATAACATAAAGAAATATTTCATTATTAAAAAAAATTTGGTGTGGGCACCACACTACTTTCTTATATAATTAAAACCAACTGAATATGTATGACTTGTTCCTTACGTATAACTATTGTGACATTTATTTGACAAATGGATATTATTACCTGTTTAATTGCTGTAGTACGTATCGTAATATGTGTTATATTTATCGAAATATGGCGATTTGTAATATTTTTCAAAATACGGAAATTTCCCCAAATATGACTTAAAATTGTATATTTTTTTTATTACATTTCTTTATAATATTCGCTCCAGGAAACCCATTGCAGCAAAGCGCATCGTCATATCTCTAATATTTTTCGAGATATGACGATTTTTTATATTTTCCGAAGAGCAACTTTGAGGGGCTATAACTCGAAAACTATACAAGATATCGAAAAATATCTCCAGTTTTGTGTTTTTCGTGCCATTTATAATAAATTAGTAAATTTTGAAAATTTTGAAATTTTTTTGAATTTTTTTTCAAAATTTTAATTGGAGATATCTCGACAAATATGAAAGATACAGATTTTTACTGTTCACCAATCGATTCAGCTCGACGAAATACATAAACTCTGAAAATTTCAGAAAATTCGGACAACCAGTTGAAATGTTATAGCAAAAAGTCTGAAAATGGCCAAATTCAGGCCAAACGTCAAGGGGTAGTACTTGACTTTTAGGACAAAAAACGCCATTTTCAGGCTTTTTGCTCTAACTTTCCATCCCGTGAAGCGATTTTAATGAAACTTTGCATACTTATGTATTTCGATGAGCTGAATCGATTGGTGAACACTGCAAATCTGTATCTTTAATATTTGTCGAGTTATCGTCGATCGAAATTTTGAACAAAAATACAAAAAAATTCAAAATTTTAATAATTTGCTAATTTGTTATATAAGGCACCAGAAACGCTAAACCGAAGATAATTTTTAGATATCTCGTGTAGTTTTTCAATTACAGGCCCTTAAAGTTGCACTTCGAAAAATTCCAAAAATAGACGTATCTCGAAAAATATTAGAGATCTGACGATGCGCTCTGCTACAATTGGTTTCTTAGCGCTTATATTATAAAGAAATTTAATAAAAAAATATTACAATTTTAAGTGAGGATATTCCGTGAGTATTTTTTTTAATAAACTCAGTGAGTATTTTTCGTCTATTTAGGGTCATACTACAACAGTTCTACATATTTTTATGTCATTCTGACTATCTTCGACAGTTTTATCTTATTACATTAGAATCTATATAGATAATTAGTGCAAGAAAACGAATCAGGATCATTCTGTTTTCATTAAACTGTTTAGCAATATTTTTATGGTAATTTAAAATGTGTAATTATATACAATGTATCAAAATATGAATTCAAGAGGATGCAATATTAATGAAATTAAATTTTATGCGGTGTACAACAAAAAATTTAACACCTGTAGTAAACGTCTACAAGTAACAAAAATAGCTATATTCATTAACCGTTATGAAACATTAATTCTGAAGAAAAAAGCTTTTACAACTAATTATAACCTTAAAAAATAATTCGTGCCGTCGTTTTATTACTCATAATTTCTTAATCTTGAGGTAACCATTAATCAGACGCTTTCTCATGACAAAACGGGCGCACGCCAATATTTATTTGAGGTAAACCATCATTTAAGTCAACATTTAATATTTATGAATATTAAGCTGGCGTTCATACCAGTAATTATTCAGTTTCACTTTTAAGTCCAAAAACGGATGAAGGTTACAAGACGCAGACGCACCGAATACGTTAAGTTTTTGTTCTCGCGACAATAGTGACACCTGCCGAAGAATACATCTTGTCAAGGACGAGGTGTACGTATATGGAAAATTGTTATTAAGCGGGAAATTGAAATTACTCACTTTTATTAAATATGCAAAGTACAAGCGATTAAGAAATCTTCATTTTTATATAAAAAGAAGAGAGCAGCAATTTTGTCGCAGAACGAAACGAGGAAATTACTAAATTGTCCCAACAGGGCCGCTCTAAGGAGGAGTTGTTTCGCAGAATACGAATAATTAATTTTTCTTCAAACGCCATAATAGTATATTAAAGAACGCGTCCCATAGTTGTCATTTTATTTTCTGAGAAGAAAATTTGAGACCTTTATACTATATTTTATATGTTGCGACTTTTATGCTCTTTTTTATTAAAAAAAATCCTTGTTTCGATCTTCAGGGATTTTTGTGTTTGTTGGCGACACTTATGTGACGTTTGAAAATTCAACACCTAGCATTACCTTTCCTATCTTTTCTTCTTCTTACTATTCTTAGCTTCTGATTTTAAACTGAAAATTTTACAAAAATAACTTTCCTATAATTTGTATTTATTTATTTATTTAGCGAAGTATGATATTTGGTATTTTTTGACATATGACATTTCAGTAGAGTTACCAATCTTTAAAATGTATATTGTACTGCTCTGTAATAAAACTCGATTGAGCTTTTACGAAACTCCTTTGGATATCGTAACAGCTTTGTTATAGAAACAAAATATTAAAAAGTACGTTGTTATATTTGTATTCACAAGCAGAAGTTCATTATTGTCGCCGCCGGCGTAAAAGTGTCTCATTGGCAACACTTCTACTCCGGCGGCGGACAAAGTAAAATATTATGAAAAATAGTTAGGTTGAAGGTCAATTATTTGACATTTAAAAATGAAAAAAATAAACAATAATAACAAAAAAGCAGCTACAAATGCTGGATAAGACAGAATATTTTTTGAAATTTTGGGCATTTTTTAATGATCTAAAATACTATTTTCTATGTTTGAAGAAAAAATAATATGTGTTATTTGGTGTAAATGTGACTTTGAATGCTTCGCTTGTAATTATCTGACTTACATGCTCAGCCCACAAAGTATCACATTTACTCCTAATAACACAATATACCATTGTCTTTCATTTCTGATAGGTCTGATGAAATGTCAAATGAAGCCAAGTTTACATTATGATAAAATATATGAAGAATGGGTATAATGATTTATTTATTTCGAATAAAAAACATGGAATGTATAAATATGGAAAGCTAGTCAAACAAACAATAAATCATGGAAAAATTCCAGAGTGAAATGAAAATATAAATAATGAGAAATCATCGATCAGTCTTCCAGCGTATTTGTTGGTTTTAATTACGACCAATGAGCGAGTTCAACTCGACAAGAGGCCGAATCAATTGAATTTCAATTAAAATGCAAATTTCCATAAAAGTTATGAAAATATTCAAGTCACGAGTACGCTAGAAATTTGATTTATTTGTAAAATTAATCACTTTTTAATTTTATTTTATTCGGAGGTAATTGCTTTCTTTCGCACTTCATTTGTTTGATATTTTTAACAGTTGAACAAATACAAATATTTACAGATATTGTACAGATAGCAAAGTACTGTAAATTAATTCGGTTACCTGATAAAATCTTTGTGTTTTTTGTTTGTTAAGTCAACTTTTGAGGATGCTCGTTTTAACTGTTTGCATGTTAACTCGGTTCTAAAATAGACTCAAACTTTCATTTAGGTTAAATAAAGCCAAGTAATTTCAAGAGCGAGCTAATTTTCACTTTCTTGCTACAAAATTAGATACACAAGTAATGTTTATTTTATATTCACTTGCTTACAAATACTATTTAGGTATTTATATTTATTTTTTCTACAACCACTTAGAAATCTGCTCATTGCATGTTTGTTGTTTCTAGGGAAATGAGGTACGTTGTAAGCACCGTGAGAAATGAATTTGTTTTGTGAGTATTTCAAAACAACTCATTTCATTTCAGTAAAGCTGCACATTTCCGCAAATTTTCATTTTTATCTTATAAAATTTTGAAACGTAATATTTGTAAAAATAATATTGTTTAATTTTTGTTTTGTAGCAAGTTGCTAGGATACTCATACACGAAAAAAAAAATGGCAATATTTATCTTATACGTATAGTGACAACAATAATTTATATATTCTTCCTGTAACAATACGTATATATTTATTTCTCAGCAATAATATATATTTCTCATATCGAAATAGTAATATTAGTTGTTGATTTGAATGTATATTATATTCTTAAAAATATAGCACATTTAAAACAACATGATCTAAATATATACTGCAAAAATATTAGATTATTAAAAAAACATAAATATTTAGATTGTTGAAGCAGCAATCGAAAATAATATCACATTACTAATTTAAATAAAAATATTATTACTGTAAATATGTAAATTGCTGTCACTATACGTAAGATAAATATTGCTATTGCAGCAAATTAATTTTTTTTTTTTCGTCTAGCCATACTGAAGTAGTTAAATGAAGACAAAATTATTATAAGAATATAATTTAATTAGGAAATAATATCGTGGTCGTAGATAAAGTATACTTACTACTCTCATGAAATGTCCATTTCATACTCGTATGATTTGCTTCATTCACTTTCGGCTCATGCTACAAACTTTTATACTCATAGGTATTGAATACCATTTCATGCTTGTTGTACAATATACTATATTACAAGAAATATTGTTACTTACATGTAGAATATATGTATTTTTCTTTAATTATTTGTTATGTCAAACACTTAACTGTAACTATGGTAATGAAAAATACATGCTCTATGTATACTAATAGAAAAAGAAACTCTCGGTATATAAAGAGAATATATAAAAATGTAGTAGCAATTTTCGGAGGTCTTATAATTTGAAATTATGCACACTACTTTACCGACACAGTATTAATTTAATAAATTGTGAATAATTTTTTTCATCTAACTAACCACAACCACTAACAATAACTAGTAATTTCGTTTTGTGAATCCAGTCTTATCTTTGGTCTGAATATTAAAACTAGGTTTAAAAAAAATACACCGAAAGGAAATAAAAAATCCCTCCGCCGTCACTGCTCAAGCACAGCTTCATTATTGATCAAAAACACTTGTACCAAGTTGCTGCGTTCTTCAGAGATGAAGGGTAAAAAATGAACGAAGGGGTTGCCATGAGAGGGTAAAATCCTCCCTCAACCCACGAGAAAAGTAGAGGAACTTCCCTTGCCTCGCCTAGCCGCGTCGTCATCTTCGAAAAGAAACGCGTTCAGGAAAAGAAATAATCATAATAAAAACGCTGCGCTTCGCGATCTAAAATGAAAAGATCAAACCGGCGCTGATACCTCGACTCGCGACGCAATTTAGAGATGGCGCTATGGTTTTTTATTATTTTTATGTATGGAAGTTCTGTATAAATATTAATGGAATCAGAAAATGAAGCGGTGTTGTGCTTATATTGTTACTTGAAGTTCTATTTGTTTTATTTCGATATTGTTAAGTTCGAAGTTTGTTCCATACAGAGTTAATGTTCTGAAAAGTAGGTATAGAAAGGAAATAAGATATTTTGTAGTTTTATTTATTTCACAGAAACATAAACTCCTTGACTGCATCGCGTACATTTATTAATAACTGTTCATTAGATATACTTTGTTATTAATACTAAATATAAGTACCAACAATTTTTTTCTGTTTGCGACTTTTGTGCTCATTTTAAATAAAACTCTTAAATAAATGGAATTTCGTGTTCGTTATTGATACTGATGCGACGATTGAAAAATCAATTTGTAACTTATTTAGTAAGAATTAGTTTAGACATTTGATATTTATGAGATTATGATATTTCCTAAAAAGAGAAATAAGTTAAATTACATTTGAATTATTTATTGTTGAGTGAACTTCTAAATTTACACTGCTGATCCATAAGTCTGTTCTTTTTAACTGTTTTATTTTAAATTATAGAATAAAACACTTCAAATAAAATCTATTTGATATATCATAAAATAAATAAATATAAATATATCATCACGCCTTTTACCCATTATGGGTGGGGAACTCTGCATACGCAGATCTCGGTAAATGATATATCAATGTCTAATTTAATTTACTTACGATACATATTTGTATACACGGTGTATTTTTACTATAAACTACTATTTTTTTTATGAACATGAATAATTTGTTAATTTATTATTTTAGACACTTTACTATCAAAATCTGTAGATATTTATACGGTGTTTCATTAAAAATTATAAAGTTTCAAATGCTCAAATGGTAGTAAATAAAAATATCAAATAGATTTTATTTGAAGAATTTTATTTTGCAATTTAAAATAAAAAGTTAATAAAAAAGAACAGACCGATGAATCATCTGGTATAAAAAAGTGGTTGTTGTTGAGTGTTTTAATCCATTGAAAAATGAAATTATCTTCTTTGTAAAATAAATGTAAAAATAAATAATACTTTCTTCATTATAATAATTTTTTTATTTTTGATAAAGAAGATTTTATTTTGTACTCAACAATATTTCAGCAGAATTACTAACTTGCAAATATAAATAGAACTGCACAATTACAGCACTCGAATAAGCTATTATCGAACTCTTTTGGGTGCTGTAATAACTTTGTTGTAGATGCAAAATAGAAAAACACTCAAATGAAAAATATTTTATCTACGACTGTTGTTAAAAGTGATTCTTTTAACAATGGTTACTTAGCAAGTTAAAAGTGTCACTTTCTTACATTAGTGTTAAAACTGTTAAAAGTAATATAGCAACTAGTTAAAAGTGATTTTATTGTTACTTTTAATACGTTACTAACAATTTGTTTCAATATATCATTTTACATTTTTTAAATTTACTTATACCCTAGGAAGATCGTAGATAAATTTTGTATGATATACGTGTTCACAATGATTTATTTCGTTTGTGGGGTTGTTTACTCGGTTTCGCCTCGTTTCACAAACTTCCCCACTTACTCATAAAATGTTACTTTTAACACTTATGTCATATATAACGATTGAATAACAGTTGCAAACAAAACTGTGACAAACGAAAATATAAAGCTGCGAAAAAGAATAATAATGGCTTCCCAAAAATTATTTATTTAATCGAAAAAATATCTATGTTTTTGTTGAAAAAATACTTTTGCAGTGTTAGTGAGTCGGCCATTTTGCTCTCATGTGCTTTATGCGGGAGCTGTATTCGTGTATCGACGGCAGCTTGAATGCAACAACAAATTTTTAATTCAATGGGGCACGTGCCCTCCACGTTAAGCCGCCACCGCCGCCGCCGCCGTCCTGTCAGAGCTAGGCCGTATTCGTTAACGGGTCGCCCATTTTAATTATTCTCATTTTCACTTTTGCGCGTTCTTTTAGACATTCCCTGGAAACTTTTCATCAAATTTTCAATCTTGTTAAGACTTGGCTGCGCGAAAGCGTCTGCTATTTTTTCATTAAATGTTTTTAGCATGCCAGAAACATCAAAGGGCATAACGGCGGGTCTTCTTTCATCAGAGATTAATTGTTTTTTCTTTTTCTTTATTTTACTTTGCATTTATTACGTTTTTTATTGCATTATATATTATTTTTGCCGGAAATTATGCTATAATCTATAAGAAGAAATGGTTATTTGCAAAATTAACAATCAATATTTCTTTGTACACAATAGCAATTATACAACATTTTAATTAATACAATTAATTCGTAAATCAAATAAGAACATCACTAGGAGAAAGGCTTAAAGAAAGGAATAAAACTTACTATTTCAGTATTATACAGGGTATTTCCCTCTATAGTAAGTATATAGTTGAACATTATTTTTGTGTTTCACTCAATTTGCATAGCCTCGGCCGTAAATAAATGAGCTCAATACAAAAAGTCTTGTTTCAATTCCTAGTAACTATACTATTTTACTATTATTTATTTTATTTTAAATAAACAATAGCTGGGCAAAGTTCTGTAAAAATTTATTAAAAATTACAACGTTTCGACAACAAAGTGCTGCCTTCTTCAGGTAAAATATAAAATATAAAACAATAAATAAATATGTAATGAAGGATACAAGTTGACAAAATAAAGGCAACATGGATCTAAGTATACAAAATATAAACAGAAAATTAAGGAAGAACAACAGTTAACCATGATTTATTAAGCTCAAAGCCTGTATTCAAAATTCAAATTAAGATTATTTGACGATTTCTTGATTTCAATAGCTTTTCTAATTAATCTTCTCGACCAGTTATTATCTCTTACTAGAATCTTGGTTTTTTTTAACTCAATACAATGTAATTCTTGAATGGCATGTTCAGCAACTGCAGATTTATCAGGTTGATTTAATCTAATATGTCGTTCGTGTTCTTTTAATTTTGTAATAGCAACAGTTCTACCAGTTTGGCCAATGTAAACTTTATTACACTGGCACGGAATCTCATAAATGCCAGAACAATGTAGAGGCACTATATCTTTAAAATTGCCAAGAAGATGTCCGTGTGCGCAATATCTCATGAACTAGACAAGATATGTGAACGAAACTTGGAATATATGTTTTATGAAAAAATGAACAACTGATAGATTTTGTTTGCTTCTTTTGACAAAACTGAATTATATGTTTAATAAACTAATTTTAGTTGCTATGGGAACAAACAAATAATAGAAACTGTAATTATTAATCATTCAATACAGATTCACATACCGATAGAAAAATTTGAAACTCACGGAATATCCTCACTTAAAATTGTAATATTTTTTTATTACATTTCTTTATAATATAAGCGCTAAGAAACCAATTGTAGCAGAGCGCATCGTCAGATCTCTAATATTTTTCGAGATACGTCGATTTTTGGTATTTTTCGAAGTGCAACTTTAAGGGCCTGTATTTCAAAAACTACACGAGATATCTAAAAATTCTCTTCAGTTTAACGTTTCTGGTGCCTTATATAATAAATTAGCAAATTTTAAAAATTTTTAAATTTTTTTGTATTTTTGTTCAAAATTTCGATCGGCGATAACTCGACAAATATTACAGATACAGATTTGCAGTGTTCACCAATCGATTCAGCTCGTCGAAATACATAAGTATGCAAAGTTTCATTAAAATCGCTCTACGGGATGGAAAGTTAGAGCAAAAAGCCTGAAAATGGCGTTTTTTGTCCCAAAGGTCAAGGGGTACCCCTTGACGTTTGGCCTGAATTTTGCCATTTTAAGACTTTTTGCTCTAACATTTCAACCGGTTGTCCGAATTTTTTGATATACTCAGGGTTTATGTATTTCGTCGAGCTGAATCGATTGGTGAACACTACAAGTCTGTGTCTTTCATATTTGTCGAGATATCTCCAATTAAAATTTTGAAAAAAAATTCAAAAAATTTCAAAATTTTCAAAATTTATTAATTTATTATAAATGGCACGAAAAACACAAAACTGGAGATATTTTTCGATATCTTGTATAGTTTTCGAGTTACAGCCTCTCAAAGTTGCTCTGCGGAAAATATAAAAAGTCGTTATATCTCGAAAAATATGAGAGATATGACGATGCGCTCTGCTGCAATGGGTTTCCTGGTGCGATTATTACAAAGAAATGTAATAAAAAAAATTTACAATTTTAAGTCATATTTGGGGAAATTTCCGTATTTTGAAAAATATTACAAATCGCCATATTTTGATAAATATAAGACATATTACGTTTATTCATGTGTAAATTATACATAAGTAATAAATGATCAAAACCAATGACCGAAACATCACTACATTTAGTCTGAATTCAATATTATATTTTCATTTCAAACGTAAGTATGCTGTCTTTAAAAATTACAAATTCATATTTCACTTCTTCTTAACATCTAAATCCACGTCAATAAGGGTTTCATCGAACGAAGAAAAAACGAAGCCGCGGCCAAACCAAGACAGAGAGAACTTCAGAATCCTTTGGCGGGACATCATTAAAACTTTATCCGATTGGATTTATCTTTTGTGCCGTTGCTTTTGTAATCCGAGAAAACTGTTTTAACACAGAGTCGAGCTAAATACCTCGGACTGCCGGCAGTGTCTTCTGCCGTCGCTGTTGCCGGTCGCTGCCGCCGTAATTGGTGTTGCAACCGAACGACACTTCACCAGCACGAGTTTTAAATTACGGAAAAATACGACACCTCTCAAATTATACACAGGCACAAGGACACGCTCAGGAGGATAATTTAATAAAGGATGATCAATTTTCAACAGATTTTACACTCATTTTTGCAGAATCTAATTCTAGGTAATTTACTGCACAGATTTCTGTGGATATCAAAAAATAGCAGTGAAGAATAACAATACAATTTCAGCACACGTGTGAAGTATAACGTTTTTTTCAACATCTCTTAATATTGCAAAATTTATTAAAGAAATATTATTTGACAGTGACATATGCTTTAAATTTTTAAATTAAAATGTCAATCAAAGTAGTTACCAAGGTGTTGTATGTTATTATTATTGTTATAAATAAAAAATACTCACTAGTGACTTTCCTCAAAATTATACCCACTAGTGGGTAATCTGCTACTTTGCTTGTTTAAAATCGCCATAGTTATATAGCATTTATTGAGAGGTGTTGGATAAACAAATTTATTAGTTCAATCAAACTCGAGGACAAGCAGTGTGTCCACTGTACCACAACTGCGCATTATTCTTACATATGTTATCGATTGCATTTTCTTTATTATGATTGAGATATTTATTTATGATATGTATTCAAATGACATTTTATGAATAAGTGGGGACATATGTAAACAAGGTGAAACCGAATGAAACAACCAGACGAACTAAATAAATCACTTTTAACACGTATATCATACAAAATTCTATCTACTATATTATTTAGTAAATACTAAAAAAATGTAGAATAATATTTTGACAAGTAGGGTTATGTTTGTTGATTTATTGATCGTTAGTCACATGTTAAAAGTAACAATAAAATCAATTTTAACACGTTATTATGTTACTTTTAACACTAGTGTCAGAAAATGAAACTTTTAACTTGCTCAGCAACCGTTAAAAGGTCTACTTTCAACAACAATCGTAGATAATAGTATGTTATACATTAAGGGAGAGAAGTATAAGATTTTTTCCGCAGAGTAATTTGAAGCACAAGCCGTAGGCGAGGACGATACAATACAACAATATACCTGTGTTGAATACATATTTTCTTGCCGATTTAGATTTAATATTAATTTAATGATTATTATTATACATATTTAAAAAGTTAACCGCCATCAAATGTTGTTACTATAAAAACTAATTTGTTATTTATATTTTCATGAAATTTAATTCGTTTGCCCTATAAAAATTCCTAATCAATTTATTGGGGAGATGAATATATTTCAACGATTATTTTCGTAGGTTCAATTTGTTATATAATAACTTTGACGCTAATATTTCAAAATAAATACAATATGAAATAACTGTTAACTTATTAGTTAAAAATATATGGGTTTAATCAAATGAGAATACAAATAATACAATTAGCTAACTGACGCAAATAAATTAAAATTTAGAATTAAAAGTTCTTTTGTTGGAACATACAAATGTATTTTCATTTTAATTTATACCCACAAAAAATGAATTAAAACAGAATGTAAACTAGTTATTAAAAATGTCTGGTGCACAATTGTATAAAGCGAAATACAATAAAACATATTTCATTATATTAACACCGCTAACGTATCTTGTATTATTTTAATTTAGGGTCACAGAAAAACAATTGTCACCGCTAGAAACACTTGCAAAAAATACAATAATAACAAAACAAAAATCAGTTACATCAGCGTAAGAAAAAAATTCATTCTCTTTCTCATTTGCATAACACGCATATCGAATTAGAAGGGTTCGGAAACACAGAAACAGAGACACTGTAACCGGAAGTGTGTAAGAAAGACAATGACAGCTACAGCAGGCGTCCCCAGCATCAGCTGTGGAACAAAACACGAACGGAAAGCAGAACAATTGAAAGGAAGAATTATGAAAGTGTCCAGTATAGGTACATTTGCATACGGCAGGTAAATGGTGACATGCAAATGATGTACTGAGACAAAAACTGCACAAAGCTGATGCTGAGATGTCTGTAATTATGTATGGAAACCTGTTCCTCGGTGCAAGACGGGGTGCAGGACTGTGGGAAACGCTTGACGCGGAACCCGCCAAAGAAGGAACGACATTAGAATAATAGAAATATTAATATTATAATTGTTTTCAAAACCAAAAGGTAAGACTGTTATTTCATTTTGTGAGACCGTGCGGAGTAACGAAAGAATAATTCGAAACGTTGTATTTAAATAAAATATTTTTATAGAACTCATTCGTAAAGTATTTTGAATTTACTGTATGTATGTATATGAGTTCTGAAAGTTTTTCAACTTAAGAAAATCTAGTTGTGGGCACCACAATAGCTCCCGTCACAGATTTCTTATCAAATAATGTAGGACACGGACGAAGAACATCAAGAAACACTCATCCAAAAGTTTTCAATTATGACACATGTCAAAAAATGACATTTTTAAAGCGTTGTTTTTTTTAAGCACAGGAGCAGATCAGATTTAAACTCAAATGTCAAAATATAATATTTCTTTAAAGTGTTGTAATTCGTAAATGGTGACAGATGACAGAAAAATGTTTCAAACAATTACAGACAATAATACCTATTTTAAACATTATTCTAAAACAAAATAGTTATTTACTTTACAAGTGGGCAAAGTAAGGAATAACCCACGAGAGAAATCTTAGCTCACGAAGCCGAAGGCTGAGTGAGATAATTTTATCGAGTGGGTAATTCCACTTTGCCCACGTGTGAAGTATAACGTTTTATCCAACACTTCTTAATAAATGAAAAATTTATTAAAGAAATATTATTTGACAGTGACATATGCTTTAAATTTTTAAATTAAAATGTCAATCGAAGTAGTTACCAAGGTGTGTTGTGTTTTTACTATTGTTATAAATAAAAAAATACTCACTAGTGGCTTTCCTCAAAATTATACCCACTAGTGGATAATCTGTTACTTTGCTTGTTTAAAATCGCCATAGTTATAGAGCATTTATTGAGAGGTGTTGGATAAAATATTTTAAAATAACTTGGAAGGGCTTCAAGTAAACTACCACTTCCGGTTATTAGATTTTTATTAAAAATTAATTAGCTCTTTATATACAAAATATCAAAATTTTCAGTTTAATAGTTATTGAGAAACCCTTACATGATACAGCGGGAGGTAAAAACGAATTGAAAAATAAAACTTGTGTTGATTTTAAAACTTATATGTTATTAACAATAGTTATCTACTTTGCAAATCCAACATCTTTTAATAAATGCAAAATTTATTAGTGAAATATTATTTGACAGTGACATATGCATCAAATTTTTTAAATTAAAATGTCGTTCGAAGTAGTTACCAAGGTGTTGTGTGTTATTATTATTGTTATAAATAAAAAAAAAACTCACTAGTGACTTCTATGAAAATTACGCCCACTAGTGGGTAATCTGTTACTTTCCTTGTTTGAAATCGCCATATTTATAGAGCATTTATTGACAAATGTTGAATAAAAATAATTTTTGTTTTGTTATAATTATTAGGTATGTAATATGTAATTACTGTCCAAATAAATGTGTTGAATTCAAAATATAATAAATGTTGAAATCATTTTAGGTGTGTTCTAATAAAGCAAAGAGTTTATTAATTCCTTTGGCTTATAATTAAGAGTATCTAGATTCAAATAATATTTCATATTGTAGGTAGAACAAAATTCAAATTAAAGCAACACCTTTCCTCTAATTATTCCCATACATCAAAATAACATATACCCAAGTTCTTATCAATTTTCGCAGGTAATTCCAGTTCCTAGACATCACGATGCCAGCGCGCGATACAGGTAATTAAAACTAAAAATTGACAGCCGCTTATTTATAATACCTATTGGCGTGTCAGGTCCGTATTATCATTTTTCAATCTTACATTTATCAGCAAGAAATATATTTTAATGTATAACACACGTCCGCTGCCATTTATTAGGTAAGTTTGAAAATATCGCGATGTGTCATGCGAAGAGCATGCGGCCGCGCGCTGCGAGTGCGAGTGCGCGTGATGGCGCCGGCGTCCCGACGATGGGGCGGGGCGTGCAAGGGCCCCACTCGAGCGAGGGGTGGAGCTTGCCGACAAAATGACTCCCCTTGTTAAGGCAGGGTGCCCTCGCCGCGATACCAAATAAGGTTTAATTTGTGGAAAACATACGTAGCCGCAGGTGGATTTTAAATATTGCGGAATTTACTGAATTTGTAAATTGGTTTTGATAATATTTTATTTTTAAATTATTGTTTGGTCAATTTCTATATAGAACCAAATTGTTCTATAGTTTTCCTATTTACTTATGTTATTATATGATGTTGTTCAATAAAATATTAGCGTTTGTCTAGTTTTATTTTATTTTTCATTCAGTGGAAATATAAACCACAGTATAAATGCTATTAGCAGTAGTTGAACTCTTCGGTATTTTTGTAACGTGTAAATTTGGTTTGAAGCATTAAACTCTGCCTCCTGGTAGGCTAGTTCCTATATCGGCCACTTGATGTCAGTACTATTGCCAATAATTTTTTATTCTAAAATAATATTTTAAGTTATAATATGCATATTTATTTGTTAAAAACACGTATCAAAAGTTTTGTTTTATCTAATAATTTATTTTTTTATCCCTTTTAAATTTGACGTTTATTTAAACAACATCGCTTCGCCTACCAGAAGGCGGAGCACAGATGCGCGAAAACGAATAAAGTGATCCATTAAATTGTTATTTCAAGGTCATCCGAGCCGCACTTTGGTCTTTATCTTTATATATAAAATTATAATAATTATTTATATTTATATATAAAATTCTGCTATGCGTGTGTTGGTAATCCTTCTCTTTCTAAACGGCTTGACCGATTTTTATGATAACTACAGTTGGATCCGGTATGTTGCCACCTGTTGTCGAGATTCAAAATTAATTTATCCAGGTAATCCCATAAGTACCAAAAAAAATTTCATCAAAATCAGCCAAACCGTTTACGAGAATAAATACGAATATCGGAATTTTATATTCCGGATAAATATATTTTGCTAGCGAGGTCTGTGTGCCAACTGGGTCCGTTAGTGAAATATATATCATGAAGAATAATAAATTTTGAAGGTGAAGTTATACATCGACAGGTTTATAATACAAATAAAAAATATTGTGGAAAATATATAAATTTCTATAGTTGTTGTAGAACAGGGTAATGGGACGTCTGCCCCGGGCCCCATTTTGGGATACCATCGAGCCAATTTTATTCGTTTTAAAAAATGTGTAATTATTAATTTATTCATTATAAATATTTTCATATAATACCCAAAACAAATGCCCCTCATTAAAGGTTGTCCTTAGTCCCACAATTTATTTAGCTGCTGCTGGTTATTGAAAAAAATATAATTTGAAATGGAAAAGTAAACCTTGAATTATAAGTGCAATACGAATACAACCGCATTCTTGTAATCACAAATGTATAGGTATGTACTAGTTAGTTAAACTTAGAACATTTTTCTAAAGTCCTACTGATAGCACACTACCTGACCTGCAAATGCCCATGACTTTATAATTTCTGTATATTTTACATTTACATTATAGCATTTTAAATAATTATGTTGTAGACTTGTATAGCATATAATTGTAAATAAAGTCAATAAATAAATATAAATTTCCTACCTTAATATCCCAAAACTTGAGTCTGTTGCTTGGTAATCGGCAGGTTTTATATAACAAACAATGTATTAAAAAGTTTAACACATAAGTCACTTAAATTATTCACAAACACTAAAAGAATTATTAAATTCAATAATTAGAAATGAAACACTGTAATCAACACAAAATTCACAGCACATGGTTCACAAACAAAATTAAACAGACACTTTTTAAACAAGTATAAACCAAATTTTGCACAAATTTGCGCCAAATTTAAAAAACAAATTGTGTGACAATGAAATGTAAAAGCATATTACTATGACATGTAATGATTTAAAAATAAATGAGACGAATAATTATTTCAAAATTACTTTTATATCCCTCAAAATTTTTAACCTGAGCAACCTATGCGAAAAATTGTACCAAGTTTCAATTCAAATAATGTATTATTTATAATAAAAAATAGATCATAATTACACAAAAATACAATAAATAAATATACCAGAAAAGTGCAAAATTTATTTTGTTTCTTTGACGCTTATAATACAACTTAAAGTAGTGAAAGCACACATTTTTGTTTCAACTTATTTCAAATAATACAATAAAAGTTATTCGATATTTGTAATTACAAACAAAATTATTTGAAAAATAGGACAACTTACAACTAATTAAGTACAGTATTATTTACTTATAGTATAAGATCGTCCATTTGGATTATGGATAGCTCCATATCTTGGCTGGACAACGCACCATTCGTACCAAACTTTGGTTTCTGAGACGCATCGCCAGTATGCTACTTCAATTGTGTCTCCAGCTTGCATTTGCATTGGCTCCTGCAACAATTTAATAAAATAACAATTTCAATTTGGTGCAAAACAAGATACTAATTTGTGTGACACATGTGTGAAAGTGGTGTAACTGTGTAGTTAAGTATTGCACTTCAGCGTTTTATAATTAATAACTTTTTGAACTTACGGAAATGGGGAAAAATATTGGGAACCAGCTCATCATATCCCTTGTATAAGTATTTGGTTCTGTGCTGATCATAACTCCTTTATATAAATCACAAGTGAAGTAACCTGCAAAGCCAGTTAAAATACAATTTTGCGGACACTTAAATTTCAACGTTCCGTATCTCTTATTGTCTATAATTTCTTCTTTATTCGGATGAGTAAATGTAAACAAAGCCTGCAATGATTCAAATAATTATGAAACATGTTGAATAAATTATAAACTAGTATTACCTGCGTGTTATCTATTCTATATTTGTTAACAATGTGAACAACATATGGTGTCTCAAGACAATTTAGGAGTGTTTTGTCGGCTGGTCGAGTAGCTCTAATTTCATTATAAAGCTTTAAACTTTGTACTGGAGCTACCCAAGAGGTGTAAGATGTTGGAATAGATATTCCGTCACTTTTTAGGAATCTTTGAGCACCATCCAAACATTCTGGAGACAATTCGTTGTCACCAAATGAACCTAATACCAAAACAATAAACAAAATTGATATTTGTTTCTAAAATGATTGATGAAAAACTTTTTCACTGGCAACTGTATTAAATAATGCAACTATTGGAATTCAGTTAATATTTATTCATTTCTCAACCTCGACTGGTCTCGAACGCTACCTGGGTCATCATCAGGTGCTGATGGTAAAAAAATTACGAATATGATTATGATTATGTTCGTAATTTTTGTACCATCAACTCCTGATGATGACCCAGTTGGTGTTCGAAACCAGTCGAGGTTGAGAAATTAATAAATATTGACTGAATTCCAATAGTTGCATTATTCCGTTAAAATGAATATTTACCAAGTAATTCAGAGACAAGAATATCAGCTTTTTCTTCGGGAGTAAAACTCCTCATATCACCCGAAACAACTGTTACTTTCCCTGGCCAAAGCTCTCTAACAAGAGCTTGAAGAGTATTGACAGCATGAGGATTCTTCTCCACGGCGTAGACTTTCAATTGCCGTCCTGTGATGTCAGCGGCATTCAACACAGCACGAACCAATGGACCTCTTCCTGCACCTACAACCATGACAACTAGCGTACAATCAGGATTAGCAGCTGATTTATCTTCCACGGCCTTCTGGATCGCTAACTGGTATTGGTTGTATTTATGTGGATCTTTTTCAAATACTTCGTATACTAGTGTTTCCAAGTTCTCGGACAGAGGTTGTAGAGGATTTTGTAAATAATCCTCACATCTAAATATAAGAACAATAACAAATATATTACTAATTTGGTGTACAAAGCAACGAAGGTGTACGTACCCTTGAATGTATTCTGTGAACGCACTGCTAGTGAATAATTTTTTACCTAAAAAGTTTACGTAGCTGCAATACTGAGAAATATCAGTGTGACGATTTTTTCCTTTAATAACATATTGCACGTCTATTTGTAAAAACTTTCGGATAAGTTCTTGGTGTGCCCTGGAAAGCACTGGATAGTCACGTTGGTTTGTTAAAAATAAATTTGTGTTTATGATTAAACATTTTACAGGTTCACCTAGCCAACGTTCAACTTCTAAATCATTTGGAAGATCCTGGGATAATTCTAAAGCTAGTCCTAGTTTTTTGTCATAATCACAGTAAGATCGCAGTTTGTTCCACCATTCCCAAGAACTGTCTTGCTCTTCGTATTCATTATCACCATGTTTTTTAACTACCATTGGGATGTGAACCCACACTTGATATGTGCACCCACCAGACATTTTACTATGTAATATTCTACCCATATTTAAACAATTTCCGGAATGTAGTGGTAATAAAAGAGCTGGTAAACTTAAATGACTAGCGAATTCAAGTTCTTGGAGAAAAACAGCTTCACTAATTTTTCGAACATGATCAATCTCAGAATCAATTTCTAGGTAGGATGACAATTTACCTACGATGAGTCTATTCCAATCTTGACTTGTAAGAATTAAATCGCTGCGAGAAAGAGGCTCTTGTCGTTTTGTAGCTTTGCCGCTAATTAATTCACGTTTATATCTTGGATGTATGAAAGGAATCACTATAAAATGATATCCAAAGTTTGTGGCATAATATAGTTGTTCATTTAATTGTGAAACTGTGGAATATTCTAGTCCACAGGACATTCTTTTCCTTTGTTGATCTTGATCATCCATTTCTAACCTGAAAAATTATAACTGATACATCAGGATTACACGGACATAGTCCTTAATTGAATAATTGTAAAGAATTCAATTCATAAATACCTATTTAAGTTAACAAATTTCAATTTGTCAAATATTTAACAAACCATGTGTAAGATGAAAACTGCGCCAAATGACAAATCCTCGGACCCTTCACAACTCACGATAACATGAAACTCCCTATGTCCATATTCCTACCGTCCAATAAAAGATTGCTTAGGTCAGACTCACCTTCACCTGTGTCGATACCAATCAATGGTAAATTCAACGGTGCTAGTTATTTGCAGAAATTTGACCTCTGAGATTGTAAACCAACTGTTGTTGTAGTTGTGCCGGAATTTTTAATTTAAGTTTCATATCTAATAAATATTTGTTTCAGGAATACGCGAACATGGAAAACACACATTTTAATCTGTGTTTTGTTGAAGGAGATACTGGAGAACCCTTAGAATCAGTACAAGATGAATCAAAAACATGTCACGTATGCCATAAATCTTTCACATTTGATTCTGAATTTAAGCGACATATGTTAACTCATACAGGTGAAAAGAATTACACCTGCGAAATTTGTGATGCACAATTTACCAGAAAATCTTCATTAAATAGGCACTTAGGGGGTCATATAGCTGATAAAAATTATAAGTGTGAAATATGTGGAAAAGAATTTACTTTAAAATGTAATTTAAATAACCACATGTTGGTCCACAAAGAAAACAAACATAAATGTTCAGAATGTGATGCGAGTTTCGTTCACAAAACAACTTTGAAAAGACATTTTTCTGCAGTTCATACTTCTGATAGACCTTACCAGTGTCCAATATGTAATGCATGTTTTTCACTAAGCAGTCATTTAAAAAGGCATAACTTAGTACATACAGGTATTAAAGAACATAAATGTAATATTTGTTATAAAAGCTTTGCTCTTAAAACTACTTTAAAACAACATTTATTTATTCATGATGCGGAAAAACCATTTAAATGTGATGTTTGTAATATAAGATATAGTATAAAGAACTCTTTAAGAAAACATTTATTAACGCACAACTGAGGCTTTTTTATGTATAGTTATTTATTGTATAATAATGAATATTTATATGTATTGTATGTGAACATTTTTTGTACTGATAATAATTATAAGAAATTTTAATTACATTGAAAGTATTTCATAAACGCTTTTTTATCCTTTCTAAACACAAACGTTCATTTTTACTATTATTTCAGAACTTGATTGTTCGCAGTTTTCTGCATGTTTTCGAGTTGTATAAAAAAATTATTTTGAAAACTTGGGCCTTAATGAAAAATATTTTTTTTATATTTACATTAGGTATTGATATAAACAAATCTCTATAAAGGGAATAATTATTATATAAGTTATTGATAAAAAAAGCTGAAATTAATCGAAAGTTTATAAAACCGGGCATTATTTTATTAAAATATTTAGCTATGGAAAACTTTCGACCAATTAGAGCGCTCCATTTCAGATTGTTTAGTTGTTTACATGTAGTAGTGTAGTGTCAATTTGTGTCCAATAATATTTAAAAAAAATTGATTTCTGAAATGGTTTTCTAATCGAAATGTTATGAAATATTGGTAAATTAATTATTTCTGAATCATCGGATGTATAATTTGTCAGACTTGGAAAAATATTTAAATCAAAAACTTTTGCATACTCATATGCAATGTAATGGTTTTCATGATTTAATTTAGTATTGTAATATTATTGTTTGATAATTAATACTTAATACGTTTTTGGATTTTCAAAATTTGAATAATTTTCATAATTAATTCCATGACATCTTGCTCCGCTTTTTGCAGAGTTGCATCATGGTAGCTGTGATTGTGATCATCTAGAACTGGCTGAAAACACACTTTGTCCTCTGTTTTATTTCGCTGTCGATGAATGCAGAACAAAAAGATAAGTGGCTTTATTTATTTACCAATTTAAAATTATTACGCTTAAATAATTATAATCGGTGTCGTATATAATTCGCAGTTTATAATTGTGTTTTAACTTTGAATAATTTGATTTAATTATCTTATGCATTCAACAACTATGCCGTGTTATTCTGTACATACTTGCGGTTAGTATGAACGCTGGTTAAAAAAGATGACTGGTTCTATTTTTCTGTTGTTAAACATTTCTTAATTATTTTACAATGTATACATTAAATATATTTGGAATTATGCAAATATGAAATAATTAGGGTATATTTTCACACGATGTTCTAATAATGTCAGTAATTTTACTTAGTATATTCATATGATCGCTGCATGTCTACACAAATATTTTAGCTACCCTACCGTTTCGTATCCTACACATTTTAGTTTATAAGTTATGCGGAAATATGAATATCTGATTTGAGCTTTCATAATTTATTGAACTGTATTTTGCAATAAAAATTGCCCTAAATATTTATATAATTTAACGCAATTTATTATCTTTAAAATAATTACGAAATTTTATACTATATATCAATCATAGTGTACAGAATTCTCACGCCTTAACTTTTGAATGGACAAGATAATCAAATCAAAATGCTCGGTATTCGGACACTACAAATTTTGAATTTTATTTTACTCACATTATTACTATTTGAACGTTATAATATTTGATTGATTAACGTATGTAATTTTTGTTAACTGAAGATCACTAATGAATGAAAGTGTTTCAGAGTCGGAGTCTCCAGGGCCCCAGAGGATCACACCCGGTCGAGAATGCAGTAACATTCGATGGTGTCTAGGCACACCTAGAGGACTAGAGCGACGAGGGACACGGCAAACTACAGAGAATCATTTAAAGGGAAGTAGAAATTTTATACAATACAACACACACTTAAATTCTTATTACAAAGTACTGTCATTTCAAAATATTTTCGCATTAATTTTATTTCAGTATCTTATTTTTAAAAAAATGCTTTCTCTGTTTATTGCAGGGTTTCAGCATGGTGGATGTGATCATCTAGAACTCGCTGAAAACATTTACTTTGTCCTCGTTGTATTTCCCAGAGTCCATGAACGCAGAGCAAAAGATAAGTTTTAAAACTTTATTTATTCACCAATTTAAAGTTATCCCTATTAAATAATTATAATTCGTGTCATATATTATTTACAGTATAGAGTTGTGTTTCAACTTTTAATAATTTGATTTAATTGTCTTCTGCGTGCAATAACTATGTCGGGAGATTTTGTACGTACCTACTTGTGGCTTAGTCCTTGGTTAAAGGTGACTTGATTTAATTTTCTGTTGTCAAATGTTTCTGAATTATTTTCGATGAATACATGAAATAAATTGAGATTCATGTAAAAATCCATGAAATAGTTGGGGTATATTTTTAAACGATGTTCTAATAAAGTTAATAATTTAATTTAGTATATTCATATGATCGCTGCATGTTCACACATATATTTTAGCTATCTCCCTCGATGCGTATCGTACACATTTTAGATTATAAGTTATGCGTTGATATGAATGTTAGTCTGTGATACACGAGCTTTCACAATTAATTTAATTGTATTTTGCAACAAAAATTGCCTTAACTATTTATATAATTTAACACAATAACTTTTGTTTTCTAAATGGAGTTCAGTCACATTTAAGCATTGTTTAAAGTATCAATCATTATGAATTCTCGCGACATAATTGTTGAATGGAGAAAACAATTAAATCAAAGTGTTCGAACACAATATAAATTTGGAATTTTATATGACACATATTATAATTATATTGGATAAATGAAGAGCAATTGCTTAGTATGACTGATGCTACCAGTGTTTCAGATTCCAAGTCTTCAGGTCCAAGGATAGTTTCATCCAGAATACCACTCGAAAAGTTGGTGGTCGCTTGAATGACGTAGAAATCTAGAGGACTTCAGCAGCAGCTCAGAGGGAAGTAAAACTTTAAATATAACACTTATATTCGTCACACTCAAAGTTTTATTATAAAATACACAGTCAATTTTCATACTGTTTCATTTAATGTCATATAAAATGTAAAAAGTTTAGCAAAATCTTTTAAATCGGTAATAATGATAGTTACTATTAGCGCTGCTCAAAGGTGATTAGTTTTATTTTTTCTATTTTCTAACGTTCGTAAATATTAATAGCACATATTGTTGCTTCTCTATATTTTTATTTATTCGCTACAAATATTTATTTAGCTCCCCAACCGTACCGTTTATACATGATAGTTTTTAAGTTAGGTATGCGAATAAATAAACGTGTTGATTTTTTTGTTTAATAATTAAATATAGCTTATCATTTTACCAGCAGTTAATTGAAATTAGTCATCTTTAATAAGCATTCATACTACTAACAGTCTTTACGTGTAGAATTTTCTCGACATATTTAATGAACACTATTTACAATTCAAGTTAAATGTTTTACTTGCATCAGTTTTTTTTTTTTTTTAATTCTAATACTTGAAATGTATTTTTTGCCAGTTTGATTTCACGGCATACACATGGTCAACTCTTGTATCATCCGGGATAGAAACTTCAACCTGGAGGCCTCCACGAGCGTCAGCGGTGGCAATGGGCGATCAGAATAAAGAAAAACTGTTTATAATATATTTATTGTAATATCTTGTAACTAAATGTATATGTGACTTTGTATACTTTCACAATGTCGAACGACGAACCGATTCAAAAATTCCTTGCCGGGTAAATGGCATTGCCTTTCGACATTCCTTTAAAAATAATACAATTTCCATACTTGCGGGAGGGGGTGGGGTGATATGGGGTTTTATTTTTGTTTATTGTTTTGTCATTTATATTTTCAGACATATTTACGAGAATTTTCGTAGCGCATGTCGCATGTGAAGATGACAGGTAGATTGCGATATTTATTATAGATCGAGAGGGTAAAATGTTAGGTGGATAAAATATACATCAGTAACATGAAATACATTTAATTTTAATAATTAATTGCTAATATGCGCCTCTTAAAAAAAAAAATATTGCAAATTTGCCCGGCGTCCTACGCAAATTTTTTTTTATTTAAACGAAATGATGTAGGCATCAGCTATTTTTATTTCAAATTAATCTAAATTTGTACCCCACAATAAAATTTAAACCTTGCTACCACTACACATGTCGGAGCGCTGGTGTAGTGGTTTTTTTCTTCGTCTAATCGCAAAAAAGTTCAAATAAAACCTGCTAAAAATTAAATAATACACAATTAATATCAATATATCTTTACTGCAAAATGACTAGTACAGCCATAAATTATGAAAATCGGTTTCCAATAAATTTCAGATATGTAGTTCTTGATGTCTAGACGAATTTCGCAGATGGTGCCAGCTACCACGCTGAAAATTTAACAAAATAGTTATCACTAAGGCAGGCTACACATTTAACTTTTTTTTTACCAAGAAGTCACTTTCTTTGGCTAAATCTTTAAGTGATTGTTCTTCCATCGCTAAAAAGTAGCAACGCTTTTTCCGCTAAATGTGTAAACACATCAAAATCTTCACACGACTGTCAATTTACCGCAGTAAAAAATACTGTTAAATGTGTAACCGGATTCAAAAAAGATCTATGTATCAGAAATTCCATAATTTGTGCATGCGCATTAACATCGCTTGACTCGGATCGATCAATAATTTGGATTCTGCGCAGTTTATAATATTTATTATTTTTAAATTTTAATCTATAAGCAAATTTCTGAGTTATGTATATTTATATCTCATGAATGCATGAATAAATAAAATTGGTTAATTTTTATCTTTTATTATTATAAATAATAAATACAACAGTTTTACAATAAATAAAACACAAGAGTACAAGTTTAGAATTTTAATTATATATTCATATATTGTATTTGATGAGATGCAAAGTAGTGAATATTCAGTTTTCCCAGAATGAATGTGGAAGCAAGAGACAGATTTCTCTGGCAATCGCCTGATATCCCAGCATTTAATTCTAAATAAATTTTATTTATTGCTATAATTAATCAATACAATAGTTGTTTTTATTTATTAATTGTTGGAATAAAAAGTGGAGAATGTTTAGTTCACTAAACAAACAAATACACATTAGTAATCATACAATTCATTATTGAATTAGTTAAATTGATTTACATGAGTGTTGACTACAAGAAGTGAAAACTCTTCAGCTTCATCTGCCAGTCAAGAACTCGTCACTGAAACAAACACAACAAATAAGAAACTGCAAAATCCTCAAAACATTCTCTCAACATCTCATCGCATTAAAATCATCATCTCTAGAAGAATCAGTATTATGTTCTTATTTATATTTATGTCTATGACAACATTTTTATTATTATTTATTTATTTGCCATTCCAACACAAAAGAATGTAGTTTGTACATGACATCAAACATCATTGAGCTTTTCACCAAACTTCCTTTGACAATCCATATTCGAACATTCGAATCCTTGAGGAGTACACACCACGATCTTTTTAAAACGATCAATAATGGCATGCGCCATGCGCATTGGCAACTATACTTGCTTGGATAAATTATTGATCTTGTTTAAATTTTTAAATTCAAATTGTTCTGAATGAAATATTTTCACAATAAATCATTTCAATATATGTTTATGGTTTAAATCTTTATTGAAAACTGCACATTCAGGAGCAACTCAATTATTTATTTATACTCAATCGTTTGGAGCGTCCCAGATAATCCCCCGCATATGCCCCACTGTACATTCACTGGTGTTTGTTGTCTCTGTTGTTTGTTTTGATAATAAGGTTATGTTTCGTTATGGATAGTTTAGCTTTTGGCACACAGGTAAAATGTAATGTTTATATTGTTATTTTCTGCTAATTAATACTTATTTTATATAGGCTTTAGTACATTTAGATTTTAAGGGCGCTCCTCCACGATTGTCATATTTAGAAAAGGTATTGAAATCTACGTAATAATCGCATTTTTAATACATCCTCAATACTATTGCAGTTTTTTCCTTTTTTACGAGAAATTGGAGTAACCGGAATATTGTTAGAATGGGAAGATACATTTCCATATACCAAAGAACTGATGCAGTTAGGAGGGTTATCTTACGGGGCTCTAGCAACTGGGGCTCCGTACAGTTTAGAGGATGCTAAACAAGTCCTAGAAATAGCCTCAGATTGTGGACTATCCGTGATCCCATTAGTACAAACATTTGGGCACTTAGAATTCATTTTAAAACACGAGCAATGGCGAAGTTTGCGAGAAGTGGAAGCATATCCAAGCTCAATGTGTCCTTTGAATTCTGGTGCCATGCCTTTAGTGCGAAGTCTCATCAAACAGATTGTCTCATTTCATTCTGATATTCAGTACATCCATATAGGTGCTGATGAGGTCTGTAAATATATATGAGGATGTATGATATATTTTTATATTATTGTAAATTTCAGGTCTGGCATATGGGTATTTGTCCAGATTGTAGCAGAAAAGCGCAAAGTAGTAAACATGGAAAGGCATCCTTATTTTTAGATCATGTCACAAATGTTGCACAATATATAAAAGAAAATTATCCTAATTTAAAAATAATAATGTGGGACGATATGTTAAGAAATATAGACGTAACAGCTTTACAGGGTACATAATTTCGTAAATTCTCAGCAGCTTAAACTAAATTCGTCTTTTTATTTCAGAATATAATATGGATTCTTTGGTGGAACCAATGGTGTGGCATTATAATAACAAACAATCATTTAATTTGGGTAGCCTTCTTTGGGAAAAATATGGTAATGTTTTCACTCATATTTGGGGCGCAACTGCATTCAAAGGCGCATCTGGAAGTTGTCAAGTTTTGCCTGTTCTTAAACACTATATCGAGAATCATGAAGCTTGGTTAACAGAATTAGGTTTACATGGAAGTAAAATTCAAGTAATTCGAGGTATAGCTCTTACTGGGTGGTCAAGGTAGTTAAAAATAAATTATTAATTTGCTAGATAAATAATTATTATTCTTTTAAAAGATACGACCATTACGCAACTCTTTGTGAATTACTACCAAGTGCGATTCCATCTTTAGCACTTTGCCTCAAAACTTGGCAATCAGGAGGTTACTCCCAACAAGTACTTAGGTAATAACAATTAAGTTTCTTTATTGGATTGGAATAACTTGAAATTATTATTTTTTATACATAGTTCTGTCGGAAAGTTTCTGGGATACAACGACCTGCCTCTTCAGCTTCAACCACCAGTTCGGCCTTATTCAATTCCACCTCAATTGTCTTTTCCTGGTTGGCAAGTCTTAGTTGGTGTAGAATGGTTCGCAAATGTGAAAGCAAAATATAGAAACATTGTCGATAGCGATCAGTAAGTGCAATCGGTAAAACGATGCCGAGAATTTTATTTTATTTTTGTTTAGGGTTCAAACATGGTTCAATCAGTGGCAGATTTTAAACAACTACACGAATCCTATGCAGATAGAGAGTATCTTGCCGGTCCTCACGGAGTAAGTATTTATTTTAAAATAACTTTATTTATGTAGTAAATTTCTATTTTGCATATTTATGTTAAAGATAGCCCTGGAGTTCGATGTTCATATATTTTATATTGTCAAAATTTAACGTGTCATTTCTCATTTTTTCGAGAAGTACTTTTTACTTCAAACGGAAATATTTTACTATTGCAGTTATAATTTATACCTAAATTTTAACATTGGTTCTTATAGCCTCCTTTTGGAGATAACATCACTAGAAAACTTCCTGAAGTTAAATTTGGAAATATTCTTCTTCTCTCCAACGACAGAGGAATTTATTGGTACGTTATTAACTCCAATTAAACAACATGTTTGTCAACTAAAATGCGATTGCGAAACACAATTGTCAATAGGGTGTCGTGTTAGAAGTATAAAGAAAATTGTGTAAAGTTAGTTTGTCTGTGATATTCGCAATACAATTTATATTGTTTGACTGCTTGATGCTTTTTATTCACTTGTGTTTTCATGTTTTAATTTAGATGTAACCAATAAACTGTTATAGTAGGTTTATTATCAAACGCACAACTTATATTTCCCTACAGTAAAGTCTTCATCGTGTTGGTTAAATAAAAGTAAAATTAAATGCCACTGTTAGTTTGTAATTTTTTATCATCTTAAAGTTTATTTTTATTATGTTTAGCTGTTTATATTCTTTTCTTTTAATAAAATTATATTTTTCGTAACAATTTTGAGCTAAAATATTTTAATGAAACATATTCCCCGTTTTGTTGCAGTTATTAATGGTTTCCTGTCGAAGAAATGGTTTGTTTATCTCGTATTTAAAGGATAATAATTTAACAAAATAATTTAAATGAATTTTAATTTTCATAACATGGGTGAACAAGCATCTATAAAATTAGATGAAGAATTTAAAAATAACTTAAAATTTATTCGGCCCTATATAATTAAATTAACAAATCCACAATATATAACTTCTTGCCGAGTGTGGTTAGAAAAAATGAGTACTTGTCTGCCTCAAGAAAAATGTACCCGCAATGATTATTTGAGCGAGTTGTGTCGTCAAATTCAAAATGGTAAAATTGAGGAACCATTTATTTCAACACCGCCAGAAGGCCCTTTAATTGATTTAACAGCACCTTGTTCTGTAAGATCGTTACATCTTCAAATTCTAAAATTTGCTTAAGTATTTAATTTCTATAGTCGAATTCTTGGTCTGATATTTCAACTATTACGTCAAATACTGAACTTCCTGGTTCTGGTGATTCTACTGATCTCGCTCCTCCACAAGAAAAACTATCTTTTCCTAGTATTTATGAAAATAGAATAAAAGAACAACAAATTGTTATTGATGATTTGAAACATACAAATGAACTCTTAAAAGAACGATTGCACCACTTTGAAACGCAAATGGGAACAAGTACGAAATTAGAAATTAGAATGAATAACAAAATTATAAATGTAAACAATTTTAGGAAACTCTAAAGCGGAAATAGGTATCAATATGCTTGCGTCCGAAGTGGAGTATTTAAAAGAACGCCTGAAGGTAATTATAATGATATAAAACAAAATTTGTTTTATTATTTTGTTATACGTTTAAAAGGAATTAATAATAATGAAAAAAAACTTGCAAGCTAGTCATAATGCTATTATAATGCAATGGGAAGAATCTAGCAGAGTTTTAGAAGCAGAGCTTGGAGCTGAAAAAGAAAAGAATTCTCATTATGAAAAAACTATTAATGAACTAAAACATAACTTGGATATGGTAAAAAGAAATCAAGAAATCGATGTAATACATAGAATTATTCATTAGTTTCAATTTTGTAATGTTAATATTTGTTAGGTTCCAAAAAATATTGAACAAAGATTTCTTGAAGCACATAATCATGAAATTTGTAATATTCAAGAACAACACAGTGAAGTTATAAAGTACATTGAAGATAAGCATTCTGAATTAGTACAGCATAAAGAAATAGAATATGATAAAGTTATACGCGATTTGAAATCTTCTTATGATAAAAAAATCGAGGAACTTACTGAGGAAGCTGAGAAAAATTGTAAATTCAGGGATGAAGAAATTGTAAGACTTGAAAAATTAGTTGATGTTCATTGCGATAGGTTAGTAAAATTCAATTTTATATTTTTATTAAATATAATATGCAATTGTTATAAAGAATGCAACAAGAGGCTGTATTTATTAGATCGCGAATAGACCAGGATTGCTCTTACACCAATGATGCATTGCTGGAGAAAATTACTTTTTTACAATCGTGTATATTAAAAATGGAAAAATTATTATTAAAATATGAAAAACATTATAATAAAAAAGTTTCATATCTGACAAAAGAACTTCAAATAAAAGAAAATTCCATGCAGGTAATTTATAATCGTTAAGTATTTGTATTTTTTATTAAAAATAAAACGGTTAATTTGTAATTGAAGATTCAGTTAACGACCCAAAGAGCTCAATTACTAGCAAGAGCAAGTTCTGAAAGACAATCAGAAATAGAAGACATCGTTTCACAGTTAGAAGAGCGTTACAGGTTGTTATTAGAAGACCAACAAGCTCAAGTAACCGATGTTCGGCAAGATTACTCCAATATCATTTCTAAATTATCAGAAAAGTTTGAATTAAAAGCTACCGCGAGTACATAAGTTTATTTCATCATTATTGTAGTGTATAAATAAAGTATTTAAAAAGAGCGCGTTTTGTGTAGAAAAAATATGCCCCAGCAGGAAGCAGTGCAATCGCCTGTTAGAAGAAAATGGCGTGTTTTAATTATTGTTAGTGCAGTAAATGAGAATGGTGTTGCGTTGACAATAAATGATTCGTTTTAACAATGTCCAGTACACCGTCAAATAGACGAAATGGAGCACAAAAGATTAGATTAACCAGTAAGTATTTGCATTTTGGAATATTTCCTGGATATGGCTATTAACGAAGTTAATTTATGTTGAACTGTCATTTTATGCATACCAATATGGCTTCAGTGGGGGGTACCTCCCAAACTAAATTACATTAATAAAGACAATAGTAACAGTATTTCTATAATTGTATTTAATATTCAGGTCAATCTATATTTGATAAATAAACTGTAAAACAATTTTGTTTGCATGTCGATTCTATTTCCATTTATCTTTAAGAAATAAGTTCATAGTTAATGTAAAACATTTACGAACTAAATGTTTATGCTTATTGCCATATAAAGAAATTGACTTTTAATAACTAGTATTTATTTAATTTACTTTCTACATTTTGTTTGCAAGTCCTTAATATAAATATAATTCTCTCAATGTACGTCTCATTAAGCTTAATAAATGATTTAAAGTATATACATCTGCCCATTAATTAAATTTCTGGAATTAGTCATATAATTTTTTATAAGCAAGTCTAGAGTCTAGACCAATTTATTGTTCAACGGTTTAACAATTCAAAACCACATGTTGTGTTCATCACGCGAATTGTTTGTTGTGTCTTATGTAATTAATATTTTATTTTCTTTTTAGTATTGTGTGCTAGAAATCTAGTGAGGAAGGACCTGTTTCGTAAGTACATGTACAAATAATTGTTTGTTGTTGTTTTTGACAATTTTATTATGTTTAGGATTGCCTGACCCATTTGCTAAAATATCCGTTGACGGAAGTGGCCAATGTCATTCCACCGAAACTGCTCGTGCAACACTGGATCCGAAATGGAATTCACATTACGATCTTTACCTTGGCAAAACCGACAATATTACGATTTCTGTTTGGAACTATAGAAAAATTCATAAAAAGCAAGGTGGTGGATTTCTTGGTTGCGTCAGAATTGTTAGCTCTTTAATCCAAAGACTTAAAGACACTGGATGTATGTGTTTGTTTAATTTAATCCTATAACAAAGATTATTTACTGCAGTTATTATCATCATAAAATTTTATTGTTTCAGATCAACGTTTAGATTTGTGCAAAGCATCAGTGGATGATACAGAACCAGTCAAAGGTCAAATAATAATATCATTGTTATCTCGAGACGGTCCTTGTGGTGGTACTCCGCTTGCTGTGGTCAATCCATTGGGAGAATTACGCGGTCCCAATGATTACGACAACTCTGTTTCAGAGAATGACGAACTTCCTCCGGGCTGGGAAGAGCGACGAACAGATACGGGTCGTGTGTACTATGTCAACCACGCGTCCCGAACCACTCAGTGGGTGCGGCCGGTGTATAGCAAAACAACAAATCTCGCTATAAATGGCCAAAGACGGCCTGCATTGCGCAATGGAGATGCAAACAGCAACTTGGATAACTCTGCGAATCGAATCACCGAGCCGTTAAACAACAATCTCGCATCGGACAGCCCGGAGGAAATTCCGTCCAATCTCGGCAGCCCGTCGTCTAGTTCCTCCACGATTGTACCGACGCCAGTGCTTAGCCCGTGCAAGCAAGCGCCGCTGTCGCCTCGCACAGTTCCCGCTGTAAGTCCCACCACGGCTGTGACCATTGCGCCCAACAATTCCTCGTGCAACGTACCAACCACCAATGCTAGTGTTCAGAATACTGCCGCTGCTGGTAATCAACCTGGACAGCAAACTCCTAGGCAGCCAATTAGAGACCGACGACTTCCCAGGTCGGCTGAAGAACGCCGAGGAGACAGTGGTCGTCGGAGAAACGGACGAAACCGTAACTCGATGAATGCGGTACAAATGATGGCTATACAGCCACAAACTTCTTCAAATACACCTGCTTCGAGACTAGATTTGCCGCCTGGATACGGTTAGTATTACTTGTTATTAATTTATTCTGTTTACTTGAAAACTGTTTTTGTAGAACTGAGAACCACGCAGCAAGGCCAAGTGTACTTCTATCACATACCCAGTGGTGTCTCAACGTGGCATGACCCTCGAATACCAAGAGACTTTGCACCGAATGGTTTAGCTCTTGATTCTCTTGGGCCTTTGCCGCCTGGCTGGGAAATGCGACAAACACAATCTGGCAGAGTATGTTGTCACTTTTACTTTTTTAATAACGTCACAATTAATTTTAATTATTAATTCATTTGTGTTAATAACGTAATTGCGGTTTTATAATTGTAATTATCTTGTTAGGTGTATTTCGTGGACCACAATAACCGCACAACACAGTTCACGGACCCACGTCTCAACGCTCAAATCCTTTCAAATCTTCTGCGAAAAACTGTGCAATCGACAAGTAGCGCCGCGCCGACGTCAACAACGACGACCGTAACGGCACCGGTAAATGCAGGCACATCGACGCCGGCAGTAACGATTACAGTAACTAGCCCTGGCCCTGGCCCTGGTCCTGGTCCTGGTCCTGGTCCAGGTCCAGTTCCCACAGCTGCAGCAGCAGCAGCCCCCTTGTCTCCACGCCCGAGACCTGGCGAGGCTGACTTGCCGCAGGGTCTTCTAAACGATTCTGAGTTACTGCCAAAATACCGTCGCGATCTTGTTGGTAAACTTCGTGCCCTGCGAGCAGAACTCACTGCTCTGCAACCACAAAGTGGTCACTGCCGGCTTGAGGTCTCGAGAAATGAAGTATTTGAAGAGTCTTATAGGTATGTAAAAATATAATTATTAAAATTTCTCTACTAAATATTTTTGTTTTTTTCCCAGACTGGTAATGAAAATGCGTCCAAAAGACATGCGAAAACGCTTAATGGTAAAATTCCGAGGTGAAGAAGGTCTCGACTATGGTGGTGTGGCCCGCGAATGGTTACACCTTTTATCACGAGAAATGTTAAATCCACAATACGGTTTATTCCAATACAGTAGGGACGATCAATACACGCTTCAAATTAATCCTGATTCAGGAATAAATCCTGAACATTTATCCTATTTTCATTTCGTCGGAAGAATTTTAGGAATCGCTGTGTTTCATAATCATCAACTTGAAGGCGGTTTCACTACTCCATTTTATAAGCAGCTTCTGAACAAACCTATTACATTGCAAGACATTGAGGGCGTTGATCCTGAACTACACAGAAGTCTCACCTGGATGCTGTAAGAAATTTTATATTTTATTTTGCTGTTTGTGCATTACGAATTATTTTCCAGAGAAAACAACATTGATGGTGTTCTCGACACAACATTTTCTGTTGAAAACAACAGTTTCGGAGTGTTAAAAGTCCATGAACTAAAGCCAGGTGGAGCAGCTATCGCTGTAACAGAAGACAACAAACGTGAATATGTACGACTTTACGTCAACTACCGCTTCATGCGTGGAATCGAACAACAATTTCTTGCTTTACAAAAAGGCTTCACCGAATTAATTCCTCCTGCACTTCTTCGCCCATTCGATGAACGAGAATTGGAATTAGTCATCGGAGGAATTAGTTCGATTGATATTGCAGACTGGCGATCAAACACAAGACTAAAACATTGCACACCGGAGACGCCGATTGTTCAATGGTTCTGGCAAGCTGTAGAATCCTACTCGGAAGAAATGCGCGCGAGGTTGCTACAGTTTGTCACAGGGTCATCTAGGGTTCCCCTCCAAGGGTTTAGGGCTCTGCAGGGTTCGACTGGTGCTGCAGGACCGAGGTTGTTCACCATTCATTGCGTTGATGTTTCGCCGCAAAATCTGCCGAAAGCGCATACTTGTTTCAATAGAATTGACATCCCGCCGTATGATAATTATCAAAAATTACTGGATAAACTAACGCAAGCGGTTGAGGAAACCTGTGGTTTTGCTGTTGAGTAATTGTGTAATATTTTAATTAATAAGGTAGCTGAAGTGATATTAGATAATTATTATAAAGTTATAGACATTCGATATTTAATGAGGTTCATAAAATGTGATTTTTAAACATATTACAGTAAAATTTTATTAAATTAATTAGGTAGGTATATAAATGATATAATAATTAAGATTTTTGTAATTACTTTTTTAATTCGTGGTATTTGGACAAAATCACATTTTTGTAAAATTTGCACAGTTTTTATTGTTAAACTAAGATTATTACAGCAACTTGATATTATGTGTAATTGTCTTCCTTATTTTTAAAGATTGTTTTATTGTAGACTGCATAGATAGAAAATATTTTTTCCACAAACGATGAATTGTATCTGTATATATTTGTATTGTAGGTAATTGAATATTTTTAAAGTTGACAAGGACCAAATAACTAAGATAGGATTAAAATGTTCACTAGTTGCATTTCTACGCATCAGTTATTTTTTGCTTGGAAATGTAAGCTCTATTTAACGCAATAATATTTAAATAAATTAAGAAATTTTAATAGCGACGTTATAAAACTAACATAATGTAAATTAATTATTGTTAAATCGTTCCAGTTGTTGTCTTTAAGTATAAGGAAGACAATATTATTTTCAAAATGGAAAGATCTGCCATATTGCAAACAAGCATCAAATACTGCTGGTATGGCATTGGTTTTAAACTTTTTATTCGTACTACCAGCGAAAATGTTCAAAATGATTGAAATATATTTATTTTACCAATTAATTTATTATTTTTAACTTGATATTTATTGAACAAAGCATGATTTAGATTAGTGTACATGAAATATGGTGGATCTTTTGCACTTTTACGAGTGGGTACAAATACAAAATCAGACATATTCGCCGAGGGTTGATATGTTTTAGCATTTAGTTAGGTTAGAAGACTGGTCAGTGCCTTCACGTTTTACCTAACCCTAGTGCTAAACACGGTTACGGTTATTCATAAGTGCCTCACGCTAGTCATGTCACCACGTTGTAATGGAGGGAACAACAAGCTTTGCTGATCACCACACTAAACATAATACTCCTGTATATAGAATTTTTTCTACCAATCTCGTTACATTTCATCCTAGATTTAAGTATACCTATCTAATTTTATTATGAGTAATTTTAAAGTTATTATCCAGTTTGTGTATTGTTTACAATTATTGTACATTGTTCTTGTATTTTTCAACAAAAATTATATTTTATAAAAACGGTCCATGTATTATTTTATTCCATCATTATAATTTATTATTGAAAAATATATAGTTGAAATTAATTTTAATGTTCTGATCTTTCATTGAATATATTTATTTGACCGGTAATGATTATCCAAAAAAAGGCCTTTAAATAATCGAAATGTGTAATAAAAATTTGAATTTTAATTTAGCGCTTTATTTGTGTGGAATTAATAAATTATGGACTTGCGTTTGCGAGTCTTAACTGAGCTTCCTGTCGTAGTGTTGAACAAGGCAAAAGCAAATTCGTGTTTCAATAGTAACATGAGAATATATTTGGTCAACATGTACACAAGTATGATTTTTATTTGGTACATTTATTTACATAGTAAAATAAAGTGTGTTAGAATAATTCACAGTCCATAAAATATTGAAAACAATCAATTATCAACAGTTTTATAATTTGTAATGGTGATAAAATGAATGTTAGTACAAATAACATTATTTAAAAATAATAAAGCCCTAAACTTAAACATAGAGATGAAGTCTTTGAAGATATCACTTACAAAAGGTAAGATTTTATTTTAAATTATTTAATAATAATGTGACTGTTAAAATAATACCTAAAATACTACATTGGCTTCGTATTGCTAAACTAGGTTCGTTAGTTTTTTGAGTTACAACTTCTGCATTTTGCGATGTGTGTGTTTCATAATACAGATTATCGTTATTTTTAGTACTCTCAGACATTGAAGTATCCTTCATAGTAGTAGTAGACATGGTAATTGGTTGATCATTATTCATTTCAGTATTTACGTTGCTATATAAATAACTCTTGGTGCCTACATGACCTTGCAGAATTCGGAAATTCGGTTCAGTCAAATTTAGACGTCCATAGATAAATTTTTGCAATTTATTTGTAACAACTAATAAATTTCCAGACATGTCAAAAGCCAATGAGTCGGGCCATTGGATGTAGATTCTATCACGAGCGATAACTTTCTGTTCACTGGTAAAAGGCATTTTTGAATCCCATCTAGCTATACTATTATCAGCTAAAAGACCATAATATAATACACCATTTTCATCCATAATCATTCCATCAGTTTGAGATGCTTTTCTTCCAAGTTCCTTTACGTACGGTTCAATTCCAGTACTCGCAGATTTTTCATCACGTAAAACTGCACTATTGACCGAAAATAATTTATAACTTGACAATGGACAATAATACACAATTCTATCTTGAGTTACAATATCATGTTCTCCATGAGAAGATATTCTCGGGCCCAATGCGATACCAGCAATATTAATTTTTGTAGTAATCCCGGTTCCGTTGACAGTGAAATGAATTGCATCCTCTTCAGCTGACATCGATTTCTTATCGCGAACTATCCATGCACGACCTAATTTCATTGAGTAAACGATTATTGCTGGATCTGGTCCACTGTTGTCTGTAATATATGCATATCCGCCGTCAACATCATCAAGAACGATGTCGTAGAGGAAGCTTCCGTTATTCGTCATTTCTTGTGGGAAAGTATAAGTTGTAACAATTTGATTTGATTTGATATCGTAGACAACTAACCGTGGTTGACAACTATTATTTGGATTTCTGGTAATTGTGGCAGTTCTTCCACCATCTAAGATCCACAATAATCCTTTGGTATCAATTTCAACGTTTTGAACATTTTGTAGCGCGTTGCAATCTCCTTCGACGTTCATTTCCCAAGAAGGGTATGGTTCAAGAAGCGGTGAAGTATTATCATCTTGAGCTTTGTACGAAATCCTGTTTAAAGTTGCAGGTACACCATCTTTCATCCTTGGCACTGATATATACAAATAATCTTCGAAATATTTTACACCAGATACATGATTATTCTCAGCAATATATTTTGAAGTTGTGATAGCTGTCGCATAAGATTCTGGTGATGGCCACGTATAATTAATATAATTCCATTCGTAAATTACTCTAAATCTTGTCGTATATTTTTCTGGCTGTTGCGCATTGATTACTGTTAGACATATGAGCACTAAACTGATTGATAGTCGCAACATTGTGAATGCTAGTTCATCACTGAAGGAAATATTTCGCGCGCGGTTGTAAGTTGTAGATGACTAAGGTGCGCGCCGCACTCGCGGTTCTTATATATGATAGTGGAGGGTACGGGGCATTGTTTGTTTACTAATGGGTCTAATCGCTGACTCAATGGCGAACGTGCAGAGCGGAATGACGTGTTCAAATGCCCCAATGATGAACGCACAACCTGGCTTTATTTTATTTTTGTCACCTCGTGCACTATCGGACCATGAGAAGAATAATATATTTACAAAATTATTGATTAACAAATTGGACACGTGCTAGTGTTAATCATCATGGTTAAGATATAAGATTTTTAGATCTATCTTCCGCAAATTTATTACACCTTGGTGTTAATGTATTTATATTATTCTTAACATGGTGTAAAATACGTAAGTGTTTATTTTCATTTCAAAAACAAATTGTTCATTTTCTAGTCACGCTCACACCAAGAAAAACCAGCCTTTGTATATTGTCATTAAATATTGAACAAAACAATGTTATTCAAACTGATGAACCACATATAACAATCAAATAATGTCTATGAATCATACTTTGAATACAGATAAAATTATTTTATAAAAACAATATTTTTTTACCTTGTTATTTACAAATACTCATGGAGACTTCAATGCGCGATCAAGATTAATTCTGCTATTTAGATTAAATTTATTGAGTTTTTCTAATGATTTATGTGGTTAAAATGCATTATTTCATAAAATGTTTCCATTAACATCATCAATAATTATAAATAACTAATTCTAAGGCAGGTTTATGTAATAAAAACGTAACATTAAAGTGATTTATGCAAATTTAGTTTAACGTTTATTACCGTAAATAAAAATGTTATTCTCTTTACGAATTTTAAACATTTGTTCTCAAATTATTTCAATAATTACTAACTAAATTTTGTGTGTTTATGTTGCACATTTTTTCATTTCTTATAATAATTAACTTGTTTTCTTATGCATGCAATAAATCAATGTTCATTTAGTTAGTCAATATTATTTCTATTTACTCTTATAGTTGTTGTAATCTAATTCTGATGGAATCTAGGTGAGAATTATGAATGTTAAAGTGCATTTGACCTCTTGTGCATAACAGTAACAGTACTGGGTGTAACTGGGTGGGTGCATCGCCCATGCTCTGAGGAAAAGTAAGAGTGAAAATAGAACCAAATCAGTAAAACAATTGTCGACTGTCGAGGTCAGCACCGTATATTTGTTTTAAGGTTACTGCGATCTTTGTATTCACCATGAGATCACTAAGTGTTAATGTTCATTTTGTATTATGTAGAAGATACATTTATTTACCCATGCGAATATTTCTGCTCGTTAAGTATTTATTAGAATATTCAGTCAAAAGTATCTTTTAAATTTATATCATTCTAAAAACTGCAAATCGAAAGAATACAGCACTGTTTTCGTGTTTTCTATAATACTTTTATGTACAATTGATAACAAATGTTTCCACGACATGTATAATTATAAACACTTTTTGTTACTTATAAAATAAAGATTAGAGTATCTATATATTTTCAAGCTAGACTAAAATGATTCAAGCCCTTCAATTTCCATATCGATTTAATTAAACATTTTATGAAAACAAATACAATAGTTATTTATGATATAAGTGCTAAAAGTGACATTTTATGAGTAAGTGGGGAAGTATATCACGTATATCATACAAAATTTTAACTACGATCTTCCTAGTGTATTAGTAAATACTAAAAAATATAGAATGACATTTTGACAAGTAGGATTATATATGTTGAGTTATTGATACAAATCGTTAGCAACGTGTTGAAAGTAACAATAAAATCATTTTTATCACGTTGTTATGTTACTTTCAACACTAGTGTCAGAAAGTTACACTTTTAACTTGCTACGCAACCGTTAAAATGATCACTTTTAACAACAGTCGTAGATAAAAATAATTAAATTAATGATGACAACAGCTCGCCCAAATGTGAATGACGTAATATGGGGAATGGATAAATAAAAATCGTTGAGAACTATAAACCTACCGGGAAAATCCACAAAATGGTGGTAGGATAAAGCATAATCAAATTTAAACTTTAAAATTAAAAATTTAGAGCAAAAAATGGAGGAAAATACATTCACCATCAACTAAGATCGCAAGAACAAAACGTTCTCGACGGTTTTTGATTGATAACACCGAGCAACAAATTTAAAATTGTGTCATCACACATGAGCAAGACCATATGTCCGAAAAACTAGATTTTTTCCCGTTCTATTCCTTCAAATTCAAACCGCTTGCTTGTATCATCAGATTTTTTTAAATCGGTATTGAAGTTTTTTAAAAATGATTTTTTTAGCTATTAAGGAATATATTTAAAAATTCATATCTTTTGCAATTTTTGACATTTTTAGATAATTCTTTGACGAATCAAAAGCTTAAAAAGTAATCTTTCAAAATGATTACGCGTTTGTATCATTCTAATTAAAAGATAAGAAGTAATGCCATCCGAAAGTGGAGTTAAATTGTCGAAAAATGCGGAGTTTTTATTTTGACCTACACTTGACCACTACGTTTATATTTTGGCACCTTTATTGTAAAATATTACCACTAAATGGCCAAAACTGGTAGCATTTTTTAAATAAAGTTTTTGGATTAATGTGAATTAAGACTACAGGTTTTTCTCGCAAAATTAGTTACTTAAAATTATTGTTCTTAACAGTAATATAAATAGAATGATAAGACACAAAATATACTTGAAAATCTATGATTGAAGATGATGTCAATCTTGTTTATGTGACACTGACATGTCTTTGACATGGCATTGTCTCATTGTCAATATAACAATTTTCAACTAGTGATTTGAAAGAAAAACTCATGATTACTTTCAGTTTTTATGGACCTCTTAGATAAATATTTCCACACAAGTCAAGGTGTTAAGTAATATTCTGCTAAAGTTTTAAATTTAAACACATTCAATCATTTTTCAGATATTTGCATAATCTTTTATGTACGAGTATATCCTCATAAGCAGCGTTTGCATAATTATTCTTAGTATTTAAACCTTCAAAGAAATTTTGCTGCAAATAAAATATACTCAGTATTTTAATTTCTTGTACAGCTGTTGCTCTTATATTTTGTAAGTTATACAACAAAAAAATTAAATAGAATACATAATGTGTATGAGTACAGTTTACAGTTGATTTTCACATTCGAATGGAACAGATAATTGGTGCAGTTCTACAGTCCGGAAATTTGCATACATCTTACGATTTAAATCTGTAATTATGTTAAATATTAATTAGAAATCGGTGATTAAATATAGAAAGTATTTACGCATCCTTGTTAGGACAAATGACTATGTTTCTCTATGTAAAAAAACCTAAAAATTTAAACGTGACTGTCTCAGAACATAAACGATTGTTTCTATACAGTATTTATTAACTTAACAAACGATAAAAGGTAGTATTGCTGCAAAGACCACGTATTGCAGACAAGGTGACGAATGATCTAAGAAAGCAAGTGACAAGGACATCTGATGACGATGGCCGTGACATTGTGACGGCCAGAAGATGTCCTTTTACATGTATGAGTGTTTATTTGAATGTGTAAGTGCAATTTTATTGTGTGTTATGTTGTAGAATATCTGATTACTTGATGTACTGTTTTCTGCTTTACTGCGCTTAAAACATTTATAATTTACACCTTTCTCTCTTGCAAATGAAAAATATTTTGCTGTTGATCAAACTTTAAAAACAATTTTTTTACACACCGTTTTGGTTTTCCTTTCAAAAACTGTCAGTAATTACAAATTGAATCATTCATTTTTTTTTAATATTGCTAATTCCCAGGTTCATGACTTGATTTAATAATATATAGATAAAACAAATATAATATAATTTATAAGTTGTATTTAAAATATTCTTTCAGATCATAAAAGCAATACTTTAAGGAAATTGTTTTAATTTATACTCACTGTTCTCCTCTTTGAGGTAAAATATCTAGATATTCAATATTAGGGCCTATAGAATAAAATAACATCTTTTTAACAAAAAATTAAACCGACGAAAAAAGAAACTGAAAATAAAATAAACCATTTTAGTCTTAATAACTAATCCTCCTAAACTAATGAAACTAATTATGAGCTGGCGCCAAACAAACATTCAACTCAAAATTAGTTATTTACATTAGTTTAGAGGAGCTTAATATTTAAAATAGTCACCACTAGCAATTTCTCTATAACTTCTTTTCGAAGAATTTTTTTTATAAAATAATTTTAAACCTTGTGCAGTGCTAAAACCGAGACTAAAACACTTCTTTTAAAAAAAAACCCCAAAAACAGAGTTGTAATATCAGCCTATGTCGATAGATAATCGCAACTTGACGCGCAAAAATAAATCATTCACATCTGCTGTAGTTTATATTCTGAAATGAATAAAATTACTTGAATAGTAATGTATTATTCGATTCATTTAATCATTTAAAGTTAAGAGGGGACTGTTAGCTACAGGAATAATTTTAGAAATGATTTTTCCAATGTCGATCTCGAATTCAAATTGACTTATGTTAATTATTGCTGGTATTTATTTTGAAGTGTCAAACATAATAATAAAAATAATCATCGGTAATATTTGTCTTTACATATTTACGATCAGTTTTACCTATACTTGTCCTCTAGCCATTGCCACACGATGCGTCATTAGATAATAATTAACATTTGTTTATGCATTTGTATTAGTTAAGTATCGAATTGTTTTCCTTGATTTATTTCTTAGAATCAAAAATTTATAACAAACATAAAGTAGGTACAAATAATTTTCTAAATATGAAAATTGTTATGTCATAATATTTAACCGGTTTATAATTAACTACTAAAAGAGGTATTAAGTATAAGTTATTTTTATATCATCGTGTAATCATCAAACAATTTTTACTATAAAACATAGGCATAGGTATTTGTTATTGAAAATAATCATTATTGGTTAAGATCATGTTTTCTCACAACATAAATTTAGTTAATAAATACTTAAAAGTCCAAATATTTTTTAGCTATTTCTTGATTAGATGATGATAGGGTTTTACTTTATTGTTCATTGTATTTAAATGTAATCATCTGAAACATCTTAACATAAAAATTAATTACAATTTAAAGATTTTTAATGGGATGAATATATTGTACTTAATTATTGATAACCTTGTATTAAAATCTCATGGAAATTTTCAAATTCGCAGAATTAAATTCAAACTTTATTTAGGTATATCTACAAGGGAATTTTAAAAGTTTTCCTTGTTGACTCACATAAATTTTCAAACAACTTTTAATTTATAGCTTCAAATTACTCAGCTCAAATGTGGTTTAGAAAATATAAGCAGATTAGTGGAGTGTTATTAAACTAATTTGTTTTTGCTGAGAATTCCAATTTTCTCGTAACAAATAAATCGTTTTTGCGTGTCTTTCTTGAATCACATTTTGAAGGACAATTGTGGTAATATTTGTTATATTTATAGATTCATTGCAGAACTTACGGCAACAAATAAGTATATAAGTTGTTTTTCATTTGCATGAAAACACAATGATTGATAAAGCATGTCTTACGTAGGTACTTCCCACCGATAAAACGCTGGAAACACTTCATATGTACTAATTCAATTACCGCCTTTTGTGATTTCACAAGACGAGAGAAAATATTCATTACGCAAGGAAAACTAATGGTTTATTTTTGCAAATTATTAGATAATCATTATTCAAATATCGAGTAGAAATCTGTCTGTATTCTATAGGAGTTCCAAAAGTTTCTTTCTTCTGTTGGATGAGAACAATTCTTATTTTAAAATTTAAAGATTTTCATGGTTTAGTCTTATTTATCAAAGTCTTACAGTAGAAGTAGTAGATTTGTTTCCTTTTAGGAATTTACTTAAAAAAATTGTTTACTATAAACATAAAAAGCAAATATAAAATTCAATAAAAAAATTAAATAAACAAATTTATAGCCAGTAATGTTAATATGAATAATGTACTACTGAGAATGATGAAGAAATATGCAAATATTCAGAAGACAGTTAAACTTAATTTATTAATTGTAAAACATAGATTAAAATTTTTGTACAATTTCTAATATACCAATTATTCTGAATTAGAACTATGTACGTATGTTATGGAATAAATACCTCCGTGGTAACGCATCGGACTGTGAGATCCTCAGTTCAAATCCCACAGTCGATAGTTACCATTTAACTGTACCCCTGTGGTTACTTCAAAACTAGCACTTTTGGGCATGATTTGACGGTTGGTAGTTTAACGTAAACAGAGCAACATACCCAAAATGTATATTGATTTTAAAAAGAAATTTAAAAAATTATATATTATTACTAACTGTTTGACGCTACCATAAATCAGCAACATTTAATTTTCGGCAATATTTACTGAATTCTTTCTTTTATATATAAAAAAAAAAATGGGCGTGAGAAAATTTATTTCCGGTATGAGTTAATCGTTTGTATTTATGCTCATATTGCCAGAATTTCAAAACGGATTATTTTTTATTTTGCACTTTGGAACAAAAAAATTATTATATAAAATGAATGATAAAAGTCTTTACAAATTTAAATAATATGAGAACCTAGTTTCTGGTCATCTGACAAATTTAAAACTAAAATAAGTACCATAAAATTATTTGATATAAACTTTTGCAACCATATAATTACGATCAAAATTAGCAAACGAAAAAGTCTTTTTTAAAAACTTTCCTTATAGCTTGTTTTTAGTGTACAAAGAGACACCAAACAACAGCAGTAATATGCAAATAGACGAGATTTGGTACATGTGTACGAAAGAAAAATAATTAAATACAAAATGCTAATCAGCGTGACCTTACTACTAACAATTACCACCTCCGATTCTTGATTTAGCGACTAAACAAGTTTGTAAATAATTTTACATCTGATTTATTGTCCATTTTAATATTTAACTCGAACATGTTAAATAAAATGTTGATTTATAATTCGTCATATTTTTTTTCTGACATTCAAAATGTATACAGTTTTATTTTAAAATTACAACGTAGTTAAGTCATTTTAAAAACTATTGATTTTTCGTAGTATTTTGATTCAATGTCATTAATATTTATTTTTAAATTATTTTCATAAATATGAATGACTACTTATAAGTAAGAGGTAAACACAATAACATTATTGTCTGTAATTTTGTCTTTAATTCCATGACATTTGTTTGTACGTCATTATTTTACCCAGTAATAAGGCAGAGATTACGTGGAATAATATATATTTTCTTTGCAAAATAGTTATTATTCAATTATATTTCCCATAGATTTACTCAAGTTTACTACATATATATTATTTTTTTCTTGAATGAATAACTTATATTTGTAAATAATAATAATAATAATCGTGCGGTACAATATGGAGAAAGAATTTTTAAATAAATATTGTAATAAAAATATTTTATTTATTTACTTCGCAATATTTTACATTTTATGGGAAGCGTGACAATTAAAATACAGATTAAACAAATTTATATCATATCACAAAATGAGAAATTATTTAAATTTTTAACAATATTACAAATACAAAATGTCATTGTAAAAAAAATAAGTATCACACTAATGAGAGTAGATTTAAAATATAAAAGTATTATTACACAATATACGAAAGATAGAAAGTGTCACAATATGAGATAGATATATTAAATAGTATCACAGTAAGAATTATAAAAACATTTATTAAGAAGCGTATTTAAAAAAAAATAATTTAAAGTCACTGTTTTACAATTTTTATTACAATGTGGAATTCCAAATTCTTTTTCCTTTGTGTTGTAGCTAATATTGTACATCTTTCTGAATATAACAAAATTTACTCTAACTCTATCAATTATTGAGGTATGCCAAACCAAATCTGTTTGGCCTTCAAGTAAACTACCACTTCCGGTAGATGTCAGGGTGTAGAACTGAAATGTATAGAGGTTTCAATGCTGTTTTTTTATATAGTGCTGTACCTTTTTACCTATTCGCTTTATCGCTTTACAGCAAAAGTGTAAATAGAAAAGTTGTTTAGAATTAAAATATACAAGCAATAAGACACATTTGGTTATCTAAATATTAGTATTTCACGATATATCAATTAAAATATAATTAACATGTATTAGAAAAGGGGGAACTCGGCCATAAAATATTAAACAAAAACAAAAAATATGTCACATTTCATAAAACAGATTTAGATTCATATATTACAGTATTGTATTATTTTATGTAGAATTTCTCTTATTGCATGTATTTTTACATTCTGAACAACTTTTGTATTACACTTTTGCTGTAAAGTGAATAGGTAAAAAGGTACAGCAATATAAAAAACAAATACACTTGCGGCAAGTTTTACACCATTATCTGTATTACTTTATCGATGATCTGCATAACGTTTTAATTGCTTGCACATGATAATGTATAATATCGGATCCTGCAATTGCAGAGCACAGAATGGAAACCCCCTACTATAGTTAACATGTTAGTTAATTAGTCCTTTCCATTATTGAGATTAGTATAATAACAAAAATTGTACTTTAAGTGAACGCACAAATCGTCCTTGGATCTTAAAGTACGCACTATTCATCTCATCCATTTTAATAATTAATATTTATTTATGTACCATTGTGTCGTTTTTTCTGACATTGAATAAAAATGAGATATTTTAAAAATATATCGGTTCTGTGCTGACGTCTACAGGATTAAATCTTAAGTTTTCCTGTGACAGACAGCGACATCTGTGTGAATATTTTTATACTTGTAGAAGAAGTTAAACCACTCGAACTTTTAATGCAAACCGGATTTTGTATTTTGCAAACGTCAGTTATTTTCAATGGTCTTGTCACCATTATAAATGCAGGGACAAATTCAGGAGGATGCTAATTCTTGGCATTTTAATGCGCCTTAAAAGAAATTTGCTGTATTTTTAATTCGCCTACTTTTTATATCTGATTTTCGTACCAGTAATGTTGGTTGCAAACGTAAGATAGATTTTTCATTTTGATATTTGAAATTCAAGAAAGGAATAGTTTCAAAAATACCCGTTGATATCTTTCGACTTATAATCGTATCCTTTGCAATATTTTCCTTATCCTTATTTAATTTCTATACTGGGTGTAGAGTAGAAATGAAATGTGGTGTATAGGGATTTCAATGCTATTTTTTATATTACTGTAATTTTTTCTTTATTTTCTATTCACACATCAAAAATTTAATATGAAAGTTGCTCAGAATATAAATATGTATGCACTAAATCTAAATATTAGTATTTCACGATATATTTATCAAATTAAATTATCTGGGTGAAATTGAAGGTGAACGATAACGTGGTTAGGTATGATTGATGGTTTGCTGCGTGAACGAATGATTCCAAGTGTAAAGAATAGACCTGCATGTAGGAATCGCACTATGAAAGTGGACGAGGCGAAAGTGGTGTGTCAGGATAGGGATATTTTGAGGAGATTGATTGTTGGTTGACTGTGTTTCTGCTTTCTTGGTTCGTGCTACCCTACTGAGTGGGATATAGCATGATGTTATGTACGTATGTATTAAAATTAATATTTATTAGGAAAATTGTAGCACTGCCATGAAAAATTAATCAAAAATGAAATCTATTTGACATTTGATAAAACAGTTATAGATTTATTTATTTAACAAAAAGAAATGAACTCTCAAGTCAAGTCGCTATTATATCTTTACAATCTTCTAAAAAATTTCTACAGGGAATAATACCTACAATCTACAACTATAAATAATTCTGAATCTGTTTTCTGAAATCCAAGTATTTTTCGTTTTTCCTTATTCCATGACCGTATTACAATTTTTCTAATAAATATTAATTGTAATTTGGTTGATATATCAAGAAATAAGTACTATCATTTAGGTAACCATTGCATGTATTTTTAAATTCTGAATAACCTTTGTAATTACATTTCAGCAAGATACATCACATTTCAGTTCTACACTCGGTTTAAGGCTCTTTGTAAATCAAATTTTGTAGAAATCTGTGGTGCTAGTGCTAACAAACTAATGAATGGAACTGGTAATTTTTAAGAAATCTTCAAATAAATTTTGTAGGTAAAAACTTATTTTAGAGTTCCTAGTTTCTAAATTAAACTTTACTGGGTCGTTCGCCCCTAAAATTCTGGGAAGAGTAATAATATATTATTTTGTTTAAAAGTATAAACCCAATTATTTAATCATGTCAATATTAAATTAGGTAATAAACGATTAATTGTTCAGTAGTTGTAGGAAGCGGCATATTGAGTACAATAAGAGTTTCCGGATCGTAGTTGGCTGTGAGAGCGTCTTACTCGATTTACAACTGACGTCAAGTTGGCTTGTTTTTCAGATTTTTTAATTACGGAAACATTTGGCTTTAAAAACTGAACGCAGGCGTAGGCAACGCGTTTTGAGTGGGATGCGAGAATAAAACCGACTTGCTCGCTTGCTCCATTTTAATCATCGATTATAACATGTAATTATTCTAATTTGAATATTGCTTTAGTGTTTTATTTGGCCTCTAAAATTAAACTAAGCACCGTAAAAGTCTGAACGTTGTCTGCATTTTGATATTTTGAAATTATTGTAATTATTTTGATTAAGTCCTACAAAAAATTATGCGCACGATTACGTGTTCGATGTAGTATATTTTTGCACCAATTATTAACAGGTACTTCTTAGAAAAAATTATTGGATTAACCGATTACTAAATATATCAAATCTTATCAATTTTTCGAAATACGTTACGAATATGTACTTGACTATCTGTAAATTAATAACATATCAGATAAATGAGAACATGTTCTCTGTTTTATGTATCAAAGGATGTAATCTAATTTATCTTATTACATCCCTGTTTTCTTCTTACTGTAATCCACCCATAGACGTGCCACCAATTTTTTTCTGGGTATTATAAATAATGTTTTTTAATTGATTAAATTACATATATTTGCAATACGATTCATATTTCGCAAAATCGCTAAAATAGATAACTATTTTTTTACTAATTGTAATTTGAGTAGTGGATTCATATTTCTAAATAAAATGATAACATGGGTATTTTCTGTTATTGTTTATTTTAATGACTGACATTTAGAATTATCGGTATTGTTTTACAAATTATGCTTCATGCTTACGTGAACAAAATAATGTTTATTCTAAATAATTCATTAAAAATATTTTACTGAGAGAGACTTATGGTTTTTAATTACAGTTCGCAGAAAATTAATTTCACTTGTTACAATAATTAAATTAATTGTTTTAGTTCATTTTTTAAACACTAGAATGTTTAAGCTAAATAACATTAAACCATTATATTGAATCAATAAATGTTATGAAATTACGATTGTGTGATATATCCTACACATCCAATTTCGTTTCAGACAGGTAATGACTTACATTACCGCACTAGTGCGTTTTCTTAACATTTCCGTACTGTTTATTTGCTTAATGTGATTTTTAAAGCATTCCTTTTAAAATCTATACCGGGCTGTTGTTACTTTAATTTAATTAATAGAAAATCTATTTTAATAAAATCATACCTATTTTAATATTTTACAAAATTCCAAACAATCGTAGAAAAATAATGCTTGCATTAAGACCCATTTGGTTATTTAATTATTAGTATTTCACGGTATATCAACCAAGTTATAATTAATATTTATTAGAAAAATTGTAATATGCCCATGGAAATTTAAACAGAAACGAAAAATATTTGACATTTCCAAAAACAGATTTAGATTTATTTATTACCGTGTAGAATTATTTTTCTGTAAAAATTTCGTGAAAAATTGTAATGATACAATGGCGAATTTGAGAGTTCTTTTCTTTCCATTTCTCTCTGTTAAATAAATAAATAAATCTAAATCTGTTTTCTATAATGATAAATATTTTCTTCGACCACTTAGAAATCTGCTCATTGTATGTTTGTTGTTGCTAGGGAAATGAGGTACATTGCAACCATCATGAGAAATGAATTTGATTTGTGAGCATTTCAATACAGGTCATTTCATTTCAGAACAGGTGCCATTTCTAGGATTTATTATTAAAATATAAATTAATTAGGAAATAATATAGTGGTCGTAGGAAAATTATAGTGTACAACTCGCATGGAATGTCCATTTCATACTTGTATGATTTGCAGCATTCGCCTTCGGCTCATGCTACAAACTTTCATACTCGTAGGAAATGAGTATGGCATTCCATGCTTGTTGTACAATATACTATATATTTTGATTTTGTTTAATTTTTCATTGCTGTTACAATTTTTCTAATAAAAATTAATTTTAATTTGTTTGATATATCGTGAAATACAAATAGTTATGTAACCAAATGGGCCTTGCATGCATTTTTTAATTCTGAACAATTTTGTATTTACATTTTTGCTGTAAAGTGTGTAGATAAAAAGGTACAGCAATATAAAAAAATAGCCTGGCACATTGTGCACTCGGCATACAAGATATCATTGGGATTTTATAAACTAATTTAAGACATCAGCCAAATGTTAATGAGCCGTTTTGTCAAAACAAAATCTATATCTATGAGTTGAAAGTAAAGAATTGTCTGTAAAGTATCTTATGAAAAACATATTAGTAAATTTCCTGGCGCCTAATCGACCCTTCGCAGGGGCGCCACTGGCGCCACTTTACCCATTACGAGAAAACCACGTTTTGCCGGTACGCTGCAAGTGGCAAGTCCTCGGTCGTCGGTACTCACTCCCAGCGTGCATGACGCATGTCGGACAGCGACGTCGCGTTTACCGACATCGTCTCGCTCGCGGTCTCGCGCTCCAGTTGTCGCGCAGAGCACGCCGTCAACGCACGTGCACCTTGAGATGTAAACACGCCTTTATACGTGTATCAGTGAAAAGTTTTTTCAGTGCCGTCAAATTTTAATAAGTTGTGAGAAAAATGCTAATGACTTAAACATTTTTTAGTAACATTCATACAGTCTCATTTGCATTTAAACTTGTAAAAATAAATAAAATAATGTATTTCTATGTAGTAACATAGTATGGAAATATCAATTTAAATTTGCTAACATTCCATACAGATGTGCGTTTGGCCGTTTAAAATGTCGAATCTAAAAATAATACAACTGTAAAAAACTTTTAAAATGTCCTCCTGTACGACATTCATACTCAGGAGAATTTAAAACAAGTGTTTGTGTTGAGTGCAAAAAGAAAATGCCTGAAGAAACAGCCACAGAAGGTAGTACGTCTGGTCCATGGGATCGACTCCTGGGGGCAGATGGTGCCGCTCCCGTGGTGGTCCCCACTGGGGCAAGTTCTACCCCTAACGGAGGGGAGAAACAGCCCAAAGCTGCAGATTCCGGATTTTTAAGCTCGTTTCAAAGAAGTTTCAAACTGTCTGTTGGTGGAAAAGATCCACAACATGTTTTCTCCAGGTAGATAAAACTGTAAATAATATATAAGCAATTGAAATTAAACATTTTGCAATTAACAAAACAGTCAAAAGTTAAATGTTTTGTATATCATAAATGTCACTCATGTTTAGTTTTTAATATATTTCTCTAACACTACCTGTAATTATTAGTTTAGTTTACAATAAAAAATATAGTTTTGCAAAACATTGACTCAAGATATTTTGTGTATAATAATGACTAAATGTTTTATATATCGTAAACATAACTCATGTTTAGTTTTTCGTAAATTACTTTCATAATACCTACAATTATTAGTTTAGTTTATAACAAAAAATTAGTTTTCGTTTAAATTTCGCAGAACATTGATTCAAGATATTTTTTGCTTAAAAATGACAAAATGATTCATACAAAATTATAGATGGTATTATTATATCCTAGGAATTATTAATAAATATGTTCCTTGAATGTTTGAATAATACATATTTGATTAAATGTTATTATCAAAATATTTATCTAGATGAGATGAGACTAGTTAATGAATCATTTAAGTTTTATCTTTAAACCTTCTATACCTATTCAATATAAATTTGAGATTATAAGCCAGGAAATTTAAACAATAATTATATAATTTTCTTTAACAATATTGTCAATTCAATTTTTGATTCTAAATTTAAAGCAATCTTTAAAATTAAACCTCCCTATGCACTTGACGACAGCAAAATGAATCATGAAAATTTTCCTTTCTTCAGTTCAGTCTCTGATACCAATTTGAAATACAAAAGCAAGAAACTGAATCCATAGGAGAACAAAGAAAAGAGATTGTTTTCAATGCCTTGCATTCTTCTCAAATGTAAGAAATTATTATGTAAAGAAAATTTACATTCTACCTGTTGTTAATGCTAATATAATTTCAGGGGCACACTCTTGTAAACCTGTCATTATCATGTTTTTGTGGGGCATTAACCTCAATTTTAAACTGACACAATTGCAGTTTTGTTATTTGGAGTGCACAAAAAGATATAGTATCTTTTTGTGGTTCTATTGGTCTGCCTCTGGGAATTATGCTGATACTTTTCTTATGTTTGAAACTATTTTAAGTGTGACATCTGGGCGCAGTAAGCCGAATATTTGTTTGTCATTAGAGAATTCTTTTAACTTTTGCGACAGATGAAGTAATTAATTTTTACGAGTTGCGCAATTAGTCAAGCTTTTTATTGTTCAATTTTATTAGAATAAAAAGTAAATTAGTTCTGCAATATTTATATAAATTCATCAAATTAAATTCTGAAAATTCGTAATTAAAATGTTCTTAAATCCATAAACAAATCCTAAAAAACACACATGAAATAAGCAAATTGAAATCTATTTCAGAGAATCATTTTATATTGTGTAGTAATTGCAGAAAAAGAACAAATAATTAAATATAGGTACACACTACACTTTTCTATCACAACACTATTATTTCTTACTCTTCGCAAGTTATTTGACGTTTATGATACCACCGCGCAGACGCGCACAGTGTACATCTTAAATGTACAAAAAAAAAGTGTGAAATAAAAATTGTAGCTATAATAATATTTCTAAATTTACTCTAACCCAATTATTTACTGTGGTATGGTCAAAATACCTTATAGGCCTTCAAGTAATCTACAACATTGTTGTAGATAGTAACCTATTCTTTCATAATGTCATATGAAAAATATAATAAACACGGAATTTCATATGATTTTTACAAAAATTATTATAGTAATTCAAGTAAAGTACTACTTCCGATTATCAAATATTTACCATAATCAACTGGGCTCTTTCTTAGGGTTTACAAATGTAAAATGCAAAATGAAATTCTGCATACACATCCAGCCATCCACACGAACGCACATACGCGCGCACACACAGACATCCTTGTGAAAATAGTAAAAGCGAGTTCTAAGGGTACTAAAATGTGCTCATTGATTACAATTTAGACATTGATTTTTTTTACGATCCCTTTTGGCGTGAGGTAATAGTTATTTGTATGACTAGGCCAGAAACTGAACTTTTACGAGTTCGAGTATATTTTGACAGATCGAGCCGAAGGCGAGGCTTGCAAAATACGAGCACGTGCAAAATAGTTTCTAGATGCGTAGATGCGTGGATAAATAAAATTACGGATTTATATGTCAAACAGGAAATATTACTACGATTTTTTTTATGTTGGTAGTATCAGATAAATCGTAAACAAGGAAATGAGGGATTTATAAATATAAACAATTCATTTGTTTTCTTTGAAACATTAGGTGACATTATTCAATCGATATTTATTTATTGGTTGTGCACTGCACTGCTTACAATTAACAATTTATATCTAAAATTAAAGGAAATCTCTAACTTTCAAGCATTCAAACACTGAACATAATCAATCCAAAAAAATTGACAACCAATTGATGCCAAACCTAATCCTACAAAAGTTCCTAGTTTTTGCCGGCCTAGGCCGGAAACCAAACAGTTTCTGAACGATTTTGAAATGTGAAAAACTAGTGTCTTTCGACAAAGGCAAAAAAAAATATTTTTTATTGTTCAGGTCATAATAAATGAAATTCTTGCAATGTTTTTCTATTGAGTAGTATTAAAATTATTTTATCGTTAATCATAGGAGTAATCAAAGTTAGCAGGCGTATTGTTACAATTATTTATTTTTGTTTTGCTTTGAACAGTTGCAGCTTTCAAAACACAATGCCCTGGTGAATTTCCATATCAAATTATCGCATTTTGTTTAGTTCTGATTCATTATTTAAATATGCGGTATGCGGTAATGATTTGCATTGTTTTTATTATGATCTAATTATTTCTTTAACACAGCAATGGAAACTTTTCGATCAAATAGAGCTCTTTTTATAGAATTAACCATTAAATCAATTTGTAGGTATGATTGATTATGTAAAATTTAGAACAACGTGTTGGTATTTAATTTGAAAGTAATATTCAATATTTAAACAGTTTTGTACAGCAAATAGGAAATGACAACTGTTGTTATATTTTTATCTTTTAAATATGTGTTCTAAAATTTATTTTGTATGGGCTTTATCATAGTTTGCGATAAACAACATAATATTTAATTGTGACTTTGACAGGTTCTTAATTAGACCCTGGTAAATGACATATTTTTTCTATCGTAAAATGTAGTTAGTCATGAAATAATTACAACCACAATAGTTATTTAGAGATGGCAGTCTTTTAAAAACAACAATCTTCGACAATTCAACCCATTTTTGGGTGCACTACTTCATTTAGAACAGACAAATGATAACCTTCAAGAATGCTTGTCGATTAGATTAGGAGAAACAAGGATAATTTTTGCGAGGTGGAAATTTGTCGGTTGTGGGAATCGAACTCATGCTCCTCACAATCTATTGGGTGTTACTTCTAGATCAACAAACCGATATGCGTTCGCGGGAGATCAAAGGACGTTATTATCGAATTTAAAATATTTGCAATTTTTTTTTGTCAAAAATCACGTAAAATTTTTATTCCATTTCTATATAATTTAAGCCATAATAAACTCATTGCTGTAGAGCGCATCGTCATATCTCTTATATTTTACGAGATATCTCGATTTTTGGTATTTTTCGAAGTGCAACTTTGAATGGCTGCAACTCAAAAACTATACGAGATATCGAAAAATACTCTTCAGATTTGTGTTTTCCGTGTATTTAATGACAAATAAACAAATTTTGAAAATTTTCGATATTTTTTCAAAATTTCGATTATCAGTAACTCGCCAAATATAAAAGATACAAACTTGAGGTGTACACCAATCGATTCTACTCGCCGAAATACATAAGTATGCAAAATTTCGGAAAAATTGAACAATGGGCTGAAAAGTTAAAGCAAAAAGTCTGAAAATGGCCTCAGATCCGATACACGTCCAGGGGTACCCCTTGAAGGTTAGGCCAAAAATCGCCGTTTTTAGACTTTTTGCTCTAACTCTTCAACTAGTTGTCCGAATTCTCTGAAATTTTGTATACTCATGTATTTCGACGAACTGAATGCAATGGTTTATGTTTCGATTCCATATCTTTTATATTTTTTGAGAAATCGACAACCCAAAATTTGGAGAAAATTTTCAAAATTTTCAAAATTTGCTAATTTGTTATTCAATACATGAAATGCACAAAACTGAGAAAATTTTTCGATAACTTGTATAGTTTTTGAGTTACAGCCCCTCAAAATTGTATTTTGAAAAACATTCAATTTTGGCATATCTTATAAAATTCAAGAGATATGACGACGCGCTCTGCTGCAATGAATTTCTTAAGGCTTATATTGTATAGAAATGTAATAAAATATATTTCAAATTTTAAGTATTTTTTTGAGAAATTTTCAGTTTTATGCTTTGTGTAAGAAAATAATAATGCACGTTATATTTTAATCATTTTGCAAAAAATTTAAGAAGTATCCAAGAAGCTTCATATGTGCATATAAAATTAATTAGTTCCGCTGAATTAATTTGTATTTTTGCGCTATCATCCTTAATAATGAGTATCTAGCAAACATATTATTTAAAAGCGAACAGTTTTCATAATAATGCACCTTGAAACAGTTTTAAAAAATCTAGGTTCCCTACAAATCATTGTAGCCAATTATCAAACATCTGTAACTAAGTTAATAGGTCCAACCCCAAAATAGCATCAGAAAAGAGTGTGTCAATTGATTATCTTTATTTCCGTTCTAAATTATGATGAAAAAGTCAAAAATAACAGCTGACAAACAGTAAATACAATAATCCATTTAACACCGACATCATCTGTTTACTGTTGTCTTCGATTGATCCACAGCACTCTGTATATTACGTTAATCAACGTCTCCTGTAGCGAAGATGATTTTGCTCGTGTTTATTAAGTTCCAGTGATTCTGAAAATGTGACAACTGGTTATTTTGGTCTAGTGGTCAGAAATAGAAACCGGGTCGACAATAGTTTCAACCGTGTTATTGTTTCAAGTTCTTGGAAGGATGCAAGGTTACTGTGCGTAACTTTCGGTTGGGTGCATTTCCTTTTCATGAAAAGAACTAAACTCTTATCACAGGTAATCTGACATAAGCTGCTTTACAGTAATAGTGCAGCATACTTAAGAGAATTGAATACTGATTTTCAACAACAATATAGTTTAACGTTTCAATTACCTTTTGCTAATTGTTTCTTTTCATAGGAACTAAGGGTCTGTTTCCAGATACCCTTGGTTTTGAAAATTCTAGCAAAACATTCGCATGTCTGGTTGAAAATAGATGGATTACAGTAGTAAAATTATAATCTGCGAATTACATTACAGGGATGTATACAGGTACTTCAATGACCCATCTTTTTTCCATTTCCATTTTAATGTGTTTGTGGAATTTTTAAGTCCAGTGCTTTGCTATAGGTATGTATATTATACCTAGGAAAAGAACAGACATTATTAAGGGTTTCTTAAAATTGTAGTTCTGCATAACAAAATACATAATGTCACATAACTTTTTCAGAATTTTTTCATAGCGCAAACCTATGAAAAGAAACCAGAGAGCATAAAATAATTAAAACATTAACTTTCATTCTGTAGTTGTCTAGTTGAACTAAATTTAAATTAATGAAAATTATTATTATTTTCTTCATTATCCTAGTATATTTATCCAACACCTGTCAATAAATGCTCTATATTCTATAACTATGGCAATTTTAAACAAGGAAAGTAACAGATTAGCCATTAGTGGGTATAATTTTGAGAAAAGTCACTAGTGAGTAATTTTTAATTTATAACAATAATAATGACACACAACACCTTGATAAGTATTTAGATTGACATTTTAATTTTTAAAAATTAAATCATATGCACTGTCAATTAATATTTCTTTAATAAATTTTTTGTTGTTAAGAGATGTAGGATTAAACGTTATACTTAACACGTGGGCAAAATGGAATTACCCACTTGTGAAGTAAATAACTATTCTTAAATGATTTTTCTTTTACATATTAATAAAATAAAGAAAACAATGCAATGGGGTATGTGACCAATTTTTTATTCTGACATTACATGATACTAGATACAAAAATAAAATACCCGTATTTTTTTAAATGAATTAATTGTTTATAGTTAACGAGAAATTAATTTTTAAATATTTGGAGAGGGGATGTGAGACGTCACTGTGTCTTCTGAATAGATTGCGGCTGTAGGTATGGTGCTAGAAAAAGACCGAGATACTGTAAAGGAAAGAAATAGTTATATATCAGCGGGTCATGCGTACGGCCACAGTGACGTCACATATCCCTTCTCCAAAACACAAAATTGCTAATAACTTTACTATTACAAAATAATTTACAGTTTTTATTGTTGTAATAAGAAACTACAATGAAGAACATTCATATACTATGGCGTATACATTGAAATTCGATTATGGTCACATACCCCATTATGTTAAGTTATCAAGCATGAAAATGAAACTTTGGCACCTGTCAAATTTATATAAATGCATGTCTATCGAATATATCTAATATTAATATGTGAAAGTATTAAATATGAAAACATAATTCGATTAACTAACAAATTCGTGAAAAAAATATTGATTTTATTATTTATTGTTTCACTTCCGTAAAACTAGAACCTATATTGTTTGTTTTAAACCGTAAACTTTTTTTGTTATTAAGGCATAAACAAGTAATAAAAATGTGTGAAATTCTTTACACATGATTGTTTGTAATAAACCTTGAAATACGCATTAATGTACTACGTGCTTTAAATAATAATTGGGCTCCAAATTTTTAATTAACCAAACAATAAATAAAACAATATTTGGTTTAATTCCGTGTTATTAAATTTGATTGAAAATTGCATATTGTGCAACAAGTGCAGAAACTTACCTTTTTCAAATGGGGGGTGAGAATTTCAACACGACATGAAATTGAGTACTCATATATTATTTTTAAGTGGACAGACCACCTGTCATTTCATACTTACAGATGTCATATGGAGTACAGGGATGATGTTTACATGCTGCAGTATTTTTGACGTATTAGCAATGGATTGGAATCGAATTCGTGACCTTTACGTCCAAAAAATATTCGATTATCTATTCTAATTAATATTTTAATTTTGCGAATTAAAAATTATTTATTCATATTTGGTTCTCACACAAAATATTCTTACATCACCGGAAATATATTTAGTTTCAAAATATTTATAATTCATGTTTAATTTTAAACAACACATATTTACTAGATTCAAAAATAGATTATTCTGTTTAACTAGAATTCAAAATAGTAAATTTCATATTTCTGATCTTTGTTAATTTGCCAACAATGTTTGTTTTCGCAAATAATTGCAAGCGAATTTAATCTCCGTCTACCTACTTCCTTAACTCATTAAACACAACGATTTTTCTTTAAATATAGATTTCATATTTCTGTATGCTGGTAACTTGTAACTACAATTAGGTATAAAATATTTTACATTTAAATATATAGAGCAATATCAAATGAATAACCTGGCATAGTTTATCCAGTTTGAAATGCCATAGCCTGGCAGAAACATAATCTTAAAGTGAGACATTTTTTCGAATGATCTGTCATACGCTGGACATTAATGGCGTAAACGGCACCCCATTGATTGTCGAAAGTCAAAGAAAGTGAAGAAATAAGAATAACTAATATGTCATAATTATTATTCATAATTAAAGGTATTTTATAACTTGATTGAGCCGATTTAAACCAGATTAAACTAGATTTTCTTAGGTAACCAATTAATTACTAGTATTTCACATTTATAAGCATTGCTTGTGTTTTTAATTTATTTTATTTGTAGTTTATTCCAAGTAAATATGACGCATGTTCTTAAGAAAGCAATAAAACTAACAGTAATTGCAATAATAATAATAATAATAATAAAAATAATAAGTATAGGTACAAAAAAGTTTAATAGAATTTACCGAACTATTCGGATGCATTTTATAAAAATTTCATACACACTGATTATTTACTGAGCAATTAGAAGTATTTACCAAAAAGGTTGGTAAATCTTCAAAAAATGCATCTTATACTGTTCTCTTTATTTCCGTATAGATTTATAGGATTTGAATGTTTAAGAAGCGGTATAATATTATCTATTATGGCAGACAATAAAATATTGTTCGAAAATCCTAGCAACAGTGTTTATAAAATCTCAGCCAATTGTTAAAAATCCTGAACGTTGAAGTGTGAGCAGATTATGGCTCGCCGATGTTTCTGTCAATCACGGAATCGATACGAAAATAAATATTGTGAAAAACATTGTACTCTTGTTCACTCTTATTTTCGAACTAGTATTGACATTAACCGTTTGGCGACAAAACAAATCTAAAAAAAATCTGGGACATTTTGTTTTAGAACAGACGAACAGGGGTTAATCGTACGTAATTATTTAACACTGTTGCCAAATTGTAAACTATTTTAAGCTAATCGATTGTTTGTTTTAACATTCACTTAACAAGTTCCAATTTACAAAATTGGGGTAATGGAAAGGTGATGCCATTGCAGAAAAAATGTATTTTGAAATTTTCGCTAGTAGCGAAATTTAAGTATAAATAAAACTCTTACTCAATATTTTACGCAGATTTTATTGGAGAATGTTTTGGGCTAGTTCACCTCTGTGTGAAACTGTATACCTGCATTTACAATTAAATTTTATATGATGTAATATATTTAATCTAAAACGTAGGTATTTAACAAAACAAATAAATATATCAAATCTGTTAAACAAAAAATTGAATGACATGACAATTGAGTGACCAATAACAATGTATGCTGCTGAAACTATGACAATGACAAGAAAAGATGAAGGTTTAAGAATGATGTAACGAAAAAGAATAAGAACAATATTAGGACCAATGAAGATATTAGAAAACGAATACAGAAAAAGAATGAACAATGAAATAGAACAAAAGTTGGAAGGAGAAGATATAGTGAAAAAGATGAAAACATAGGCAGATGGCTTGGACATATATGGAGATCAGAAGAAAAGCTTGCAGGTAAATCAGTAGTAAAATGGAAACCAGGAGGAAGAAGAAGACGAGGCAAACCCAGACCAACATGGCTAAAAGAACTAGAAATACATTTGTAAGTAGTAGGAATGAAAACTGACAAAGACAAGAAGACATGGTAAAATCTACCTACAAGTATTTAAAGGACAAGAAACGAAGATTGATCCATTCCAACAAAAGGATCTAGAAAGCTTCATAAAAAGCGGCGTTACCTCATAGGGCAATTTAAATTCTATCTGAAACTCGAAAATTTGCAGCAAATTTTGAAAGTTATTAAAGCAATTAAAATTAAAAGTTTGACAGGTGTTTGGGCCGATCCATCCCTGTATTATACTTCAATCAGATGCAGAAAATTCTTAACCAATTATAGATTTATAAATAAAAAATAAATAAGCGGAGATGAATTAACAGTCATTTAATTCATGGCCAACCACAATTTTCTATAAAGTAATAAAATGAAAACCGCTCCAGGTATAATATGAAATGTAATCCTGCGTATTTGGTGTCTACTGCAATATTATTCTGCGGATATGTGACACCATACAGGATATGTCGAATATTTAGATTAATGCAAATGTGTGTGAAATGTAAATTTCAATTTTGCGTACATAAAACACAATAGCGCTAAATTCTCTTAATTCACCGTAGGTTGTGTGAAATTATTATCGTTTGCTATTGTTAGTGATGAGCAGAGTCGGTCTAGCTATTTTATCACCTGATTTATTTTTTAATAAACAGTTACCTGATTCAAAAGCAAAATATACGCAATTCCAAAATTTAGTCATTTTAGCTGTGTTATAATGAAAATGATAATAATAATAACAAAGTATTGCTTTATTTGGATAAAAAAATATATACAATACATAATAAGTTTTGTACATTTTTTAAATATTTTTTTGTTTCGCGTTTTGTCAAAACAGTTTTGCAAAGTTTAACTTTGCGCAATTGTTTTTGGGTATTTTTTGTGAAGTTTCCAAACTGTCTAATTACATTATTATATAAAACTTTACTTCTTTGACTTATAGGGTGTAGAATTGAAATGAGGCGTATGAGAAATTTCGTAGATTATAATTCTAAACAACTTTTGTCTTTTCACTTTTGCTGTAAAGTGAATACGTAAAAAGGCACAACAATGGGGTTCTTCACCATTTAAAATTTTTTTTTATGCAACTATCTAAATTGAAGACTATCTACCCTTTTAAAAAGTCTTAATTGTTATTCATTAAGCCACAATGATTTTTTAAAAATATTGTGACGTCATTATAGAGGTGTTGGTGGATCTCAAACACTAGAGATTTAAATAATTGTTGTCACATAAATGTTCTATTTTACTCTAATAATAATAATAATAATAAAACAAGTAAAAAAATATATATGTCTACAATAATTTACAATCTGTATTGTTTGAAATCCAGCAACATCTCTACAATGACGTCACAACAAAAAATCATTGTGGCTTAATGAATAACAATTAAGACTTTTTAAAAGTGTAGATAGTCTTCTATTTAGATAAAGTTTCATAAAAAGAAATAAAAAAAAAAAAAATGGCGAAAGACCCCCATTAAAAAAATAGTGTTAAAATTCATCCAACATTTCAATTCTACAGCCGGTATACAATACACAATGTGTTTCGTATATTATACTGATATATTTTTGTATCGTGTTTTGTTAAAACAGTGCTATAAGAATCATTGTTGTACAATTAATTGTTTTTAGGAATTTTTTTGTGAAGTAGTCACGATGTTTAGTAAGTAAACTTTTTATAACTAGTTTCCTTCAAATTTAATTTTTCTGCACATAATTAAAATTTTAAAATAAAAGTAAATTCATACGAAATAGGAATTGTATAATGAAAAACACCCTTGCTTTTCAATATAATATTTTATACTAAACAATGGATCAATTTTGAGAAAATAATGCGCATAGTTTTAAAAAACCTTAATAATTCTTCGGCTACAAAAAATAAATAAATAGTAGTATTATAATAATATTGTATTTAATCTATTACTACCTTCATAAAGCGTACGAAAAGCTGAAGAGTTTTTGACATGATACTGTTTTAAAAGCAATTACATGCTGTGTTTATTTATATCATAAAGCAAATATGAAACAGTCAAAAATAATTTCTAGATTGTATTATAATAGTTTTGGCGCTAAAATAGGACACTAACAACACATGTGCATCATTGCATGGAATATTATTTAACATCCGAGAGATATGCGTTTGATAATGCAGCCAGAATGAAATATTTTTTGGCAACAAATTTAAAAAGACCTTAACTTATTATTAGTTAATTAATTAGATCAAGTGACGTCAAACCGATGGCTTGTCGCCAAAAAGAAATCCTTATTCTTTCATTTGTTTAAGAGCATATAAAAATATTTTAGTAGTTAGTAAACCTACAAAATCAGTCAGTGGGACTGTTTGACGTTTACGATACTTAAAATTCTACGCGGCCGTTTTGAATTTTGTTTGGTTGAGTTAGCAAGTGCAATCTTGATTTGTTTCGCACGTGATTGTTTCACTAGCAAAAAAATCAGTTGGCCATGACAGACAAACATTAGTGTATGCAGTGTTTTGTTTTGAAAATAAATCGTGCCAGTGATGCATATTTTTGAATTATCGCAATGCAAAGTTCATAGTTTTAGTTTTAAAATAAGACTCGAAATTCTAACTTCAAGAATATAAATAGGTGTATCTGTGAAGTGAGTAAAAATAAAATAATAAATAATTCGATTTACTACGAGCTGTTGGCTAAAACTACTATTTTTTACTAGAGTTTTATTTACACTAACGAAAAATTTACAGTTTTTATAAAATTTTAAAGAGGAAATTGTTTGTATTCAAAATAGTTTTTAGAGTCACGTAAATCTTTCGTTAATCCACAATTCTTAAAATAATTTAATGTACCTAATTTATTATGATTCAGATTCGATTTAACCGACCTATTAACGACCAATTTAGTTTACAAGTCGTAAATATACCAATGTTTTTTTCATTATATGACTCACTAGAGTAACCCGTTAATAATACATTCATACTTTTACGTTTCAAAATTAATTATTTTTACAAAGATTAATAACATGTTATTAAAACATTTTTCTGACAGGTAAAACAACTAATTTTAGAATTATATAAACAGGGAAATTTCATTAATAAATATTATTGGCATTTTTACAGATTTTTCCTTGAATTATCGCTAAAAAACATAAAAATATATTGACTTGTAAACAACTTATTATTCATTTTATTTATTTGTACTTTGTGAAAGCAATTAAGAAAATAATTATTTAATATAAGAAGGTAATCTTGATGGTTTTAAAATAATCGGCTGTGGAACATAAGATCCTCAGTTCGATTCCTCTTGTGTCACTTTCGCGCAAAAATATGTCACTTACCGAGATCTGCAAAAGCGAGGGATTTTTAATATTCTACCATTTTGTGTACTGGTTCTTTTTTTTGTTTTAGAAATGTTCCTACCTATATACCATTTGAGAATTGTTGGAGAAATAAGTTTCGTTCGAAATATATAGCGAGTGGCATTCTATGAGTATCCTAGTAAACTTATATATTATTTTTCTAGTCAATTAATTTGCTGCATCCCTGATAAAGCCTAAAACTAATCTTGTAAATTTTTATTTATTACTCAATCTCATTTTTGAATGGACTATAGTATTACCCAGAATCATTATTTACTATTTATGAAATTTCCTAGTAGAATTATATGTTATTTTTTTGGTAAATTTATTTGCCGTATAGCTGACAAAAATACAATATTACTCTTGCAAACTTCGATTTATTACATTCTTTTATTTTTAAGTGGAGTATACTATAAATTTGTGATCGCATATTTAGAGAAAACACTTTTTATTTAATGTCACTAGGTCCCAAGTTAGATATTGCCTGATTTTTTTCTTATAATGATTTGTTTTGAAACATCATAACGCGAGAGAAAATTTTCATACTTCTTGTCCATTTACTAAATTCCGGATCATAATTAATCTAAACATTCTCTAGATAGAGCTCATTGAACTCAAACCTATCATATGCCTAATTAAACACCAACCTTACAGCCTTAAATACAAATAATCTATGGAAATATTTACGCTAGATTCTATAAATAATTCCTCAATGGTCGCCAACAGCTCGTGGTTTTTGTATCCTAATCAAAGTGCAGTAAATCTTGGAAATGGTGACGTTCGTGTTCTCTTCCGACGAGGAAGCCTCATCGCCTGAGTCCAGGAAGTCAACTGTGACTATAGAACTGTCAAGTGTGACGACATCACTGTCGTCAGAGACTAGCAGCATCTTGGAAGGCTGGAGAGGATTGAGGAGATGTCTCTCGGAGTTGTCTGATAGGCTGGTTATAGCTGCGACGAGCACTGAGCAGGCTTGGGTGGATGAATGGCACAGGTTTTGTTTTTTTATTCTTTTGTTTGCGTTTGTTTTGGAATCGACGTACTTTTGTTCCTTTTAAACTTGGAGGACTGTTTTGAAAGGTTGGGTTATTTTTAGAGAGTCTCATAATGATACTTTTGGAAATGTATAATTTAATCAAGTTTTTCAGGTTTTGTTATCGTTCATTCAAGAGTTTAACACTTAATGAACTCTTTATTTGATAGAATAAAACAACTTTTCAGTTTTTTACAAGATATTGAAATGTCCCAGAGCATTATTTTTGTAGACATTCATATTTTTAAAGTGAATATTTTGTTACTTGATTTTTATACAAATTTCTGTGTCTCGCATTTAGTAATACCATAATAACTCATTGGTTCATTTCGTTCGCAAGCAAACATCATTCGAATATTACTCTTACAGAAGGAAGTAAATGAATAAACTAAATAGTCAATAAGTTTCAGTATTGTGAAACGATAATAGAAAATAATGGTAAACAGGACATTGACATAAATGAGAGAATAGACAAAAGGGCAAGAATCTTTCATGCAATAACAGACCACAATAGGAAAAAAAACAGTGTATAACACTTTACGAATAGAGATCTATTGACATACGGTTTGGAGTCATGGGTGCTGTCTCAAAAAATAAAAAACAAAATTCAGGCGCTGGAAATAAAATATCTAAGAAAAGGACAAAGAGTAACAATATAACAAAGAAATGAAATATTAAGAGAACAAATGCAATGCAAACCAATACTATACATCATAGAAACAAGACAACTAGCATGGTAGGGCCATATGATAAGAATGAATGAGTTTGGAAGACAAACTTAGGAAAAGAGAGATCCTGGAAGACACCAAAAGTTACCTGGGATACCTAAGAAGATATCTAAGAAAAGCACAAGGAATAACAATAATGTACGGAATAAGAAACGAAATAATAAGAGAACTGCAATGCAAAGCTAAACATAGAAATCAGTGATGTGGATAGTGCTTCACCGTATAGTGCTAGACTGCATCTTTTAGTAGAACACAATTTAAAGTTAAATGTAAGATGAGGTATATTTTGTGTAATTTTTACTTTCTTATACAAAGTATAAGGAAGTATTGGAATCACGAAAAAAATCGCTGACGAGATTTTTGCGGAAATACATATTTTGACGTCCACTGAATCCGTTAAGACCAATTTCTCAATGATGTCTGTTTGTGAGGATGGATGTCCGTGTGCGCAATATCTCATGAACGAGACAAGATATGTAAAGGAAACTTGGAATTTATAAGTTTCATGAAAAAATGATGATCTGAGTTGATTTTGAATGAAATTGAAAAACCGGAAGAGGAAATTTACTGGACATACAAAACAATAAATTCCATTTAATTCAAAAATAGAATCAGTTGTGAGAAAAAGTTTCAAATGAAAGATGTTAGCAAAAGTCTTTGGAATATAAAATATTATTTGCGTTTTTCTTGTACATGTTTCTAATTTTGAGAAAAATTTAATTAAATATTTAAGAATATATTTCTATAATCTTAGTTACAATGGGAACAAAAACTGAATCATTTTTAATGTCTATGTGTCAAACGTGTCAAATAAATGTGTCAAAAATATGTGTCGTGTGAAATATTATAAAAGTAATATTTGTATTATTAATTAGAAAGTTTTGAAGACTATATTGAGAACAAAATTAAACAGGTTTAACATCTATATATCAAATAAATGTCAAAATAGTCATACGCAAGGAACAAGTCATACGTGTTCACTTGGTTTTATTTGTATAAGAAAGTAGTGTGGTGCCCACACCAGATTTTTTAATTTTTAAATTAAATGTCTTGTAGCTAAATCAGTGTTTTATTTAAGACACCTAGGATACTATCATAAACAAGACTTTGAAAAAGAGAAACATTACATTGCAGGATCTTCTTTTTAAAAGTTGTACAAGATTTGATTACAGTTTATATATTTTAACTAGTAGTCAAAGAACTAAAAGAGTGAATAAAAGTGTATAAAAATTAAAAATGATGTGCTAAAATTAATAAACTGGAGTTAATGGTTTATATTTCGAAACTATACCCGAATAATTTTGTATGTATATGAAAACATGAAAAGAAAAATGCTTACATGTTATTTTTGACAAGGTGTTGATAAATCTATCGCATATACATAAGAGAGTTAAGTATATCGTATGAGTTCATTTTTAGGTGAGTTTTACTATTTTTAAATTACCAAGGATAATCTGAAATTCCCTCTTAATACTTATGAAATATACTGTAATAAATTATAAAGCTTAGAGATTGTTTTCATTCAACGCAATACGTTTTATGATCGAATAAATTTTAATAGTCATTTATTGTACATCTTTCATAAACACATGGTCGGCTCATATTAAAATTTAACCGGGGTCATTGCATCCTAGAAGAATATTTAAAAAAAACTACACGGTAAATAATGGATTGATACAATAGCAAGAAATTATCTTACGTATAGTGACAGCAATTTAGATATTTACAATAACAATCACATTACTAATATAAATAAAAATATCGTTATTGTAAATATATAAATTGGTCACTATACGTAAGATAAATTTTTGCTATTGTAGCAATCCATTATATTTTCATGTAATATTATATTATAACTGACCTCTATTAATTAAAAAAAAAATCTTACAAAAAATAATTGTAAAGCAAAATATTTAGAAAACTTTTTATAGTTGACATGTGTCTTTGTACTTCTTGAAGTAGTAGACTAATAAAAAAACAATTGAAATAAGTGTCCATAGCTTTGTTTTCTACCATGAAGTCATGAAGACTCAATTATAATTTAAAATAGCTTTTGAATTTCATATTTCTTTGGATCCTTCTTCGAACTCATTTCATATTCCCGAACAGCCATGTTTTTATAAATCAAAGCCATAAATTTAGTCGTCGTAATATATTTTCTATCGTCACGTGATAATATTCAAATTGGCAGTGTTATAGACCACTAGACGATCCATTTATACTTGGTTGAAAGCTATTTCAGCTTTGGCACGAGCCACACGTATCGTGATATTTCACAATTCAAATCAGGTAGATACAAACCATACGAAAAACGTTTTAAGTATTTGAATTGTCTTACAAATTAGAAGTTTGTCACTTTTGTTACTTCCTAACTGGCGAGCTGTCAAGGAATTGCTCTAAGAAGAATTATGATCAAAAGAAAATTACAGGATATAGATTTATGAAGACTTAATAAATTATAGATAACAGATGTTTAAAGTTTAGTAAATAATAAATTTGTCACCACAAAGTCATTTCAATGATGTTGATGTCTTTTATTTATTTATATTTAGACCTGCAGTTTATTAATGCATAAATATTATCAGCAATTTGCAGCGACGATTTATGATCGAACTTTATAAATACGAGCTATATACTCAGCTATTTCATTGAAAATGAATAAATTTTTGGAACATATTACCTACATTTTGAGGGCCATGGTAGAACAACTGTAACTTATATATGGTATTGGGAATGAAAGTTATATTATAAAAATTCGTCCGAAAGAATTAGATTTCTCTTTAAGCTGAAAGTCTTTTGTACTGTCATGGTGTCATGTATCTGTCATTCCTCACAATACCCCAAAGCCATTTGTGCAACATTCTTAAAACTATCTGACAATCTTGATTTCTAAAAAGCTATGATATTTATCAAAAAAAAAATTCCGTACTAAATCATCAAATATGACCGAGTTCCATTCACCCTCAATCTCAGTCTGCGTTCTCCCTCAAACCTCCGTTGTTTGTACCCTAGCCAAACCTGTAAACAGGAACCAGTTGCTACACAATCAAGAGCTCAACCTGAACCTACCAACCTTCGCATCACACGTGGCGCAAACTTAACAAAAGGGAAGCGGCGTCCCTAAAGCGAAAGCTTTCGATGCAGGGTACAGTCCTTCCACAAGTCCTGCATCAATCTACATCGTCCTGCGTTGCTGCATTCGCGTGGAGACCGTTATAGATCGACGGAACGAAGCAGGCCGATGACTCACCAGGTTATGGGACGACTTCAACGGGCGACAAGCAGGCGAATAGCGAATGGTGAAGTTAGCGTGAAGCGAGTGTTCGTGAATGCGTCAAGGGAAATATTTAGTCCAATGTTGGTCTTTTATGTTTGGAAGGCTGAGGTATTAGGTTTAAGCGGATCAATGATTGTAAGATATATAGCGGGGGAAGCTAAAGTTTTGAATTGAACATGCGATGATGGATGGCAGTGTTTGTGGAAAATTTTGGGCATGTTTGTCATTGAACAAGATACTGTTGCTTCACAAATTATATTAGTTTTAAATACCAATGACCATGACAAAATTTATGAAAATGGAAACGGAAAAGAAGCATAAATATTTTTTTTTTTCGGTAGGACGAAAACTAACTGCTTTCCGGTGTGTTTTCGAACCGCAAAGTGCATTAATCCGGTATTTGGTGTCGTTGCTAGGTTACGATAAATAACAGTACCGGCAAAGTATTCCCGCACGATTTTAGCTTTTCAAATAAATTTGAAGCTTGTGAAAATAAATAAACAAAACATGGATACGCTATCATCAGATATTTTTATCAAAACAAAGTAATATTTTTATGTCTTGTTGGTTGTCTGACGTTTAAAAAAGAAATATAAAATAACTAATTACTGAATACAAACCGATCGAAAAAAAAATAGTATGTGTACCATGTAGGAAAAGTAAACTTCACCACTGTCCGGGAATATGTCACTTTTCCTACTAAATACACAATATACTATTATTTACCTTGGAACAAAAATAAATATAAAATACATCGAAAGGAAACAATATCATAGGGATGTGAAATAAACAAATAAAAAATAAAGATGTATCAAGAAGTTTAAAAAAAAAAACAGAAGACAATAATACCAATAGTCATGGAACAACACACTAACAAAAGAAGAATATATTTTCCGAGCATATGTTTATGGTTTGGTCTGAATTAGATTTCGTTTTTGTTTTGGTTCGGCTTCGGTTTTGGTAACTCCACACTTTGACGTAAAATACTGCTGTCAAATATCGCGGTTTGACTACGAGCCCAAAATCATATCATTTGGACCATTTGAAATCATACAAAGAGAAATTGTTTAATCCACTACATTTATATCATAATTCTATAATTTTTACCTCCCGAACATACATATATGTAAGGAAACAATTCATCAACAGTAAGTGGCCTATCAGGGATTTGGGCATATCTTACTAAATAAATGAGAGAGTAAATTCAAAAACAGTGTTCGTGATACCAGTCAATATCTTTGAGTCAAATGAAATCTTTATGTTAGTAATTTTTGTTAATTTGTTATTCTTTTACTCGTATGAAGATGGAAAATGGACTAACTACTTCAGTCATATGTTAACTGTACCCGAGGATTGTGTTTAAACAAACAACTAATTATTATAGACGATGGGACGAAATTATACTTAATTAGAACTCGATAATTTAGTTATTTTTAAAATAAGAGCCGCAAAAGTCTACACTAAAGGCTCATTAAAAAAATATAGAAATTATCACTGTTTACAAGATGGTTTTGTGTTGACAAAAAATGTGTTTTTTGCTATAAAAAGCGCAGTGAAACTTAATCCTTTAATTATTATTAAGATGCATGACGTTTATACGCTTTTAATAATGAATAAGCAAACAAAGCGAACGAAGATCCGTTTTATTTCTCTTATTTCTAAGTTTTCATTTTGAGTAATTGCGTCTGGTGCTTACAACAGACGATGAAGGTTCACGACTTGACTACAAAATCACATCAAACATTTGTTTTACTTTACATACCCGTAATCATTGAGATTTGTTTACCATAACTTACGACAGAATTTGTTATTTGTTTATCAAGTGTTTACCTTCAGAATAATTGATACAAAATGTTTGTAATAAATACAAATTAGTTTTAAAAACGGTATTTTCCCATAATTCTTTGATGGAGTGAGTAGTAGTAAACAAAACAAAAGTTTATGTGTAACTGTCAGTTTAAAATGTTTATTTAAATCAGACATATACTAATGCGTTTTAGAGAAACGAACTTGCAAAAATCGTCAGTCGTCACTAATTTTATTATTTTAACACTAAGAGTTGACATTTATTTGTTTTTACTAAAATTTTTCTTGCGTTTAACGAGTGAAGCGTTATTTTTAAGTGACTCTTGTGGCCACGGTCTTTATGCTACATTTGCAAGCTGGCAAAGATGTTTTCATTTTCCACAGCGTATTACTTACTATTCTTGTCGTTGTCTGAAACTTGGAGTTGGTCAGTTGGAGACTAATTTTAAGCGTAATTCATGCCAAATATATAAATATACGCATAACAGCTATTTGACAATGGGCACAAATGTATTATGTAAATAGTAATAGCCAGGAATTTGAAATATCTAACCCCATTTTGAATTTATCCAATGTTAATATGAAATTATGAAGACAATATTCATAGTCAGATTTAGATTATTTTTATCTTACACCACAAAAGACAATTTATTTTGAGTTGCTGTTGAGTGTAAAATATTTAAAAAAATATATTATCGATCTCGGTGGAAGAGTGGCTATGTCACTAACCTAGCACGCCAGAGGTCCTGGGTTCGAATGATATATTAGAAAATGAATATATATTAAATTTTATTTTTAAAAATAATGATAAAGTCGTTTTAATTTTAAACGAAACGTTTTTATTTAGAACGATATCATTTTGAATTAAAACTACTCCTATTCAAAGTCAGTTGAATACTTTGATATGTTCCTTCAAAATTAAATTAATTTTCATACAAAAATATTTATCAAACCTATAAAAGTTTTCAATGAAAACGGAAATCGGATTGGCACTATTCAAATCAATTTTTTTCTTCATTTAATAGGAATCTGTTCCAAGAAAACATTTTTCTCAGTATGCGAGTGTGAACGATTGTATGAGCGTCAGAGGAATATTGAGTTTTATTGCATAAACGAATGATTTCGAGTGTAAAGAATAGACGAGCAAGTATTGAATATTGAAGGCGAAAGTGGTGTACCAGGATAAAAATGTTTAGAGGAGATTGTTTAAAGTATCTATTTATATTACGTATGCCTAGAGAAAGATGATCTTAAAAGCTGGCTGGTGTCATCATCAAAACATCAGACTAATTTTGTGAATTATTAGTTAAAAGTTAAACCGTTCTTTTCCATAAAACTATAAATATTAAGAATAGTACCTACTATCAGGACAACAAGAAAATGAAAAGTGTAAAGCTAAGTATGTTTCTAAATGTATCAAAAGTACTCTATATGTTTTCTTGCAATGATAATTAAATATTCTGTTACGGATCTGTTCCCTCTCCTCTCGCCGGGAACTTGGCGTGCGTAAGAAGATTTTATAGTAAGATAAAATGGTTTTAATGATCTTTGGAACGGTGAAAAGTATTTATGTTTGTAAGATAAATAAATTTTACAAAGACAGTAACTATAAACAATTTAAGAGTGAGTACTTTTTAGTTCAAAAACAGTAGTTCAAATTGTGCGTCTGTTGTGACGTAGTTGAGGTTAGACCAAATGCGTCCCTGGCCCAATTTTCGTCCTGAAAACCATACTCTATTAATTTACTATTTCTACTGATTTGTTTGTTTATTAAACTTAATTGTTTCCCAAGGAAGTAATTCAATTCCGAAAAACTATATAAACTTGAACAGATGGTAGATAGAACTCTTTTACAATTGTTTATTGTATAATCAAATGCAAGACGCAAAAATTTAATGATGGTTTTGGCAATTGCAACAATTCTAATTTTATACGTAAAACAATAGAGGTTTATCAAATTACAGTAATTTGTATAATTTTTTTTCAGATATCGACAGTCACGTTTCTCAGCTAGAAGAATCCGCAAACGCGTCGTCTTCAAACATGGCGATTGCAACGTAGTGCAAGCAAATGTAGCGAAGCGAAGAAGAAGATACCTGCAGGACATCTTCACGACTCTGGTGGATGCGCAGTGGCGGTGGACGCTTCTTGTCTTCGCACTTAACTTTCTTCTTTCTTGGCTGGGATTCGCTGTTGTCTGGTGGTTAATTGTCTTCACGCATGGGGATCTTCAACCTGACCATCTTGTGAGTTTTACTTTATTTAGAGCTGTATATTTAACTTACATAATTATTAAATGTAGTACTTTTATACAAGCATTAAATAATATTTGTTTTGTTGAACACGTCATAACAAATTATACATAAAATGAAATATGTTAATATCAACAAGCAATTACTTTATTGTTTTACCGTATTTTGTATTTTTACAGCTTTAACATTTGTAAAATAAGTTATAAAAACTAACTCTGGAACTAATTTAATATAATCAACAAATCTCATATCCTTAAAACTATAAGAAAAAGACGTATGTATGTACGTATTTCGAAAACTAAGTATTCATCCTCAGTAGAGCTAAAAGGGATTGATTAACAAGTTGTGTAAACTTAATCAATTCCTCACAACTCTATTGAGAATGAGAACATAGTTCTCGAAATACATATATAGGTTTTCTTGTTATTATTTTAAGGCTTTGGGGCATGTTGATTTTATTATAAATATTTCACATTTGTAGCATAATAGTTATTTACTTTACTGGGCAACGTAAGCAATTACCCACGAGAGAAATTTTAACACACTAATCCGAAGTGGGTAATTATTTGAAAGTGACATGCTTTAATTTTTCCACCAAGGTGTTGTGTATTATTATTATTATTAGCATAAATAAAATAATTCTCTCTAGTCACTTTGCTCAAAATTACATCCACTGTTACTTTTCTTGTTTCAAATCGCCATAGTTACAGAGCATTTATTGAGAGGTGTTGGATAATAGTATATTGTCTTATAAGGAGTAAATGTGATGTTTTGTATGCTGAGCATGTAAGTTTGAACGGCGAGCGACTCAAAATCACATTTACTCAGAAAAACACATGCTATTTTTCTTCAAACATAGAAAATGGAATTATAAATAATTTAAAAATGCCCAAAACTTCAAAAAATATTCTGTCTTATCAAGCATTTCTAGTTGCCATAAAATAAGTTGTTTTGTTATTTTCGTATATTTGTTTCATTTTTCACTGTTAAATTATTGAATTACAACCTAACTATTTTTCATAATATTTTACTTTTTCTGGAGCCGAAGTAGAAGTATTGCCAAGGAGACACTTTTACGCCGTCTGCTTGTTGAATGCAAATACATAACAACGTACTTTTATAACGTTTGAAGACAAAATATATTAAAATTGACGGCTTTGCTCATTTTGTGAATTTAATTTAATTCTAGTTGTATATTGTTATGTTATGAACTTTCAGAACTCATTTTAGTAAAGTTATAAAAGACTTTTGGATTAAATTCTGTACATATTTTATTTAAAAATATTTCGAATTATTGTACACATATAATTTTTTACCAGGAAAACTTGTACTAAATTCTTCACACAGGAAGTTGAATTACTAAGAAGTGGACGTAGAAACTGGTTTAGATATTTAGACATTTCATGAGTACTTGAATTTATATTTCATACAGTTAAAAATGTGACAATCTTTTGATAATCTTGGTACATATAGGTCACTGGGTGTTAATTTGTAATAAATTATATGTCCAAATTAGATTCCTTCAACAATTTTGTCGTTTGGGATTTGACAGAATTCAAAGGATTCTTGTCCACTTTGCTATGCAGGATCATCCAGAAAATCTTGTGCTTTCTTCACAGTCTTCTTATTCAAGATAACCCTTGTACAAAAATTAAAACGTCATATTTAATTAAAATTTTTAGAGAATATGATTCAAAAGTATTTTAGAATTTGTATCTCCTAACTTACTAGAATTATCAAGCAACATTCCACTCGTATAAGAAGAGATGGTTGCAAACTAAAATACTTGTGAAACGAATAAATTCCGTTTAAATTTTTTAAAACTTGTCTTGAATGTTTCAAAAAATTATTTCATTTTCCAAGGGAAATATTAATATTGCAGCAATTGAATTGTTGGACTTTTCTTTTCTTTGTACATTTATTAAATTCCTGAATTTGTTATTTGAATTTTTTGTTTTGCGTTCAATAATACTGAACTGTATAGCAGCGCTTGTATAAAAACATGATTATACTTATGTTGAATTTGAAGCCTATTTTAATATTAATTTCTCTTCAAGAGTGGCAACGCAACCTGGACGCCTTGCGTAACCGAAATCTACGGCTTCACATCCTGCTTCCTCTTCAGCGTCGAGACCCAACACACCATTGGCTACGGCGGCAGAACCACAACTGAAGAATGTCCGGAAGCCATCTTCGTCATGTGCCTACAGAGTATCGCCGGAGTGTTCATTCAAGCCTTCATGGTGGGCATCGTGTTCGCCAAGCTGTCCCGTCCGAAGAAACGAACGCAGACGCTTATGTTCTCTAGGAATGCTGTGATCTGTCAAAGGGATGGGCAGCCCTGCTTAATGTTTAGGGTTGGAGATATGAGGAAGAGTCATATTATTGAGGCGCATGTCAGAGCACAGTTGATAAGGAATAAAGTTACTAGGGAAGGAGAGCATTTGCCGTTTTTTCAGCAGGAGCTCAAAGTAAGTCCAAACTTAATAATTATTCAGTAATATTAGATTTCTTATTACTCCAACATACTAGATTTGAACAATAAACTAATTGTGTCAATTCTATTTGATACAAAAATATTTAGTAATATCAATATGACTCCAAGTACAAAAAGCATCAAATATAATACAAACCTAATTCTGTTTTAATTTACATTAAACTTTTGTGTTGATTTCATTTTTTTCGTGGTAACGCATCGGACTATAAAATATTTTTACATTATCCCTGTGATTTCTCTGTCCACTAAAATTTTAAATTTGATGACAAATATATCGCCAAGTTATTTAATTTATGTTAGACATAACAGATCAGAATGTAAATCATATGTTGATATTGGTCTATGTATATTTGACTATTTCTCACATATAAAATAAACCAATCATTTGGTTCAATTTTATCTCTTTTGACCAATCACGTACGTATTACAACGGCAAATTTAGAAAAATTCTAGGTCATTTTTAACTGATTATTTTCATCATTGCGTTATAAGTCAATTAAAATGCTTAATTTACACAAAGAGAACGATTTTGCAGTGATAAAGTTTTGATAAATTATTTGCACCAAACCATAGGTAACCGTTTGCTGATATTGGAAATTTTGACATTTTTTACATTTAGATTTTTTTTTATTTCAGGAAATAAACAATTAATCTAATTATATCATATTGCCTATGACAAAATACCCGTTACATGTCCATGACTAATATGTATATCAAATATTGATTTGCTTATATTATTTTTGTTTACAATTTATCAAAAAAATTTTAGGAGTATTATTTTTTGTTGCTTATTTGAGAAATAGTCTAATAATAGGTTTTTACTTTACTAGTGGGCAAAGTAGGGAATTACCCACGAGAGAGAAATTTTAGCACACGAAGCCGAAGGCTGAGTATGATAATTTTATCGAGTGGGTAATTCCAATTTGTCTACGTATAAAGTATAACGTTTTATCCAACATCTCTTAATAAATGCAAAATTATTAAAGAAATATTGTGTGAAAGTGACATGCTTTAATTTTTTTTTAATTAAAATGCCGATCGCAGTACTTACCAAGGTGTTGTGTATTATTATTATTATTAATAAATAAAAATACTCTCTAGTGATTTTGCTCAAAATTATACCTACTAGTTGGTAATCTGTTACTTTCCTTGTTTAAAATAGCAATAGTTACAGAGAATTTATTGAGAGATGTTGACTAAAATATATTTCGATTCCATTATTTTGCAGTTAAAATTTGTACTCAAGATTGTTACTTTTAGATAGTATTTGTATCGAAATATAAATATTTCTGGCAAATAATGTTTTCTTAATATATTACTGTTGATACTAGTTAGCTGATAATCTGCGATTTGTAACATCTTCATACTTTAGTGGAAGGCAAAATTATATACTAACGGAAGTGCAAAAATTAATTGAACATCCTTTTAACAATTTTTCTGCTGTGCCATTCATTTAAATATCTTAACAAATTATTTGTATGTATTAACCTAGTAAACTGGAAAAATCTTAACTCTGTTTTGTCATGCAAAGTTAATGACCTAATGGTTTTCAACACTTATTTACCAACTTTTCGCATGTTTGATAGTAATTTGAGTAGTGCAATCTCATCAGTTTACAATCGTAAAAACTATAATGTCTGTAATTCTGTCTTTTGTACTTGCCTTCAAAATTTTTACGATTTATTTTTATTTTGTAGATTTACAACGTAGCTCAGTACAACCTTTATCAACAATCTAAATTGGCAAGTATAAATGTCAGAAAATGCATCCAAAATACTCTTCATCATTTCGTAACGCATGCATAACAAAACAATGAAGCTTTAGTGCATTTTTATAGTTTTCCATATGTGTCTTGATAAGTGCTATAAACATAGAACGGTTATGGCTTTCTACATCTTATACAGATCTTACGTAACCGATCCACGACTTCTTGGCATGCAAAGTGTACTTTCTAACTTAACATTCACACAGCATGCGACACACTGAAATTAAAAACGGTTTTTAGTGATGACTGTTTCTTAAAACGATTAAAATTCTGAACAACAAACGAATGATTCATTATTGGTGTTTTGTTTTTGTTGGCAGGTTGGTGGAGACGGAGAAGAAGATAGGATATTTTTCATCTGGCCTACTACGATTGTCCATAAAATAGATGAAACCTCGCCATTGTACAGAATGTCAGCAACCGACTTGCTGCGAGAACGGTTCGAAATTGTTGTGATTTTAGGTAAGATGTGAATACAAAATGATTATTTTACCATTTATAGCGTTTTTATGCTTATTTGGTTTCAAGTTTATGATCCTTTTAGTGATAGGCAATGAAATGGCTTCGCTGTTAGAAAGGTTGCTCGTAACTAGCTGAGAGAGTAGTGTATCATTCATTCTAGTTTTTATTTACATTGACAAAGCTGATAATGTCGTAGATAATTTAATGATTTTCAAGTTATCATAAATGTAAATTGATAAATAAATATATATTTACAGAACTATATCTTAAAATCTCTTTAAGGATGATTCATAACGTACAGCAAAGATTGAATGTGTAGCTAAAGGGGCCCAAAATAATGCTTTTTCCTTAATAAACTTTTGAGAAAAACTCAATAATCAAAAAGTTAGAACAAATTAAAGTGCTTTTAAATTAACGTTCACGTATTGAATACCGATGCAACTAGTTGGGAAGCATCATTATTGTATATGTATAGTTATTGAAAATTAAGTTCGTTGCCAACTTTGTAATTCTGTAACACTTAAATATTAGTAACGCCCTCGCTACTAAAAATATACCTTATCGAAATAAATCCGCTATTTTATTTATTATTCAAACAGCAAATAATTATTTCTTTGCAGAGGGCGTGATAGAATCCACAGGGATGACAACTCAAGCCCGTTCTTCTTATCTCCCGTCAGAGATTCTTTGGGGGCACCGGTTCGAGCCTCTGATGTCCTTTAAGAAGGAATCCGGTGAATATGAAGTAGATTACGCGTTGTTCAACAACACGAGAGAGGTGGATACACCGCTCTGCAGCGCCAAACAACTGGATGAACATAGAGCTGCGTTACGAGCCAGTGGCGTCGTAGATGGCGTTGATTTGGCGCCTGACAGCGTTGGTAAGAGAAATATATTATTGATGATATTCAATGTCATTTAATTTCTTGTGAAATTAAAGATTTGTGATGAAGTTTGTTATTTATGCACGGTTGTCGGAATTGTTAAAAATTCTTCTGTTCTTTCGGTACTAAAATTAGTCGGAAGTCCTACTGACATTCTTATTTTATTAATACTGTTTTTCTGTTTTACTTCCGGTTAATTTTAGCACCATAAATAATAATTCTGAATCTTATACTTTTCTTCTTGATTTGTTAATTCTTTCGAATTTACCTGCATGCAAAAATGTCATATCATGAGATCAAGTAATAATAAAAATTGTAAAAATGAAATGACCTTCTATAATCATAAATTGTCTCGTAAATACACGAAAGTCAAAAGGCTACAATTTTGTTATTAAGGTCAAAAAACATAAAATATACTTGTGGTATTTGAGAGTTAAAAATATTAATCCATTGATAATTCCAGATGATAATTCTTCTCCTGATTTAATAGAAGAAATTGTAGTTAGTCTTTGACGACAGGTAAACTACCAAAGATGTTTGAATAGTTTTAAAATTGCTACTAATATTCTAACAGAAAAATTTCGCTATTAATATGTGTTTGGGTTGTATGAGGTGTATTATGTGACTAACCAACAACAACAAAATCATAGTAGCATTAATCATAACATTCAATTATCTCAAATTGCTGGTATTTTTTATTTTTGCTCAGATCGCCTGACTACCGGTCTGTTCCCAACAATTCGGTCGCATTCCAGCGATACCTTGGATCTTTGCAGCATGGATTCCCTGTCTTTGGACGACCATCTAGACGTCCGGCAGACGCCGACGCCAACGCCGCCAGTGGCAGTCACTGTAACCGCACCGGAAGGAAATGCCGTTAAAAACTGTGTACGAAAAGTTACTCAAAAAGTTACACCTGAGTGCGTATAGTATTTGTCAAACTGTTTTTAAAATTTGTAGGGTAGTTTGTGGTGATTTTTTTTTACGGGAAATGTGTGTATGTGCAAAAGCAATTGGAGTTTATATTAGTTTATTTGAGCCTGTGAACATTTTAAAGTTAATGTATTTTTATAATTGCGATACTGAAGAATATTGTTATGTTTAAGTTTATTTATGTCGAAATGTTTAGTTTATTTAGATTGTAAGGGTACATTTTTTCCATGTAGAAGTTAAATTATTTATTATGATAGAATTCGAATCATTCTAAAACTAGTATTCGTATAATGCTACTTGCTAAATTTTTTAAAAGATAGTCAAATTAAATTTTCTGAAATTTGCGTTATTTTAGAAAACGAAATTAGCATACTTATTAACGTGCCAGCCGCTGCAAATACACACGTTAATAATACACGTTAAGTGATAAATAAGGGCCCAAAGTGACAAAATTGGACTGCAAAAGGATGTAGTGGGTACTTCCTTTGTTAAGGTACACTCCGCATCAGAACAATATACAACTGAATAAACACATTCTTCACATTAAACAAATTATTTTTAAATAATCTGTACTTATATTTATTACCAACTCGAGCGCATTGAATTAAAAATATCATAATAAACAATCTACTTCGCTGTTGTTATTACCATTCATTTTATGTTGTTAAATAACTTAGTGGCATGACTATACGCGCGAAGTGAGCTATTAAAGTTGTTTCACAAGAACATTACAAGTAATTTTCGTCGTAGTTTAGCAAAGAAACAGCTCACAAACTTAAAACAATCCTAACCTAAAACCGTCGGTAGGTAGCTGAAGTAATTCCCGGCATTGAGTAGAAAGTGAACATTACAGATGATCCATTGCGATTCATGTCAGATCATATGATTGTTTCATAACGTGTTGTGTGTGTTCTGTCCGTGTGTCAGTATGTTAGTGTGTATTACTACAGGTGAAACGTAATGTGACGTCACTTATGTGTTAAACTATCCGTGATTTGTAAAATATTGCCATCCTGTCTGTTGTTGTTTTTGTGTAATATTATTCATATTTTTGGGGCTTTGACACTTTGTTTATCCAGTGAAATTCGTGTTAGGTTGTCGCGCGTACTACATCATTACGAGGTAAGTGTATATAATTTTTGAACTAATAATTGGCTAATTATGAATTATTGTTTCCATGGTGATTGAAATAATGATTGAATTATAAATTCTGATGAGTGAAGCAGATTGAATTAAACAGACAATTAAAAATTATTTCAAGATGTTAGATAATTATTATTTTTATTTTGTTTATTACAATTATTTTATATATTTTCTCACATAACATTTTGTTTATATGTTTACAAGAATATTAACACTATTTAAAAAAAATTCTAAATTCCTTTGTAAAATGTAATTTACATAAAAGTAGGTTCTTGAAGTTTAATTAGACATACTTGCATGTAGTATATCTAAAGTAACAGGAAGCATAATTGCAATAAATTCTATATCTCTCTATAAATTATAAATAACTTTTTTAATTTGATTAAAATATGTATAAATTGAGTCTAGTGAACAATGATGCATGAAAAAATTTTAATTAATTTTAAAATTTGCCATATATTTTATGAAAATTTGGATGTCTTTAAAAGTTGTAAACAATTTTTATAATTTGTGAATATTGTTATTATATGTATAACTAAGCCTAATGAATAATTCTATATGAAAAATTTTTAATTTAAGTTAATATTTACCATATGTATTTTTACAAATTTTGAAATTTTAGATGTCGGTAAAAGTTATAAACAATTTTTTCTTTTGTTAATTTTGTTGTTATATGTTTAACTAAGCCTAATGGACAATTCAACATGAAAAAAAATTACAGTTAATAATTGCCATAGCATTTTTACAACTTTTGAAAATTTAGATGTCGGTAAAAGTTACAAACAATTTTTTTATTTTCTAAATTTTGTTATTATATGTTTAACTAAGTGTAATAAACAATTCTACAGGAAAACAATTTAATTAAAGTTAATATTTAACATATGCATTTTTATTACATTTGAAATTTTAGATGTCTGTAAAAATTATAAACAATTTTATTATTTTCTAAATTTTGTTGTATGTTTAATTAAACCTAATGAACAATTCTACATGAAATTTTTCATTAAAATTAATATTTTCCATACGCATTTTTATAACTTTTGAAAATTAGGGTGAAAGTTGTAAATTATTTTTAATTTCTGAATTTGGTTAAAATATGATTAACTGTGCCTAATAAATAATTTTGTATCAAAAATTTATAATTTTTAATAAATTTTCCGTAATTATGCATTTGCATGCCATTAGTTTTAAACAAAATCATTGCTTTCAATTCCAGGCCTCCTTAACCTTAATCTCACTATGCGGTCTTCCCAGACTGACACCCCAGAAGACATCACCTTCACCACCACTGCGACAATCACCAGCGCGACGATCACTCCCGTAATCACCCCTGTTATCACCACGTCTTCACGTACTACGACGCCGGTTCTACCACGATCACCACCCTCGACGTTACAAAAGCTGTTCTTCAGACCCGGCAGTGGTCCAAGCAGCGACCAGGAGGCCACGCCAGTGGAGGAGACAGTCACCATGATGGGAACAGATTCACCCTTGATTGTTATCACCCCCAAGCATACAATAACGGCAGGGATGAGCAGAGTGTCCACTTATAATAGTTTTGTGGGGCAGACTATGAATCGACAGGATAGCACCAGGTAAAAACTTTTCTTCAGAGACACACCAAATTTTATTTTGAAAAGGCCTTTTATACTCTTATCAGTGATGATAATGATTCACTTTAGAATTTATCTTTTATGTTTACCTTATAAACCCAAACATGAAGTTAGATTTGATTTGGAAATCTTTGTTCTACAGACTACAGAGAAACAGATATACAGTTCGACTAGGTATCTTCAAAACAGAAATAGGTTTAGTAAAATCACCAAAGTTAATGCAAATAATCATCGTAATCTCTAATGATCATAACATTCCCCCTATTTTAGATTTGCAAAATTAGAAGAAACATATTTCATACATTGTTAGTTTTAAGAATTAGATTCTTGAAATTTAGCGCAGTGTATTTTATAAACTAACACATAATCAAAACATTACACTTTTCGGCTGCTTTCACAAGCTAGGGTCTCTCACTGTTGCCAACGCAGTGTCTAACAAGAAGTTTAACATACCATTGATCAATGAAATTCAGGAATAAATGTACCACCTATTTAATACAAACAATAGCTAAAAAAAAATTACAACGAATTTTGCAATAGTGGGCTTAGCAATTCAGCAGTTGCGGATTTTACTAGATAACATTTATTATTGTTTAGGTACTGTGACGAGCGGCTACCAGCCGTCAAATCACGGTATCGGTGAGTACGCCTTTCGATAGGTTTCAGCAATGAATTAAAGTTTTGTCGAACCCGAGCTCTGAAATATAGTAATATTGGAACGCGCACTTGTAGTTTTTCACGAAAGCGAAAAACGAGCCTGAGACAGATAATATCTTAAGATATTTTTTAATCAATGGTAACACTTGTTTGTAGAACGGTTGCTATACATTTGTTGAGTGGTTGCTACGTAAAAACAACAGTTGCTATGTGTTTGTTGAGCGTTTGTTTTGTAAAAACGTTGTCCGACAAAGACAGATAGCCCTGAACTAGCTGTCTCTCTCGGCTCGCATTTTCAATGTCAGTGAGCGTACCAGTATTATTATATTTCAGTGAACTCGAGGCTGTTCAAACTACAAATTGAGCCTTTAAAATTTTGTTGTTAAAATGTCAAAGTATAAAAGTGCTATCCTTAATCCTTGACTCCAAAAGTTTTGTTTTGTCAATGCAATACGTACACAAATACTAAAACAATAATATAGTAGAAACTTGATAAGAGTCTAATTAATAGCCTTTCAAGTTACTGGTGTAACATAAATTAGAAAAAGTTATCAAGTCTATTTCTATCTTTACTTCAACATTCTGCAATGTGCTTCAGTGTTGAAAATAATTCGTAAGTTGCATTGCATTCCTTTCTGAACGTTTTACTGTTCCCAAGGCCAGGGTTAAATCTGATAAATGCAGTAATTTTCAAAGTAATTTTACTATTAAGATACAAAGAATGTGAACGACCTTCTTTTTATCAAAAGTTTGCTACTAAACCTAAAATGATAGAAACATTTTTACAATCCATAAAACATTTTTATTTTTGAACCCAGTTTAATAATTCAGAAAAATATCTTGATGTTATAATGGTTATAATTGTCTTAAAACGACAAAAATATAAAGTATAATGATGTGTGATTCACTAGCAGTAAACCGCAGAATAAGTTATTATTTTTCTTGAAGAAGAACTACGCCAGTATTAGATGACAGGTTTTATTTATTGTAGCAACGTTTCTAGTAATTATCAAGTTAGTGAATAATTTATTTTTGTATTTCAGAAATATTTTATCTTCCTCAAATGTGGAAATAAGACAGTTGGTTGAACATTTCGAGTGGATGTCGAATGAAAGGTTGGTGAAACAATTGCATGCGGGTGAGCATTGTGAAAACGAATGAATGTGGACGAGGATGAAGGGTGAATGTATTTATGAGTTCAAGTTAATTCTTCCACTCATAATAATGTCAAGTTCAAGTCGCACTATATTTGAAGTTAGTTAATTAATTCTCTTTATAAATATGACTGTAAATAATAAAAAATCTAAAACGGAAATTCTTAATATGTGCGGTGAGTAGGCGATGTATAATCTGTGACAAATTACTTTTAAACAATGAATCTGCAAATATTGACACTTATTTTTTGTCTTCTACGATGACTTTAGGAAGAGGATGGTTTTTTGTCTGGCCATAGGCGTAACATTTCTCACCTTCAGTTTTGGGAAAGGAATAAATTATGAAATTATAATTCGATGCTAAGCGACGATTACTAAAGCGGACTACAGTTACAGAACCGGATTCAACCATTTTGACCGTTTAACTTTTCCGTTTCGCTGATGAATATTTATGGCAATGGCCACAACCGCATCCCAAAGTGTTTAAGAGTAATTGAGTGACTTTTATTGAATTATGGTTATAAAAATAACTACCTATATGATTTAATCAACCACACAGTATTCCAGAAAATTTTACTGAAACCAGAAATTGCGAAATGTAATAATCATTAGATAAAATATAGGAAAACAATTTTAAAAAACCATATATTAATCTATTATAATTTATTGGTTAGTATATTTTAAACGATGACCAAACAAAATGATAAATATGTAGCTATATGTTTACAAACAAATCTCAGTACTGCATAAAGAATTTTTTTTGCATGAGACAAACAATACAATGTAAAACGTGGAAATCCTACGTACGTATTAAAATGCACAACAATTATTTATGATTCACAATTCATTCAGCATTGTTATTGTTTATAACGAACGCATTTTTACGCATTATTTATGCAACATTTCCGCAATTTAAAAGTTGGTTTTCGCTTAATGGATTTTGGCGATTAAATTACCATATTTTAACCTTTTAGATAAATCCGATTTTTATTACGAGATTAGCTGGTAATTTTTTTGAATTGGTAATTGCTGAAAATTGTTAAATTTCATGCTAAGTTGACTAGAAAATTGACAAAATTTCATAAAACGAACTCAAAACCATATCATTTTGCCCAATTAAGACATTTAGAATAATTCTAAAAAATTGTTCTGATCTTACAAAGGGAAATTTTTGTACTCAATTTATTTGTGTCTTAAATTCTGTTATTTAAAAAAATATTTTACCATGAACACTGTTTTTGAATCTGATGACAACAAAATATAGAAAAATGTTTCAAATAAAGATTGTAAGTAATATTATTCTACATCTATTTGATTCCAATGAAATTTACTCTATCTCATTTATTTACTAAGATATGCACAAAAACCCTGAAAGGTCTTCAAATAATCTACCACTTTCTGTTGATGAATTATTGTTCCCAAAATATAATCAATTTCTAACATAAAAGTAATACCTCCCTACATATGTGTATGTACGGGAGATAAAAATGATAGAATTTAAGATATAAATATGGAGAATTAAACAATTTTTTTTTTGTATGATTTCAACTTGGCCAAATGATATGATTCTGGACTCATATATTGATTACAACAATTAAATCAAAGTTGATTAATTTGTTTTAAATTTATTAATTACTTAACTTATCTTTCTTATCTCAATGGTGTTCTTTGAATATGAATTTTGCAAGCAATTATTTTTAATTGTCAAAATAAAATGGCGAACAGTTAAATGTTTACAAAGAATATAAGTTCGCATGAGTTTTATTCGAATTGTGATGTATATAAGTCAGTATAATAATCGCTACCGTTCATGCTCAATTGACCTTGGAACCATCCTACTTATTCTGCAATACATGTTCTACTGAGTCAAATCTAACCGCCTGTATGCGGACAACCAATAGATCATCATTCTTCCATCTCCAAGAAAATCACTCTCACTACTTCGAACTCCGAAATCTAGGTAAACTCGTGCAAAACGATCAGAGATATTTTGTAATGAGCGCGCTGTACAAACAGATAAATGCTAAGCCATGTGACTCAAGAAATGATAAGTCTGTTAGTGAGAGTCGCTGATACGTATTATCAGTTGGAAACTGTGTTTTGAAGAACAAAGTGATGTAGAGAGAAAAATAGTGTTTGTTAGAGATGTTCTAATATTAAGTGGCGTGTAGAAAGGTGCTAATTAGTTCAAAATAGATTCGATATATATATGCAGGGCTTGACTTGTGACTGTGTAAGTTTTTGAGTAATTGTTTTGATTTGAATTTGAGATAATAATGTTTGGAAATTTTCTGTATCTGTTTGTGACTATGAATTAAACAATTTTGAACTTATATATTCATTCTTGGGTTTTGTGTACATTTTTATTACGTTTTACAATCTTTATTTATAAATACAGCAACCAAAACAGTTTACAAAAAAATAATAATAAATTGGAATAAACTAACTTCTTGACAGCAGATAGTAAGTAATTCATTATTAATTATATTTTGTTTTGTCAAAAAAGCAGTTTATCTAGTGACCTGTAAATAAAAAATCTATTTGTACATTTTTAATCATTTCTTTAATGATACAACTGTTAAATAAAAATAATTAATTTTACATTTCTAAATTATTCCAGTTCTTGACAAAATACAAAATTTCCAAAGGAATATATAAAATTCAACAAAATAACATGAACATACTCAAAATTTTAAGAGCTTGTTTCGATTTGATTGACAGCCGCCAAAAAGTAACAAAACCCAGCAACAGCATTACCACTATTGGAAGATACAATTAAACAATCTAATTAGTCTAACTTCTCGTGACAACTAAAACAAACTGCTAACATTGATCGGTACATAAATCGATTATCACATGGCGTCATAGATCACGGCACACTACGATGAGAACACACTGATCCTGTTCTTGTAGTCAGTTCTTGCGCGAGTGGTAGACTGTGCGGACTTGAAGAGTTTAGACAAGGTTTGAAGCTGGTGAAAGGTGAAGAAATGGATGGACTGGGGGATGATGGAAAGCGGTTACTGTCGAGTAACCTACAGAACTTGAAGATTATTAGAGCAGGGGATATCACGCCGGGGGTGTATACCCCTAAAACGCCTACCACTCCCACTAGCAGAAAGTTTGGGTAATGTTTCCCAAATATTTTATTTAAATTATTTTTTTTATTCAATATTTTATTAATGCATATTTTGATTTAATTTTTATTTTATTTATGTTCAACGATTTATTTTTGCTGAACAAAGTGGACACTGATCATAAAATTATGCGCATTTTTAAATACTATTTCTGTAATAGAGGAAAAATACAATTAATTAATTTTAATTTGTGAAATCTTTTAAAATGTTTCTTATTGACATAATAACAAAATAAATATACAAGTGAGAAAAAAAATATATTTTTTTAGTTTTTTGAAGAAAAATCTTCTAGTTCGTTAAACAAATTTGTTAGATATTCATTTTAATATTTTATGTGTCAAATCTGGAACCAATTAACTTTTTGAAATAAATTCTCGAATATGTCAGATTTAACTTAAATAAGACATATTTTAGAGTAATTGTTACCTTTAGATTGTCAATTGTTTTTGAGTAATAGCTACTTGATTTATTTTTATTTAAACTTTGAACTCTTGATTATAATAAGAGTTATGTTTTAAAACTTTAAATGCAATTATCGCGAAAATATCAAAATACAATATTAACTTTTAAACATTAATTTATTGTAGAATTTTATACTCTATCCAAGCTTATCATGGAAAAATTATGGTTTCCATTTACCTAAAAAAAATTCGCTAACGCCATTACTCATAAACAAAAGATAATCTACAGGTAGCAATTACAATAAAATATGGCTCATTTAATAAAAGATATATTGCGATAGTTCCAGACTTTACAGTCAGATTGTATACAGTTTTATGGGAGCCGAATTTAAGTGCGTAAATGATACTAATTATGAGTGTAATATGTAAAAATTACAGGAATAAAAAAGCTATTAAGCTACTTGTTATTTTTTGTTTGAGTATTATTTTGACAAGGCACCTTTATAAATATTTACAATCCTCAATTCAAAATGTAAATGATGAGCACTTGAGCTGCAATAAATTATATTAAATATATTCACGGATGTCTACCGTGAATATCAATTCTATTTGGAAAATTCGATACGGAAAATATAATAAATCCTTCATTTTAGTATTTGTAACAAGATTTTGTACATGACATACATTCTTCTACCTAGAAATGGAAAAATGGAGTAGGACATTTTAGTTTGACCCGAACTTCGAACAAGCTCAATAATTAATATCTGATTATTGGTTTTAAAATATTTTACGACAGAAATGTATAAATAAACAAAAGCTGTGACAGCAAGAATTTTCTTTTCTTAAAAATGTAACTGGTTACATCCTACATACACTGGACAATTATCACATTCATTTGACTTTACATAAATTATTTATGCATCAATAAATAAAAAAACATTTTAATTTATACCATGTGATTTCCATAAGAGCACTTCATTACAGATTGTTTTGTAACATTGTAAATATAATCTGGACTATATTTTTATTCAACAAAGCGTTACACCCTTATATTATTTTAAAGTACATACATAACATCACGATATATCCCACTCAGTAGGGTAGCACGAACCCAGAAACATAGTCAACCAACAATCTGTCTCCTCCAAACATTCTTATCCTGACACACCACTTTCGTCTCGTCCACATTCATTATTTGGTAAATACCTCCGTGGTAACGCGTCGGACTGTGGATCGTGAGATTCTCTGTTCGAACTGTGCCACACCCATAATGGGTAAAAGGCGTGATTATATATTTATTTATTTTTATTTCATATTCATATTCATACTTCGCTTCATACATGCTCGTCTATTCTACACATTCGGAATCATTCGTTCACGCAACAAATCACCAATCATACCCAACCAGTTATTCCTCGGATGCGCAGACAATCGTTCACCTTCAATCTCACCCGCATATATTAGTTTCAGCAACCTTTCATTCGACATTCGCTCAAGATGGCCAAACAACCTCAACTGACTCACTCCCACTTAATAACATTCTTCTCAATCTCACATTAATCATACAGCAGTGTATTCCGGACATGATCACGTCTTGTAATACTCACACACTCCTCTGAAATATCTCATTTCTACAGCAGTAATACGTCGTTCATGCTTTCAAAACCAATGTAGGTACTAACACACCAATATAAACACTCGATAGATAATTTCACGTTTCGAGCAAATAAAATTAAAGTAAAAGAAATAAAAATTAATTTTCTCCTGTAACAATTTCAGAAGTCGATTTCGATATGGGGTCCGCAAAATTCGACGCCGCGCAGTCTTCAAGAACGGCGACTGCAACATCCTACAATCTCGCATCTCTCGCCGTCGCCTCCGGTTTCTACAAGACATCTTCACAACGCTCGTGGATACTCAGTGGCGATGGACGTTACTGGTCTTCGCTTTAAGTTTCCTTCTCTCTTGGTTGGGATTCGCTTTAATCTGGTGGCTTATTGCCTTCACCCACGGAGACCTAGAACCAGATCATTTGCCTCCGTATCAAGAAGAAAACAATTGGCAGCCCTGCGTAGTTAGCATCTTCTCCTTTACTTCCTGCTTCTTGTTCAGCATTGAAACTCAACACACGATTGGGTACGGGTCAAGAGGTACAACTGAAGAATGCCCAGAAGCTATCTTTGTCATGTGCATGCAAAGTATTGCTGGAGTCATGATACAAGCTTTCATGGTTGGTATTGTCTTTGCCAAAATGACAAGACCGAAACATAGAACGCAAACTTTGTTATTTTCGCGGCATGCTGTCATCTGTCAACGAGATGGTGAATTATGTCTAATGTTTAGAGTTGGAGATATGCGAAAATCGCATATTATTGGAGCCAATATCAGAGCGCAATTGATCAGACCAAAAACAACAAAAGAAGGGGAAATCTTGAACCAATTCCAAACGGAATTAACTGTTGGTGCTGATGGTTGCAATGGTGACCTATTCTTTATTTGGCCGATGACAGTTGTACATAAAATTGACGAAGATTCTCCATTTTATACTTTGTCAGCCGGTGATATTCTTCAAGACCGATTTGAAATTGTTGTAATTCTTGAAGGAACTATTGAATCAACTGGACAAACTACGCAAGCTAGATCAAGTTATTTATCATCTGAAATATTGTGGGGTCATAGATTTGAACCCGTTGTTACTTACAATAAGGATAGACAAGGATATGAAGTTGATTATTCAAGATTTGATTCGACAATCCCTGTGGATACACCTTTGTGTTCTGGACGAGATTTATCCGAATTTTATCGTATTCAAGAAGGTAGAGCAAATGGTAAGCTAAACTAACATTTTTCTCCATTTCTTAACTAACACTATAGCGCTGCTAAGGCTCTTTGAACATTCACCAAAATTGAATTAATTCAATACTAGTAAATGTGATTTTTAATCCTATATAAATCTAGTTATTTTCTAGTATAATACTTTGTAGTAAGTATTAATCCTTAAATTTTAAATTTCAAGTGACCTTGGCAGTACTATCTTTAGCAATCTAGCATGATACTTTTACGAAATTGTTTGGTGGTCACTGGAAAAAATGCTCTGCATGTTGGGAATCACTGTTGTAAATGTTTCTTTCGCACACGTATAGATGGCACTAGGAATCTTTTAGTATTTCTCATGTCCAGTTACCAATACCAAGTTGGAAAAATTTCGAGAGAGAGTTTTGGTCGATGTCATCTGTAGGTTAAATACTTAACCATAACATTTGCAAATGATGAATTTGAGAAATGACTTTTTCTATGATTATTTGTCAATTCAATCAAATCCTATCGCAACGATTTGGTTGAAAATTTCTGACTGCAAATCAGATGACCAATTTTTATTAAAACTCTAAACAAAGTTTGATTTATTTCATTAACATTAATTTAAAACGAATTTTAGTTTTAATTGCGATAAACAAAGCATATTTTTATAACAGTTGTCAATTGAATAGTTCAAATATTTAATGTAGACTCGAAAATTAAAATTTTTTAACCAATGTTGTCATTAACACTTGAAATTGATATTTTTTTTCAGTTTGTATTGAAAACCTCGATATAATTATCTCACTCAGCCTTCGGCTTCGTGAGCTAAAATTTCTCTCGTGGGTAATTCCTTACTTTGCCCACTTGTAAAGTAAATAACTATTAAGTCTTTGCAACTTGAAAAATAAAAAATGCTTCTCTAGTGCTTTTCAAACTTTCTACAAAATCTTCCTATCATTAGGTAAATTGCTGAGCTCTTATTATAGATTTTAGTTAACAAAATTTGTTTTGACTACAGATTCTACTGACAATTTGTCAATTCGTCGAATTCCTAGTGAACTCCAAGCGATAGAAAACTCGAATTTATCTCTATGAAACGAAGATTCTCTCGTGTTTTCATGTGTTTTACTAATTTTAATAACTTTATGTTTGTCTTACTATATAAGCTGTATGTTTGTTTAATGTTTTGTGTATTGTTAAGTTTCATATTTTATTTTCATAATTACGTATTGCGATCACAATAAATTATTTATTTGTATGTACTTGAATTTGTGAATAGTTTAATTCCGTGCATTGTTTGACGATAGCGGTATGTTTTGTTTATTCTAAATTTTTTTATTGAATAATTTATTACTACGAGTACTAATTGTTGTAAGACGAAAGACGTAAAAAGTGATCTAAAATGCAGACATCAAATTACTGTTACAAACATTAAGTCTGTCTGCACCTTTTTATATTTTTTTATCAGCAAGTTCACGGTCGATCATTTCATCTCCAAGAAAAAAGATTTTGTCGACCGGCTTGCTGCTAAAAATAAGACTAAAACTCGTATTATTTTTTAGCGAGTCTTGTAAAATATTTGTAGTATCTATATTGTATTATTTTAACAAATGCTTTTTTAGCTGTATGAGAAATATTTGTGTGCTAATGTATGCTAAAATCGGGTAATTTTAATTACCTGCTAATGAGATTTGTCCATTGTTAACGTCATATATTGTTTAACACCATTTGATCAACAATTTCTCTAACTGTGTTAATTTTATTAACAAATTAAAAATATTTTTCAGTTCATTACTATCTGTACACAAAATGAAATCTCTAATGATTATTAATTTAAATTAGATTGAAATTAAATTTTACGAAACTTTAGATTACATCGAAAGCATCTCAGCAGTCGATCCAGAATCAAAACGACCGACTCCAAAAGGTTCACCACAATCATCCAGATTTACTGGAACTACTTCTGGAATAAATTCAAACAGTGATGATGAAGAAAATCAAAATGAATGTAGTGTTGTGAAATTAGACAATAATTTATAGTTATTTTTAAGGAATTTTAAATATAAGAAAAGATGTCAATTTTAAATTTAATGTGCATAAAATTGTATTAGACGCAAGGATGCAAGGATAAAAATGAGCATTTGAGAAATATAACAATTTTAATTATGACAATAATTCAGTAGATATAAGATTAATTTTAGTAAATAAGACAACATATATTGCTACATTGTTGTATAGATAGTATAATAAATTGTCGTTGTTATTTAATTTATCTTTTATTATTCTTACTTAAAGGAAAATTGTTATATTTAACAGAAGTAAAATTAGATGTCCAAAGTAAGACGGTTGTTTGTACAACTTATTTAAATTTTATAGTTGTCGGGAAATGAAAACTTCCTGGCTAATCAATAGTGATTTATAAATCATAAAGTTCTATAAATATAATCGAGCATTGTTTATCTCGATCTGCTATAATAATAGCACCCAGTCTCTTTGCTTCTTTGCGGCTCATTGGAAACATGTCAACATAACTCATAGTACACATCTGGAAAATATGATGTTTTTTGTCACTTTGCTTACACACTACCGTACGCGAACCGTTTTAAATTCAGCGTCAGTCCAATTCACGCAGTCAGATCTATAAGAACTTTCTATAATTGTTGTTGAATTATTGTTGTATTTGTTGTTGATAACGGTGCTAATTTTTGCGTGAATAAGACGCGACAAAGTGGCGCCAAGATTAATGAAGATAATTGATTGTTTATTTGTTGATTTGAAGTGATTTCTCTGTTTTTGGAGGCAATTACCACGTGAGAGTAAATGTGCGCGAAAATATTTGCTTACTTTATTTTTTAACTAGATGTCATCGCATGTTTATTCATCAATTTGGATGATTTATTTTTGTCATACCTAATTATTTTTCATAACATTGTAAATTTGTTTCACTGGAATTTGAAACAAAAATATTGATTAATATTATTTAAATTCCCTGTACAATTATACATTTAAATTGTTTTTAGATATGTGTCAGTTGAAATAATATAAATGATAAATATTATTTGAATGTAAGTCAAATATCGCGTCATTTAATATGCGCATTAATTATAACTTTATGGTTTTCAGAATTAAATCATGGATACATTTACATATTTAATAATGTGTTTATTATTTATAAACAATTGTTATGGAGTTCCTCCAAGTCCAACAGATCGTTTATGGGAAGAATTAATAAGTGCAAAAAGTGTGATGACCAATATTGCAAGTAAGTTTTAAAAATGTATTCTTTCATTCTTGAAATAATTTTTGTTCCAGCTCAACTGGAAAAATTTAATTCCTTATATCTGATGAAACTGGAGCTAAGGATGAACTCCATGGCAAGCACGCTTTCCAGCATCGACAGTAACGTGAAAAATTTGCAAGAGCGTGCCCACGTGTGGGACACGTTTCAATTACACGTGTCCGCATGGAACGAACAAATAAACACACTTGACAAAAAGGTCGAAATCATTAGCAAGTATGTATGCAATCTCATACACCCAAATATCTTAACAAAACTTTTTTTTTTCGAAGGGGCCAAGAAAAAATGCTCAACTTGGACAGCAAAATGAATACAATATCAAACATTGAATACAAAACGGAAAGAATCATCGGTAAACTCGACGACAACTTAGCAAATTTACAAACAATAATTAAAATAGTTGAAAACCAAAATCATGACCCATTGTTAGGAGAGTTTACAACTCGAGGGGTGCTGAGTACTTTGAAAACAATTGAACGCAAATTGGACAAACTGCAAATGTCCCATTCTAGTAGCCAGTCAATGTTAGCTAAGCAAATTAGTGACAATAAACGACAATCAGATAATCAAGAAGGTCAGGGCCAGCAAAAAGGAAAACTTTTAATTAAATGCAATACTCCTCCTATTGTCGAAGAGCTTCTTAGTGATGTTGCATCTAAAGTAGACGTAATGTTTGATAAATTTACGGGGAATGACGAACAGAGCGACGAAAGCAGTGGAGATGATAATCAAGATAATAGCAATGAAAATTCACAAGAATCAAAAAATGATCCAGATTTAAAACTAATCAAAGGATTATTAAAGCGGCTAAACCAACCTTGCAAAAGGACAATAAAAGTTTTAGAAAACCTAGAAGTTTCAATAAAAGCAATAGATAATACTACTCTAGCTATTTTGGAAGATGGGCAATCTGTACATAATGATTTACTAAATTTCTGTCAAAAGAATGATAAAAAGGTGCAAACAGTATCATCAAAGACTGGAGATCTTCTTTCACGAATCGATGAAATTTTAATTCAGATTGATAACAAATTTTCTGCAGGACAAGAATCTCTTGCAAGTTATTTTATTGAACAAAGAGAACATTTTTCCGGGATTTTAAAATCAGAACTAGAAAAAACTTGTTATTCCAAAACAGTAATTCCTAAAATAGGAGTTAATGATCCGAATTATAATGATTTAGATGATTCTTATTCAGATGGTCCACGAAAATATACAAATAAATTTAACTGTGACGAATTAGATTCTTCCGAAACAAGCGGTGTATATGTTTTGGGTGACAGTGAATTCAAAAATTTTGCAGGTCGAAATTACAATATCAGATACTGTGAAGTAAAGAATAATGAAATGTGGACAGTAATTCAACGAAGAGGAGTAAATGCTGATCAACAAAAGTTTAATTTAACTTGGTCAGCGTATAAAGATGGTTTTGGATCTCTCAACAAAGATTTTTGGTTTGGAAATGATTTTATTAATAACTTATCTGAGGAAAAACAATTAATGTTGAGGGTGGAGTTGGAAGATTTTGAAGGAAATACTGCTTGGGCAGAATATAGCACTTTTGTTGTTGATAATGAAGAAAACAATTATAAACTTAGAATCGGTGGATATCGCGGTAATGCTTCTGATTCATTTTCATCACATAATAATTCATCTTTCAGCACTTTTGACCGTACGAATGATCAAGCACCAGTTTGTTGTCCTTGTGCTGCTTCTTATGGAGGAGGGTGGTGGTTTAACAGGTAAAACAATAAAATTAATGAATATATATTGTTTTATTAAATATTTGTTACAGTTGTTTCGAAGCAAATTTGAATGGGGTATATTATAAAAAGCCATCGACAAATAATTACTACCGTGGATTAATTTGGGAGCTTTGGTTGGGAAATTATTCTTTAAAGAAAACAAAAATGATGGTGCGACCAAAAACTGTTACCGATAATGAATTTGATTCTGTTTCGGAAGCAGGATATGATATCACAACGGAAATAGATATTCCTGAGGATCCGTAATTTTTTATAATTTATAAATGACATATAATAACGATTTTGTTAATCCTAATTTTAAGAATTTAACTATATTAATGATTACAATACATATTTTATAATAAAAATGATTTTATTATTTCGATTGAACCGCTCTCCGCGAGATTCATATTTGTTTGGACATGCGCAATGCGATGTTTTCTCCAACAAAATTATCAGTGAACTTTGACGTGTATCTGTCAATGTACTGTCATTTCAACCTCTTTGTGAATCATTTCATTAATTCATAAGCATAAAGTATACAAAATGTTTCGATCATCTTCCACGTTTGATAAACTATTAGGTAAGTAAGTAATTTATTGTAATAAGATTGATTGGTAGAAAACGCCCAAGACCTTTCGAAGGAATTTGTTTGTTGTTCATTTTTGTGGTTTATTTACATACTTCGTATTATTTTTACACAGATAAAGCGACAAGCAATTTGCTATTAGAGCCTGATTGGCCCTCGATTATGCAAATATGTGATTTAATCAGACAGAATGATGTGCAGTAAGTGTATTTCTCGTATGGTGTTTTGATAAAATTTTAACTAAATTCTGTTACTTTCTAGACCCAAATATGCTATCCTTGCTATTAAGAAAAAATTATATTCTCCCAATCCCCATTGTTCTATGTACGCTCTTCAGGTTTTGGAAAGTATTGTAAAAAATTGCGGTAAGTTCTAATATAATTACTCTACTTTATTGCCTCAATTAATACTGTATAGCTTTTTAAACAAGGCGTGTAATGTGAGGTTACGTTTACAGGGTCATCTGTTCATGATGAGTTAACAACAAAAGCAAATTGTGAAATGCTTCGTGAATTAGCCAAAACTACTACGCATGATAACGTACGACAAAAAGTTTTAGAATTGATACAAGCCTGGACATTTGCGTTCCGAAAATCAACGAAGTACCGTGCGCTTAAGGTATGACTCATTCACCTTGCAGTAATTATATGTCAGTCTCGCGACTTCCTATTGATTTTCTTTAAATTAATTATAAACAGGATACTATGAACATTATGAAAACAGAAGGTTTTAAGTTTCCAACACTTAGAGAGAGCGACGCGATGTTTAGTGCAGATTCTGCTCCGGAGTGGACTGATGGCGATGTTTGCCATCGTTGTCGAGTTGCCTTTAATTTTGTACAACGGAAGCATCATTGTCGTGCTTGTGGAAATGTTTTTTGCCATCAGTGTTCGCAGAAGACTACAACTTTACCCAAGTTTGGCATTGAGAAAGAAGTAAGCATTTTAAAATTTATTTACCCCTGAAAGTGTTATAGACTTATTAATAATTTTATGGTAGGTGCGAGTATGTGATTCTTGTTATGAACAAGCAAATAAACCAGTTACTGCTGCAGCCGCTGCAGCTGCTGGTAGTGCTACTTCTACGGCTACTGCTGCAGCAGACAAAGAAAAAGATACTGATTTACCAGCTGAATATTTGTCGAGCTCATTGGCGCAACAAAACCAGGTAAATATTTATTTATTGTTTAAATTTAGTTTTATGCTAATTTAATTTAAAGGCTCCACCGCGTAAAACCGAAGAAGAACTCCGCGAAGAAGAAGAACTACAACTTGCTCTTGCCTTGAGTAAATCTGAAGCCGAACATAAGGAAAAGGAAAAAATGAGAGTTACCAGTGCCATGCATTCTAATATAACAGGTATTTGTAAATTTTTGAACTTCATGTTTTTTCGGTATTTATTCTTCTTACATAACCGTCGTTTCGTTTTACACTTAAACCTCACAACAATCATGTAACAAATACATTTGTTTTTAAAACTTTGTACATACAAAAGCATGACACGTACACATGTTCTCAAAACTGACAACGTAATTCAATTTGTAATTCAACACAACTAGTTACAAAGTTTAACTTTCATTTTAGAAGCTCGTCAGTCGCCAGTGAACAACAGCGCTGCCCGAAGCCCTAGTCCTGTTGAAGATCAACCCATGGATCCAGAGCTCGCTCGTTATTTGAACCGCACTTATTGGGAATCTCGTCACACTGACGATTCAGATCGTCCAGCAAGTCCATCAGCTCCATCACCAATGCAGAGTGCAGCTCTCAAACCTCAAGTTAACGGTGTCACAATTAGCGATCCCGAAATGGATGACTTCGTTCACACCCTGAAATCACAAGTTGAAATATTTGTTAATCGCATGAAAAGCAATTCCAGCCGTGGAAGATCAATTGCTAATGACAGCAGCGTGCAAACTCTGTTCATGAACATCACTGCGATGCATTCGCGTCTTCTGCGGTACATTCAACAACAAGATGACGCACGGTTGCATTATGAAGGTTTACAAGATAAGTTAACTCAAGTGAAGGACGCTAGAGCAGCACTGGATGCTTTACGCGACGAGCATCGCGAGAAACTTCGGCGGCAGGCAGAGGAAGCTGAACGCCAGCGCCAGTTGCAAATGGCGCACAAACTTGATATTATGCGTAAAAAGAAACAGGAGTATCTACAATACCAGAGGCAGTTAGCTCTGCAGAGGATTCAAGAACAAGAACGTGAAATGCAAATGCGACAAGAGCAACAGAAACAGCAATATTTAATGGGTCCGCAGTATGCGTATATGGGTTCACCCGTGCATGGGGCTACTCCTCAGCAGTATCAACCACAAATGGGGCCTGCTCCTGCTCCAATGTATTATCATCAGTATGGACATCCTGGAATGCCCATGCCTCCTCCTGGAACTGCGCAGAGTTTACCTCCAATGGGGCAGATGATGCATCAACATCAACCACCACAAGGTATTTTTATTAAAAAAATTATCACTAGTCGAAAGTGATTCTGTCTTTGGGACTAGACCGACATTTCTTGATTGTTTGGGTGTCAAATAGTGCTGAAGTCGTGTCATCAGAATATGTAAATGTTTTTTTTTTTTTTGGAAACAACGTGAAATAATTTTAATCTGGTAAAAACGCCAGAAAGCTTATAAATAGGGCCTATATTTGCTACCTTGCGTTGTTTCCAAGTTATAGTAAAAAAAGCACGTTTATGGTAACAAAAGCAGTCTCAGGGATGTGACCACGACTTCAACTCTTTTTAGACCGAAACAATCGAAAAATGTCGGTCACCAAGCACAGAGAATAAACAAATTTGCCGTGCAGTGTTATTCTTTAAAATAAAATTTAATTTGTAGGTTCGCAACCTCCGCCCCAAATTCCGATGCAAATGGGCGGTCCTCCTCAAGGCCCCCCTCACGCAATGCCAATGTCCCAACAGCCTCCTGCTGGGCAACAACCAATGTCTCTTCCTCCGAATTCCGCTCCTCCGGGAATGGGAATGCCGCCCATGAGCGCTCCCAACGCGCCTGCTGGTCAAGCTATGCCTCCAGGTCCCCCGCAATATGCGCCGCCTATGTCTGCACCTCCAGCTATGCAGCAGCCGCCTCAGCAACCGCAGCCGCCCGTGGAGGTGAATTCGCAGACCAACACCGCGGAACTCATCAGCTTCGATTAGTCAGTTTACTGAATATATTATATTGAAATATATAACAAATAAATGTTCCCTACCATCGTGTTTATTATAACTATATTATATAGGAATTTACTAATTTGTGATTGATTAAAATAAATATTCAACAATATGATTATTATTTCGACGGAAACCAATTAAGAATTATAGGAAACGAATTATTTCGGACTGCTATGTTTGTTGATTTTTCTTTAATAAATAGTTTTTGTAGTCTGAATGTTTTGTAATTTTTAAAAATAACTGTATCTATTTACTTTAAAACTAAAGTAAACTAGGGAAATTGATTGAATGGTACTCTCCATAGTTTCTTTTTTATGCACAAATCCGTTTTTGTCTTGCGATAATATTTTTTCATGCAAAAATTTATTTCGGTCTTGAGATAACGTTTCTCTGTGCAAGTTCATTTTTTTATCAAATCCCTTTCTGTTTTGTGATAATCTTTCGATGCAGTTTCATTTTTTTTCATGCACAAATTTGTTTCTGCCTTACTATCTCTGAAATAAAGTAGTACTGGAAGGCTAACTTGTAGGCTTTTATGAAAGCGAAAAACGAGCCTAAATACAGATAGATGTAAGGCAATCTTTCTTTGTCTCACACAGAACAGTTGCTATGCGTTTTTTTTTTTTTTTTAGTAGTTGCCACATAAAAATATTGTACAGCACAGATAGATAGCCCAACTACTAGCTGTTTCTCACGGCTCGCATTTTCAACATCAATTAGCATTTCAGTGCTTGCGATAATGTTTCTCCATATTTTTATTCATGTACAAATGTGTTTGTCTTTGGATATTTTTTTCATGCATTTTCTTTCAGAACTCATAATATAATATACAATATTTGGGTAATGTTCTGTAGTTATATAAAATAACGACGATTCGGCAGCAAAGTGATTTTGTATTTACCTGCACTTTCAACTTTACCCAAATATTGCATATTTATTAATTCATTTTTCTTATTTTCATGCACAAATCCGTTTCTGTCTTGCGATAATCTTTTTGTTATGCAGTATTCCCTTTTTAAAATCTAATCAAAAAGTTTTAAATTTCTTGCGCAGCTACAAGCTAGTCAATCAGTTAATCCATTATCGACTTATTACAGTAATCTATAATATCGGTATGCAAATATGGCAGTATTTGACATTTTGAATTTTTTCTGTCATTTAAAATTTAAATGAAATTGTAAGTACTCCCTTTTAACTCATTTTTTTTATGTATTATTTTGTTATTTACTTTTCTTGATAAATAAACAAAAATGCACATCTGTTTCATGAACATTTAATTAGTACAGGTAAACTATAAGTGTAATTAAAAGATCTGTATTATTTAAAGGAATCAGGTGTGACAGCCATGTAACAAAATACGCCACCATCCATCTGCTTGGCACAGACATACGCCCGTCCATCCGGGGAGCTGTGCTGGAGGACTGGAGCGATCGGTCCAACCCTGGGAAGATGTGGAATCTAGATTTGTATGTTATTTTTGAAAGTCTTTAACCTTAAATTACTTACTTTCTTTGCCAATAAGTTGCCCAGATTTTCTGCAAGTGGCCCAATGTTATTTGATTCCGGAGGCGGAAATTTAAATATGCCGTGAAGATTTCCGTTGCGTACTTGAATACGAAGGTACTGAGCGTATTCGTTTTTGGTTCTACCCATTTCTAAATCGTCTTCGGGCATTTGGGATAGTTTTTTGACCCATTGTGCTACCCGAACTCTGTCTAAAACAAAAACATTTAATATCTAACATTAAGTTGGTATTTTGCGTACCGTATGGACTGGTAAAGTTTATGGCTTTTAATGCAATTTCTCTCACGGCATATTTAAATTCTTCGATATCTTTTGTGGCCATATCTAGAGGTTACTTAACACAAATGATTTTGACAACTCCATACTGCTTTTGCCAAATTTGATTTAATGAAACATCTGAGTTACCTATTAAAAACTGATATCTAGATTACGACATGAAATATTTAATTGTCAAAAATGTTTGACACCGTGTAATATGAAGGCTTATTTTCTGCGCAAAGGAAAGCAACGCGATAAAGGTTATTCTAAAAATATGTAAATAGTTCCACTAAAAATCACTGAAATTAGAGAAACATCGTTGAAGCGTTTCATTCGAATTAGCAACTGCTTAAGAATTTTGCGGACGTGTGAAATGAATCATACGTATTTTTGGAGCACTTAAGTCAGGAATTTTGCGTTTATTAATTCACACGCATTCACAACAAACATGCACTCAGAAACATTCCCAATAACAGGAATCAAAATAATTAAACGCTATCATCACCAGCACCCAAGTATAATATTATCATTTTCTTTTATTTTGACAAAGACAGCTTTCACTGTTTGTTGATTCTTCATCAGACTTCATAGACAGATACAGTCGCCAAATTTCTTCACGGCTTGATGGCAGTGTGTGCTAGTTTTCTCATGAAGATAAAATGAATGAATTCGGGTTTTTGAGTTCATGTTGATGACACCAAGCGTACTAGCCTCTTCCCCTCTGCTGGCGAGTCAAATGCACCGGCAGCAAAGCGGAAAAAGACAAATCCACTAAGTGTTTTTCGGCCACTTCCTGAAAGTTATATTATTTATTTGCTCAATGTAAATTTATAGGAAATATAAGAATCTTTAAACTTTTCATTTTAATCAAATATAGTAAACGTTTCATTATAATACCCAAAATCATTACATACACAGCCAATTTTATTTCTACGGGAGGAGAGTACTTTCTCTCGCGTCGGGAAAGAATGCTCAAATAATAACATTTATTGTGAAAAATTAACTAAATAAAACAAATCAAAGGTAACTATCAAACTATCTCAAATTATATCACAATTCTAATAATTACCATGGAAACGACTGTACTCTTTTTACCATTGAGTGGTAACTCTTGGTGCTCCTTGATGATAGTACTAAAATTAAAATCATGTTTCCTTGTAAGTCAAGAGGAATTTTCCACGAAGAAAGCGATAGTAATTTTCGGTAAATTAAGTTACATTGAGCGTGTTCGTTAACGAATAACTCATTCTCGCTGTTGGACTCCCTGCGTGAAATGTTCCGGAGAAATTAAAAACAATGTCCTGTCGCAGGGGGCGGTGACAATACTCCGGACAAGTGAAGAGCGACAGAATAACGCACTCCGATCGTGCTGCGCGTAAATAGAGCTGCCTCTCTCATTTCACTTCGACGTAATTTGATCTATAGTCGCCCGCTGTGAACGTCGACTAGAAAACATTTTTTTATTGACGTCGATCGTCGATTTTTTTTCTTTGTACTCGGATGAATTTCTGTAGAGTAAACAATGTTAAAAATAAATTTGAGAAGAATGTTGTGGAAATTGGATATTTTGGTAGTTATTTAAATATTTGAACTAGAAATTGGGCCAGTAAATCTGTAATAAATTACGTTTCTACTTGATAGTAGTTTAATTTATAAATACAAAAGTATGTTAAATTGGTTACATGATAAATATAGCTTGTTTCATTTTTCTCTCTTTCATTCAGTTTATAAAATTTTATTTGGATCTCTACGCTTTCTTTTTATATCCCGACTAATTTTAAAATTACTAACAACAAATAAATCACTACACTAAACAGGGCAGTACTCTCACAAATTCAATCGTTCTCTTGTAGAATCCTTACTGTTGATTTATTTCTACACATATTTGAAAATATTATTACAATTATTTTCCTGTATAATAAATAAATCGTGAAAAGCAAATTTTGTGGTCATTTTAATTTTTTACACGTCCTAAATTACAAAAAAGAATTTCTGTTGAAAAATAAAATAAATCCTCAGAAACAGATTGAAAGAGATACAGTCCAGATTTTCTTATATTTAAGTATTTTTTAGAGCAAACAGATGCACCCAAGCTATTTCATTGAGTATTAGTGCACAAGAAACAAACACTTTTATTTTTAGAATATTTTTCATTCTTTTTGTGTTTGAAACATTTTCTATTTATAAAGCGTAAGAAATGTATAGCGATATCAGTGTCACCCATGTGAATATAGATACGAAAGATTTCATGAGTCCGCGCCATTTTAACTTTATTTAACTGACATGAAGACCGTTGAGAGGCCTTGTCTGAACTTAGTGTTATCTTTCTCGTCTCTGGCTTTGAAAAGTAAACATTCCTCTTGATTTTCTGTATAGAGATCTTTCGTTTTTACTACTTTTATCTGTCAAATACAAACCACGAAAAAGTCAATAAATTTACTCACATTTTTTCAACTCGATGCTTTTGACAGCTAAGTTTAAATAAACAAGACTTGTCGCTGCTTTCAAATGAATTTGTATTTTATAACATGTTTTTCAAATCATAAAATTTGTATTGTTGATATTCACCGATGACGTTTCGACAGCAACTTTGTAAGAGAATTAAATTTTAAGTATAAATTAAATTTCGTTTGTCTTTTAAAATAATATAAAATTTGCCGAATAATTCAATTTTTCATGGGTGCAAATAAGATTATAAACTTTAAGCGAAAAAGTTGTAGAGTAAAAATCATCATTTTTATTTAAGCCTCACGGTACACTAGCTTGTAGAGAATGAGGAAAATCTTTTAAAATTTCATTCTTACTTGCGTGAACTGTTTTCATGCCGACAATATTTTTCACTCTCTCCTCGAATTTACATTTTAACGTTGTGTGCATCATTCCATCACTCTCACACGTACACCGAAGGGTTTTGTCTATCTCCCTTGTGCACAGTTGATGTTGATACAAGATGAAATTTTTCAATTTTAATATTTATGCGTATCTGTCACTTATGTTCCATTTAGGTTTCAGTCGAGTGTTAAAATAGTCTTGACAAACAAAAATAAAAGGAAATTAAATATTAATCGAGAAATTATGCAACGGATAAACAGCTGTAAATTATACAGAAATAAATAATTTATTTGGAGATTCAATTTGCTTATATCGTGTTTGAAACACTATTATGAAAAGGCACACCCGTTTCCTTGTAATATCAATATTTGTGTGTGTTAACAGAAACCATATACCACGGAGATTTTTTATTAGTATTGCAACATCTTTAATATAAACAAAAGTTCATGCTACATACATTACTTGCTGCTATATTTATGAGAAAATTTTCAGCACATAAATACAAACATACAGACAGCACAAAAAAACACATGTTTTCAAAAGTACGATCTAAACTTTTATATGTAATTGAAAATAAACTTGTGGTATCAGCTTGACTTGATTATTAATTCTCTCGTAAGCATCGAACTGTGGTTTAATATTTAAGTCCAATTTAATAAAATTTGTTGGGGACATTCAAAATAGAAAGGAATACAAAAGTTTGTATGTGCTAAATGGAGGAATCATTTTCAAAACTTAAAGGAGTGAGCAACACAGTAAAATATTTGATTTACGATTTGTAAATTTTGCGGTGACAAAAATATTGTGTTAAATTAATATTTTGAACAAATAAGACAATTTGTTAAATTAAAATTTTGACAATTCTGAATTTTTAACAAGAAAAATTGTTTTTATTTATTTGCTGCTGTGCTATTTTTTTGGTATAATTTATAATCTTTGAAATAAATTTATGACATTTAGGATTTTTTTTGTTACAAATTATATTTTTTTGTGTGACAGTGTACGTATAGCGTATTAGTTTATCCGTGTGACATTTAATTTCATGCCTTTATTTAATAACTTTATAAAATGGCAAAGGGCGATCTTCTACTTTAAATAAATACTTTACATTCAAATGTATTTAGCTGTTGATATATTAACCTCTTTGTACAGAAAGAATTTATTTTATTCAATCGTATTTTTTCCTATTTTGTCAGAAAAGCAAAGAGAAAATCAAAGCAGCAAACATAAAAGAAATTAATTCAAAGATGAATAAAAAGCATTAAAAGTTTTCAAAGGCTTTTTAAGTGTAAAAACATACATTTTTAGCATTATTTCTGTGACAGGGTTTATAATAAAATTCATATGTGACCTTTCACCATTTGTTTATTAACTAAATAACCTGGTGGCTCGGGGACCCGTAACCGCAACCGCTGGTTATTTTAACCTAAAGCGGAGGACGCGAACCCACTGCAAGTCGTTTATAAATGCGTCGGTTGAGGAACGAATGTTTTTCCAGGATATGAAAAATAAAATAAATAAACGGGATTCTGGGTTAGTTTATGATTACATATTATATTTAGGTTGCCACGGAAAACTTGCAAATGGCGTCCGGCCAATTTTACAAATCGTGGAAACTTTAACTCGTCGTCAGGACCGGCCTTAACTCTTTCACTAATCGTAAAATTTTACTGTTGCTATATTTAATACCTTTGATTGCGGTTGCAATGTTTATTACTCTCGTATAACTTGCGCAACTGGTCTTAGCATAATTGAGAATCTTTGATATTTTCATTATTAAACTCCCTAGAATTGTTCTACCCGTAACATTAAATGTTTTATTGCCTGTAATATCGTCATTTTAAATATTATTATGCAGAGCTGTAAACTCAAACACATACAAGTTGATTTGTCACGATTACTTCAACGTTGTTGAAATAACAAGGTTTCTAATCGTTGACTCTTTTATGAATACATCAATTTTCCACTTTTATACATTTATAAATACTCTTGCGCAATGTTTGCACTACTGTTTTGCGCATCGTCGGATTAGGTAAAACGCGGGTTTTAGATAAACATTTTCAATACAGTTTAAGAAAAATCTCCGTACCCTAACCGAGATTTGAAGCCGGCATCATCGGCAAAAGTAGCAGAAACGTTAACTGGATTTATAATGATATGACATTAGATGCAAAGTATAGTAAAGCAAAATAAAAAGTACCGTAAAATTTACCGAACTATTCTGTAAGCTGGGGATATAAAATTTCATAACAATTAAGAAACTGAGCACGGTTATTTACTAAGCAATTAGAAGTATTTACCAAAAAGAAAATGTAAATCTTTAGTTTACCGAATATAGTTTGGTAAATTGTTCTGTACTCTTTTCTTCCGTGTGTGTGGCTGATTTATATTTAGATGCAGAACTTTATAGTGTTAGCCAATCAGAGAGTATATTGCAATTCTTCCCCCAATTTCTGTTTTTTTTTTTATTATTATTATTATTAAATTCTTTAGAGGACAGTTTTATTCATCACTACAAATAATTGTATTTTTTATCTGCCTATTAAAAGAAATATATTTAAAATAAATACGCCTTTTATCCATTATGGGCGTACTTAGTGCTGTTACCAGCTGTCAAGTTATGCCCTACAAAGGTGTTAGTGAAGGTGGAATAACAGGGGATTCGAACTGAGGATCTCACGATACACAGTCCGATGCGTTACTAAGAAGCAAAATTTATATTTATTCAAATCAAATTAGATGATAGAGTGACAGCTGACAGATTACGGTAATTAATACAGATTTCAGTGCTAAGTTTAAATTCCTGACTTCGGATTGGCCAGCGGTAAAAATGTTAGGTCCGCACAAAAAAAGAGTACAGTACAATTTACCGAACTATTCGGATGTTTTGGTAAATACTTCTAATTGCTTAGTAAATAATCATGTTTAGTTACTTAATTTTTATGAAATTTTCAGAAAATGCTTCTTATATCCTCAGGTTACCGAATATTTCGGTAAATTCTAATTTTTTTGGTATAAAATAAAGTGGAATGTTGAAAGTTGGTCATCTCTATAATTTATTCTTGCCTTACTTTAACCATTTGCTTTGAGTTTATATATTCTATTTCAATAATCAGTTTTAACTTCTTGCCTCACCTATTACTTTTGCGTTACTTCCTATTTTACTTCATTATACATCCAGCTTTACTTCTTTGCTACTTTGCTACCAAGGGCGATCGTAACTTCTTCCAACCAAGTACATAACGAATAGACTTGTACAAAATAAATTGTACATTTCGAAACAAAACTTTGGAATTGTAACGCGCTAGAAATAATATTCGAGTATATAAACAGAAGATACATTTAAAAATGTAAATTATACCACCTATACAACATTAACCAACCAATCAAATCCATTAGAATACAGTCAAATATTTATTACTTTCTTATACAAAGTATAAGAAAGTATTGGTATCATGAAAAAAAATCGCTGACGAGATTTTTGCGGACATACATATCTTGAAGTCCACTGAATCCCATAAGACCTATTTCTCAATAATATTTTTGTGTGAGGATGGATAGATGGATGGATATCCTTGTGCGCAATATCTCATGAAGGAAACAAGATATGTAAACGAAATTTGGACACTGGACACACAAAACAATAAATTACATTTTTTTCAATAACAGAATCAGCTGAGAAAAAAATTTTACATGAGAAATGTTAGCAAAAATATTTGGAACATAAAATGTTATTTGCACTTTTCTTGTACATGCTTCTAATTTTGAGAAAAACTAAAACATATATTTAGTAATATATTTCAATAGGTAATCTTAGTTAAAATGCGAACAAAAACTAAAACATTTTAAACATCTATATGTCAAATAATTGTGAAGCAAAAATATGTGTCATTTGAAATATTATAAAAGCAATATTTATATTATTAGTTAGAAAGAGTAGAGTTGGAGAATTAGAATTACAATGAGATCGAAAAATTAAACAGATATAATGTCTATATATCAAATAATTGTCAAAATTAAGTCATACGCAAGGAACAAATCACACGTGTTCAGTTGCTTTTATATGTATAAGAAACTAGTGTGGTGCCCACACCAGAATTTTTTTAATTTTAAGTTTGGATGAGGCGTGTACATTCAGACACTGTCCCATAATTTATTATTACCCGTCATCCCGTCAAATATAAGACTGTGACGCTCTCGTAAGCCTACAAAATAATTTAGTTTCCCTCCCATGAGTTTTAAAGAGAACAACTTTACTTGGAAGTTAGGTTATATACGAAATTTGTAACATTTTATGTGGTGAGTTTCTGATGAATCCGTCCCTGGGGTGACTTGTCCAGCACCAGCTGTAGATTGCGTGGAAACGTTTTTGTATACGCGCCGTCCTGGTGCGGGTGCAGCATGCTTAGCTCGCCACCGCCGCGCGCGTTATTTATAACGACAAAATTGTGCCGCTTATTAAAATTTACACGAACATTATTCTCAAATTCGAGAATTAATTGAGGCAAAAATAATTTGAAACGCGTCCAAAACGTGTCTTTCTAACAGGATGGAACTACTAACTCACTGACGAGAGAAAAACGAGTGAAGTGCGTGAAGGCAGACGTGTCGCAATCGTTTGACGTTTCGCTGAAAGTAAATAAACACTTTATTCAGTATGATTTCCTTCCTTCTTTTAATATTATGAAAAAGTGTGATTTTATTTATATCTCGCAACAAAGGCAGAGGCACGGAGCGGAAAGGAGGAAGGAATTCTTTGAACTTCGACGATGTATTCATTTGTCAAAAAACAAAAACCCGTCTGACAAATAACTTTAAAACATGTATAACCTTTATTTTAAACGGGATCACTTTCCACTGATCCCAGTTTCATTTATTACGAATCTAGACCAACCGTCACGTGTTTTTAACCCCGAGATCGTCAGTTTTCTTTGAGGGCCCCGTTCTGATAAATTCCGTTCCATCGTTACCTCATACATCAAACAGTTTTTTCATCATTTTCCGCCACGAGGATTTTGGAACGTTTTCGCGACGCTAAAAGCAAACAAAATGGACGAACCAGCAAAATAAAGAAAATGGCGCTTGCCTCCTTATTTGTCACCAGAAAAAATTTAATGATGGCGATGGATTGGGGACCTTCTGAGATGGAAATTGCCGGGAGTAAAAAGTATTAAAACCTGTAGGTACAGCGAACAGTTTTTGTTTTGTAGATTTGGAAAAGAAAAAGTAACATGTTTTGGCTATCAGCAGAATAGAGGAGTTGTAGATTATGTAGCAAAAAAGAGAAAATATTGGAACATTTAAGACTGTATCGAAAAGAAACAGAATGGGAAAGAGGAGACAAAATCTATTTTCTAATTGATGAAGGCGCAAAAAAAGGGGATGGAAATAATTATTCCCGAAAAATGAGGCAAATGGAATTATTATTATAATCTGCATAATCGAATGTACTAAATACTACCTTATAACGTTTTGTTTTGTACGTATTTCTTTTATAGATTTTAATCCAAAAGACAAGAATATAGTATTACATACATACATAGATACACAGTTTAAAACTTATGTATAGCTAGCTAATGTGACACCGTAAAATTCTTTCAAAATTTATTACGACTTATGCCTGGTTGCACCAACGTTAGTTAAATTTTAAACTTGGTTTAAATAAATAAAAAAAAATCGAAGTTATATGTCATATGGAGTAAATTGATATTGTTGTCAAAAATTAGATACGCTTTTATTTATTTAAACCAAGTTTAAAATTTATCTAACGTTGGTGCAACCGGGCATAAATGATTAAATAGTACATTGTAACACAAGTGAGGAAAGGGCTTCCTTGCAAAACAGTACGGAAATTGGAACACGAGCGATAGCAACTGTTCCAGTAGTCCAAGTTTTCCAATGGATCTTTTCCACGTGTGTTACATAGAACTTTTGAAACCTTAAATGTGAATATTACATTTTTCGCAGATTTATTTTAAAAGTTCGATTAACTAATTAATTAACTAATAGTCTGTAAAAATATCACTTTTACTGCCTAGACAGGAAAATGTTTTTACATAGCAACTGCTCAACAAACGTATAACAATCGTTCAACAAACGAACAACAACATAATTTGATGACGATAACTTTGAAAATAAATATTAAAAATAATCACTGAATTAAAATTAATTCTAAGATCGGCAAAAAATATTGGCTACTGTTTTTGGGTATTCTAATATTTGGTATTATAAAGAAATTTATATGTCACTTTACTTTTAAATTAAATTTATTTGTTTTTAATAAGTGCACATCATTTCAAATTATTTTATGACATACTTACATTGCTGTCAAAAGTTTAATTGTCATTTGGATAACTTGATGTAAATTTAATGTGAAAGTAAATTTAACTAGAGTTTAAACTTCTTTATAATACCGGGCATAAGAGAAGTGTTTTGGCGCTAATTTATAAAAAAAAATACTTCAACAAAAGTGGTATTTAATATATTCCTTACTTACTTTTATTTGAAGCTAATTATACAGCTCTAAAACAGTTCCATAGAATACCCAAAAACAGATCTCGTGGTACCAGAATGTGTTCAACGCGGCACTAAACACAGATTTACAGCTTCGGCAACTTTCACTGCCGAGGTGAAGCCGACGGCGTCCTCTGCTGTAAATCAGTTATTTTAGTGCTTAGTTAAACAAATAACTATTTTCCAACGTTTTCGTTATGTAAAACAAGAAATTTAATAATTATTTTTCTACTACCACTTAGAAATCTGCTCATTGTATGTTTGTTGTTGCTAGGGATATGAGGTATATTGCAAGCATCGTGCGAAATGAATTTGTTTTGTGAGTATTTCAATACAGGTCAGTTCATTTCAGTACAGGTGCCACTGCTAGGATACTTATTTAGAATAGTCAAATATTGGAATAATGAAATCGATACAAATTTATTATAAATAAATAAATATATCATCACTCCTTTTACCCATTGCTGGTGTGGCACTCTGCTTACGCAGATTTCGGTAAATAATATATTTTTGCATATGAAATGCGGTTATCGGCGTCAATAATTTAAATTTATTATTATAATTAAATTAATTAGGAAATTATACCGTGATCATAGAAAAAGTATAGTGTACAACTCGCATGGAATATCCATTTCATACTCGTATGATTTGCACTTTCATACTCTTAGGAAATGAGTACCATTCCATGCTCGTTGTATTATATAAGTAACAGGAGTTGAATTTGCAAATACATATCATGTTTCTTTGATAATCACAAAAACAATACTTCCTTCACTAGAGATGGAAGTAAATCACTTTCATCACTTGTTCGAGAAATGGTTAATTTGCACACTAAATTAACTGACATAATATTGAGAAAAATATGTATCTTATTGTACAAGTGGTTTGGGTTTCACAATATAACAATGCAAAACTATATTGGAAACTGCTGTGAAAAGTATTAAATAAATATTCGTGCAAGTACAATTGTGTGGAGCTGCGTGGTAAAGAAGCAAAAGCGGTTTAAATTATCTGGAATTGGATTAAAATCAACAACTTCACAGAGATGAAACGCAACGTCGCTACAACGGCGGGTGTATCCATATTCCGGCTAAACTTATTATGTAAACACGGCAAAACTGTATGCAGAGCACGTGTTTATTTTGGCGGTAACAGGGTTCACACATTAGCGTCAGATTCACGATTCACGGACAGTTTTAACACAATGCATCATTGTCATCCGCATCAACCTACATTTCATCCTAAAATTGCATCTGCATCAACAGGGATCAGACATTTCACACATTATGCGACAGAATGTGAATCATGTTTCCTCTCAAATGCAACATACTAATCCAGAAGGATGTGACACATATTTACAGCATATGTTACATAAATTGGAAAAGACAGAAATATTGCTTTGACGGCGAGACGTTACATAAATTCGAGAAGACGGATTTATTATTTTATTGGTATTTCCGATATATTTGAAATGACAGAATTATTATTTTTGTAGTAAGGGAAAATATAAAATATTTATTTAGATTTTTGCAGTTCTGTTTTGTGACTACAATTCTTCAAAAGATTTTCGTAACATCAAAGAACTAATGAAACATGTATTCGATTACGTGTTTTAATTAAAGGTGACAATTGGAAATGGAATTGCTATTTTTAAAGTTTTGACAATAAAATAACTGTAGTTTTTGACATTTTTAATCTAATTCTTATTTATAATAAATTGCACGAATAGCACAAAACTGAAGACAATTTTTGCACTTTGGAAAACATAAAAAATCATCATATGTAAAAAAATATAATAGTCACCGTACTGTTCTAAATAAAATGTAAAATGGGATATCAATGTTAAATGAACTTGCCATCATACTTTAAAGATGTTTAATAACGAAGAAAAAATTCGAATGGATACTTCTTACGATTTTGATTGTAATTTGAGAAATGTTTGTGATATGCTTTTTTTTAGATATGAATCATAAGTAAAGAACAAAATTTAAAGTTGCATTTTTATCTGGAACAATACAGTGATATATGTATACCGGATGTACAATTGAAAAATGGCGTATAGTGGTTTCAATGACATTTTTTTTTTGTATTGAATATTAATCTTTCCACAAAAGTGTAAATACAAGATAATATGTAAGGTACTTGATTAAGAACTTGTATTTTGTATATTTGTCATTATTATTAACATTTTATGTTTTCACTTTCGCCTCCTGATGAAGTCCCATGTGGGGTAGAAACCGGTAAAGGATGGAATATATATATATATATATATATGTATATATTTTAAATTCTGTCTGCTATCCGGAAATTGTTTTATTTTAATAGTTAATATAAGAGTTGTTCAGAATTTTAAAATGCCTGCAATAAGGCCCATTTGGTGACTTAAATATTAATATTTCACGATATATCAACTAAATTAAAATTAATATTTATTTGAAAGAAACACGGACATGGAAAATTAAAGAAAATAAAAAATATTTGACATTTCATAAAACAGTTTTAAATTTATTTATTTAACAAAATCAAATTAATTCTTAAATACCTCATTATATATATCATTACAATCTTCTACGAAAATTCTACAGAAAATAATGCAGAAATAAATAAATCTATATCTATTTTATGAAATATCGAATATCTTTCGTTTTTGATTAGTTTTGTTACAATTATTCTAATAAATATTAATTTTAAATTCTGATCAACTTGTGTATTTACACTTTTTTCTACCCCTGTATAAATAGATCCCATTATTTCAATTTTTTCGATGAATTATAGTACTCATAATTCACTACAGTGAATTATGATTCATAATTCACTCTTCTCAAACAATCACAAAGTCAAAAATCCATAATTCACAAGTAGTCAGTTGTCATTGTGTATTTTTATTTTGACGTTTTACAACGCGTGTTTGCAACGAATTTGGATCATTTTCAAGAATGATTTCCGAATTTACAGGAGTAGAAAAAGTATAGTATTATATTCGGGATTATGGTCATTATTCACTTGGATGATTTGTATCACTCGCCTACGGCTCGTGGCGCAAACTTCATTTTTGTGAATAATGACTATCATAATCCCTCATATAATAATATACCATTGTTGTAATGTCACAAACATAGAGAATATAAAAAATAGCATTGAAACGTATGAAAACACTTATACGCCCCATTTTAATTTTATACCCTGTATAATTGGTATCCATAGTCCATACATTAATGATATATTAGTAAATGTTTCATTTTAGCTGAAACCCACGGTAAAAACACAAAAAAATTTTAATTGATTTTTTATGAAATATGAATTTATATTTGAACGTTTAATAATTGCACTTGAGACATGTTTCACATACAGAATTCATGTTTCAATTACCAATTTAAAAAGAAATAAAAAGTTATCTTTACAAAGTGTAAATATGTGTAATAAATATAAAAGCACTCGTTAGTTAATTTAAAAATTAAAACTGCCTTATCTCCTGGTGTAGCAGTTTAAAACATGTTTATTATTTCAGAGTAAATTTCCTTCAATATTTCAGAGATTTTTAGTGTGATACAAAGCGAGATCGTGAGCTATCGCACTGTGATTTCACTGTTTTCTTATTGCGAACGTAGGCACATTTCAGTTTTGTTTATAAGCGAAAAGAGAGTTATTCGCACGAATCCACCGACTTGCACGTGTTGAAAGAGATAAACCTTGCCGGTTATTTTAGTACATTTACTATTTTGAAACAATTTGTGTTGGAGGAAATGTGTTTGCTGCAATTTATTGTTATCTTTACGAATTGTTTGCAATGAAAAACAAAGCTGTAACGATGACAACGTGCTTGCTAATTTAATTTTGTATAAACAATGTTGTTAGTTTTGAATCATAATTAGTTTGTTAATATAATAAATGGTCATGTGATATTCTCAGAAGTATAAAATAATATTAATAAAAATGCGCATAAGGAAAAACCAGCAAATATTATGAAGCAAATACAAAAAAAAATAGTTGCATGAGTAATTATTTCAAAACCAATTTAACGTAAGAAAAAGTACTATTTTTATAAAAATCTACATACGATGGCATTGATAAGTATTCTTTAGAGTTACAGTACAATAGTTGTAATTATATGATTATTAAAACAATGGAAAAGAATAATTTTGCCTTGGACAATTAATATACTAGTTTGTCTGTACATATGTTAGTTCTACATGTTTCCAAGAAATTTATTCCACGTCATACAACTTCATAAAGCATTCATTCATTTATAAATACATATGAAACCTTTGAACTTAAATCAAATATGAAATGACACATTATTAACAAAATTATTAAGGTTATCAATTAATTTAGTTACTTGAAATAAACTGTAATTCATTGCTTCTATACATAAGTTTCTCTGTCTAATATTTATTTACTTATTTAGCGTATGGTATTTAAGACAAACAATAGTACATTTAAATAAGTTGTAAATTTAGTTACTTGAAATAAACTACAATTCATTGCTTCTATACTTAAGTTTCTCTGTCGAATATTTATTTATTTATTTAGCATATATGGCATTTAAAACAAACAATAGTACATTTAAATAAGTTGAAAAAAACTTTCAGAACTCATAATAAATTAAAAAGATTTATTTAAATACAAAATACAACGAAGTTTAGTAATTTGAAACGTTGTATTTAAATAAATATTATACAGGTCTTAATAGTACATTTAGATAAAAAATAAAATATGTAAGGCAGAATGTAAGGAAGAAATTAGCAATTAAAATAAATAACTTTCGAAAGTTTCATTGCACACAGAATCAGTTTTAATTTATTAAAACAATATTTAGTTTCAAGTTCTGTTTTATTAAAAGTTCTAGCAATGCAGCCCACTAAAAATTAAATTTTGCATATTTTACTGTACTCGGTCCAATATACGAATTTTATAGGCAAGTAAAATTACAATACAGCTTTAAAAAATCAACTTCGCGAGCATTTATGCATTGTAACAATTAATAATTACTTATAATTAAGTATAGAAATAAACAGTTAATTTAAAAACATACTTTAGTGTTTAGATGTCCATGTTAATATGAAATAAAGAGATAGATTTTTAAACAAGATAAAAAGGAGAATTTGAGTTTTAAACGAGTATAATTTTAGTAACTTATGTTAATAATATGTTAAATTAGTTAATGGCAAAGAACAAGTACATACGATGATGACATCACTTCATGACCAAACTGTCATTTCCGCAACATTGCTACAAAAAAATACCTTTATACTCACTAATAATAAACTGTCCGTCACTTTACACAATTATTCCTCAAAAACTATGAAAAGTGTTTCACATCCGCGCACATTATCGCTGCAGCTTCGCCAGCTTCTGGCCAGCGGTTGACGTTAACACAAAATACACGAAATGCTAAAAACGCCGCGACTTCGTGCGTGGGAGGAGATGTGAGATGAACGTGACGCATGCGCGGAGGAACTCGCGGCCGCCGTGTGACACGTGATTAAGCTGAGAACATTATTAATACCGCAGGTGGATTTGATTGAAATGATTTGATATGATTCGTATGCTGAGAATCCAGGTGCAAATTGCACTGAAAAAAGAGGATGAAGTATTGAAAAAGATTTTTGAGTGGATGTGATGTGAAATATAATTGGAAATAAATTATGGATTATAGTTTAAATGAGGAAATACAAATGAATCTTGCGGAAATAAGTATTTTGTTCATATGTTCACTGCTGGTGCTTAATAAATACGTATATATTACGTCGCTTAAATTTGCCTATACACAGTAAAAAAATTTATTTGCGATATGTTTATTAATTTTTAGTTAATATTGATAAATATATTGTGTTAAATTAATAATTTGAACATATATAACAAGTTGTTAAATTAAAATTTTGTTAATTCTGAATTGCTAACTAGAAAAATTGTTGTTTTTATTTATTTGCTGGATTTATAAAATAAAAAAAAATAGACTCGTTAATAATAAAATGTAAATTTAGCTAACTTATGAATTTGAAATTGTTAAAGAAAATTTGTATTCTTTGCAACAACTTAATTTGTTATAATAACTATGATTTATTATTCTGCTTCAATATGATTACTAAAATATTTAGTCAAAAGCACATAAAAATAAATGTTAATAATTAATATATTCACAAATATATTTAGTAACGAAAAATTACAAAAATAATTTGTTACTTGCTAACAAATTTGAAACTTGTTAAATTTACAAAAATTAACAGTTTTTTACTGTGTACATTTCTATCTTTGGATACTTTTCTCTAAATTTGAATATCAGGTTTTTGATCATTTCATTTTCCCATCGACTTTCTTGGTTTTCCGTTAGGTTTCTTCAGTGTTGCTATAATTTATGTATTTTTGCTAGTATTTCTCTCGCCTACAATACGGAAACGAAAAAAAAAGTATTGTAGAATTTACCGTACTATACGATAAGCTGAGGATATTAAATGCATTTTCTGAAAATGTCTAACAATTAAGAAATAAAACACGATTATGTTTACTAACAGGTAGATTCACAAAAGGAATTAACTCAAATTTTTTTAACATCTGTAACTTAATTAAATGAACAAAATGTGTCAAATTTTATGCTAACCAATCTTAACTACAACCTTAGTTAAAATAAATATGTTCTGAGAATGGAAAATGAAGTTACGACTAATAATAAAAACGGAGTTAGCGCTAATCTCTTTTGTGAATCTACTTGTAAGAAATTAGAAATATTTACAGAAAAGTTTGGTAAATAAATAGATCTTACATCCTCAGTTTACTGAATACCTAGTTCGGTAAATTTTACGATAGATTTAGATTTATTCTTCGTGAATCCGATGAATCGATGGTGTTAGTTTTTCTTAGTAATGCACTTTTTAAAATTAATTAATTAGACTTTTTGGTAATTTAAAGACAGCTCACAATAGATATTTACATATCAAGTGCGGGAAAATATCCTTCCAGCATGAGCGCTTATTTGCAAGACAAGCGAGCTTTCACGATCGATGCAAAGAAAACTTGTACTATTAATTTAGGCGTGTATCTTTCGAATATGAATCGTAATCAAAGTGATCAAAGTAAACATGATCAAGAAGAATTATGTTTCTTCGTTCGTTATTCGTTATCTCCACTCTTTCATTTTTGAATCATATTTTTTTCGCGATTACTATGTTTCGAATCCCAAATAAATGGCGGGAAGTAGTGCAAAACTGGAAGGAATTTTTCAATGTGCATTATCCTCAATTCAAGGAGAAATAAATTTTATTATGCAACATCATGAAAAGTTTCACACATTTCCTAATGTAAACAATAATGTAAATGCTACTGGTAAGGAATATATGAGGTTATGGATTGAGTTTAAATCGTGATTAATTTTCATCTTGTTTATTTGGTATTCCATTTTAATCATGATTCATTTGAGTTTACGCGAATCATGATTTAGAAAATCTTAATCATAAGGCGAAGAAACGCGCCTTATGTTGTAAATAAATATATCATCACGGTATTTGCCCATTTGAGTGTGGCATTCTGCTTTTTCAGATCTCGGTAAGCGATATATTTTACACGTGAAGTGCGGATTCCAGCCGTCAAGACCCGGCCCCTAAATAGAGAGGAAACACAGAAGTAAAGTTAAAATGGCAACTGTCGGATGTCGGATTCAAACTACTAAATGCCATGCCCAAAAATGTGTGAATTACCAGTTTCGTCAATGTTAAATGAACTAGTCTTTACAATTTAAATTGGTACAATTCTGGTTATAGTTTGAGCAATATTTATATTTTTATAAATCAGTAAATTATGATGCATCTTAGCTAAAACTCACGATATTTATTTATTAAATGCCTGTTGTTCTTTCTCATGAACAATTTGTATATATTAAATGAATTCAAAGCAAAATTACTTCTTTTATATTTGAGGCATGTAGGTAGAAATTAGTTCAATTCTCATAAGGATCAATTTCCTTCATTTTCACTTGCACATGAAATAAAGTCAGAATTTGAATACCTAGTATGTTCCCACGCCTTATTTACAAAACTATTCTGCTGTAATCTCATATTTTAACCAATAAATCACTTTTAAACCAATTCAAGTAGGAAACTTCGAGAACAGTGCGTCAAACACAAAACAACTCAATGGTGAAATCATGAAACCAAATCAAGAACATGTTTAAACTTCGTCTCCATTAAAGTTTCCTCCAAACTTTAACGATTTATTTCGTGGTAGCGGTATCGGCAACTCTTTAATTTCTCCTCTTTAACTCTTTAACATTTGATAAATTGTAGGCAAATCGTTGTACCACATTCCTGTGCATAGTTTGCGAGATAAAACTTACGGAATATTTAAAACGGCGTTCCACAGGAACGTTAACCATAGCGAAGAAGAGAAATATATTTTTAAACTTTATTTTGGTTTGAATTATTATGTCTGTCGGCCTGTACAATTATCAGAATTTCTTAACGAACTCGCCCACTGCGATATTTTTTGTTTTTCGAAAGAATTTAAAAGAAATAACTCAAAAAATAAACCAAATTATATTCATATGATATGTTTAACACTACTATTATCGCTTTACAGCAATATTTAGAAAACAAGGAATGTTAGGAAAATATTATTTCTGGATTTCTGAAGTCATATTTTCACACAAAACTAGCAGAACTAAACTGTATTAATAGACCGGTCCACTCTATTTTTGAAACCGCCAACGAAAATGAAAAATTCTATTCGCCTAAAAATCGGTCACTGCAAAACGAAATGTGTAACACAGGTGGAAATAATTGCTACAATTTATTATAAGTATAACTATAAATCATTTGAAATATGTTTGAGCATCATTTAGATTTTATTTGTTCCTGAGTTGATTTTTACGATTTTACGTATATTTTATTTATATGCACACGAACAATCGTAAAATTTTATGACATTTGTTTGCTCAACTGTGAAACAGTGAAATACACAGATATCTAGAATTTTAAACAATTTTATAGTCATCTGTTTTGCGAAATGATTTATATCAAGAGCAAGAAAAGCAAAGTAATTTCAAACCAGGATATTTTCCAAACAATAGTAATGCAACAAAATATCCAACATTACAATATTGAAAACATTATGATGCAATCATAATAGTTATTTATGTATCTACAACGAAAAGTGAAACTTTAAGGTTCTAGTAAGTTGTTTACGGCCGAGGCGTTAGCCGAGGTCGAAATTACTTGCGAAGACCTTAAAATCACTTTTCGTTCGAGGTACATACAAAATTTTATTTCATACTGGTTACTAAAGTTGTTAAATTATAGTATTTATTAACAGAAATTATCAAAAATTCGTAGAAATATGAGTTGATATAAGTAGGCTAAATAACAATAGGAACAAGTATTTGTTTATAAATAATGAACCAATTAAAAGTCAAATTTTACTTTAAGGTTCTAGGTCTTTAAAGTTTCACTTTTCGTACGATAAATAGTCCGAAAAATGTAACATAAGTAACCATAAATATTTATGTGTTATTCGATAAAAAGATACACTACTTTTTTAACCCAATCTATTGTTAAGATAGGTAATTAGCTCTTCATTTAAATATAAGAAGCAAAAATTCACAAAATCGTATTTTTTTGTATTATGGTTTTTGAGTTATGCAAGACAAAAAAATGGCCACAGACTACACACACACATACATACAGACATCATGGCGAAAATAGTAAAATCGTATTGTAGAGACCCTAAAACGTGCTTATTCATTGAAAACTCACTACCCAATTTTTTGACCAAAAACTATACCTCCCTTACCTAGAGGTAGACGGGAGGTAAAAAACCGCAGAACATAAAATAATTGAAACATCAACTTTCATGCTCTAGAAAAACTATAGCTTCCTTACGGATATATTTCAGAGCCAAAAATGATTAGAATGTTGCAATCAAACATGTTCATGGTTACTACTTTTTAACCGACTAGAATGAAAAATATTACAACAATATTGTTGACATATTTACTACATTTCCAAGCGACATTTTATTGAAAATAATGTTGTAAATCATTATAAAAAATGTAGAATCCTTCATAGGTGAATAATTTGCCGCTGTGTTGAAATCATGAACAAATTTAACTATATTTATGTGTCAACGGCGGCGGCGGATTCCACTTGACACACCGACGATCAGATTCTGCCGCCGCCCGCGGGAACGAAGCTTCGGCTTCCTCTTCTCTTTCATTTCGTAAGTGTTGACGTGTTGATTGTACGCTGGGGACGTGGCATGAGGCTGTTTCTTTCTAAGCTTACTGGATTATTTTGAAACGTTTTACCTGTGAAATCTGCATGATAAGTGAATTGTGAACATTGCAACTAAAAACATTTTACTTGTTTAGTTTTCAATGCTGTAAATTATTTGAAAAAATGTGATATTTATACTAACAAAAAGAATTGCTGTGCTTTGTGTATGATTATTTTCAAGGATGACTTATATTGTTTTAAATGTTAATATGCAAATTAGCGGTTAACAAATTTAGCTTACTTTTTCATAACAAAACGTGTTTAAATTTTAAACATAACCTAAATTAAATACTCGTGTATACTGTAGCGTGTGATTATGTATGATCATATTTTATGTATTTATTTTTGTTTTGTTAGCATTGTTAATATTATAAAGGTGTACAGGAAATAAACCACATGCTTTACTAAGCACACATCATGCAGTGACATTTCATGGCTATTTGTTCATTTTTCTTAACGTTCGTCACCTGTTGATTTAGAGCCTCACTAATGAGGTGTTGAAGACACGTTTTTAAATAGCGTTTAAATGAACTGATTTATAATAAACACACTTCTACCTAACAATAAACATCGTTACTGTTCTCGGGAGTTCCTTAGCCATCTAGGTACGTCCTGTGCCGAAATACTAACTTGACATTTCTAGATGAAAGGCTACTTTAGTATTTATTTTGTTATAACTTATAAAACATGCAAATGAGTCCTGTTTTAATTAATTATATTGTATGTTGTTAGATCTTTCCCTTGTCTAAAACTTTGCAAAAAATGTACGAAGTACGAACAAAGTCTTCTTTACTCTGTATTTTTATCTCTCGCCACATCCTACAAGGGAGGTATAGGAATCATGCTAAAAATTCGGTAGTGATTTTTCAGTGGATAAGCACGTTTTAGGGTCCCTAGAATATAATTTTCATATTTTCGCGATATCTGTGTCTGTGTGGATGGATGGATTGATTTTTGGTTTCTTAAAAACTATTGAACGGAAAATTTTTTAATTTGTATTTTGCAAAATTTTTAGTCCCAGATAGGCCACCATTATTTTTTGTTAATTTAACTAGTTTCAAATTTGTTAGCAAGTAACAAATTATTTTTGTGAATTTCATAAATAGATATATTTGTGAATATAATAATTATTGAATTATTGCTTTTGACTAAATATTTTAGTAATTATATTAAAGCAGAACAATAAATCATAGTTGGTATAACAAATTAATTTGTCTCAATGAATATAAACTTTCTTTAAAATTTTAAATTGATAAGTTAGCTAAATTTACTTGTTATTATTGACGAGTCTATTTGTTAAATTTTATGCACCCAGCTTATAAATAAAAATTACAATTTTTCTTGTTAAAAATTCAGAATTAACAAAATTTTAATTTAACAAATTGTCATATATGTTCAAATTGTTAATTTAACACACTTTCAGGCCTATTCTGTAGTTTACCTGTAAATTTTTAACGGCCTGTTAAATATTATGACCAATCAAATATATATGTGTCAAATTTTTATTCAGTGCCGTCTGTTATCATTGGTTATATTTTTTAACAGGCTATTATAAATTAACAGATAAGTTACAGAATAGATCCTTATATTTGTCAATATGAATTAAAAATACTTAACAATCGCAAATCAATTTTTTTACTGTGTATCAGGTTATTTTAAATATCTACAATTTCTGGTTGACACATTTTTTCTCTTACTTTTTTTTACTCTTATTTATTAATTAGAATACGTTAAGAAATTGAATTTTACTGACCTGTGCTTTTTGAAAAGAAACAAAACATCATATAACAAACTGTCATTTTTTAGGTGGGGAATAACTTTTAAACTGATTGTCAAAAATATGATATTTCAATAACAAGCGAAACAGCTGCTAAACAAAATAAACAAGAGATATTTTGAAAGGATCTATTAAAAACTAATTTTTTTTAAACTTTGATCATTTCTGTCAATATATTTAAAAATAGTCCCGAAGCCATTTTAATAGACTGTAAAAACATAACTTTCGCTTTTCGACAGCATTCCCAGGAACATATAGATCAATTATCTAATTAGACAAAATAAAAAATAAATTCTTGTTGATCACATAACGGCAGAAAAACTTTGCTCCCTAAATCAAAATTAACGATATCAAGCGATAAATTCGACAGCGACGGATACAACAGGCGATAATTGCTAATTACAGCGTCGTGGAGGCGCAACAATCATGCGCCAGTACCGTCGCCGCCGCCGTGAAATATAACAGCGCATTTGTAACTGTCTGTCGTGACGGCCGAGGATGACATCCTCTCGACGTTTCGCGCTGCTCGCGTCAAATTGTCGTTTGTTGGCTATGCATGCAAAAAACATACGCCAATATTTCATTCATAGCGAAATTGCACTGGTCCATCGCTCGATTTTATTTTTAATTGCTTAGACGCAAAAATAAAACTCGTAAAAATATCGTCAAAGTAATTACGGCATCTGTTGACGCGTCGTAAATCTATAATCGCGACAACTTAATGTTTTGAGGTCTACCATTCAATCCCACATTTTTTAAAAAACGTCAAGCTGTTTCTGGATAACGAACCTTTTATTTTATAATTATTATATTAATTAGTCAAGGAGTAGCTAACCGCAGATTCAAATAGCTTCTTATGAAGCTATATAGACCTTTTTGGTAGAGTGTATTTATTAAAGAAATATTATTTAAATTAAAATGTCAAGCAAGGTGTTGTGTGTTATTATTATTGTTATAGATAAAAAATTACTCACTAGTGATTTTTCTCAAATTTATACCCACTAGTGGGTAATTTGTTACTTACCTTGTGTATTGAGAGGTGTTGGATAAAATAAGTTATCAGATATAATAAATACAGAATACAAGTGAACCATAAAATAGAACAAGAATTAGAAGGAAAAAAGTTAGTGAGGAAAATAAACAGTAAGGAGTAAAATGGTTAGGTCATGTAATAAGGCTGAAGAGGAAAACCCAATAAACTCTTTACTGGAATGAATCCTAGGAGGAAGAAGAAGAGATAGGTCTAGATAGACATAGATAAAAGAAGTAGAAACCAGCAGAGATTTAAAAATGATAAAAAAGGAATAGGTAGACAAAAAATGAAACAGTTAGTGAATAAAATGTAAAATAAAAAATGAAGTATGATCACCTTCAAATAATTGATTCACTCCAACCAATTATAAGTGTATGATAACAAATTTTAATTGATCAACAGAAGAGAAAGAGAGAAAGTCGATGCGTAAACAACGATGGCGAGCGAGACGCTCTGTCTCAAATGTTGACACGATCTTAACCCCAACTTCTTATATTATAAAAAAAAAAAAATTAAAAAAAGTTCAGCAAAATGCCTATTTTTAATATTTAAATTTTCATGAAACAAAACTAAAACCATTCACCACTAAGGATTAAGGTATTATATCATTTACAAATGACGTCCTATTATAAATAGTTGCTACAAGAAGACAGTACTTGTTATTTTACTGGTCGGTGTAATGGATACCGTGTTTAAGTTAACAAAATATTTCTGTAGACGCTTGTCATTATTTTAACGTTTTGCTAGCCAATGAAAATTAACGACATATGCAATGAACCTACTGTTTGTAAATATGTATGTATACATACGTCTCAAAATACAGCGTTCATGGTTAATTCTGTTTCGTGGACACTGTGGACAGTAAAAGACTTCAGTTTGGCATAAAATGTCACCCCATAAACTTCACGCGCAAAAATATACCAAATACCTAAATGTGCTTTAAACACAGTGTCACATCCAATTATTGGAAAATCACGTGATGATATATAATATATCTATTTAATTACTCAAAATAGGCCAATCAACAATAAATCCACTCCAAAAATTCCAACCCTGGCATATAATTCTCGTCTCGTCCACATTCATATAATAAACACATCTATTCGCAACATTTGCTCACCGAACAAACCATCTATTCATATTCTCATCCTTCCATTTATTCCTCGGACGTTCACGCAATCGCTCACCCTCTATCTCGGTGTCCTATACTTGTTTCAACAACCTTTTATTCCACATTCTCAGTACGAATATTTATATAGCTTTCATTATCCTAAAATTGGGTGAGAACATTGGAGTATAATAATACTGGAACGCTAATTTGTAGGCTTTTGTGAAAGCAGAAAACGAAAAACGAGCAAGAGACAGATAGATGTAAGATGATCCTTCTTTGCCTAACACTCTGTAAAAACATTACATAAAAAAAAAATCGATTGTTACAATAGAAAAATGTATCTTACGTGTAATGACAGCAATTGAGGCATTTACAATAACAATATTTATATTATATTACTAATATAAATACAAATATTGTTATTGTGAATATCTAAATTGCTGTCACTAAACGTAAGATAAATTTTTGCTATTGTAACAATCCTTTTTTTCTGTGTGTTTAAGGACAGATGGCCCAAAAACTAGCTGTGTCTCTCAGCTTGCATTTTCAACGTAAGTTTGAGTTGCAGAATTATTATATTTCAGTAGGTGGGAGGTATATGGTGTTTTTACGTTCTGCAAAATTGCTGACATAATTAGAATTGAATCATTGCTGAGTCAGTCTTTAAAATAATCTTGAAAATATGTCGTTTAGAAACATTGAAATTATATTTAAAATATACATAAATATAAAGCACATGTATCATTTCTGTTTTCATAAAATGTTTCAATCGATGATTCACTTTGACAAAAATTAATATCGCTTTTAGTTTTCCGTTGACTTCGCTAAAATATCTAATGTATCAAATCGTGACATTCTCGTTTTTCGATGTATGAAATCCATAAATACATCAAAAATATTTCTCCGAACCACTTCATCATTGAAGAGAGGAAGCGTTTCTTATTTAGGTTTAAAGCTGCGTACAATTTACTCTCCCAGAAATAGTTTTGTAAAGTTATTAATATAAATTATAAAAATGTCGTCATTAAAGCCCAAGGAGCTAATTCCTAGGTATAAATAACAGGCACTTACCTATGTCAAGTAATCCGATGCGACGGCCGAAAGTAAAAAGTGTTTGATTTACGAGGCTTTTAAACGAAACTAACTTACTGTATATCACATACGAACTCCCGTCGCATGTGCTTCGGCCCACGGCTAGACGAACTGACGACGAAGTATCTACACGGAAATTAAACTGAAATACGATGAAGTATAATTATTTTATTACAAGGATTCCTCAAAATAATACTGCATTTATGACCAGTTGCACAGCTGCTACGAACTTTCTATGCAACAGTATAAAGTGTTGTTAACCCTGCGAGCTAATTTGTTTAAACGAAATATTGATTTTTGTACCCAAGAATCAATTTTGTTATCATTCACTTGAATCCATTATTTGGAAAGGATCATACTTCGTTTCTTTTAATTTTTTTCATTAGCTTTTCAATTTCATTCTCTGTTTTTTGTTTCGCCATGATGTCTGTATGTATGTATTTATGTAAGTATGTGTGTGTATATGTGTGTGTGTAGTCTGTGGCAAATTTTTCGTCTTGCATAACTCAAATACTATAATACCAAAAAATTCAATTTTGTGATTTTTTATATGTAAATGAAGAGTTGTTTAGATTTTGGATAAAATTGGTCAACCGGAAGTAGCAGTTTACTTGAAGCCCTTAACAGTTTTTCGTGAAAAACACGGTTAAATTTCCCTTTTCAACAATTTATGTTATTTTGAAAGTTGAAGAATATATAATTTTACATGTGTTTTGATTACACTAATTTTATTAATTTTCATTAGATTTAGAGATAATAAAATATAAAGAAATTAGATTCATAAATCTTGCATTCCTTGTACACCATGGAAACACTTAAATATTATGAAATATTTAAGAAATGTGACACATGTCATTTTGATTGTAAAGATGTTTTCTTAGTAAAATATATGTCAAAATATTAAATAAATATATAAAATTAAATTAAATTTCTCAAATATAAAAAGTAAATAAACAAATAAGAAGGTATGTTTCTGTATCATAAAATACTATTTTGTATCGTTTAAGAGTAGTATTAGGCGGGAGGTTTTGTGCTGGAACATCAGATTTATTTTTTGTACCTATTCACTTTCCAGCAAAAGTGTAATTCCAAAATTTGATCAGAATTTAAGAATGCATGAAAAAATTTGGTTACCCAAATATTAGTATTTCACAATATATCAATCAAATTAAAATCAATCTTTATTAGAAAAATTGTAACAGTGCCATGAAAAATTAGATAAAAACAAAAACTAATTGAAATTTCAAAAACAGATAAAGATTTATTTATATTTAACATAAAGAAATGGAAAGAAATGAACTCTCAAATTCGCTATTAGGTATATCATTAACATTATAATCTACGAAATTTCTACAGAAACTAATGCAACAATGTAATAAATAAATCTAAATCTGTTCACTGAAATGTCATTATTTGTCGTTTTTGTTTAATTATCCATGACCGTATTATATTTTTTTATAAATATTAATTTCAATTTGATTGATATATCGTGAAATAATTTAAGTAATCGAATGTATGTAAGGGAGGTATTGAGACGAATCAAATTTTTTCGTTTTGCAATTTTCAGTGTCAAATTTTAAATTAGATTTTAGGTGTTGATAATTTAAGGCCTATCAGGTTTTCTGTGCATATATCAGTAAATTAATAAGTTATATTAAAAGTATTATATTCAGAAAAATGTAGAATAATATTGGCTAATTTTTATTTGAAACTTATTTTCTATTTTATACCGCTTAAAAGTTGTTTAAGTAGGAGATTATATATCAGATTTTTTTTTTCACCTCTGTTTGTTAGAATGACTTCTACCCCCAATGTACATAATCTGTCTACTTGTACAAGCTTATGTTCGAGCATTTTGATTTCGTTGTTGTCCGCTTTTCCTTCCAGAATAATATTAAAATAAATTGTGTACTTAAAACAATGAGGGTGTTTTCATGTGATTTAAATTTGCTTTTCTAATCTGAAAATATTTTATTACAAAATCAAGCCTTGAAAAAGAACAGTCGAATAGTTTATTTTTATTTATAGAATAATTGTAGTTGTCGCCGATTTATTTTCGTGGATTATTTCGTTTGAAAATGCATTTCTAAACGCCTAGAAATAAACATTCTAATTTTGAAAACACTAACAGACTTGGCTGCTTGAATTTTAGTTTATACGATCATAAATGTTAATTTGATATTTTGAAATTATTGAAGTTGAAGAACATCTGTCAACTATATAATTTATAAATAAATAGTTTAATAGTATAATTTTATACTTCTAGGTCTTAATGTTGAATAATAATAATTGTAAAATTACCGGATGCCTGTTTACATATTTTTTCCAGATTTCTCAACGTATGTAAACACCTTACGCTAGCTAAAATATTGCCTTCGGCTTATTTAATTATTAAAAGTGGAATTGAAATTCTATAAAATAGATATTTTACAAACTACTAAATGCTCATCAAGAGCCAAGATTCGCCACTACATTTTGTGCTCAAAATATGCTACATTCCACTTTATTCGAATTGAAACACTTTAACGAAATCATGAAATAATCAAAATTATTTTCACTTCATATAATAATCGTATTGAAATCTAAATAGTTTATTGGGCAACAAGCATCAGGACCTATTTAACTAGAGGGCTAACACAATCACAATGAAAGCAACGTTCATTCGGTAACTGTGATAAATTATTTCGTAATTATCAATGGCCTAGGGATATTATAGCAGAAAATTTTATAATACTGTTTTTTACTTGTAAGTTGTAACCCTAGTACTTGATTATTATTTTCACAATCGGGAGAGAAACACGGTTTCTGTGATGCCAAAATCATGACAGAAACAGCTAATTTCATATATACGGGAGATTTGAGCACTTTCTTTCCTGTCGTGAGGGAAAGTGCTTTAATAATGTGAAAAATGAACAAAAATAATCAAATCAAAGATAACTATCATAAATTATATTACAATTCCAATAATTTTGAAATACATAAAAATAAAAACCAACATAAATATTGGGGTCGTGAAAAAAATAGTATATACACTGCAGGAGAAAAATGTATTTTTCACCTCGTTGTTTGTAGCCCTCGTCTACGGCTCGTGCTTCAATTACTCCGCGGGTAAAAACCATACACTTCTCTCCCTTAATGTATAATATACTATTATCTTCGACTTCCTTATGATTTTGCTTAGCGGCCATAAAGTGACCCTTTATAGACTAGTCCATACTAATAAATTAAAAGGCTTTATCAAAATAAACGACAAAATATATTTCATTAATTTTTTTTTTTTTTTTTTAATGAAGATGAGAGGCGGACTAACTACTATGGTCATATGCCGCCTCATGAGTTGATGATTTTGAAATTATGTGAACGACACAAACGACCATGCTCTTCAGTGGGATTCGAACCCACGACCTCTGGCGTGCTAGGCTAGCGACATAGCCATTACACCACCGAGATCGGCAATTAATTTATTAGGTTAATAATTAAATAGAAACATTATTTTTAGCAATGGTAATACTAGTTGTAAGAATTTTTTTGATGATATTTGAATAATTTTTTCTATAATAATAGGTCAGAATGATTGAGATGTGAAATGACAATTTGTACAATTTTTTTCGCTCTCGGCCCCTAAACTGTCTCGTCCATAAAACCTTAAATTATGTACAATTACATAAATATTTGTAAGTGGAAAAACTTTCAGAATTCAGAATTTTAGAATAAATAAGAATTTTTAATATAGTCCTGTAGATATATTTATTTAAACTCAACTATTCAAATTATTAATCAGGAAACAAAAGACTGACATAAAAAAAAAACAAGTAAAATATAACAGTAACTATGTAACATCAAATTCTGACATAAAATAGAGGAAGCCATGTTGAATGTTGAAATGATAAAGTTTTGAGTGAGATTGTACAATTTTACTGCTAGAAGAAAAGTAGAATTTGTTTGGATAAGGTTTCGATAAGTTAGTCTTTAGTATATTTAAATAAAATAATTTAAACAGGCCGTAAATAAATAAAATGCACAACTATTGTCTTATTTATTTCTTCAAGTTTAAGTTTGCAAATATATTATCGTTTTCTGAGCACATCCAGTATGTTATAACTTGTTCTATTGATCAATAAAAATGTAATCGATGTATAATGAGAAAAATTAAGTAATGGTGACCATTTTAAAGATTCCGTGCACAAAATGCACCTTGTACCGAGGTCAGTAAGGCCGTTCACAAGTTACGTAAGTCATACTTGCGCTGATTGCTGTATATGATGTTTATCACGGAATCTTGGGTCTTCCCAAGCCCCTCTGCAATCTTGTCGCCGCTTACTGTTTCGGTCAGGGACGCCGCAATTCTATAAATGACATAAAATTCGACATTGATTTGCAAGGATTTTCTACTTTCTGCCGCAGGTTAAACAGGATGAATGAGCCGACAATTACTGTTAATATTCTAAGGAAATTATTCGTGTGATTTTATGGTATTATTGTTGGAATCTTGAGGCGTTCTGATGCGTTAACTTGTGTGAAGTAAAAGTTAATTTAATGCGACACTTAAGTAGCGGTGTCAAATAAAACAACATGTTTAATAGATTTATTTTACATGGGTGTTGTGTTCAACAATAGACATAATTTATTGTCAGGCCGGCAGACTCAACAATTAACTTCATTGTTATTGCGTATTACATTTTATTTATTTATGTTTTTGCTGTCTTTTAAACTGAATTATTTGAGTTTTAATCTTCCTTTGCAAATATTACAAATATTGCCATCAATTATCCTCCACTATTAACATTACTGAGATCTTCAATGGGCGTAGATTACAAGAAATATAATGGTATTTTCTTTTTGCAGATGGTTTGTTCAGTATCAGCATCGGTGGACAACATGACGAATGACTTCTTCACGAAAAAAATGAAGATTCTATTTTTCAATCGAAATCTACAAATATAAAATTGGGTATGATACATATTTATTTATAATTAATATGGTATTCGACTACATAAGATCACTTTGTAGTACCACTAACGCCCACGGAGCGCTAGATGCCTCTGTAAGGTTTCCTGGCATTGAACTATTTACGAACGCAAAAAATACATACAATTTCTTTGGGAATATTTATTTTGATTATCGTATACCTAACCTAACTCTACTCTAATTATACTTCACACGTAAAAATATATCATATAATACATATATCATTGAGATCTGCGAAAGTAGAGTGATACACTCAAAAGAGGTACATGGCGTGATGATATATTTATTTATTACAATTTATAATTATTTTATTTACGCCTCTGATATAATAAACATATTATTCTCATCGTTCTAGTGGAGCATTCTATTAGAGACATAATTTGATGCGTATTTATCTGTTACCTCACTTGTTCGCTCTACTTTACTCCATGGAATAGTATATTGTACAACAAACATGGAATGGTACTCATTTCCTACGAGTATGAAAGTTTGAAGCATGAGCCGAAGGCGAATGCTGCAAATCATACGAGTACGATATGGTTATTCCATGCGAGTTATACACTATATTTTTTCTACGACCATAATATTATTTCCTAATTAATTTATATTTTAATAATAAATTTGTCCTGCTTTCACCATTCCAATATTTGAGAGTTCTATAGTATATTCTACAACAAGTAATGGAAATGGCACATATTCCACAAGAGCAAAAAGTTTATAGTTCGAGCCGAAGACGAGGGCTACGTTTTGCGAGTGTGGGATATGCTATTCCGTTACATGTTGTTGACTATACTTTCTATAACAAGATTTTGGAAATTATACAAAAAATACAAATATAAAACTGTTGAAAACGTCAAACTCAAATAAATCAAATTAAACAAACAGACGTAATCATAGTAACTGAATCAAGATACTTCATATATCGCGCAAATATGCGGCTCTGATTCGTCGAAATTATTCCATACGCGACGTATGGTATGATAGTTGTTCCAATACAGTTTTTAGTTGTAGAATGTGTAGTTTCCAAAACAGTGTTATAGAAAAATATATTCCCGTACTGTTATTTATCGTAATCTAGCAACGACAATAAAATACCGGATGAATAAGGCTGTTATCAAAATTGTCATAGAAGCAAATAATTTCGATCTATTCTACTACTTTGATTTTGAGTAAATAAATTTTTGAAATATTTTTTTTTATTATTTGTGGCGTAATAAAGTTTTGTATATCACGCGGGAGTTAGAGGCCTAACCCATTCGTGTGAATGCGCACTCGTGGGTTAAAAAGGCCTCTACCTCACTAGTAATATAAATAACTATTATTAAACTTATATTGGGTATATTGTTAATCATTCCACGTACTGTAAGATGTTGAAATCTAAAATATCTAATGCTACAAGTCAACTGAAAGATTCTATCGTTTGAGTGAAGACAACAAGAAATGAAAGACGTAGTCTGTGAATTCTGTTATTTTGTAGCAATTTGATGTACCCTACAGTTATTCATGGCTTACAATTTATTTATCTCTTGTAACGCGTCAACGAAGATGAGTAAAAATGCCCCACGTCCTAAACATAGAGTGAAAAAGCAGAACGTACCATGGGCGGCGACTAGAGGGAGGGGCAAGGCATCGGTGATCATTTTATTGGAGGACCAAACTCCAATAACCTTTTAGATTTATTTTTAGAAGTCATTTTCGTTGTTGCAAAAATACTCTTGACAAACAAACCTGTACATAAGTATATCTTTCGTCTTATAGTGGTCCCCCCTCTGAAAATTCGGACACACCGCCCATGGATCACCACACTTATCTTCTGCTGCCGTCTAATTCTTGCTGAAGAAAATGATTGAGGGTTCTTACTGTAATTTCGTTTGTGACGTACGCAGCTTGCTTTGATCACACCGTGCGCTCGCCAGTCTCCTGGTTTAGTATTTGTTTAAGTTCTGATGCGTTTGCATATGGCGGGTGTTTAGAAACCAGAGTTTATGATCAGATGATGCGAGGCCCAGTGCTGCAGCCACCAACACTTACGCGAAGAAGGCGGATGTTATTTCTGAACGAACGCTAAATTTAAACTGTTCGTTCTAACTCACACTCGAGTGACTGTACGTCTAATACGATACGTGTATGAAAGCAGCGCTCCTAGTGCTTTCCATTCACCACCGATTTCCCACCCAAGCCTGGCACTTGTTATTAATTATTCTATAAAATTTAAGGTGTCAGGGTTCGAGATTTAACCCACTTTTATAATTAGATATATTTTTTTAGTTGAAATTCGTTAAGATATACTTATGTAAATATTTTTGCGTGTTATCGGCAGAGGTAACATCTTTTTTGCCGGCTGCAGGAATCAAACTGTAGATCAACATCAACTGTCTAATATATTAAGAGGAATCTCTGGTTAACCGCTCCGCGACTCACGTATAAACCATCCGATTCAAAAACAGCCATACGTTACGCTAATCGCCAATTCGACTTATGGGTAATAACAGAAGATAATAGCACCATTCGCCACTGTACAGGTAACAAAATAATGAAAACAGACGATCGCAATTTATCAAAATAAACGGTTTAAAATTATTTTTTTGTAAAAAATTATATAAAATTTCAATAGTTTAAAGATGTATCTCGTCACGTAAATGGCTGGAAATCATGTTGGAAATTATGTTTATCATATATGTTACGAATAAGAAGTCGTTGAATTGAGGATAATTTAAACATTTTTGTAAGCAAAGTGTATAATAAAAGAATGAAATATATTATAAATTAAATATCAACGTGAGTAGATTACACATTCTTCGAACTACTACTGAAAATTTTATTAAATATTATTATTTTTTTTTGTACTCATACATTGAAATGTGTTGATTAACGTTACCTAGGCAACGTCCGAAATGTCCATTTCCCAGGTGTCCACCAGATAGACAAATTTCGACGAAAACATTTCTATTTCTAAAGCGTTTATTAATAAATTATATTTATAATAAAAAAATATAGTATTTCAAACATCGCTTTACATAATATTAATATAAACATGATGGAATAAGAATGCAATTGAATTTGAAAGTAACAAATTTAGTGCATTTGGTTACCAATGTTGGCAATAAAATCTGCCCGATATTGACAGCTATAAAATACATAACCTACAAATTTAATGTTAGTTATCTCAATATAAATAAGAAATATAATAAATTTACATGTGAATACGGTAAATATTATAAATATTTTTATTGTTTTCTAATATATTAGACAAATTAATTTGTGTGTTTATATTTATAGTGCAACTTTGACAAATATCAAAATAACTCCTTGAAGAACTTCATTTCTTTGTATGGACTGTTATTAGTTTTATACTTTTCGTACAAAAAATATTGTACAAACCTCTTTCGTGAACTCGGTTCCCGGATTCGTTCTTTGGCAGCGTTCGCAAGCTCGCGCCGCCAAACACTCTTCCGGGAACCAAGCGTTCCCGCATTTGGTATGTAAATAAATATTTCATAATCTTAGAAATGTAAAATACGAACAGCGTATTTTAACGCTCTGCGAAGTGGTCAGAGATTCCTCTTAAGGTTTTGTTGTTTTTTTTTATTTGAACCATTTTTTCATAATAGATATTTAAGTAGAAGCTAAGTGAACGCAGCAAAGCGAGGCACATAAAAGGACGAGTCAATAAAACCGTATTATGTACTTGTTAGTTGTTACATACAATATTTTATGTTGACTGCATTGCAGATTATTTTTGTTTTACTTAGAATGACATTTATATTTGATATATGACGTTGACATGAAAAAATTTAATAGTTTCGAAATAGACTTTATATTGTTGGGTTACCAAATTATTTACAGTTTATTATCATTGTTTTTGAAAAAAATGTGCAAGACTGCAGACTAACATATCAGATCTTAATCATTGGTGTATGATGAGTGTGAGATTGAGAAGAATGTTGTTAAGTGGGAGTGAGTCAGTTAGGTGGCTTGGCCATCTTGAGCGAATATCGAATGAAAGATTGGTATAACAAATATATGCGAGATTAATAGTTTGTTGCGTGAACGATTGATTCCGAGTGTGAAGAATAGACGAGCATGATTCGCATTATGAATATGGACGAGGCGAAAGTGATGTGACAGGATGGGAATGTTTGGAGGAGATTGATTGTTGGTTGGTTGTGTTTCTAAGTTCGGGCTACCTCACTGAGTGGGATATAGCGTGACGTTATGTATGTATGTATCATTGTGACCTGTTGTTACGGAAGAAATCATTTAAATAACATCAAAATAATACTTCTAATTGCGTAATTAATATTACCGGATAAATGAATGAAATTTATTTGTTCGTTTATTTTGATAATAGACCTTATTTTATTTTCTTGGCTAGATAACATATAGAGAAAATAAAATTTGATCTCAGTCCTCATTATGTAAAGGCAAATTAAATTGAGCTGTAGTAAAATCATGTTCTGAATTTAGTGCATCTCATTAATTAGATGCATGCGAACAAACGAGTTGAAGTAAAGTTCTGGGTCGTAAACTCCGCGACCAATGATTGGCAAACACATCCTAACTGCGGTTAGTGCGGTTTCTTCTGTGCAGTTGAAGCAGAACAATTCCTCAGTAACGCGTCACGGAGTAGTCTCTGTCGTCGCTAACGACAGACTGACATTTGTCCGATAATTATTATTTATAGTTGAACAGTTTCCCAACTTGATGAGCGAACGAGAGATTATGATCTGCACCATGTGATCAGCGAACATGCCAAGTTGTGGATGTGAATTCTAAAAATATGTGGCGATTTCAACTACCTGGCATTATAGGTACGCGCACGCGAATCAAAATCATATTTACCAGGCGCAGTTTTATAAATTACGACGTCGCTTTTAAAGTTTACTCAACCAGAACATTGCACGTTGTTGCATATTTATTTCAGTGCTTCGTCCTTGGCCAACTCAGGGATTTACGGTTTATTGTGAATGAAACACGCAGAATTAAATATAAACTTAATTAAAATATACACTTTTTAAATTTAGACTGACTATTCACCACATCTCTGGCAAAAGTAAACCAATAATAATGCAGATTTTTATGTCACAGCCAAACAAAATAATAATAATAATAGACTACACCCATAACTGGGTAAATGGTGTGATCACTGAAATGTAGTTATACTGGAACGCGCACTAGCGGTGTAAATGCGAGCCGAGTGAGAAACCAACCCACAGGTATCTATTTCCTTGTCGTACAGTACGTTCAAAATGTTTGTGTCGTGCATTCATTATTTATAGGAAAACTGAAATTCAAATGAGAGAAAGAAATAATGGGATTGCTTCCCATTGACAAACTGATGTATTCATAAACACTTTAATGATTATAATGTGAAATATTAATCATGTGAAATACACAACAATTTTAACTCCTGTTTTCCGAAAGTATCTTGATTAAATAATTAGAAAATTTCGTGTTATTTATACAACTTAAACCTCTTGTATTTTGGTAACTAGAAGGAATAGAACCTGTGTTCATGTCCATATGACATTTTTGGCTCAAAATGACCTCAGGAATAAGCTATTAAAGTTTGTTATACTAGTTCCCCTGTATATTAGTCAGCATCAGCATGTAGACATTCTACTATTCTTTAATCGTTTTTATATTGATAATTTATTTAACAGTGTAAGATCAGAAACAATTATCTGATGGTGTTTCTGCAAAGTTGTGAATTATTTTGTGAATCAAATGTTTGCTCTCTAACAGTAAATTAGAGCACATAAACTTGTCAAAGCCGCTACTTCCTTTCCCCATACATCAACGTCTTGCTCTGAATCAGCGCCAGATGTATTTGCGTGCTTATTTGATATCTTGAAATATTGTAATTACGACACTGTCACCAGCTAAATACAAAATAAGAACTGCAAATTTTAATATTTTGAAAATTTTACTACCGCTAGTATATTGTCAGTATTTATCATTATTTGGTATTTTATTATTTTACTGATACTTCTAATATGTTTTTCATTAGTGATTAAATCATTTCAATATTTTCGGAGTGTATTGCTTTGCGGTAAAAATAGGTAAATAATTAATAAACAAATACATTTTTGAGCCTTAATTTGTGTACAATATTCCGAGGCAAAAATAAAAAATCTGATGTGGCCAGCACATAATCTTCCGCCTAATACAATTTTATTTTTCTATTTATATTTGAGAAATTTAAATTTTCTTTCGTATATTTATTTAATTTTTTGACATATATTTCACTAAGAAAACAGCTTCTCAATCACAATGACATATGTCACATTTCGTTAAAATTTTTAAATGTTTCCATGGTGTACATGGAAGCAAGATTTATGAAAATTAATTTCTTTATATTTTATCTATAAATCTAATGAAAATTAATAAAATGAATGTAATAAAAACATACGTATAATTAAATATTCTACAATTTTCAAAATAACATAAATAGTTTAAAAATTAAATTTAACCGAGTTTTTCACGGAAAACTGTTAAGGACTTCTATGATTGATTTATCCAAAATCATATTTCTCTATGTCCGCACTAGGTAGGCCATCATATGTGAGTGCTATCGTTTCTTGGGGATGCGTATCGCGAATTCGGGTGAAGCGCTGTCCACCTGGACTAACGTAGTGCACACCAAGGCAGCCAATTTAAACGCTTATTCGCGATGGAGAACCTGGTGCACTGGACGGATTCCAGTCGAGCCCCATTGGGGAAGCCGTTCCGTGTTAGCGTGTAGGTCTTCACCTTTTGGGTAATCGGGAGGAGTCTCCACCAATTGTGGGCCCTGGAGTCCAAGGAAGTCATCATCCCCTTATCAACCTGACGGGTAGGCGTGAAACCTTCGGCTGTCGCTCGCGTATCTAGGAACTCCCGAAGTGAGTCGTCGACACTGCATATGTCGAACGTCTTTGCTAACTTAACATAACAACAGTGCTGGTTGTTTGTCATTAGAGTCATTGCACCTTTGTAAGTTAGCTACACTTATACAACAACTTAGGTAGGGCAAAAGGCAAGAAAGAGGTCAAGAAATGAAATCATCATTGAAAATTTAAACCATCACAGAAGCCAAAGATGTGTGTTGTGGGATGAATGATGTGCTGTGTGAATGATTAACATAACTTGTTTTATTGAACTATTTTACTGCCTCGTATTTTGAGTTTATGTTTTTCAGGTTCACAATTATTATTTTGTCTAATACATTATTTTTATATTTATAGCGACTCGTGGGCAACGCCACCGGAGCCTTGATCACCCTTCAACAGTATCTTCGGAACCGATCGTGAGTAAAGTAATTTTACAGTAAATCAATTTTATTAATACTTTTGTTTTATTAATGTTTTTTCCAGGTTCCCAATTATTCCTTTACCTAATACGTTGTTTTTATGTTTATAGGGTCTCATCGACAACATCACCGGAGCCTTCATCATCTCACTTCGACCATCTGGGCTTTCATCCGCGCCTATTTTCACATTATGTGAAGCAGGTCAATGATACAACTTTTTTCAGGTTCACAATTATTCTTTTGTCTAATACAGGTGGGCAACCTCCGGCCCGCGTAAAGTTCCAATCCGGCCCGCTAGATCTTTAGAAGAAATAATAAATAAATATTTTCAAAAACAAAAATTTTAAAATAGGTTAGTACCCAACATAAAGAAAAAGGAGTGATTTATAGTTTAATTTTCGATATAATTCGTCTTAAACACATAATGTAGTACTTAATTAATTTTGTTTTATTATTGTCTTTTATATTTTTAGATAAAAATAAGTAAGCATACTACTACGGCCCGCATACGAAACGTAAATCATATTCTGGCCCCTGTTATACAAAAGGTTGCCCATCCCTGGTCTAATACATTGTTTTTATGTTTATACCGACTCGTGGAAAACGTCACCGTAGCTTTGATCACCCGTCACCAGTGTCTTCGGAGACGATTGTGAGTAAATTAGTTTTACAGCAATGCAATTTTATTAATATTTTATTTGTATCTTTATACAGGACCTCCATGGACTTGGAACAATCTTCTGCTTCTGCATCATCATCGTGGAGCTGCTGGTATTCTGACCAGTATCTTCGGACCCTGTATCATGGTGGACAACATCACAAATCTGTAATCGTCTTCTGCTTCTGCATCATCATCATGGAGCTGCTGGTAATCTGACCAGTCTCGCCGGATCCTGTATCACCGTGGACACCACAAACCTGGAATTATCTTCGGCTTCTGCATCATCATCGTGGAGCTGCTGGTATTCTGACCAGTTTCACCGGATCCTGTTTCACCGTGAACACCATAAACTTGGAATCATCTTCTGCTTCTGCATCATCATCGTGGACCTGCTGGTATTCTGACTAGTCTCGCCGGATCCTGCATCACTGTGGATACCACAAACTTCGAATCATCTTCTGCTGCATCAACACTATCGTGAACAACTTAACCAGAGCGAATAACAATAAACATAAGTTAACAATAATAAATATGTACCATACTACAATCAAATTATAATAAATTAATAATAATGAATTAATTATCTTATCTACATACTATAAGTACTGACAATAAAGATAGCAACTTTTGAAAATTTTCAATTACTTTTCAGGAAAGAAAGAAAATGTAAAAATAATTTGCAGAATTATATTCCTTTGAATCAAATTTATTTTATATAGAAATATTTTTTATTATATTTACAAATATTGATATATTCAAACAACTTTAATTTTTATCTGGACATAAAGAAAGCAACTAGACAAAAAAGTGTATTTAAAATACATAATTTTTAATAACTCCTAGCATTTTACATTTATTACATCTGTACACCGTTTGGGCATAGCGAGGGATATAGGCAATAATAATTTAGCAATTATTTCCTTAGTTCGTAAGGCACCAAGTGTATATTTGTACTTTAATTTTAATCTGATGGTTGCGATGGCCATGCCATAAGATTCAGTTTGTTGTTTTCGAACCAATTTTTTATGAGCGTGGAATTATGCTTCGGTTCATTGACTTATTGGAAGATATGTTTCAGAGACATATATTCATCAATATATGGAGCGAACACTTTCTTCAATGTCTCTTAATACTTAAACTTATCCATTATTGCTTCTATATGATGTAGTGGACCTATACAATACTATGAAAAACATCCCCAGATCATGTTTCACATTGGGTAGCGTATATTTAGAATGAAATCGTTGTCCTTTAGGTCAGGTCTACGCACATGGCATATTCCATTACTTCTAAATAAATTAAATTTAGATCACTAAATATCACTCTTTTCCACTTTTCATTTGTTCAATGTACGTTTTCTTGCAAACTCAAGTTGAGCCATTGCGTTCTTCCTAAAATGAAGTGGTTCTTTAGTTGGTCGGCAACTACAAAGCCCTTCAGCAACAAACGTCTCCGTATAATTCTTGAAAAGATGTTATATTTATTATTTCCTGGCAAAAGGCCCAAATTTTTTTCCGATAACAAAATAAATCTTTTAATAGTTATTTACTTTACAAGTGGGCAAAGTAAGGAATTACCCATGGGAGAAATTTTAGCACACGAAGCCGAAGGCTGAGTGTGATAATTTTATCGAGGGGGTAATTTCACTTTGCCCACGTGTGAAGTATAACATTTTATCCAATACCACTTAATAATTGCAAAATTTATAAAAGAAATATTATTTGACAGTGACATAAGCTTTAAATTTTCTAAATTAAAATGTCAATCGAAGTAGTTACTAAGATGTTGTGTTATTATTATTATTATAAATAAAAAAATACTCACTAGTGACTTTTCTCAAAATTATACCCACTAGTGGGTATTCTATCACTTTCCTTATTTAAAATCACCATAGTTATAGAGCATTTATTGAGAGGTGTTGGATAAACACATTTATTAATATTTTCAAACAGAATACAAAATATAATACAATTTTATTATTTACGTAGCATTATATTTTACCAGATAATATTAAATAAATCTAAATAGAATGCAATAAATTAATACTACAAATTGCACTAGTTGCAAAAAACACTATAGAAAAACTAAATAACTTAAAAAAATTGTTATTTCCTAAAGTTGTATATTTAAATAAAACAACAGTACAATTGATAATTTTTATTTTATTTACTGTAGTAAATACAACGTTGTGAATATTCAGATCTCCTTAAATGACTTTGGAAGAAAGAGACTGAAACTTCTCTGGCATTTGCCTGACATCCCAGGGAAACTTCCTAAAACCTGGAACAGAGAAGTGGTGTCGCCGCTCAGTAAACAAAAACAAAAGCATTAGTAAATCATTAAATTCATCAGCTATGTGTTTAAAAAGTTTATTTTGTTTTACAAAATAGCGTAACATTTTGGAGTGTCATTTAAAAACAAAAAAAAAATCGAGTTAAGAGTGGATTCCTATAGATTTAGCCCTAAAAACTCCAATGGCGGTCTCGAAAATTGACGCTCACCCTTAAATCTTATGTAATTAAATAAAGCAAAGTGAATACTGCTATAATTATGTAACTACACATCCTATCGCAAAATGGTTTGTGAAATTGTATTCAGTACACTCTAAAAGGGGTATACAATCATTTCTAGCCCTTTAAAGGTAATATTAAGGGTATTTTTTAAGGGAAACTATTTTGAAAACTTTAAAGCGTCATATCTCGAAAACGGTAAGAGATATCGCAAAAATAACGAAAAAACGCGGTTCGTTTGTTAAATGATAATATTAATTTTAGCTATTGTTTTTCTTATTTAAAAGTAAATAAAACATTTTATTTCTGTAACAATATCTTTATTATCTCAATGGATAAATACAAGTTATAATTTATTTATTACTATAACTTAAATAAAACACAATAGTACATATACAAGTATATAATTTTATTATATTATTTATTTGGAATGAATACAAAGATCAGATCTCCTGGATTGACATTGGAAGAAAGAGACTGAAACTCCTCTGGCATTCGCCTGACATCCCAGGGAAACTTCCAGAAAACCTAGGACAGAAGAGCAGTGTCGCCGCCCACTAAACAAACAGAAATACATCAGTAAATATATCAATTCATTAATGAATTAATTTAATGAACTTACATTTGTGTTTGAAGAATTACTTGAAGGCTCTGAAACTGTATCTGCTAGCCACAGGCTCTTGCCTACGAGGGGTGAAACTCTCTTGAAGACTCTTCAACTGCATCTGCCAGCCGTAAACTCTTGGCTGAAACAACAAAACAAATAAGAAACTGCAAATTAAAATGAAACAATGTATAATTGCTTGTGTGAAGTAGAAAGTAAACACGTAGAAATCCAGCGAAGACGACAAGTTCACTGTGTCATTTTCATTCCTGTTTTAAGAAACAAAACAAAAACATACCACAAAAATAAAACAAATAATGAAAGCAGAAAACACCTATACTAAAAGGAGAGAAAAAACACAAAAATATATAAACAAAGAGAAATTCAGGACGAGAAGTTCTGTCCCACGGCGGATGATTCATTTCCATCTGCAACTTCATCCCTCAATGGTAGACACAGGAACATTATACATTTCTCACGGTGGCTGCTTCTGCTACTGTTCCAACGACGGCAGTCTCAGCTACATTTCCCATTTCCAAGGGTGGCTGACTCTGCAATGATTCTAGAAAAATAAAAACAACAAATTAGAAATAAATAAACAAATGTTGAAAAATTAATAATAAATCTTACTTCTAGTACTGCTACTTCTTGTCTTCATTATTCTTGATCTCTATAAACAAATAAAAACAAACAAATTAAAAACATTGAAACAATTTAAATCTGCAAATAAAAACTTACGTATTAAAAATACAAATCTGAAAGAAAAATGCTGTAAAGGAATACAAGTGCATGGGTTAGTAGACTTAAATCTAACTTAAATTAAAGCTGGAGTCAAAAAGTTTATTTTTAAAAATTAGACGTTTCGGTCATTATAATTACTATTATCTTCATGGGAAATATTGAGTCTTGAAATTAGACAGGTCAATGTAGAATAGATATATAGTAATAGATATAAACTATTGTGAAATAGTACGTCATATATAAAAAAAAAATTAAACAATATTTAATTTCACAGCATCATTTTAAATGATTATGCGATATCTTTACTCATTAAAGAACAACTTAAAACAATTTTTAAACATCAGATTATTAGAAATAAATAAACTTTTTAACTGCAGTTCCGAAGAATTAATTATTTAAAATTTTTGTTTATATTTTTACCTCCCGCCTACCTCTAGGTAAGGGAGGTATTGTTTTTGGTCAAAAAATTGGGTAGTGAGTTTTCAATGAATAAGCACGTTTTAGGGTCCCTACAATACGATTTTACTATTTTCGCGATGATGTCTGTATGTATGTATGTATGTATGTATGTATGTATGTATGTGTGTGTGTGTGTGTAGTCTGTGGCAATTTTTTCGTCTCGCATAACTCAAATACTATAATACCACAAAATACAATTTTGTGAATTATTGCTTCTTATATTTAAATGAAGAGCTGATTAGATTTTGGATAAAATTGGTCAACCGGAAGTAGCAGTTTACTTGAAGCCCTTAACAGTTTTTCGTGAAAAACACGGTTAAATTTCTTTTTTCAACAATTTATGTTATTTTGAAAGTTGTAGAATATTTAATTTTACATGTGTTTTGATTACACTAATTTTCTTAATTTTCATTAGATTTAGAGATAATAAAATATAAAGAAATTAGATTTCACAAATCTTGCATTCCTAATACACCATGGAAACATTTAAAAATTTTCAATTTTTTTACGAAATGTGACACATGTCATTGTGATTGTGAAGTTGTTTTCTTTTAGTGAAATATGTCAAAAAATTAAATAAATATACGAAAGAAAATAAAAATTCTCAAATATAAATAGAAAATAAACAAATAAGAAGGTATGTTTCTGCATCATCAAATACTATTTAACTATTTTGTACCGTTTAAGAGTAGTATTGGGCGGGAGGTTATGTGCTGGCCACATCAGATTTTTTTAGAATATACTCATGAAAGGCGAGTGTCTGCAAGGTGCAAGGTAGTGAGTGTTCTGGGTACTTTTGCTCGAAATATGAATGTATCTAGCTATGCTAGATTGAGTGTTTATAATGGTGTGTTAGTGCCTACATCGGATGTAAGGTTGTGAATATTGGGTGTGGATGAAGAAGCATGAACGATGTATAACTGCCGTTGAAATGAGGTATTTCCGAGGAATGAGAGGGTATACGACACGTGATACATTGGTGTAAGGTGAGTGTGAGATTGAGAAGAATGTTGATGAGAAAGTTGAGATAATTTGGATATATTGAACGAATGTCGAATTAAGGTTGGTGAAACTAATATATGTGGGTGAGATTGAAGATGAACAATGTCGTGGGTGTCTGAGAAATGGTTAGGTATGGTTGATGGTTTGTTGCGTGAATGAATGATTGCGAGTGTGAAGAATAGACGAACATGTATGAATGAACGTGGACGAGGCGAAAGTGGTGTGTCAGGATAGAAATGTTTGGAGGAAATTGATTATTGGTTGACTGTATTTCTGGATTCGTGATACCTCACTGAGTGGGATGTAGCGTGACGTTATGTATGTATGTAACAAAAAGAATTAAATCCGGGGATATAAACTAAAATTGTCAATTTAAAATAATTTTTCGTTAGTATATCATCACATATGATTTGAAATGCGTATATGTATCTTTACTTCAAGTAGGCCAAGGATGAATTTAATATAATTAATTTTAATTGGACAGGTACCGGTCTATTCGCAAGCCAAGTACTGTGCCTTCTGTACAATGCTAACAATATATTTTTATAAACAATATGTATATTATAAGTTTCTAGCTATTCTTTTTATGTTTACAGATATACCACGGCCTTAAAATCAGCTTGGAACACCTGGTGCTCGTAACAGCATCATCAACATCACCAAAGACATTTTGGGTAAAATCTATGAAAAATCTTTAAATCATATTACCTATTTACCTATTAAACATATAAGAAAAATGTATATATTTCCATATGAAAGTACAAATTTGGTTATTTTTATTTTATATTTAGAAAGCAACTAATGAATAAATTCCTATCCAACTTGAATCAGATCCAGTCTGTTTCATTAGGGTTCATTAAAAAGAATTAAATATAAGCAAGCGTGGCTATCTACGCTGTACGTTTACTGCTGTTGTTTTGCATTGTAAGTATAGGCTTGGTTTGCGGGACGTACGTCGCAGCGTAGTTGAGACGTCGAAGTCATCAACATCCCGGCGCCATTTTGCCAGCCAGTTGGCTGCCGTTCTCGAACTGTGCGGATGTGCTTGACATTCGCTCCGCGTATATTTCTCTACGTCCACACTAGGTGGGCCATCATATGTTAAATTCGGTGCTTTCGTTACGTGGGGGGGTGCGTATCGCGGTTTCGGGCGAAGCGCTGTCCACCGGGACCAACGTAGTGCGCCCCAAGGCAGCCAATTTAAGCGCTTATTCGCGATGGAGAACCGGGTGCACTGGACGGATTCCAGTCGGGCCCCATTTGGGGAAGCGAGTCTGTGTTAGCGTGTAGGTCTTCACCTTTTGGGGGATCGGGGGGAGTCCCCACCAATTGTGGGCCCTGGAGTCCAGGGGAGGTCTGATCCCCTCGTCAACCTGACGGGTAGGCGTGAAACCTTCAGATCTCGCTCGCGTAACTAGGAGCTCCCGGAGTGGGTCGTCGACACGGCATATGTCGAACGTTTTTGCTAACTTGACAACAACAACACCGGTTGTTTGTCATTAGAGTCATTGCGCCTTAGTTTGTAAGTTAGCTACACTTAGACAACCACTTAGGTAGGGCAAAAGGCAAGAAAGAAGTCAAGAAAAGAAACCATCATTGAAACCAACATTGAAGCCAACGTTGGGGGGGTGTGCTGTGGGATGAATGATGTGCTGTGTGAATGATTACCATAACTTGTTTTATTGAACTATTTTACTGCCTTGTATTTTGAGTTTATGTTTCAGATATCAAACATCAACAAATATTTCCTAACCACAACATGTATGTTTTTTTTCAGGTTCACAATTATTCCTTTATCTAATACGTTGTTTTTATGTTTATAGGGATTCGTCGACAACGTCACTGGAGCCTTTCATCCGCGCCTAGCTTTACATTATGTAAAGCAGGTCAAAAGTTACCCAGCAGCTTTGCTGAGGTAGTGTGAAATATAAAGCGGAAATTACAATAATATTATTAATTAAACTTGTACCATTCAACAGCAAAAATAAATTATAATAGCAATGTATTTTGTAATTTTTTAACAGCACCCTTTCTACAAATAAATAAATAATTTACCATAACGTGTTTTATTGTATATGGTACAATTTTATTGCTTTGTATTTTGAGTTTATGTTTCAGATTTCATCAGACATCAACAAAATATTTCTAACCATAATATGTAAGTTTTTTTAGGTTCACAATTATTATTTTGTCTAATACATTATTTTTATATTTATAGCGACTTGTGGACAACGTCACCGTAGCCTTGATCACCCTTCAACAGTACCTTTTGAGCCAATTGTGAGTAAATTAATTTTATAGCAATTCAATTTTATTCATAATTTATTTGTATGTTTATATAGGACCTCCATGAACCTGGAATCATCTGCTGCTGCATCATCAACGTGGACAACTTCACCAGATTCAATAACATGACTGGACGTTTACAGAAACATCATCAGGACCGACGTCCGCTGCTAACTTCAATGTAAGAATATTATTATTGTCGTTTGGCCACGTATTTACACTTGCAACACTTAAAATCTTAGTTAAAATAAATAGTAAAATTTATTTATTTTTTACCAAGTAATGTTTTAATTCGAATTATAATTTTATATTGTTTTTGTATTTGTTGTTAATTTGTTTTTGTTTGTCACAGGTCACAGTTGCTATGGCGATAGTACCCCAGGATGCGCTGCTAGTTCTCTTGAGGCGGCTGGAGGAATTTCCGGGAGTACGATCAGTTTCTTGTTCTCAAAGTGAATCCAGGAGGTTGATCCCGATTTTATCATTCAAGTAGCATAAGTTTATTATTGCAAAATGTACTTCACTATTAATATTATTTAACAAAAAATAACAGTAGTTATTGTTTTACATATATGTTATTTTCTTAAGCTGTTTATATGAAGTGTAAAAATGTATATCATGTTAAACTACATAGTCGCTCTTCTGTTCCTCCCTGAGAGCATCCCGGAAGAACTTCGATTTCGCCTTGGAGCTATTGTTATTCTCAGGCGATGATGGACTAATTTTATAAATAACATATGATCCTGTATTTACTATTTATTAATTAATGTTGTAATAATAAACTAAATATTATAAATTGTATATATACCTAGAGATAATAAAGAAATTATTACAAAAATATGTTTTATTTACTTTCCCATAAGTAAACAATAGTTTAAAATTAATATTGTCATTTATTCAAACGAAATTCATAATTTTAATTTATTCCTTTCAATTTTAATTCTAGTGCTGCCATCTCTTAGAAAGTCGATGACCTATTATCACTGTTGACTGATGGATCTTAAAGTATGAAATTTCCGGTACACTGATGCAGTAAGATAACGTGATAGGCAATAATGAACTTACTTACTTCGCTGATTTCTTCAGATTTCAAATGCGAGTTACGCAAGACTTACTAACCCTAGGCTATTTTAAATCACAGATTCGGAATCAATGGACCCTAATGAAGGGTGTAGCGCCCTTATCTCAATTTTTTTACCCCAATATTTTATCGTAAAAACACCAAGACTATAGTCCAACTTTTTTTTGGCAAAAACCCAAAAAATTCGAGTTAAGGGTGGATTCCTATAGATTCGGCTCTAAAAACTCCAATGGCGGTCTCGAAAATTGACGCTCACCCTTAAATTTGGGGTAATTCATATCCAATTTTATGTGCTTTATGTAGCATGTATATAAGGTTCATTATTGCATGTCACATTTCCTCAGCGTACCGGCAATTATAATATATTATGAACCACAAGTCCGCAGTGGGTCATAACATATAATAGTTAATTGCGAATTACGTAAGAAATACTCACCCTAGGACATTTTAAATCACAGATTCGGAATCTACAGACCCTAATGAAGGGTGTAGCGCCCTTATCTCAATTTTTTTACCCCAATATTTTATCGTAAAAACACCAAGACTATAGTCCAACTTTTTTTTGGCAAAACCCCAAAAAAATCGAGTTAAGGGTGGATTCTTATAGATTTAGCCCTAAAAACTCCAATGGCGGTCTCGAAAATTGGCGCTCACCCTTAAATCTTACGTAATTAAAGAGCGAAATAAATTCTGCTCTAATTATGAAACTATAAATCCTATCGTAAAATGGTTTATGAAATCGTATTCAGCACACTCAAATAAGGGATATACAATAATTTCTAGCCCTTTAAACATATTATTAAGGGTGATTTTTAAGGGAAACTGTTTGAAAAACTTTAAAGCGTCATATCTCGGAAACGGTAAGAGATATCGCAAAAATAACGAAAAACCGCGGTCCCTCTAATAGTACCCTAAAGAATCGACCCTTCTCTACAATATATGTGCGTATCAAGGGCCTAGAGCCAAGGGTTAAAAAAACGCTAATTAATCAAGGTCACAATTTCAAAAAACGAGCATCTTCAATTAGTTTTAATTACCAAATCGAAAAATTGTAAGTGTCGAGTTACCGCATCGAGTAGTGCTGCCATCTCTTACAAAATTTGTGAACTATTATTGTGATTACCGGGCAATAATTCTGCTTCAAATTAAAATAAAAATGGCAGCACTAAGATTAAAATTGAAAGAAAAAAATTTAAATTATGAATTTCGTTTTACTAAATGACAATATTAATTTTTTTTTTCTTTGTAGATTCGGAATCTATGGCGTCTAATGAAGGGTATAGCGCCCTTGTCAGAATTTTTTAAGCGCTATAATTAAATAGTAAAACACCAAGTCAGCCTGTTTTTTTTTTCTTTTTGTAATAAACAGTTTATTTCTAGAAAACATTATTTTAATAAATTGTTACGGAATAAAACACAATATTACTGAAAGTGATTTATTTTCTTATTATCGATTGTTTAATTATAAATCACATTACACATTTGTCCCTAAACAAAAGAAAAATCTTCTTAGAAGAGAAAACAAAACCAAATGTATAATTTATGTTGTTTTTAATAATTCGCTAATACAAAAACATTTCTTATTTCATTTTATAATTTAATTTAATAATAATCACATTTTCTTGTTGTTGTGAAGACTTTGTATATTCGGTTTGAGAAAGATCATGCTCTAAAACTGCCATTGTCCTCTAGTTAGCTAATCCGTAGCAGTCGGCATACTTACCACACATACAGTTCTTAACAATGACTAATATGTATTGTTGTGCGTTTTTAAAACACCTTAGCTACGGAGATAATAAAATAAAGAATGCGATAAAAGGCTTTAAATTCTTTTTAGATATCAAACGTTTTCATCAAATAAATACAATTAGTTTGACATCAATGAATTCCAGACTTGAACTTTTTCAAGATAAACGGATTAAATTTACGGACACATTGAATTGATTTAATTAAAAGCGAGGAGAATTATATCGAGGTTTACAGCATGAGCCCCCAAACTCTATTTCATCACATATGCTTATGTTTTGAGTATAATATACGGTCTTTTGCTACCATATACAATATTTGTTTTGTAACATAATTATTATTATATTATAATTTAACATTTTGCTAATTTATCTGCATAGGAACAAACAAAATGCGTTTAGTATATAGCAGAGAATGTTCACAGCCTTGTAATTTATGTTTCGTGGGTAATGACAACTTAGAAAGTAGATCAATTTTGGCCACAAGTTTCAATTCATTCCTATTTGATTTAGAGTTGCGACGTAATGACACGTACACTAAATCACAAGGCTGCTCATAGTTTTGAAACTTTCAGTTATAAAATACTAGAAACGCCTAGCTCCACGCACAATCTGTTCGGGATTAACTCTCCCAACTTATTACTCTAATAGACAATGTATTCTGCAGGAACGGCAGCGTTAAATGCGAACAGATAGCACATAGTGCGTTCAGCAATGAAATCTGTGCAGTGAAATTTGTTCTCTAGCTTTCGTTCAGTTTTCAACATTCAATAAACAATCGCTTAATTCAGAGGGAACAAGCACTGTTTACAACTCTTATCAGAGACAATGGTTTAGTTTCTGTTTTGTCAATATAATTACAATCATTTCCAACTCTTATAATAAGGACTACTAGCCCTAATCTGCAAATAAAAACTTTCAATGATAACTATTATTGTGGTTATTTTATCTTAATAAACAGTAAAATACACAGAAGCAAACTATGTACAATAAATGAATCAATATTTTTAGTTCTATCTTTCTAACATGAACTATGTTAAATGAAATTTGTACAGATTATGACTAAAATAGTAGATAGGAATGATCTTCAACAAGAACTATGACAGTGTTTATGTTAAGAGTTGAAAACATATTTAGGTTTCAGATTTCATTACAGAACGTCCCGAGAAATGGAGCAAGGGTTCGTATTAACAATTCGTGCACATAAAGTATACAAAACATATAAAATATCCTAAACAAATTTTGCTTATTCGAATACAGGTTTGTGATGCGACGACTGTTGACTATAGATGAACACTTTTAGCAAAAAGGAAAATTCATTTAATAATCAATCCATTCGATGAAGCGACACGGAACCACGGAAACCACACAGTCTGTGGCACTTGAAAGACTATCAGTATCATAGAGTTATAAGTTACACTAGAAGTTCGTAGCACTGGCACTGTTCGGTCAGACGTGCGGCGCACGGGGGTCGAGGCGACGCGGCCTCGCGGGCACCACGACGACGGGTAACGTGGGCGCCGGCGCGGGCTGTTGGCTGTTGCTGCTCTTGCGCCCCGTCAGTATCTTTACAGTCCTTTGCAGGAAGTCAGTCTTTTGTGTTGAGGAGGATGTGGAGGCGTGGTGCTGGTGTGGCTTGGCGGTCGTGCTGGACGACATGGAGTGGCAGCGCACGACGAGCGGCGTGCTGCCCGCCGACCAGTCGCTGGTGCCGCTGCTGCTGGAGCTGCCCAGCGACCCCAGCAGCCCCGCCGAGCTCGAGCGGTACGGCGGTGGGGACTCCGACTCGAACACCGTGCGGTTCGGCGGCGCTCGGATACACTTCTGGTAGATTTCGCTCTCCTGCAACAACATCGCACATTAGCAACATTCACCATACATTCCTTAATCGTAAACATGGTGGGCTTCCACCAACAAATGATGATCTCCTGAACAAAGGGCAGATGTCGGTGTGTAATACCACGATTACATCTATCTACTACATCTGTCCGTTGTAATAATCGCACTAATACTCTAGCTCGGCAGACAAAGGCCCTGCTCAGGAACCGGAAATGCTGGTGCGTTGGGTGCGACGCGCGTGTCCGGTAAACCGACACCTGTGAGAGTTGTGCAGGTGTTGGTTCCCCGTCCCTTCCAGACACGTCCATAGCCACCCACGATAAAACAAATGGTTTCAATATATCTCAACCAGACACCGTGTAATTTATACTTGAAATAAATTCCAACTCCACTTGAACGCGTCCGACGAATTGCAAAGAGCGACTTCCAATGATATATTTATTACTTTCCCTTATTTTCTTTAAACGCATATTTTTCCGTCTTGTTCAATTAAATTAATATACATAACGTCTCGCTATATTCCACTCAGTGAGATAGCACAAACCCAGAAACACACACCACTTTTGCCTCGTCCACATTCATAGTGCAATTCATACATGTTCGTCTATTTATCACACTCGAAATCATTCGTTCCCGCAACAAATCATCAATCATACCTAACCACTTATTCCTCGGACGCACACGCAATCGTTCACCCTCAATCTCATCCGCATATATTTGTTTCAGCAAGCTATTATTTAACATTCGTTCAAGATGACCAAACCACCTCAACTGATTCACTCCCACTTTCTTAATAATCTCACACTCACCATACATCAATGTACTCCAGATACGATCACGTCTCATATACCCACACACTCCTTTCAAATACCTCACTTCTACAACAGTTATACACGTCGTTCATGCCTCCACACCCAACATACAGAACGCAGTACCATAAATCAATGTAAGCACTAACACACCATTATAAGAACTCGCTCAAGCATCGAAGTATCTCTAGATACATTCATGTTTGAGCAAATGTACCCAAAGCATCTAACCTTACACTGAAAACACCAGCCTTTCAATTTCCCGGTCAATACGTCCATCCCTCGAAAACATACTACCCAAATATACAAATTCATTCACTGTTCCAAACAAACACTATTCGCTGAAACTTTACAATCAGTCACCAAATCATTATTCCCAAACACCAACACTAACATTCATTAGCAGATTTAAACCGTCCCTACTTCCCTTATACTCACAATCATTCTTCTCATTTGCTCCTCAGTTTCACCCAACGCAACATTTTCTCCTCCAAGTACGTCTGTAATACAGTTTAGCAAGTTAGGAATTATGGATACGGTTACGGTGAAATTGATGTTCCAGATGCCAGGAAAAAGAATGTTTGACATAGATGGATTGTGAGTTGTATTTTAGGTAAATTACAAACGAAAGTAGATGTGGTTTCTGTTTCAGTTGCGTAAGTTGGAACTTATTAGTTTCTTGTAAAATGGCAGTAAGGTGGAAAAGCCTGCAGTACCTGTTCGGGGTCCCGTATGTGGAGGCGGGCAGAGGAGCCATAGGGAAGCTCCTCGCCGTCGGGTAGTGCGATGGAGGGCGGCAGGTCGAGCTCCAGGTCGGTGTGCACGGAGTGCAGGCGTACCTGACGGTCCCGTTGTGCCGCGAGCTCGCGGTGACGATGCAACCGTCCGCCATCCCCGGCCGCCGCCGCCGCCACGCCCACGCCGGCCGCCGCGCTCGCCGACATCACCGACAGCATCTGCAAATCAGAACATCTAATTATTATCAATCTTACACAGCAAAACAACAAGGAGTAGTTTACTTGAAGCCCAATCAATTTATTCTGAAATATCTCAGTAAATTATGGCTTAATGGCAGTTTTGTTACTAGAATAATGTTACAAATATCTACAGTTATTTATGAATTACAACACATTAAAGAATTATTATATTTTGACATTTTCGTTTAAATCTGCTAACCGGTGTTTCTTGGCAAAACAACGCTAGAAAATTTGTATTTTTTGACTGTCACAATTGAAAAGGGATGAGCCTTTCTTGATAGTGGTGGTCCGTGTTTCTGCATTGTTTGATAAGAAATCTATGACGAGAGGTATTGTGGTGCCCGCAACAGATTTCTTTTTCGTGTAATTAACGATACCAGAGCATTTAATATTGTTCATTTGATATAATAAAAGGACGTGATTATATTGAAACTTTGATAATAAGATTTCAGGTAGAGGTAGAGGAACGGTCAAAGGATTACAAGAAAATTATATTAGTGAATTTCGAAACAGTTAAACAATATATTGCAACAAAAATATCGTTAGGAAAATTAAATTTTTTAGTGATTTCAACGGGTGATAACAAAACAAAAGGTAATCTTCTGATTGCATCATACTTCCATATCAAGTTAAATACAGGGTACGGATTAAATAACATCTCAGTAGGCGGAGGCAGTGTTACCTCCGCCAATAACCTTGAAATCGACTGACTTGAGCCGAATCCACACATGGAGTCAAACCTTCAGTCATTTCCGCGTTGTATCATATTGCATTGTTCAGGTATTAAAATTCCTACACCTGGTGCTATATATCACTACCTACCCGTGCCCCTTCTACCCCCGCGCAACGATAATGACAGCTCGCGACACTCGATTGTTGTCTATAAAAATCTAGTCTACGACAGCCAAGGATTGGAACCGGGATTCCAACTAGCGATTGTTTGCTAATGCTCACGCACGCCTCGCAAAGAGTCAAGCGTCTTTCAACCAAGACAAACATGGTTTATAATTGTTAGAAACGAACAATACGGAACAATGAAATTGCAGACTGTTTTATCTGATCGTCTTGCGTTCTTAGAATTTACAATTTTGCGAAATTGAATTGGTGAATAAATCATGGAATACAAGCAAAATGATACTATTGATTATTCTCATGTTGCAGAAGTATTATCAATGGGTAATAAATAAACTGCGTTATTTAATTTTTCATCTTCTAATAATAGACAAGATAAACAACTATGAGTAGCATATGTTTGGGTCCGCTTAAGATAAATGTTTGATTAATTAGTCTAAATTCAAGATAAGTGTTATCAGAGTGATAGGTTCATCGTTTTTGTTATTTAATTAATTGATATAAATGTGTCTACAAAAATATTTGTAGGTCACAAATAAAAGGGCAAAAAAAAAATACACTCAATTAGGAAATGCGATAAGAAGCAATTATGAAACGAAACAAACCCTTAACAATACGGATAAATAATTAGCTGATATCAAGTGAAAAAATGTGACAATGTCAGGGTTGGACTGGCCCAGTGAGTCACTGCGGCAACGTGACTGATTCGCACGTGGACTGACGACACGTGGTTATATTTAGACGGATGTTCGCAAGACGCGGTGTCAGCAACAGAACAACAGAAATTGCACCGACATTAGTCAGGCAATTTAACGGGAATGGTACTTTGTCACTCGTAAATCACAATATTTTTTTTACTTGATTTCCTTACAAAGATTACCCTCATACTAAATAAGGTAGAGGTCGACAAACAGAAATACGTCCCTGGGGAACCGCTTCTGGCACATAACTCTATTGGTTAGTTCAATATGTTTTAGTGTTAAAATGTAAGTTTAAAATTTTTTCATTACTGGAAATAGCTTAATTTCGACAGATTCAGGCAGACAATATATTTTTTGTATTCATAACCTTATAATATAAACAACATTTGATACACGCTATTGATATCCAGAAACTTTCAATTCGCGCACTCGTGCGGTAAAATTTACAAACAACAAACTTTTTGCGAGCATTTTACATCAAAATCATCTTAATAAGAACAAAATTAAGTTCATAAAATGTTACTTGCAACGATTTGCATGTATCAAAATCAAGAAAAACCATTTATAATTACCAATAAAGAATGTCGCACTTGGTACTAGTCTAGCAACATGCCTTTATAAATCTCTTTTGAAACCATGAATTTGTTTTTATTACCACTTGCTTCATAATATCACAAGAGGTTAATAACGAATTATTATTGACTTGCAAAATGTAATTTTAATTTTGATGTATTTTGGCGTTTTAAAAATATTTTAAATGTCTATACTCTCGTTTAATAAAATTGTCGATTGTAACACTGAAAATGTGGATCATAAACTTGAAACCTTCTTATTATGTGCTTGCTCCTGGAAATGTACAAATAGCACATTTTTTTGTTAGAAATCAGATGATAAAAAGAGTGTTAAAAAGAGAATTTTATTTTTATCTACTTGGTTTTCGAATATTCATATTAAAATTATGGGGGGTAAATAATGTTTGTCTTCTCAACCTTCATATATTTTATTAATGTGGTTAACCAAAAGATATTGGGGGAAAATAATTTTAATGTGATTTTCATTGATTTAATTTGTAGAACCGCATTAATTTTTTCTCTCGATGCTTGTGGTTGATTTAGAGTGGAGTCGCGGAGAAATTAATTGAACGACATTTGAGTAATTTACGATCGGAAATAGTGACACTTTCATTCGTTAATAAAAGGAAGTAATTGGAAAATGAAGTCAATTAGCAAGGATAAATAAATGTGAATACGCAAAAACTGAATATTGACATATGTAAATTTGGTGCATTTTAATCGCAGAGCAGAGGAAATCCCGTATCCCGACTCGACTGCACAAACACAAGTTGAGAAAATGAAATGCAAAATGCAAATGCATTTTAAAGTTTTGTTTTAAATTCACGTCGCGGACTTTACATCAATTAAAACTTTGCAGCGAACTGTGCATTGTTCATCTTTTATGTCGCTTTTTCAAACGTCGGCCCGAGATAAAGCAGTTTGTTATTTTCATTAAATTAACAACGTTTTATTAAGATATAAAGAAAACTTGCTTGGAAGCTCTACCTGCTTTTGTTCAAATATGATTCTCTTCTTCAAACTTTGTAATTTCTACCAACGTTTTCAAGCAAATTTACTTCTACTAACACAAAGTTACACAAGAAAAACTATTTATGCAAGATGTTAGATTGTGCTCCTGAATTTTTAGTGCTACTTTTCAACACTAAAAATAAACATTGCTCATTTCTTGAACTAATCTACGGGCACTTTTTTTGCATAATGTGCACTTTTAAGTGCAATTCGTCATAGCAGTTTTGGAATGTTAGACAGATATGACTCACAGTTAAAAATACTAATGAGTACCACAAGGTTCCACTATCATTTCGTCGAGTATGCACCCCGCGGTGCTTCTGCGTCACATGGGTCACCTTCCTGTGCAGCGCAATCATTAGCAACGGACCAATCACTGTGGAACTTTCAGCACGCCAATTAAATAACTTAATATGTTTGACATTTACTCAGTTTTAAAGCACGATACCCTTTATATAAATAAATTATTATAACTATTACTACGAGCTCTGCTTTTTGGAATTTTAAGAGAAGTGCTTTAGCGATGTACAATATTCTATAATTATTTTACAAAACAAATGCTTAGAATAAAAAGTACAGAGAAAAGTCTATTGTTATTTGAGGGATTATGATAGTCATTATTCACGAAAATGAAGTTTTGTTTTGCAAATCATCCGAATGAATAATGACCATAATCCCGAGTATAATGCAATACTTTTTCTACTTCTGTAAATTCGGAAATCACTTTTGAAAATGATCGAAATTCGTTGAAAACACACGTTGAAAAACGTCAACATAAAAATACAGAATGACAACTGACTACATGTCAACTGTCAGACGGCCGTTGCTTGGAGATCCACATAACGTCTTTAAAAAAAACCGTACTATAAATCAACGTAACAATTTTTTACCACTTTAATTTGAAGAATCTGTTTAATAAAATAATTTTAAAACATTGTACAGCGCTAAAATACCCAAAAACAGAGCTCAAGATACCAACCATTATCTTTAAGTAATTCAGATCGTAAGTTCTATATTTTGAACAAAACATAATGTATACAATGTGAGTGTTAAGTTCGGAACTATCGTAATCTTTCATTAAACGTTTTTGAAAACAAATCTTCGAACACGACAATTTGTATCTCTAATGATACACATTTTTGTGTACCTACTTGTTACCTATAGATTTAGTTTTTTTGAGTAATGACTTTAGCGATAATTCTTTAAAAATGGAAACATTTTTATTTTTAGGTTGAAAGAAACATGAAATATGCTAAAAACAAATTGATAAAGAACTGTCATAATTTTAACGCTGATTTTTTTAAATTTAAATTTGGTTTCATTGTTGTTATATTTTTGTTTTAAAACTTTAAAAGATTATCTTGAAAATTTGGAACTATAATAAACTTTTTTAATATTATTTGGCAATAAAATTTATTGTTCTGTCCAAATTCTTAAAAAATAAATATATGGTTTTTATTTTAAAAAAATTATTGCTTGCGTGATAACACTAAAACTCAAAAACAAAACACAATCTAAGCTAACAATTACACGCTGTTCTGGAATCAAACTCGAGACCTCAAACAACAGTCCGAGGGGGTGTATAACAAGACTGATTTTAATTTTCCAGCCATCGCGTTCCCCGCTGGACAGGTGAACAAAATGCCAACAGAATACTAACATGCGTACGTCAGTGGCGTGCAGGTGTGAAGTCGGTGACCCCACCGCCCGCACACTAACTACGCTCCGCCGATAGATTGCCAGATAGGCGGCCATGGTTCAGGTGTGGGTGTCACGTATCAATAATTATGTGATGTAATGTCCAGGCATCAATTGTTCGTACAGTTAATGTGCTAGGTAAACGCGGAAAACATATTTGGATGCAAAAAACGTTCATGGGACTGTTAGAATGTTGGTAGTTAAAAGGTAATTTCAAACAGCCTCGCATCGCTAATAATGGATAGTAGTAATAATGGTTCATAAAATAATCATAACTTTATGCTTTTTACCGTTTGGTTCATATTAAAATAAATAAAAAACTTTTTATTATCTGATTGTTATTCCAAAATATAAACGTCAAATGCACAATTATAGAGTGTAATTACTTTTTGTTTAATTATAAATAAAATAAAAACACGTATATTTAATAGTTTTGAACCACAGTTCATGGGTACTAGTGGTATTGTTCAACTTACGAAGTTGAGGTTGTAATTGTTTTATGCTGTGGTTCCTTTTATTAAGTTTGAGCTATGAAAAATAGCTTTTTCACATGCCAGAAAACCTCACCGTTTTTCTCTCGAAATAGTGAGGAAAATGTGTTTTTCCTCTCTAGACAAGAAAATATGGAAGTGTTACCAATATGAATGTTATTAACAAAAATATATTATAAAAATTATACATAAATTTTATTGAAGATTATATTTTCTTTTTTCTATTAAATCACAATTTGACAACTTTAATTTAGATTTAAGATTGGTTCATTGGTAACATTGCTACACAGTCTTGCGTCTGATAACCTAACTTTTAACGTGTCAGTTGTTTAGTCAAAATGTATATTAGGTTCATTCTAAATAAATAATTACATTTAACACATGTTTGGCAATAGAATAGATATTTCAGTTATTATGTTCATATAGCAACTACAAAATTGGAAACAACATTTGAAGTTTCGCTACTCTCTTCTTTTTCGTTCATGAGTTACTGCACATATATACACACAGACAGTAGTCAAAATATTTTCCGCTAAAATATCTACCGATCAATTGCATGACTTCTATAATTATGTCGTGTATATGAAAGTTAAACGGAGGAAAAAAATCTACATAAAATAAATTAAAATAAAGTTTGGTTTGTGTAATTTAATTTGTAAATAAAATGTATAGACTTACATTGTGTTTGTGTTGTGTCTGTGTGAGTGCAGACAAATGCGGAACTGATAATGATAATACTAAATAATTACACATTATCACATATTTACTTATTTGTCTGGGTAAGTACAATAAAACGTGTTAAACAGTAATAAATATCAATTTTTTTGTTTCACGTCAATTACTTTGCATAAAAAACAAGGACTTTCTTATGGCACAAACAATTATCATTTTTTCCGAACAAAGCGCTGATAAATTTGCAACAAAAACATAATTTACTTTCTAGTGAAGTCAAGTGACCAAACTGGTTCCCGTCAGTTTTCCCAGAACTGAAAAACTGCGAGGCGAGTGCGTATGTAATGCAAAATGTGTGTAGTACTTTACGGTACAATTCCACGACAACAAAGGAGCAAAAAGCGTAAAAATTATATCATTGTGACTATCAAGTACAGTCACGGGCAATAAACAGTGCAAGTTTCCTGACGCCCGTTGCGAGTCATCCAAGAATGTGGAATATGAATTATTTTGCACCTTGAAATGCATTTGGCATGGGATGCTGCATTAGCTCCATTGACGTCACAACAACAAAAGAAAAAGTGACCAAAAACAAAATGACAAATGAGGCTACACTCACTGCAGGCACAGCGCAATTGAAAAATAAAGAATATTTTTTCGGGGAAAAAATTCTGTTTCTTTTATTCGTTCCATATGAGCCCGAAAGAATATTATTTCATTTTTTGGTGATTATAGCAACCGAAAAAAATAATCATTATGTTTTAAGTTGAGGAATGCTATAAGTGTTTTAAGTTTCAGGAAAACGCAGCAATGTCAAAAGAGCGATTTATTGAAAAAATCTAGTCTAAATAAATCGTAGACTAAATAAACTTTTAAAAGATAAGACCGGACTAAATTTTATTTAGTCAAACTATATTTTTAGTCCCGTTTGTTTTTACGGCAAAGACAATCCAAACACTCAAATCACCCGATGTTATCTTGTTTCAAACACACTAGTATTGATGTTCAAATGTTTACCATAGATAACTAGATTATTTCATTTGATTTCACTAATCAAACGATTGACATACGTGTCGTCTAGCCAGACATCTGTTGCGACAGATAAATAATGATTGTGATATTCTACAATGCAGAGGAGTTGGGCAAATTGTGTGGCTGTCAAGGCCAAAGTTTTACGTAACTGCAGCATTTAAGAACCAGGAAACGAATTAGTATGGTTATGCTATGCATGCAATCAATCCAATTTCGAATGGCGGCGTACAAGCCATTGTTATTTCGCTGCGCAGACGGAAGCAAAAATATTCAAATGGGTTTTTTTTTTGTTTGCCGTCCAGACTTTATGTGAATAAACTATGGTTATTATTGAATTTTCAGACAATTATTAAATGGTTATTTTCCATCATAATAGTTTGAGTTTGTTGACTTCTGTTACAATTATTGTGTACTGTACAACAAAACTGTTCTTTTATTTTAAACAATGTATTTCAAACTAATTAACATTAATTAAATTCTAATGAAATTGAAAGCTAGTTTTTATTCGGATACTTTTGAAGTCGTCTGGCAATATTTTTTGCCGGAAACAACAATCAACTGAAATAATTAATTATATTTTTCTACAATCGTTGCACAATATCGACATTGTTATTCCATTTTTGGTTAGGAAATGTTCAAAATTGTCGCTCTAGGGCGACAAAGTGACATATTGTCGCACTAGTGCGACAAAAACAAAACAAAAATAAATTAAGTAAAAGAAGTAAATGATGCATTGGATTTTTCTGGTAATAACCTTGCTATTGCAAATACAGTTGGCATATACGTACATACATTTCAATTTAATCACCATAAACGTATTCACTCTGTAGACTTTTATGTCAAATGTACTCCATATGTCAAATGTACTCCATGTGTCAAATTATGATTTCTTTGAAAATTTTTATTTTGTTCATAAACGTTGTCATGATTACGGTGTCATGGGTAACTACAATTTTACAGAATTGTTATAGGAGTGACCAAAGATAATTATGAAAATTAATTTTTTTCTACAGCTTGGCATTGTTCAACGATTGTAGAAAAAATATTGTGTGTATCTCGTAGGATAGAGCTTGTTCGGTGCACTTGTCGAGTTGTTGATCTCGGCTTCGCCTCGATCAACAATTTTCTCGCCGCGTGCAACAAACAATGCTCTATCCGCACTTGATACACAAATAACTATTGTATTCTCCCAGAAAGAGTGGGGTAGCTCTACAAATGTAACTCATGTTAAATGACAAAGAGGCACTAAAGTATGATATTACTGGAACGCTAAGTGACCACTGAAATATAGTAATTCTAGAATGCTAGCTTGTAGGCTTTTATGAAACCAAAACCACCCTTCTTTGTCTGACACTTGTTTGTAGAGCGATTGCAATGTAAAAACATTTTAACTCACTCTCTCTCTCTCTCTCTCTCGGATCGCATTTTCAACATGTTAGGAGTTCAGTTTTCTTATATTTCAGTGAAACTATGCTAGTCGTTGGGCCACCTGTCTTTGTTGCACAGTCCGCTTAGAAAATTTATAAGAAAATATAAAGAAATTAACATTCAGTGATTTTGAAATAAAATATTAATAGAAAGGAGTTCAAATAACTATTGCATATGTGAATTTAAAGGAATTCAACGATACACTGTCAAATATTATTTATTGTTTAACATAGCAACCGTTCTACAAACAAGTGTTAAACAAAGAAAGGTGGCCCTACGAAATCTATCTGGTATTAAACTGTACAATGCACTAGCTTCACCATAGCTTTTTTTAAGTTTCAATAATTTTAAACATATAATAAAAAAAATTTTCATAGAAAATGTGGCATTTTCTGTAAATGAATTTCTTCACAATATTAATATTTACAATATTTAGTAATTAATTATTGTATACTGGCATCAAATAAAATTATTATTCATTAGAATAGAATTTATTTAAGTTTTAAAAAATACAAAGTCAAAAATAAGCAATAGGTACATAATAATAGATTCACTCATTAAGAATTCATTTAAACTGTTAAAGGCATTTTCCAATAAATATGACTCCGGCCTATTTTTCGCTAAAAGCCTACAAGTTAGCATTCCAGTATTACTTACACGTCAGTGCAGATAGACGAGCATGTTTATAGCAAGTATGAACAATTAAAATTTCGTTCAAATATTTTTTTATCGTCCGCGCCACTGTTTGAGGACCGCCGTTCCGCCACGTGCGGCCTACACGCGGCGCGGCCTTGGCGCGGCCCCCGTCTGCCAGCAGTCTGGCGGTGCCGCCGCCGCCGCCGCCCGCGCGGCGGCTGTCACACCCGCCGGCACAACAACGTCGCACCGCCCCCCACCCTCGTGCCGCACCAAGCCTCCGCGACCCAGGGGATGAAAAACGCGTCTGGCCAACTCGATACACTATAGACTACGGATTGCACTGTAATCGAATCGACAACCTTTATTACTTTAACTATTACAAATTTACTCAATTCTGCACATAGTTGGATGCTTCTTCCGACAATATAAAAATAAATCAGCGCTATCAAATTTAATAGATATTTTTGTTAGTTGTCAAATACTTTTTACACTGCTGGTGAATTTAGATTTGATGACTGGTACCACTTGCCATTTGCTCTGTTTTTGGGTATTTTAAGAAAATTGTTATTAGCGCAGTGCAATTTTCTGAAATTATTAAAAAAAAAATGCAGAGAACTATATCATCTACCACTTTTATATCAAGTATTTTTTAAAAATTAATTTGAGAACATTGTACAACGTTAAAACCGCGGTTAAAACACTTTTCAATACCCAAAAACAGAGCTCGTGGTACCAGACATTAGCCATAAATAAACTAATAACGTAAACTTGTACATTTTAAATTATACCAGCCTAAATTCACATAAATTCGCCCGTTTCAAATTTTTCGTTTTAATGTTTTCAATAATTTCAAATATATATTTATATTTTGTTTCTATACCCAATGGAGATTCGTAACAAATCAATCGAGTTTTTTAATAGAACAGTAGAATTTACATTTTTAATGTTGGTAACTCTACTGAAATGTCGTATGTCATAAAATATCAAATGCTACATTTCGCTAAATAAATAAATACAAATTGCAAGAATGTTATTTTTGTATAATTTTGAATTTAAAAGCAGAAGTTAATAATAGTTAGAAGAAAAGAGGAAAAGTATAAAACTCAATTCTCCAATTGTCCTTGCAAAATGATTTCGAATTTCTTTTTCCAGGTTTTGATTATTATTTAATCTTTTATAAAACATTAATCGAGAAATTTGATACGGGCGAATTCATGTAGTGAATTTGGGCTCGTAGAGATTTCAAATCTTTTAATGACATTGCAAATATTTTGTAGCACTTTTGAAACAGGATCACGTTATTTCTCCTGCTAGGCAACGGCTTGGCAGGTAGTGTTAAAGCCCGATCACTCGTTAACGCAAGTTAAGCAATGCTGCCTGCGGTTAGAAGTTGGATGGGTGACCGCTTTGCGAAAACCTATACCAGCGAATACTGCGTGCCGTTGTCACACCACCGAAAACGAGGTTTCGAGGCGGCATATAATCTCAGCAGTTGAGACCGCATAATAATAATAATTTCTCTTGAAAAAAACGTCTTGGACAGAATTTACATATGCAGGATTCAATTGTATACGAAATTTATACAAACACCTGCGAAAATGGCAGAATGTTTATAAAAAGTTTGTGTTTTAACATTCGCAAAAGATTTGGTGCCATACAATCTAACATACAAATATGAACAAGTTTGCGTGCGTATGCAGTTTCTTATTATAATGACGTCAAGAGAATACACAAGGACAAATACTATCCTGTTACATTATAAAAACAATAACAAATCACATTACATTTCTATAACAATTTTAGCGTTGTGTTAGGTAGTAGTTTGATAATGAAATAAACCATTAAATCCAGACATCTAAAATGAAATTTAATATTCCTGAACAATTCCAAAAAAAGTAATAACCATGGCTTTCAAAAACAATAACAAAACATTGCGCTCTGGAGTAGACGGAGAAAGCAAGTTTGGGTGTCTGATGGCAGACAAGGACAGGTCGAGAGACAGACAAACATGAGACGGCGGCGGCGACGGTGGCGGCATCATATGACGTTGCTCCGCGGGGGCGGGGCAGTCACGAGACGGCTGCAGACAGGGAGGGGGCTGCAGACGACCAGATCGCAGGTGCACGTAAGGGCACCTTGTTTACACTGGCGCAGCGCAATTAGGTTAGTCGATTCGTCTGGCGGCGGCGGCGGCGGCTGCAGGCTCCGCAGACTCGCCGGCAACCAGCTACCTACTCACCCAACACCGATGTGTTGTTATGAACGTTATTTTAAAACAACGGGTTATTTGTAGACCCGTACACCGAAAGGTAAACCCAAACATACCGAACTAATCAAATTTCAATATGAATTCGTTACCGATTTTATCGCGTATTCATCCACACTACACCTAAATTTAGTACAGCACAAATATATTTTTTTAAAGATCCCCACTTCGGTATTAAAAACTTAACAAATTACGATATATGAACAGTTCTTGGAGAAATTTTAATAAACTACACTCATAAAAATAACATTGTTTCAAAAAAAATTTTCAGTTTTCTTTTTGTATATATTCATTGAAGAAAGTTTTATTTCTTGCAATTTTAATTTCAAACAAAACGTTTTTATTTAAAACGATATCATTTTGAATTAAAACTACTCCTATTCAAACTACTTCGACCCCATAATGAGTCTTAGTTGAATACTTTGATACGTTCCTTAAAAACTAAATTAATTTGTATTAAACCTACAAAAGTTTTCAGTAAAAACAAAATCAGATTGGCACTATTCAAATCAATTTTTCTCTTCATTTAAGAGGAATATGTTTGTTCCAAGAAAACATTTTTATCAGTGTACATTCAATTCGGGACAAATCAGTCTGTCAAAGACTAAATGTCTGTAAATTACTTAAACATAAATATGTTCATCATATTATACACGATATAGCAGCAAATTCTATAAACATCCTAGTAAAATTATATTTTATTTTTCTGATGTATTTATTTATCGCATAGCTAAATCCAATAGTACTCTTGCAAATTTTACTTATTACTTTCTCCATTTTCAAATGGAGTACGACTGATTTCTCCATCAAGAACTGTTCATCTCTCATTTTCTATCCAGTCAAGCAATATACATTTCTAACAAATTATCATTCTTCTAATACAAGTGGTGGAAATATTCGCAAATTTTACAGTTTTTGGGTTGCGAACTGAGAACATCACGATTCACAGTCCGAAACCGCGGCGAGAAAGGTCAGCTTTTAAAATGTAAGCATAACGAGTGTTTACATATGTAAACACATTCTAACTACTGCGCGACATAAAATCGCAGACTAAACATGATAAGTATACGAGTGTGAACTATGACTCTGTGACTGACAAACTGACTTTCAACTGTTCAGTGTCTTTCCGTACAAGGCGGATGCTTTGTCTGAGAGTTTCACATTTTTCTCAGACGTACCAATCACGTTATTTTACAATAAACAAAACATGAGCGCTCTGTTATCTGTTGCTATGTGACTGACGCACTCTCTGATACGAACTAGTCATACAAACGACAAAGGAAAATGTGACAATCTATTGAGCCGGGATTGTTATTAATTGACTCTCATTATTTATTTATTTATTCAACAGAGATACATGGAAACACTGCATAATGTTTGCAAGCGCCGACGCATTGTTCATTGTCAAGTTTGCTGTTTTGCGCTCATCAATAATAAACTAAATAATTTAAAAAATACAAGTACTGTTTTCGGTAAAAGTTGCAAGTTTTCGCGGCAAAGTTTGACAGCTCGTATTCGCCGCTGTCAACCTGTCACCAAACAAACCAAATGAAAGTTTAAAATTACCTTTGTGCTAAGAGAATTTCGCATAACAACCCAAAGACCGTCTGGCGACATTCGTTTGTCACTATCACAGCACTAACAATTGAACATCAACAACGCGGATCACAGTTGGCGCACAGTTCACTAACTCTTAACTCGTACATGTGGTCGTCAGCGCAGTTGGGAGCAGACTGGCGGACTGACTAGCGCGACTGAATGTGGCTATTTGCTGGCTGTTCGAGGCCGACATGCAGGCAGTGCGAGTGCATGAAGACAGCGAAGTGCGGTCGCCCCCTACCACGAAGTCTAGACACCGCCGCCGCCGCCCGCTGCCCCCCTCGCGGGCTTATCAACACCGCGGCCGGTGTATGATAACACGCGCCTCACATTGCCGTACCGCCGCGGTCCGGGCGCGCCGGACTCTCCACATTTTACTTTACTGGAAACGCATCCAAGTTTACGCACTTCTTAGACACTAACAAATCATAGTATATCTACGCATCCTATCGAGAGCTTTTTATACTATTTGCATTAATTCTATCCAATATTAGGAAGTACAGAAAATAATTGACATGGAACAACAAAACTTCATAATTTTGAGTTTCGTGACAATGCGCAGAAATGTCCTAATTACAAAACCGGAAATGGAAGTTATTGTACACATAAAACAATGAATTCAACATACGAGTCCAAATTCACTTGAATTTCGCCCGTTCAAATGTTTCGTTTTAATGTTTTTTAAAAGTTCTAAATATTTTACAGGTAGATTCACAAAAGGAATTAACGCTAAATCCATTTTTTTCAACATCTAAATTATTTAACTTAATATAATATGTAAAATCTTATGCTAACCAATCTTAACTACAACCCTTGTTAAAATAAATACTATTCTTCGATTGTTTCGGTAGGAAAATTTTTACCTTACACCACATTCTGTAAGGAGGTATAGGAATCATGCTAAAAATTCGGTCGTGAATTTTAAGCGAATGAGCACGTTTTATGGTCACTAGAATACAATTTTAATAGTTTCGCGATGATGTCTGCGTGTATGTCTATTTGTCTGTCTGTCAGTCCGTCAGTCTGTGTGGATCTCTGGAGTTACAGTTTCTCAAAAGCTATTAAATTGAAAATTTCAATATTTTACAGGAAGAGCTGATTAGTTTTAATGATAATCCAATAACCGGAAGTGGTAGTTTACTTGAAGTTATCAAGTTATTTTGAAATACCTCAGTAAATTATGGTTTATGGCAATTTTTGTTATTAGAATAATGTTTCAAATATTATCTATTATATACAATTGTTGTTTAAAATATGTTTCTCTTACTGTCATCATTTACGAATTACAGCACGTTAAAGAAAAATTATATTTTGACATTTTTGTTTAAATTTTCTAAACTGTTCATTTTGAAAAAAAAAAAAACAACACTTGAAAAATGTTATTTTTTGACATGTGTTATAATTGATAACTAATTTTTTTGAAGGGATGAGCGTTTCCTTGATATTGGTGGTCCGTGTTCCAGCATTATTTGATAAGAAATCAATGGCGGGAGGTATTGTGGTGCCCACAACAGATTTGATGTACAAAGTTTCGATTAGGGATAAATCGGGGCTGCTAGAAGGCCATTCCAGCAACAGAATATTATTTTTATTATAATGCAGCTTTAAAAATATAAAACACCATGCATTTTCTTCGTGTTTTTATTTTTATTTAAACTTTTATAAAACATTTATGTTCATGTGAATTTGGGCTCCTATGTTATCAGTTGCGCAAAAAGTGTAAATTTTCTTGTTTGCTTACAAATAAATTTGGATTCTTTCAGTTAGATATTATACATTTTCAAGTATATCCGGTTCCTGCTGTTATCAATTTTTGCAAAAAAAATTTAATTTTTTTTAAATTAACACATCACGAAGACAGCGTATGAAATTTCATCAGTAAAGTAAATTTCTAAGCGATAATTTGAAATAACTAATCAGAATACTAAGAACTGTTTAACGTTATCAATATGTGCCAAAAATATGATTACATGTCAAACAAATATTTGCAAATTGTCTGCACTTAAAATAGTAGCAGATTAAGTGAGTTAAAAAGCAAACACACAGAAGATTATCCATCAGCGCCATTGTTTGAAGTAAGAATTATATTACCTTAGATTTGCGATTAAGTTAATGTAGTGGCCCCAGATTTTATCAGCGAAAGATAACAAAAAAACTGATAATTTTGTGGTTTCCGAAGTTTGAACTATCGTACGTAATACAAAGCAAATACGTAGAAGAGAATTCTTCCATGAGGAAAACACTTTAAACATAGAAAAAGATTATTTTTGTCATTAGCAGACATCTTACTAATCAGTTTTGCCAGTGACGTTTCGCGATTTATTGATTAACGAGAAAAAATGATAATAAAACATTTTTGGAACGATTGTTCACTTTGACTTCTCGTCGACTATTTCTGTCCACGTAGGTAGCAGTCCACAATAGCAAGTTTACTTTATCGTGACGTCACCGTTATGCAACAGTCCACCTGTAGTCGGGATTACTAAGAATTTTTCCAGCTATTTTCCGAGAAACTTAAATCAGTCAAAATAATTATGGTTTCAGTGAAATACAACTAGTTTGCGTGTTGCACGGTTTGAATTAGTAAAAGTGGAGGTTGACTGACTACAATGCAACAAATCAAAGTGAATCAAGGTCAAACAGGCGACTGTTGAATAGAAAAAATAGTGTTTACAATAGGAAAGTGACACCGCGATTGGAACATGCCAAAAAAGAAGCAGGTCATGTGTGCAACACGGAATGAATGGAATAAATAATTTGTGGGCGTTTGACTCGCTCCCACGCATACAGGGAGCGAGAAACGACGACCGAATGCATCATCTGCTATAAGTCTTTTTCGGGGACGGTGGCAACTTCACATTTTTATTCAAATCACGGAATGCAAAATATTTATCTAGTAAATTAATCAAATTCACCTTAACTTGTTGGAAAATAACTAAACTACACTCCACGAAAAAACATATGCGATATCCTGGAATAGCATATTAAACAGCAAGTGTAGAAATGTTACATATTTCAAACGGGGATGTAAGAATTTTAGCACAAGACGAAGTCCAGTGCTGGAGTTACATGTTAAAAGTGATTTATTTCGTTTATGGGGTTGTTTCACTCGACTTCGCCTCGTTTCACAAACATCCCCACTTACTCATAAAATGTTACTTTTAACACATACCATAAATATTTTTTTTATGAAATAATGCATAAAACTGTATATGTTAGATCATATTTTACGCCATACAAATGTTTAGTGTCAGAGCTACGTCATTTATTTGCAGGCCAATAACAGTAATTTCACTTTAGTAAGCAAATTTCAAACTATGTTTGTTTTGATTTCGTCTGTTGTCTTTTTATTTCTAGACACTGCAATATTTCACAATCATGTTCCCTATTTGTATTTTGTACATAGCAATATTCTTAGGTTACGATACTGTGTGTGTAGGAATATATGACGCCACGAATTCGCACCTGCTAAAGTATTCAATTTACAAACATTCTTTATTGCTATATTCATAAAAAAGCCCTGTAGTATTTACTTCGCTATGTGCTTGGATAGAAGGCGTAGAGACACAGACCTGTTAGATGTTTAAAGCTAGAATATCTATCCCTAGTTTGAAACGACTAAAAATAATGGCTTGCAGCAATTTGACTACAGTAATGTGTCCGAAAAGCATATTTAGTGCCCCGGCTGAGTCACAATCCGGTGACTAATTTCAGGGTTGAATTAAGGTCAAACTAGTATCAAACAACGTTAAAACTCTGGTCAGCGGCGATGCATGTTTCTCTCTCTCCTGAGTATTTTGTTTACAAGCGCGGATTTCGCGATCGCCTGGTACACATACACAGTTATGCATGTGTGTGCGTCGGTGACTGGCATTCCCATTAACACGTACAAGGATTCGATGTCTAGACAATACGTAATAGTCGCTGGCAACGTAAAAAGACACTTGACACGGATGAAATCAGTCGGCCGCGGCGAACAGCGAGCGCCCAGACGCAGTGGGAATAAAACAACTGCAGTCGATGCATTATGCGCGTCTTGGTTTTTTTATACGGTTTGAGCCCCCTACAGACTGACCTGACCTGGTCCCGCAACCACAGACATGCACTGTCGTTTGTTTTCTTCCTGAACACCACACCACGCCACTGAAATTTATAACTTCTTCAGACCCACACACGCCAGAGGACCTTCTGCTATAAATAGACCCGCAGAAATTGTGTTAAATATTCCAGACATGCATTTCTGCATAATTTGATACTTCACTTCTGAAAGATTGCTTTTGCCTATTATTACACTCCAGAAAGACTAGTAGTACCAAATAATTAAAACACCACTAAGCTGGGTTTCTTTATAAAAATACTTACAGAAGTTTAAACTTTCTAACTAGTAAAATATCCAAAATTTTAAATCAAATTCCTATATCTTATAGAGAAACAAGAAAACGCCGATCTCGGTGGCCTAGTGGCTGTGTCACTAGCCTAGCACGCCAGGAGTCGTGGGTTCGAATCCAACTGAAGAGCATGGTCGTTTGTGTTTACATACTTTTATAATCATCCACTCATGAGGCAGTATCAGTATATGACCATAGTAGTCCGCCTCTCATCTTCATAAAAAAAAAATTAAGAAAATATCTAAATATCTATTTCGATAACTAAGTTATCAGTAGAAGCAAAAGAGATAAAATAAAGATTACACAACTTGTAAACCAAGTCAGTGGTCAAGTTTGAATCCCTGATCATGATAACTTAGATATCAAAATACGTATTTACACTCTGAAAACCCACAGTGCTGAAAGGATGCCTTTTTCAGAATATTGATGATATTAAAGGAAATGAGCCAGAGAACTTGGGTAAAGTGTGTGAACAGGAAAGGGGAGTACTCTAAAAAGGACAAGGTCCAATATTCTGTAAAAATAATAATAAAGTTTTCAAAATATAGTTCGATTATTATCTGAAGTCTGAACAGACAACGTATGATCAAAGCAGTTTAAGTATCTGTACTTTGTCTGAGGGTAGGACTATTAAATTATTTTAGATTTCTAAATCTTGGACAAATCTCAGCACATCAACATTTTCGGGGCAAGTCTGAAGAAACGAGTATTTTCTCAATTCACCAATAAACCGTGGATCGTCTCTGCAGTTGAAGCAGCGATTAGGTTTAGAACATTACAAGAGAAACTCCAGCTGAACTTCCACATAGCGCCAAGCGAAGAACCATCCTGAGACTATCGTTGCTCGGTGTTATTAAGTTACGGATCAGCCAGTTAGAGAACGAGTAAAAATCAGCTGCAATTAAGTAAAAGTAGAACTTGCAGCAAAAACGAAACCGCGGCTGAGACTTCAACGTTCGACTTGAACTCGACTGGGTAATGACGCTGGCTCCGAGCGCAGAGCGACGAAGAATGGGAGGAAAGAAAAAAGACTAGCGTGGATGATATCACGAGACGTACTCGACACGTCTGGCGGCCTTGGGTCCCGGCACGGGCGACTCCGGCCAGGGACGGCCTCCGAGATTTTAAATCGTAAACCTTGAACCCTATTTTATACCGCGGACACGCTTCTTTGAAAATTAACACGAAATGTAAAAGTTTGAGGGCTACATAACTACCCATGGAAAATTCGCATTCATTCTTGATCTCAACAGTGTTAGCAAAAGTAAACAAAAATCCACAACTAATTTTAGAAACATAGGTAGCCACAAAAAATAAAAAAATAAAAACTTTTTAACAAAAAATGAACCAACGAAAATTGAAAAGAGAAAATTAGTTTATTTTATTTATTTATATTGTTTTTGAGTATACTAAGAGAAGTGCTATAGGGATGTCCTATGTTCTAAAATTATTTTATAAAAAAAAGTTACAGAGAAATATATCTACCACTTTTATCTGGACTATTTTTTTATATAATAATTTTGGAAGATTGTACAGCGTTAAAATACTCATGGTTCCAGCCCTTTTGATTTTGGGTCGAATTCACAATTACTCAATCAAGGTTTGATTTACAAATCAATCCAATTCACTACTGAAAAGTAAGCTAATCCAGTAATCAAATTCAGAGATCAACTGATCTGTCAGATTTCATTAATCAAATGCTCATCACTTATTTTGATTATTGTTTTAACATTTGTGGTTTTATCAAGTATACCTAATTGAGATATGAGATATCTTAAATATTAGTAACGCTTCAAAAATATACGAGATGATATAATAATAACAATAGTGAAGGAAATAGTCTTTAAATAATTCAACTAATTTTAAATAATAATTATAGTTTAATTAGATAAAAAGGAAAATTATATGAACTGTTAAAATACATAATAAATATGTGAATCATTTGCGATTATGGTAAAATGATTCATGGATCAAATTGGTGAATTAAAATATATGATCAATAGATCAACTAGATTTTCGGATAAGTTGGTCACTAATCAATGGTATGCTGGTGAAAATTATAGCTGTATCAAATCAAAATCATTCTTTTACAAAATAAAAATTAGAAGACCAGTAATTGTAACTAAGGTATAATTTGTTATTTCTCTTACGATTTTTATCTTTAAATTTCCAATGCAAAAACTATTCAGTTAATGTGATTGTGAAAGATAAAAAGCCGTGATGAAAGGAATGCTCTTCTTTTCAGTAAATAGAAATTAATATTGTATTGAATTTTATAATAACTTTGTTATCTCTCGTGCGTAAAAGGTATTTTATAAGAGACAATTGCATTAGGAAATGTGATGTTATCTAAATAATGCGAAAGTACAAATATCGAACATGGAATGATATTGCAGAGCGGTAGTAGTACATACCTCTGTAAACCTGTATTATTTATTAAAAGCTGCCACACACAATTAGTCGAATTACATATCCTGCCATCCCTTCCGTTGCCATACCAACAATTTCATTTTTAAACAGCAATGTTGGAAATGCTCGATAACTTCCATTAACTGTTCAAATTTTCCGTTTTCATTGCGAGGTTTTAATCACTGATGGATCAAATCCCATGAGGAATAAAACCCATCAAGCCGATCGCATTTGGAATTTTCAATTTTTAACACTTTATCCGTACAAAAAACACGAAACACAAAAATAAAACAGTAGCGTAAGATCGCATTTGAGATTTAATTTTACTGAATTAATTGCAGTTGAAAATGTTTGTTTAAATGTAATAAAATTCCACTTTCGTACTGTGCACGCAGTGGTACACATTACAATTTTAAAATTGCATTTTCTAGTAAATAATGTTGAGTCAGAGTACGAATGAGTCAGATTTACAGTTGTATAAAGTTAAAATTTAATTACATTCTGCGATAATTAATAGCTACACTTCTTTTGTTTTGGTTTTCTGCACTTTTTACGATTTTAATTACGAAAGTTATACATTTATGTGTGAGATTATTGTAGTACGGTCCTGGCGGGACGGCAGTGGGCAGCTTGTCTAGAGGCTTACAGGCTGCGGTCAGATGGAACCACGTCTGTTTTCTCTCTTATCTAAAATTACACAACCTGTATACCTGGTATCATTTTACAGCGCACAACAAGTAATTTATACTCTGTGTATGCATTCAATGCGTATTCGGACACAGGTTCAACCGGCTGGGCCTCTGGATATGGCACTGTCAATTAAATTTACCTTAGAGCTTTCCTTGACGTCGACAGAACTCGAAATTTGAACTTGATTATTTTAATACTCGAATGGAAATACCCATGAATACGAATTCATTTCAGAAAAAAATACTCTATTATCAAACTACAGGGATATCCAAATACTGTTGACAGAGATTTGAACTTCTATCCAGTACAGCTGACAGTCCATTAAATAAAGATTCACCTATTTATTAATAAGTAACACAAAACATAAATTGTCTACAAGAGATACTGAATAAGTTGTCGCCGTCGGTTCAAATTCCAAAAGCAATAATTTCTTACAGACATAGTAGACAGATAATTAAGCCTCTAAGAAATAGAACCGAACCAATAAAAAAAATATATAGAAAAACGAAGACTAATAAATTTGATAAGAGAGATAATTGAGACAGATTCGAAGAAATATTTATCGATATTATATTTTCTTTATTTCCATTTTAAAATATCAGAAATATATCAACACGCTATTACCCATTTTGAGTATGACATTGTCGACTGTAGGAATCCACAGACAGTTCCATATTGCTATTTTAATCAACAATGACTAACAATTAGTTGATAAACTTTCTTTTTCCACTGTCTAATACATGTTTTAAATGTTCAAATAAAAGTGAAGTATTTAATAAGCCACATCATATACTTAATTGTTTTAATTTTTAAGTTTTGACAGTTCAAAAACCATGTTAACTACTATCGTTTGTTTTATACGAACACTCCTATCTTTCATGTAGCTAAATTATCTTATAATATTTTGACAAACCATCAGAAACAAGACACTTACAGGCAGATTCACAAAATAAATTAACGCGAACTCCATTTATTTTCAACATCTGTCACGTGTAACTTAGTTTCTAAATTATTTAAATTAACAAAATGTGTCAAATTTTATTCTTGCCCATCTTAACTAAAATCTCAGTTAAAATCTTAACTACAACCTCAGTTAAAATAAATATGTTCTGAGAATAGAAAATGAAGTTACGACTAACAATAAAAATGGCGTTAGCGCTAATCCCTTTTTTGAATCTATTTGTATAGTTTTACTATTACTTGACAGTTAATACTGGCACAGTTAAAATCATACAAAGGAAAATTGTTTAATTTACCTTGTTTATATAATAAATTCTATCGTTTTTACCTCCCGTACATACATTTAAGTAAAGAAAGTGTTATGTTTACGTCATGGATTAAGTTTTGGAAACAATTCATCAACAGTAAGTGGTAGATTATTTATTTGAAGGCCTATCAGGGTTTTTGGGGATATCTTAATAAATAAATGAGATAGAATCAAAAAGATGTAGAATACAATATTACCTAAAATCTTTATTAGAAACATTTTTTTTATATTGTCATCAAATTCAAAAACAGTGTTCGTGGTACCAGCCAATACCTTTGGGCCAAATGAAATCTTTATATTAGTGCTTTTGTTAATTTGTTATTATTTCAGTTGTTCATTTCCTTAAAATATTCTTAAAAATAACAGAATTTAAAATACAAATAAAGTGAATACAACAATTTTCCATTGTAAAATCAAAACAATTTTTTTTAAGGTATTCTATAAGTCATAATTGGGCCAAGTGATACGATTCTGGGCTCGTCTATATGTATTTTGTTACTAATTCACAATAACACTAATCATAGATAACACAATTGCTTTATAATTAAAGGCAATATTATTTGTTGCAAAGGTTAAAATCGGAATACCCATTTTTTTGATGCTATCGTCGAAATGTGCAGTGCACATTTATTTTATTTTAGTCAAAGTCCAAACAAATAAATTATCAGATAATTTTTAACTAATGCTATTTATCTTCATTTGAGTAAAGTTAATGCAAGTGTGTAATTACTAAGAAAATTTCAAATTACTTTCAAATAAATAGTGATTACATAATGCTCGTAATAATGCGTTGCTATCGCGTTCAATCCTTCAGAAAGTAATAGCGTTAGGGTTAAAATATAATATATATGTTTATTGCGTATTGTCAGTAGTGACAGAGTACTGCACGTGCTTTAGGCATATTGATTTACACCGCGCTAAAGGACGAATGGCGGGCGGACGACCTTGACGCGATGCAAGGACTTGCGTGCCACACGGAAAACTATTGTAGGATTGTCGCAATGCATGTAATAAACTCGACATACTTCACACATGAGCTACGAAAACTAATTTAATATTCCTTTCCGAATGCGAAGAAATTTATTAGTTTTTCACTGGAATTCCGGGCTATGCATCATAGTGAGTCATCGTGGTTCGTGAATTAATATTTTAAATTGTTTTGCAGCAGTAAAACACGTCATAGACTAAACACCATATTTTAATAGGTGCAACTGTTCTAATTTCAACTCGATTATTATATGCGATAAATATGATGTAGTTATGCGCGTTTTCGCGCACTGGAATGCATAGTTAAGGACATAATAATAAAATTTACCAATACGAGAAATATAAAATAATATTTTTTGTAATTAGTGTGCGAAACAGGAAATTGTTTGAGACTTTACTCACAAAATTACCTTTTTTTCGGCAACCGAAAAAAAAAAACTATAAAAGAAATTCAACAATCCAGTAGGTACTACTTGCGTCCATGCGCAAAGTAAAGGCGTGTGCAAAGTCTTACTTTATGTATGCATGTATGCATAGTCGAAATATGAGCCATTCTGGTGGTTACTTTTCAGAAGGTTAGACATAAATTAATTTAAATTTCATAAAAAGAGTTCAGAAATATTTGCAGCATTAATAAATCATTCGTATATAAGTCGACTAGATGTAAAAGTAAATATATACCAAATAATAAAAAACTGAGTTCTGCACGTCATTTTAAAGAGAAAATATATCCATATATATTTTTAGGTATAATTGGTGGATGTAAAAGTATGAATTTACTGAGTTATTGAGCGTTGGAAACCGATGCAAAAGGTATATGTATGAAAGTTTGTATTATATTGCCAATGACTGTAACATGAATAGTCGTAATGAAGGTGAATAGGAACACTGATATGAGAATTAAATGCTATTATTAATTTAGTTATTTATATTTCTATATATTTTGTACTATTATTTTCAAATATATAAATAAATGACATGAGTATCTTAATTTCTTTGTTACAAAAAGCACACAAATGTACTACGTTGATTGCAAAAATGTGTACTATAATATAATCTTTTAATGAGGTCCTAATTTTTTTTATGAATCTGTATCTAAATTGAAGACTATCTGCAGTTTTAAAAAGTCTTAATTGTTATTCATTAAGTCGCTATGATTTTTTAAAAATGTTATGACTTTACTGTTGTGAGTTTGGATTTGTGTTATTTGGTTACGAATTCAACACCAGAGAAAAATCTTCAAATTAGCTGCCAACCATTTGACACTTCGACAATCTAACAGCTCAATAATAAGAGAAGTACCTACAAAGAATTTGGAAAGAATAGATGTGTAAGAGAGCAGAAAAACACAATACTTTAACGTCAGAATTGCTACCTTTAAAGCTCAAATATAATAATTAATAATATTTCTATTATATCTAATATATGTTCTTTGATCTATTTATAATATATATGGTTTATTTGTCATTTTGTGACTTCAGTGAAGGACCCCATTACAATATTTCTGTAAATCTCAATGTTATGATGTTACTAATTTGTCAAGGAAAAGCAGCACAATCTTCAGTTGATGACTGAACTCCACGTAGTTTCGTCGGAAACAGTTTTTTGTAATCATCTTTAAGTCCTACACACACTAATGAATGACTGTTTTATTTTATTTCTTACTTTGCACAATAATTAGTGGTACGCTAAACAACAGGAGACCTGCATCTTATAGTGGAATTAGATCCACCCGAATTTATTTCACTCACGATTGATACAGGGTACGGCAAAATCAGTTCGAAATGTATGACGGAAAATACTGAATTAACAAAACTGTTGTTATTTCTGTTGAAGTAAATCAATATTAATATATTTCAATAATGTTTATATTAGATAGAAAACCAAGTTGCCTATGTATAAATTAAAAATAGATGTACATTTTTTTGATAAATATATAGTTGAATGAATAAATCGTTATAAAACCTAAACGTTTGATTTTTTCCAACAAATTCAATGATGATATAAACGATTAAAATGTGCAGAGTGCGGCCCTGGTTGTTTTGACGTGCCGTGTGAGCACCGGGTGGGTTAATTTACATTTATATTATCGCAACACATTGAGAAGTCCGGTGAAAACAGTGATATTTCGCCAAAACAAATTAGGGACACAAATTTCGGTCGCGGAGCAGAGATATCGACTGGACTCAGTGTAGGCGGAGGTGGCAACACTGGAACCGGAGTCTCCAGACAGAGACAGAACCAAGGGGCCGGCTGACGGCGCAGGGGTGCAGGGGGAGGGACGCGTCTGGCGAGGGTGGCTGTGCACGGCGTCGCGACGCTGAGAGTGAAAGTTACAGCCGCCGTCCCTGCCCCCGGTGGCCTAGTCTAGTCTGACGGCCTGTCCCAAGGGCGACGCGGCAGCCCATTCACAATCGCTCCTTATAATTTTCACCCTGTTTTTTTTTTTCGTATTTTATTCTTTATATCAATTCCTGCCGAGGATTCAACGTAAAGAAATAGGCAATTTTGCTAAAAATATTTGCAACTTGTGTTTAATTCGAAAAGTCTGGGTATAGTTTAACTAAATAACTAGAACTAGAGTATGGAAGATGACATTTAAAATACTGTTTCAAAATAAAAAAAAAACATTAGCATGTCTAGCTTAAATAGATGGTTCACTGTAGTAAAGTTATAATCCTTGAAAAATAATTGTAGATCTTCATAGCAATAGTTATTTACTTTACAAGTGGGCAAAGTAAGGAATTACCCACGAGAGAAATTTTATCGAGTGGGTAATTCCATTTTGCCCACGTGTGAAATATAATGTTTTATCCAACACTTCTTAATAAATGAAAAATTTATTAAAGAAATCTTATTTGACAGTGACATATGCTTTAAATTTTTAAATTAAAATGTCAATCGAAGTAGTTACCAAGGTGTTGTGTGTTATTATTATTGTTATAAATAAAAAAATACTCACTAGTGGCTTTCCTCAAAATTATACCCATTAGTGGATAATCCGTTACTTTGCTTGTTTAAAATCGCCATAGTTATAGAGCATTTATTGAGAGGTGTTAGATAAAATATATTACTTTCAAACTTTTTTCATCGCACAAACCATGTAGTTTTATACACTATAGCGTATAAAATAATTAAAACACCTGCCGATCTCGGTGGTATAGTGGCTGCTGCCCATGTCACTAGCCTAGCACACCAAACGTGAGTTCGAATCCAACTGAATAACAATGGTTCTTTGTGCGATTTATAAAATTTATCATCTTTCACTCATAAAGTCGCATATAATCACAATAGTTAGTACGCCTCCAATTTTCGTAAAAAAAAAATAATTAAATCGTCAACTTTTTCTGTCTAGTAGTACATCTATGTATTTCCTTTCGGTGGCGCATACCGGTTTGTCGACTTATTCGATTACACAATTAAAGAATCGAAGAAGTTGTACTACCCTTGGTAGATTCAGAAATGAGAAAAAGCGCAGAAATTCTATTTAAACTAAACACTTAATAACTGAGAACCATCGATGAGGATATTTCAGATAAAATTTCAAGGCAGGACAAGCAAATAATTACTGTCACATTATCTTGCATAACCTTGGATAATTCGGGAAAAACGAATCTTCCAAACACACATAAAAGTCCCATTTACTCAACCTTCTGTCTCTAGGTTTTTATATCCGAAACCAGCTTGGGAAATTTGGATTGTCCTCGATATTGGAAATGGTTATGGTTACGTTCATGCTCATGCTATACTGTCATGTTATTTTAAGTGTACAAACTAGTGATTCAAAAAGATGAAACATTTTATGTTGAGACGGCGGAAGCGTTGAATCGAAGCCCATCACAATAGCCATGACAAGAGCTTTGTTAGCGTTTCACTTTGCCAGAAACATGGCATTGAGTATAAGCATTTCACCCTATTACACATAACCCGACAGAGAACAAACAAAAGAAGATGGGAAGTATTTTATCTGTCTGTGACAGACACAAATATTTGTTTTCAAATTGCTCAAATTTTGCCTTATTATTCGTCCAGGAAGTAATGCCTTCTTGAAATGTTATAAATTCTTCTTTCTGATCGGTTTTCTATAATTGAATTTACAGAAACTTTTCCTCTGTGTTCTAAAAAAGGAAAATCTACCTTCGGGAGAGAATTTTCTAGGCATTGAAGTAGGGCAGACACTCTGAAACTATTGTGAGAATTTAGTGGTCTGGCGCAGAATTCAGAGAATTCATAGTCCTTTGTGTCCTGTGACTGAGTCACGTGATGTAGAGGTTGCCAAGGTCACCTCTAGGGCACAGGACATCATAGGGGCAAAGGGCAAGGGAGGATTATTACATTTGCGTCTACAGGGATGGAAGGATAGTTCATGGGACGCATAATCGTTAAATCGACTCTTTGCACATGGGGCCCCCATTGCTATCATCCATTGGCGTACCAAAGGGCCTCAGCACAAAAATTTATCTATTATGAAAATACTATGAATTTCGGTTAGAAGCCCCTTGGCTCAGAAAGTGGCACGCCACTGATCCTTTTAGCCATAAACAATATGAGAAAAACATTACAAATAAGTTTCATACGGAAATACTAAAATGTTACACGGAAACGCTGATATGTTACAAATTTATTTTGACGCATGAGCATGTTACGAATATAGCAAGTACAATAACAATGGGTTACTTTATTACGAACCCAGAATCATATCATTTGGCCCAATTAAGACCTTTAGTATAACTTTAAAAAATTGTTCTGATCTTACAAATGGTAAATTGATATACTCAATTTACTTGTAACTTAAATTCTGTTATTTATAACAAATAAATTTGGTGGTGTACCACGAACACTATTTTTGAATCTGATGCCAACAAAATGTTTCAGATAAAGGTAATATTATTCTACATCTTATTGATTCGAATAATATTTACTCCATCTCAAATAAATATGGTGAATTAATAGTATATTGTGCAACAAGTGCAGGAAGGTATCTATGTCATGCGAGTTGCGAGAATTTGATTACGAGACGAAGTCGAGTGCTGAAACCACACGAGCGTAAAATAGGTAATTCTGCACGAGTTGCACACTATACTTTTTCTACGATCACACTTTTGTCAAGATTTAATAATAATAATTCTTACTCTTCAGAAACAAGAAATGACATCTCAAACTATTTATGATTACAGCATGAAGGCGGCGCAAGCGCAGATGTACGCAGTGTTACCAACTATAAACCTATAGATTGTAATATAAAAACTAAAGACATACTTGATTAAAAAATTGATATTCTATTTTCTTTGTAATCTCAATATTGAAAACGAAGATTTATATAAACTCTGAAATAATTATTAATAATTTTATGATATATAAATGTATTTATACTTAACATATTAATGTCGTACATTATTATATTATTCCACACGACTATGCGAAATATACAATTTTCAAGCTTTGTTTAGTGAAAGTGTAATTTTCAGAAATGATCGTAGAAAAACAAGTTTCCGTTGTATGATTTTAAATGGGCCAAATGATATGATTCTGGGCTCGTAGTTCAACGTAGAATGTGGAAGCGGGTTTATCTTCGGATATGTTCCATTAAAAGTAAGTACTCTAATTTGAGTTTATTGAGCATGAGTTGTGTGGGCTTAGGGTTTGTTTGTGAAATGTGCGAGCGAATATAAATCATGATCAAAATTTTCTATCTAGTGATGACCAGACATCTAGCAGCTAACTACTATTTTAGATACGAAATGTTTGACTTTCTTTAATTTAGGATCGAATGGTTAGTTCTAGTAGGGGTGAAATACCCCCGTGGCCGAGCGCGGGGAACGCCGCTGGCGACATCTACATACATATCGATCGAGGGCGAGCGGCGGGCACAGACAACAGCCGTGGTCGACCCGCAGACTGTTTTGTCCCGGCGGCGGCGATGGCGGTGGCTGATTGACGTGTCGGATACTCTAATTACGGCAGGGGGTGAAACGTAAATGACAGCTGATGGAGAAGTGAAATAATGAGAAAAACGTTACGCATCGTTTGACTACTTTTTATAACCAACAGCGGTGTTTGTATTGTGGTCATTGATCGAATTAGAAGAACAAATCAGAAATTAAATCGTTACAGCGTTACTAATCCCTTTGGGGATGACATGACAGATACACAGCCTTGATTAAAGAGAAATTTACGAATGTCAGGGGTTGATACATAGCGTGACCACAAAAGCCCGACACCCTTAAAATGGAAATTTCAATTTGAGACACACAAATTTGTAATAAAATAGCGATTGGATTCTTCAAAATTATGTAATAAAATTATAATCTTTTTTAACGCCGACATGCTAATGGTTTTCTGGAATTTTCTAATACAACACTAGGTACATGGAAAAAGAAAAAAAAAATCTGATGTGCCAGCACATAACCTCCCGCCCAATACAACTCTTAAACGTTACAAAATAGTATTTGATGATACAGGATAAATACTTTCTTATTTGTTTATTTTCTATTTATATTTAAGAAATTTAGTTTTCTTGCGTATATTTATTTAATTTTTTAACATATATTTCACTAAGAAAACAGCTTCTCAATCACAATGACATGTCACATTTCGTAAAACAAATTAAAATTTTTAAGTGTTTCCATGGTGTATATGGTATGCAAGATTTTTGAAATTTAATTTCTTTATACTTTATTAAAAACTAATGTAAATTAATAAAATTAGTATAATCAAAATAGATACAAAATTAAATATTCTACAATTTTCAAAAAAATATAAATTTTTGAAAAATTAAATTTAACTTTGTTTTTTCAAGGAAAACTGTTAAGGGCTTCTAGTGAACTGCTATTTCCGGTTGACCAATTTTATCCAAAATCTAATCAGTTCTTCATATAAATATAAGAAGCAAAAATACACAAAATTGTATTTTTTGCTATTATACTATTTGAGTTATGCGAGACGAAAAAATCAGCACAGATATACATACAGTCATCGTGGTGAAAATAGTAAAATCGTATTGTAGGGACCCCTAATACGTGTTTATTCATTGAAAATTCCCTACCCAATATTTTGACCAAAAACAACACCTACCTCCCTTACTAGAGGTAGGCGGGAGGTAAAACTCCACGAGCATAGAGTAATGTAAAGTTAAACGTGAACTTTCATACTCTAGTTGAACTATACCGAGATCTGTCACTTTAGAAATGGATAAATAGTGTGATGATATATTTATATAATTATTTTTTGTAAATATAAAAATTAAAATTTGAAATATTATAGTCACAGTTTTGGAAGCGCAGACAAGCGAGCACTTTCTCTAGATCTCATCCGACAAGAAAGCATAAGACAGACAATATTGACGAAAACACAAAGACGTCACTACAAGAATTCTTGACAAAAACGTTTTATCAAATAAAAAATGTATACGGTACCTACTCTTTATTATGATTATATTCTCTAGCACTCTACAGACCTTGTTATAGCTCGAGAACAGTTACATGAAACAATGTAGTTTACATACAAATAGGCAGATTTTTTTAGATTGCCAGACAGCATAAATTGCTGCCTGCTTTTGGGCAAATAAAGCAGACGAATATGACGGTCACAGAAAGAAGACGAGATTTAAGATTGTCACTGAAGCAAAATATAGAAAGAAAATAGTTTATGCATAAGAACTGCAGCCTGAAAAGTTTATGTGTCTACCTAAAACGTGTTATTATTTAATAAACCATAAGGAAGTCTGGCTTAACTGAGCCAAAACCGAACTCGCTAGACCACCTAGCCACATCAAGCCAGCGTTTAACATTGCCTAAGCCTTTGTAAGCTATTTCCAAGTAATGGAACATTTGACTAAATCTCTTCTTTGCGTCAGTTGCGCGAGAGGCCAGCAGCAGCCGGCGTCATCGCCAATGTATTGTGTTGCACGTGTTGTTATGTCTGACGATCATTTGTTTGTGGTCGGCGATCGTCGAATGTTTACCACAACATCACGGAATCGCACCCGAACCAGACGTAGCCAACTTTTCATAAATGCGAGAAATTCGAGACACGTGCTGCTCTCGCAAAGTTCTTTGTTTTTCAAATGACATTGTTACACAAATACATTAGCGAAACAGCGACTGTTTAACAAACATTTGAAACTAGAGCTTTTTCCACAAACTGGTTACATCAGATCCATAACATTGATTCTGTAAAGGCACCACTTTTTTTATACTTAGAGGAAAGTAACCAAATATGGAATAAGATCCTAATATGGAATTTCTCTTATTGTTATTTAGATTTTTATACAAATATTATACTGTTTATTAATTTTTAAAACATAAGACTGTTACTAAGTTAAGCGAAAATTTATGACTGATTATGATTACTAATAAGTAATAACCGTCTTTAATTTGTGGAATGTTAAAAGCGGAATTCCACATAAAGATCCTATTCCATATTTGGTTACTTTCCTTTATTGTTAGTTGAAGTTTGGATGTAACATTTGTGAATTTGTAAATTTTCGAGTAAATTGATTAATTATGAATTCCTTTAAAAATAATTTTGTTTGTTACAAACCTCTTGCGGAAAGATGTCATCCATCCAAAATAATGCCGGAAGTATCTTTCCGCATTTGGTGTGTAAATAACTATATTAAAACTATACTAGCCGTTTATTTTTCAGTAATACGTGAACTAGTCGTCCAGTTTGAAGGCCACTGAGATAAAGTTTTGACTTGGGCTTCATTTTGTACCTACAATATTGCATTTTTGTTTAGTCTAAGTTAAAAAATTATGATTACACGTGTTCGTTTTTGTAATATTTTAGTGTACCCGTTCTGTTTGTAATAAATTGTTTTGAAGTTTAACTATGTTTAGTCTGTTACACCAAGTGTGAAAGATGCAGAATAATACGATCATATAAGCGAGAAGAAATGTGTGAACAGAAAAGGGTGACTGCAGTTTGTTAATACGAGTATATATAAGTTTATTGTTATTACTATAAGCGTCTTAAGATTGTTGGTTTAGCTTTTAGGGGTCAATAGAATAACAGTTTATTGATAACTTGACTGAAGAAAACTACAAACGAAATTTTCTCAAAAAAAAAAAAAAAATACACCTGTCGCTTGCTTTTCACGGAGAATACTTTTTTTGTATCTACAGCCCAATTAATATAATTAATATTCAGAAATTTATCAAACTTTTGCTAAATACTTATAATTTCTTAGTAAATTTAGTTTCTTAATTGTTATGACATTATCAGAAAATGTGTTTAAAAACCTCAGCTTACCGAATAGTTTGGTAAATTCGACGGTACCTTTTTTCCATGTATACATATGACAGATAGAATTACTAAAAAAAAAACCTTTATTTTATGTTGCCACGAATGCTCGTTTTTAATTATTTATTAATTATTAATTGTTTTAAAATGTTTAGAATTTTAGAGTTATGACTTTCACCTCCTGACCCATTTAGGGTAGTATCCGGTCGAGGATAAAATAATTATTTATAATACTGACGGAAATCCAGCAGTTGATTTTATTTTAATACAAGTCCTAGTCAAAAAGCGTACATATTATTAGATAGAATTACGTCCTCAAAGATTTTATTGGTGAAAGTTGTCTACTGTGGATTTTGAATTCCTCCACTAATTTTACATTTCAGGGAATTTCAAAGCGATCTAGAATTCCAGATAAAGAATAAACTCAACCTGGCAAATACTCCATTAAATTTCGTATTCCATTTAACAAATTATAATAAATCTCCAGTGGAGGGTATGTCTGTAAAAACAACAGAACACAAAGCAAACCAAGTGAAGGGTGAAACATCGCACGTGTCCGCGAAATGGGGTTATTCTTACTCCGCTGCCGTGGCCTCCAGCAATGCAAACAGAAATACCAGCGAAGTATATTACATTTTAATGATGTTTACGTTGCGTAACATTCATAGTAGGCCGTGTTTGTCTTCGCGTACCGGGTGAATTTCAGGAGGAACAACTTTTAACAGATGCTTGTTTTCATTCAAAATTCAGCGCCACGTGTCGCGAATTACAAACCTGATTTCGATTTACTGATTTTATGGAATCTACTATAATGAGCAGGCGTATCGTTTACGGCATGATTAATTCAGGTTTAATAGAGTTGTGGTCAGCGAAGACCAAAATTCTAGGAAGTATGCCAAGCTGTTACATTAATAATATTGTTTGGGGTAATAGTATACAAACTTGTTGGAGTTTAGTTGTAAATTCAACATGAGGGTAAACGGTAAAGCAATGGAATTTAATTCCTGGTAAAGGTAATGCAGCATAAATAGCACGTGGATTCTAAGAAGCGATGAATATAAGGCACGATAAATGCCGCACACGACTACTCTAAGTTGTATTGGTACTGGCAGCGAGTTCTTGGAGTGGCACAATATGCAAAATAACTTGAAAACTATAATTATTCTAATATTTCATGCGCAATTTGAAAAAAGTAATACCAATAATGACACGTAATGGCAATCGCTTCCAAGGATATCAGCGCAACAGTTAATACCGATAACTGGACTTGTAAATATTTTTAAGTTGATTACTAACTATTGTTTCTATTTGCTTGTTTATGATATTCTTTTGTTTCCTGATGAAGAATTATGTTAAATTATTCGAAATTTTGAGTTTAAATAAATATATATTTACAGAATTATATCAAAAAGTCTTTATAATTTTATATTCAGACTGTAACTAATTTACATATTTACCGGAATGATTTCAGTTCGGAAAATGGGACTTTACAATATTGTAATTTTTAATTTTTTACGGATAAGCAATATTTTAATAGAATTTGATCCACAATATCGTTATTTTTTAAAAATGTTGTTCGAAAAGTCAACAAAACAAAATTACTGAATACCATTATTTTTTCTTTATTAAGACCAAAATGACCTATTGTTTTTAAGAATGAAAGAAAGGAAGTAGGAAAACAAACTTTCTTCCAAAAATGCGATATATTTATGAAATAAACCGTTATATGTCACACATCCGTTAATGATTTTCACGGTACTCATTTCGAAATTCCTTTATCGCTTTTATTGATATATTAAAAACTCATTTACCGGACTAATAACGTAAATAATTATTATATAACATATAGCTTCGATTTGTTTTTTACCCACTTTGACGGACAGTTTAGTTTAGTTCTGTTAAACGGTATTGTCAATATAAGTCCATAAACTCCAAGCCGTTAAACTCGTTGTTAATAATGTTAGGTTTGTCTATGCCTATAGATTGGATGATGGTTGGGGGTGTATATGATAGTGTAAAGTTACTCACGGGTGCAGTGATGTAGTGATGGTGGTGGTGGTGCGGTGAGGGGGCGTGGTGTGGTGGTGGCGGAGGTGGGGGAGGCGGAGCGCCGCCCGCCGAGCCGCCGCCGCCGCCGCCGCCCCGGTAGTGGCTCACCACGCACGTGATGAGGCCCAGTGTCGCCGAGAGCAGCGCCGCACCCACCACCAGCGCCAGCAGCCCGCCGCCGCCGCCGCTGCCGCCGCCTCCTCCGCTCCGCTCAACAATGTCCGGGTGCTGCGAGGCGCCGCCGCTCACTGCAACCAACCACCAACAAAACCATCAGCGACACAGCTCACATGCACCCTGAACTCCTGCACATACTTTCAAACAACACTTTGTCAATATAATAAACAATCACTTTTACATCCCCCTAGGTATATCAAAAAGTATGGGAAGAATACGTTATACAAAATCTTTTGTACTAAAAATATATGTGAACGTGTACATCTTCTGCCCATGTCTTCCTAGATATATTAGTTAGATGAATTGAGTCGGACAGGAAATAATCAAACATAAATTATAAAAATTATGTAAACACAAACGACCATGATCCTCAGTTTGCTATATATTCAGGATTCACTTATGGGTATCGGTATCGATAAGACGGAAGATGATATCAGAGATCAAATATCTACAGAAGGAAAACTATTTAGTACAATAAAAACTACTCATATGGTTAAAAAAGAAATATCAAAAGAAGTGAAAACAGAAAATGTAACGAAACCAACTATTACACATAGTAAAGAAGGTATTATGAAGCAAAAGAAATAGGTAAGAAGAAAAGATTTAGAAAGGAAAGATAAAGTAAAGCAATAGCTGAATCGAGAGGAATTAGATGTGGAGAAACTATAAGGCTAGTACAGGATAGGAAAAAATGGAAAAAAGCAAAACGACTTCCAAATAACCATACAACGAAAGGTAGATATGTTAAACAACGAGTTAAATTCAATTCACGATCGTCAGTTATTCCGGGTCCAAATATCGGTCTCTCTGAATACTCTCCAAAATTTTATTAAAAAATCAATCAGTGAAGTAGTTATTCCCAAAAGTAAATAAAACTATTTTAGTTTATAAGTTATAAACAGGAAAATATAAACAAAGATAAAAGTGAAAATTGCGCATTTAATTTTCGGTACAGTTGTCGTTTTTGATAACTTGGGAACAGTGGGTAATTCCAGCGACACAGAATTAATCTTTATGTAAAGACACACATGTTTTCCGATAAAAATTACACATATGAATATGTATTATCATACTTGTTTAACATTAATAAACATAACATTTCCAGACATATACGCAACAATATCAAGTATAACCAGACAGCGTAATGAATTTTCATTCCATTTATAAATTGTTTACTGTCTGCGCTAAAATTAGACTATTTGTCCTGCGCAAGTTCCTGTGACATAAACTATTCTCACTCAAAAATAGATTATTCATTCATCTATATTTACAATCAGTGCTCTGGGTGTGCACCTGCTGAAACCCAACTTTCGCGAAATTCTAACTCTGAGTTTCTCAGACATCATCTGGGTTGCCATGTGACTGCGGTACACCGCGAGCTACAACTGCTACTGCTAGTGCCGTACAAGTACACTCTTCGATTTTTATATTTTCTGAGAATCGTTTTTACACATGCATCCAAGATAATCGGACGCATTTTTGCTGTTCGCACCATAAAACTGATACATTTTAAACTAATAATTTCGACTCAAAATCAGTAAAAAAAAAGTAAGTCCCAAGGTGTTTTATAATGATATAATAAATGATGTTGTAAACGGCCACTTTGATTTTAATGTAATGTTAAAAGTATGAATTTGTATATGACAGAAATAAAATATTAAAATCGCTATAGCTCTGAAACTAAGCTTTTCCGGATATATGTTTATCTGAATTTTTTTATTATTGTTTTGAGATGGATTATCCACCCTTAAATCCGTGACCTCTATATTTTTCCCACCCCATGCTATTAGTCTTTTAAATAAAATATAGTACTTAATAATACTTCAATAAACAATAGAATTTACTTGAAATTTTATGAAAGAGGCTGATCACAACTCACGTTGTCTAACTTTGCTGGTATTTTGAAGGTTTTCTGAAAACAAATATTTTGACAAATTTGACATATTCTGCGGAAATATGACTAAGTTACAATTTAAAATATTTTATCTACAATCGTTGTTAAAAGTGGCCCTTTTAACGGTTGCTTAGCAAGTTAAAAGTGTCACTTTTTGACACTTGTGTTAAAAATAACATAGCAACGTGTTAAAAGTGATTTTATTGTTACTTTCAACACCTTGTTAACGATTAGTATTAATAAATCAACAAATATAACTCTACCTCTCAAAATATTATTCTATATTTTTTACCAAATATACTAGGAAAATCGTAGATAAAATTTTGCATGATATATGTGTTAAAAGTGATTTATTTCATTCCCCATTTACTTATAAAATGTCACTTTTAACACTTATGTCATAAATAACTATCCTTGAACCATGCAGGAATACGCGCAACTCCTTTTATCAAACTACATTAAAAATAATGTTAAAGCAGATGTCAAGATAAAATTGTATATTAAGGAATATTAGTCGATTCAAATATTGTTTTAGCAACTGTATGAAATGGCATAAGAAAAGGTTTTATGAATCATAACTTGTTTCTTAGTTACTGTTTCTATATTCTTATTCATGTTGTTCACTTGATTTCCTGATGAAGTATTACCTGCAGTAATGAACGTTGATTTGTAATATAAATTTTACAGAATTTCAACCAATTTTTTTAAAAATTTATTTACTGTGTTCTGATTCTGATAGCTTCTTCAACTTATAAATAAATTCGTTTATTTTTCGTGTTGTTCTAATATGAATATGAATAATGTGCTTGTAAGTAACAACGGAACAATCGTAATAATTAAGTATCTTTCAAACATAAAATGAATTATCCGTGTTGTGGCCCTCGTACGCCACTGGTTGTAATTGCAGGGGGCAGACGAATGGTGTCCCAATGTCTGTATTTGCTTAGATCTCAGACAGTGACGTTACCGACATTTGTGTGTATTTGTGATTGTAACATGTAACTATGATCTATTATTGCACAATCTACTAATGACAGTTTGGGAGATACGGTCTGGAGGACAGTCTGGCTTTTGTTCGACTTGCGTTATCATGGAATAAATAGAAAGAATTCCTACAGAAATTTATCAATTTCAAATGCATGAATACTCGTATGATTTAATGCTGTCGATTAACTTATCAATGTTTTTATTTCCGTTTAGAGATTATTAAAATTTATTATGAAAGTTACAGCTTCAGAGAATCAGTCTGGTGGAAACAGAAATGATGATTCGAATAAAAAATAGTGATAATAAAAATGTATGATTTGTGATCACGAGATCTGCACGTGCTAATTCAATGATCAGCAACATTAACATGCTTGACGGCTGTGAAATTATTTCAGTTCAAAGTGCTCGATAAATGTAAATGCACTGATTTTTAAACTCAAAGGTCTCACTGTCATAAGACAACAAAAACCATTAACTAACGACAACCCATTGTTAAGAATTCCGAAGCATATTGTCCGTAAGAAGAAGAAACCGCGACTTTCTATGCGGAAGTTTCACGTCCGGTTCTAGACTAACAAGAAATGCAGACGGTTTTTTATCGTTTCTATTATCGGTTTTATTAGAGCATAAATTGCACACACGGTAGATGTCGAGTTTTACTGTCGCGGAATTGAGTTTCCTGACAAATTGTATGTGTTTGTCCAGCCCACTTGGCGTAATCATAAGGTTCACTCATATGTACAACTCAGCTAAAATTAGTACAGCATCAAAAGCTACTTCATTTCGATGTAATAAATGCAAATTTAAAACAACTTCAAATTCACTTTAAAATTGTAGGTGCTTTTATTTCGAAAAAGTTGCAGAACATCATACCATATTTATTTTGTGGAAACTTTTTATAGTTTTTAGAACATTTAGGTATAATATAAAACCAAACAATTAACCGCCATATTGAAAGAGCTGCCCTCATTGTTTTGTTTTAAAGCCTCATTCACAGCTATGGAAATAAAATATATAAATAAAATTATAAAGAAGACTTTGCTTCGAAAATAAAACATAAATTATCATTTGTTGCCATCTAGTACATTTAATATTTAACTAACAATTTTACACCTGCCAGCGTATCAGCTGAATCCAGGTTTTCTGTTTAAAGCAAAATGCAATTCTCTTCCTTAAAACTGCAGTGTTTAGTTTTCATCTAAATCTATTTCATTTGACAATTTCAGAAAGATTTCACAAAGAGAAATTAATGTAGCTATCAATTTCTACTTTTTTCTAATTGGTTGAGTCTTATGTACTCGTATATGCTTATGCTTGTGAATTTTTTTTGCCATTTGTATATCCTTCTTTGTCTTATATTTATTTTATTTTTATAGCTATTAATGAGGCTTAAAATATAAGTAAAACTTAACTCCTGATGTACTGTCGTCATGACAGCATTTTGTATTTCAGACCATGTGGGTTCTCTTAGAAACCAATAGATGGTGCGCAAAAATCTGCTTCGGTATATGTATACCTAAAAATATGAAATTTTTTTCTTGATCTTTGTTGAATGTAGGCTTTTGTTTTTTAAATTGTGAAGATATTTCTTTTATTACTCTTAAAAAAAATTATTGAAAATTGTATATTTTGTTATAATTCTTATATATTTATGTAGTGCTTACGTTTTCATTGCTACAAAAAGACAAAAAAAAAACTTCCTTACGTTGAAAAATATTTAAGTCTATTATCAGTACCTCTGATATCAAATCGTAACCAAATCCATTTGTCAAATTCTATGATTAAGATACAGTTAGAAAACAATTCAAGGTGCTAGTCATCCATCCATATTTTGAACTAGACAAAATGGGATTTAGGCAGATTGTATCCTATCTAAAAAATATTTATTAAATTACGTTGTAATTATTAAAGGTTTCTGATATGTAATAAAACTGAATTAGAACGAAATTTTTATGAAAACTTTTTGGATTAAATTGTGTAAATAGTATATTGTGTTATTAGGAGTAATTGTGATACTTTGTCACATTTACTCTGAATAATACATGCCCAAAACTTTAAAAATATTCTGTCTTATCCAGCATTTCTATAGTTGCCATAGAATAATATGTTTTGTTATTTTTGTTTTATTTTTAACTATCAAATTATTGAATTATAACCTAACTATTTTTCATAATATTTTACATTGTCTGCCGCAGGAGTAGAAGTGTTACAAGCTGGCGGCGACAAAGTTGAACTTCTGCTTGTTGAATACAAATACATGACAATATACTTTTATGACGTTTGAAAAAAAAAATTATCTTTGTTGTTCTGGTACATGTAGAATAATTCGAAACGTATTAAAACAAAATATTTTTATAGAACTGAATCCAAAAAGTCTTTTATAATTATATTGAATTTTGAAAGATTTATTGAACTTATTGCAAAAAATTTTGTACAATTCAAAGTGCCCCTTACCATTAAATACAATAGCGTGTTTCAAATTAATTCTGGCTAAATAAATAATGTACAGTTTTAACTTTCAAGTAAGAATTTGATTGTTCTTTGATATAGTCCTCTTCAGATAAGTTAAAAAGAGGAATTTGGCAATCGTTGGCACTCATTAAAATGTAAAGCACTTCTGATAACTAAGTGACAGCTGATGCATTTAAATTTATTTCATGACGTGATTGATAACATAATTAATTAAAAACATTCCATTGATGAAATACGTATTTACATTTTGAGTACACAAACAAGCAAGTGAACATCGTCTCCATGGAGGGGCATAGGCGCAGAGTGGTAACCATGGTAACCCAGGCACAGGTTGCCAGTAGAAGCCTCATCACGTAATATGTAAAGTAATTAGTTGATCAGCGAAGTTGTGGTCGTGGGTTGGCGAAGAGAGATGTGGAAATGAGCTGGGCGAGTGTATCGCACGGCCAGACAGTCTGACCTAGAGCCGACTGGTGACACAGTTCGTACTTATCGTCATCGCCAGTACTCACTTTACTTATTTTTATAATCGCTTTAATTTCTCAACTGTCTACGCCAGATAACAGAACGGTGTATTGTGGGGATTTCGCTTAAGCGAGGACACTGACTTATCGACTTTTGGGAACTCTGTTTTGGACAACTACCACTGACCCTCGTCAACTGCAATTATTATCCTTCCAATTAATAAATGATACAACCATTCTATTATTAAACGTAGAACTTTTCAAGAGATATAAAATCGTGAGAATATCGTTTTGAATACCACGGCCAACAGTTGCCATTTAATTTTATCCTTGTGGCTCCCTCTTCATTAACATTTTTGCGGGCCGCGACTTGACGGCTGGTAACAGCACTTCACGCTCAGTTAAACACCCAATATGGGTGAAAGGTGTAATGATATATTTATGTATATATTTTTGGACACGAAATTCGGTTACCATCACCAAGTACGGAATTAATACCTATGGAATAACGCCACTTCCAATGCAGCTTTTTCCATGCTTTTGTTGGAATGGATTGAACTCCGTTTCTTTTCTTTTAAATGCTAGTAGTTAGATTTCTCCACGTCTTCGTATCATTTGTTTTATTTTACCAGTTTTTAATTCCTGTTGCATTTAAACCTTCTTCTATTTCCTTTCTCCATGTTAATCTGCCTCGTTTTGTTCTTCCTCCTTACCATTCTACAAGTGATTCAACTGCATCTTTTTTTTTCTGCGCATCAAATAGTATGTCCAAGCCATCTGATAATATATTGCTTGATCTTTTTCAATGTGTCTTCTCCTTTCAATTATTGTTCTGTTTTGTAGTTCATTCTTATTCTGTATTCGTTTTCTAATCTATTTATGGTCTTAATAATGTTCATATAATTCTTCGATCCATTATTCTTAAATCCTTTTCATCTTTTTTTGTCATTATCATTAAATTATTATTTAAAAAAAATTATAGCATTTACGCACTTGATTTGTAGCACTCTGCTTTTGCAGATCACCGCAAGAGATATATTTATAAACACTAAATGTGGTGACTGATAATTATGTCACACTCTTAATAGTTATTTATGTATCAAGGCACTGTAGTTTAACTTTTTATCACGAATAAGAATAAGGAATTTACTATAAATAACCATGTGAGTGATAAAAAGGAACTTCAGTGCAGCGGTACATATTAAATTTTATTTGAAATCTAAAATTAGAAAAAAACTGTAAAAAGCTTATTACATAGGTTACATTTATACATCTGTCAGTTGTCAGTTGTCAATTGGAACTGACACTTAGTGTTGCCAACCTCGAACATTGAAGTTATCGTAAATAACACTCAAAATTATGTATTTTGTCCTCAATATCTCCATCGGAATTAATTAGTTAATTCTTCTTGCACATATTATTTCATTTTACATAAAAATTTACTACAATACGTCATATATCTGTCAAAAATATCCTGTTTGTACATTAATTATTTTATGGTTGCCAACGTGACGATTTCTGAGCTTTTAATGCCGATTTCAAATAAATATTTTATAAAATTCTTGAAAAATTCAGACGAAATCAGATTATTACAGCGAGTTTTACCAGTTAACTGCATAGTAGATTAATTTATAAAATAACTGGATAAATTTAGTAACAAAGTATTAGTTATGTCCATGTTATCCTTTATGAGGTATGATAATCCTCAGTATCCTTGGAGGTATTTAAAAATAGGCCAGTTTTGGTTAAGAACTTGTTTTTAAAAATGATTTATTTGTTATAACAATGTTTTATGTGGCAATATATTTTTAGTACGTTTGTGATATAAATTTATAGCAATAAAATAAAAAAATTAAACAAATAGGACTTGAGTACATGTACACTTGATACTGTATTCGAATGTTTATTAAAATTTATTTTACATTATCAATGTTATTATCCATTTAATATATTTTTAATATTCTGTATTATTGTTCTCATAATCCATGTTTACATTTTGTAATATCAATTTATTGTGTGAAAATAACAATATTGCGCTTAATAAAATATTGTATAGTCTACAATAAATGATTAAACGAAATAAAATTGCAAATGAATGAAAATATTTATACACTAAAATTTAATTACCTTTTACGGATTTTTTTGCAAGGTTATCAATGGAAAAATATAAGATAAAGTAACTTAAAGTATAAAAAATTAATTGTTAATTCACTTACAGAATTGATGAACTTTTTGCTTTCAGGTTAGTGGAGTACGTGAGCTACTCAGCAACAGTTTATGCTAACTGCAATCGTTTGTTTTCAGTTTCGTAACCAGTATAAAATAGTGTGTCTAGACTGCAAAATTTCTTTTGCAATCGCGCTGAAATTAGTTGCATGATTTATTATTACTTTTAATTTATTGCGACAAACGTAAACACGCAGGTATTCAAGGAAAATATTACCGTGTTTGATAATTCCAGGCGTGAATTTATAAATTTTCGCATTACTTCCTATTTATATGACTCTCAGCGTGGATTCCGTCTGTAGGCACGTGTGGATATGAAAATAAAAACCAGCAGACGGATTTTTATGACATACCACAAAAATGCTGCATGCTAAATATATAATGGTGGCTGTCAAATTCAGTCGCGGAGTACAGGCGACGCATGAAAATTTACTCCGACGGATTTTTACCGCACGGGAAAATCTGAATGTTGACGGGGCGCAGAACTATACCCCGTGGCCCAGCAAAGAACCTTAGATATTTCAAGGTTGGAAATATTACATTATGAACTACTAATCAAATGTTATAATTAATTATTCGAGATATAATCAAGACATATTGAAATAACTTATTAACTGCATTATTTTAGACACAACAATGAGAACTAGTATGCTAATAAATAACATTCTATATTAATTAATTACTTACAAAATTATTTCTATGGATATAGAATATTTTATTAAAAATTATTCATACCCATTTGTATTAAAATGTACGAGGCTTGTCGAGTACATTCGCACATGAATTGGATCAAAGTTACATTCAATTAATTATAATTTTTCTTAATAATAATTTATTAAATACAAATTATTTATAGGATGAAGAATATATATGTTTCTAGCGTTCCTTGAGAAATAATTAAATTCTTTGCTAATTGAAACCCAGAAAGCCCATTTTGATAAGCAAAAACAAAATAGGGTAAAGGCCTTCCGCAAATTATACATTTATTTCTGTATCAGAGCTATGGTTCAACTGATATTCGCCAGATACAATATTGTATTTATTTTGTTTTTATAATTATTATAATATGCAATATATAGTGCAGATTAATTGTTAAAACTATAGCGTAACTACTACCCTAACTCATCATTCGAAAAATTAATTCGTATTAAATAAATTTTAAATAAAATAAAAGATAATGGAATATCTCTTTAATCCAATTCATATGCGACTGGGACCGTATACATATGACCTTATATTACAATATATTTTTTCTACGACCACTTAGAAATGCTCATTGTATATTTGTTGTTGCTAGGAAAATGAGGTACATTGCAAACATCGTACGAAATGAATTTGTTTTGTGAGTATTCCAATACAGTTCTGTTCATTTCAGTATACATGTGCCATTGCTAGGATACTTATTTAAAATAGTCAAATATTGGAATGGTGAAAGCGAGACAAATTTATTATCTGTCATAATATCTAACACCTTTCCATCTTCTATATCTTCTTTGCAATTTGCATTCTGTACTATAACGATTTTCCTATCTCTTCTTTCTTATATTTGCTTTTCTTAAGACAACATCTAATATTTATCCTTTTCTCATTATTGCACCAGAATCTAGCCACTGTCCTTATTAGTCCTTTATCCACATCTACCTCTTCCAAAGCAAATTAATTTCTTTCATAGCATTTTTAAAATTTTTATCTGCTTCTTCTTTTTCCTTCATATTTCATTGTACTTCTTTCTATCTCCACTCTCCATTGCAAAAATTAGTATCTCTTTGTACATTCTTTGATGATATATTTCTGTGTTAGTAGACCTCCTCGTAAACCTAGTAATACCTAGTTCAAAGGGGATGATATTTGTGTATTTTTCTAATAAAAAATCAACAAAATTATTTTAAAATATCTGCCAATACTTTTGGATATAATGCAAAGTTATTTTTTCTTTCCTTCTTTCCTCCTATTTGCTGGATATTGAACCTTTTATCTGCAAGTCCCCCATTTCTTGAAATTAACTTCTGAAACTTCTGAAGGATCCCATTTAGAAAGTTTATTTTGAAAATTTATTGTTGATGTATTACTTTTTTGACTGTGTCCTTTTCTAGTGAATAGTGTAATTAAAATACTTCTCTTGTCATTCTTTAATCCTCCTGCAACCAATTCTGAAATGCACATTTGAACAGACCCTTAGAACAGTTATTTCGGTGATCTTCGTTCATATACCGATATTATTATTATTTGTTTTATATATTCAGAAAATTATTCGTACACTTTACATCCTGTTTTAGCTTTGAAATATAGAAATATCGTTACACAATCGGCATTTCAAATTTGAAATCAAAGTCCATTGAATTATATCGGTATTAACTCATACAGCGATAATGAATAATCAAACGTTTGAAAATATAAATTTCAGATTAAATATTTCCGTTTAGGAAACGTGTTAGCCAGCTAGACATTAGACAGGAAAGTAAACAATAAGCTGATAACCAATTCTGTAGTCTAGATTGTTAATATTTATCTTTCTGTTTATCAAGATCTCGCGGAAAATGAACAAATTTGTCTTGAAGTTGCATCATTAGGAATAGACAAAAAAATATTTATCTAACAATTTACAGTTCAAATATTAAGTGTATTACCTATCTAATAAAAATAAGTGTTTGTTAGAATTGGCCACACCACGTCTACATATTTCCAAGCTAGACTTTCCTAGAAGCTCCAACTTCAGAAATAAACTTCCTGGGATCGGTTGACTTGACCGTCTTTCGACTCGCAGTTGTCATCGCGATATTTAATCGAAACTTTTCCAATTAGCATAACTTTAAATCTATCAGAGTTCCCCAGCGTAACACTTCACGGTTGGAAGTCATCTCCGTGGCAATGCCGTCTTCTGGGTACTAATGAACAAGGCGGTGTCTTTCATGTCTGGTAGTGGAAGATGTGAAGAGATCTGGTTGTGGTAAGTTGTGGTCGATGGACAAGCGAAGAGGCCGACAATGAAGGCCGACGGAGATGTGATTGCGCATGCGTGGCACGTACACCAGCCGACAAAGAAGGGTTGTAGCTTTGATTCATAAATGAACAGACATGCGTTTATTTCTATTTTTACAGACAGCGGATTTTTATTAGGGAGTAATAAAATGCTACATTAAAGTCGAGAGCAGAGAACGGTCTATATTGTGTAATTTTGTCTAAATAAAATCTTTATAGAACAACTGTTATGTGTATTGTTCTTTCTTTATTTTTGCAGACAAGTTTTTGTTAAGGAAGTGTGTTCGAAACAAACAATGCGGTGTTTGCTAGTGTGCTTTTAATTGAGCAAATAATTAAATATTAGTTTTGAAAAGTAAATGTTGAAAGATGCATAGAATCTTACATCATAAGCAGTCTAGCCTATGTTTAGTCTATGTACTTCAGACAGCGAAACACATAAAAACAATTTATATTAGGTAATTTATACTAACGTGACTACCGTCAACTACCATGTTTAATTTTATACTCAACGCAAGTAAGTTAATAACTTCTAGGAAATATTTGCTCCTGCAGTTTGCCCGAATAAATTTTTACTATACTTAAAACATATTTGGCATGATGTCATTACTCCGTCTATCTTTTTAATTTCACCGATAATACCTTCCTTAGCCTTCATGCGAACTTTACGACATAACTTTTTATCTGTCTGATATAAATTCGAGACCAAAAAACTTGATTCGTTTAATTGATTATAATTCATTAAATAACCATTACTTGTAAGATCTAAATAGTAACAAATAATAAAACATTAGAACAAGAGAAACACTTTAATTACCTACTTATGTTGTAATGTAACCAACGATTATTGTAATGAAGTTCAGCAAAAGCTATAAATAAATGGATAATAATAACAAGAAAATATAACTTTCTTATACAAATATAACCAACTGAACATGTATGACTTGTTTCTTGCGTATAACTATTTTGACAATTATTTAACATATAAATGTTATTCCTGTTTAATTTTGTATTCTCAGCTATGATTTTAATTTAAAATATTAATTAATAACTAGTATTTAAAACTTTATATCTAATAACATAAATATTATTTTTATAATATTTAAAACGACACATATTTTTGACACTTCACAATTATTTGGCATGTTTGACACATGGATGTTGAAAATATTTTAGTTTTTTACTAAAATATATTATTAAATACATAATTTAGTTTTGCTCAAAATTAAATGTATGTACAGAAAAAAAACATTTTTTCACACCTGATTCTATTTTTGAAAAAAATAATAATGGAATTTATTGTTTTGTGTAAACTTTTGTGTAAACTTCGGGTTTTTCAATTTCATTCAAAATCAATTCTGCTCTTCACATTTTCATGAAACTTATAAATTCCAAGTTTCGTTTACATATCTTGTCTCGTTCATGAGATGTTGCGCACCCGGACATCCATCCATCCTCACACACAGACATCATTGAGAAATTCGTTTTAACGGATTCAGTTGTCGTCAAAATATATATTTTCGCAAAAATCTCGTCAGCGATTTTTTTCATGATTTCAATACTTCCTTTTACTTTGTATAAGAAAATTAAAAAGAAAGTAGAATTCAGTTGTAAAACAGGAAATTCCTAAGAATAGAGGGATGCAACTGAATATATAGACTTAAAAATGACGGTAATGTTAAGTCATAAAAAAGGTACTTGTATTTTGAAATAATGTGCATTTACTAAAAACAAATAAATTTACTATAAAAATAAATGTAAGTGACGGTTAAATTTCTTTATAATATGGGAATAAGTGATTTTTTTTTCTTTTGCGAAGGGAAGAAGAATAACTGCTTTGATCATATGTCGCCTCATGAATGGATGATTCTAAATTCATGCGACTCTTCAGTAGAATTCAAACCCACCACCTCTGACCTGCTAAGCCTCTACGCCACCGATCGGCATTAAGTGAAATAAATATTATGTTGTGTTAGATTTGTTCCATAAAAACGTAGGAGATATATCGGTAATCGATGAGACCATTACCGTTTAAGTGTAGCGGTAACTATTCGATTATAAATACCATTTAGTTCGTATCCCTTAATTGAAATTAGGTGGATATCTCCGGGTCGAGCAGGCGAACTTTGTGCGTGTAATATATTCGGCTAGTAAATCTCAGTAGGGTGGCTTGGGCACGACGGCGGCGGGTTAATATCCGCCGCTACGCACCGGGAGCGTCGGCGGCGTCGTGCTTTATCCGCAGCCCGATGTTTAATTACACTCACAGTCGCCGTGCTCACGTCGCCGGGTAATCCGCTCATATTACAGACCAGCAGCAGCATGTGCTGTACGCACCCCGTGATCAATATACGCAACGCTACTATGAATTCCTCCTCTTTGTGTTTCTCGCAAAATGAAATTTGAGGTAGGGACATGGATTTTGGGTTCTACGAGAATTTCTTAGAACCTAGAGTGAATTAATAAACTGGGTATAAATTATCTTGTCAAAGATGAAACCTGACTTCGTTACATTCAGACGCGGAAGACATCTGACACGTATCTTAACTATTAAGAAATGGAGCTAGTTATATTAAAACAACCTAAAAAGATATCTAACTTTATGAAAACCTTCATAAACATATCATTCTTGTCATTTATGTTTCTGGGCTACTATTTGTGTCTTTCAATCTAATTAAAATTTAGAATAGCTTCCATGATTCTACCGTATATATAATACATATTTGTTTATGAGAAAAACGAAATTAGTTTACAAAATAACTAGCATAACTGCCCTTCAAATAACAATGAGCTAAATAGCTCCTGCAACCATATACTACTAGACGCGTATAGCTTATTTTCATCTTCAATGTAGAGATTGTTTTGTAGCCAGCACTTTAGCGGGGAGGTGAAAGGTAAGGAGGGACACCAAATATGGTGCAATACAAGTTGCATATATAGCAATTTTTCATCAGGGACATTTATTGTCATTATATTGCCTTAGTTCTATAGTTGGTATTCAGTTAAAATATTATATTCTGTTCTCTGTGAAGAAAAATATGTATCACACTTAAAAGAAAAAAATAATTGACAATTACAAAAAATATCATTTAAATTAAAAAAATTTTTGTTGTATTTTATTTTGAATTATGAATTCACCACGAAGGCTAAATACTGCCAACAAATAATGGTTTATTAGGAATAAATATAATAAAATAATATTATTTGAAAACCAATCCAATTTTTATCAAAACAATTTGTTTTTTTTTTTTTGTATACTATTTTTCTATAAGTTAACCATAGACGAATTTACTTTTATATTTAAATATATTGTATTCGACAAATTAAAAATATATTACTTTAATAATCAATTTTAAAATTTCGAGCCATAAAATTATATCAGCATAAACAAAAATTATATAAAATCCTAATGATAACTTATTTATTATTAATTATTATTTGTATGTAAACTATAGATATTCAATTACCATTGATTCAAAGAAGTACAAAATACTTCCAAGGGTTTCAAATAAAATAATAAAAATGTAACTAATATTTTTCTACATCCTTCAAATAGTACTTTCGGTTGACGGATTGCAAAGCAAATCAGTTCGTATCAAAATGCTTTGTCATAAATAGTGAAAATGAATTTTAGAGAAGTGCGTGAGTGGCACACAGGTGCGGGTTCGGTTCTCTCCGCAGGCAGGCGGCAGGACGGCGGCGGCGGGTCGGCTGCCTGCGGCCAGGGGCCGGGGCCGCGGCAGACAGGCCCCAGACCCAGACGAGACGCATCGTGAGCGTCGCGACGTCGCCCGAACACAGCCGAGGAAACCCGAGCTGCGCCGCTATAAATACCCCGGGGGAACGGTCGCACCGCCGCCGCCAGCGCCGCGGTCAGGGACGGACGAAGGTGAAAGCTTACAACTCAACCCTATCTGCCGCCCGCATCAGGGAGATAAATATTTCATCAGACACTTCCCCAACTTGGATGATGTGGAGGTACAGCAAATCTTAAGGAATCCACTTGCATTGCTAATAAGCATCTACCACGGAACTACGTTACATTTACATCTGTTTTCCGTATTTGATAAATCTGGTCATAATGTTTTAATGACACACTTTATAAAAAATTTATTTATTTTTGTTCTATGGACCATTTTTAATTATCAATTTTTTGTAAATAATATAATACTGAAAGAATTTTTAGTCGAAACACACAATGTCGTCAATACATAATTAAATATAAAAAACATAGTGGCTTATCCATTTTTAAAATGAATAGTGAATGAATTTTAATCTTGCAGATAGTAGCTAATATTATAAACTATGTTTCGGGTTTTATTTTGTTATATTTTTGGTATTTTTTTCCTTCCACACATAGCAGAATTAAAATGTGGACTATAGATATTTCAATGCTATTTTTTAATACTGCTGCAAACTTTTACCTAGTCACTTTGCAGCAAAAATGTTCAAAATTTAAAAATGCATGCTATAAGGCACATTTGGTTACCTAAATGATATTATTTTACAATATATTAATCGAAATTATTAATATTTATTAGAAAAATTGTAAAACGACCTTGGCAATTTTCCTAAAATATACATATATTGATTTTAATTTGAAGCAATCAATGTCTAATTTCATATTGAATGTTCTTGTAATAAGCTGATTATATTTTGGGAGCAATCTATTAACCGGAAGTGGTAGTTTACTTGAAGCCCGGACAGGTTTATTGAGTATATCTATAAATGAGATGAGTAAATTCAAATTCAAAAAAATGAAGAATAATATTTATTTGGAACTTATTTTTATACTTTGTACAATTTAAAAATAAAATTTAATATTATCAAACTTATGTTCAAATTACTTTCGTAGCTATTCATCAACCGGAAGTGGCAGTTATCTCAGTATTTTGTTATAGTAAAAAATCTGTTGTGGGCACAACACCTCCCGCTAAAAATTTCTTATTAAAAACAATGCAGAAACACGAACAACCACTATATCAAGAAACGCTACCCCTTCAAAAAAATTAGTTTTCAATTATGACACATGTCAAAAGATGACATTTTTCAACCGTTGTTTTGTTTTTTCAAGAAGCACAGGTTAGCAGATTTAAAAGAAAATATCGAAATATAATTTTTCTTTAACGTGTTGCAATTCGTAAATGGTAACAGTAAGAAAAAAATATTTCAAACAACAATTGTAGAAAATAATATTTGAAACATTATTTCAATAACAAAAATTGTTATTAAATCATAATTTACTGAAATATTTCAAAATAAATTGATAGTGCTTCAAGTAAACTACCACTTCCGGGTATTGGATTATTACCAAAAACTAATCAGCTCTTCCTAAAAGGATGTAGTTGCTATATACAAATTAAAAAAAAAAATTCTGCTTAGTAGTTTTTGAGAAAAAGCAACTCCAGAGATCCACACAGAGCGACAGACAGACACACACACACACAGACATCATTGCGAAACTAGTAAAATCGTATTTTAGGGACCCTAAAACGTGCTCATTCACTGAAAAGTCACTACCGAACTTTAGCATGATTCCTATCAATCCTTCTTACAGGATGTGGCGGAAGGTAAAAAGATGTAAAATAATACGAGTATTAGTAACAATTTTTACTTGAATTTTTTCTATTTTGTACCGTTTAAAAGTAGTGTAGATGGGAGGTTCAACACATCAGATTTCTTTTATATACTAAGAAGCATTTTACTATAAAATTTTAGAAAGCTAAAAAAAATTACCCACAGATTTGAAATCAGAGCTTTAATTATGATAGAAATTTAAATGAAATGATTCTGGTAAATCCGCAACTGAGGATTTAGTTGGTTAGAACACGTGTAATAATAATTTATTTTCTTAATTATTAAAGCGCGGCGAAGAGGGTTAAATATAAGCACTTATTAATAATCTGGCCGTTGTTGAGAGCGAGTAGAAGCGGCAACAGCTCTCAAGCTGGTTCATCCAATGAATGTGAATAATCTATAGCGTCATGACAAAGGCCGAGATTCGCATTGTTTCCCTCTCGGTGCTCGCAGAGCAGACGCAGTTTCCCTTTCTTCATAAATATTAACGGGGCCGGCGCTCGCGGCTGCTCGTAATGACTGGGAGATATTCCCGCTCACAAATCCGGTCCGCAATCCCAGCAGCGGTGCCCGGAGTGCCCGGAATATATCACGCACCGCGCCGCCATGCGTCAGCAGGCCACACGAGTTTTATGTCCCTCACGCGATTTACTGTAAATTAGCGCTAACCGGCTCTGACATTTCATTTTATGTTTCAGAAATTACTACGGAATTTCATTAGAACTCTTCGTCGGGTATTATTATAGAGACTTACTATTTGATTAAATATTGATACTTGGATCAGATTTTTACATAGAATTTAAACGCGGTATAGTTCATTAATTAAAAACCTTTTTTCCGAAAGTACACGATATTACTACGCGAAGTTAGCCAAAATAGTAGCTAAAGTTAAACTGTACAGACTCTTATGTCAAACTTGAATTACAAACCTAAAATATAAACAAATTATTCTATAATACTATTGGTGAATTTATTTATTATTTGCCTTTGATAATAATTTATCGTATTTAATGTAGATCACGTAAAAAACATGTAAATAGTAATGAAAACTATACACAAATGTTTCACACTTTTTCAGTACTTATGTTATCACAGCCATCCCCGTCGCAATAGCTAGCTAAAGTTTTACAAATACATAATGCTATTTATTTATGCCTTGAATAATAAATTCCATATTCGTAATAAAAAATTATACTTTAGTGCCTTGATATATAAAATTACAAATAACTATTATATCAATTAGCATTTATTTTCAATTCATATCACAGGTCTATCACATTAATTTGTTAAAGTGATTTGTAAGGGCTAAATGGTTTGTTAGATTTATTATTTAAGAAAAATAAATCTAATAGGGGGCGTTTAAAGTTAAACCCAAATATTAAAAATTACTTTTGGGCGATCGTCAATTGCTTTTGCTAAGATAATTGAATCCTGTGGTTTTTATATCAAATAAAAGATCTCACTGAGAAGAATTTTAATAAAATATCAAATATTTATTACTTTTGAGCGATCATCACTAATTTAAATATATCATCTACCGAGATCTGCATAAGCAATGTGCCACACCCTTAATGGGTACAAGGCCTGATGATATATATTTTATATCACTAATTTTTATAGTAGTAATTATAATTCTATCACATGATACGCTGCTTACAGCAATTCCGTATTTGTTATATTTACTGTGTCCATTGAAATATAGTAAATCTGGAAAGCTCACTAACCTTAAAAATGTGAATGGAAATTTGAATGTATAATAAATAATGACACTTGACATATGTTTGACATTAGGAGTAGATATTTCAGTTATTTGTTTGTTAGTTTGGTTAAACTTGTAAAGGACAGATGACGTTAATTTTTCCGAAAAATAATACACTAATTCTCGGTATTATAAGGAAATTAACCTGACAATTAAATTTACTTTTAAATTACTTTATTTATTTGTTTCTAATAATTGCACATGATTTCAAATTATTTTAGCTTAATTATCATTGTTGTCAAAAATTTTATTGCCATTTGATGAAAATTTATTAGTATGGAAGTAAATTTATCTGGAGTTTAAATTTCTATATAATACCGGACATAAGAATAACAAAAAATTGTCTCTTCCTAGATATAATTTTTATGTTTCCGAACATGGCAGCTTCTGGAACTTCAATATCAAATTTGTAAAAGAACGAAACTGTTTTATGTTTCCTCTTGAAATAATGCAATAAAAGCAGATGAAAGAACATTTGGTTTCCTGAAATATTTGAAGAAACGATTAAAATGACTTCGGTTAGTAGTATTTCAAGTTCAGGTTAAATATTGGGACACAAATTTAAAACACATGTTAAATTAAGTGAGACATCTCGATAATCACGCCATAAACATTAACAGTGTTAGCATACTTGGAAGTTTTACCAAAAAATAGATTCCCCTTGTTTTGACTGAAAGAGGAAGAGTCAGTTAAAGCTGATGATGTTCCCCAAAAACAATTTACAAGTGTTTCCGAGAATTTCAATTTCTATAAAAAAGCTCTTAAAGCAACAATAAAAAGGTTTTTTCAAGCGCTCTAAATTTACAAGTTCCCAGAACTCAACGGAATTCCCGAGGAGTAGCAACGCCCTTGTGAATTACTTGGTGTACGGCCCTGGCGGGGTGTGGCCGCTCAGTAAAAATAATAGCACGGGAACGGAGTCGTGACGTTTGTGTAAAATGTTAATTTTAAAACGGTGGGCGCAAGAATGCGGGAGAGACTCCACGTTTAAATATTTACCGAATAATTTGATTTGATAATGCGCGGAACGGGAGTACACCAGGTGAGCCAGGCAATTCATTCACAAGGATTTCGTGACCGCTGCTTTATTAATAAACGCAGAGAGGTAACCGTATTTTATATACAATTGTGTGTAGTTTTCCTTACGCTTTACGCAATGCCAACGCCTTCAACTTTCAAATTCGCCCGGCCCAATTCGACCCAAACGAAAATACATTGACTGTCTTAAAACAAAAAAAATCTGGTGTAGGCACCACACTACTTTCTTATACAAATAAAACCAACTGGATATGTATGACTTGTTCCTTACGTATAACTATTGTGACATTTATTTAACATATGGATATTATACCTGTTTAATTTTGTGTTCTTAGTTAAGATGTTATTTTAAAATATTAATATTAAAGAAACGTGTAATAAGTATCAAAATATTAGTACTAGTAAATTGTTTACTAGAAAATAAATTAAATGCTCCTCCAAACTTAACTTGAAATTTATTACTTTTGTATAATTTAAACATGAATAAACTCATTGCTGTAGTACGCATCGTAATATGTCTTATATTTATCGAAATATGGCGATTTGTAATATTTTTCAAAATACGGAAATTTCCCCAAATATGACTTAAAATTGTAATTTTTTTTTATTACATTTCTTTATAATATTCACGCCAGGAAACCTATTGCAGCAGAGCGCATCGTCATATCTATATTTTTCGAGGTATGACGATTTTTTATATTTTCCGAAGAGCAACTTTGAGGGACTGTAACTCGAAAACTATACAAGATATCGAAAAATATCTCCAGTTTTGTGTTTTTCGTGCCATTTATAATAAAATAGTTAATTTTGAAAATTTTGAAATTTTTTCGAATTTTTTTTCAAAATTTCGATTGGAGATATCTCAAAAAATATGAAAGATACAGACTTGCAGGGTTCACCAATCGATTCAGCTCGACGAAATACAAAAACCCTGAAAATTTCAGAAAATTCGGACAACCGGTTGAAATGTTAGAGCAAAAAGTCTGAAAATGGCCAAATTCAGGCCAAACGTCAAGGGGTACCCCTTGACGTTTGGGACAAAAAACGCCATTTTCAGGCTTTTTGCTCTAACTTTCCAACCCGTGCAGCGATTTTTATGAAACTTTGCATAATTATGTATTTCGACGAGCTGAATCGATTAGTGAACACTGCAAATCTGTATATTTAATATTTGTCGAGTTATCGTCGATCGAAATGTTGAACAAAAATACAAATAAATTTCAAAATTTTAAAAATTTGCTAATTTGTTATATACGGCACCAGAAACGGTAAACTGAAGAGAATTTTTAGATATCTCGTGTAGTTTTCGAATTACAGGCCCTTAAAGTTGCACTTCGAAAAATACCAAAAATCGACGTATCTCGAAAAAAATTAGAGATCTGACGATGCGCTCTGCTGCAATTGGTTTCTTAGCGCTTATATTATAAAGAAATGTAATAAAAAAAAATTTACAATTTTAAGTCATATTTGGGGAAATTTCCGTATTTTAAAAAATATTACAAAACGCCATATTTCGATAAATATAAGACATATTACGATGCGTACTACAGCAATGAGTTTATTCATGTTTATATTATACAAAAGTAATAAATTTCAAGTTAAGTTTGGAGGAGTATTTAATTTACTGACTTTTACTTACAATGTACATCTTTTGGTAGCCAGCGCAATCATTTAGAAGAGTAATTTTAATTTTTTTAATAATAACTAATAGTATATTACGTACCGTAAACTGTAAGTGATAGTTTTTAGGTCGAGAATGTAGTTTGGGATGTAAATTAATTTATGTGTTGTGAAATATCAAATTTTAGGTAACCAAATGAATTTTTACATTTTGAACAACTTTAATATTTCCATTTTTGTAGTAAAGTGAATAAGTTAAAAGATACAGCAATACTAAAAATAGCATTGAAATTCCCATACGCCATATTTCCATTATATTCCCTCTATAAATATTGCCATTTTCACAACTCTGGATGTACTTAAAGTTGTTGACAGAAATATTTTGTATATATGAGATCCACACAACAAATTTTAGAATAGAAAATTTCAACCACTGCGGGGCAAAAGAACTAATACCCTCAAAGGTCGCGATTTGACCGATGCTACACTTGCAAAAATATATCGTATACCGAGTGCCATTTTCAAGTATATTTAAATAATAACAAAAATGTTCTTGGGTTGAATTCGGCTTGGTCGTAGCAGCCTGAATTCGGCGTGATGTGTGTTTGGCAGCCATTGTGCCGAAACAATAAACAGTCGCCATACGAGATACGTCACAGAGGCGGCGGTAATGGATCTAGGTTGGCGAGGGCGGCGACGGCGGTGGCAGGAGCGCCAGGACGTCTCTGTGTATGTATGTGTCTACGAGACATGAAACGTACAACGTATGCATAACAACGACAAACAGGTTAATTCTGTCACTGGATTACATAGTCAGACGCGGTCTAGACTATTCGCCAGCGCCTCTTAAACTGTTTACACTACACCCACACCTCGTTGTGGACCGAAACCACGCTGCATATTTCACACTTCCACGAAATCAACGCTCCTACACCGTCCACCACAAATTTAAATAACTTTCGAGCAACGAACGGTCTACAAACTATAAAATGGGAATAATGACATTTTCCTTGTCATCGCAACAAAATCGCAAAGAAGTTGTCTGTATGTAATATGTCAATTCCAAACCTTTTACAGGCAGATTCATAAAAAGGATTAGCGCTAACTCCATTTTTATTATTACTCGTAACTTCATTTTTCATTCTCAGAACAATAGTTAATTACTTTACAAGTGGGCAAAGTAAGGAATTACCCACGAGTGAAATTTTAGCACACGAAGCCAAAGGCTGAGTATGATAATTTTATCGAGAGGGTAAATGTGAAGTATAACGTTTTAGCCAACATCTCTTAATAAATACAAAATTTATTAAAGAAGTATTATTTGACAATGACAAATGCTTTAAATTTTTGAAATTAAATTGTCAATGCAAGTCGTTACCAAGGTGTTGTGTGTTATTATTATTGTTATAAATAAAAAAACACTCACTAGTGCCTAGTGGCTTTTCTCAAAATTATACCCACTAGTGGGTAATCTGTTACTTTCCTTGTTTAAAATCACCATAGTTATAGAGCATTTATTGAGAGGTGTTAGATAAAATTATTTTAAATAATGTTGTAATAAAAATTGATTAGCATAATATTTGACACATTTTGATACTATAATTAACTTAGAAATGTAGTTACAGATGATTGAAAAAAATGGAGTTAACGCTAATTAATCCCTTTTATGAATCTGCCTGTTAGAGGTTGTGAAATACGTCGTTCCTTACAAATTTGACATCCTTTTGGGCGGGAAGTGTATTTATATAGAATTGTCTAGCAACACAGGCATAAATCTCTAAAAGTAAGTTGATCAGTGCTGTCAAACATATTGATAAAACCTTATGATTACAATAAAACATCAAGAATTTTTATATTAATATTGAACAGACGTGTTTTTATTATAAAGTAATATCAAATTATAATGTAATGCTGTTTTATTAGGATCTACATTGAAATTTAATGTCCCATTTGAATTTCTTGAACTGTTGACACATGTCAAAATATTGAAATAAATTTAAACATTTGTTTTCATAGAGTACTACCAAACATCATCTTTGTTTGTTGAAAAACGGCTATACCGGGTGGAGCATCATACCTGTGTACATAGGCGATTAACATGAAAAAACAGTTTTTCCGTGCGCATTGCTCCCCAAATTATTTTAGGCAAAAATGCTTCAAATACATGTTGTAGAGCATAAAATTCTGCATCTAAATCAATAAACAGAATCACTTTTACTTGCTTTGTAACGACAGAAATTAAATATGAAAACATGGAAAATTTCGTTGAAAATATCAAATAGCCATGGAATTGAAACAAAAATAAATGAAGAAGTGCATCTAAGAAAACTTTTACAAACTAGTGCCTTAAACTAATTGTGCTCGCATTTCGCCTATCATTCAGTAAATAACATGCTAATTAATTGGCTGTGGGTGTTTTGAAGACACTATTACCTGTACAGTAATTACAACAACAGTCGTACTAACTAAAACAATAAGTAACTTGATTGAAGTATTTTTACCTTTCATCCAATGTAGTATTTGGATATTCGAAGTTGCAGGTACAATGTTCACTCACATAGCTGCCATTGTATTATTTCACTGTATTATAGTTAATGCCGTAAAATATAAATAAAGCAAATGTTGCAAGAAACATCTTAATGCACTAGTCAACAAAGCACTGCACTAGTCTCACTGCAAATCACACTCTAGTATCACCGATTTTATTAAAAATTAACACTACAAAAATCAAGCGTCCATTCTCTCAAACGTCAAAACTTACACAGGAGACTGCGCATCACAGCGTAGAAAAGTAGCACAGTACTAAGTTTAAACAAGTCAAATTAATATAATTTAACGAATGCTATACCTTACGTACAAAATAATACAATACTTATTTAAGTATAGTGTTCATAGAGAATAGAATCGCGCCAATTCAAATGTTTTACGTTAATAAACCAAAAAATAATCTTTTACACGTTTGAAAAAAACATTTGTTATAAAAATTAAATAATTTAAGAAGTGCACATATCAATAATTGTAGAAGAGAAGGTAAGGTATTTGATCAAGATAGTAATGACTAATGAGAAAGTCGCAAATATAACAAAAGAGGATTTCAGTTCTACATGGAAAAACTATATAGACCTTTAACCCTTAAGACTACTAAAGATAAAATCAAATCACTTAAAAAATCGGATATTTACCCTTATATTGATAGTACGAAATTAGGAATTACTTCCTTTTACTATTTAAATAAATATATCATTAAAAATGAATTTGCAGATCTCGGTGGTGTATACAGTAAAAAATTTAAAGTCTAACTTGACAAAATTTTAACAAAATTTTTAGTTCCAGACGATCCTCCGTTAATTTTTGTTAATTTAACCAGTTTCATATTTGTTAGCAAGTAACAAATTTTTTTTGTGGATTTCGTAACTAAAGTGAATATGAGTGTTACCATTTATTTTTATGTGCTTTTGACTAAATATTTTAGTAATTATATTGAAGCAGAACCATAAATTATAGTTATTATAACAAATTAAGTTGTTACAAACTTTCTTTAACAATTTCAAATTGAAAAGTTAGCTCAATTTACTTGTTATTATTGACGAGTCAAAAGAGACAGTTTGAAAAGAAATTTAGACCTCCTGGAGAAGATTTGCAGATAAGTTGAAGCAATAAAATAAATCTTTAATTCAAATTTAGTATCTTCTTTCCACCTTCAGTAGAAAAACGTTATCTTTCCAGTTCTACGAATTTAAAGAAAAATTTACTAACCAACTAAACGTTGGCTCAGATTTATGTAAGTATTTGCGTTGTTGTAAAAAAATTAATTTTTGTAGCTAACTCTAGCTGTCTAGCTAAATTTTTTCTTATTCTTTTCCAAGAACGCACTTTAATGTCCTATTTTTTAGTGCGAGTTCAGCTGTAACAAAATTAAAAGCGTGACTTTTTCTCACTTAAGCTATACACAAGCAACTCTGAACTCTCCGCGCATGTTTGTTCCCTGAAGACAAACTACAGCTACATTAACTTTTCGTCTGCGGCTTGCGGCAGCTCATGTTTACATAAAGAACCTTTCAAAATCCATGTTTTTTAACATCGTCTCATCTAACTTCACAAAATCGCGTAAACCACGAGTGGGGTGGCAGCGACGCGTGTCGAGGTCATTAGCGGAGAACAGGACGGGGAGACGGGGCGTCATGTTTATGTTTAATTTGTCCCGAGTGTGCTCGACGCCCGTGTCCAATTTAAAAGCGGCGCGTTCGATTCTGACGCTTAAAAAGCGACGTCGTTTGTCACGAATTTTAATCACCCCGCGAGGAGTTTGCTCTGTCGATGGGGTTTGTCTACAGTTGGTACTTGACTGACATCAAGATGTAAACTATCGGCAGGGCAGGAATTTGTAAAGGAAATGTTACACTACTCGCACTAAGTCTAACACAGATGAATTTACTTTACGAGCTGAGAGACTGAAATACTTTTCTCTTCAAACGTAACCAATGCATCGTGACCACTAATGATTTCACAAATGAAGAACTTAAATGTCTAGCGAGAAAATGTAACCGTTCAGGAAGCTGTTTGTAGACCTGTCGATAAAAATTACATCTTCATCGAGTACCAAATCACTCATCAAGACATAAAATAGAGAAAATCATGTCTTGTTCAATTAGGTGTGTAGGTATTTTTCAAAATTCTATGAACTGAATAAGTCATGATTCCATCAATTTTTAGTTTCAAAAACAAAAATTCATCAAAGAAAAGGATATAGTATATTGTATAACTAGTGCTGAAAGTTGGATATTTCACACGAGTGGGAAATACCCTTTCAGCACAGTACGTATTGTACGCGATACTTTTTCGACGAACACAATTATGTTAAAAAATTATTTATTAAAATATTAAAACAGATTATGTTAACATCATTGCTATCAGAATTCACCAAAAATTAAGTTCAAATCTGATAAATCAGGGTCCAAACTTCTTAATCCGTGTAAATTCAGTAAATTATCAACTGTCAAACTTTTAAATACAAATTTTTAGGTTAGTTCGCTCAGTTATCGCAGCGTGTGATAAAAAATATCACACATTATTAGTGATATGCAATAATCAACTTTCAGTAATAGTTTAGCGCGTGAATTTATGTACTTTTCAAAGTGGTCGCCGCAAAAAACTGTTTTCTTCTATCCCCATAATAAACTTGATATTATTATGTCTACTATAAAAATGGTTAAGAATTTTTTTTTCAAGGTATTTTGCTTATGAGGCCAAACAACAAACATATAGTACCTACATATAAAGAGAGCTTTTTATTAAAAATAGTACATGTAGTCATTAATTATGGTTGGAGAAATTGGCGAACCCATAGCTAAATCAACTTGTCAAATCCATTGTTGAAGATGAAGAAACTGGATGTCAAGCAATGAAGAAATAAACGAATATCATTTTCAAAATGTGGTTCCAAAAACTTCTTAGTATTTTGAATAGAAAGAAACTCTAGAACAATGACGAAACGTCAAAACTGACAAGAATATCACTATATAAGGCTTTCTATTCAAGATAGTTGCTGTTTCTATTTAACTGTTTATGTTATTCATTTATTTTGCTGATGTAAAATTATGTCGAATAATTAAAATGTATTTAAATATAATATTTACAAACCAAAATTCTTTATAATTTTATTGATACATCTATTGGTAAAGGACCAAATAGAATTACTTTTCCGAACAAAATAGTTTCATGTTAGCATTCCAAATTTTTGTAAAATCTATTCCATATTCTTGGAAATTATTAAGCAAAGTAATAACAAAAATTCCTATACATTATTTCTCCTCAATAACTTAGAAGGAAAACAAAATACGAAAAGTACTTATCGAGCAAGAATTTTATGAATGAATATCTGATGAATTCTCTCAAGGGTGAATTTTCCCGTCTCCGCTGCACATTTTTCAAATCGTGGTGGTAGTAAACTAGCTGACTAAACAAATTTGTACGCTGCAGACAGAGTGAAAGTAACAAATGGCCGTCACGATGCGCCGCCAGTAATGAGATTCGCGCCCATTTCTTAAATGAAACGCATGCGTCTCACAGATTAATTGGCTACCCGCAAATGACGTCAAAGAGGGGACGAAGGTTCATTTTGGGAGGAGATACTGAACAGCTCCATCATTAGTTAGTTCTTTAAATAGGTCTGTCATCCGTGAAACATTTCCGATTTGTTGCGCTGAAATATCATTTTTACTCGACATCTACGAACTATATTACTTAGAACTACTCCTAGGTGATGTCATTTAAATTTTTACCGAATGATAATGATCTACCAAATGACAAAATGAAGTGATAAACTGTGTTGTCGAATATTAGATCTTTCCAGTCACTGAAATATAGTAACAGTAGAAACTAGAAAGTTAACTTGAAGGCTCTTATTAAAACGAAACACTTGTTTGTAGAACGGTTGCTATGCGTTTATTGCGTGGTTGCTATGTCAAAACATACTGTACAGTCTTGTCCTATGCAATTATTTGACAATTACTTTAAATTCATATACACTATAATTAATTGAACTCATTTCTATTAATGTATTATTTTTTTTTATGAAGCGGAGAAACTACTTCGATCATATGCCGCCACAAAACACAAACGACCATGCTCTTCAGTGGGATTCGAACCCACGTCCTCTGGTGTGCTATTCTAGTAACATAGCCACTTAACTATTTCCATTACACGTTTTTTTTTTATCAATTATCCTAAGAGGACTGTACAACAAGGACAGGTGACCCAACGACTGACTGTCCTTTCCCGGCTTGCATTTTCAACATCAGTTGACGTTCCAGTTATTATAATTCAGTGATTCTAGTGGATTGTTAGATCCTCAGTTCGAATCCTACAATAGTCAGTTATATCAATTGTTTCTCTACCAACAATTTGGGGGAGGCGAGACGTGACGACTGGTAACCGTATTGTATGCGCGAAATCTTACCGAGATCTGTATGATATTTTAAGTTTTATATAAATTAAATGAACAATATCAAAACAAACAAATTGTCAAACTAATTCATTCAATTAACATTTGTTTGGTCAACAACAAAATCAGGAGTACCCAACTAAGAATTTATTTGAATACCGTCGATTTTATAAAAATAAAACTACCTTCCAATAAAATTTTAAAATTACTCCTAATATTTATTTTACATTGTCGTTGTATTAGCAAAACTAAACTGAATTTGCTGAAGATTACAGTACAGCAGATTCTAGCTTAATTGAATTGAAAAGAAATGGAAGAAAGATGAAGAAGAGAATATGATTTTTGCGTATTCTGGAACTTTTCCTTTCCGCCTTATATTTCACGGGAAACTCGATTTGGGTGCCTTGGTGTGAAAAGGGTCGTTTTATTGACACGTCAGTGCGTACGCTCTACGTTTCTTTTCGTGGAAGTTAATGCGCACAAAAACACACTTCGGATGTTTCTATATTTTGTTTTTTATGTGTTTTGTTCCTTCTAAAATGGTATATGGACATATTTCGCCTCTTCAATCACGCTAATGCAAAACTTCACAGCAATTCTGTAAATGTGTACTTGATATGCGTGATGTTTGCACGAAACACGTAATAGATATTTTTTAACAGTATTACTGGCGTTTCCGTTATAATTAAACTAATAAGTTCAAAGATTAGACCAAGAGCTACATGAATCTAATTTAATCAGTACGGAATTTGAACTAGTAGTCATAAATTTGTTATCGTAATTTAAAAATATATCAGCAATAATTACAAATATACTTTGAAGTAAATTTAGAAATGACAAAGTGATTATTTAAATTAATCTTTTATGATAATAAGCTACAATAACACCGCATCAAAATAAACTATAAATTCAAGAAATTAAATATATGAACCAAAATTATTTTCTACGATATGTCCAAAGATCAATTGACGTGGTATGGGTAACAGAACAAATATGGTATAAAACTCTAAAATTTCAATAAAAACTATTCTATACAGAACGTAACATTTAACATAAAAAGTACTTAAATTAAACTAGTGATAGAACTGGTCGAAATTTTTAATAACTTTTTTCTAAATCACCTAGTTTTTGAGTAAAAATTCTTATCCAAAACCGTTGTTAAAAGTGGTCCTATTAATGGTTACTTAGCAATTTAAAAGTGTCACTTTCTGACACGTGTTAAAAGTAACATAGCAACGTGTTAAAAGTGATTTTATTGTTACTTTTAACACGTTGTTAATGATTTCTATCAATAAATCAACAAGTATAACAATACATGTCTAAAATAATTTTGTATTTTTTATTATTTACTAATACACTTATAGTAGATAAAATTTTGTTTGATATACAAACTTCTCCACCTACTCATAAAATGTCACTTTTAACACTTATGTCATAAATAACTATTATATATATTTATTACAAATTTACAAACATATGATTGCTGTCAAATGTCAATATTGACAGTAGTGAAGTTGGCTTCATGCAGTTTTCGTTTCATTAGCCATTAGATTGCGGCATACTTTTGTATTTTTGAAATACAAATTTATTCAAACGATAATGAAGCTGAAGAACAAATTTCTATGAGAATACCATTCAAATTTACGGAAGCAACATTAGTAACTGTTAATTTATTACCAACTAAATGAAGAAGTCAATTATCTTTTTGCTATTGCTGTTGAAAGGAATTATTATTAAAATACTTAAACGAATCGTTAATTTATGGTGTGGTAAAAATGCTGGAAAAATGAGATGTAGAAAAAAAAGATAATAAGAAATAAGTTGTTAAATATATTGTGTACTTATTTCTGTTACATTTTATATATAAACCACTCATTGGATACGTCAACGATGCGCGTAAATATAATACAGTAAATGTTAAAAATGGAATGATCCTAAAGTTATGTAAGCTTTGAAGTTTTTAAAAGAAGGAAATAACAGTAATAAATACTAGTTGCGGAATTATGGCGTTAAGCAAGTTTAACTGTTGATCTTAATGAGTTTATCTTGTAATGTTTATCAAACTATGTGCATAACAACAATCTAGGATAAATATTTACGTGTATAAATAACAAAACAGTGCAACAGCGAATTCAACTAGATGTAAGATGTAGGTAACAAAACAATGTTTGTTTACAGTTTGGAAAACCTAAATCTGGTGTCAAGACGTCTAGACGGTCGGTAAACTATCTCTCATTAAAGCTTACAGCATCAGCGCTGTGAGCTGATAAGATTATCGCCTAACTTACTAAAATCTTACGTAGTTACAACACCGATAATTACTTGTTAATCTGCGAACGCACGTATTGGATTAAACAGGAGATTTTGCAATCTGAAAATTGCTTGACTCAAGGGAAATTAATACATTTAACTCGGCAGCAACAAAATAGTTGGGCAGACATCGCTGTTGTTTTGCCAATCAAATGTCACAATGGGGTCCGTGACCATAGACAAGTGGGGTACTTCATTATTTTTTATTAATTTTTTTTTTATGATACTTGTATAATTTCTGAGCTTTTAATGACGATTTTTGAGCACTTTAGTGCCGATTTCAAATAAAATAACTTTTCCTGGTAAGCTATTAAATTATATATGAATTTCATTTTTTTTTTCAGGAAGAAATATAAATAAATTGTAAGATTATTTCAGTGCAATGTTTGATTATCACTAATAAATTTTGCTAACCCATGTCATTCAACATGTCTTTAATTTGGGTCGATCTAAACACGTGGTTTCATCGCGCAAATTCCCAAACAATTGTGATTTGTGTTATTTGGTTACGAATTCAAAACAAAACAAAAATCTTCAAACTATTGGCCAACCATTTGATACTTCGACAATCTAACAGCTCAAGTAAAAATTTTTTAGAATCTTTTAAACTCAAATATCTTAATAATTAATAATTTTTTAGTTATAATATAAATGACTTATTTGCCATTTTGTGACGAGTGACGAGTCTCGTTATAAATTATGTAAAGTGACCATTATGTTATCTCATAATAATAAAAAATATATATAAAGTATTTTTCAATTTGAAATTAATTTATTACAAGTCGATCCGAGATTTTAAATTGGTAAAGATCAAATTGAGAAGCCAGAGAGCATTGAAATGGAAATGGACCGAAAGATATAACCTATATTTTACAAGCATATTTAGGTACAATTGATACTTAACTCAAAATATGTTTATCTTTCTCCAATCAAATCAATATAAAGTTTACCCTTCTCCTAAACCTTTTCGTAAACTATAATAATACATTGATTACAAAAAAATTCAATTAATACGAAATTTTAAAACTGTTACCTTTGTCAGTTGACTACACACGTTTTCATTTTGGGTGAGTGGAATGTGGAATGGTGTATTACTGGATCTTAAAATTACCTGAAATAAAAAATATATATTAGAAAATTATTGTAATATGGATATTCCATTTCAAATTATTGTCTTAGGTTACTAAAAAACAACATCCAATATGTATTTAGCATAATATGGATGAATTCTAGGAAAGAGATGAATAAACAACAAATATAACATTATAAAAATATTAATCAAGGAATATTTCATATGGATTCAGTAAATACGATAATAAGAGTATATTTGTTGGATATTAATTACAATTTTCTTCGGCAAAAAATATGGAGATTGAAGTAAATAGAATCATGTTTAATTATGAAATTCTCTAAAGAGAAAATAAATAATTTTGTAGCTCGTTTGAAACTTTTTTAAACTCGTCTACGAAATAAAAACAAACTGAAAGTAATTTCAACGGCATTAATAATTAATTGCTACTTTAAAACGAAGTTCAAAGATGTTAGTTTACATCAAACTTGAGTACACAGACGATTTATTTTAAAACCTCTCTAATAAGTTGAGAGTAATCCTTAAAAACTATATACAGCAGAATTTACTCAGCAAAATGATATTTGCTCTTCGGAAAATTAGTTTTAAACTAACATTTCATATCAGACCGTGATCTCATTTTCTGTTTGCGGCGAGAAGCCAACTAAAACGAGAACAAGTTTCAGCGGTAAAATTGATAAAACAACGGAAGAAATAAAAAATTCAACTAATTGTAAACATACGCGTAACCCAAGAAAACCTATTATTTAAGCTACATTAACCGCTGATTGCAATCTTTCTCGTAACTAATGCATTTTAAAAATCCTACTCTTTCAACGACTTTACGATTACTATTCATTTTTCTACACATTTTTTCTGTTTCCTCAACTTTACAAGAATATAAACTTAACTATTAAAACATATCCATTACAGTAAAATTTTCTAGTTAAGAAATTTTACGCTTAATGCTCTGGAATTTCAATCTGAAATAATAAAACTGAGAATAATTATAACGACGCGACACCTAAGCAAGAAAATCATAAAGTAATTAGAAGAAAAACATTTATATAAGGGACAACATAATGGTTAGCATCATTTGATCGACATTATTCCAAATACTACTTAAAATTTGAATTTTGTTTTATTGCGTTTCTATATAATTTATACCCTTAGAAACACATTTCCAAAGAGCGCACCGATATATCTCTTATATTTTAAGAGATACGTCCATTTTTGATGTTTTTCAAAATACAATTTTGAGGGTCTGTAATTAAAAAACTATAGAAAATATCGCAAAATTAACTGCAGTTTTGTGTTTTTCGTGCATTTTGTGACAAAATACAAAATTTTCAAAAATTTTATTTTTTTTTTAAATATTGATTGGCGATAACTCGAAAAAAATAAAAGATACAGACTTGCGGTGTTCACCAAACGATTCAGCTTGTCGAATTACATAAGTGTGCGAAATTTCAGAAAAATCGAATAACGGGTTGTAAAGTTAGAGCAAAAAGGCTGAAAATGGCTTCATATCCGAAAAACGTCAAGGGGTACCCCTTGAAGTTTGGGCCGAAAATGACCATTTACAGACTTTTTGCTCTAGCTTTTCAACCAGTTGACCAAATATACTGAAATTTTGCATACATGTGTATTTCAACGAGCTGAATCCAATGATTTATGTTTCACTTTCGTATCTTTCATATTTTTTGAGATATCGATAATCAAAATTATGAAAAAAAATTTCGAAAATTTACAAAAATTTTTAAGTTAGATAATTTGTCATAAAATGTATAAAAATCGCTAAACTGAAGACAATTTTGTAATATATTGTATAGTTTTTGATTAACAGACCTTCAAAGTAGCACTTATAAAAACATAAAAATATTAAATATCTCGAAAAATTTAAGAGATATGACGATGTGCTCTACTGAATTAGGTTTAGTATGGTGTATATTATATAGAAATCTAATAAATTAAACTTCCAATTTTAAGTGATATTTAGTGAAATACGAAAAATTTTTATTTGTATATCTTTTACTCTATGGCGATTTTCTGTTTCTAGGTGATATATGTGCAAAAGAAACTAAAAATGTACGTGTCAAAATCGGGTAAGGCAATAAAGTACTATAGTAATTCATATATTAGGAGAGAGAAATTTCAAAATTTGATTTTCTATATTAACTAGCAAACCTTAATTTTGATCTTTTGAAATAATTGAAAAAGTCCATATCTGCATTTGCCATAGAGCCATAGATATGTACTAATATTAAACTTGATAAAAGTTTGATATATTTTGAAATGTTTTATCAAACGTATAATTTAGTTATTTTCTTGTAACCTGTCGTCTATGCCATACTAGAATTTTTTTGTAAAATGTGTTTAATTAAAGATGTAAATAAGCTGCGCAATCTTGGAAATTTGTGACTGGCTGTGTAATTAAGCCATGCGGTGTAAATAAACACACGTGAGCCGCTCGCAAGAGCGCGCACTAAATAATAGCGAATGCGGGGTGAATCCCTGCACTAATCATTAATTTGCATCCTAGAATGATTTACGCTTCATTTCGGGGAGCAAAGTGCTCATGTATGGCGCCATTGCGTCGTTGTTGGGCTGTGTAAACTTGCCTGTTGTTATAATTTGAATTTTGATAAAATTACATGTAGATTCATTAGAGATATGCTTCATTTAAGCTGGAATTTCCACATTCAAATTGAAATTTCGCAGAGAGCATATTGTTATCGTTACAATTGCATTAAATAACATTTCTATTATTTCCAGTGTTGTTATATCAAATAGCGTATTGTTATGAATGTTGAAGTAGCCTCTACTCTACCCTGAATAACAAAAAGGTACTCCGTTATGTTTGCACATGACTTCCTTATACTCCCTTTTAAATTATACACAATTTTTGGTGCACTTCATTCAAACTTATTTCATTAAAAGGGAGATACGATCTCCTACCGTTTTTGAGTTATGTATAAAATTAAAAAAAAAACTCCATTTGACACTACCAATTGCAATAAAAACTAGATTTTATAGCAGTTCCACTTACAAAATTTTAACAGTCTACGCCACATAACTGGTCCATTTGCTAAGAACCATCCAGGTGACCCCATAAGCACAAAAAAATTTATCTAAATCAGTCAAGCTACGAACACACGCTTTTTTATGTAAAATAATTAGGGAAGCCAATAATTGCATTGAAAATGCTATGATTCGTTCTTTGATTCGCCATCTTGTAAACATACCTACGTACAGACGTTATACCTACTGAAACTAGTGAAAATGGATTCAGAGATAGTCAAAATGGATATGGATTTTCCGCGATTACAATACTACTACAATACAAATGAAGTTGGTACTATAAAATATATTGAAAACAATAACGTTTATCAGCTCATTGGTTCATAATTTGACGTCTGGTAACCGCGAATCGTACGCAAAATATTACAGATGAAAGATATTTATACCATCAATAAATGATGTTTGTTTAAAATTAGAAATTATTTGTGAAGCAAATAGGATGTTTAGAGAAATAATTAATTATTCAAAAATATTTACATTTTACTCAAAACAAATTTAATTAGGTCAAGTACATCTTGAGCGTGTCACGATTTATCAAAAATAGAAATAAATAACTTACAATTGGATCTTCGCTTTTACTAAATCTTTTCTTCACTAAAACACTCTCAATTTCGAAAACAGAATAAGGGAATTCAAGTAAAATCTACCTTCTCTCACGAAGTTCGCGCGTCAACTGAGACATCATCTGGGTAGGCGGCGTGGCGGCGTGGCGGCGCTGCGATGCTCTCTTGTCACTTGTCGAACCCTTGGTATCTCAGTCAAGATGATTATCATATTGTAACGCAACGGTACAGATTCGAAAGTGGGTTGTAAACAGGGTTACTCTCAAACTAATCTGAGTCAGAGGAGGCATACGTAAAGTTTCCTCGTAAAACTTAACACATAACTCCTCCAACTTTCTGATGTTGAGTACACGGGGTGTTTGCCCGCTTGATGTGCGTGAGCTTAGAGCTTTAACAATTGGGTCGCTCTTGTTTTCGCCCTCTACAAATACGCTATTCTATTTTCTATTTCTTCTGTTTTACAAACAAAGAATTGTGAGCACCGAAATATAGTAATACTGTAATGCTAATTTGTATACTTTTATTAAAGCGAAAAACGAGCCTGAGACAGATAGATGTTGCAAGAAAACCCTTGTTTGTCTTACTATGTAAAAACATTGTACAACAAAGACAGATAGCCCAAAAAACAAGCTGTCTCTCCCGGCTTGCATTTAGCTTTCCGTTATTATTATATTTTAGGGATTGATAGTTACAATATTAATGATTATTTTTTGACATTTTTTATTTTAATAAATAATTTACCCATCTCTGGGCACAGCACTCTGCTCAAAGCAGATCTCGGTATTGATATATTTGTGCGCGTGAAGTGTGGTTACCAGCTGTCAGAATCACGGCCTCCAAGGATGGTATGGTGGAGGAACCACAGGGGAAATTTTTTGTGGTGACAATTTTCGAAATTTAATTTCAAAAATTTGTAGGCTGTGAGGCTCGAACCGTGGTTCTTATGATCTACAGTCCGATGCGTTACCACGGAGCTATTTATCCCATACATTGGAACATTTCTTACAACCAATAACATGTGTTATTGTTTGTCGCGTGTCTACGTTTTAACCAATCCTGTCATAATTATAGGGAGAGTAAAGCTTTAGAGATTATTCCTGGGAATAAAGCTCTAGAGATTATTTCCGGAAATAATCTTTAAAGGTTTTATTTTTGTCTTAAGAAATGTCACATAGTTAGGTTAGGTTAGCATGACAGATGTTCAGTGCGTTACCTAATTCTGTTTTGAATTTATGGAACAAAAAATTTGCTAATTAAATATAATACGAGAGTTCGATAAATTAGTCTATTTCCCACATATAAAATAAACCAATCATTTGGTACAATATCGTCACTTTTGAGTAAAACAGCGACAAAATTTAGGTTTAACAAATAAAAAGTTGCTACCGTAACAACTTGCTAATTGTGACAAAAATGAATAGTTTTTTGACAGCAATTGAAATATGAAGTTTTGATGTGATTTTGTGGCCATTAGCAAAGTTGAAAATTGAGCCCAATGTTTCCTTAATATATTGCTACTGAAAATAATTCTTCAGCATTTTTCTAAAACGTCTTGTCATTTGACAATAATCACGAAAGCCCGTAAGACATATTGTGCAGTTTCTTCTGTTTCCGTACAGTTCTTGCTTTGTGGCCCAAAGTGAAGTAATTTTAGTATTTGCGAAGTTGGGAACGGGCGAAATCTAAGCTCTGCGAGTTCCGGCCGGAGCCCCGGACTTACCCGGAAACGACCGCGCAGAATAGTGAAAGTGTCCTCACTGTGACGCCGCGGAAACGACCGGATAAAGGCGTGCTATGCCAAATATTTATACTGGAATTTTCGTCTTTATGACGCGAGCTCTTTAGGGCGAAGTTTTTATTCAGCAGAGGGTATTTTAAAGACGTTTGCAAAGCAGTTTCAACTAACTCCAAATGAACTCGAGTATTAAATTTAAATATTTTTGGTTTTATGCCTTCAATAAATTTTTATCACCTTGGAAGGTGCTCATCTTTTCACTTTTCAATTGCATAAATTTATTCTAGAAATAGCACCGCACATATTCACCCAATTCTTCGAATTAAGAAATATACAATCCTAAAAATTTATAGAAATAAAAAAAAAATCAGTAGTCATATTTATATTTAATCAAATCTAGTCTTACACCCATTTTATTACATATTGTATTGAAATGAGAAACTAGTTATAGTTTGAGAAAGCAATCTGATTTTAATTTTAACAAACTAATAAATAAACAACTAGTGTTACAATTAGGCAGTGTATTTGTAACACGTGATTTCATACTACTTTTCCTATTTCACGTTCACAGAGTAAATAAAAATAAAAAATAAATAAGTACCTTTCCCTGTAATTAATAAAACAATAGTTATTTACATTATACGTGCGGTAAGTTTAGTTTTACAGCGCGAAGTTTTGTATTGAAGCACGACGCGCAGCGGAGTGCTTTAATAAAACTGAGCGCTGTATAATAAACTTAACGCACACATAATGTATTACATTTTCTGGCCGATATACCTACTACTTGAAAAGAAAGATTTCCATTTATAACCTAAAAATATGACAATTTAATAATTCCCGCATAGACTACATGAGCGATTCAAATGTTACCTACCTTTCTCGATATTCTGTATTACAATTAATTTAATATAATTAAACTAAAATAAATCACTAATTCTCATCAATCCAATCAATCAGTTTTATCTTTTGACATTTTATTAGTTATGTCATATTTACCAACTGTGAAATATCTGTACTTAGTTAGGATAAGTGTTAAGAGATGGCGCTGCTGGCCAATGTCATTTTTATATAAAATTTATAGTTTTATTTATTTCTATGTTACTTTATTTAACGATTTTTGCGGTAACTAGAGTTTTTTAAATCATTCTTTATTATTACAAAGTTACTTTTTATTTTAATGGCCTCAAAAAGCTAAAAAATATCGGTGCGCGTTCCCGCACCGCGGTGTTTCAAAAATCATGAACACTGTAAAATCGTAGTTACCGCAAACCTAAATGATGGTTGTTTGTTATGTTTACAGTTCAGGAGGCCAGAAATTGCTTTACAGTTTGAGCCATGACAGCTCCAAGTTTAACAGACTGACAATTTTACGCAAGTTCCCAAAAACAGTGTCATAAAATCGACTTTGTGTACGTGAAATAGGAAATAGTTATTTGTCAAACTAGAGCGGAAGGAGGGATTTCCTCTCGTGTTAGCCACAACATTTTTTTCACATGTTTCTAAAAACGATTTACTCGAATCTAAAATACACTTTGACAAAACAACTGACACGTTAAAAGTTAGGTTATCGCAGACGCAAGGCGGTGTAGCAGTGTTACCAATGAACCAATCTTAAAAATATAAATTAAAATTGTCAAATTGTTATTTAATATAGAAAAAGAAAAATATAAGACAGAATTGTAAGATAATTTAAAGTATGCATATCACTAAAATAAGGTTTTCAATGAAATTAGGAATCTCTAAAGAAGAAAAACACATTTTCCTCACTATTTCTGGAGGAGAACGGTGGGGTTTCCTGGCATGTCGCGAAAAAAGTTTATTTTCTTGTTTATAATTGGTTAGTTGACAAGGTTGCTTGCTTTGTTTTATTATAAATTAGGTACATTCATTTTTCAAGTTGACCAATGACTTGGTTTACAAATTGTTTAATCTTGATATTATCTCTTTTGTTTCTACTGATGATATAATTTTTTTTATTAAAATACGTATTTAAATATATTGTTTACTAGTTTAAGGCTTAGGGGATAGATAGGAAAATACATCACCTAGGTATAATTCATATATCAATTAAGTGTGTAGATTTAAAAATGTTTTTGGAAACAAACAAATAATTGTTTACAGAATACAAACTATGTAGTTTATAAAACAAGTCAGATATATGGAGTAATTTAGGAATATTCGAAAGTGTTTTTGTGGAAGCGTGATATGGGAAAAGAGCGCAAAATATGTTTATTATTTACTCCTGTCCCGTGCTAAAAATAATAATATCAGTATCAGGTCACGGGTGACGGATAGCGGAACGCAGTTTTTTATTTCCTCCACTCATATTTCATCGCACATCAACACACCAAACAAACAACGCCATTGACATCGGGTTCACGAAATCAGTGCAGGTGCATTTAGTTTTACGAGTGCACAATTAGGATTAATTTCTATTCATAATCTCTGCGTGTAATCTATTTAAATATGCTGTAAAAGTCTGCTATCTTAACTAGCGTGAATTTTTACGTCTGGGCGAACAGTTGTCGAGTTGTTGAGATGATGGCCGTGAATTAGAATGAACTTTAACCTTTCAGACCATGTGTTGGCGGATGGATGCTCGTGATCGCGGCTGCCTTTTATGTTTTGTCTTTGATTTTTGCAAATGCATATTTCATTAATTAGGAACAAATAGTTGTGATTTTTCTGAGCTTACTGGAAAATTTCCGAACGCGATAAATTTGATAAACAATCTCTAATGACTAAACATAATTTATGATAAGATGAGTCATTCATTAAGTGCTTTTTATAGGCATACTATTAATCGAGATTGATATTTTTAATTCATAATTTGATACGTGGTTTAATAGATTTTCTGTAATATCTCCTGTTAACAAAACTGCATAGACGCGAAGTAATAAGGTTTCAGATAATGAGTTAATGATAAAATTTAATTATAAAATGATTACTTGACTCGCTTCTGGGTGCAGCTGATGAAAGCCGTTTACTATCCTATTATTTCTAACACCGTCTCTGAGGATTAAAATTAAATATTACACCAGATGCTCAATTGAACGGAATTTAAATGAATAAGAATTAACTGCCTCATTTAATTATTATTTTAATTTATTGCTTAATGCTTATTTATGGTTAAGAGTATACAATAAAGCGGTGAATATGAAATTTGAAAATGACATTGCTCTTACATCCCAAAGATTATAAGTGGAGAGTGAACAGAGTAATATTTAGAAAACATGGAAAAAGTGTAGAATCGAACTAAGGATTCTATGATCTTCAGTACATAGGCGTACAGCTATAAGGGGCAAACATATAAAATGGCCCGCAACAATGAAAAAAGACATAAATTGTTATATAAATTCTTTGTCAAGTTAATTGTAATTTTTGTAGTAATTAGCCTACGGCTATCTAAATAAAGAATTATTATTAAAAAAATTTATTGTGGGCACCACAATACCTCCCACCACAGATTTCTTATCAAACAATGCAGGACAGGAACACACTATTTCACTAATCTTGATATTACACATTTTTCGATATTTTGGGAGGCCGAAATCATAATTTTCAAATTGGCGCTTATCCGTTAATTTTAATCGAAATTACTTGATTTTTGGTTTCGGGATAAGTGTATTTAATAAGCTTTATGGAGGTTATCTTAAAAAAATTTTAAAATCAACACAGAGAAAGTTATATACCAAAATGTTTAAAAAGACGATTTTCTAATATAAACTTCCTACAAATTTTTAGGTTTTCATACAGAATTTGTTTCCCCTGGTGGTGAAAAGTTAAACTATTTTTCTAGATTTGAAACTTATGGTGTATGAAACTAGACACGGGTTAATTTCATCTGATAGATCTGAGAGGTGCGATTTTTTTAAAAATTTATTTGGAGTAAGTTTGAGAAGTGGGAGGAACAATTTATACTTTTTTTATTATCTTATTTTACCCCATGCCCCCAACAATTTAAATAAGTTTACGTCCATGCCTTAATTATCACGGAACTATTTCTTATAGCCAGTTAATTTCGGCACGATTTGTTTTTCGCCAGAACAATTAAGATTATGTTGCATTCTTGCAGTGCACGAGTAAATCCTTATCGTTGTCAAAAAAAAATTCTAGAAACAAACAACATCGTTGTATCACCACCATATAAACGATCAACAAACTAGTTTACAACATGTCCACTAACAACATCTAGCATGTCATCAAGTATGTGAACAATGTATTATGAACTGTGGAAGTATTTTTCTGAATGTTTATCAGTGCACGTTCCTGACCTTCGTTACTGCATTTCTCGTTGTTGCTAAGCCTGTGTTAGTGCAGTTCCTGCTTATCTGATATGCAACGAGTGTCTCTTATTACTGCGCTAAACCCCAATGTAAACAATGTGATAATTTGACACGACAATGTCAACAAATTTTAATTTTTGAAGGACGCGCTAGGTTTTACCTCCCACACAAATTATCTGGAAGATTTTCAACAGATCAGCTCGTTTTGGAGTCTCTAGAACACAATTTCACTATTTTTACGATGACATCTGTGAGTGACATGATTTTTCGTCAACAATAACTCAAAATATAATACAGGTATCATCTTGTGGTTTTAAATTTAAAATTTGAATGTTCAAGTTAACAGCTGATTAGATTTTAGTAGCAGTTTTTTGGACATAATTATCTCAGTATATAATGGGGACCTACACTATTTTTAATTTTTTTTTTTTGTAGAACTTTATTTAAATTTAAGACTATCTGCAGTTTTAAAAAAATCTTAATTGTATTCATTGAACCGCAATAAAGTTTTAAAATTGTTGTGACGTCAGACTTGTCATGTGCTAAAATCTCAAACAGTTGGGATTGTAAATAATTGTAGTCACATATGTGCTATTTTATTATTTAGAAAATTCTTTACATGAAATTTAAAAAACACATTTCGTGGTAAATAATTAAAATATACACGATTACCATTTATTCCAGACAGAAATATAAATAAACTGTAAGATTATTTTAGTCAAATGTTTGATTACCACTGATAAATTTTGCTAATCCATATCATTCAATATGTATTTAATTTCGTTGTGTGTCGAATTCTTAAACAAGACTGATTTGTGTTATTAGGTTACGAATTCAAAACAAAATAATTCAAATTAGGTACCAATTATTTGACAATTCGACAATCTGACAGCTCTCAATAATAAGAGAAGTAAAAAGAATTGAGAATAGAATATATGTGAGAGAGAAACTATAAAACTCAAATATCTTAATAATTAATAATATTTTTGCCGATCTCGGTGGCGTAGTGGCTAGGTCGTGGGTTCGAATCCCACTGAAGAGCATGGTCGTTTGTGTTCACACAAAAATTCATTATCATCCACTCATGAGGCGGCATATGACCATAGTAGTTAGTCCGCCTCCCATCTTCGTAATAAAAAAACTTCTGTTTATAATATAAATGACTTATTTGGCATTTTTTGACTGGTGAAAGAGTAAATTTCGTCATATTGAAAAAGATGTAGAATATTTTGTACCGTTTGGGAATTACAATTTGCGGCAAGTTATGTGGTGTGAACACGAATGGAATAAGTGAAGAAAAAATTAAATAAATATGTCATCACGACATTGCCCATTTTGAGTGTACAGATCTCAGTAGTGCTATTCTTTCAAAATCTACCTTCGATGACGTGCGTTTGGTCTGATGTCAACATCTTAATATGCTGCCCACAGCGGGCGATGTTTCGTATGAAATTTAATTTAAATGGTTAATCAAAAGTCCAAGTGACGTCTTGCAGTGAATAGCCACGCCGTTGTATCTGTGTGTTGTGGTTCTTAATTCGTTCTGCACAGTGCAACGACATGTATTGTTGTCGAAATTAAGTAAGCAGACGATTGTCAATTGTCAGCATTGTTATCGCAGGAATTTTGGATTTCGTGATAGTCATAGGTAAGCGACTGGTGAGGTATTTCATCAGGGATGAACGATCGTAGATGTTATTAACGGTCAACTCTTTTGCGATATATTAAACACGTGACCTCGCGGAAGACATTCCCGGGTGTTTTGTCTAATGCACATATTTTTAGTTCCTTCCTGTTCTCGTGTACCGATGGTATTTACTAATAATATCTACCCACTGATATATAGTAATACTGGAACGCTAACTTGGAGAATTTTATTAAAGCGAAAGACAAGCCTGAAACAAATAGACTTTCTTGACTAACACTTGTTTGTAGAATGGTTGCTATGTGTGCTATGTGCTATGTAAGAATATGTTGTACAGTCTTGTATAAAAGTGATAAATAATATTTAATACTTTATTGGTCAATTATTTGAAAACTCCTCTAAATTCACTTACATAATAATTATTTGAACTTTGAACTCATTACTTTTAATGATTTATTTAATTTTTATATTAAACAATGTATTTTAAAATCATTGAAAGTTAATTACTTTATATTTTCCTATCAGCATAGTAAACGAACTGTACAACAAAGGCAGGTAGCCCAACAACATAACTGTCTCTCTCGGCTTATATTTTCAACGACAGTTAACATATACATACATACATAACATCACGCTATATCCCATTCAATGGGGTAGCACGGACCCAGAAATACAGTCAACCAACAATCAATCTCCTTCATACATTCCTATCCTGACACAGCACTTTCGCCTCGTCCACATTCATAGTGCAATTTATACATGCTCGTCTATTATTCACACTCGGAATCTTTCGTTCAAGCAACAAACCATCAATCATACTAACCACTTATTCCTCGGACGCCCACGTAATCGTTCACCCTCAATCTCACCCGCATATATTAGTTTCACCAACCTTTCATTCGACATTCGCTAGAGATGTCCAAACCAGCTCAACTGACTAAGTTAACTTTCCAGTATTATTTTTTTGCTAGACTAACCAGTATTATTATATTTAATCTATCTACCCAACGCTCACAGATTCAATAGAGCATCTAGGATATATTCGCGTTAAATATTAATGAGGAAATATTAGAATATAAAAAGCATCCTTTGTTTCGTGCCAGACGTTCATATTTTTGCGAGAATGTGAAATGGCGTAACGAGCAAAGATTAACAAATGGTTTCGTGTACCCAATGTTGTAACACGGCTATATATTCGGCTGTGAAATTTGTCAGTTTTACGGTAATTAACTCTTGTCCTTTACACTAATTGAACATCAAGTAATCCTATTGTGAACACAAATACACTAACACCATACATTCGTTTTCACACGCACTTCCCACCAACCAAATTATATTTTTAGCCATTCTTCCTGCCTCTCCCTTTCGCCTTCACAAAAGCTGTGTCGGTATAATAACTCAATTCATATAATAACTAATATTTAAAGGTATGGATATTTATTTGCAAAGTGGTTTAGATCGCTGCTGCCGTTTTTAATTTTAATAGTAGTTTACATTACAAACAAGGTAATACAGTTTTTACTGCTAAATGGAGGAAATGACCGGCGAGCTGATTAGGCGAGCATATCACCTCCTCGATGCAGTAAAAACAGTTTACTTGTTACTCACTTGTAAACACCATTTACGCAAGCCCTCTATTGCCTTTGAAAATGAATATTTACAAGTTACTAATTGATAGCTACATTGTAAAAATTTTACAAATTTGTAAACAAGATAAACAATGCACGTTGCTACAGTAATGCCTACAAAGCTTACGCGAAATCAATTAAAACAATTTTTGACAGAACAGTTGTGTGTAACTGACAGGATTGGTTATAATTTCTTTTGATTTACAAATGAGTAACAAGTAAAATGTTGTACAATACACGTAACGTAACTGTTTTACTGCTTCAAGGAGGTGACAAGGCTGACAGCAGTAAAAACTGTTTTACCTTACTTGTAATGTAAATAACTATTACAAATGAGTAACAAGAAAATTAATATTCGGACGAAGGTTTCGCTTACAAAATCACAGTGGCCAAAATAGCGAGCACATGGCGTAAAGCAGATACTTTTACAAACACAAATGTATTCGTTGTACGAGAGTAGCGTATCCAAGTTTCATGCAATGCGCATATGTTAGCATCTGAGCTCCGGGTTCAACAGCACTCGAAAAAAACAAATTCTTCTTCCAAATGTTACATATTTCATTTCGATGAAGGACACTTACGCTGAGAGCACAGAACTCGTGCGTTCATGGACATCCTACGAATCGATAATTTAATAAGTTCTTCGGTAGGTACCGTTTCTACGAAGGACATCATATGACAAATATTCTTTACTTATTTCCATTATAACTTGCTTTTAAATTAGTTCTAGTTTGGTAGGTACCTCTTAGTAATGGACGCCATGAACACAAGCAAAACATACACTTTTATCTAACTGATTTTTTAAAATTTAGAACAAGAATGCCCGGTTTCAGTAACATTAGTTACATTTTTTACTTGGTTTAAATAAATAAAAGCATATCGAACCCTTTTGCTATTATTTATTATATCAAGATTAATAATTAACTATCGTTGGTGAAACCAGGAATAAGGAAACAATTATTTCTTTGTTTTGTGCCAAAAACTTCTATTGGTTGTTCTTTATTTTCTTCTACCTTCTTTCTATGAACACTTAATAAGCATAATCTGGAAAGCCGATTTTCCTCTATTGTAGACCTAAGCTAAGTCTTCATTTTCCTTACGAGTAAAAATAGAACGCTCTATTGAACATATTGTTGGTGAAATTGTTACAAAAAATTGGGAAGCTATTTTCATAACGGGAAAAAAGTCACATTTTTCTGATATTAGTTTTGAAAAATCCATACTTTCTGTTACTTCTTTTTCCTTCTAAAGATGCATCCACGTTAAATATTCCGCTTCCAAATTTTTGATGCCATATTTCTCCGCGATTTTTTTCACGAAATCTAAATTGACAGCTGTTTTTTTTATGTTAGCCGGTAGTAAACGTGCTATGGAAAACGCATCAGAGTTCAAGTAAGGGTTGAAAATGATTATTCTAAATTTTTTTTTTCGATCGAACGAAAATTTGACTCCTTTTTGGTGTGTTTTCGAACCGCAAAGTGTATTACAATCCGGTATTTTAGTTTCGTTGCTAGGTTACGATAAATAACAGTACGGGAATACCTTTTCCGGACACTGGCAAAGTGATTCCCGTACGATTTAGCTTTTCAAAAAAATTTGACACGTGAAAATAACGCAAAATTTTTATGTTTTATTGGTTGCCTGACGTTTATAAATGAAATATAAAGTAAGTAAGTATTGAATTATTGAATATAAACCTATCGAAAAAAAGTAGTATGTGTACCACATAGGAAAAGTAAACTTCCCGGATTCCTGATGTTGGAATATATCACTTTGACTTTGACTTTGAGGTCATTATAATATAAATCTGAAATTCGGCCCAATTGTCTAACGAAGTTGTAAACGTATAACTTGCTAATGGTGACAAAATCGTAGCACAATTAGCAAGTTGTTATGGTAGCAACTTTTTTTTCTAATAGGCCCGAATGTTTTTAAATAAATTAGCGGTTGAACTTCTTAGGAAAGAGCAAGAGGGGACCATGCGTCTTAGTGACACAGTGGAAAGAACTTTATAGCTTAATAAAATAATAATTTTTTGCTGAGCTGTCTGGCGAATTAGGTAATGAATCATCTTTTTATCTCAACAACTATATTTTTAATGGATTATAAAGAAATTTAAAACTTTCCTTCCTCGCTCATTAATTTAAATTTCAACTTCCCCTGCGGAGGTTCAGTGGCCGAATGTTAAGTTGGCAACACTGCATGCAGAGCCGGCTGCGAGAATCTAGAATTTCTTTCGTTACGGTCGTTATACGAGTTCAACACACGCAGGGAAGTTTTAAAAATTTACGGCCGTCCTGTCAAATAAGATAAGTTCTGGTTTATAGAAAAAACATGTAATAAAACCGTGTTCGGGACGAAAATTGATGGTTTAATGGCTGTAGCGAGATTTTTAAATTGAGTTTTGAACGGTGGCTACACGTTAGAAGCCTGCGTTGAAATACGCACGTGGTAATAAACCATTCGTGCCCTCGGAGTTGTTTCCTCACACCGTTCAATTGACTGCTTTATTGCCCGACTACTTTTTTCTACCAGACTAAATTATTACCCGCTCTAATCAGTAACTATTTTCACGTTCAGGAGGAACGGACGGTCTCGAGTTTCTGCGCACCACTATGCAACAGCTAATGAAATTTGCTAAGCAAACATTTGGTCTAAGAGGAAAAGCACTATGCACTAATGTAGATGCTGTGGAGAAGAGGAAGAAGACACACTGTGCTTCATCTGACCAATAACGGAATTGTTTTAGTGACCAGTAGAAATAGCAACCTAATTATCTATTACGATTAGTTATTACAAATATCAATTGCGCAGGAAACAAGGCTAGCGTTTACCAACAAATCTTAGGCGTTAATTTATAAGTACTGATTAAGATGTTAGTAGAAGGGGAACCACAGGTATTCAAAGTGAGAATCTTACGAGCCACGAAATTATTTACCCCGTACTTACATTTAGAGAGATGGTATTAGGTTTTTTGTTTTCTCCTAACAAATATAAATAAAATGTCAATAAATATGTCTTATACAAACTAAGTAAGTATATATGAAGGAATAATACTAATCAGATGTAAATAATAGTATATTATTGTACAACAAGCATGGAATGGTACTCATTTCTTTTTTCTTACGAGTATGAAATGGACATTCCATGCCAGTTCCGAGTTGTACACTATACTTTTTCTACGACCACAATATTATTTCCTAATTAATTTAATTTTAATAACAAATTTATCCCGCTTTCACCATTTCAATATTTGACAATTCTAAATAAGAATCCTAGCAATAGCACCTGTACTGAAATGAAATGATTTGTATTTAAATTCCTACAAAACAAATTCATTTCGCACGATGCTTGCAATATACCTATATCCCTAGCAACAACCAACATACTATGAGGAGCAGATTTCTAAGTGGTCGTAGCTCGGTTCGTAGAAAACAAATTATAAGTCATCAATGTAAAAAGTTAAACAATAAATTCTTGTAATTGATAATTGAGTTCACACCTTTAGAAATAACACAAATGTATTTAGGGAGTAAAATCATTGATTTCGTTTGAATGAAACTTTTGAGAATTCTTGTGTACATTTGACTACAATCTAAATTAATATGAATATTACATTTCCGAGGAAAATGTATATTTATAATTTATACCAAAACTATTTAAATTAAAGAGATAAAGATTTACACCAAATTAAAGTAAAATTTTCAGGAATATTTTTATCAAAATCGCAGCAGTTATATTTGAAATATTCTACGAACGTGGACAACATAATTCGCCTCAACGAATATTATTTACAAAAAGGTAAATGTAGGTAAGTTGAATTATTGTGATTCCAGCAGCCTGAAGTTATCTGCAAAATGATCCAGTATAATTTAATTCTTTATCTGTGTAATATATGTGCGTGGAACGGCCATATTTAATACGCAATCCCTTCTGGGAGATAAATTTCCCTGGACAGTAGAGCAACCACAACATAGGCAATATTTCTTCAAGCATTACCAACCAACAAACAACCACACCATTCTATCCATTTAAGAAAGATACCGCCTTAGTCTAGATCAGCGTTGATGAGGCAATGGCATTGGCGAACCTTTCTAAAACGTCTCGCAAGAAACTGAAGGAAGTGAAGGCATTTGGAAGACGGCTGACTGCAACTAGCGTAAGGAGGAAGCGATTTCGCAGTGCAAGTCATATTGATCGGGAGATTTACGGTGTTTGAGCAATTGCACAAGTTCGGATGGCGGATGCATGCACCAGGAGCTGCAACAGGTGGCCGCCATCTCGGTTTTTACTTCCGCCGACTGAAGCCGTTCAAGACCGATCACCCGGTGTAAAAAATTAATGGCGCAGTTTAAGGGCCACACACACAAACCCACGCCAACTCTTTTACACGAAAAGACCGCGGAAGAAGGCTTTCATTTTAATAAATATATCAAACTATAACTATTTGTTTCATTCAAGAAATATGCTTCACTCCGATAAAACCGACTTTCAAAAACCCATCCATCAAAATGGTGCTCAATATAGTATGTTTTATATAATTACATTTTTATCACATCCATGCTATGTAATTATACAGATTATTTACCTCATTTGAGGTAAATTTAAAAAATGGCGGTCATAATTACCCAAATATTTTTTTTCACGACCGGGAGATAAATTTGGTTTCTATGATACCAAAATCATGACAGAAACAGCCAATTTCATATCTGCGGGAGATTTGTGCACTTTCTCTCCCGTTGTGAAGGAAAGTGCTCAAATAAATAAATCATACATTATATTACAATTCAAATAATGAAAATACATATAAACCATCATAAATATTGGGAGTCGTGAAAAAAATAGTATATACACCGCAGGAGAAAAGTGTATTTTTTCCCTTGTTGTATTGTAGCCCTCGCCTACGGTTCGTGCTTCAATTTACTCTGCAGGAAAAATCATACACTTCTCTCCCTTATTGTTTTTAGAACATGTGAAATAAAACGGGAAGATTATAATATATAGTGAGCTTTTCTTTTCCCGGTGTATGGTAAGTGTGAGATTGAGAAGAATGTTGTTAAGAAAGTGGGAGTGAGTCAGTTGAGGTGGTTTGGACATGTTGAGCGAATGTCGAATGAAAGGTTGGTGAAACTAATATATGTGGGAAGTTTGAAGGTAAATGATTGTGTGGGCGTCCGAGGAATATGTGGATGAGTATGATTGATGGTTTGTTGCGTGAACGAATGATTCCGAGTGTGAAGCATAGACGAGCATGTATGAATCGCACTATGAAAGTGGACGAGACGAAAATGGTGGACTGTTTGGAGCAGATTGATTGTTGGTTGACTCTGTTTCTGGGTCTGGGTTCGTGCTACCCCACTGAGTGGGATAAAGCGTGATGTTATTTATGTATGTAGGAAAGAAGTTATGTGGAAAAATAATGATCGGGGATACAATCAAAGATCTTTATTTTCTACAACGCCGACGTTTCGACACAACTTGTGTCTTCTTAAAGGCTAGTAGAAAAAATTATGTGATAGTGATATTATGATTTTTCTGTCTCTACAGAATTTAAACATTCAATTGCGTTATTTGTATGTATTTTTATATAATATTTTCTACTAACCTTGAAAAAGACACAAATGGTGTCGAAACGTCGGCGTTGTAGAAAATAAAGATCTTTTGACTGTATCCTCGATTATTATTTTTCCACATCACCCACAAAATAGCAACAGATTGATAAACTCGGGTTTAGTCAATCATCAAAAGCACTATAGGTAAGATCACGAGTACATTACCAATTTCTTTACTTGCAAACATTGTTTGACAATTACGGATAAAACAATTTTCGGGAACCAAATAAAAACAGAGATAAAGAGTGGTATGTTCTGGTATCTCCTCTCTATCGGAAGTAAATCCGCGAGAGTACGGGCTCACACACCGCAGCATGCCATGAATATATTACCAGAATATGAAATGAGCCCGACTGTTAGAATGTAGATTTGCAGCAGTAAATATTTGCGCATTAGCATTTGGGAACCGCGGCAGAAGCGTGTACGCGCAAAACGGGCATTATGAGTTACGCAAAAGTTTCGCGGGTCGACTCAGACGGGGGGGAACGGGTCGCTGACCGCTTGCGGAGGTCTGGACACTGGCGCCGCGAAACCAAATCACGCCGCGGATTCATCTTACATCTTATGAATTCGTATCATATTTCGGTAAATTTATTTAGGACCGTTATTATACGACCAATATTTTAATTGGAATAATCAGTATTCAGAGTATAATTACATGAAGGTGATTGCTGAATCAACATTTGGAACAAAGTTGACCAGTTTTAGGTTACGTGTGTAAAGGGTTACGTAATTTTATTATTATCTTGATTTGTTCAAACAGTTTGATTTATTGGTCTCTATTCGATAAGTTGAGGATATAAAATGCATTTACTGAAAATTCACAAAAAGCATTGGTTTAGTGTTTAGTAAATAATCGTGTTTAGATTGTTAATTGTTATGACTAAGATACTTTTTTATTCTATACAGATGTTTAAACTACAAATTTCCGATGGGGTATGTGACCAGCCTGGATTTTAAAGAAAATAATGTCCTATACATATAAATATAATAAAAATTATATTTACTGTAATTTTTTTCCTGAAGGTAGCTGCTAGTAAATGGCACATGACACCTACCATATGAGAATAGCTTCAAGGGAGTTTGTTTTATTTACATAATTGTATTCCCATAATAAATATTAAGTAAAACTTTTGTGTATTGTTTCACAAAAGTCGACTTTTCGGCCCAAACTGAGACCTTCAAGACCAAATGAAAATCACATAATGTAGTCAAGGTTAAAAAAAAAAACAAATACATTGTTTTTTGATAGCTAAACTCTTTGACAGTTATCATTCTTTTCACTTGTGACTCTCTAAGTGGAAAAAATTATCAAAATCTAATTACTTTTACCATATGGTTAGCTACCATAAAATAAAGTATTTATTTTTCAAGAATTTTAAAATCTTGACTATATTATGTCGACCTTTATAAAACAATACACATTATTTTGTCAAATCCAATTAGTCACTTAAGATTCATTCAATTAAATAATACATTTATTCTAAATTAACAAAAATTGATTAAAATAACAAATATGTATTATTTATTTATTTTTTAATCAAAATTCAAGAGTTCCTACCTGCCCGTTACTATTTAATTATATTTCTAGGTAAAAACAACATTTTGCAAAACATGTATTATTCCATACGTAGAGTATTTATTCAATTAATAATAAAATCGGGTTTAATGCCTGAATTTGTCCGATATTCAGAACTTAAAACTGTAGTTCTTCAAAATGTAATGATGTATTTTATATTTTACGAGTTGTTGAAGAAGTTCTATTTAGTCTTGATTCTAGACTTTCTTGGTCCTTCTAGAGTCTACAGATGATTGTAATTTAACAGAAATAAATTTTCTTTATAATTTAAAAATATTGACGAAGTGCAATTAGGTAGATAGCTAAAAGCACTTGTGACAGATAATTTTGTTTTGATTCATCTTCGGGAAGCGTCCTTGCACCAATAATTATCTCTTTCAAAGTTCGATGAGTAAACGAGGCCAAACAGAAATTGAAAATTGCGTAATTTTAAATCTGGGTGAAGTGTACAGTGTTTTGAACCAATTTGTGAATCCTTCGCAAGAAAAGTCTACAAAGCAAAGAACAAAGAAACACGTGCCGCTGTTGAAACAAAGGAAAACCGACAGCACAAGCAACGTAAAATAACATCGAGATGTGAGATCGTATTTTTCATTAAGGTACGCGGCCGTAAAAGTCAACGTTCGTATCTAAGACGGAAACGGTGCGCTATCTTATGTTCCCTCATTATCTTACGTTCGCGTTATGTTACGGTAGACGTTACCAACCCACATACGGTTACGTTATGGCAAGGCATTGCCGCTATGGCGTTCTCCACTCACTCGGATAATATACGCTCATATTTTAAAAATTGTTTGGCAAATAACAATATCATATTTCCCAACTTACTGTTCATAGAAACGCATAGAAATTTACTAGAATATATAAATATCGTATTACGTTTCTTCTGAAACTCTATATTAGCTTCATTACTTCATTTTATACATTAATCCTTGCTTTATTTCTCGCAATGAAATGTGGAATTCTGCAATCATGTAAGAGGAAGATAAGAGCCGGGCAAGAATCGTTTGCAGGTTGTAATTTAACATAAAACCTCTAGAACCTTTCACGACTAGTGAACATTAGCATATCAGAGACGGAGACTGCTTCGCTTATTATAAAACGTTCAAGCATCGACAACTTTAGAAAAACACTTTTATGGCATCCGTTTATATCCGAGAGCTGCTTCAACCTAACATTAAACATCAGAAAAAACGTTTAAGATGCTCTCAGATCAGAGATGATCTTCGAGAACTCATAGCCATAACCAAACATAAAAAAAAAGACTAAATTAAACACTTCAAATGTACTAACCTAAAAAATAAAAATTAAAGACGTTTATGACCAGTTGCACAGTTATCAGGATTACTTAACTATTAAACTTCCCATAATCAATTCGATACAAACTGTCATGATATAAATACTCACAACTTATGCCACATATAAAAATAATAACTAAATAAAAATAATCCACGATCGTTTAATTCAAAAGAGTGAGCAAAGTAAGCAATTTTATCACTAGCGAGAAAAATATGTTTTAATCACAAGTGAAAAAAGATTTTAGCTCACTCTGGTTTTAAAAATTGTCAATATATGAGTTATACTGTCTCAAAGAATGAAAAGTAAAATTCAAGTGTTGAAAATGAAATATCAAAATATAAAACGAAATAATAAGAGAGCAACTGCAATGCAAGTTTTAGTAGAAACAATACAACTAGCAATTACTCTTGACTCATGTTGAATACAGAGTAAATATTTCAGTTATTTGTTAGTATCCCATAACTACGATTACCTATTGTAGCTGCACATTAAGAGCTATTGAAGCTATTTTATGGAAATTTTTCTCTTGTAAATGCAAAATAAAGTCTAAAAAATTATTGGAAGGCAGTGTTTGAGGATGTAATACACCCTGAGACAAACTTGGCGTATGCGAAGCGAAGCTTTAATCCTCCAATCTGCCAAAATCAAAAGTCAATCACCTTGGATCAAAGTTGTCTGTGAAGTCTTACACCGTTTGCATAGAGATGAATGCTCGTCACAACCAATGACGTCACCGTCTATTTCAAATTTCGCAGTTCCAATGAGTACAATGTGCAGTATTACACGGTAGAATTGATTCCCGATCAGGCTGCGTGTGCGTGTTCAACACATGCTACGCGCGTAACGACGCCGTGCGAAAATGGTCTCGGGTCACGTTTCGCACATAATATGTAATGTCATTGGAGGTACAACCCGGAAATAGACCACGCTGACGTATATAATCTCCAGCAGAACGTTGTAACTATGTGACTTTAACTTATAAATTATTTCTCAAGTTATGCGCGTAGTTAACCCTTCACGTAGGGTAAATAAAATTAAATTATGCGCGACGCGTGAGCAGAACTCGTTGCAGAAACTAATAAAATGCAACGAAAGAGTTTTGTTACCAAGAATTAAAATTTGCCGAGGAAAATGCAGTTTAAATTAAGATGTAGAACTTGGGTATATATTTTCATGTGAAATGTAGGCCATAAGATCATAATATTTTTTATTATTTTTAGTAAATGGTTAGCTTAACATTTGAAAAGAATATAAACAATAAAACGACATCTTGGCGTGATGAAATTATTGTATTTTTGTACAGCATTCTAGAAAATAATTTTAAATTATTATTACAATATATATATATATATATATATATATATATATATATATATATATATATATATATCATCACGCCTTTTACCCATTACGGGTGTGGCACTCTGCTTACGCAGATCTCGGTAGGTGATATATTTTTTCGTATGAAGTGCGGTTACCAGCCGTCAAATCATAGCCCCCAAGGATGTTAGTGGAGGGGGAACCACAGGGGTAAATTTAAATTTGTAACTGTCGGCAGTGGGATTCGAACTGAGGATCTCACGATCCACAGTCCGACACGTTACCACGGAGCTATTTACCCCTTATATTATTACAAAGAATATTTTTTTTGAAAAGATTTTGAAACGAAAAGTTGTAGAAAATATGCAATGCAGAACCAGTAGAATTTACCGTAAAAAAAAAAGAAAGTGGAACTGGATGGACATAAGATCAGAAAAGGAAAAAACGACATTACCAAAACATTGTTAGAATATAATATAAAAGGGAAGAGAAAAGGGAAGAAACCTTCAAATACACAGCAAAAACAAATACACAAGAAACATGGAAATAAAAAAAAAAACGTGGCACGACTTAAAAATGCAAGCTAAAAATAAATTGAAATTGAAAAAAAAATTGGTGGAAGATATAGTACATTATCAAATAAGGTTGACAACTTTAAAAATCATAAATGTTTTCTCTTGAAACATACTAGGGTGCCCTATGCTCCAAGAGAACGAAAAAAATAATAATGATAATAATTACAAATATGCAAAACGAGCAAACCATTGTTTCTGTCAATACTGTGCAAATAATATACAACAAAACAATAACGTAAACCAAATTGTGTTTAAATTGTCGATACAGTTACATGCGATTTGATGGAACATTGTTTGGCGTAAATATGGTATTACCGCATTAATTGCGCAAAAAAGTAAACTAAATATACTTTAATCTGTTTTGAGAAGTTTCAAATGTATTTCTTTAAATATAAAAGTATAATTTCGCATGACCTAAAAAATGCTTTTCATAAGAAAAGCCCATCACGGCAAAAACTGTAAAACCGAGTCAAGAGCTGGTGTTGAAGCGGCTCTCGTCTTATTGTCTCCGTGTCTACAAAGTGCTGACGTCACCTCTGACGTCACAGCGTCGTTGTCGTTGCACGGCGTAGGGCACTAAACGCATGCAGATGTTTTTATGAAGTCTAGACCAGGTCTAGACTCCAGCTGGTAATAAAACTATAAACGTTATCTAGATCACGAACTAAGACTTATGCCGAAAATAAGTTTATGTGAATATCAAATTCGTGCTCAGACAATATAACGGTACGCGATATATTTAGTCACATATTGCATCCTGTAGCTGACGCTAAGAGGCTTTATATCGTCTCGGGCTTTTATATTTCACACTCACGCTATATTTAAAAGGTGATTCTCGCTGATTCAAATGGCGCGGTTTTTTTTAGACAATGGGACAGTCGTAGAGAGTCCTTGAACTTGCTGCTTCGTGGCATTGAACACACACCAATCCCAAAATACTATCGGGTATCACCTCTTCTTACTCGCATACTAATTCTTACTTTACAAATTCTATACATCTATCATACAATCGCAAGACACGTTCGTCAAAGGAGACATTTTTTAGCGACATTTCAGAAAAACTTTTCAATATTTTTAACTAATCTAGGTTCTAGGAATTTGATCGTCAGTTTTTGTCAGCTGGCGCCAAATTTGATGGAGCACTTGTTTTTTAAAAATACGTTCATCTTACTTATTGCTAGCCAAATATATATATATAAAAAAAAAACACTGTATAATACAGGAAAATTCCTAGCGATCTACAATTGGAAGTAAATTTGAATACATTCTAAAATTTTAGCTGTCATTTTTTCTACGTATTATAAAGGACACTGTGATAGGGGTCATCCATTATGACGGATCGTATGCAGTTTCTATGACCATTTGAAAATTAACCCTTAACTGGTTTAGTGGGGTCTTTGAAGACCTCAGTGTTTTGAAATCTAGTTGTTTAGTGTTAAAAAATTTAACTAAATGTTTGAGTTTTTCTGAGTTTCATTAATCGACACTCTCGACTTAGTGCCGGTCACACGAATCTATATATTTCTTAGTTAAGGAGATAAGAACAATTGGGATCCCTATTGATAAAACTATACCAATTACGTTGATTTTAAAATAAACATGTCTCGGCGTTATTTAACTAAAAATGAGTTGTATGATATTTTAATGATCGAGACCGAATACAAAAATGACGTGCAATCGGAAGATGAAATACAAGAGATTGATTCTAACATTTCTAATGCAGAAAGCAAACACACTCTTCAAATGAAACAGATTCAGAAAAATGCCCCATTTGGCTCCTGAAAATTATTTTTGTCAGTTTTACGCCCCAATAACCAAGAGGCTGCAACAGAGGATCAGTATTTTTCAACATTGTTTATTTGATGAATGTTAATTATATTTTCTTTAGTTTTATGCATGTTCTGTTCAAATAGATGTAAATACATACATAACATCAAGTTTTCTCGTAAATTTCCATTTTTTACATACATTTTACTGTGGGGTCAATAAATATGATTACAGAACTTACTTCAAAAATCTTTTATAATTTTAATAAGAGGCAACAATTTCATAAAAATTGTAAGCATGTACTACTAAATGAGTAAATTAGATAATGTTTAGTTAACTGTCCAGTTCAAAAGTTTCTAGTCCAGCAACGTATATTGGGCACAAAACAGATATGTCAACACAAAAATGTATCTGATTTGGAGTAAATAAATAATTTTCAAATCTACAATAAAAATTTCTCACAATTGGAGCATATTTCAGTTTGGAAATAATACATTTACAATAAAGATTCAATTCAAATATTAAATTTTGTAATAAAATATTAACCAATTCTCCACAGATGACCCAATGGCTGTCATCTCATTGAATTCGAAGAAAGTATTTTCCTCTGAGTGGTGTTAATTACCAAGGAGCAACACGAAGGCAGCGTCCGGGATCAAAACCACAACCCTGTAGGCGAGTCATTGAGTCAGGAGATTGAGGTTGAAAACTGCGAATAGCTCACGAGCACCAACCGTGAAACAAGCGTTTAGAATTTTAAGCAAGAATGCGAACATGTGTGAGGCCATGCTTCGATAACGATCTTATGGGGAAATGAATTAAAATACGATACGATACACACTTTACCTCGCAGATTCATCTCATATTCATTTATTTAATCAATAATATTATAACTTTACAACCAAGTTTTACAAATAAATATGTCTGTGTAGATTTTGGTAAATAACACTTTTTATATCGTGAATCTAATCAAAGCTAGTAGCACGAGCTCTGTTTTTGGGTTTTTAGTTGTACAAGTACTATATACTAAAATTATGTTATAATAAAATGCTACGAATAGAAGTTTTTGACGTTTTAACGCTATAAAATAATTTAAGAATATTTTATAGCGTTAAAACGTCAAAAACGGAGCTTGTGGTTATCAAGCAATGTGATTAAAATATAAATAATAATGTGTAATTTGTAAAACAAAATTGACGTGGGCCATCATGAAAGATTTCTTATCAAATCACCGACAAACAAATACTGCTCTTTACATGAAAATAATTATTGTTTTTCGCGATCGCCCAGAAAATGAGGTGACTGAATACAAACGCGAGGGGAGTGGTGATCCTATCGGGTCTGCTAGTTCTAGTACAAATTTCCTTAAAATCTATTTCGTGACTCATCTAAATCTTTCAAGACAACAATTGTCGTTTTGTCTCTTTTCGCAAGACATTGTTATTGTTACCTCCCATACATGTATACCTATAAGGGAGGTATTATGACGGAATGATAGTGCATTATCAACAGATAAGCACATTTTAGAGTTCCTAGAATAAGTCGGGACTGTTTCAATGACCATATCAATGTTAAATTTCGTGTTTACAATTTGTATGTTCAAGTTTCAAGCTGATTAGATTTTGGAAACAATACATCTACCGGAAGTGGTTGGTAGTATACTTGAAAACCCATCAGGTCTTTTACACAAAAAAAAACCTTAGAATTTATCGAACTGCTCGGTAAGCTTTTTTGCAAATTCTTCTAATTACTCAATAACAAATCGTGTTTAGTTTTTTAATTGTTATGACAGAACAAACAAATTTTCAGATAATACATCTTATATATTACCGAATAGTTCGGTAAATTCTAAGATACTTTTCATCTTGTAGGATAAATTTATTTGAAGCGCTTTTTCCTGTTTGTACCATCAGATGATGTCATAAAATAAATGCTTCGCAGAGGCATTTCTAATGTTCTAGTATTGTTATAATAACTTTAAAATAGTGTCCAAACTGAGAGGAGCCAAAAAGAGAGTAATTTAGTCGGAACAGTACCGTCCAAACTCCATTAAACTCTAGCAGGCAAAAAACAATAAAAAACAAAGTTTGGTATTTTTCGGCGGTGAATTCGTGACTGCAAGTCATAGATAAGCAACAGTGGTGTTCAGTGTATGTGGGTGTGCAGTGCTCTCCGCGACGCGAAGAGAGAGGCGCGGAGAGCACATGTGTTGCTAGGAGAGTCGCGAGTTTCAAGGTTCAGCGGAAGACGCGAACATAGAGCAAAACCGCGGGGAAGCACGAATGCATCCTTGAGATCCGTTAAGTAGCTGATGGTTCAATTTGCAGGTCTGCAGCATGCAATCGACGTTACGTAACTCTTCTCTTCCTGCACCGCGAAAAAATCATATTTACTCAACTCATATCATCAAATACACGCACTACACGCAGTGAAATAGAGTAAAAAAAATAGTTCAGTTACTCTTACTGTATTAATCAATCGATTTAAGTGAAAAATTCAGTTATATGCTATGCATAACTGAGAAACTTCACTTGTATCGTAATTACTGAATACTTCAGTTATTCGAGAAACAATTGAATTTATAAGTATCGCAGCGCGCAACTGACGTTTCTCAGTTGAAATAACTGAAAATTCAGTAGATTTGGTTGACGATCTCAATCCAATCAAATAATAGTTAGTTACCTTTTGTGACAAGGACAAGGTAACTTAAAACTATTCGTAAATGTTCGACTGTACAGATTTTTAATTGTTTAAATATTTTTTACAAAATTTTCAACCTGTTTTATAATTTATATATAAAATATTTTATAATTAGTCTTTCTTCAGCAACAAAGCCTAGATATCATTTTAAGTCAAAATGAAGCAAAAGACAATTTAACTAACATAGGGGCCAATTCTTTTTTATTCAGTGACGTGTGTTATCATACATTAAAAATTTTAACAAGTCTTTAAAAATTAACAGGTAAGTTAGAGAATATTTTCCTTACTCAATTAAATTAATTGAACGGTACTATTTTATCAGTGCGGGAATTTACAAAAATGTTCTATTTTCAAATACACGACGAAAAATATTATCGTAGAATTCGGTAAGTTGAGAATATAAGAAGCATTTTCTCAAAATGTTATAACAATTCGGAAACCAAATATGATTATTTATTTATTAAGCAATTTAGTATTTACAAAAAAAGTTTCAGAAAATGCATCTTATATCCTCAGTTTTAAGGAACTTTTTTTTTTCGTGTACTGTCAGAGTTTATCAAAACAATAATATAAAAGCAATTTAACAGAATAAAGCTTGATTGAATGGTGGTTAAAAATGTATGGCGGCTATAAATTTATATTGGTTTATTTTCGCAGTTGTAGAAAGTTCGCGACTTCATGACGCAATTCGTAGCAAAATCGCCAGACTAAACAAATTAAATAAATAACGATACGATATACGTAATAAGTGCAGTCTGACAGGTAACCTTGTTTTTATGATTAAATAAATAATAGCAACACTTGTAATTTACTTTATCTTCTAGTCAACCTAGAACGTCTGTAAAAATAACGGAACATTGAAGAAAATTACCAGACATGCATCGGTAATTAGCAATTACTACACAGACAGGGACGAACTATGATATTTTCTTCAGTAATTAGAACCCATTATTTTTATCACTAGACATTAAAACAATTTTACTAAATGTTGCTTTGTTACAAAAAAAAAACAGCGTTGATGTTTTATAACATTTATCCATTTGAGAGTGTCTTATTCTTCTCTAAAGAAGAGAAGGTAGCACTAACGCAGTCCCGTATTCTTCCTCAACCTCCTGTCCAACGCCTACCTCGCGAAAAGTGCAACAACGAGTTACTTTCTAATCTAATTCAAGGTAAGCCATATACATGTACATGTTGTACATATACGTGACCTTACACACATGTTCAGCCCATCCTGGGTGTATGAGTAAGTATGGCTGTCTAATGCAACACCAGCAGTGGTCTTGCATTTGTTACTCGCTGACATTTCACGAATGAGTATGGTTCGTTTAACCGACAAAGAAACAAACACTAACCTTCGGGGTCTTGTGCAATAGAAATAGCAGGGAACTTTGTTGTAATTTCACAAAAATACTTTCGATAACTTCTAACATAAAAAACAACAATATATACAGCTACCATTATACGATACACCAGGTTTTAATGAATGAAATAGATCTTCAATTGTAAACATTATGAGATGTATCTTCACTGTCAATCTCAAGAAAAAATTATTTATTATAATACAAATTTATGGGTGCTATACTCTGCTTATACCAGACACTGCTATATGGTACATTTTTGACCGCGAATTGTGGTTACAAACAATCAAGAACAACTTCCAAAAATGATAGGGGATGATTAGGAACAAAGGTAACTTAAAAAAAATTGTAGTGATCGCACTTTTCCTTTACAAGTAGATTTACATAGATCTCCATTTTTATTATTGTTCGTAACTTCATTTTCCATTCCAGATCATATTTATTTTAACTGAGGTTGTAGTCAAGAATGGTTAGCATAAATTTAACACATTTTGTTAATTTAAATAATTTAGAAACAAAATTACAGATGATGAAAAAATGGAGTTAGCGTTGAAACCTTTTGTGAATCTGCCTGTTAAGTTTTAGAATTACAAGTAGAAATTAATATAATTTTAATACGTACATGAAAAAAAAAAAGAGTACAGAATAATTTACCGAACTATTAGGATATAAGATGTTGTTTATGAAAATTAACCAAACTTTTTGTTAAATATTTATAATTACTTAATTATGTTAAGTTTTTAATTGTTATGAAATTTTCAGAAATTTCATCTTATATCCTCTGCTTACCGAATAGGAATAGTTACGTAAATTCTGCAGTACTATTTTTTCGTGAGATATATGTAAAATTATAAAAAACTATGGATATGTTTATTCATTTGATATCCTGATGAAAAATTATGTAGAATAATTCGAAACGTTGTATTTAAGTAAAATAATTAGACAGAATTTCCATAGTTCATTCAACTTAGATATATGTAATTTAAATTATATATTTTGTTTTAATTTATGTGCAGCAGTTCTGCAATTGCAGATAATAAGAAATGCGCTAGGATATACTGTCAAACATTGACTCAAATAAAAAATTTAAACAAATGCAGCATCACAATATTTTACTACTAGTTAAGTTATAGAATTAGCATCTGTACAACTGCATATTGTATTACAAGTTATTACAAATTCGATATATAAAATTATGATTGATTAAACAATGTACGACTGATTCCTTCGGGAATTTAATCTGTAATATTCCAGACTTTAAATTGGGACATAAGACATTTATTTATCATTTCTCAAATCAGTTTTATTACGGTTCCAAACTGCTTTAACAAAGTAAACCATATTGAGAACAATAAAATTTTAATTTAAAATGAAACTCACGCTAAAATGTGTAGGGTACATTATGTAACCATCTGTAAATGTGCTATTCGTTGACTTCATTTCAGGAAAGTAATTTCAAAAGTGATAATAGAATGATAATAAAATGTTTTTATGTTTATCGACTGTCTAGGATCTTAAAATACTCGTTTTATTTACTTTATATACTTAGTTGTTTATGTAAATCTTAGCAGAGAGTAAATAAAATCTCTAAATATACTAATACGAAATAAAAATTTGATGACACATTGATGTGAGTTGTGAAGTGGAGATCAAATAAAATATTGATTTAAAATTTAGTAGAAAGGTAGCAGGAATTATATGACAAAACTTTTGGAAGATGTACAGATTGTCACATTTGTTTCAAAAAGTAATACAGTGAAAGAAATTTAAAGCCGAAGAAGCGAAGAGATTTTATGCATGGGCACAACTTTCTTATTCACCGAGCAGATGTTCAAATTCAAAGGATCAGATAATCAAAAGATGCCATGAAAAGAGATTTATCATCTTATTTTACGCGTGGCCCAAATACTCTTTATACCAAATAAACTAATAAATACAAGTCACTAATACTCAAAGTAATTATACGATTACTCTACAAATGTTTATTACTGTCAGATTTAATTAACTATTAAAAATGGTGTGAAAAATATCCCGGGATTATACATCAAAGATTTTGTTGAGACAGAAAATTCCGAATTATATGTTTCCAACAAAGATGAAATCACCGTGTAGGTTAGTCTTAGATTCGCCTAGCAAACCTATTCACAGTTCTAACAAGGTATATAAAGATTATCATCTGCACAGTTAGTCACCCAAATGTTCTGTGTTAAATACATGTAATTCGCGTTTGGTTTTCGCGGTGAGTGACTGTAGAAGTTTGCCTTGGCGATCCTACCTGGCGGGCAATCCACGTGGCGACTATCCGAATCAAACTACGACGTACGGACTGAGACATATTGGATACGGATGGCGGTAGACTTGAATGAAATATGAATATATGAATGTAAATATGCCTTAGAATTGAATATTTTTGTAAGTAGATCGGATATTATTCCGACTGTAAAACAAAGACTTATGGAAATAATAGCTGAGCTCACTGTCGTCATTCCGAGAGTACATTGAAACTGGAGTTCTTCCATTTGTAATACTGTTACTGCTTGACATTATTTTAAGAAAATTGTCACTCCCTTCTTAATAATTATTAAATATATAAATATATTGGATGTAGAATTGAATTGTACTGTACAGAGATTGCAATGTTATTTTTTTAATATTGTAAATTTTTACCTATTATTTTACTGAACCTCCTCCTAATTTTGATGTTTACATAGTTACTGTTTCTATTTACTTGTTTATGTCATTTTTATATTTTCTGACGAAGAATTATGTTTAATAATTCGAATAGTTGAATTTAAATAAATTTATATCTACAGAACTACATCAAAATGTCTTTTATCTACGACCGTTGTTAAAAGTGACCCTTTCAACGGTTGCTTAGCAAGTTAAATGTGTCACTTTCTGACACTAGTGTTAAAAAGTGATTTTATTGTTACTTTTAACACGTTGCTCACGATTTGTACCTGTCAAAATTTCATTCTTCATTATTTTAGTATTTACTAATTCACTAGAAAGATCGTAGATAAAATTTTGTATGATATACGTGTTAAAAGTGATTTATGTAAGAATTTATTGTGTAAATATTCTTGTAAAAAATTAAACGAAATCATATTTTTGGTAGCTGTATAACGACTAGTAACCATACTATTACCTATCAATATATATTAATGACTAATACGATCCCACTTCTAGGAGGCGGGTAAAGCAAACCGGAAGTGGAAAAATACGCGCATAGTGCACAAGAGAGACAGCAAGCATCCTCGAGAGAGAGACAGACATCAGTGCAGCTGCACCGTATCCATGCATGCGCGGAAAACTAACACAAACACAACTTAATACATCACGAAGAGAAACGTGCGTGTGTGCGTGCAATACGCGTAATGTTATGCAGTTAGCACGTGGAACATACGAGTGACCCTATGAATACCAAAGCGAGGGTTGCACTGAACTCTGACATTTAAATTCTGTCAAGAAATACAAATTGAGGTTATGGTTGTCAAATAATGTCAAGGAAGGGTTGATGTTTTGGGTGCTTGAATGGAGCGAATTTTTCCGCTTTGACTTTGCTTAGAATCTAAAGTACCTACATAGAAATTAAAAGCTATTTTGAAACGTTGAATTTTAATAAAATTTACCACATCCTTTTATGTTCGACAGCATTATAATTTATTTAGCAGGATTTGAATTGAGGATTCCACAACTGACAGTCGCCAATTTAAATTTACCCCTGTGGTTCCCCCTCCATTAACATCTTTGAGGGCTATGATTTGACGGCTGGTAACCGCACTTCATAAGCAAAAATATATCACTTACCGAGATCTGCGTAAACAGAGTGCCACACCCAAATGGGTAAAATGCGAGATGATTTTATTAATGATGATACGAGTATATAAAAACCATAATAAATATTGGGAATTGTATTTTTCCCTTGTTCTATTGTAGCCCTCGCCTACGGCTGGTGCTTCAATTTACTCTGCGGGAAAAAAATCATACACTTCTCTCCCTTAATGTGTATTATACAAATATACTATTATTTATTGATATGTGATGTTTGTCTTGATATTTCCCTAGCAGATTTTTTAAAGTTCTCGAAAGAACATGAGCTTATAATACATATGTACCAAGGCTATTTATGTAACAAAGTGATATTATGAGAGAATGATTAGCTTGTCTTAATAAAAGTGTAATGTTAGTAAATACATGAATTAACATAGGAAGCAAGCAAATTTCACAAAATCGAGTACAGCGGTTCAAATGCATTGGCTATAAATTACAAACAACAATTATCATTCTGACTTAGCTATATTATTTATCTTTTGTTTGTAATAATAAGAAATTACACTGTGAAATGAATTGCAATTTACTTATTGCTTCAAAGAATAATTAATTCTGCATACGATAGCGTAACGAATTTTCCGTACAGTCTGTAGACAATTAGAGAATATTGCTACTGCTACAGATATTATTGTGCACTGTAGAGTTTCTCGGAATGACTGTGTCTTAAGTTAGAGAGAATTCCATAGTATCGTGCAGACGACTAGTGGCTTATTTTAATTGCAGTTATAAATACAAACACCTATTATAACACAGAAGTTGAACAGTGTGCAACTATGTTTTCAACTCTCATTCTTACTACAATAATTTAATTTTCTGCAGAGTGAGTTCCATGAAGAGAAGAGGATAATGAAACACTATTTTTTATATTGCATCTAAATAAAAACCTCGCAAGGCTAGGAGAAGAATAAAAATAGTTAAGTGGTGCATTAAGTGGCGAATGACTAAGGCTGTTGCAGATCTAACCTCAAAGTGAAGTACCACTACACCACTAGCAAGTCTTCGAGAGATCCGATAAAATGGCGGATCTAATGTCTATAACCTTGATGTAAAATGCACGCGCGATTCGTGATGTTTGAAGACTCGCTCATTGACATTTCACAGAGGGAACCATTGTGCAGTACTCACTTCCGTGATGTTATAATTGCGCACAACGTTTACACGTCACGTTCGGAAAAAATTACATATACTACATGCTACGTACAGCTGGGACAGACGATGCAATTATTGTATTATAAACATGTGCCTTCTTCATCGATCACTAACTCCATCAAGAATTTTTAAACGACTTGAGTATGACTATGATGTGATTGTTATTATAAATGTTATCTTTATTTCGTTTTTAAAATTATGGGCTATTTGACCCTAACCTCAAATTTATTCGTACCACCTAAAAATTCACTTTAATAAAATATAATTATTATTTCAAGCTTATAGAATGTGTAATGATTAAAATAGTATATTATATATTAAGGGAGAGAAGTTTATGATTTTTTCCACACTTCTCTCCTGCAATGTACTATTTTTTTTAGAAATAAATAATAAAACCCTAAATTATGTAGGTACCTGTTACATACATATCTATTATCTCAGAAAATAATAGGGTAAATAGCTCCCTGGTAACGCATCGAACTGTGGATCATAAGATCCTCGGTTCGAGCTTCACAGCCAACAAATTTTCGAAAATTTTCACCAAAAAATTAACCCTTGTGGCTTCTCCACCATTACCATCCTTGGAGGCCCTGATTTGACAGCTGATAACCGCATTTCACGCGCAAAAATATACTATAATACCGAGATCTGCTTTGAGCAGAGTGCCACATTCAAACTTGGGTAAATGACGTGATGATTTATTTATTTATCTCAGAAAATACTGAGTGCGTGTTCTTTTCGTCTACAACTCTACAATAGATCTTAGATCCGTAAGAAATGTTATATACTATTATATTTGTAGATTTAATCAGATTTTTCTGCAAGCTTCGCGGCCTAGCGCCCAAACAGGTTAACAAGCAACAGAATTGCACATTACAGACAATTGCGCTAGACGTTAGAAATGCTCACAATGGATTCACCTTTACCTAGATTCTCGAAATGCAGTGTTAGCACATGCAACCATTCACCGTTACGATCCGTTTTGGAATTTAAAACTCTAGCATAGTTTCGCAACTTGCAAATGTTGCTGCAGAGCTATGCAGTGGTTTGCGCAACTCGCCATTATTCGAGTTTTAGATTTATTTGCTTTATACAAATTTGGACGACGCGAAAAAGGAGAAAAACACATTAAATGAAACCGTTTGCATAGATAATTCCACACAAAGAACTTTCATTTCGCCTTTTCGTAATATCTAACAATAAATTACTGAAATTTGAAGATTAAAAACTGTTGAAATCCACCTTGAACTGGTACATTTCAGTTAGAAATAATTAAGGAGATAAAGATGATAGATAAAATTAGAAACAATGACATAATAAAAGAATTGGGAACGAAATCGATAGAAGAATACATAGAGCAAAGAAAAGAAGAGTTGGTGGGGTCATCTGGTTAAAATAGACGACAAGAGACCTACGAAGAAGGTTTGGACTGCTAAAATAATTAAGAAGAGAGGAAGAAGAAGACCAAGAGAAGAATGAGACGATACCGTTGATATGACAATAAAGAAGAAAGGCACCATAATACAAGAAAGCAAAAACTTCTGTTAGAGACAAAAAACTGTGGATTAAGTTCATACATGAATAAAGAATAATAACTCAATAGTATTTGAAAAAATCTGGTGTGGTCACCACACTACTTTCTTATACATATAGAACTAACTGAACACGTATGACTTGTTCCTTACGTATGACTTTATTTTGACAATTATTTGACATATAGATGTTAAAGCTGTTTAATTTTTTCTTCTTATTGTAACTATGATTTTATTTTAAAATGGGTATTAATTAATATCTATTCTTTACAATTTTCTAACTAATAACACAAATATTGCTTTTATAATATTTCAAACGACAAATAGATGTGAAAAAAACTAAGATTATTGAAATATATTATTAAATTTACAATTTAATTTTTCTCAAAATTAGAAGCATGTATAAGAAAAGCACAAATGACATTTTATATTATTGCTAACATTTTTCATTTAAATCTTTTCTTCACAGCTGATTATATTTTTGAAAAAAAAATAAATTTATTGTTCTGAGTGTCCAGTAAACTTCTTCTTCCGGTTTTTCAATTTCATTCAAAATCAACTCAGCTCTTCATTTTTTTATGAAACTTATAAATTCTAAGTTTCGTTTACATATCTTGTCTCGTTCAAGAGATATTGCGCACACGGACATCCATCCATCCTCACACACAGACATCATTGAGAAATTGGTCTTAACGGATTCAGTGGACGTCAAAATATGTATTTCCGCAAAAATCTCGTTATGATTACAATACTTCCTTATACTTTGTAAAAGAAAGTAAAAAGTTGAACTAAAAATTAAAGACATTTAAGGATTCCAGTCGCGTATTTGAATTGAAGAACTTTTCCATGAATTTTAGGATATCTGTATATAAGTGAAATAATTTATTTTGAGTTTGGATCAAAATCTGATACTTCAACTAAAAAATGTTTCATTATTTTGCCTTGTACCCGTTTATTATTTAGCTTTATTTGAGCTTTATTAAATTATTAAAGCAATTTTGCATAAAATGACTAAAAGTGAATGTCGTTGAATATTTTAATTTAGGTAAAGTCTGAAGTTGTATAATTAAGGCCCATTCCGCGATGTTACACATATTTTCCACATAATAATGAAAATTCGTAGTCAATATTCCCAATTATCGCATTAATATGTATTTCTCGGTATAATGTCCATCTTCCTCACCATACATTATAATTTACAAACATTAAAGTTATAGAAAAATCAGAAACATAAGTACAGTTAATGGACGTATGCATCTAGTAATCATTATAAAAAGATATGCAAAGCTGGCCTAATCATAAAGCGATCATAATTTCGTATCCTTAGTGGCTGAGGCATGGCTGTAAGTGTATAAGTCTAAGTGAGCCAGACTGCATGCATAAACAGTTGAGAAGCGTAATGATGGACCACACATTCAATCAACAAATGCGCGTCGCTTTCGTCGTTCTTCACTTGTTGTTGCTATGCGAGAACTTCGTGGACTTCATACAGCAAAGCTAATTCTGTACATCAACTAGAGTAGAATGTTTTTAAGTTTTGAATTAAACAAAATAATCAGTAATAATATAACCAGTATCATGAAAACCAAATGGCAACAAGTTTGAGAAAGAAACTGGAGAATTATTTTCAATAATATTTTAAGGGAACATTCGCGATTATTCTCTAAAAAAGTTGCTACCGTAACAACTTGTTAACTGGGGCAAAAATTATTAGTTTTTGACAGCTAATGAAATAGTTGCTACGTAACAACATCGTCAGAGAATTGGGCCGAATATTTGACCGGAAAAAATTGTACTTCGAAAGATTGTTGCTTGGTACATTTCAAAACAAATTCACTTGTAAAATACCACTTTTAACATTATATCATAAATAACTATTAATATACTATTTCACAAATAAGGTAACATAAAAATAATAACATTTTTAACAAATTATATACAAAAAAAAAATTATAAGTAATCAATATTTTGTCATACATGGTAGTCATGGATGTGTAAGGGCATTTTGTTACTTAATTTTACTAAATTTTGCCGCTTACGTAATTGGTCAAAAGTGGCGAAATTGAACCAAATGATTGGTGTGTTTTATATGTGGGAAATAGTATAAATTATCGAACTCTTGAATTATATTTCATTCACAAATTTAAAACAAAATTAGGTACCGCCCTTAACATGTATTATAAGCCACTATCATGCTAACCTAACCTAATTATATGACATTTGTAAAATAAAAAAAACAAAAGCTAAAACGTAGACATATGGCAAACAATGACACATTTAATTGATTTTAAGAAACGTGAAAAAATAATTGTATAAATTTGATGGTTGAAAAGTAAATAATGAAACAATTAATTTTGATCATTAGTATAAGAGGCACTCTTCTTAATATCTGGCGCAAAGTTTAAAAATAAAAATAATAAAATCGTAATTAATTTGTAAACGAAACGATTTTAATCAGAGCTTCATCATGAATTTAATTAATTAATGAAGTGAAAGAAATTAAGAAAGAACGTCTCATTTTAAATTCTTTGAAATTAATCTACTTGTTAAATATCTACACTGAAAAATACAACAAATCCTACTTAAATTTTGTTTATTCACTTTATAATATTATTTCCAAGAATGAATAAAATAAATTTTAATTGTGAAGCTTACAAATATAAGAGGAAATCTCTGATAGGGTTATCATTTGTCTAGACAAAGTTCATTTCTTTGTTCACATATCACAATAAACATTTTCATAAATAAATCAAGCAATAAGTAAATGAGCAAAGTCAGAGACGTAACACGACAAACTTGTATGTATTAATAGATGCTTACAAGTAAGGCGTTTGTTGTCTTGAGTATTTTCAAAAATACGTATACTTCATTATCACTTTGTTTTTTATCTTCATGAGTGATAACAGCTCCTGAACAGCTGCCACCGGGCATACAGCAGCGCCATGTAGGCGGACGGTAATTGTAAGTACTGATAAGCATTTCAATTTCTTACATGCATAATTGTTTGCAAATGTGGGAGAAAACTGCAGTTATTCAAAGTATAAGTATTGGCATCATGAAAAAAAAATCGATGACGAGATTTAGGAGCAAATACACGTTTAGAGGTCTATTGAATCTGTTTTAATCATTATCTTAATGATGCCTGTGTGTGTAGATGGATTCTTATTCAAAGTAGGTATGCTTGGGTATAGGAATCATGAAAAAATCGCTGACAATATATATGGGGAAATGCATGTTTTGAGGTATACAGAATCCGTTTTGACCATTTTCTCAATTATTTCTGTGTGTATGTGTAGATAGGTCGATGTGTATCCTAGTATGCAATATCCCATGAACGAGATAAGATATGGTAATGAAATTTGGAATTTATAAGTTTCATGAAATTACGCAGAGCTGAATTGAAAAGAAAAACCAGAAGAGGAAGCTTGCTGGACGCACATTTGGAATACAAAATGTTATTTGTACTTTTTCTTGTACATGTTCCTAATTTTGAGAAAACTAAATTATATATTTAAATTTAATAATATGTTTCAATAACCTTAGTTACAATGAAAATAAAAACTATAATTTTTTAACATATACATACCTATATGTCAAATAATTGTGATGTGTCAAAAATATTTCATTTAAAATATTATAAAAGCAATATTTCTAATATTAGTTTTAAAAACTTGATATTAATGTATGTTTTATATATAAAAACTATAATTTTTTAACATATACATACCTATATGTCAAATAATTGTGAAGTGTCAAAAATATTTCATTTAAAATATTATAAAAGCAATATTTCTAATATTAGTTTTAAAAACTTGATATTAATGTATGTTTTATAATAGTCATACAATGAGAACAGGCTGGTACCACGGTCTCTATTTTTGAGTGTTTATGGGAAGGTATTTCCAACTTCAGATAAACTAGAGACATTTATCAGTGAACTAAACAAAAAATATTGCACCAAAATCTTAACTTAAATGATGATTATTTAGCTGTCATCATTTGATGCGATTTTTTTTATTATTCTACTGATAAATTTATTCTCTAGTTTATATGGGGTAGGAAATATGAAATACAGGTCTTTTTAGCCTCGATTTTAGCATAAACAATTTTTATAAAAAAATTATTCGAATAGAAGTTATCGATAAATGTTTTATCTACCACTTATATGAAGTATTTAATTTATAAAATAATTTTAGAACACTGTATACGAGCCCTAAACCGATGCTAAAACATTTATCTTCAAATTCTCACAAATAGAGCTCGTGTACCAGCCAATATGTTAAATAATTGTCAAAATAAAGTCACACGCAAAGAACAAGTCATACGTATTTAGTTAGTTTTATATGTGATGAAAGTAGTGTGGACTGTGGAGACCACACCAGATTTTTGTAAAATTAATAACAGTTCACAATAGTGCCATCTAACTATTCCGTTCTCATTCCTTGCTGACTTCTTAGCGTGAGTCAGCGCCCGTGTCCAGTAGCCAGAGTCCAGTGAACAGCACAATGTAAGATGTTAATTAGAATAAACAGTGTGGCTTCGTCGGGTCACAGTTCGGAGTTGATTACACGAAGTGTCAGCGGTAATTGTATTAAACTCGCGCCCCTGCCACCCCGCGGCTCCCGCCGCCACTGTCGCCTGCAGTCAGACATGTCTGCAAATCTGCGTCATGCGGAGATATGAGACTCTAGTTCATGGAGACAAAGAACTCAAAAGTGGAAGATGGAAAATTGAAAAAGCAAATGAAACGGAAATTGCACTTTTTAAAGAATAATACAGCTACTCATTCTTAAAGGAACATTTTTAAGAACGCAATAATGTTTTTGACACATGTAAGGTCGGTAATGTAGGAATAAATTTGGTTCATTTCCACTAATTAATATTTCGATATAAACTTATATATCAGTTCGAATCCTATAGTCGATAATGTCGTCATTTTTAACTTTTCTCTCTGTCTTTTTTATCTATGCCACTCACAAAATATGTGATGATATATTTATTTATTTATTTCCATAAAGTCTGAAAATATTACAAAAAATTCGAAATTGTTTTTTACACTTTTATAAAACAAATGAAACGTATCATTCTTCGTCCAGTACCTGCGTTTTAATTAATCCTGTCATTATTATAGTGTGAATAACGTTCTAGAGATTATTCCCGGGAATAATAAATGAAGCTTAACAAATGTCTGATAGCTATCAACACCTAAGTAAAATGAACAAAAAAGCTAGATTTAGTGCCTTTCCTGATCATGGAATAAACCAAAAAATAAAGAAATGTAAAAAATTATAATAATCTGATTAAATATAATTCAAGAATTCATAAATGAGAAAAGCCGGATCACTCCATAACGCAAGTTAAGTAATGCTGCCCGCGGTCAGTAGTTGGATGGGTGACCGCTTTGCGAAAACCCATACCAGCGAATACTGCGTGCCGTTGTCACATCACCGAAAACGAGGTTACGACGCGGCATATAACATCAACAGTTAAGACCGCTTAATAATAAAAAAATCTCCAGTTTCTTTCTCAAACTTGCTGCCATTTGGCAATAGCCACTCAAGCCCTACGGACTGGTATTGCCTGACAAAAAATTTTTGAAAAATCTATCAAATAATTTTTAATTTATTCTCACTCTATTGTTATATTACTTCTGAATATTATACCTATACTATATTTCAGACAAAAATTGGATTGTTGATATTTTGTTTAGTGTTCGTGATATTGTTATTTGAATGTAACGTGTTAAGTGTTAGTAACGATGCAACATAAAATTTTGCGAGAAACTGGGGAACACTTAAAAAAAATACCCAAAAAGAGACCAGAGTTGCGGCGGGACAACTCATGGTTCTAGCACCACGATAATGCATTCGCACACTCAGTTTTGTCAATTCGTCAGTTTTGAAGACTGTCTTCTCTCACCCTCCTTACTTCGCCAGACCTGAATCCTTTTTATTACTTTCGAAATTAAAATCAGTGTTGAAAGGTTGCCATTTTCAGACCATTGATGACATCAAATCAAATACGTCACAGACCTAAATGTCATTTCAAATTAAGATATCCAGGACTGCTTCGGTACATGGAAACATTGCTGGGAAAAGTAACAAAAGGGGAAGAGGAGTATTTTGAAGGATGAATAACCTATATAATTAATAATAAAGATTAAAAAAAATTAAGAGTAAAAGGATGGGCATAGTATTGTTGAAACATAGTTGTTCTTAGTAAGAAGAGAGTCCATGCAGATGATTTAATTGAGCAGCGTCTAGCGCGATATAATCCGCGGAATAGTGATATAAATCGGCAGCAATAATTCGCGTTTCCGCGAGTGAAGACAGTTGATGCTGGCGACGCCGCTGATGCAGTTTTACGTCGGGCATGAAATATTCATGTGTGCAGTGTTCTATGCGACCATTTCCAACATTGTACTTTTATAACAACGCCAGTGAACGGCTCCGAACGCCGTTACGGCTGTCAGGAAAAACTAAACGCTACTAAAACTAGTTCACTACTTTTCAACACGCTCTACAAACAGATGCATAAACAATACGACTACGAGCTTACGTGATGCGAAAATACAACAAGTCATTACTGCTTACTTATTCATAGCATATTGCAAGAAATTTAACGTTTGCAGATGAAAAACACATTTTACTTGCATTAAACATGACACTCCAATATATTGCTTCGCGGTAATGCGTCGAACTGTGGAACATGAGATCCACACACGAAGGTTGTGAATTAAGTATGAACTATATTAATTACTAACCGAAATAAATGAATTGTAACGAATTAACGAAATTGGTACGAAATTACAAAAATTAGCATGACATTGGACGAGTTTAGAATGAAATTAACAGAATTAATTCTTTGATCAAATTTTGGATTATTTTATACTCCAATAAATTGATGCTGATGTCATGGCAATGGCGCAACTTGCTTCAAATTTTATTTCAAATTCAAAATACTCACATAATTATATATATATATATATATATATATATATATATATATATATATATATATATATATATATATATATATATATATATATATATATATATACCGGGTGTCTGTCTTAAAGGTGTACATAGGAGATTAACATGGGAAATCAGTTTTTTGCGTGCTGTTGCTCGGTGTTCTATCGGACAACAATCATTGTGGTACCAATCGAAAGATATCATTTTTCTGAATCAAACGATGTAAAATACACTACTATTTACTAGTAATTTGGTTCCGTAAATTAATTTTTAAATTTTGAGAATTCTCCGGTGTATTCAATTTTTATCGTAAATAAATATAGTCATCCATGACTGTTTTGTTTTGATTTCTGTCAAGCTATTTATTTGACGTTTCTGACTTTTGGACTTGTTTAAGACAATTTGTAAAAATATGGCTAGTTATACTACTGAAGAGCGTATTTTTATAGTAAAACTATTTTTTGGAGGAAACAGTTAGCTCAGAGTGCGAGATCTATTTTCTATTAAGTTTATGAATCCAAGTGCAACCACAAATGCCAGTATCCACGAAAAATACACGTGAGCTTAGTAATTGCAATTTAGCAAGAGCGGAAGAACGTGCTTTATTGGAAGAAAGGGTATTAGGAATGATAAATGTAGATCCTTCATATAGCACTAGATTTTTTGGAAATGAATTGGGTGTACATCGTTCATATTTTTTTAAAAAAAGTTCGTTTTATTCCTACAAAATGCACTGCAATCAAGAACTTTTTTCCATTTGACGAAGAAAGTGGAAGAATATTTTGTGAAGATATACAAAACAGAGCTAATAAAAATGAAATTTTTTGTCATCGATTTAAGAAAAACTTAACTCTTAATAAATTAATATTATTTAAAGAAAACTGGTTTTTAGACTTTAATTTATTTAATAAAATCTTTACGCAAAAATTATAAAAGTACGCTTGTCATTACTGCATATAACCATATTTTACAAATTGACAGAAACGTCAAATAAATAGCTTGACAGAAATCAAAACAAAACAGTCATAAGTAACTACATTTATTTTCGATAAAAACTGAATAAATCGGAGGATTTTCAAAATTTAAAAATTAATTTACGGAACCAAATTACTACTAAATTGTAATGTATTTTACATCATTTGATTCAGAAAAATGATATCTTTCGATTGGTACTACAATCATTGTTGTCCGATAGAACACCGAGCAACAGCACGCAAAAAACTGATTTCCCATGTTAATCTCCTATGTACACCTTTAAGACAGACACCCGGTATATATACATATACATTTTTTGAGCAATAGGAAAAACAATGTTAATATTTTAATTTCGCTTTACTTTTTACTTATTAATTTCAGAGCAATTTATGCACCAAATGAGCCTAAATTTATTGATATGATACATTTCTGTCATGAGATAGTCGTAAAATAAAATGCATAATTTTAGCTATTTCCAGAGTGCCATGGTATACAAAACATACAAACAGTCGTATTGTTTCAGTTCAACAAATGTCATTTGGCATAGTTTTAATGATTATTAACTTGTTAAATTATTTCTCAGTAATTATGGACACATGACACTTTTACCATTTAGAACTAATTTAAACAATTGTTGTTTGAAACAACGGCTCGGACTCGCTCGGCTCGCGTGGAATATTTGCTATTCCATTACTTGTTGTAGAATATACTATTCTCTTACTGCAAACCATTTACGAATTACAACACGTTAAAAAAAATACCTTTTGACATTTTCGGTTAAATCTAACTTGAGCATCTAAACAAAAACGGTTGGAAAATGTAAGAGCGTTTTTGGTAGTGGAAGTCCATGTTCTTGCATTGTTTGATAGAAGAAAAATATATGGCGAGAGGTGTGGAGGTGCTCACAACAATTTATTTTATTTTTCGTTTAAAGTTGTAATGAACGAGGTTCGAATCGGCAGCCTCTCACTTGTAAGGTAAACGATGTATCAACAGTCCAATAAATGTCATGAATATATGTTGCCTTTTACCCATATTGGTTTATTTGTTATTATTTTGTAAAATTCAATTTCGCTTTGAAATGAAATTATTTCTAGAAACATGAATGTTTTCCGGAGATGACTTTTGCGAGCTGTGCAGTATGAAGTCAGCAGTGATGTTTGGCTTGCGTTTTATGTGTTCTGGTTACGCAGGGGGTGACTGGGGGTGGCGTTCCCATGGCGACACGCCCCCTCGCCCCTCCAGAGAGGTTGTTAAGCTCGGATTTCAAGTACCTGTGCCGGCGGCTCAACGCACAAGCCAGAGCCAAGCCGCCCCGGATCCAAACAAAATGGCTTGTACTCTGCTCTATTCTCTACTTTACTTTTTTATCTCACTGCGTTTTTTCGTTCTACGACTTTTTGTTACACTGCCTTTTATTCCTGCTACGCGCTTTACACTAACGAATAGGATACGGAAAATATTTATTTACTTAGAAGTAATAAAACTAATAAAAAACAAGATTGAAATCTTTAATAATAAAAGTATATTTCTGCATATATTTGCTTTCATTACAGATCAACATCTTCGCAAAAAAATTATGCGAATCATATCAAAAATAAAACAATCTAATCTTTTTCGCATATAAAGGCACTAAGACTCCTTTTGAATTCAAATCTGCCCTGAAAAAGGATTTCTGGCAATTAAAAATACCTTATTTTCATTAATATGGCCATTTAAACATTTATGGGATAAAAATATATCATGTACCGAGATCTGCAAAAGCAGAGTGCCACACCAAAAACAAATTTCACTTTTTGAAATAAATTTTGACAATAACAAATAAATCGATTAATAATTATTCGACCCAATTCTCTAACGAAGTTGTTATTGTAGCAACTTGCTAAAGTTGACATAATCTCAAAACTTCTTGTTTAATATTTCAATAACTGTCAAAAAAACAATTTATTTTTTTCAAAATTATCAAGTTCTTACGGTAACAAGTTTATTAGAGAATAATTCCGATTATTTTAAAAGTTATAACTTATAATCTGTAAAATGCCTGATTTTACGAATAGAGAGTTCAAAGACATTGTACTGGCTTATAATGAAGCTCAAGAAAATGCTGTATAAGGAAGTATTGGAATCATGAAAAAAATCGCTGACGAGATTTTTGCTGAAATACACATTTTGATGTCCATTGAATCTGTTAAGATCAATTTCTCAATGTGTGTGAGGATGGATGGATGGCTATCCGTGTGCGCAATACATCATGAACGAGACAAGATATGTAAACGAAACTTGCAATTTATAAGTTTTTTGAAAATATAAAGAGCTGAGATAATTTTGAATGAAATTGAAAAACAGAATGAAATAAAAGATGTTAGCAAAAATATTTGGAATATAAAATGTTATTTGTACTTTTCTTGTTTGTACGTGCTTCTAATTCTGAGAAAAACTAAATTTAAAAATATATTTCAATAAGCTTAGTTACAATGGGAATAAAAACTAAAATATTTGTAAAATCTATATGTCAAATAATTGTCAAGTGTTAAAAATATGTTATGTTTGAAATATTATAAAAGTAGTATTTGTATTATTAGTTAGAAAGTTTTAAAGACTAGATATTATTAATTAATACCTATTTTAAAATAAAATCATAATTACAATGAGAACAAAAAATTAAATAGGTTTAAGATTTATTAGTCAAATAATTGTAAAAATAAAGTCATACGCAAGGAACAAGTCATACGTGTTCAGTTGGTTTCATATGTATAAGAAAGTAGTGTGGTGACCACCCTTGATTCATATGTGTTTGTTTTGTAAAATCATTTATACATTTGTTGATTTTAATATGTTCGTTAAATGTTATTAAAAAAATTCACCTTCTGATGAAGACGTAGTGACATCAAAACAATACGAGGATGTATTTTTAAAATAAACCTTCTTGGACATTTATTTACGTTACACCATGCAATTTTAGAAAACAAAATGTGTAAACTGAATGCGGGCCTGTCCGAAAACCTAACTCCGGTGAGTTGGGCCCTGCAAAGGGCGGATGGCGGTAAAAGTTCCGGCGGGTCCGGGAGAGAGTCTGGGCCGTGTCATCACGAGATAAGCAATACCTTTTGTCAAGCTCCAGCCCAACATAACTCCCGAACATTAAAGCTCGTATAATTTTATCACCGCAGCTCTACCGAATGACGTTTTACACTAAACATTTACTTCCCTAGAATTTTGTAATGAAACCGAAGGGCAACACTACAGTGTAACAGTATAGCAACACAAGCAAGGCTAACGCGATCGTCGCTCGTTAATCGTAAAGCGTCTGTTAGATTGGACCATGAAAACGTGTTTAAAATCTTCATGACTGCTATGCGATACTGCAAGTTTATCTACACTTTGTAACCTCCTACACAATAGCTCACTTACATTTCATATTGATTTCTTTACTATTCTTTTCTAATTTCGTTTTGAAACCTTATTGGTACGTTGCTAGCTTGCACTGATTTCATTGCGCAATTATTATTGCAGTGGTGTAGACTGTAAACTTATGTTTTTCAAATGCTTTGGGGGCAATTGTCAATTATAATTTTATTTATTGCACTCTCTACTTGATAATACAAGCGAACAAAGATGTTTGTACAGAGCAATTTACTTACGCATCTTTAATGACCGTGCAAATATGTAACATTACGTAGGTATTCTCAGTGTAAAAATGTAGAATTACATAGGTATTCTCAGTGCATAAATTCACTAATTATTAAACAGTATGCAGTAAAAGATAAAATAATATAATTTACAGAAATTTATTTAACGAAATAAAAAATATATAATTTGTGTTAAAATTGTCCGTGTCAGTATTGAACTTGTGAATTTGTAATAAATATAAAATGTAGATATAAAAACTAGCACTTTTGTTACTAGTAGCAGAATTAACTACATATTAACTAAATACTGTTATATGAGTCTTAGGTATCAAGAAATAGTTATTTGTATATCAAGGCACTAAAGCATAATTTTTTATTACGAACATGGAATTTATTCTCCAAAGCAACAGCCGAGGAGAATAAACCATATGAGTAATAAAAATATTTTAGTGCCAAGTTATACGTTATATTTTCTCCGAAATCATTAAATTATTAATTAAAAATAAATAAATAGCACTATGTATTTGTAAAACGTCAGCTAGCTGTTGAGACGAAGTTAGAAGTAATAACAAAAGTTCTGTCATGTCAAATATTTGGTTATAATTTTCAATTTTTTTTTTTTATAAATTCTTAGACGGGGTCTACATTAATCCGATAAACTAGTATAAAAATAATTAAAAAATAAATTCATCAATAGTATTACAGAGTAAAATGTTTGCTATTTTAGGATTGTAATTCAAGTTTTACAGATGAATCTGTAGTTTTGACACAAAAGTCTGTAAAGTTTAACTTTAGCTACTATTTTGGCTAACTTCGCGGAGTCATATCGTGTACTTTAGTACCAATTTCGAAAAAAAAAAACATATTATTTATATTGAATAGGTCTACAGAAACAAAGTAGGTAGTTTATGCGCGAAAAATTAATATTGTTTTGTTATGATTTCACACTATTTTATTGATTTAATTGTAAATATGAATTTATCATAAATATGACTATTTTCTATTAAAAAATATAAATTAAAATGTTGGTACTATTTAGACGACCAATCTCCTAAATCGATTAATAATAGAATTAATAACTATTTATTGAATAAACATATTGGAGAACCCTTTCTTCCGCAGTTCGATGAAAATATTAATTGTATTTTAAAATGCAAGAAGGATTTCATCGTGTGCCCCCTATATTATTAAGGGTACACCACTGGATAATTCAATTACAGTAACAAGAGAATTCTGAAATAGTACCTTACCAATCGAGGCGAAGAAATGAGAAAAAGTAGACTCACCTGCAAATAAAAGAAAAACATGTCAGCAAACATTTTATAAGAATGTACAAATATAAAAATGGCAAAAAATATCAGAATGGCTATAAAAAGAGCTATAACAAATTAATGAGTAGAATAACCGAATTCTTGTAAAAAAACAAACAGTATAAAAATTGGAAACAAAATAGTAAAATTAGAAGCAAATCAAGAACAGATTCAGGACAAAATAATTTATGTCTGCCATAAATTTCGGTCACATATTGCAGTTCTCAAGCGCGCTACTTATTTTGAAATGGGCTGGAATTCGAACACAGATGCGCATCAACAACAATAAAATGTTTTTCAAATCCTAAACTCTACTAAACCTCCCGAAATGTATACACATTAAAACCAAAAGCGAATAAAATTTAACCCACAAATCTGTCACGCTAAATGAGCCTTGTCGACGGTACATTCACCGCTACAAATATATTTTACAAAGTTGTTCACTTGCACACATATTTGCATCAGGGTAACTCTCAGTTCGAATCTCCCACAAGGCAAAAACTGCCACCATTTTTAATATAACTTGTCCTCTAATACTTTAACCGCTACTAAACAAAATTAATCAGCTGTGGCACCACAATACCTCCCGCCATAGATTTCTTATCAACAATGAAGAAACAAGAAACACTTGTTAAAAAAAATATTGTATAACCGTTTCAGCACGTGTTGTACACGATATTTTTCCGACGACCACAATTAAGTAAAAAAATTAAATTTACATAAAAATATTTAAACACATTTTAACGAACATTTAAACGAAAATTATGTTAAAATCTGATAAATCATGTCCAACCTTCTTAATCTGTGTAAATTCAGCAAATTATCTGCAACTGTCAATTTTTAGGTTAGTTCGCTCAGTTATCGCAGCGCGTGATGAAATCATATCACACAATTGCGGACGCATCTGATTGGCTAACGAGCTTTCATATCATACAGCATTGTATGACCAAATTTCAGTAATAGTTTAACGTGTGAATTTATGTACTTTTTGTAGTGGTCGGCGGAATGTCCAAAATTTATATTTTTCTATCGTTGTTTTGATTTTTTCAAAAAGTACAAATGAGCAGATTTAAATGAAAAAGTAAAAATATAATTTTTCTTTAACGTGTTGTAATTCGTAAATGGTGACAGCAAGAGAAGAATATTTCAAACAAAAATTGTAGATAATAATATATGAAATATTATTCTAATAACAAAAATTGTTATTAAACCATAATTTACGGAGATATTTTAAAATAACTTGATAAGGCTTTAAGTAAAATCACCAAAAACTAATCAGCTCTTCCCAAAAGACAGTTGATATATGCAAAATACTAAAATTTTTTTTCTTCAAACGTCATAAAAGTACGTTGTTATGTATTTGTATTCAACAAGTAGAAGTTCAATATTGTCGCCGCCGGCGTAAAAGTGTATCCTTGGTAACACATTTACGCCGGCGGCGGACAAAGTAAAATATCATGCAAAATAGTAAGGTTGTAATTCAATAATTTGACAGTTAAGAACAAAACAAATAAACAAAAATAACAAAATAACTTATTCTGTGGCAACTAGAAATACTGGATACGGCAGAATATTTGTTGAAGTTTTGAGCATTTTTTAATGTTTTAATGTCTATTTTCTATGTTTGAAGAAAAAATAGCATGTGTTATTCGGAATAAATATGACTTTGTATGCTTCGCATGTGATTGTCCGACTCGCTTCGCTCGTCGTTCAAACTTACATGCTCAGCACCCAAAGTATCACATTTACTCCTAATAACACAATATACTATTGTTTAGTAGTTTTTGAGAAACAGACGCACACACAGACCTCACTGCGAAAAAATTAATATCGTATTCTAGGAATCCTAAAATGAGCTTATCCACTGAAATCTAACTATCGAATTTTTAGCATGATTCCTCTAATGTAATTACCAAGATCTGCGAATGATTTAGATATATTTATACCATTCCTTTATATCATCAAATATTCGAATGCCTCAGTTGAAACTAAGACGCATAAACCATCTCAAAATACTTCGTTAATCTCCAAAGAAAATAAAATATAAGTTGGCTTAGCAAGTCTTGTTTCGGTAAACAAGTAAACGTGGAGCAAGTAAATATATGTGCCATTAAAATCGCAAATTACCTCAATTAAATTCCTCACAACGAAACCTTAATTATGTCTATTGAGCAAAGTGCGTGCGGCTACATTGTTCAGGGAGGATTAGACTGTCAAGACGCAGGAGTCCGGACTCGGGAAGGGATTAGCGCGACGAACGACGCACACGTCGCGAAGGTTCAAAATAACGTTCGGGTGAATTATTCAGGCGTGCTGAAACGCATGATGGACCGGAAAGGAAATTAAATAAAGGTGGGCCCGCGCCGGAATTCTGAGTAACTTCCCATGTTAATAGAGAATCCCAATTTGTATGAGGTTACGACTTCTAAATCCAGAATTAGTTTACCTAAATGCGCTTACTTTCGCGCTGTTCTTTGACGTACAACGCAAAGAGAATTATGTTAATCCTGTTGAAAAATATCAAATGGGATCAACTTTATTCCGAATGGGGTCTCTACCAGCATTTTTCGTTTACCAGTAAAAACAGGGGCAGTAGTATATTTCCCCAAAACATTTGAACAAAGAATAGTACACAAGAGCTTTTTATTTTGCCGGATAAATTTCTGTTTGTTCGAAACCTTGTTACTTAGCAATCTGACAAGAAAACTGTTTTAATATAATCACGATACCGTAGGTGGAGTGATTTTATTTTTTAAACAGTTTTAAAGTCAAATTGCTGTCAGGTGACAAGGTTGAGTTGTTAAACTGAAATTTATCCGAAGAAAATAAAATGCTCGAGTGTAATTCGGCGAGATAATTTAAAGACATTATTTATAAAAAAAAATATATAATCACGCCTTTTACCCATTAAGGGTGTGGCACTCTGCTTACGCAGATCTCGGTAGGTGATATATTTTTGCGTATGAAATGCGGTTACCAGCCGTCAAGTCATAGCCCCCAAAGTTGTTAGAGGAGGGGGAACCACAGGGGTAAATTTAAATTTGTAACTGTCGGCAGTGGGATTCGAACTGAGGATCTCACGATCCACAGTCCGACAAGTTACCACGGAGCTATTTACCCCATTACATTATTTATGAAAAGGTTTATTTAAAAGTACAATAGATGAAAGTACAATTAATATATATTATATTTTTGACATATAATGCAAATGACGTTAATGTAGTTAGTATTTTAATCTGATTGCTAGGAGAAAGATAAATAATAATAATAATCTATTTCTCGCGAGGTGTAAGATTTTCACAGAAGTCTTGCAGGACGATCAACTTTTTCTACGACTTCACTTCCTGTTCATTAATTTTTAACATTTACTGCACAATTTTAATAATGTCAAAACATACAAATTTTGTTTGTAATTTATTTGTAATATATAAAATTTTGATGAGTTCGAATATAACATCTTTCTAAAAGATGCAGAAGAAAGTTTCAAATAAAAATTGTAGCCAATGATCGGCCAAATTTTCTAACGAAGTTGTTATCGCAGCAACTTGCTAATGGTGACAAAATCGCATCGAAATTTTATATTTAATGTAGAATATTTCATAAGCTATCAAAAAAGATTTTTTTATTATAATAAGGAGGTAATAATTACGGCAGCAATATTTTTAACCGACGAATAAAAGCAGGAGATTCTCAAGTCGAGGCGTATATTTTTTTATATATATGACCACGCATAACTTTTTACAGAGTAATCCGATTTTGATGATTTTATTTGATACGGTATACCACGAAATTGGATCTATTTAAATTTTAAAAAATTTCCATCCCTAAGGGTAGGTATTGAATTTTTATCAGTTAACAATTAAACTACGCATTCTTTTTTTATTGAATAGGATTGGTTTCATTTGAATTTGGAAAAAAATTTCACCCCTAATGGTAGAAAATTAAGTACCTAAAAATATAAAAAAAATAAAGACTTCATAACAAAAAATTAAACCGATGAAAAAAGCAACTGAAGACAAAACAAAATTCTGTTTAGTCTTAATAACTAAGTTCCTAAACTAATGTAACTAATTTTAAATCGCGCCAGACAAACAATCAATGAACGTCTATTTTTTTTTTGTTAAAGAGTTATTATTAGAGAATAGGCCTGATAATTTATATTATAACATAACAAAATTAACTCAATTATTTTTGTGATAAATAAGTAATTTAAAAAAAAAATACATACACATACAAATAGACGTCATCGTGAAAATAGTGAAATGGACCCGGAAACGTGCTTATATGTTGAAATCTCAATATTAAATTTTGACCCGTTACAATACTTTCATTACATACGTACATGCGCGCGAGATAATAAACGAAGATTTATATATCAATTATTGTGTGAAATAAGCAACTTTGTAGCAATGTACACATAAATAGCATTTCATACTGGTAGCAAAAAAGGTGTGAAACTGCTGGTTGCAACATAAAATTATAGATATAAAATTCAAAAAACTATAAAAAATACATTATAGTTTGAAATAGGTTAAATGTAAAATTGCTAAATGCTATACTTGTAAAAAGTAATGTAGGCTATAATTAAAAGATATTATCAAGATTTAATAAATTTTCTACGCTTTTCAACAACATTTTGCTAGCAGGTTCTCTTGAACGTTGAAATTTTGCAAATGCAATTCTGACAAAACCCGGCAATGTATTTGTGATATATTTGTGTGCCAGTTTCAATGTTATCAATATTTTTGCATGCGAGGGTCGAACTGATATGGTATGGGCAGATACCTACTGTTGATTACGAAAATATTGATTTGCAATAAATTACATGTTCATGACATGAGCTATACCGAGATTATTCGATGGACGGTCGAGCATTATGTATATTTGCAAAAATATTTTCAGTTTGATTATCCGAATATGAAAGTTTGCTACAATATGATAGTTTTACAGAGACAGAAAAATATTTATGCTTCGTAATAAATATTTTAAGTGTATCGTAAAGACGAGAGACGGTAAACGATTTGAAAGTTTTCCACTCAATTTTACTTTATCAATTTCACACAAAAAACTTTCTGTAGCAGAAAAGATCTTTCAGTAAAAAAGTTTCTATAAAGACATATTTTAAACGGCTATTCATGCTCTATCTTAATAAATTGAAATGGCCCAAGTTTCCGGAGTCTGAAGTGAGTGTAATATTGTCCGACTCGCTACTTGCGATTTATGGCGATATTTAACGCTACGTTGAAACTTTTTCCACCTTGCGCGTTCCGCGGAATATATTAATTACAAGATACAATCTGAAATTTGGAATTTCGTTTTTATCAGTGCGAGATACGATCACGTTAATCAAAACGACTGCAGGCATTGCGACTTTCAAAGTTTCGCAGAATAGAGCGAACAAAATAAAAGATAAAAATCCATATTCCACTGGTTGCTAGGGGCAATTCATTATCTTCAACAACCCTGCAAATATTCATTAACCCCGTCTGGACTTTAGAAAATAATAAAAATGAAATACAACCGCTGCGCCGGTCGCCCGCTGGTGAATTTGAGGACACTTTAAACTGCGGAAACGTAATTCGTCTAAATCATTTCCTGCTTACCCTTCGCTCACAGCTCATTAATAATTCACCGTTGTGGAGATCGGATTAATTTCCTTTGGTAAATAATACTTTCGCGTGTTTTATCAGTATCAGCGCTGTGCGAGACAGGCAGACGTTTGTAATCCGTGCAAGTGTCTTCCTCTGGGGATTCTGCCCTGGCTCTGTCTGTCTGGTCGCGTGGAGTATCGACCGACGACCTGGCTCTGCCTCGCCCCTCTTCTCTCCGCCATCTCATAAACTGTAGACAGCTCAGAGGTTCGCGCAAAACTACTGATTCCAGAACGAATTCATACTGAATTGAAAACGCCACTTTTTACTGGGCTACATTGTAAAATGTACCATTGTGTTAATAGGCCACAGTAGGCCCTTACGATTTAGAATCTAAATTAAGGTTCGTAACTAGAAGTTAAGACATTAAAGGAAGATCGTCGAATTATATGGATAAGATAAAGGATACTCCTCGATGCAAACGGTTAACATTTAACCATCCTCAATGTTACAATAATACAGTTTGTTACACTACAGTTTAATAAAACAATATAAAACACACAAAGTTATAAATTTTACCTCAGGAGTGTAAGATGAAAATAAACAATAAATATGGCACTTATGGCACTGGCCATCATCATGTTGTATCAACGCTGATACTATCACTGAATGGCTAATGGCAATAACTATCTGTCAAGTACCAACATGCAGTGATACCAACAAATTATTAATATAATACAAAAATTACTATAGATGTGTACATTGGGAAACTACACAATATTTAAAAATTATTATTAAATTCTATTGCCTGTTTTACATGGCATAATTTATTGATCATTAAATTGGCCAAGTTTTCTTGTCAATAAATTGCAAAAACAATATTGTCGCTCGTTTTACACCTTGTGTTTCGTCAATTTATTGTGACAATTTTTGTAATATCAACATGTCAGTTGTCACCTAATGCTAATAACATTTTTTCTACGACCACTTAGAAATTTGCTCATTGTATGTTTGTTTTTGGTAGGGAAATGAGGTGTAGATTGCAAGCATTGTGAGAAATAAATTTGTTTTGCGAGTATTTCAATACAGGTTATTTAATTTTAGTACAGGTGCCATTGCTAGGATACTTATTTAGAATTGTCAAATGTTGGAAGGTGAAAGCGGGACAAATTTATTATTAAAATATAAATTAATTTGGACATAATATCGTGGCCGTAGAAAAAATAGTGTAATGCTTGATGTACAATATACTATTGGTTAAGCTGTACGCACAAAAATGACAACTAACCTAAGCCTGATTGCCAATGACAAAATTCTCAAGAATTCCCTAAAAAAAAAAAAATGGAATCTTCTAATGCGTCAATAAATTGACCAATTTATTAATCAAGAAATAATTGACGCAGTGTCGTATTACAAACAAAACAATAAATTGACCAGAATACTTGGCTAATTTATTGACCAATAAATTGTTTCGTGTAAGATAGGCATAAAATAAGTTAGAGAAAAATTATTTGTGTCTGTTGATCAAGATTTGGTCTATGTTCCGATAAGACATCGTTTTCCATTTGAAGCACATCTCTTAAGGTTCTAGTATCGACGTTATCAGTGCTTACGTTACCCATACCAGAAGTCGCACTATCTCAGCTTCTTCGATGTGTTAGCAACTTTCTATCGTCGCTTGAATTGTCCTCGTTTAGCACTAAATTTCATCTGGGAAATCGAAGTATTTCTACTTTTTGCAACGATCAAGAAATACTGATACTTCACCAGATTCCACTTCTTAGTACTAACCCATAAATTAACCCACATTTTGCTTCTAACTTAGAATAACAGTTTCGTGAAATTCAAATAATCAAATTTAGCATCAAGGTTACCGGAAGGTTTGTCGATTCAAGCTTCCACAAATTTCAATATTTTGATTGAACTATTACGGGTCCAAACTGATATTAAAGGGAATATCGCGAGGAACGGTTTCGTAAAATTCAAATTATTAAATTTAGTTTCAAGGTTACCGGAAGAACCGTTCGAACGTTTGTAAATAACAATGTTTCTATAAAACAATTACTGGTGGAAACTCATGTTAAAGGGAATATATTGGGAGAACAATTTTAAGCTGCAAAACTAGAGAGCTACATTTTGCTGTTGTTGATTTTGTTGACATTACTAATCTGTAATCACTAAGCCAGGATTAATGACAGATTTTAGAAGGAATATGTCAAACAATTCGTTAGCTGAAAGCGTATAGCTTGTCTAGGACTAGCAAGAAAGTGGATATTTAAATTATTGTATTGTATTATTATTGTAAAAAATTATTGCGCGAAAATTTTGTCGACTCAATTCCATGTTTTCGGACGACTTGTCAAATTAAAAAATTCACTTGCCGTATTTTGCTGAAATTTTGGATTTAGATTAACTATATATTGAGGTTAGATTACACTCTTGATATTTTACTAGTGGTGCCATCTATACGGCTATATGCAAAACTTAAAAGACAACCCTCGTAATAGGCCAGCGTGTCCCTGTCCGTCTGTCTGTCTGGATTGTGCGACAGTACAGTCCCATACAAATTTTTATCGAACGCTCTACCCGAAATTCTGATAGTATATTGGCCGATTGGTGTCCGACGTTCTTGGTCTGCAGTTCGCGCTGGCCGCGTTTTATTACTTGTGAGAGAATTTATCATCTGTCAATTTTACTGTCAAGTAGAGCCGGTGGTCATTAACCCTTTGAGTACTGAATTATTTGAAGATTAATTTGTTGCTATATGGATTAGTATTTAAAAGTAATACATTTTATTTAGAATATACTTATATTAGTGATATAAATATATTTTTGAAACATTTCAATTACAAAATATAAATAAATATAGTAAAACTACATCGTTCTTTGGAAATTTCGTGGATACAATTGCAGGTGATGAGTGAAGGACATTTGGGGGTGGGCTGTCGAAGGCCACTGATGTGGAAGTAAACAGTTCGACAGCGGTGGCGGTGGTGGCGGCGGCACTTTCACTATCGACTGACAGGCGTACGGACGGCGGGAAGGGCGCGGCGGCGGCGGCGGCAAGGGCCACTGACCCCGGGCGCTCGCTTGCAGGTTGGCCGCCGCCGGCGCGCCGCCCCTGCCTCGTCGTTCCGCGCCCCGCGCCCGACCACGTGCTGTTATCATGGAAATGCGCGCGTAAAACGAGTCCCGCCGCCGCTCTCGTCGATTTTGCCGACTCTACGCTACGAGAGCAAAGTAAATTTAAAACCCGCGAATGCCAGTACTTAATTGAATTTGCACAAATTCTAAACTTCCGCATTAACATTACGGAGCGACCTACTAAATTTGTATACAACTGGAGCCGTCACGACTATACTTATTTTTCATTTTTAATACCGACATATGCCTATTTGGTACTTTCAACCAATTAATAAAATATAGCATTGTGGTTCGTTTAATACAAACATTTTGAGGTTGTTGGACGACTAGAAGCCACACTTCACGCGCAAAAATATGTCGTATTTGATACTCTAAAGAATTCTGTATCCACGATGATAGAAATCGATTCGGGTTTGAAAGTAATGACCTGTATGTATTTTGTTATGAAGAACTACCCTATACAGTGTCGGTTCAACCCTAGCTATAATATACATGCTATAACGATTATAGACCTGTTGAAACCTGTCGGAGTGATGGGCACACTCGCTCAGTATGCCGTAGCGTTTTTGAAGCTTCGCGAAGGCGCCTGGAATATTCGAGAGGCTGCCACGCCAGATTATATAAGGAGCTGCCATTCTAACGGCGGTCACTCGGTCAGTCTAATCTAGTCAGTCTGTGATGGACCATGAGGCTGTAATAAACTGTAAGTCTTATATAAACCGTGAGACTGTGATAAACCGTGAGTCTATTATAAATTGTCAGTGAGTGCAAATAAATAATCAGCCGAAATAAATAATAAATGTTGAAATAAATATTGTAATAGTGTGTAAATAAATGTATAGTTATTAGTGTTAAATAAATAATTATTGTTTGTTTTAATTAAACTTATTTTTATTCTTTTAAATTCACCGAACCTGAATAATGTCACAATACTCAGCCATCCTCGTGCTATAATTCGCAAATTATAACTTTATTGCAGTGATCCATCTATTTTATACCAGACATACGAATGTTTTTCTGGAATTTTCATATCCAACAATTGACTGGGTATCTGCAAACAGACCCTTAGTTCTTATGAAAACAAACCACGACCATAAAGTAATTTAAAATCAACTTCCATGCTCTAGTTGAACTATATCTGGCATAATTTCGTTATGTTCTCTTTTATGTGATTTGGGTGAAACGCATTTCATGTGGATTAGTGATGCTCCCCACTGGAACCAGTATGTAAATGAACCTAACAAATATATGGATTTTGTTTTTATCTCAGTAATTGGTTTGATGTATTTTTCATATATGTTACGGGCATGTTTACGGGTGTATGTATGTGTTGACGAGGTCACGATGAGGGTCAATGGTGCGGCTGTGTAGGCAACCCGGCGTGTTGCCATGCAAACCGTGCGTTGGGGTTGCATCGTGCGTTAGTGCGTGTGTGTGTGTGTGTACACATCCGCCACGAGCGCCCGTCACCACGGCAACCGGGCCACGAGGATACACGCGTACCCCATTACACAATTACGATAACGTGGATGTTTCGACTACTAGGCGACCGTCCCAATTTACTTCTAATTCCTTCAACCACACTTGCAATATTTAGTTGGAAATACTCTTTCCTGTTTTTATTGTATAAATACACACATCATTTAACAAACGGATTAAAGTACTCTGAAAAATACTCCATCAATTTTCAAACTGCAAGATTCTAAAATTTTATTTGTTATTATATCAGAGTGTATTATTTCATTCTCCCATTTCAAGGAAAATGTCTTTCCATGCTAATTTAACAGTTTTATGTACCACATAACCCCAACATGAAAGCATGATGATAATTTACTGTCACTGTCATAATAATTTAAATTTTATGTATAAACAATGGTCAAACGATTATGGACTACAAAATACCACTAAATTTTAAATTATACTATAGTTTTTAAATGGTACCACACACGAAAATAGTATATTGTACAATAAGCATGGAATGATACACATTTCAGTACTGGTGCCATTGATAGGATACTTATTTAGAATTGTTAAATATTTGAATGCTCGTTGTACAATATTCTTATAAGACCACGACATTATTTCCAAATTAATTTATATTTTAATAATAAAGATGTTTTCATTTAACTACCTAAGTATGACTATGAGTATCCTAGCAACTAGCTACAAAACAAAAATAAAACAATATTATTGTTCACGTCCATTGTTTCAAAATTTTATAAAATAAAAATGAAAAGTGCGCAAAAGTGTGCACCTGTACTGAAATGAAATGGCCTGTATTGAAATACTCACAAAACAAATTCATTTTTCACGATGCTTGCAATGTACTTCATTTCCCTAGCAACAACAAATATATAATGAGCAAATTTCTAAGTATTCGTAGTAAAAATATGTTAGGCAACATTTCTACTAGTGCTTCAATTATAGTAACACTTCCGATTGGCTAATTCTCACCATACATAACTGGACTCTTCCTTAGGATGTACAAATGTAAAATTTTATAATTTTATTTTCTGTGCTTATTGACTAAAATCCCAACATTGGATTTTTTTCCGGACTCAAAACTTCCGTTTTGGCCGGAGGTAAAAAACAATGTTTTATAAAATAAATTTCTACAGTGCGGTAATTTTCAGTAAAACAACATGGAATGAAATTACATTTAATAATACAGAGTCACAATGGCAATAAATCCATCGTTGAGTATCCAATATTAAAAATCATTCCTATCACTCGTAAAGTAGAGGGTTAAATTCGTATCTTATATGATGTGTGAAGTAAATGAAGGAGCAGTAGAGGAGGAAACAATAATTTCAATTGGCGATTTTCGCGCATGTAGCGGTTCCGCAGCGGTGGTGTCGTAATAAATACAATTTAAGCCCGCGTTGGGAACGAGCGCGCAAGGCTCTTGATAGGACCCAAGTGCTTTGCCCTTCCCGGGTGACCCCATAAAACAGGGAACATTAAGCGCGAGCCCTCGGAGGACTGACAGTGAAAGTCCGCCCGTATACACCATTCTTCGCTGCATGAAACTCATTTTGGAAGGAAAGAATTTACCAAAATTTTCACAGACTTGCTACATTTTAATTTCCGTATAAGAGGTTTAACTAATAATATCAATACCTACAGTCATTTTGCTTGAAGCCAACGAGTTCAATTCATGCTTCAATGTCTGGAATATTTTGATGTTTGATAAATGTAAGATTCTAATATACATACTCATATAGTCAAGAATCCTACCGTAAGGTGTTGTATGTAAAAGGTCCCTGCACAAATTTCGCCCATTGTTTCTTATTCATCACACTTCTCTTGCATCCTGCAGTGTAACGTTCCCTTTCTTCAGAGTCTTTTTGATGGTATTTTAGGTGTCTTTTGGTCTTCCACAATCCCTCCTTTCCTTCTCGTTTATCATCCAAATTTACCGCATTGGTCTCAATTCATTCATTCTTGTCATATGGCCTCACCCTGCTAGTTGTCTTGTTTTTATGAAGTCTAGTATTGGCTTGCATTGCAATTATTTCGTTTCTTATTTTGTACAACATTATTACTCCTTGTACTTTTCTTAGATACATCATTTCCAAAGCATGAATCTTGCTTTTCACTCTTTGAGACAGTACCCATGACTCGCAATAGTATGTCAATATAGATTATTGGGCATCCAAAATTAAAATACGCTAACTAGTGGTAAAAAGCTGAACTAACCATAAAGTACATAAACATTTTATTTTGAAATAAATTGTCCTTTTTTTTAATTAATAACAATAGTTGTTATCTAAGAATATCCAATGTAAGTATTACATTTGTTTAAGCCGTAATATTTAAATAAAATGTAAAAATGAAAGGTGCATTGTATTTGTAGATTTCACAAAAAAAAATCTATAAAAAATTTGCAGTGTGTACGGCAACAGTTCTGCTGCTAATACAAGCAAACTACCAATACTTAAAGCAAACATTCGCCATTATAAGATATCATACAAAATGAATTTGACATGTACCTTTCGTGAATTGTGATCAACGCCATCTCTTGATAATTTGGAAGCCCAATATACTGTTACCTTGGTTTTCATAATGATTTATTTTTCCCTATGAAGCTGTGTTTATTACATGAAATGAAAAACAATATGTCTTGTTCGTCACAATTTTCAATTAACGTTACAAGATACCGAAACTTATTGACTTGTTTCATTTTTCCATTATTAATAATCCTATTATTTGTTCGTTTCCCACTATCATAACCTTTGTCTTTTAGCATTAATTTTCATATCATATTTCTCAATCGCTTCATTCTATATGAAAGGTTGGTTAAATCAAATATATGACGGCGAGATTGAGGGTGAGCGATTGTTTGGGCATCCGAGGTAAATCGATATGTATAGGATAGGGATGTTTATCAAGCACTTGCTAAATTATCCGGACGCCATGTTGTTTTAAAATGGCAGGCAAGATTCAAATAACATATTGGGCTTCCAAATTATCAAGAGATGGCGTAGATCATAATTTCCAAAAGGTACATGTCAAATTCATTTTGTATATCTTATGATGGCGAATACTTGCATTAGTATTGATAGTTTGCTTTTATTGGCAGCAGAACTGTTGCCATAACCAACTACAAATTTTCCTGTTTTTATAGGTTTTTTTGGAGAAAATTAAATCTTAACCTATAATCCACAAATACATTCCTTTCATTTTTACATCTTAATTAAATAATACGGCTTAAATAAATGTTATATTTACATTGGAATACTCTTAAAATAGTTACTATTGTTCTTAATTTTAAAAAAGCATTAATTAATTTCAAAATACAATGAAATTTATGTACCTTATGGTTAGTTTAGCTTTCTACCACTAGTTAGCGTATTTTAATTTTAGAAGCCCAATAGCTAAAACTGATTTACAAATGGTTTTGTCTGAGTAGGATCTGCTGTAGCCAACGCTCTAAAGAAATTGTACATTTATAATTAAAATCAAATAAAGTGGAAATCCTATATCGATCCCTGCTGTGTAGGGGGCCTACCTAATAAGAAGTCATGTCAATGGGCTCATAAACCATAAACGAAATATGACCAATTTATATCAAAATCGTGTAACACTTATGGAATAATTAGTAGTGAAGTATTTTTTTTATTTTAAATATTTTGCAGCAAAGCGATATAACGAATTGAACATACTTTGACGTCACAGGTACTTGTATTGGCCAGAAATATGAAAATTGCAAATCGCGCGTCTGCCGCAGCGCCCAACGCCTATTGTGGGCTAAAATAGAACTACGAAATGTCATTTCATATTTTTGTTTGTTGGTATTTAAGATTATATTTGTTGGGCTTCTATTACTTGCTTTATAATTTCACTGTTTTATTGTGCTGTGTTGAAAATCTATTGATTAAAATTATGTGTTGAGGTTAGGTTACATCACTACTAGCGCCACTGTCCTCAAACTTTTGTTGTTATTTACTCGAATATCAAGTAAAATACTCTTAAAGTTGTCAAAGGAATTTTGCCTTAGTTTATATTAAGTTTAATTGTAGTAAATTAAGACTTATAATATACAAATATTATTTTTATATTAAAAAATATATAATATCTACTATCATGGAAAATCGTAGTCTTAGTGCCACTGGTGTAATACCTGTGACGTCACACAACGTCACAGAAACTTTGAAAAATCATATCTCGGGTAATACAAGAAATTTTCACATCGGGTTTTCACTGATCGTCATATATTCTAATAAAGTTTCATAAAAAAATTTTAAAAAAAATTGGTTTATGAGCCCATTTCATACGACTGTCCGCCTGCGTAGCTGTGCTCAGCGAGATCACGATTCGTCCATGCGAACACAATTAGAATGGATTTTTTCGCTGAAGTACTGAGAATCACTTACGGCGCCAGTAGAACTCATGGAGTGAGACATCTGTCGACTATATAAAACTGGCACGTTGTTGTTTCGAAGCTTTTTTATTCCACTCTTTTTGTTTTTTTGGTCATCTCGCTCCAACAGTTTTTCTACGTTTTTGCATTTTATTTGAATGTAAATTTCTTCAGTGTTGACAAACAACAATAAAGTCATTGTTTTGTCAGTATAAATTTTATATATTTACTCCACTTTACATTTTCTGCAAACAAACCTAATTTCGAGTAATGGAAACGAGAAAACACCGCCTAAAATTAACAATTCCTTTATCTTACAAATCCGAGGAAATAAAATTTACATGCTTAGTACAGAATTCTAGATAGAATCTAACGTACGATAACAAAAAAAAACTTTTTTGTTTGATACAAAAGCTCCCCTAGGTGCAACAGTTCTGGGATTCACCATTTTCTTATACAATTACACAAATAAAAAAAAATATAGCGATCTCGGTTGTATAGTTGTTATGTCACTAACCTAGCACACCATAGGTCGTGGGTTCGAATCCCACTGAAGAGCATCATCACCCATCCGTTTAGCATCTTCATAACAACAAAAAAATTACTTTCATTTATGGGGTAAATGGCTTCGTAGTAACGCGTCGAACTGTGGATCGTGAGACTCAGTTCAAATCCCGCAGCTGACAGTTTCCAACTTGACTTTTCCCCTGTGGTTCCCCCCCACTAACATCTTTGGGGGCTATGATTTGACGCCTTCATACGTAAAAATAATCACTTACCGAGATCTACGCAAGCAGAGTGCCATATCCACAATGGATAAAAGGCGTGATGATATATTTATATTTATTTATTTTATTTAGAGGAAAGTAACCAAATATGGAATAGGATCTTAATATGGAATACCGCCATTTAACGCTACACAAATTAAAGACGTTTATTAGTAAATATAATTAGTCATATATTTTCGCTTAACTTAGTAACAGTCTTATGTTTTAAAAATTAATTAACAGTATAATAGTTGTATAAAAGTCTAAAAACATTAAGAGAAAAGGCGGTATTCCATATTAGGATCCTATTCCATATTTGGCTACTTTCGTCTGAATGTTAGTGGAGGAAGAAACCCAAATTTTCTATAAATCGAAAGATAATTCTTTAGCTTACGATTGGAAAAGAGACGTAGAAGTCTGGTAATTAATTTAACGAAGCAAATTAAATTCGAACCGCAAATTAGTGAATTTGAATTCCCCTGACCATTCTGGAGCCAAGCGGAAAAAGTGTAAATTATAAGGAATCTAATTAACATGAACCGGTAAGGGAAGAATCCGAAGCTTCACTGTAAAAGTAGAATCCGCGTTGATTGCGGGATTTATGCGCAGGCGTCGTCGTCGCTTATGACAAACGCCTGTCGCTGTCGCTTGTCAAAAGAAGAGGAATCGATATCGCGGTGGCCGTGATGGTGATGCAAAAACCCGAATCTTCCCTCGGAAGGGTGATGGTTCGGATGAGCGGTAGAGTGGTTGTGGTGTGTTCGCGAGCGCGGGGTCAACGGCCGGCACGCGAAGGTTGCGCGAACCGCACGCAACTGGCCGAGGACGCACTTGTAGATTGACGCGACGTATAGACACTGCGATTTTGTTTTCTCGCATACAATCTTCAATAATTACTACAATTTCGGGTGACACCAAAAGCTAACTCATGGATCCTACATACTAAAGAGTATGGGATAGAATTCGATCTTATCATAATCATTCATAGATATCAGCAAATTATAAATTTGTTTATTTCATTTTTGAGTTATCAAAGATGATACATTAGCGCCTCATATGAAAGAACTGAATTTGCATTTTCATAATATAAACTCTATAACCATATACTTGATAACAATACGTTACGCAAGGCTGTTACATTGTATCAATAGACAGAATTTTTTTCAAATAATTTTAAGCATTTAATATTGCTATTGGTACAGACTAACAACATCGCAATTTTTTTTTTCGATGGTACGAAAACTGACTTTTTTGCTGGTGTGTTTTCGAACCGCAAAATGCATTACTCCGGTATTTTAGTGTCGTTGCTAGGTTATGATAAATAATAGTACGGGAATATCTTTTTCGGGCACTGGCAAAGTATTGCAGTACGATTTATCTTTTCAAATAAATTTGACGCCACTGAAAATAAATAAACAAACCATGGATACGCTATGCTCTGATATTTTTATCAAAACAACGCAATATTTTTAGTCTTGTTGGTTGTCTGACGTTTATAAATAAAATATAAAATTACTAATTATTGAATATAAACCAATCGAAAAAAAAATAGTATGCTTTTTCTTCGTCTGCGCACCGCATCGCGTTTAGCTCAACTGTATTCCCACCATCATCAGAGCCGCAGATTACACAAACTCGTTCTGTTCTCTACTACACCCAGCACTGTACACCGCGTTCAATAAGAGTCTCCATGGACCATCCATATCCACAATCACTCGACCTTGCCTTACGTACCCCGCCAACAAAGCTCACAATCCCTCACCACAACCCGTCCTCTCGATCGTGCAAAAACGACGTCGCGATTTTATTTTTGTCCCCAGTCCCCTAAAAAGTTTTTGATAACCGTTAAACAGCAGAATTCATCGCGGATTGAATAGATTCGCGAGGGTAGATACGCATAAAATTATTCTGGGAGTTGTCAACGAGATTAAAAATACAAGTTTCGCAACTAGATAATATATTTAAATGAAAAGGGGCGACTTTTTGCACTTGAAATCGCCATTCATTTTTGGCAGAACCAGAACTCGAAGCGTCTAGAGTACCCATTAATCACTTCAGCAAGCTAGCTTCAATAGAACTGCGAAATTTTTGCAACTGGTTATTTGAGAATTCTTCTGCAAGAACCTGCCATAAAGACCAACTCTTGCAGGCCCCTAAACTACATATTTTTTATTCGACTTTTCAAAAACATGGACCATTGTTACAAGCTACATTACCTACTAAATAAACTGTATCAATATACCGGGTGTTTACTTTTTTATAGGACATAGGAAATTCAATGATAAAATTTTCATTATGCGATAGTTCGTTCCATATAAATTTTAGAACAAAAATATACCTACATACAAAAAATGGTCAGAATAAAAACTGCAGCAAATGAGCCTAAATTTATTGATGTGATACATTTATATCATGAGATAGACGTAAAATAAAATGTATAATTTTTAACTGTTTCCAGAGTGTCATGGTGAACAAAACATACAGTCATATTGTTTAAGTTTGACAGATGGCATTTGGAATAGTTTAAATGATTATTGACTTGTTTAAATTATTTCTAAATATTAAATGTAGGTATTCATGATTACTGAGAAATAATTTAAAGAAGTAAATAATCATAAGTAATATAACAAGTGATATGGACATTGCCGATTATTTTTTGACATTAATTTTAATGAGTTGTTATGGAAATGGAAATATAACGAGTGCGCAGCACGAGTTGTATTTCCTATTGCCATAACAACGATTCAAAATTATGTCAAAAAAATAATTTGGCAATGGTCATGTCACGAGTTGTATTTTGCGTGAGAATTTAACAAGCAAATAATACTCAATAAAAATAGTATTTATTTATTACAACATACATAGCTACTACAAATCTGCAATTTTCCATTTTACACGAGTTTACACACTTTTTCTTTCTGACGTTTAAAAAATAATTGTCAATATAGCTTACATTTCCATGACAACTAGGATTTTTATTTACAGTGAAGTATAATCGCTTATTAATTTTCACTAGTGATTACAATCGGTAAAGCTTGTCGTTCATTGGCTTAATTTGAAACAAATTCGTAATTTTATTGGTTGCCACGTATGTGCGTTAAATTCTCATTAAAACTATGCTAAATGTCAACTGTCAAACTCAAACAATACTACTGTTTGTATGTTTTATTTACCATGGCACTCTGGAAATAGCTAAAAAAGTAGACACCCAGTAGATAGACTCATGTTTTCCTCTTCTCAAATAGAAGGTTTATTATGATTGAAAAAAAATCAATTCTTAATAATAAACAATAACAAAACTAATAAAAACAATGTTCTTGAGGAATAAATTCTTATTATTATTTATCCTTTTGGATAAAAGTTATTGAAATTAATTGAAATATGGATTTTTTTTTGGATCTTATTTTGAACTAAGATTATACTGATTCATTTAACCAAAAATTATTGAAGATCTTCGAACGATTAGCTACACAAACTCTATTAATTACTAAGATCTGCGAAAGCAAAGCTCTACACCCAGAATAGGTACATACACTTTCTTATTTATTTAATGGATATGTATATTTAAGCAAGCAGTATGTTGTTGTTGAGAAAGGGATGTATTGAACAAGATATTGAAATGCTGGTGTCTGCAGGGTACAAGGTATTGGGTATGGGTGCTATGGGTACATTTACTCGAAACGTGAATGTATCTGTAGATGCTCGAATGAGTGTTTATAATGGTGTGTTAGTGTCTACATCGATGTATGGTTCTGAATGTTGGGTGTGGATGAAGAAGTATGAACGACATATAACTGTTGTAGGCTGTAGCAATGGGGTATTTAACAGGAGATTGTTAGATTGAGAAGCACGTTGTTAAAAAAGTGGGAGTGAGTCAGTTGAGATTGTTTGGCCATCTCGAAAGGTTGGTGAAACTTATATATTATGCGGGTGAGATTAAGGGTGAACGATTGCGTGGACATTCGAGGAATAAGTGGTTGGGTATGATTGATGGTTTGTTGTGTGAACAAATGAATCTGAGTAATAAATAGACGAGCATGTTTGATTCGCATTATGAATGTGGACGAGGCGAAAGTGGTTAGTAGAGGAAATTGATTGTTTTGTGCATATGTATGTTGCCTTATTTCCTCCGATTATTTATGTACCTAAATATTGGGACAAAATTCAGATTTAGTTTGTACCTACTACGTTTATGTATCGTAATGAAGACAAGGCTTCTTGAACCTGTCACAATATATTAATTAATTTAGAACTATGAAAAAAAATGCTATAATGTAGTTTTTTTCGTGTCTGCGAATAATTTAATCAAGTTATAAACTATGAATTTTTCCCGAGTGATGTCAGCGGCGAGAAACACAATTTTCCTTGTTGCAGGAGTAATGAAGATTTACATAAAAATCATGTGGCGACATTGTTCCAACATACGTTCTTTATTATAATGAAAACACGAGACTGAGCAGACTAGACATCAGGAGAGGCGGGGAGGGGGATACTTGACGTTGCAGACAAAAAAATAACGCCGCGAACCCGCGTTCAGATTAGTCCGCAGACGTCGAGTGTTGACTTCACGCTGAGCTCTTCAGAGCGCGGACTACTCAACACACGCCGGAGACTTATTGTGCAGAGTAATAACTCAGCTAGCGTTTGTCCAACGAGATGATTGCGGAATCGGGTGAATGGATTGTTTCAACGTTCTTTGCTCTATGTAAGGATTAATGCTATCTAGGAATTGTGCACTGGTTACTGGTTCTGCCGGTGGTTATGTGTGTGTGTTCTAATTTTGAAAGGTTTCCATTTGTGACTCATAGATGAAAAAATCTGTTCTAGCGAAACCAGACCTACAACATTTTAGACCGTTTCTCACTTTCTGAAATTAACTTGACTTGAAAATTGAAAAAGTATACATGTCATTCATATTAATCGAATATGAAATATTTTATTTGCATCGCGAGTACAATCAATTTTGGATGACCGTAGCTGAACCCGGATTAAGTTTTCAAAAATTGTAAAACAAAAAAGACCTTGGTGTTGTTGTTACGATGTGGTTTTATGTTACAAAAGATTTTTTCTCAAGAATTGTTAGTATAATGATAGTGTAAAATTGTAAATTACCCTAGTAATAATACCTTCCTTTGTTACCGGTTTTTTGAGTGAAATTCCGCATTGCAGGATAATGAGTCAAATTGTCCTAAATAAATTCGTTTTTAATTTGCGTGGTGAGTTTTTGCTGAGAAAGCTCTTTGCTAATGAACTCGTTGGAGCGAAGGGTGTTTGTTCCCTTCTAATCCGGAAAAAAGAAAAAAATCCCCCCGTTAGAACGGTATTTGTATTTTTAAATCGGGGTCAAGTATCACGCATTAGTGCGTTATCGTGTGCGAGGTGTTAACAATACCCAGCACAATGCCCTATTCTTTCCCGTTTCCCCATCCCCTGGGCGCGGGACTATTCACCGAGATCCACCTGACGGCCAAGTGAGAACTAACAGCGGGAGAAATCTCCGACGTTATTTTTTCAGACTCCTTGAAAACCTAAAGTGCTTTTGTAAGACGGTGAATATTAAAAATATCTGGAGTAACTTTTTGCGAAAGTAAGTAATCCGGCGTAATAAAAACAAATTTCATCAAGTATGAACAGATATAACGCCTTTCACTTTTATAAGTCTTGAAATGAAAATTTCATCAGAAGAAATCCATCTCGAAATTAACAACAACGGACCAGACGAAGACGAAGGGGAAGAAAGAGATGCCGATAGTTTGCCGGCGCACGCACTACGCCTGTGACGTCAGCAAGGTTACAACGATTTTCGCGTCCTTTGCGTAAGCGTGCGGTTCAAGAACCGACACACCTCCGTGCGCCAGGATCATTGACGGCGCACACGTGCGACGCCTCCGCCACCGCCGGCGCCGACGCCACCGACGTTGAACTTTACCTACATTTGAAACAACAACGCTAAACCATACACCCGCCGGCGATCATAATTTACCATCAAATTTGTACAAAGTTTCGCGTAAATTTAACTTTTACAAAAACAATCATCTTACAACAACTATTCACTATAATTAATATACTATTGAGTTGTTTAAATTCCAGACATGAGGACTTGTGGAATTGAAGTGTTTAGAGCTTTAGAATGGGGAAGGCGACGAATCGTGAAGGAACCGAAACGCCAGAAGGTTAATGGTCTACGGACAGTTAAAGTCGCGATTAGATTAAAGAAATCATCAGCTAATCTCCAAGGAATCCCGGTTAACGAGGTGAGTTGTTAGTGGTGTGCGGCGGGTGTTGTGGAGGTATGCGCGTGCGCATGCACGCAGGGGTGGCAAGGAGAGGTCACTGTATCCGACACGACACGCACAGTCAATACCGCAACCGAACTTTCAACGGCCAAAAACAAATTTATCTCGTTAACTCAAAACCCGAGCGATTGCTGAAACGGTGACGCAAGAACATATGAAACCTTTCAACAAACTTGCCAAAAATTGCACTTGCCGAAATAAAAAAATGAAGCGGCCCGCGACACGGAAATAGAGCAAGGCCGGGGCCAGGCACCCGGCGGCCGCCCCACTGGCACGCCACTGTCCTGCACCTGGTGAAACTTTCACGGACACCATCACCACTTTGCACTAAATCATTTTCGATAGGTCTGCACAATGACATTTGAATGTCATGCAGATACATAATCTGAAATGAATCGTGCATTACATCACCGTTCACCGAATGAATCCGTTGATTTGTAATGGAGGAGACATGGCAGATTAATTTAATATTTGTTTAAAGATAACAAGCTTATGCTCTGTGCTCTCGTGTGCCGTGGCTGTTAATGTGAAATGTCGCGGAGACAGACATCTGACAGGCTGTACGTGAAATTACAATTCCCAGCGGAAACAATATGTTACGTCTCGTTGTTTACCATGTCAATGTGATGCCGAGTGGAAAAAATCTAAACAAACGGCAATGCGCGTGTGGCGTGTAGCGCGTAACGAACAGGGCGAAAACGCGAACGAGGTCAAACGCCAAGTGCCGAAAATGTAAAGCACGCCGCAACAAAATATCACCGAGATGGGAACTTGAAATATTTATACGCCGCTGGATCGAGTTGGCCGAGTGTTTGGTATTCACAATGCAGGTGCAATTTAGTTTAGCAGCGAGTATAAAATAAGTATCTTATTCGCAAATTATGGAAATCTGCTGGCCGTACGGCATACGCAAGTTTTTTTCATAAATATACCTCATACTTAATTCACCATACATATTAAGCTAAACATGGGGCAGGCACGTTCATTGCATGTATAAGTCCCTGGCAATTCAAAATCCAAGATTTATGATCTAAGAAGTACAAGTTTATTTGGAAAACGTGACGACAATATAACAACGGATGACGATAATGTTAAAAATAGATCGATGCATATGGTATTTACCTGTGTGTGTTGGGTGTTTGTCGTGTGGTTCATGCAGCGAGCCGGGCTCGGAAGGCATGGGCCGGGAGGTGGAGTCACCTGCACTGTTCACGTTCACGTGCTGTGTGGCTGATGTGGCGTTGTAGTCGCCGACGACGCTGGGGCTGGCGGTGAAGTCTGCTGGCGGCGCTTGGCGCTTGGCGAGCTGATGCTGGTGCTGGTGAAGCAGCACGGGGCTCGCAGCATAGCAGCGGGCCGCGAGGGCGAGCGCGGCGAGGGCGAGGCACGCGGCGGCGAGGGGGCGCGCGCGGGGGGCCGTGGTAGCCGGCGGCGGCGCGTTCACCACGCAGCCATGCTGCACAACACACGCGGGCAACAACGCAGCGATGGCACGAGGACCTGTCCGTCGACGACGACACTTGGTGTTAGCACTGGCACAGTCACTGCTGATGGCATTACCGGCGGGAGCGCTGGAGCGCGCGCGTCGGATCCCACTTGGCCACCGAGCTACGGACGGCGACCGTTGTAAACACATCGCATCGCAACACCCGCCAAACCAAAACCATCTTGTTCAACGTTCAGCGATCACGTCCTGCTTGCTGTGGTACCGCTACCCGCTACCGTGCGCTCGTCCAACACGCCGGGCTATTTTCGCATCTCGGACGAGACGAAGGAGTCACCTAGAAAAAGAAACAGCGCACGTGAGACAAACAACCGCGCCCGAGATTCGCACAGCGAATCCACACACCAACACTAATAATAGAGACATCAAAACAGGAATGCTATTTTGCTTGGTCGGAGTGTCGCACAACCACACCCCATCCACATGCTAATTATGACACGTATTAATGACACACACCTTCCACTGTGCGTGTGTATTGATAGCGTATAGTGTGCGTCTGCATGCATTGACAGCGCCTGGTGCGTGGCGGCGCGGTGTCGCTGATTCATTTATTTACGCAAGTTTGTAGTACAATGTGCGTGCGTTGGGGTGGGGGGGCGGAGAGGAGGATGGACACACAGTACAGCACACGGAGCACGCGACACGCTGGCGTGCAGCCAGACGCGCCGCTTTTAGAACACAAGCAGCCGACTGTGAGCCGCGATATCCGCACTGCCACGCTACCATGGACCCGTGCTCTCTACAATGTCTCAAAAACATCTTTGTCCGTGGAGCACCATCATTAATAAGCACTAATATACAGCGTTTCAATGAATTGCACCAGAACTAAAACCAATTGCAGCAAAATGTCCAAACTAAACACATGGCGAAACCCACACATTCACATATTCAATACTTGACGAACAGGAATAGCATGTTCATTTATTTTGGATCTTAAATCTCAACAAAACTTTAAGAATTTAAAATAAACTGTTATTGTACAGATCAATAGGAAAAGTCTGTACAGCAAGAAATTAATCCCAATTATTGCAAAAGGGACCTACAACTTTTTGTCAAATCCGAACCACTCAGACGTCGTTGTATTATGGCTCAATTAATTCACGAAAACAGTGTAGTTCAAAATATTATTTTATTCGCATGGAAGGAATCTAACTTTTACATATTGTGATCTAGAGAAACAATTATTATCTGTATTTACAGATAATCCTTCGTATAATAAATTTGGAAATCCCAAATAAGCATTAGTATGGCAGTACTAAAGTCCACTGGAAAATTGTATAGTGATGTTTTTAGAAATAAATATTAGTTAGGTTTGTTCTCGTTTGTTTTTCAATATTTTAAATGTGGCGACCATGGGTTTCCAGTGATTATCACAAATATGAAAGTCATTCTTTCAAATAATTTTTACAAGATCATGTACAAATAATGTTTTTAAACTATTTAAATTGTTTTAAAGCTTTTCAATGCAGCGCTGTCTTGTTATTGTTGCATTTTACAGATACCGAAGCGATCCATCTATTTCAAACAAGATATAATAGTTTTTCTGGGATTTCCAAGCGCGCTAATTGAATTGGACTCTTCAAATTTTAATGTTTTTTTAGAATTTTGTTCTCGTTGATCACAATACATCCAGGACAGATTTATTAGAAATTTAAATTATAGCGCAAACTTATGAAATAAATCCTCATCAATAAAGTTTTTGTTATTCCCAGACCAATAACAAATAATAAGAATACAATTTTTTTTATCTAGTTTCAGTCCCATTCTCGTTATTTCCATGGTCGTCATCATAGTCCGCGTGAAGTATAATACGAGTAAAAAATTCATAAAAATGTAAATGTCTCACGGCGATGACGACGCTGGTACACACCACACAATGTTAATTGCAGCGATTGTGACGGGCGGGCGACTGCTTTTGCTATTACTACCAACACCGACCTTGCCGCATGTCCCAGTTTAGAATCTAGTCTAGACAGTTACCGAGTCGTTGACATGTCTAATGGTTTTTGATTGCGACAACGATCCTGTTCAATTATCGATCACTCTACATCAATTTTTACAAAACAAGTGCAACGATCGGCATAGGTGTGACCACGGGCGAGACCCTATTCTTTAATCACAAGTTGACGCCTTGATCTTCACCAGATTATTTCGTGAAAGCTTCGAATGAGCTACTCGTATCATTATAACAAGAGCGGTTGGACTACTAATATGGTCATATCAAGATGATTGATTATTATAAGAATATTAAAATTGTGTTATGTTATCAACTGCTATAAATTTTCTACTGATGATGTACGCACTATTTTACAAAGAGTTGTTGAGTGATTGTTGTAAATATTTAACAAATTTTATGAATGACAAATACAAATATTAGATGTTTTCTTTTTGGAAAAAAATAGACTCACCTCGAGTTTAATAAAGTAGGCTGAAACATTTACAAAAATAATAGATATTAATTTGTTTCCTTTTTACATTTCCTTCCTTACCAATCGAATTTACTATTTTTTAGTCAACCGATGAATGACAAAGCGCGATACAAAACCAAAGTAATATATTTTCCTACTCCTGTATAAATACGTCCCCATTATTTCAATTTTTCGATGAATTATATTGCTCATAATTCAAGATAGTGAATTATGATTCATAATTCACTCTACTCGACCAATCACAGAGCCAGAAATCCATAATTCACTGTTATTTTAAAGACGTGATGTGCATCTCCAAGCAACGGCCGTCTGACAGCTAACATGTAGTAATTGTTGTTATTATGTATTTTTATGTTGACGTTTTTCAACGTATGTTTCAACGAATTTCGATCACTTTCAAAAGTGATTTCTGAATTTACAGAAGTAAAAAAAGTGTAGTATTATATTCGGGATTATGGTCGTTATTCATTATCATAATCCCTCATATAATAATATATACAATTATTAATAGTTATTTATGTATTAAGACATTGAATTTTTACTTTTTGTCACCAATATGAAATTTACATACTAAATTTTATTTGAAATATAAAATTAGAACCAACCTTTACAAATTAATAAAAATTTTAGATACACATCTGTCAGTTCTCAGTTGCCAACCTCGAACATTGAAGCTATCGTAAAGAACACTCAAAATTGTATGTTTTGTTCCCAACTTCTTCATAGGAATTAATAAGTTTTTCTTGCACATATTGTTTCACTTTACGTATAAATTTACTATTATACATCGTGCATTTATTGAAATGATCCTACTTGTACATTAATTAATATACGGTTGCCAACATTACGTTGCTCAAAATCGATTTCAGGATTTTTAAGACGATTTTGTTAATTTTTAGTGTCGATTTCAAATAAATATTTATATTTTTAAAGTGAAATATATTATTTCATACCTCCATCATCATATATTACTCTGTAAGACATTTTAGTTCATCAGGTGGACATACATCAAACACTACAAAAATAGACGTAACCTACAAATTTGACGTTTCTATTCACAACATTATCCCTACCGCTAAAGTGCATGGCTCAGATCATTCTGAGTTTATTCTGCGGGTGATATAGCATCGGTAAGGGGTAAGACCAATAATTTTTTAATTTATCTGAAGTGAGCTGAGATGAACTGAAATTTAGACCAAAAAGAATACAGCTAAACGATATAAGAATTTAATCAAATTTGCGGTTATATAATTAGCCGAAGTCAACATCTAATTCCCAAAAGCAATATTTGATATTTACTTTTATTGGCGTAGAATCTAATTAGAAGGAATGCAATAATTGCCTTCAAAACAACTGCTATTGAGATAGTGAACTACGCTTTCTGTTATTGCAAGTCGAAAAACATGCGGTATGTTTTGACTGCATACGCAGATTTTTAGTCATCGAACACTTTATATGTAGGAAATAACAATAATATTATGTACCATGTAATATGAAAAACCTATTGCTACTATATAGAAAAAAATTTCGAGATAACTGCAAAGCAAAAAACATGTTGTACGTAAAGGTAATTCACATTGTAATGCATATTTCTGTGAAGGTAACTATGGACATATTCATAGAAGCATTTGATAGATTTATGATAGCAATAAATTTTCAAGATTGTTTCATGTGAAGTCAACGACATATATTTGTATTATGGCTTCTATTCCATTAAGAAAAATGGCAAGAATGTCTCATAAGTTTTGAATGGAACTACTAAAAGACACACAAATATTTAAAAGTACTTTTAAAGGGGAATTTACATTATTATTATTTATTAATATTACTGTTTGTCCTCGAAGATATTCATTTAAAAGTTTCCTACCTAATACATTTCCTAATACAACGCAAAATTAATTATATTTTTCTATTCAGTTCCTCAAATTTTCGTTTTATTTCGATAATTTATTTCTTTAATATTCTGCATAAAAGGAAATATGTAATTTGCAATTGGAATTAGAGATTTATGTATTTATTTAATTATTTAGACAACCTACAGGCTAAATGATTAATTACAAGTTTCTACTACTTAAAACAAATTAAAAAATAGCAGATTAGTAAACAGTATAAATGGGGTCTTTCACCATTTTTTTTTAATATTTTTTTATGAAACTTTATCTATACTGAAGACTATCTACGCTTTTAAAAAGTCTTAATTGTTATTCATTAAGCCACAATGATTTTTTTAAAATGTTGTGACGTCATAGTAGAGATCTAAAAGAGTAGAGATTTAAATAATTTTTGTTACATAAATGTTCTATTTTATTGTAATAATAATAATAAAATAAGTAAAAAAATATATGACTACAATTACTTACAATCTGTACTGTTTTAGATCCAGCAACACCTCTACTATGACGTCACAACACTTTTTAAAAAATCATTGTGGCTTAATGAATAACAATTAAGACTTTTTAAAAGTGTAGATAGTCTTCAGTATAGATAAAGTTTCATAAAAAAAAAATTAAAAAAAAATGGTGAAAGACCCCATTGTACAAATGAATTTTTAAAATAGTGTTTAAAAAAATCAATGTAGCATTATGTATAAAAATTAATTAATTGTTACTGTTACAGATAGCTTTCTTAAATTGGAATAAACTCAAATGGAATTAATAAATATGCTCAAATGTTTAAGGGAAAGTTTATATTATTGTTTGTAAATCTTAAGGGTTGGTAAAATAAGGTACTTGTCGTATTTTTATTAGATACTAGCGGACCCGGTAGGTAGACGTCCTGTCACAGACCTCGCTGGAAAAATTTATTTTTCCGATCTATAAAATTCCGGTGTTCGTAATTCTTCTATTCCTAAACGGCTAGACCGATTTTGATGATTTTTTTGTACGTATGTGGTCAACTATATGATATATTAATATAAGTCATGATAATTAATAAAAAAAGAAGAGAAGAAGAAATACGGACACATGCACAACGGAATTTTATATATAAAAAAGATATAAATGTTAATGTACTGAATGATATGGGTTCGAGTATATTAGATTATTAATTTTTTTAAAAGCAATATCATGTCATTAGGGGATCTGCTATATTTTATATATTTTATTCTCGAAGTATAATCTGATATTTCAAAATTAAATTTGTAACATAACATTTTTAAGAATTTTTTGAACATTTCAACAAATTTTATATTTTTATTGTAGAAAAGATTTCAAATTATTAAATTATACTCCAACTTAGAACGGACCAGTGAATTAGTAAAGCACTAGGCTCATTAAAATTTTACAATTTCGTAAAATAAACCTAAAGTTCTATTTGTTTGTTTGAAATATATGTCCAAATTTTTATTGAACAATAATTTGGAATTAAATATAATACCAAAATTTTTCACAACTTGTTTATTTTCAATAGTTTTGTTACCGATGTTTTTAAGTTAGAGTTTGCGAGATTTTAACCCACGAACTCTCGCTCATAAGGCAAGTGTTGTGCTCGTAATATTTTATTTAACGTGCTAGCGAGATGAGGTGGTTCCTTTTGATTAAAAGAAAAGAAGAACTACGAAAACTTTGCTACTCTCCGGAAGGGCGAACCAAAATTTCCTAGTGGGCACAAGTTGAGCTGTATCGTTCAACAATCGTATGGAAATGGCACCAGAAGAAAATTCGTGAATAAAATATTGACTTATGACTGTTTCGTTTATTAAGAAATTATTAATGTTCCTTGGCAAAAATGTATTTAGGTATGTCCAGTTGCACTTTTGTCAATTCAAGTTTTAGCAAAATGAATAATATCGGCGAGTCATGAGTATTGTATCAAAGAATGAAAAGCAAAATTCAGGCGCTCAAAATAAAACATCTAAGAAAAGCATAATGAGTAACAAGATTGGGCAAAATAGGAAATGGAATAATAACTAAAATGCAAACTAATCCTAGAATAAAAATAAGACAACTAGCATATTGTGGGGCCATATGATAAGAATGAATGAATCGAGATCAGATTTGGATAACGTGAAGAAAAAAGGAATCGTGAAAGACCAGAAACACCTGGGATACCAGCATCAAAATGATTCTGAAGAAGAGGAACGTTACACTACAGAATACACAAAAATGGCAATGAATAAGAAACAATTATAGACTAAGAGACTTTCTGCACTCTTCACCTTATGGTAGAAGGGTTATTTTCTATATATAATAATAATATCGGAACTGTCCAATAAAGTAATTTTTATTAAGGGCTTATTCGGAATTTTATTGGGAGATGAAAAACACCGGCCCTAAATGTGAAAATTTAGATTTCGATAATGGCCAGTTAGGGAAATAGTGTGTGTAAGGTAATAAGAGTAAGCAGCATGCAGAAAGCTGGTGAAATGTGCGGTATTTACGTCTGGGCAGTGTAACACGGCATTCCAAGTGTGCGCGCGTGTCGTCAGTGCATCGTCAGCACAGCAGCTCAAACTCTACAGTGCAAAGCGCAAAGAATCACACTCTGACAATACCGCGCCGCGACGCTTGCGATTCACCTAGTGCCAATGACATTGCTAATTTCGTCGAGATGAGTGACCTTAGCCACGCACTTGCAGGGGGCGTGACTTCATATCGTACGCGCAATTATATCAATTCTTCTAGAGTAAGAATTCCAGGAATCATATCTCCACTTTTAGAACAAGTAAATTTAGTTCAAAACAAGTGAAAATAAATACTAGGACATTCTTGCACAGAAAGCGGAATTGCTCGGGTGGAAATTTGTTTGGGAACTGGCAGGCTGTGTTTGATGTTTGATATCAGTATTATTGTGTGATACTACAATCATTAATCTTTTTATACACAAAGATTAAATAAATGTCATTTATTTACCTAATTAAATTATCACGCTTTTGTTACAAACTTCGATTATCATTAGAGTAATATCAACATGTATTCAGATTTATGTACCTACGCTAGTCAATATTGAATGTTGGCTAAGTTGAAAGTACATTGAGGTTTGTTGAATGTAATGTAGGATTTTTAGACAATTACAGATAGTGGAGATAGAGTATCAAGACGCAATTTCAGCTCTCGATTAATCAACAAAGGGGCGCATGTAATGCTAGCAAGGCGTAGCGTAATAAGCAATAAAGTGAGTAAACTATGCTGTGCGCAGTGGTTATTACTAAACGTAATTACATGTATTATGATTGTCCGAGACGGGAGTGCAATTGCACCGCTGAGACTTCGTTATTCACCGATTTCTCATTAACCTGTAGCACCGGGATTCTTAATCACAGGCGACACACAGCAGACAGAACCACAGGACCTCGATGCGGCAACCATTCATGCTAATGCCACAAATCAACCATCTCGCAACATAAATGCCATAAATTTCACATGAAAGTTGCTGTAAATGTATTGTTTTTTGCGCGACAAATGAAATTTCGTTGGGAGAATTATCAAAATAATTTTATCTCATTTGGAGCGTGTGCAGCAACGTAATCGTTATCTTTGACTTAAAGAACCTTGGACGAGTTTAAGAATAGAAAATTAACATGTGAAAAGTTAAATAATAACAACAAACACACAAAAACATATTTTTAACCCACACGAATAACCAAACAGCAAACGTAACACATATTTGTGAATTGTTGAAACTAGTTGTGTTTGTGATTAGTGAATTGATCGGTAAATATAAACGAGAGCAACGCAAGTGATAAATATGAATAAAGAATGTGTGGTTCACACGGCACACGGAACTCAATACGAAATGGAATAAATGATATTCGAGTCGGTGCAGTAGCGCGCACTGCAGCGCGATCCTGCCGCGTCCAGGGCAATGAACTTGATGTTTATAAAATGAACACGGGCCGCGTTCGCGAGTGCATTGCGTTATCACGGGGCCGGGAACAATGCGGCCTGTCATCGCCAGCACCACCAACCAACAAACTACAGCAGGAGCAACAAGGAGTAGGAGGCAACCAACCAACCAACCAAACATCTAGTTCTAGAGATATATACATACGTCTGTACGTGTAGAGCCGCTGTCGCTGAGAACTTACACTACGTTCAAAAACACCGCACTCAATAAAACACCACAGCGAACATTTGGCGTTTGAAAAACGCGGTCTTTCGCTTGAGCAGCTAGCCAAATCAGAGCCCGGCCAGAGCGAGATATCCAAGTCAAATATATATTCACACTAGTCAAATTCTAACCTACAAACGCAAGAATTGTCACAGTCCGGCAGGGCCGGGAAGTCGGGTGTCGCGCACGCTACCAGACGCACGGAACGACGCCGTGTTGAAGAGGCTGCAGAGGACGTCGCGGATATCTGTTGGTCGGTGTTGTGGCCACCGGTTCAGACAACGTTCCTGCGCGAAGTGTCGTCACACACTGGCTGCGGACGCGAGTCCGTGGGTACCAACTCGTAGCTCTCGGCCAGACGTAGAGCCGAGCGCGCCTCGGCCTGTCTCGTGCGCACCCGACGCCACCGCCGTCGCCGCCGCGACACCATCGCCACGCCGCCGCCAGCAGCGCCGAACAGGATAGACAACTATGTGTTACGCAATATCCCACCAAATGTGCGATCTCTCAAAAATCGTATGCGATACGTACGCACGGAATTTATTACCTTCCTTGCCATGAGAAAAACAACAAACACTCCTTACATAATCCCAATCATTTACTTCTTCTTTTAACCAGATCAACGTTCCCAATTCATTCAATTGTTGCTCTAGCAACAAATTATTGTATGAAACAAATTCTAATATAAAAATGTACGTGTCTCCCGCGGAACAATTCAAGCTTCAAACATGGCGGGTGGGTTCGCGGCGGTGTCGATTGGCGGCGCTCGCGTCGCGAAGTGGGGTGAATGAAATTGCCCACAGACGTGCTACAGAATAGAGGGGAAGTGGAATCGGGCAATCCATCACACTACGCCGTCTAGACGGTGTCTGTTCACGAAAAACCACGCTGCGCGATTCTCACTCTTGCGTACCCGGATATAAAGACACGGGTCGCTTGGTCTGGTGGTCAGCGCGTGACCTTAAGAGGTGTATGTGCAAGGTTGGACCTCAGTAAATATTTGAGTGTCATCTAATGAGAACAATCACACATGCGTTAATTGCTAGGTTGGATTAGAATGCCTTGCGGTAATTGAATTCGACTCCGGATATTTCTGCTCCCCTAATAACAACTAAAATCGTATTATCGCGCAATGCTATCATTATCAGGTTTTAAACCCCTGCAGCTTACTGTTTCACCCTGGATTCAATTAACTATAATTATACTCATCCTCATTGTAGGTATTTAATATTTAATAATCAAACGGTAAATTAGGTTTTTAGGACATTGTTCAAAATTAAATTTACACATGTATTTGAAAATGTGTTTTTGGTTATTTTAACAATCAACCGGTATGGCACTTAAGGTATGGTGAGTCCATGTTCACCCCGGGTCAATTTTTGTAATTTCTTCTCTAAAACTATTTAAAAGCAAATCAAAATACCCATTATTTAAAAAGAATCAAAACATTGCCTTTTCCGAAACCGTTTACAAATATAATTAAAATAAAAATAACTTTTGAAAAATCGTGAAACGAAAGTGCATTTTTAAAACTTGAGATTTTACTTTCAAAAAATTTTTTAACAAAAAATTAAACTAATGAAAAAAAAAACTGAAAAGGGAAAAATTAAATAAACCTTTTTAGTCTAAATAACTAAGTTCCTAAATTTAAACTAATGCAAGTAACTAATTTTCAGCCGACGTCAAACAAACAATCAACGAACGTCGACTTTACATAATATTTACTTTTCAGTTTCTGTTTTCGTCGTTTTAATTTTTTTATTAAAAAGTTCTGTTTTTTTTTTAAATTTTTTGTGGCTACCTATTAAAAATGAATAATCGAAATCGGATATCACAGTACAAAGTTATGCGTGCTAGAATCGGTTAATAGTTGAAAATTCGGTGGGTGAACAATCAATCATCCCCTATATTCCTACCCTTAAAATTAGAATTTTTGTTTAAATTTAAATGGGACCAACTTGGGGTAAATAGCTCCGTGGTAACATGTTGGACTGTGGATCGTGAGATACTCAGTTCGAATCCCACAGCTGACAGTTGTCAATTTAAATTTATCCTTGTGGTTCCCCCTCTACTAACATCTTTGGGGGCTATGATTTGACGGCTGGTAACCGCACTTCATCCGAAAAAATATATCACTTACCGAGATCTGCGTAAGCAGAGTGCCACACCCATAATGGGTAAAAGGCGTGATGACATTATTTATCAACTTAGAGGTATACATACTATCTAATTAAGAAAGAATAATCCAAATCGGACTACGCTGTAAAAAGTTATGTGTGTTCCTAAAAAATATACTTACTTATTAAGCGTCAACTTGACAAACTCCTCATTTTTTCGTCGGTTCAAATATGACCCAAACATTTAAATAAAATAATAGCAGCACATGGTATGTTGCTGATGCATATATTATAATATAAAATACTACGTTAATAGTTAGGACAATTCCAGATGCACCGACTAATTAAAACCGAAACCATACTGACTAATAAATGAAAATTGTTTGGATCAGATTTAACCCAAACATATTATTTTAAGGGTTAAACACGAAGTGAAGTGAGCATTGTACCATAGTATCCCAACTATAGCTTGTACAAATTTGCGTGGCGATTGACTTGACTTGCTAATGGGATAAGCCAGCCCTAGCCAGCGGGGTGCAAGTTTGTCTGATGTTCAGGAGTGGATTATTATAATTTTGGGCTTAGATGCTTCAAATCTCCGAAATTTTTAATACGATTATCTTTTCAATAGTTTCCCCGAAAACTGTTAAGTAAGATAATTTTATACATATATACCCTTCATAAAACGACATTTAAAATTCATTAGTTCAGCAGCACTGTAACAGTGAACACAATGTCGCAAGTTGAATACGAAGATTTTGAAGAAATTACCACGGTCGCGAATCCAACACAAAAATATTTATCAAACGACGCAAAAGAAATAGTTCTGAATGTGTTTAACTTTCTACAAAGTGATAATTTCGAAAATGCGCCAATATCAAAAACTGCTGAAATGACTCAAGTGCCATATACTACAGTAAGAAGAATAATAAAAGAAGGTGTACCGGTTAATGTTGTGGAATTAATTAAAAGTGAAATAAATAATATTAGTGACTTAAATTGGGCTAGTAGTGTTCGGCATGTGATAGACATAGAAAACAGTTACTTAAATTTCAATAATATTATTGATGAATTAATTATAAATGTTGGACAGTCAAGTGACGACACTGATGATGATATTGTTATCGATTAATCACCTAAGTAAAACAACATAGATGTAAAATAAAACATAAGTTTTTTTATCAATATATGTTTATATTTACTGAACGACAATGACAATACTGTAATCATATTTAATTTTATTAAAATTTTTCTTATTTTGATATTACTTGTGTCTGTTTGTGTAAAACTCATTTGAAAATATTATCTAGTACAACCCTGTAAAGTAGTCCCTCATAAATTTCTTTAATCCTCTTATGGAATACCTGCTGAGAAACAATAATGGAATCAATCGCCACGCAAATTTGTACAAGCTATACCTCTACAAATAGGCTATAGGTCTATATACGATTTTAGAGATGTAGTGGCTATGTTACTCACTAGCCTAGCACGCCAGGGGTTGTGGGTTTGAATCCCACAAATGAGCATGGTCGTTCGCGTTGTTCTTATAAACACATATTCATTTACTCATGAGGAGGAATATTACTAAAACAGTTAGTCCGCTCCATATCTTCTTAAAAAAAGAAATGAGCTTTAGGTATCAGCTGATTTCGCTTAGAATACGATTTGATAATAGCCATGAGGAGATTTAATGTAATGTAATATATCAAAATAATAATGTTAAAATATGAAAGCCTGGAGCAACGGTTCATTTCTCATTGAAGTTTTCGTTCGCACTTATGCGCGCTGAATAAATCCAGCAAAAAGAAAGAAAAAGGGTTAGAAACTCTGGAAAGTTAAATTAACACAACTTCTCTTATTAAAGTTCTCATTATGAGTCAACAGTCAATTAAAAATTTTATTTAAAGTTTTATGCATTAAAACAACAGCAGAATAAACAACAAACCGTCGTAATCAAGGCGGCAGTGAAACAGCCGCCCTGCCGCCTCCGGCGTTCAGGGACGGAGCGGGGGGTGACCTGTGACATTCGCGTTGAACCTGAGCGCAACCGAGTTAATGTTACCGCAGTTATAACCATGACCGTTTTAAACGCGCCACTATAAAAGATAATAACATAGTTTCAACCACTGTTTCCTGCAAATTGTAAGGCTGCGAAAATAGTCACTTAAATAAAATTAATAAGAAGAATCATTTCTGAAATATTACGGAACATACCACTGAAATTACAGTAACTCTTTTCTCTTTTTTCAAAGCTTTTAATAAATATTTTACTTTTCAATGAAGAATACATCAGAAGCGCTGTCTATCAGCTTTCACTTGAAATGCTTCAAACAAAATCTGTTGTGGGCACCATAATGCCTCCCACCATAGATTTTTTATCAAAAAATGAAGAAACATGGACCACAACTATGAAAAAAACGCTCATCCCTTCAAGAAATCTAGTTTTCAATCATAACACATGTCAAAAAATTACATTTTTCAACCGTTGTTTCGTTTTTCAAAAAGCGGAAGTTAGCAGATTTAAAGAAAATGTGAATGTATAATTTTTTCTACTCCTGTATAAATATATCGTTGTCATTGTATATTGTTATGTTTACGTTTTTCAACATGTGTTTTCATCGAATTTTAATTATTTTCAAAAGTAATTTCCGAATTTCAGGTGTAGAAAAAGTATAGTATTATATTCGGGATTATAATAATGACCATCATAATATGACCCAAACATTTGAGAGGAGTATGTGGGTATACGAGACGTGATCGTATACGGAATACATTGGTGTATGATGAGTGTGAGATTGAGAAGAATGTTGTTAAGAAAGTGGGAGTGAGTCAGTTGAGGTGGTTTGAACATGTTGAGCGAATGTCGAATGAAAGGTTGGTGAAACTAATATATGTGGGTGAGATTGAAGGTGACCGATTGCGCGGGCGTCCGAGGAATAACTGGTTGGGTATGATTGATGGTTTGTTGCGTGAACGAATGATTCCGAGTGTGAAGAATAAACGAGCATGTATGAATCGCACTATGAATGTGGACGAGGCGAAAGTGGTGTGTCAGGATAGGAATGTTTGGAGAAGATTGATTGTTGGTTGACTGTTTTTCTGGGTTCGTGCTACCCCACTAAGTGGGACAAAGCGTGACGTTATGTATGTATGTATGTATGTATGTATGTATAATCCTACATCCTACTGTTATTTAACGTTTTGTAATTTGTAAATGAAGACAGTAAGAGAAAAATGTTTCAAACAACAATTGTAAATAATTATTGAAACATTATTCTAATAGTACCAAAAGTTGTTATTAAACCAAAACCATAGTTTACTGAAATATTAAAAAAAAACAGGAGATTATCCCCAAAAACTAAACAGCTCTTTCCAAGAGGATACATTTGATATACAGGTTGTTTCATAACTTCAGGTACATACGTCAATGATATATGTTATTTGATATGCTGATTACGAATCAAAAAGAATTATTTTTAAATCGCAAAATTATTTTCCATTTTTCCCAGTCCAAAATTTTTCGTTGCCACTGCCACTGGGCAGATGATAATGTTAATAATTATCGTTTCATTAAAAATAATTAAATTTTGTTCGTTTATTTTACTAGTATTATGTAATTTAAATTGTTGATTACCTACTTCATTGTTTGTGTTTAATAGGAAAGCGAATCCAGTGCAGTACTACAAAAAATGTTTTAGGTAAACAACCCTTAATTTTTCGAATTAAAAAAAATTCTTTTAGATTCGTAATCAGCATATCAAACAACATATACCATTAACGTATGTACTCGAAGTTATGAAACACCCTATATACAAAATATCTAAATTTTCTGTTTAGTAGTTTTTGAGAAACCGTAATTCCAGAGATCCACACAGACAGACAGACAGACAAAACATATATTTCGTGAAAATATAGCAATCGATATATTTGAATATAGAGAAGATGTTATAGTTATGTTGAAATATATTATTGAACATATAATTCAGTTTTATTATTTTATAAATGTGTTTTTTTATTAGACTTCCAGAAGAACCAATCACTATTGTTTTTTTATACGGCTGGGTAGTTTTTTATTTCGAAAAAATCCTGTCTTTGTTCTCAGCAGTATAGCAAAGCAAATATACGTTAGTGCATTGGAAGTCGTTTTAATAGTGCAGTGTAAACGTAGTGTACACACCGTGCCACGTATTAGAAATCTCAACGAGCACGCTAACGATTGCCAGTAAAGTTTTATAGGGTCTAGACTAGACCAACGCCAGACCCGGACTGCTCTGAATTTCACAGAATGGTCCACTTAAAGTTACCCCATACAATGTGCTCCACATGCAAATAACGTACTTATTCCCAAAATGTCTAACTTCATAACACGGAACTAGCGCAAGCAAACTGATTCGAATAACACGCTGAATAATTCGGGACGTTACGACGAAAAATCTGTTCTAGTTTCTAAAGCTAGGGAGAAAGAAGAAAATAAGAAACATGACACTAAAAGTACTTGTCTGCATACTTTATTAATGTTTGGTTTCAAAATAAAAATTTGACACCATATATTACACTCACACGTTCTAATTTTAATTCTATAATTTACTGAAGCAAATTACAAGGCCCTAATTGTATTCCTGTTAATAAAATGTTAAATAATTTTTAACAAATCATTTGAGGATATACATTTGTTCTGTAGTTGCAGAATAAAGTTTCATACTGAACTGCATGAATTTAAATTTTGAATCTACACATATTTCAAAACTAATTTTACACGAGTGGGATAGAAATATAGTTTCTATGATAACAAATTCATGACAGACTTAATAAATTGTAACCCGCAATAATCTTATTTATTGTTACTAATAATAACAGGATTAAAATATTTTAGTCCCGGTGCCTCGTATCTGCTACATACCTACTGCTAGAGAAGTGTATTTTTTTGTTGGTCTATAATACCTGTATTAATTCAGTTTGAACAAAAATGGATGTTGTTTTAACCTCCTACTGACAAATTGTTTCTGTTACTGTTAAATTGTTAGCCCAGAAATTCTGCACAACTAAACGAGATTCCTAAAGGAGGGTTATGATTTTGACGTCACAGGCAAGAAAGAGAAAGATGAGGTAAAAGTTGAGATGGAAGTTCATAACACAAACATCCATGTTTTGACGTTTGATATGGTGTTTTAACAAGGTTATATTTTATTTTTGAAATTTATTATTTAGGAAACCTAATAAAATAAACACTGGCCATATATTCTTTATAGTAATAAAGGAATCACTATTACACAAACCATACACACACTTTATTTTTCATATTTAGCATCATTTTAAGAACTGTCTAGAATAATGTAGGTATTCTCGTCCGCCATTTTGGGTCCAAATGTCATAAATAAAACAAGTTATTGGAATCCAGTTACTTAAAAAAAAACATTTAAAATTTGTATCTGTCAAATTTGGAAACATATTTCTTGAAATTCTGTAAAATACAACTACACAAATCATACGGTAATATATTATTAGAAAGTATTCTGTACACTTACCTGTTAGATATGAAATATAATAATTGAAGGAATGATATATCACAATTATTAATCAGTATCAACTCTAAATTTGACAGAAAAGAATTAAAGTAACTGGATTCCAATAATTTGTTTTATTTATGACACTTGGACCCAAAATGGCGGATGAGAATACTCATATATTCTAGTATCTTAGTTTCGCCCACGTGAATTTCATCGTAGTTCAATGAAAACATCAATAGATGGCAGCACGAAAATTTGCTTCTGTATAACCATCCATTAGAATTACAGTCCAAGGGATATTGATTCTGATTATTCATTTAACTAACATTCAGTATTTAAAATTGCAAAATAAATTAAAATTTTCTGAGTGCGGTTCTGTAAGCCGGCTGGCAACTACTGGAGGAGAAAGTCATGTTTGTCGCTGTAAGTACTGGCTGCTCAGCAAGAACCCGAGAACCGAACAGCGAACTCTGAGAACCGAGAACCATTTTTGTGCAGAACTTCAGCCTTCCATCTTCTGATGTGGTTTTTACAACTCTTACTAAGCCATTTTTATATCGTTTCCACTGCAAACACTGTACATTGAAAACTCTATATTGCTAACTAAATTTCTATAACTCATATCAGGATTGGGATATTTGCAAAAAATTTTAATTAACAAACATTTTGTAATTTAAAAATAATTTTAGCTTAGAATTTAATTGTATGGGCTGGTATCACGGGCTCTGTTTCTAGTTATACTAAGGGAAGAGTTCTAGCAATGTCTAATGATCTAGAATAATTTTATAAAAAATGTTTCGAATAGAAGTTACGGAGAAACATGATCTACAAATTTTATTTGAAGTATTTTTTTTTATAAAATAATTATAGAACATTGTAAAGTGCTAAAACATTTCTTCTAGTATACCTAGAAGCAGAACTTCAAGTTCTAGCAATTTTTAGGTTTGTTCCAAGTGGTCATTTCTGACAAGTTTGTGACATGTTTGTGACAAATTTCAGTGCGCCTGCGAAAAATGTAAACAATTTAACCTTGAAACATTTCTTTTTTGTGGCGAAAAATGTATGAATTTCTTTATTTATATTTATATTTAAGGTTAACTGTCAAAACAAAATATGAGCATGCACATGCGCTTCATTCCATTCGTCGTTCTAGTCTATGTTTCAAACTTAACTTGTTTACATTTTTCGCAGTCGCACTGAAATTTGTCACAAACATGTCACAAACTTGTCAGAAATGACCACTTGGAACAAACCTAGTATTTATCTAGAAACATGTTTTAAACAACAAAAACAAAATAATGTTTGAAATGAGGGAGATCGTGACTGCCACCATTTTTTCTGGTTACACGAATTACCACAAAGAAGACAAATAAATATTCTTAAACTATGGATATATATTCATAGATTCATTAACTGCATTGAAATTTTGTATTAGCAAAATATTCTCGAAGGCAGAATTTAATCCATAATAAAAACGAAAAAACATTGGGTAAACCAAAAGGAATTAAAATAAATATTGAAATAAAATTTTCGATTAAGAAATGTAAACCAAAGCTAATCTCTAATAAAGTTGAAGAATCCCTCTTTAATTTTACAAAACTTATGAACATAAAGTAAACCCTTGTCTCTACATCGCGTAGAGGCGAAGACGTAACAAAACAAAAAGGATAAATAAATACACAAATCTCAGGCGCGCTGTTAATAAATTATTTACTGTTCGCTCTGGCCGAGACAGACAAGCAGCACATATATTCTTCACTCCACCATTCTTCGCGTCTTACGTTCCCCTAAATCCTAAAACATGCCGTCGAATTTCATTCAAGTCACAAGCAAATGTTTTCATGTGGAGCCAAAAATATTGATTTAATGTATTTTGTCAACTAAGAAATGTTTTATAGGACTTTGCTCCATTGGTGATACTCTGTAAGTTTTGATAACAGAAATCGTTGTTTTTATTTTTCTGAATGTTATTTAAAATAATAGTGTCAAGGTTTCGAGATTTGTTCGTAAATATTAGGTAGGGCATTTTGTTCGAGAAATATTTAGTATTTATATTTGATATATGTTTGATATATAAAATAGATGCATGACTCATTTGTTTGTTCTCGTAACAAATATTATTGTTAACATTTTTAATTTGACATTTTATACGCAGCTAACTTTATATTTGAAAGTATTTTAATGTATTTTTATTTGCATCTAGTAAAATTCCATTTCTGGCTTTATCAAAATCAACTTCTGCGCAATGTTATGAAACTTATAAGTACGAAATTACGTTACTTTTTCTTTTCTTGAACACGTTTCACTGCGCATACAAATACACATCCATCTATCCTTGTTTAAATTATTTCCAAATGATCCATGATTTCTGAGAAATAATTTAAACAAGTCAGTAATCATTAAATGCCAAATGTCATCTGTTAAACTCAAACAATATGAATGTATGTTTCGTTTACCATGGCACTCTGGAAATAGTTAAATTTATAAATTTTATTTTACGTCTATCTCATGACAGAAATGTACCACATTAATAAATTTAGGTTCATTTGGTGCAGTTTTTGTTGCTGAACATTTGTTATATTTATACTTTTGTTCTAAAATTAATAGGGAACGAAATATCGGCTATTGAAAATTTTAACATTGTATTTCCCATGTCATATAAAAAAGTAGTCACCCGGTATATAAATATATTTGTTTATATTTTCTTCTAATGGTTAAAGGAAAAGTAAGATTTATGTTTTTACCTTAATCAAGCCAGTTCCATGAAGTATTGGATGTAATTGTTCCCTGAAACAAAGGATATTCTAAATTAATTGTAAGAATCTTGGAAATTCAATTTCTAAGTATATTTATTTGTATATCAAGTTGTTGCAACTTTTAAACAGAAATATTTTCTTTTTACTTTCTTATACAAAGTATAAGGAAGTATTGGAATCATGAAAAAAAATAGTTGACGAGATTTTTGCGGAAATACATATTTTGACGTCCACTGAATCCGTTAAGACCAATTTCTCAATGATGTCTGTGTCAAATAATTATGAAGTGTCAAAAATAGGTGTCGTGAAATATTGTAAATATAATATTTGTGTTATTAGTTAGAAAGTTTTGAAGGCTAGTTATTAATTAATTTCTATTTTAAAATAAATTCATATTTACAGTGAGAACAACAAATTAAATAGGTTTAACATCTATATTTCAAATAATTGTCAAAATATAGTCATACAGAAGGAACAAGTCATACGTGTTTAGTTGGTTTTATTTGTATAAGAAAGTAGTGTGGTGCTAACACCAGATTTTTAATTTTTGAATTCATAGGTTTATAATTAAGAAACTCTTGCATTCATAATTACTGAAAAAGTTATTAGAATTCAAATCGATCTCAACAAAATTGACTTTGTACTATTTAAGGCAATGATACTAATTCGAATAGATAAAGATATTTGGTGGAAACAACTGCAATGCTTCATATTTTATCAGCAAGATAATAAATTTGATGAATTGCTGCAAAATCTTATCTAATTGTAGTTTGAAGTTCAGTTCACGGAATAGTAGCGTCTCAGAATTTATAGCTTCCTTGAAACTATTTTTGCGACTACAATTTACATTTTAACGACAGATCGTTCCACCTGCTATAATTACAATTATTTTAAATAATATTTAATGCATGCAATGTTGTATGACACACGAGGATCACGGATCAAGTGCGCCATTGGCCCCGCCCGCATACATGTGTTACGTTGAATATTACGATGTCATTATTTAATCAAGACAATTATAATACAAACATGAGCTTATTAGCCTAAATTATTGCAGTGGATTTTTTTATTTTTAATGCGAATTGAAGGAGCATAACATCACGTCTAGACATCTCGTGTTAAACTCGAGATTGGCTAAATCCCCGTGTCACTAATTCTGACTGATTATGATTTTTATGATGTCATTGTACTCCCCTGCACTTATTTAAATGACTGAATCTGAATATGACGAATTGTCAGCCAGACCTAGATCTACTGCATACCGCATAGATAATTTAAGAACCACGAGCTATGTTTTTGGGAATTCTAATAGACATTTTTTTCGCGCTGTACAATGTTCTAAAATTATTTTATATTCAATACTTGCAGAGTGCCCACTATGTATGGAATATAATATATATCTCGGTAAATATCGACTTTATAAAAAAAAATTGTATATAAAAGTTGTTTAACACTTTATTTTTCATAATAAGACAGCATTCAATTTTTTGTATTTCAGAAAACAAATGAGTAACACTTAAATTTTTTAAAATAGCAATGTACCCTTTCATTGGACCCATTTGATAGAGATTTTTTTTCTCTTTTCGGTGACATAAAATCTTAGTACCCTTATACCCGAAATTTTTTGAAAAAATGTAAATTATTATTATTTACATGTTTGTATATTATACGCAGATTTTATGTTTCGTAAATAATAAATAAAACTTCAAATTTATAAAATTATTTTCTAAGTGCTCAAAAAGCGTGATTAAAAGCTCAGAAATCATCACTAAAGTAATCCATTATACGACGATTTTAAGCAACGCAGTGCTGGCAACCGTAAAATAATTAGTGTACAAGTATGATAATTTTGACAGATATATGACGTATTTTAGTAAAATACGCAAAATGAAACAATATGTACAAGAAGAATTAATTAATTAATTCCGATAAAGAAATTAAGGACAAAACACATAATTTTGAGTGTTATTTACGATAACTTCAATTTTCGAGGTTGGCAACACTGAGTGTCAGTTTCATTTGACAACTGACAGATGTATAAACTTAAGCTAAATAATATTATTTTACAGTTTTTCCTAATTTTAGATTTAAAATAAAATTTAATATGTACCGCGGCACTGAAGTTCCTTTTTATCACTCACATGGTTTATTTTCCTCTGCCCTACGGGCCTCGGCAAATAAATTCCATATTCGTGATAAAAAAATAAATTTCAGTACCTTGATACATAAATAACTATTATGTAGTGTAGGTACATTTATGAAAAAAGATATTTTTTGCGCGCCTATGGTTTTTGTTGATTTTTTTGTCCATAAATATCTCTCTGGTAACGCATCGGACTGTGGATCATAAAATCCTCGGTTCGAACCTTACAGCCGATAAATATTCGAAATTAAATTTCCAAGAAATGGGTAAATGGCGTGATGATGATGATCTTTGCCTACAAATTCGTACATTCGTCGTAGGGTTAACTGATGCTAATTTTGTAGGGTATAATTCGCCCCCTAGAATAACTAGATGCAAAATATGAAAACTAGAAGCGAGTCCACCTTTCGCAATAAATATTTCGTCAAGTTGTAGCCCGGCCTTTGATCGTCATCCATCAGGCTGCCTCAATGTGTTATATTCGTGAGATGTATGCTAAGTTGGCGTTGGACTGGTAATTGGGTGGCTGGTATCAGGAGGTGCGGCGACGAGAGCGCAGCTCGTTAGCGGCGGCAGCGGCGGCGCTCCGGAGTGCAGCCCGGAGTCGTAGCGTCCGGAGCCGCGAGGTGCGACGATGTGCAAGTTATAATTGCGCCGGGCGGCGGGCGGCGGGGGCGACTTGGCCTGAACTTGCGGATGAGACACGGAGTTAACTCAAACAACGCGAGGCGGAGGCGGCACCGGCACCGGCGTCGGAACGTCACACTGCAATCTGTGCACGAACTAAGTCGACCGGACTGCGTTCATGCAACGTTAATATACATAAGAATCATGGCTATATCTAGAGTGCCCAGATACTTTTCGTGAAAAATCGGGATAAATTAATAAATGAATAATATTATACAAATACTTTTCGTTATTTGTTATTTTGCTAGACATTATTATAAAATATAAATTATAAAACTAATAATAAAGAAAATAAAGTCACATTTTTCTTACTTTCGTCAAAACCAAATATTTTTTTGTGACAGACGATAACTTCTTTCATATAAACTATGTAATAAAACGTGACCAGCGTGAACGGCAGACCGAGAACGTCGGACACCAATCGGCCAATACACTATTAGAATTTCGAGTCGAGCATTCGGCGTTCGATGAGTATTTGTCTGGTGGATTAGAACGTCGGTTTTCCAGTCGACTAATTATAACCTATTTTGTTTTCGGATTGAGCGTTTGATAAAAATTTGTATGGCGGACTGTATTATCGCACCTACCCATATCGACAGACAGACAGATAGAGGCACTTGCTGGCCTATTATATATGCTTAGATTATTCATAAAAAAAATCTAAAATCGGGACAAATACTCTTCCGATCGGGACGCGGGACATTTTGTGGAAAATCGGGACTGTTCCGGCGAAAACTGCGCAAATGGACACCCTAGCTATATCCAACTCAGTGAAGTAGCACAAATCCTTAAACACAAACAATCTCCTTCAAACATTCATATATTGGTACACTTCTTTCCGATGTGCGATTCATATATGCTCGTCTATTCTTCATACTCCGAATCATTCGCGCAACAAACCATCAATCATACCAGTATTGGTAAGGTACCTATATGTACATACACCTGTGTTTGAAATTGCGTACAGTAAATGTGCTCAGATAGGCGTGGTGAATTAGTATGAAACAAGTATGTAATTGAGAAGTTTGAAACAGATGGCACACTGTAAAGCGTTATTGGAAATGTAAACGTTAAGTTTGCACACAAAGATTTCAAAATTCAATAAGGCAATAATTAATGTCAGCATACTCAAATATACAAATTAACTTTACATTTATCGACATTCAATAACAGAATTTAATCTTTCCTTACTTTATTTATCATTCTTCTTAATTGCACTTCAGTTTCACCCAACACATCATTCGCATTATCTAATGTAGGTACAGTTAATTATGCATTGTTTAAATAAACTTCGCTAATAACTAATAAATAAAATAAACTAATAAATTTCTTACTCTACAACAATTTTTTTGTGAACCATGAAGATGTATTTTTTTTTCTACTGAAATATTTGTTGCAATCCACTAGAAGAAATACATTAATATTCTTAACATTTCAACAAAAAATATACCATCAAACCCTTTCTTACATACATACATTATGAAGCAAACTGTTTGTAACAGATTTCGATATATTTAAGTGAGTTAAATTTACAGCAAGAAATTTTTGGTGGAGGAGCCATAAAGGTGTGTTAATTCAATATGCGAAGTAGGTATGTTTACCGAAAAATTTTGCGAAAATAATTGTTTAGAGAAAAACGAGTAAGTGGATGATATGATGGGTAGGAGTTGCGTGAACGCATCCTGGCGGGCCAATTATCCTGCATGACCTGGCGCCGCCCGTTTCGACACACGTGCTCGCTGTACTCATCGCTCCGGATGTCTCCTCGAGTGGTTCCCGCCGCCGCCGCCGCCGTCGCCGTCCTCGGAAGCGTTCACACGCGAGAGACATCTCTCAGCCGAACTGCGAATTAAACATCTGTCGGTGCAGCCAGACTGCTACACTCCCGCGATCCGTTCCCCGTTCGCAAAGTTCCGCGATTACTTGGCGAGAATTTCAACGCGCACTGGAAGATGACAGCGTTTTACGACGGATGAATTGTGAGCTGATGTAATGGAGGACCCGTGTTTACGGAACAACACGGAATTTTCAACAAGCGACTCACACTTCGCCCGATCCCAATTTGCTCCCGATACAATCACATCGTGGAACAATCAGAACTTTTACCAAGGTTTCGTATTCGTAGGATGAAGAGTAATGTTTTCACGAGCTAAATACAAAGTACAAACATTTTCAAAAATTTCTGAAAAAAGGAACTTGGTTTATAAAAAAAAATTGCAAAAAAAACATGTTGAAAAAGATGGGATGCTCGACTGATGAGGAATACGGGAAAAATAACAACCGAACTTGTAGACAATTATTTAATGAAAAACTACGCCCATAGAACTAATAAAATGTGTGGAAGGAGTACAGAAAAAGATATTCTGTAACCAACCCAGCGTGATAGAGATAGAGAGATGAAAGTGACGTGACGGGTGGCAAGATGACAAGAACTTGGTTTGACGTTTGACGTGTGAGTAGAATTATGTTTTGATAGACTTTTATGCGAGCTTTTGTCCCTCATTTAGAATTTTGTCAATTATTTATGTCAAATTTAAATATATCAAATATGGTAAAATCCTGCTATGCATATAATTGTAAAAAAAAACAGGCTATAAATTTGACAGGTAAATATGTCACTTTAGGTTAGAACGCTGTATATATATATATATATATATATATATATATATATATATACATATTTATTACAGTTTTCCAAAAATGTGGATTTAAGCAAGAAATGGATATTAAGAAACAAGACAATTTTCAACCTAATGAAACTACATTAATTTGTGGGAAACATTTTCTTGATTTTTACATACAGCATTTTAATGCCAATAAAGGAGAGAGATAACGATATCAAAAATTACGCAGTGGGAGAAGAACAGCACATTCGTACCACGTGCTGGGTGGCATGAAAATGTGCTGTTCTCCTCCAAAACTTCCTGTATTTACATATAATAATTCCATACCTTCAAACACACGCAAATTAAATTTTTTAAATTATTAACTTTAAAAAAATATTTTCTTATTAAGAGTTGTTTCTTATGTCAAACTATGTTAAAACAAAAAACGCGACTTTTAAACTCGTATTACAAAACTTGATGTATTTACATTTGATAATTCCATACATTCAAACACTCGCAAATTATTATTTTTTAATTACTAACTTTAATGAATATTTTCCTATTAAGGGTTGTTTCATATGCCAAACTAACTATGTTAAAACCAAGAACGCTACTTTAAAACTAGTATTACAAAACTTCATGTATTTACATATGGTAATTCCATACATTCATACCTCCCTTATTGATGTGGCAGTAAGTAAATACACGTAGAAAATTTTTGAATTTTTGTCATCATATCAAAATTGGGTAAATATTTTCCTACTAGCTGAGATGAGACTGGTCGAAGTGTAAGACGCAATTTTCACTGGATTTATCCAGGCTATTGTTCCCTACGTCATGCGCTATATTCCAAACATTTTACTCGAACATACAATCCTATTATTATAATGCGGATTCTCTACAATTATAATTAAACTTTTGTGTTTATTATTCTCCAAAATAAAAGATAAAACAGATAAAGCTCTCAACTCATTGTTGTTGTATACAATACAGTTGATCAAATTCGTAATCTCAGGTCAAAGTCAAGAGGATTGCTTGGTTTACTACAACGTAATGTCGATGGAGATATGAGCAAATAAAGTTTCAGCGTAATTAGTGGAGTAAGTTTTGCAGCAGAATCTGTTTACCAAGTAACAAAATTCAATTTGTCATGTCAATAAATCATTGAAGTTTTCAGGCGTCATCTGCAAACACACATCAGTTACCGCGGAAATTTTCATTACGCCATGAGCTTCTTTTATACCTTTTACATTCGTAAACGTTGTAGTATAAGGAAGTAAAGGAATCAGGAAAAAAATATTTTAAAAAAACCATAAAGATGATGGGGAATTTTCTAAGACTGTAGACACAATAAATCACAAAAATAGGGATTTTATTTTCTTGCATTTCTATATAGTACATACCCTAAGAAATAGATAACCACAGAGCACATCGTCATTGCTTTGATATTTGTTGACATATGATGAATTTTAATATTTTTCGATGTGCAACTTTAAGGGCCTATAATTTATGAACTATGCAAGATATCGAAAAATACTCTTCAGTTTTGTGTATTTCATCTATTTTGTGACAAAATATCAAATATTTCAAATTTTAAATTTATTTTATGATATCCGAAATCTCGAAAAAATAAAAGATACGACATCGAAACATAAATAATTGAATTCAGCATGTCGAAATACATAAGTATGCAAAATTTCAGACTGTTTGGTCAACGGGTTGAAAAGTTGAACCAAAAAGTCTGAAAATGGCGATTTTCGGACCAAACGTCAAGGGGTATCCTTTGATGTTATTCGGTTTTGAGGTCGTTTTTAGACGTTTTGCTCTAGCTCGTCACCTGTACCGATTTTATTGAAATTGCAAGCTTATGTATTTCAAGAATCGATTGGCCTCGGAAACTAAATTCCATATTCGTGAGAAAAATTAAACTTTAGTGCCTTGATACATAAATAACTATTATTTCAAAATTATTGAATATGAATATTTTTATATTTTCATAAAAACTTTCTAAGCGGGCTGTACAATAAAAACAGATCGTCCAGCAACTAGCTGTCTCTCTCGGCTTGCATTTTCAACGTCAGTTAGCGTTTCAGCATTATTATATTTTAGTGGTTGTCGAAATTCGTACGTATTTTATTTGCATTATATCATTCTACATTTTGTATAGAGTTTTAAATAAATAAATAAAAAGTATGTATAACTTAACGATGAAACTAAATTTAGTGTTAAAACTACTTAATACTTAGTTCCAAATGCAGTCAACAAGTTTTGAAAAGCTTCTCTTCAAGACATGAGAACATTTAGCTGATAATAATATAGTATAATGGTACAATGCGGCCCGTGTAAAATGCACAACGCAACACTACCACCCCCAGAAGTGGGCAAAGGCGTGATGATATTACATTACAGCAGACAGTCTGACACTATGCATTTGTTCGTTGTTGAACGGTGACCCCCTGGTCTGCTGCAACGTATCATCACGTAATTACATACATTGTTTGCTGTATGCAGCTGAAGGTGTTTATCTCGAACATGCCCTCACCCCTTCGTCGCATCCCCTCGCCATAGTCTGGTGCGGTTAGTCAACACATGTCGAGCTAATGTCCATAGGCGCCGATATCGATTCAATCAATAATAACGATAACATTAATATGGGAATAGACTCAGCAATTGCCAATATGCATAAAGCTAGTTCACTCTATTAATGTTTATTTTTCAAAAGCGTTCAACTGATATTGCTGTGTGATTACAGTACAATTATTTAATTTATTTCAAGTACAAAGAGCATTACTTGTTAGTCTAGAGATAATCATAAATATATCATTTAATTAGATCTGAAAAGATGAATCACTAAAATCGATGTATCGATGTTCCCTGTTACATGAGGTTGAAAATTAATATATATTTTAAAGGATTTGGGTGTTATTTTTTATGCGAAGTGCCAATTTTTTTAAATATGTTCCAACATTTATATCTTTTTTTAACTACTTCGTTCGTACTGTCTTTGATTATATATACTACGTAATAAATAGGTAATCAATGGTATTATGTTTAAATATTGTTTTCTCATTTGGAATCCGTTATGCAAAAATTTAATGAGTTCAATTTAAACTATTAAAAAAAATTGTTAGATATTGCTGGTTTAAATTTACCCGCGTCGACAATGTTATTCCTAATTATCATTATACTATTGCATTCACTGCATTCAGTGTGATTTCTCTTAAAAATCTGTGGATGTGCTGTTGATGTATATTTTCATATAATTTATTAAATAATAATATTTATAAATTAAAATGTTATTCTTCGGCATGCATTCTTATATTTATTGAAACTAAAAATCCGACATTTCGGTCATAACTATGACCTTCATCAGGGTTAGTCAGTTATGACCGAAATGTCGGATTTTTAGTTTCAATAAATATATGACTGCATTCCGAAGAATAATATTTTAATTTATTTATCATCACAGTCCATCATCGCTCTTTCCTTAATAATATTTATGATGTAAACTTCCATTGATTGGTTTACATGTACCAATAAATTATAACTCTAGATTAAAAGAGATATTTAAAGATTTTAAAACAAATTATGACCCCTATCAGATATTTGTTCCACTATTAAAAGTATCTAATATTTGAATAATGATCTCGATATCTTTTACGATTTATTGCAAGTATTTAAATATAAGTTACTTGCCTATGTGTGTTCGTAAAAATTATGATGTATTTATTTTTTTCTTTATCTTTGTATAAAGTTTACTCGTAATTTTTGTCTATATTTCTTTACTCTATAACTAGGACTTTTTTGTCCTGTCGAGTGAAAAAGCGGATACTGCAGGCAGACGTCCTGCTACAAACGTTGCTCGCAAAATATATTTCTTTCTCGTAAACGAGCTTGACCGATTTTGATGAAATTTTGTTTTTGTACTTATGGGGTCACCTGGATGTTCAGATGCATAAATCATAAATATAAGCCAAGAAAAAAAAAAAAATTCTGGATCTCGACAACAGTGCCACCTACCGGGTCCAACTGTAGCTAAGAACTATCCAGGTTCCCTCATAAGTACAAAAAAAATTTCATCAAAATCGGTTAAACCGTTTAGGAGGAGAAGAATTACGAACACACGCACACCAGAATTTCATATATAAAGATGTAAATAAATATATTATAATCCTGGATATCATGATTATACTATTTAGTGTAGAAAATTATATCACACAGGAACAGTATTTATAAGATGGTTTTTCAATGAAGAAGAAATCAAGAATCTTTCTTAAATAATGTATGCACTGCTACTTTGGAGAAACATTTTGTAGAAAGTTACTAACTGCCCCAAAAGAAAATCCAACTGAAAAAGAAACTCAACAAAATGCACCATTGTAAACCAATATACTAAAACTTTCTCAACTCATATTTCTAAAATTATAAAACACTTTTGATTTGTGTTTTTCATTTGTTACCTGATGATAAATTTTGTTCAATAACTGGAAAAATTGTATTTAATTAAATATATTATAGAACTATAGTCCAAAAGTCTTTTATAAGACTAAAAATCATGAGGTATATCTAACATAAGATGGAAGGATGAAGTCGAAAATTAAATAAAACATACTAACTTAAAGTGCATGTTTGTTGTATGAAGTGTGCTAGGATCGACGCCATCTTTTGGTAGTTAAAATACCAATATCACTAGCAGAAGAAATATGTCCCAAAAACATTAATTCCCGATTAAAATATATAGAGCACAAACGAAAAAACAATGAATGTGAGAGTCAACAGAGACAAAAGAGTGTTCCTCCGATATCGCAGCCAACTAATCACGATCGCGTTTATCTGGTGGTGGTCTGCGGTCGCAGGGTGAGTCCTTGACGTGCGCCCATGGCCAGTCAAGGTTCGCAGACGGAAAAATAGACCGCAAAGAAGCCGAACCTCGAGCACACAGAGTCTGTTGTGCCCTGCAAGGAGAGGTACGTTGTCTGCTTTGGCGCTGGTTCTGCTGCAGTCTGCATACAATGAGAGAGCAACAAACTCCTTGCACGCACGTGCGCACTATTATCATAAGGAGGATTTCTATTTAACTTAGTATGATGATCACACAATGACATCCATACTCAATGTTTGCACTGCTCAGAAAGAGATACAACGCGGACAATCAATATGGAACGAATATTGAAAGAAACTTTCAGAACTCGTTAAATAAATCAAACAATATTTTGGCATAGTTTTGTACTTTTATTTTCAATAAAACTAGAGAAAAAAAATCATTGCTTTTAAAACACCCAAAAACAGAGCTCGTGGTACCAGCCAATGTTTCTTAACATTGTTCTTCTGGCATTTTTTTAGTTTGTAAAGTACGCTTTTTATCTAAGTATGTTGATACCTACTACATTTTTCTCTACTTGTGTTGTAAAAATATTTTGTATCATTATTATTTCTCCAATCCTCGGTAATTGGGATATTTATCCTGTTGAGTGGTTGTTAATAAATAAATAAATAAGATTCCGTGCCAGTGTGGTAAAGTATACATTGGTTAAACTAATAGAACTGTATCAACAAGGTTAAAAGTGCTTAAACGACATATCAGATTAAGCCAACCACCTGATAAATCTGCTGTTGCTGAACATTATTCAAGAATTACATAGAATTGATGTCGAAAATTGAGCAAGAGAAAATAACTGGACGAGAAGATTATTTAGAGAAGCAATGGCGTCATTCACTATTTTTTTTATGATTCTTTATCTTAATTGAAAATAATTTACAGTTTTACAATGATTTTTTAAATGTTGTGACAACAACCTTGTCGAAGTTTTGGATCTCAAACAGTAGGGATTGTAAATAATTGTAGTCACATATATATTTTATTGTTTAGAAAATTATTTAAATCAAATTCCAGGAAGAAACATTAAATAAACTGTAAGATTATTTTAGTTTATTTTTGCTAACATATCTTTAATTTCTTTGTGTCGACAACTACTTGGTTTTATTATCGCGCGAATTCTCGAACATGTGTGATTTATGTTATTTGGTTATAAATTCAAAACAAAACAACAATCTTCAAATTAGGTGTCAACCATTTGGCACTTCAACAATCTGACAGCTCAATAATAAGAGAAGTATTAATTTGTCCATTGATCCCTTATTTTGTCTTGGCTACATATTTATTTATTGTGTTGTATGTAACCCATGATTAAGGCAGTATATTGCTGTCGACACCTTGTTTTATAAAAAAAAAAAAAAAAAAATGGAACGACTTTGATAGTTCTTCAATTAAGATTTTCTCTTCCAAGGTTTTAGTTTATCAAACTAGAGCAGGTCGCCATCAAGTGCTACAACTTTGAAATAATTTACCGCAGAACACTGAAAAGTTAATCCTATTTCCCGGAGGGCGCAAGGACGTTTTCCTGGGATAAATTGCGAGCGACGGCTCGGAGTGGCGCAGGCGGCGTAGGTGGACAAATACGCATCGCGACATCGGGAAACAAAAGCCACACGACGACATTGCACTGTTTGATGTGTCTGATAACAAGTTGAGCCCGTGTGGATGCTTAAACGTCTAGACCGCTTTTTTCGACACGAAAAACAGAAGATTTGAATACTAATGATCTCAGATTGTTTGAGACATTGAAACACAAAGGTGTTATGTAAATGTGTAAATATCACATCCAGCTGATGTTCTCCAAGATTTACAGTCAATGTCGTTTATAATATTTAAGGGTTAAGTTGGAGTGTGCGTTGTAATTTAACGGTAGACATTTTATAACATAATTTTAATGATTCTATAAACGTAGCACACAGTAAGACTCTTTATTAAATTCATTTAATTGGCTGTATTTCATATCTTTACGATTTGTAATAAAATCTGCGAATGTATCCGCTCTCCTGTAACGACTTTGATATCAAAAGCCTTTGATTTAATTAAAAACATATTTCATTAACATTACGCCCCGAGATACTTTTAAATTGCAAGTTTTTATGGCTGTAAACATTAAAATAATTTGCATTCATTCACACGGACACCACAGAGTTATCTCCCGAAACTTATCTTGCGCTGAGCTTCTTTAAGGCGGTGAGGAATCGTCACGGCGCAGAGTGCAGGCGCGGAGATACCAAGGAAAAAGTGAGAATGTGCTTGTGTTGGGGTGCGCGCAAGTAAGCACACTGACCTAGCCTAACCTATGTTCCCGCGCGAGGCCTAGACGCGGGCAGAGAATCTCAAACTACGACTGAAGAAAATATTTCCTTATTTCATTTTATGCCTTGTAAATCAAATGCTAGTTTAACAGCAGAAGTAAATAGAAATAGGTATTTCTGAGAATTTATCTAAATTTATATGACATATATTTTATATCACAAATGCGATAAAATTTAATTAACTATAAAGTAATACAATACACCTACTGCGTTCTAAATATACTTATATTACCTATAATGAAATGGATTTTATGAAATATCACAAGAGTTAGAGAAACTAATGTTCGAATACAATAATCGTCTTTAGAAAAACAGTAAAACGATAATCTTTACGCTGATAGAATTAAGAGCTGAACTTTGTTTTATGAAACAAATGCTAGCGCCCTACCATAAAAATTAGGAAGAGTAATCTTTGGCAACTGCGCAGAGCGTTAAAATACGCTATTCGTATTTTACATTTCTAAGAAATACATGAAAAATTTTAATAAAATTTTTTCAGTAGTAGTTTGAAGAATGTGTAATCTATTCACGTTGATATTTAATTTATAATATATTTTATCCTTTTATTGTATACTTTGCTTACAAAAATGTTAAAATTATCCTGAATTCAATTCGTAACATAGACGAAAAACATAATTTTCAACCATTTCCGTGATGAGATACATCTTATAACTATTGAAATTTTATATAATATTTTACAAAAAATTAATTTTACACCGTTTATTTTGATAAATAATAAACATCTGTTTTAATTATTTTGTTGCCTGCACATGGCGAGTTGTGTTACTATCTTCTACTATTACCCATAAGTCTCATTGTCTGTTTTTGAACCAGATGATTTATACGAGAGTCGCGGATGATAAATGTCAACATTTTTCGAATAAATAAAATAAAATAAATAAATATATCATTACGCCTTTTACCCATTACGGGTGTGGCACTCTGCTTACGCAGATCTCGGTAGGTGATATATTTTTTCGTATGAAGTGCGGTTACCAGCCGTCAAATCATAGCCCCCAAGGATGTTAGTGGAGGGGGAACCACAGGGGTAAATTTAAATTTGTAACTGTTGGCAGTGGGATTCGAACTGAGGATCTCACGATCCACAGTCCGACACGTTACCACGGAGCTATTTACGAATAATATGTGGATAATGATGAGATTATATGTAAAGTTGTCACAATAAAGACTTTATCCGGGTGATCTCAATGTTATCCATTAATAACTGGATAGAATTTATTGGAGATTGAGTAAAAAAGGTGTTTCTTATTACACTATAATATAAAACTCAAAACAATATGTGGTGCCATTCGCAACAATGTCCCTAAAAAGATTAGGGTAAACTAAGTTCTCGACAAAATATGGAGGAACAAAAATTAAATAACGATAGGTATACGATAAAAAGAACTTCTGCTATAAATATGATAGCTAAAAATATATTTTTTTGTATATATTTTATTTTAACTTGATAACTTCTATTGGGTATCCAAAATTAAAATTCGCTAACTAGTGGTAGAAAACCGAACTAACCAAAAGGTACAAAAAATTTATTGCATTTTGAAATAAATTGTTATTATTATTTTAAGAACATTTGTTTATGCCGTATTATTTAAATAAGATGTAAAAATGAAAGGTAAATTGTATTTGTAGATTATAGGTTAAGATTGAATTTTCTCTAAAAAACCTATAAAAACAGGAAAATTTTAGTGTGTATGGCAACAGTTCTACTGCCCACACAAGCAAACTACCAATACTAAAGCATGCATTCGCCATCATAAGATATCATACAAAATGAATTTGACATGTACCTTTCGTGAACTGTGATCAACGCCATCTGCTGATAATTTGGAAGACCAAAGTAAAAGTGGATAATCTTAAAATCTCGGATAAAATTATGAATAGCAGATTTTCATATTTTGTATATTATTGAACTTTATCCACTTATTTTGGATAATGTCAAACTTATTCTGATAATATCGACATTATCTGATTTCGGATTTAACTCACTATATATATTTTGCCCCTGAATAATTAAATTATTGAAATAGTTTCTGATTACTTCAACAATACTTTAATAGGTGTCACTTTCACTAAATTGTTATTCTAAGTAAAAGTCATGTTTTGAATCTTTAGTTTTAAGTAATCTGTCTTATGAAATAGAAACAATTTGAATTAAAACTTATACCATCTACTACGGAAACAGTTATAGGGCAATAAGGACATTATTTTAGTGTGTGCAAAATATTATTTAGAATAACTCCTGGTAAAAACTAATAAAATAACGTGAAACAAATAGTTCTTAATTCTATGTGAGCGTTTGTTGAGAGGCACTGGCACATTTGCAAAATATCCCGGCAAGGAACACCTCGCGCCCGTGCACATGTAATATGCATGCAGAACTGTCGTGTTTTTGTTTACTGGATACAGAGAGTGCGAGCGACAGACAGAGACAGAGAACGGACGATCGTTCAGGATAACGATATACCCTGTGTGAGTGTGAGTGTGTTGTCGCGTCTGCCTCCTCTCGGCCTCTCCTCTTTCCGTTCCACGTTCCACGTTCCACGTTCCATCCTTCACTTTACTCCCGGCTTTAACGAGACAGGAAGAACAGTGCTGGACTTTACAGCACGATTCAACTTTTGTTTACAGCGAGGCAATTGAAAAAATAACCCGGACGTGCCTAGTCTAGATACTGTTGCTGTTTCACCGACAACGAAATGCCAATTTATGTTTGTTTTAGATAGAAATAAATCACATATCATCATACAATTTACTCATTTTGGATGGGGCTCTCTGATTTCGCAGATTTCAGTAAAATAATGGTAAGTCACGGCACTCAAAGATATTAGTGGTGGAGAAACAACAGGGGTTATAAGTGGAAACTGGGTTTCTCATGTGTCATAGTCCTTGAAATTATTTACCCCATTTATTGAATTCATATTTATACACTGCGCATATTTTCAGAATATTTTTTATAATTAGTCTATTACAAGAAGCAAAATAATAGAATATTTAATAATTTATTTTTTTTGCGAAGATGGGAAGCAGACTACAACTGCTTTGGTCATATGCTGCTTCATGAGTGGATGATTTTGAATTTTTGTGGGCATCACAAACTTGTCACAAACAAACATGCTCTTCAGTGAGATTCGAACCCACGATCTCTGGTGTACTAGGCTAGAGATATAGCCACTACACCACCGAGATGGGCATTTTAAAAATTATATATATATAATTTTAATACTATATTGTACAACTAGCATGGAATGATATTCTTTTCATACGACTATGAAAGCAATTTAAATCATACGAGTATGAAATGGATATTACACACTATACTTTTTCTACGATCAGGATATTAATTTATATTTTAATAAAAAAGATGTTTTCATTTCTCTACTTCAGTATGACAAGGAGTATCCTAGCATTTAGCTACAAAAAAAATTTAAACAATAGGAGTATTATTTTTCATAAATGTTAAAATAAAGATTTTATGAGATAAAAATGGAAAGCTATAACGAAAACAAATTTAATTTAACGTCCCGAGACATTACAGAAGCTGCGAAAGTAACGTCTATATATTTATTGTCGCAAATTTGGACAAAAAATATGAGGTAGCATATAAATTGTTTATGGATTTACGAAAACATCATTGTTCTCCACAGAACTATGAATTTATATCTCATATTGCCTATGCTTACCGTTCATTAAGTATTTTAATGGTTGAAGAAAAAATTTCATTTACAAATTTACTTAGGACTTTATATGACTATGACCACTTCTTGCAATAATAAACAGCTTGTACTCTGTATTATGCTTTCATTACAATTATTCATCGCATTTTGAGGTATTCAACTCACTCTTGTAGCACAGTCCTCTAGTTCATCTAGAGTTCGTGGCGAGGATACACACGGTCTCTTACACTTCTTTTCAGCATATCCCATACTGTTAATTGAAATTAAAGAAAAGTTCATATTTCATTCTATTTAAAAATAAATCAAGAAAAAGGAAGTGTATATCCAAGTAGAATTGGAGACAGTAGGAGCATGGAAATAAGAACATTTTATGGGATTATATCTTGTGTACTACAAAGTAGATAATACGAAATTACGACAAATCTGTTAACATTTTAAAGTTGATTGTAGTTTGGCTTATTTCTTAATACCATTCCTAGTTCATTTGTATTTCATTTGCAAGTCTTGTAACAATAGCTCGTTGCATTTTATAATTGACACTGGCAACAAACGATAATTTCGCGAAATGATTGTTCGCGAATGAATGTGTGCGTCGATCGCACAAAGGTATAAGTCCGCCCGATTGTAAGAAGGCGACATGAACTCTCGTCTGGGTCTTCATCTGCATGTTGTCGCTCTGTACATCTCTGGTCTGCTGGTTATTTTGCTTTATTTGGTTGTTGTTCGTTGGGGAACGCAATGCACCTTGAATAAAGTGCAGTGTCAGTGGTTGGGAGGCAAGGGGGCGGCTGCAGTGCATGACCAGGTCAGCGGCGGTGGCTGCTGGGACGGCGACCAGCCCGGCGCGGAGACAGCGGCGGCGGCGGCCGACAGGGGGCGGAGAGTGCAATTGCACGACGGGAAAGAGTAGTTGTTGCACATGCACCGTACACCGAGACTACCATAGATCTCGCACTGCCCTGGACAGCACATTACCAACTCTACACTACTTCATATTTATCATTTCATTTTACGTTATGTTGTCAAAAGAGTATAAATTAATTTCATTTGAAGTCGAGTTACTACGGTACGCGAAATTTGCTTTAAAGTAAAATTAAGTTGGAAGAGTTAATTAAATTCAAACTGCCAAAATTACTGTTTACTGCTTACAATATATTTTTTTGTACTTAAACGAAATGATATGCAGTCGAAACATTGTCTAACAGATAAGACAGAAATAAAATTTATATGGTTACAAACAAATAAAAAGATAAAAAGATTTTAACTAAATATACTAAAATGAGAATTTACCGAAGGATTATAAGACCAATAATAATGAGATTGATTAAAAAACGATGAAGATGGAGTGAATGAGTGAAAATTAATAAGAACAATATTAGGACCAACACAGATATTAGAATAAGAAAATAAAATAAATAAATATATCATCACGCCTTTTACCCATTACGGGTGTGGCACTCTGCTTACGCAGATCTCGGTAAGTGATATATTTTTTCGTATGAAGTGCGGTTACCAGCCGTCAAATCATAGCCCCCAAGGATGTTAGTGGAGGGGGAACAACAGGGGTAAATTTAAATTTGTAACTGTCGACAGTGGGATTCGAACTGAGGATCTCACGATCCACTGTCCGACACGTTACCTCGGAGCTATTTACCCCAGAATAAGAATGAACTATAAAATAGAAGAAGAGTTGGAAGAAACATATTGAAAAAGATCAAGCAACAGAGAGTCAAATGGCTTGGGCATACATCGAGAGCAGAAGAGAAGGATGCAATTAAATCAGTAGTAGAATGGAAACCAGGAGGAAAAAGATGACGAGGCAGCTCCAGATCTACATGGCTAAAGGAAGTAGAAGAAGATTTAAAAGCAGCAGGAATTAAAAATTAGCAAAGTAGAGTGCGTACACGTTAACTTCAAGTCACCAAGCCTAACAAACTGATAGGAATGGTGGCTTGAAGTTAACGTATACGCACTCTAAAACAAAAGATAGGAAGACGTCAGAAACCTAACTTAAAGGAGAAGAAACGGATCCTCTTCAACAAAAGGACCTATAGAGAGCTTCATTAAGCCACTATGTACGTGGCACTTTGCTTTCGCAGATCTCAATATATGAGGTTACCAACCGTCAAATCACGGCTCCCAAAGACGTTACGGGAAAGTGGGTAATCTTCAACGTAAGTTTAATCACCGCCATCTCCTAGCAGATTCTGCAGGATACCTAGGTTCTAATGCACCTGCAGAAAACCCGTGCATATAAGTGACATTGTCATCAGTGGTTGAAGTCTATGGTCGCGCCGATGCAGTGTGCACCGAGACCAGTCCCGCCGCCTCCCGCCACGGCTGCCCCGCGCCACGCCACGGGTCAATGACTCCGCCACGTCGCCCTGCACCGCCGCCACAGCCTCCTGTCTGTCTGACACGGGGCCGCAGCCATGGTGCCGGCCACCAGGTGACAACCTACCAGCACAAGAGCCGTGGGCCAATACAATGCCGAAAATAGATCCTGTAAGAATCGAATGGTTCAGGAAGGTTGAAGAGCATTCTGGGTAATTTAAAGTGACCCAGAATTTTGAGGGAGGAGTTGTTGAGAATTTCGGAAATTTGAAGGCGTGCTCAAGACAGGAAATATGTGTGCAGTCCTATCAAATACTTTTAACTTGGGAGGAGTTCTACATAATTTAAGAGGATTTTAAAATTTCCGGATTGTTTGAATTCTGCAGGTTCATAAACCAACACGAGATAAGTAGTGCAGCTCTTACTGTCTTCTAAATCATTGATTGTGGTACTCGTAAAATTCAATTATCAAATCATGCTCCCAAAATAGGTTGAAGAAACCCCAACCTGAGAGCAAGCAATTAATGCTTGATTTTCTGATCTAATACTAATATGTAAATCTAATCTTTGATCACCTTGGAGATCAATAAATTAAGAAAATAGATTGTTGGTGAGGGAAACAAACTTAGCTTAGGAGTAATTTAATTATAAATAAGAGAATTTCATTTCATTTATGAGTGCTTTTAAAAAAATATGAACAACTGAAAAGATAAATAGTTTCGATACCAATACGATTTAAATAAACAGCCTGTATCTTAATTGCAGCATTTAGTATTTGAATTTTTAAAAGATTTAATATACAGTACCAAGACGTCACGTCTGAAAATATTGCAATAAATCTGGTATTAAACATTATTGACAAATATTCTCGAAGGCATACATTTTTACCTTAAATGAGACATATTTCAATGTAATTGTTATCTTTAGATTGTTTTTAGGTTCTTAGTAATGGCGTTAGTATATTTCTTTTAAATGGAAACCGTAATTTTTCTTTTATGAATTTGGACACAGCTAAAATACTAAGACCAAATAATGAGACATATTTTAGAGTAATTCTAGCTTTCAGATTGTCTTTTGTTTTTGAGCAATGGCCTTAGAGAAAATTTCTTTGAATTGAAACCGTAATATTCTCTGATGAAATTGGACAGAGCTTAAATACTAAGACCAAATAATGAGACATATTTTAGATTAATTGTAGCCTTCAGATTGTCTTTTGTTTTTGAGCAATGGCCTTAGAGAAAATTTCTTTGAATTGAAACCGTAATATTCTATGATGAATTTGGACAGAGGATGAAATTCTAAGACCAAATAATGAGACATATTTTAGAGTAATTGTTGCCTTCAGATTGTCTTTTGTTTTTGAGTAATGGCGTTAGTGATTTTTTCAAAAATGGAAACCGTAAATTTTTATGATGAATTTGGACAGAGCGTGATATGCTAAGACCAAACAAAGTTTATATTGTATTTTGAAATTTTCGGAAAATTGTTTTCAAAATTTTAAAACAAAAATATTAAATCTTAATATTTATTTAAAAACAAATCAAGTAGCCAAAACTAAAAAACAAAACACAGTCTAAAGGTAACAAATACACAAAAAATGTCTAATTTAAGATAACAATTGGCATGTTCCAAGATTTTTCCAAAATGATCATTCCAAACTTTACACTCGCAGTATAATAAAAACTTGAGAATTATCCTCATCGTCAAAGTGGTACAATAGGGACTCCTTTACCCTAATACAGTATGAAAAGGAACAAGGAATACGAGTAGAGCAGATTCATATGATTCTAATGCAAAGTGAAATATTAATTTAGCTCCACCTTTAGTTTGCCGTAATCAAACACGACATTATTCACGATATAGCTACACCTTTACGCAGATAAATGTAATTTATATTATGGGAGCAATTACTCCAAGAACAAGAGATCTCAAGAAACGGAACATTTTATTTTATTCCATGGAACACGTCACACATATATCTCACATATTTACATGAATTATTTCATTATTTATGCATATCATTTCATACTAATTACTTCTCTTATAAAATTATTATGAATTTGTCAGTGGCTCTCAATTGTTTTGCAGGAATTATTAAAATACACAACATAGAAATGTAATTAATTATTGAAAGGTCAATTGCAGGTCAAAATCTCGTAAAAATTTCAAAGCGATCGGAGATGATTTGTGTACAGGGGGGTGAATGACGTAATAAAGTCGCGGTGCAGGGCGCGCAGTGCGAGGAAGGAGTGAAATGGGAGTGGGAGGGTGTCAGGTTGGTAATTAAACTGACTAATTGCGGTTGTCAGTTGTTACCGATCTGAAATTAATACGTGGGCGAGAACGAATCCAAGCGTGCAGATAAAAGCCATGTTTATGTGACATGTCCCTCGGTATATCTATATTTACACCCCTCATTTCAAGGGCACTTGTTCAATCTAATCGTTATTTAATTTTTCCGCACTTTAGAATAATTCATTGCGATATAGATACTCCACGCAGATTTTTAAAATATTACAGGTTCTGAAACAGAAAATATTTACAACTAGAATCAACGTAGCTGTTATATTTATTTATTTAAAACTCTTTTTTGCTAAAACAGCGTATTTCAGAAACCTAAACAAATATTTTAGTGAAATACAACTGTAGGTGTTTTCGTAAATATAATTTGAAACTGTTTGTTTTGTCTAGTAAATTTAAATATTTAATATGAAACAAACATAAATAATCTCGTACCTAACATTTTCATATATTTATTTAATTATATTTAGTAGCTAATTAATATCATTAAAGTAATTTGGTGGCATTGGCATTCATTCTAATACAAGAGGGTGGATTGAAACAAATGTTTTTAGCTAGTCAAAGATTTAACTAAGGATTCAGATTCATATCATTTGCCCAATTAAAACTTTTAGAATAATTTGTTCCGATCTTATACAAAGACAAAATTCTGTTGCTTTAAAAAATATTTTAAGGAAAAATAACAACTAAAATAATTATAAATGAATAAAAATCACTAAAAAAGATTTCAATTGGCCCACAGTTATTGGTACAACGAACACTGTTTTTGAATATGATGACAATAAAATATAGAAAAATGTTTCAAATAATAATCAGGTAGGTACCACATCTTTTTTATTTACTAAGGTATGCCTAAAAACACTGATAGGCCTTCTAGCACTTTTACTGTTGATGAATTGTTCCCAAAATCTAATCAATTCATAATACCTCTCTTATATATGTATATGTGCGAGATGTAAAAATTATAGAATTTATGATATAAATAAGGTGAATTTAACAAACAAAATATCAAAAAATAGTACTATGAAAATAACGGTACAATGGCTATATATTATTTAAAAAATCATCTAACATATTTCATATTACTAAATATATTTTCAGATCTGTCTGAAATGAATAAGCAATTCTAAAAATTAATAACTTTTGGTAAATGATTAGAGGCACAAACTTCCATTATGTATGCACGGTGAGCTTCTTTTAGTAGTCTAGTAGTAGTAGTGTAGGAATTCGAAAATTATCTTAATTCTCGTGAAGTTCAAATCTGATTTTGTTTGTGTCTGTAAAAATAGCTAGTTCGAGTAGATATACACTAACGATAAGTACAATAATAAAGTGATTAATAATTATTAAAAAAACTAACTAAAAACTAACACCATTTTGTTTTTAAACTAATGTAGCGGTCATAAAATATTTCTTCTCGAAAACTTTGATGTATTAAAATAGTCCCAATGACATTGCGAGAATTGAATTTAGTATAGAAAAACCCTAGTGCCACTGTTTGCTGAGCGCTGGTGAGAATGATCTAGGTTTCATTATTAATGCAATGAGCATGTGATATTATGCTGTCGGTTTTTACTTTTTCTGAAGCTGTATAATGTTGAAATCATCATCATTTTGCACTTCCGTCCGGCGGATATGGACGTAAAATGATAGAGCGAAAGACGCAAAGAACTTACCACATTAGATATTTATGTGATGCATTATGTCTTATACTCTCGCACGTTTTATATTTCTGTTTGTCGACAACACGGATCGCTCGAGTTCTCACAAATGCCGCGGTAGATCCACCATTATACATTTATAAATTGCAATTGTTACAATAATTAATAGTACCTAGAATATTTATATTATGCATTTGTAAGATCAAGACTAGAGTACTGCCTTCAGGTCTGGCTGCCAATATATAATAAGAATATTTGTAACCTCGAATCAATTCAGCGAAAATTTTTGAAATTTTGCTTCTTTCGAATTAGTGGACATTACCCTAGTTATGATTATAATTACAGTGATCTACTTAAACAATGTAATTTACTTAGACTCTTATCCAGGCGCAAGATTCAATGCACCATGTACTTGTATAAACTTTTAAATGGTAATATAGATGATTCATTTAGTTTGGCAAAAATTTCATTTAATGTACCTAGAACTTCTTCTAGGACCAGTATTCTTTTCAAACTAAAATTTGTTAGAACTAATTATGAATCTAAATCTCCGATACGTCAACTATGTTCCATATTTAATAATATGCCCTCTTCGGAATGTACAATTGAATTGGACAAATTTAACGACTCGTTTATTAAATTTAAAAAATCGGTTACAGCTAATTTTCTAATTTAATCTTTGTATTTAAATATGTCTAATGTTTTTTTTTCTCATTTCTATTTGTAACACTTTTTCTTTTTTCTTTGTATTGTATAATCATCCAATAATTGATTTAAATAAATAAATAAATATGATAATATGAATAATGTAAAGGAGTGTTCTTTATTTGAAGAGGAACAATTGAGTGAGGACTGATCTGAGAGTCAAGCTGAAGCAATGTGAAAAATTCGTGGCGCGCAATAAAAGCCGAAGAGACTAGCTTTCTTTCCTCATAAACTTTCATGGGAGGAAAAGTGAAAACTTAGCGTTGGGGGCGGCAGCCGGCGGAGGCGCTATCAGGCTATATATTAGACGCGAGATGGCGGCGAACAATAAAAACAACAAGCCACATAAATTACTCACGCCGCCGTATAAATCAGCGGCGGTGTTGCAGCGATGATGCAGCTGCCGCCCCCACCATGGTTCGAATCTCGCCATTTGCATTTTGATATTTGTCATTTCCCGGTCTCAGTCTCTGGAAAAACTATTATCTGACGTCTTCTTTTTGCCATTTTTAAAACGACTGGTTTTTGCACTCATAAATCTCACAGTTATAAAGTAATCTAATGATTCTTTCATAAATATAGCCACTTGCGCTATCATCAGTGACAATGAGGAATTAATCTTGTGAAAAACTCTAATAAATGTTAATTTCGCAAGGAAAAAATTCCGTGTGTTGGTTGGGAATTACTAGCGGGTCGTGAGGGAGGGTTGGGGGTGTAGGGAGCATGGGGGAAAATGGTGCATGCATGCGCTGCTTTCAATAAAACTGCATGGCCACTAATGTAAGTTTAATTGCACTGCCTGCGGCCGCTACGCACACACGGGCTCTGGACAAAGGAAAAATGTAAACACACTTCTACAGCACAAAACTTTGCTATATTACAACCTCGGCCGAAATTAATACTTCTATGAAAGAAAAACTGTGAAACCAAACTTGTACAAATAGTATTTATATACGAGTACAGAATCATAACATTTAGCCCAATTAAGGCTTAAAAAATTGTTCTAATCTTACAAGGGAAAAATTGTTGTAGTCATTTTGTTTTTATCTTAAATTCTGTTATATTTGAGAAAATAAAATCGTAGTTACAATGAGAAGATAAAATTAAACAGGTTTACATCTGTATATCAAATAATTGTCAAAATAAAGTCATACGCAAGCAACAAGTCATACGTGTTCAGTTGGTTTTATATGCATAAGAAAGTAGTGTGGTGCCCACACCAGATTTTTTCACTTAGTTTATCAACTTTCCATTGTTATATATTATTTAGTTTAGTGTATTATTGATGAAGGGCAGACAATGGAACATCTTTTATAATTTTGTTTATTGTTTGGAGCAGATGTCAATATGTGATATTTTTTATCGCGGATTAGCAATTATCAGCCTTAAAATAATGCTCGCCAAGAATGTTAGTGGTGGAGGAGCCACAGTGGTAATTATATAATTATGGTAACAATTGTGTGTATGTTGTTTAAGAAGATTTATATGATAAAAATAATTTCAATGGTTCTCGATGGTGTGTCGAATGAATATTTTGTTTAATGAGTACGCTTTTAATAACCCCAGAACCATCAGAACAGAAAAACGAAAACCACAACCAGACGATATTGAAGTATCGAATTTTAATTCGGTTTAGAGTTAATGATTAAATTCATTACGCCAGCGGATTCTTACTGTCTGTATTAGTATCACATGGTTTAACAGAAGTGCTTGTTAAAAAGAGCCATTGCACAGTGCCTTGCTGTGAACGCCCAGCCAAGTTTTCTCTTTGAGTTTCGAACCAGAGGATCATGGCTCCTCGTGGGCCACTGCAGGCATGATTGCTGCAACGTATAAAGTTACCACTGGGCGAAATGAGCGATGTAATGATGTTGCCCGCCGCCATGAATTTCATCAATAAAAATGCTGTTATCTAAATTGATTAGTAATAAAAAGTAAACATGAAATGTTTATTACGTTTAAAAGTATCTAATCTGTGCGTATTATCCTGATTATCGGCCAAAGAGGAACGATTTAGTGTAATTTTGTAATTTAAACCTGGGTTTGAGGTATCATTTAAAACATTTATGAAGTGATTACAATGAATGAAAATGATAAATCACGAGTCAATAACACTGGTTACATGGACGATTGAAATTCTTTATTTCACAATACAGTTTAAACTTTAGAGTTTAGTAAAATCTGATGTGTACAGCACATGACCTCCCGCTCAACTAATTTTAATAATAATATTCTAATATTCACAAATAAATTTAATTGTTTTATGTAAACCACATCTAATCCAGATGGGTAAATTACTGAAAAAATGTAATGAATTACTTTTTATAATTATTGTCTTAAAGGTAATTAAATTACAATCAAAATGTAACTATATAATTAGTTCCATTACATGCAAAAATGTAATTAAATTACATTCAATAATTACAAATTACAATTAATTTTTATTGAAATAAAAAGAACTTAATTTTTAATACCTTTATGCCGAATTCATGCAGCCATTTACATTTAATTTAATTTTAAATTTTAATTTATCTTTTTTAAATGTATTATTCATGGAACACTACAATAAATGAAAAAAAAAGTCAAATCATCAAAATTTTTCATATTTAAGCAAATAATTTCAATTCTCAATGATTTAAAATCTAACCTTTTTAATCACAAAAGACAATATTTATTATTTTCATTTAAAAGATAAAAGTTGGTTATCTTATGAATTAAATTAATATATGATAATGCATATTTATTTTTAAATTAAAATACATTTAAATTAAATGTAAATGAAAATGTAAATGAAATGTGGGGTAAATAGCTCAGTGGTAACGTATCGGACTGTGGATCGTGAGATCCTCAGTTCGAATCCCAGTACCGACAGTTGCCAATTTAAATTTACCCCTGTGGTTCCCCCTCCACTAACAACTTTGGGGGCTATGACTTGACGGCTGGTAACCGCATCTCATACGCAAAAAATATATCACCTACCGAGATCTGCGTAAGCAGAGTGCCACACCCTTAATGGGTAAAAGGCGTGATGATATGATGATGATGATATAAATGAAAATGGCTGCATGAATTCGGCGTTAACAAAAAAAAAATCGTTCTGACTAATATTGTGGATTGTGGTTAGTCAAATTGGTGTTTTAAAATTAGTAATTTCTCAAAGAGAGAATCTGATAATCTACAGCGTCTTGGATTTAAAATAAGGTCGCGAATGAAAATAATCTTTCAAAAGGTGTTAAGGAAAGCAAAATGACGTCATACTTCAGAAATATTAAGGATCTCTATTTCTATTTGATTAGAAATTGAAACGGAATTTTCGATTTCATCTCATACTCAAAATTTACACCATTGATTTTAAGCATTAAATAAATTCTAATAAAAAGCTTTGATGTTCTATGATTTTATGTTAGAAACATCAGCTTTGGTAGATTTTGTCTTTCTTCAACATTGAAACATTTGATATGCTGAAAGAATGTGTGAGTGAGACAATCATAGTAAAAAAAAAAATTCCAGAGTTATCAAAAAAAAAAAAAAGATTGTAGATAATCATAATTTCTTTCCTTTACCTATGTTAACAAAAATTGTCATTAATAATATATTTTTATCATTTTTACAAAAAGATTCAAGTAATGTACCACTTCCGATTTTCAAATTTTTACCATAATCAATTAGACACTTCCTTAGGGTGTACAAATAAAAACTGCAGACTAAAATCCCGACATTGATTTTTTCACGACCCCAATAACTTTTTTTCGGTGGGAGGCAAAAATTATAAATCACGATAATTGAAATTCTTTATTTCAGTCACTTGACAAATTATTTTCCATTCCCCGGTATAGTTTAAGGTTTAGCGTTTAACACATGAAGAAAAATTGAGTTACGACCAATCTTGCAAATGAAGTAAAACTATTTCCTCTACTTTAAATTGCAAAGAAAACACAAATATACAATTAAACTAAAAAGCAATATTGCAACAGCTGTACAAGTACAACAAAACAAACATTTTAATTGAAGTAAAGCAATAACAGTGTAAGTACTTAAACAACATTTCAATAGCAGACATGTCCCAGTGGATGGTTAGACGGACGCCACTGGTAGCACACCAGTGTTCGAACATCCCAGTAGGCGTATTAACGTAGTCACGCATGAGCTCCTGTGATCTAGTCCTGTAGTTCTGCAATCCTGCCGTCCTGGCGTCCTGGTATCAGTCCAAGCGGAGATGTCCTTTTGAACACAAACATGCAGAATAATTGGAAACTAATTAGAGTTTCTCGCATTGATTTACCGACGGTAGAGCTGACCCTAGCTATGGAGAAAGGGTCTAGCTTTCCTAGCTCTCCCAATACTACCCTATCCATACTATCCCCTATAATTCAGTTTTCAAAATAGGTTTACTATAATTTTTTGCTTTCAATTATATACAATAAGATAATCCACGGAACGTAGAAGGTGGAACTCTAATGTGTTATGGTACGTATTGTTTTATAATGTCACGCAGCGAGCTTCAAGATACGCCTGAAATCGCCAGAAGGCTTTTGGATTTAATAAATTCTCTGAAACTTCAGACAAAAGTTAATTTATTTCTAAAAATTTGATATTTCAGTGATCTTCTTCAGGGATAACCAAATACGTCAGATTTTTAAAAAAAAAATTAACTTTTAACTGCAGATCTGAAGAATATCCATAGGTATAACAGTCAATTATCGATCCTATCAAGTTCTGGTATAAGTTCTGTAAAAATATTAAATATAAAGACAATGTTTTGAATTATTCTACATAATTCTTCACCAGGAAAACAAATAAATATAAACAACAAATTATGTTTCACTGCGTTTCTCTGCTTAAAATTTGTATATTTTCTTTTATGATTCTGTCATTGGCACATTTCGATCTTGCTATAATTTATGTTTCTTCAAAATTTATTTTGTGCATCAATTCAATAGCATAACTAGACCTAGCAGATTTCTCTAGTTGGTTAAGCCGAATGGTTCGTTAGTATTCTGTAATTCTACTTTTTATCGTTCTGTTGTTCTGATCAATGTACTCGTAACTTGTTTCACATTCACATGGAAATTTGTTCAAAAGTTTACCCAAATATTGTTTTATTTGCATGATGAGTTTTGAAAGCTTTTTTCGAGGTTTACGATGTAATTTAAGAAGTGGAGCAAAAGATACTAAGATGTTATTTCTTGAGAGTATTCTTCCAATCTGGTCTGTAATATATATTGGACGTTCATTATTATCTTCCGATTCAAGGTTGTTCTTTAATCTTTTTGGACGAAAAGCTTTCAAAATCTTCCTTTCCAACATTTCATTTTAGCCTTTTCTTCTTCAAACGCCTCTTTGAGGCAAATATTGGTAGCTCTGTTCAACAAACATTTCAGGAAACCAAATTTGGTATTGTGATGTGAAAGAGTGCTCTAAACACACTCCTGCTATAACAGAGGGGATGCTCTTGAAGGAGGAATTGGGAGAGGAAGAATCGAATCGTGGTTGAGTGAGCGTGATGGTTGCGTGCACGTGAGCCAGACAGACGCGTAATAACTGCACACGCAGCGTGCATGCGATATCCGCTAGTAATATCGCACTAATTATGTTTGTGTTGCATTGAAGCATTGATTTCATCTTGACATGCTGAAATTACACCCAGCGGTTCACCCGCCCCCACTGTAGATGCACACAGAACAGGATATTAATAATGTGCTATAGCTATACTATTCACATCTAAATATATTGTCCACGACAGGTATATACATTCCTCTTTAAAGGAAATTCACCCTTCATGACTGATTTAATTAATTATTCTAGGCAGTCATGAAAATATGCCTATTGTTTCCTACATAACAAGAATATATTTGGTTCTGTGAATAATATTGATCAATGAAGTATAGAATCGCTTTCCAAATCTGAACGATCGAGGCAAGAACAGGGTAGTTCAATCAGAGTGAAACTTGTTATCTTATTCAAATATCTATTTAATATTTGTTCCGTGATAACTCAACGAGCTGTGGATACTGAGATCTTCAGTTCGAATTCCTTTTATCAAGATCTGTACTTTTATAACGAATGAAAAGTATGATCAAGTTATGTTTTAATATAACATATTTCAAGCTGTTAAGTATGATGAAAAAGTGAGTTTCGAAAAACTCATTATGTACTATAAGAATGCTGAAAATCAATAAATCGTTCAAATGAAGATAATTAACTGGAAAAACAAATTATGAAAGAAATAGATTATCAGTCTTAGAAGTAGAGAGAAACAGACAAAATGAAGAACCTCTAATAGAAACATGGAAAAATACAGACAGACCCATACAAAAACAAAAACAATTAATTAAAATTCAAGAAAAAAAATATAGCCCATGTTGACACTATAGGTACCTATATACCAAAGTATTTAAAGCTAGAAATGCAACTACAATAGCACGATTCCAATGCGGTAACAAGGAAAGAAGTAATATGTACTAGGCCAATCTTGATGGCGTAGTGGCTATGCCACTAGCCTAGCACGCCGGAGGTTTTGGGTTTGAATCCCACTGAAAAGCAAGGTCGTTTTTGTTGTTCATATAAATTCACAATCATCCACTCATTAAGCAGCATATGACCAAATTGTAGTTAGTCAGATTATGCGGTAGAGAACATTAAAACTGTATTGCAGAGAGACGGAAAGAGAAAGAAGAGATGACATTTACTTCCTAAATTACACGGATGGTAAAATTTTGGAAACAAAGAAAATGTATAATATACTTTTTTATGGTAATAAAGAAAACTGATGTAGTTCAAAACTTAGCATGACGACTATTCATGACGGTGCATCATTTAAAAAAAAACAACTTTGTTTCTGTCTAAACTTTCGGTTTTTATATTTTTAAATCTTTGACTACTCTCCTCCTGAGGATGGACCCAGGTGGGGTTCAAAACCGGTCTAGGTTGAGTAAAATAAATATTTTCTGACTGAACTCCAGCATGTTTCCTCTTTTACCTTAATAAGCGTCAAGAAGTTTTTTTCATCATAATTTTTTTTAGGTTAACTCACATAATGTAAATACCACAGTAATGATATGTAAATTTTTTGTAGAATCTGGACCCAAAGGCATAAATAAACAAATTAACTAATATATTTGAAATAAATAATCGCAAAATTAATGTCATTACAAGATTTACAAGTAACAAACGTTTTTCCAGGAGGGAAGATAAGATATCACAGAACATATCATCAAACTCTCACAAAAGTAGTTATTTCTATTTCTTTACAATTTCTATTTAAAAAGTGACAGTACGAATTTTGGAGTGCACCTTATAATATCAATTTGTTTGTAAAGTAAGTTAACGTTTAATATTGTCATGTGTGTTTTAATTCAAGCGTTTTCTCTTCTACTTTAGGATACAAACGTTGAATTATTAACAAAATACCATGCAAGTGCAGCAAATTGAATTCCGTTCTGTAGCCTGTAGCAGCATCGTGTGATAATCTGCGTTTAAAGTTTGCTCGCGAGCAGAAACCGAGAAGCGTAAAAATTTTATCGTTTCGAATCCCATTGTCTACAGACGACGAGTGGAAAAGAAGAAATTATTTATAAAGTATAATTTCCCTAGGAACGTATCTGCGGAGCACGGTAACTAGAATTTTTAAAGGCTCTCTAACGCGCACCGACGATATTATCAAACGTTCATTGCATTGCTGCATTCACATTGAGTTTTAAACGGGAATGGAGATAGCAGATAGCGCTGTCATCATCAAAATATGTTCATACATACATTTTCTAAATATTTCAAAAACAAATTTCCTACAAACTCCTTTATTGGAACACGATTTATTTGTATTCCGCCAAGTCTAACTAATGTCAAAGCACACAAAGTTATACAATCATACAAAATTATTTCTCCTAAGTTTTTTTTTTTGTGTCAGTATACATATAGATTGACAGCAATGTATGAAAGCGTTTATTTTATGAATAAACATCGGTATAATTTATAATAATTAAAACTATTATTAAGAACTAAAATATTTAAAACAATTTTTTTATTTGTTTCATTATGATTGGCTATGGTCTATAATCTAGGTAAATTATCCCTATGTTTACTTGAAAATAAAACTCTTTAATACATTGCTGTCAATTACTTTAACTGTAACTGTAACTATGATAATGACATATCAACCCTTTGTATATTGTTAAATAACTCTCTGTATTTACATTGCATATATTAAGACACAAAACTATTAATAGTAAATAAACAATAACAGGCAGATTCATAAAAGGGATTAGCGCTAACGCCATTTTTATTATTACTTGTAATTTCACTTTCTATTTTCAGAACATTATTATTTTAACTAAGGATGTATTCAAGATTGGTTATCATACTATTTGCCACATTTTGATAATATAATTAATTTAGAAACGAAATTACAAATGATAAAAAAAATAGAGTTAACGCTACTCTCTTTTATGAATCTGCCTGTAAATAATTAAAGTAGGTAATAGTTATTTACTGAAACCAATTTTAATAGAGGAACCATACTATTATTCCATAAATGGATATTTTAATGACATAATTGTATATTTTCATGTAATTTTGTAAAATTGTATGTATTGTATAAATATCTGACGATCCAATATGTGCTGCATGCTGATCAATGGAAATAAATATATTATTATTATAAAATCTCAGTAGATGAAATATTTTTCATGCATTTATTTATATGCAAACACAAATGTTTACTTGTTGACATAGTACCCATAAACTGGGTAGAGAGAAAATGTAGAACATGTAATGGTTGTAAATGATTGTAAACTTTTTCCCTTTGACCAATATATTTAATAACCTTAAAATAAGTGAACTTTTATGTGTTTTAGAAAGACAAATTTAATATGGCTGGTAAAGTACACATAGGCAGTGAACAGTGTAAAATGCTCACAATAGCTGATAGCTTGTTTGGTTTTCTCTGGCGAGACGAACCACTCTCATCTCACCCTTCAGTGTGCTACCCCAGCACAGAGCAGCCCTAGTGCACCGCACACCGAGTGTGTGAGTGAGTCTAGACGCCGGCGCAATTACATATGCCTGTAACACGTTGCACTTTTTCGAACGTAATAACATAACGAGGCGAGGGAGCCCCCAGGCTCGGGAGGCCCCACTGGGCCTGTCTCGGCGCCGCCGCCCCCATAGAGCAGAGAATTCACTGCTCTGGACTCATGGAATTTACTGTTCGACACGATTTTAGATTGTGAAGAAATAAAACAAATATATATATTGTCTTCCTATTTATTGAATTTTTATGAACCTCCTTTTGTTTTTTAATTTCGTTGAGTAGATCAATCCTTGATCTTCGACATATTTTTGTACGAAATATTATTATTAGATTTTGGAATTTAATAAAATTTTGACTGCAGTCCGAACATTTTGTTACATATCACAGTCTGTCAATTATTATTACTATATCATTGAAACTTGAAAGGCATGGTGCAAGGTATTGGGTGCTCTGGGTACATTTGTTGGAAATTTGAATGCATCTAGAGACGCTCCATTTAATGTTTATAATGGTGTAGTATAAAGTATAATTGATGTAGAAATAAGGTATTTAAGAAGAGTGCGTGAGTATACGAGAGGTAATCCTATTTGGAACATGTTGGTGTATGGTGAGAGTGAAATTGAGAAGAGTGTTGTTAAGAATGTAGGAGTGAGTCTGTTGAGGTGGTTTATCTATCTTGAGCAAATGTCGAATGAAAGGTTGGTGAAACTAATATATGCGTATGAGATTAAGGGTGAACGATTGCGTGGGCGTCCGAAGTATGATTGGTGGTTTATTGCCTAAACGAATGATTTCAAGTGTGAAGAATACACGAACATGTATGAATCGCACTATGAATGTGGACGAGGCGAAAGTGCTGTGCCAGGACAGGAAGGTATTATTATTAGTTTATTTTTATTGTGTTTCAGGTTTCGTGCTACTTTACTGAGTGGAATATGGCGAGATGTTATGTATGTATATGAAGTACTATTTCCAGGTTTCAAACTACTAAAATTGCGAGCGAAGTTCTATATTTTCATTAGTTTTTTTGGTGGCAGTTCCTTGTACCAAATTAAAAACTAAAACCGGAATTTTAACTACCACAAAATAATCTTTTGTTTCAAATAAATGTTGCAACCAATATATCAAAATTTAGTGAGATATGTTTAAAAATAGGTCTTTAAGCGAAATTGTATTCTAGGGACCCCATAACGTACTAATCTGTTGAAAACTCAGTACCGAAAATTTTGTGCCATCATACGAGTGGTATTAATGAAATATTTGCTTAAAGTGTACGTATGTGAGTGATCCAGGCAGTGCGGTGTCAGTGGCATGAAAACAGGTCTGTCTGGCGCGCCATGTGTATGCAGATGAAGAGGCACCTGCCCCCAAAGTCCTCCCTGCCCCGCCCCTGAACCCTTTTGTGTCGCCAGCAGACTGCCACCGCCACCCGCTTAATTTGTTCGAATCCAGGAATTTTAATTTTCGACAGTTGTTTTTATACTTCCACTGGGTTCATTACGGCCACTTTTAAATGATTATCTTTTTCCTGAAAAACGTTCGTCTCGCAAACTTCGTGATTAAACCGCGAACGGAAAATTCTAACTTCCAGCAGGAAACTTTACATTCAATAACCCAACTTAGTAATAATAATAAATTACTTAGTTTTGTTCGATATTTAATCAAGTACACTATGATGATAAGTAATTATTGATTGCTATATTACATAGTTTTAAGATGAAAATTTAATAAACCTGATCGAAAAGTAATTATAAATCTGTGTTTATATCAAGTTAAGGATAATTAAAATATTAATTGAACACAAAGTTGCGTTATGACGAAAGTTTGTGCATAATTGAATACTTCTCCTGTATCCTTTATTAATCCTTAATTAACAGTAGATACCGATATTGAAACCTAAATTGCTGTATGAATTTTACAAAAATAACGAGTAGATGAAACATTTTGTACTATAATTCAAACTTAATTTTCTCTAGAAATAAGAAAAATAACATACGTCCCTGGCAGGAATGCGATTAATTCCTGCAATAAAATTTTTACTATAGTATATTCCGTAACTTAACCACGACTGTGGTTGTGGTTTCGTTGTGGTACGTGTGGTCAAACTGTGGTTATTGAAAAAGTGGTTGTGATTCTGAATACTCTGGTTAATATATATATATATATATATATATATATATATATATATATATATATATATATATATATATATATATGACGTTTCGACTTTAAAAGAAGTCATCATCTGCAAGAAGTAATATTTAAATTAAAAATGATAAAACATGGAGTAAAGAAAATAAATTGTAACACATATGTAAAAAATATTTTTTCTACGACCGTTGTTAAAAGTGGCCATTTTTATGGTAGCTTAGCAAGTTAAAAGTCTCACTTTCTGACACTAGAGTTAAAAGTAACTTATAAATCAACAAATATAATTCTACCTGTCAAAATATCATTCTACATTTTTTAATAGTTACTAATACACTAGAAATATTGTAGATAATTTTTTATATGATGTACCTACGTGTTAAAAGTGATTTATTTCGTTCGTGAGGTTGTTTCACTCAGGTTCGCCTAGTTTTGCAAACATCCCCAATTACTCCTAAAATGTCACTTTTAACACTTATATCATAATTAACTATTAATTAATCCAAATGTCTTTTATAAAAAAGAAACAATTTAGTTATTAAGCACATACATATAACTAGTTATTGATTTTATTTTATTATAAATACAATTTTATACATTGCATTTTGAAAAATCAAAAAATGAACACAAAATGAACACAAAAACCACAAAAATTTTCAGAAACAACGTTTTGAACTGCAACCACGATCCTGACATTATTTTCTGGTTTAATTTTGGAATGCTCAGAGCCTTGGCTGCCATGGTTAAAAAGTAACGGAATATTCTAATAAATAATACATTTTAAACAGTCATTTATACTGAAAATTGTGTACAAATACTTTTGCTTTTGATTGCAGACAAACTATTAATTTAATTATAGTTGGTGATAACATTTAATAATGCAATAATGTTGGGTCATTAACCTGCATAGTTTCAAAATTATTTTCATTACTTTTTATTTACTGCTTCCTCCATAGAAAATAATTCCCTGCTTCAATGGAAACAAATTGCAACTCAACTACAAGTTGGCTATGTAGAGACAAGTGAACGTAGCGAAGATAATGCATACCATACATGCATTATGACATTATACCGTCAACCAGTGCAACGTTTTTATCTAAACAAAATACAAACGCAAAACAAGTATAGTTCGTTATCTGTCCGTTGTGGCGCTAGCTCATTACTCTTCGTTCTCCCAGATTGAATATCCTCATTAGACGCGGATTAATATCGTTATTGTAAGACATCGCGCACAGCAACGTGCAGGGCCGGATTCACACATAACGAAGCCGGAAGCTATATTTTATAGAATTAAAAGTCCTTAGTTTGGCACGAAATACCACTAAGACAACTCGTTACAGAATGGGGTCCTTCGAAACGAAAATCATAAAATTCTCCTGGTGATCACATATTTTGGTTTTTGTTTCCTCAATCGTTGATAGAATTTTATTATATAAATAAATAATAGATATTTATGAAAGAAAAGTATAATATAGGGATTTATAGCTGAGGCACATAAGAAGACGAGTCAATAAAACCTTAGTTGGCAGTTTCTTTCTCTTATCTTCGAATGATAATTATATTTGTTCACGACTTGCCAGGAAACCCCAACGTTCTTCTCTCGAAATGGTGAGGAAAATGTGTATTTCCTCTCTAGAGAGGAAAATATAGACGTGTTACAATATGAATGTAATTTACAAAAATATATATATATATATATATATATATATATATATATTAAAAAAAATAATTATAAATATATTCTTATTTTAGTGATATACATACATACTTTAAATTATCTTACAATTATGTCATATATTTTCCTTTTTCTAGATTAAATCACAATTTGACAATATTAATTTAGATTTAAGATTGGTTCATTGGCAACACTGCTACACCGCCTTGCTTTTGATAACCTAACTTTAAGCGTGTCAGTGCTTTTTTCTATTATTTGGTTACCAACTCATTAATTGTTTATTATAATTTGTTTTGAGAAAATTGTAGAAAATTACATTTTACATCTCAATCATTCTGACCTGTTATTATGCAAACGATCGTGATGTTCCTATTTAATTATTTATCTAACAAATAATTGAAATTTATTTCATCATTCATTTTGATAATAGGCCTTATTACTTTATTATTACGTACTAGTCCATAAAGAGCCACAAAATGGCGGCTAAACAATATCATAAAGAAGTAATTATAAAACAGTCGAACATAAAAATTCACTGAGTTACGAATAAGGATGAGATTAATAATCTAAACTTTTTGATATAATTCGAGATAAGAATATGAGTAATGAATCAAATATTAAAGAAGAGATCGAAGATTCATTACATTACATGATCAAAGAACTGTAGTAGATGATACCCTCGATGTCAAAGAAGAATTTGTTGCATATGAAGGCAGTGAAATGAATGAAATTTATCTGAAACTTATAATATAAAAACAAATCAGCATCTGATAATGTAGAAGACCGCACTTCAAGGAGTAGTTGTAAAGATGATAAACCAACTGAATATGGGTGAAGTTAATTGAGGGGCTATCAAAATTTCGAAATCAAGAAATGCTCTTGTACGAAAATTATGGAGGGCATCGCTTATTTCAGTGTGAGCCCAACCCTGGATGATGGCTGATGGCTGAAACTACTGGAGCCGGTAGTAGCACATAATTATACACGCAAAATAGCAAATACGATATTTTAAATTAATAACGAGCACCGTTAAGAATCGCTTGGACTGATTAGCTTTTTATTCACTGGAATTCTAGCTGCATTGTGTGGTTGATAGTGACGGATATAGTTTTTTATCAGATCTACTCTTATGCAAATTCTTCACAGCATGCCTCATTTGCTCCGAGTATTTTTATAGTAATTATTGATATTATCTTTTCTGTTTTATTTTCTCTATTTTGTACAAAGCTACTGAGTGCGGAAATTGATCGAAGAAAAGTTTAAAAACTATAGAAGAGAAGAAATTTATATTCATGGTTATAGATTTGATAATGTTAACAAGCAAAACAAACGAAATTACAACAAAATTATTTCTATTGGTTTCTTCTGGCTAACTAATAGAAATAGATTGAAAATATGACAGTACGATTTTCAAATGCGTATATAGGTATCTCATGAATATAGATTATTCCATAAAAAATCTGTTATGTCCAGCACATAACCTCCCGCCCAATACAACTCGTAAACGGTACAAAATTGTATTTAATACCGAAAAATACCTTCTTATTTTTTATTTTCTAATGGGGTATGTGACCATAATCGAATTTCAATGTATACGCCATAGCATATGAATGTTCTTCATTGTAGTTTCTTATTACAACAATAAAAACTGTAAATTATTTTGTAATAGTAAAGTTATTAGCAATTTTGTGTTTAGGAGAAGGGATACGTGACGTCACTGTGGCCGTACGCCTGACCCGCTGATATATATCTATTTCTTTCCTTTACAGTATCTCGGTCTTTTTCTAGCACCATACCTACCGCCGCAATCTATTCAGTAAACACAGTGACGTCTCACATCCCCTCTCCAAATATTTAAAAATTAATTTCTCGTTAACTATAAACAATTAATTGATTTAAAAAAATACGGGTATTTTATTTTTGTATCTAGTATCATGTAATGTCAGAAAAAAAAATTGGTCACATACCCCATTATATTTAAGAAATTTAATTTTCTTTCATATATTTATTTAATTTTTTGATATATGTTTCACTAAGAAAACAACTTTACAGTCTCAATGACAAGTGTATCACTTTTCGTAAAAAAATTAAAATTTTATTATCTCTAATCTAATGAAAACTTTAAAAAAATTTAAAAATAATATAAATTGTGGAAAATTTTAAATAACCCTGTTTTTTCACGGAAAACTGTTAAAGGCTTCTAGTGAACGGCTACTTCTGGTTGACCATGAGAATATGGTATTTCTATTGAATAGTATTCAAATTTGATAGTATTAAGTATGTTGATTAGGTTATCTTTCAATAATTATACAAAATAGACAGTGTTTTGTATATACTTGAACCTGAAGTTTATCATCACTTTTCCAAACACCTGTATAGTTTAATTAGTGTAATATAAATAAGGGATGGACATTGACAAGCAAAACCAAAAGACACTTTTTAGTGCCACTTTACAAAACAGAAAATTTCAGTTTCCACTTTACCTTAAACATCCACGATCATCAAAAAGACAAGTGGGCAAATTTTCTTTGAATTGGAAAGCCCACTTCAAAGAGAATACATATCCACCCCCGATCACTTCCTGGCTACTGATTTTCATATAGGTTAATTTGGTATAAGTTATTATTTTTACATGAATTTTTAAATATCATTGCTTTCATTATAATATTAAACAAAAAGAAATTCGAAAACTGAGCTTGTGCCATCACTAAAAGTTCCCAATAGAAAATTTAACTTGCTCCATAATTTCACAAAAAGTGAACTATGTTTGCAATTTGAACTAAGATTGCTCTGAGTCCAACGACAATAATATCACATTACAATTGTTAATTAAAAGATGTTTCTTGGAACTTTATAATATTAACATTAACAGATTTTAATTTTACTTTAAAGTATTTGAGTCTATTGCAAAGGAACCCATTGTTTGTAGATAATCGTGAATATATAGCTAGGATGCATTTATGATTTTATCAACAGTTGATTTTGAAAAAGTTGCAGAAGCCCCAAAAACGATAAATTAAGTGATGTATGCAACGAAGCAAGGACCACCAACGAACGTAGTACTTACTATTCGCATCAGAGGGCGGTGTCATTCCATCAAAGTACACACAAATGTCACGTTTCTGAATTTACATAAAGACAGAAAGCGAATTTTCGAACTATAGGTACTTAAATCCTCAGAGCGCAGGGAAATTATATGTTTGTGCTCATTCAAAAACGTGTTGTTTTGCCTTGACTAAACAACGTCCAAAATGTCTATTTCTAAGGTCTCCACCAGATAAGCGATCGGAAAATAACTATTTCTAAAGCATTTATTAAAAAACTATATTTATAATAGAAAATATAGTAGGTATTTCAAATATCTCTTTATAAAATATTCCTCTAAATTTAAAAAATGATGGAATGTGAATGAAATTTAATTTTAAAATAATGAATTTACAGTGCATTTGGTTTTCAACATTGGCAATAATTTATGAGCGATATGAGACCTGCAAAATGTAATGTTAATTATCACAATGTTTATTATATTTTTAGGTGTATTTGGTAAATATAAAAATATATGAATTGTTTTCTGATATATAAGACGAATTATTATGTAATGTACCATCTATGTTTATAATGAAACATTGACAGTAAGCAATAGAAACTCCTAAAACATCTTTGTTTCTTTGTATGGACTGTGTTACTTATTAGTTTGCTCGTAAAAAAAAATTTGTACACACCTCTTGCATAATTCGGATCTCAAAATCGTTCTGTTGCACATGCAGCCGGGAACCAAGCTTTCCCGAACTTGGTATGTAAATAACTGTTCTGTAACACTGTTTTCGAAAATACACATTCTACAACTAAAAACTGTATTGGAACAACTATCATTCCATACGCCGCGTATGGAATAATTTCGACGAATCAGAGCCGCAGATTAGCACGATATATTAAGTATCATGATTCAGTTACTTTGGTTTCGCCTGTTTGTATTAATTTTATTTATATGAGTTTGACGTTTTCAACAGTTTTTTATTTGTATTTTTTGTATAATTTCCAAAATCTTGTTATAGAAAGTATAGTCTATCCAGGGGTGGGCAACCTCCGGCCCGCGGGCCAACTCCGGCCTACGTCAAGTTCCAATCCGGCCCGCGAGATCTTTAGAATAAAAAATAAATATTTTCAAAAAACAAAAATTTTAAATTAGGTTAGTACCCAACATAAAGAAAAAGGGGAAATTTCCTGTTTTTAATTTTTGATATAATTCGTCTAGTTTAAATTAAGAAATAAATGTGGTACTTAGTTAATTTTGTTTCATTATTGTTTTTTATATTTTCAGAAAAAAATTATAAGTAACAAAAATGTGTCAATTAACAACTACGGCCCGCTTACGAAACGTAAATATTATTCTGGCCCTTGTTATACACAAGGTTGCCCACCCCTGCACTCTACAACATGTAACGGAATGGCATATTCCAGACTCGCAAACCGTAGCCCTCGCCTTTGGCTCGCGTGGAATATGTGCCATTCCATTACTTGTTGTAGAATATACTATTCCCATTTCCTATAGAAACATACCATTTGGGAGGCGGTCCGAATCTACTAGTCCAAGGGTGATTTTGTGTTTAAGTAATTGAAGATTAGGATTGAATTTGGGATCTCCAGGGTTAGGAGACATGGCCGTAACGCGGCGTGTCGTACACGAGCATAAGTGCAGTTCACATGCACGTAGAAATGAAGAGGTTAAAATTACATATTCAAGTCAGGTGCAATGGCGGCGTGTTCGCGCAACAAACGTATAGATGTCAGATTGGCGGCGGCGACGGCGGCTGCGGAGGCGGCAGCCAGCAGCAAGCGGCAGACGGCAACCGTCGCTTGTTATTTTGCATGAACGATGTGCAGCGCAGCGCATTTACATATCCACACACATGAAGAGTCGCCGTAGTTTTTTTTCCCGGCGTTTGCAAATCCGATTAGTTGTCCCCAGGTGACGCACGGCACTGGCTCTTGGCTAAGTTAATAACAACAATATCGCGAGGAGACAGGTCACGTATTGCTGCGCTCGGGAAATTAATATCAGGCGTAGAGTCGGGTAGTTTGAAACTGGCGGTGGTTAAACGTTAGTACTTCTAAACACGATACTCGAACGAGGAACTATGTTCGTATCTCATCTCTTGCGCCGCCTCCAAGTTGCTCATCATGGGCGGCGGCGGTGCTGGAGGAGGCGGATAATAGTTGCAGCAGACGCGCTAGATACGGATACATTTGTCAAAGCAAAACGAACATTCGCTCTGATTACGCCAAGAAATTTATCCTCTTTACTCAACTATTACAGACAAATAAATAACTACTGCTACGTTTCTACTTCTTAAGATAAACACTCTTGTAGATTTTATCTTTATCAATAAATATTAATCATTTACAACACACGCATTGTTTTTATCATAATACTAACTTCAAATTGGAAAATAGCTATTTTAAATACTAGTGAGCAAAGTAGTGCATTTAATCATGAATCCAGAAGTTGGGCACTCGAACAGTAGGCGAGGGCCCCAACTGGATGAGTGATTAAATACCCGTTTGCTCACAAGTGTAAAATCTGAATTTTTACGCAATCAAAATAGAAAACACACAAAATATTTAATTATTTTCTATTACTATTAAACTCAATACAGCAATAATGTGAAGCAAATTAGCAAACAAGAACAAAACAATACACAGCAACAGTTTTAAGCGAATCCGGAGAGGTTATATAACATGAATGACATATTGTGATAGATTCAGTGCTAACACATAATAGGTATTAGCATGAATTTCCCCAATAGTTTCTAATTTAAAATTTTTCGTTATATTAAAATTTAATATTACAAGTTATACATTTTATCAAGTCGTAAATTCAACAACGCAATTATTTTAATATTCCAAGGTAGTTCAAAATCAAATTACGGAACAAAATTTTTGGCACCATCTGTTGACAATTTTAGAACAAGAGTGAGCAAAAATCTTTTTGTCACTTGTGGTTAAAACAGCAATAAGTAACAATCGCGATGATTGTATTGTATAGATGAGGGTCTATAAAAAATAATATTCATCTAGATTCTAGATATTGGTATGAGTCTATAACTAACTAACAACTAAACCCCATCAGAAATTATATGTTCTCCATTTTGTTTTCACATGGATGATAACGATGTATACAACTGGATATTTATCTATGAATGTGTCTAATATCAAGTTTCTATTCCTAATTATTTCTAAAAAGAAAGTTGTAACAATTCAATGAACAAACGGAGCTATTGTGTTATGAATGATTACAGAAAAATATCTGCTACATTCATTTATCTATATCAAATAATCCAAAATATTGTAAAGAAAAACTAACAAGTAGAAATATAGTATAATTTAAAATTATTCAATGTTCTTGTTGGACACAATATAATAATTCTATAATGAGGCCACTCCTCATTCCCGATGTTTAAAATAATGGCAAGTTGTCAGATAAAAGTAGTTACACTGTAAGACATTTTGAGAGAGTAAATGTAAGCGATGTTTATTTTTATAGCAAATAATGTTGTCTTTATCGTGCTGTTTCCGTCTTGGAGTAATTATATCATTACAACAGAAAATAAACCCGTCTGTCGTCTGTAGATGCTATCAGTGGCTTGACATTACAAGGAAGAAAAAATTAACATGAATTTAAATGCGATATACCTGCGTATATATTATACGTGACGTTTGACGTTAAATAATGAGCCATTGTTTGCCATAACCAGCACAGGCTAAATAGGTTGTGCTCCCATTTGCTCAAATAGGCAATAATCTAAATTAGACCCTATTTATTTTGTAGTGGTGATATACCAATTCCTTTTTATCATAACTAACAACATAAAGGATAATTCATTCCATCAGATTCCAAACACCATTTTTATCTTCGAGGAACTGTATGATTCAACAAGACTATGTTCCAGAATCTCCTGCAGACTTTTGGATGGAATATTATGGGGCATATTCTAAAATATTGACCTATTCAGTTTGTTTGGGGTGTAGGATGTTAAATAATAACCGATTGATAATTATATTCAGATGATAAATCGTTGCAGAAGATGTTAAAACAAAGACTCTATTTTTACAATGGTTTTAGTGGGCGGGGATTACTATATTTAAATGTATATAGTGTCTACATTTTTAGTGAAATTTCTTAGTAAGTAACATCACGGGTGGTTACTTTTATAAGCAAGGAATTATTTCAAAATATCACGGAAACAAATGCAATTATAAATAAAGGGAACTAAGCAATTTGTCAATTCGAGTCACGCTGTCGGATTTTGGTCTAACATTTAATGCAAAATTTTTGTCCCTCCATATTTATTTAATATAAAATATTTAAGCAGTACAGAACACATTTTTAATTTCTTATAAAAAAGTATTGAAATCATGAAAAAAAAATCGTTGACGAGATTTTTGCGGAATTACATATTTTGACGTACACTGAATCTGTTAAAACTAATTTCATAATGATGACTGTATGTGAGGATGAATGAATGGATGGATGGATGGATATCCGTATGCTCAATATCTCATGAACGAGACAAGATATGAAAACAAAATTATGAATTTATAAGTTCCATGAAAATATTAAGAGTTGATTTTGAATGAAATTGAAAAACCAGAAGAGGAACTTTACTAAAGACACACCAAACCATAAATTAATTTTTTTTCAATAGAATCAGCTGTGAAAAAAGTTTCTAATTGAAGAGGTAAGCAAAAATATTTGGAATATGAAATGTTATTTGCACTTTACTTGTACGTGCTTTCAATTTTGAGTAAAACTGAAAGTATTCAAGAAGGCCCTGCTTGTGTAAAATTAAATTAGTTTTACTTTTTCCTCCTGTTTCGTCAAGGTAATAAATCTGGTAATTTTTTCACATGTCCATTAATTTTCATAGTCGTGTTTATGGCCACGTTGTGTTAATCTGAAAATTATATATTCGGGCATGTTTTTGTCGGTGTTCCGGGCCGGCGTCGGCGTCGGCGTCGTCCGTAGTCCGGCGTCGTTGGCGAGTCACGTACGAATGCTCGCGTAATATTTGTTGCATTTAAATTGCGCCGCGTCCGTCGCCATTTCCTCGCGTTTTTGTCTCAGCGTGTTGAACATTAACTGCACATTTGCATAAATCATATCACACGGAAGCGACGCCGACGCTCGTGCTGCGCTTGTGCGCGTGCGTACAGCCAGTAAACCCACCGCTGCACAAAGAGAAACTATCATGTTTACCCCACGACAACTTTTTTGCATTCGTTCTTCTTTATGTTTCACCACTACGAACTAGAAATCTTTACACGAGTAAACGGTGAAATGAATAAATAACGTTTATACGACAGATATTTTTTTTAAATTTACCTATTTGATAAACTGAGACTATTGGGCTTCCAATATTAAAATACGCTAACTAGCGGCAGAATTCTGAACCACGTCTCGCGGTACAATGTGTTTTTGACGTTTATTCTGAGTTTTTATTTATTTAAAGAATTTGAACTTATTTGTTATTTTTTCTAAATTTATATCAACAGTAGTGACTATAGAACAATTTCAATGGAAGTATTACATTTATCTATGACGTATTATTTAAATAAGTACTACATTTAATTTGTAGATTAGAGGTTAAGATGGAGTTTTCTCCAAAAAAACCTGTTAAAAACAGAAAAATTTGCATTGTTTATGGCTGCAGTTCTTCTGCTAATAAAAGTCGAACAGTTCGATTTCATTCATTCTTAAAAAAAGGTGAAAGACTAGTTTGTGTGAAGAATAAATGGGATGTCACAATGATGTGTGACAGTGTGACAAATTAAAGGCATGGAAAAGAGCATTGAAAATTGCAATGATATTGTTGATGTACTTCCACATAATATTATGTGGCCACTATTTATTATTTGCTGGCCTTCTACCATGCTTCTAGAAGATAAAGAGCAACGTGCGAACTTACATATACTATCTAAATCTAAGCAAATAAATGAATCCATACTACTATTTAAACTAAAAGTAAAATAAAACTACTGAAAACAACAACAAATAACTACAAAAATATTAATATTAAATACTACTAGAAAATATATACAACTACAAACTAATATCAAACAACAAAGAAAAATGATAACCTATCAAACAAAATAATGCTACAGTTAATAACTACTTACCTACAATAAAAAACTACAAAACAACTAATGGCTAATGTAAATATAACTATAGTCAATAATTAATAATCATAAAATCTAAACAAATCTACCAAATACACTAATAAAACACAAATTACCACAACTAGAGCACGCATTCGCCATAGAAGACCATACAAAATGAATCTGACATGTACCGCTAGAGATTTGTGATCAGCGCCATCTCTTGATAGTTTGGAAGCCCAATAAGGTGCATTTTTGGAAAATTTACCAAACTTTAAATACTTATAATTGTTTAGTATGTAATCGTGCGTAGTTTCTTAATTGTTACGACATTTTCAGAAAATGCATCTTAAACTGAAATATTCTGTTGAAATAAAACTTATCGCTATTAAAATATTGAACCGGGCGATCATATTGGCAGTAGCAGTTTACAGCGGTAAATTTAAATAGCAAGTTGTAAATGAGACAAAATCTAAAAAAATCTTATTCCAAGCACCTGCACTATTAAAGTTCTTACTTTTTTTCTTTGTGTAAATAAGATTTCATCTCTGTTTGGCAGTCATTTTATGAACTTATTATGAAAGAAACACCGAGGCTTGATATTTGTCAGATACAACTGACACTGTCATACTATACTCCTTTTTCTATGGTTAGTTAGGTATCAGCCTACACTCATAAAAATGTGTTCTTGGAACAAACAGATACCTCAGGAATGAAGAGAAAAAATGATTTGAATAGTATTAATCCGATTTCATTTTCATGGAAAACTTTTGTAGGTTTAATGGATAATGCCAATATGAAAATTAATTTAGTTTTGAAGGAACATCAAAATATTCCACTGAGACTTGTTATGGGGACAAAGTAGTTTGAATAGGAGTAGTTTTAATTCAAAATGATATAGTTTTAAATAAAAACGTATTGTTTAAAATTAAAACTACTTCTTTTTCATTAATTTTAAAATCAAAATTTAAAATATATTCATTTTGTTTCAATACAGAAAAAGAAGATAAATAAAAATTATATTCAAAATTAATATTTTTTTGAATTGAACCTAATCATTTTGTAAGAAATATTTTTTTCAACGAATGCATACAAAAGAAGAAAGTTTGACTTTCACCTCCTAAAGAAGACCCATGTGGGTTAGAAACCGGTAGTGGTTGAAATACAACTATTTAAATTGTGACTGCAATCCAGAAACTTTTTTTATTTATTTTGCAAATCCCAGTCAAGAAGCCTACATATTATATAATATTTTTCGTCTAAAATCAGAGAGGGAATTAAGTCCATAAGATGATAATTCCATGTTTGTGTCGGTCCCTATCAATGACGGATTTTGGAAAACCAAACATTAGCTAATTGCATTTAATGAAGAGTTAATCTCCGTTATCGATTGTAGGAACTTGAGACCATCGCCGCCGCCTCCGCAGCCGCCTCTGTCGGCTTCTCTACCCAAACATAATTCATGCACATAATAATTAACAGAGAGATGTGTAGTAATATTGTCAGCAGTTATTAAACTCGCTACAGGAATTTGAAATCCGATCACGATGAATTACCGCTGAGCTGCTAACACAGCCGCAACCGTTCCCGTTTAGATCATTTGCTTTGGAGATAAGTTAACCTTATGTGTCAAAGTAAACTGATTACATAACTTGTCCTAATTGTTTTAGTATGAAAGTGCCTCACTAAATATGGATTATTAGTGCCAAATTTGCTATCATTTATATTTTAAGATTCGTATAAAGCAGAATTAACACTGAACCAGTTGGTCATAAATAAGTAAATAATTACGCGGATAATGTCATTTTTACAACCGCGTTTTAAAGTTAAAAGTACAATTTGTGAAGTTAAATATTTTGCAGCAACAAAAGCACTGCGTAAGAAAGAAATATCTTATATGTGGTAAAGAAAAGAGGGAGCCAAATGCGAGGATGAGTGCCTGTGTCTGGAGAAGAGCAACAAAAACTAGCGACTCGGCACCAGGGCCGGATCTACGTCTTTCAGGGCTGGAAGGAGAAAATTGGTTCGCATCTCATGAAATATTTACAAGATAGAAACAATTATTGGGTGCAAATTTTGGTAAGTGGGTAGTAGTGTGTTTACCACCCGAAAGTACGGCGTCCTAAGATAATAGTAGGACAGTTAAAGTAGCTTTCCACGCAATTAAAAATTTATAACTAAAGACACAAAATATTATATTGTATAACTAGTGCTGAAAGTTTTATATTTCACATGAGTATTGTACACGATACTTTTCCGATGGCCACAATTATGTAAAAATAAAAACCAATATAAAATTTATAAAAAAATATTAAAACATTATGTTAACTATCAGAATTCACTAAAAATTATGTAAAAATTTAAAAATGAGGATAAATAGTCAAACTTTTAAATACAAATTTTTAGGTTAGTTCTCTCAATTATTGCAGTGTGTGACAAAATCATATCATACAGTTGCGGACGAATCTGATTGGCTAACGAGCTTTCATATCACACAGCATTGCTAGTGATATACAATGACCAACTTTCAGTAATAGTTTAGCGTGTGAATTAATGTACTTTTCTTAGTCATTGGGAAAAGGAATTTACCGAATGATAATAAGACCAATAAAATGACAATGACAAAAAATGATGAAGAAGATTTAAGAATAATGAAACGAAAATTAATACGAACAATATTAGGACCAATAAAGATATCCGAAAACGAATACAGAATCATAATTAATTATGAAATGGTACAAGAGTTGAAAGGAGAGGACATAACGATAAGGATCAAGCGACAGAGAGTCAAATGGCTTGGACGTACATGGAGAACAGAAGAAAAGGATGCAATTGAATCTGTAGTAGAATGTAGACCAGAAGGAAGAAGAACGGCGAGGCAGATCCAGATCAAAATGGTTAAAGGGAGTAGAAGAAGATTTGAAACCATCAGGAATTAAACAAGGAAAAAGAAATAAAACGGAGATTGATCCACTCCAACAAAAGGACTAGAGAGCTCCTCAGAAGCTGTGTTATCCCAAAGTAATGTTAATATTTTTTTTTGCAGCTGTTTAAAAATTTGAAGTAAATTGTTCTCAATATTTTTCCCAATGTGTCTCTTCTTCAGCAGCCTACTCTATGTTTCAAGGGTGGTTTACAAGTTGAGTTGATTCTTTAAAACAGTATACGTTTGCAGATTTAGAACCATAATAAAAATAATATACAAGTTTCTTTCGATTTCGTAGGGAGCGTCGTTGGAAAAATGAAAAAAAAAAATGAGATTATCCGACGTGTAAACTTCGACCTTGACTTACACGTCGAGTTATCTAGACTTCCTAATAATTTAGATCGTAAGGTAGGTGTTTATGCGTTTATTTATCGAAGAATCCACTTACTCCAGTTTATATTTTCTAAACAATCTTGTTTTTGTTCTGATTTTATTATCCAATCCACGTCGACTGGCAACTTCACTTTGTTGATAACATCTGCGATTGCAGAACTAATACATCTCCAATCGTGCAGTAATAACGACCATACAGAGTTGTTCGTTACATTTAGTAAAGTTACTCCGGGCCTGTACAGCGGTGTCTCGCGTTGCCAGCGAAATTATTTGCAGCAATTTGGTAAATGACTTGTACGTCCGTATTCGGTGACCTATATTTGCTTTACGAGGGCACGTATTTGTTGTGGCTGCCACAATCGCCCTATACATCTTCAGTAAGTGACTGCTCATAAACCGAGAAGAACTGACCGCTCGCCTAAGATTAATAACACGCTCATTTTCTTTGGCAGTTATTGTACTCTACAAATATAAAGCCACCAGCTTCCGATACATGCACCCGTGATAAATGATTCTTAAACTTCGGAGAAAAGTTTAATTTTTATTGAAAGCGTAACTCGTAACTGGTTTGGTTTAAATAGAATTCTCTGAACTGCGCGACGTAAACAACGAAAATGAAGAGACTGACTGTCTCTCAAACTGTGGACTTTAATTGTCGCAATGTACGTAAGATTTGGCCAATGACCCAAATGAAGATGCGATGACGCACCGATTACATTCTGCACGTCAGAATCGTGAGTGCTACGATGCTATGTAATCTAATTGTTCCAGAATGGAATTGGATTATATGCACTCTATTTATTAGAGAATATAATTCATATGTCACGTGACATATTTTCCGCCAATCAACATTAAGAATCTTAGACGTATATCATGTTAAAAATTAATGAAATTAGAACAATTTTGTTAATTGACAGCGAGTTGTAATTCTGTAAATTAGAGTATCGTGTCTGTACTTGGAAATGTCCATTTTAATACATCAAAAGTTATATGTTGCATTCAGTAAATTAAGGGTGCGTTCTCGTTCTCAATAGTTTCACCGCAAATAATTAATCATTATATTTTCTAATTAAATATAAGTTTGATCTATAATAATAATCGAAGCAGCACATCAACATCTGAAGCGTCGGTTCCATTCGAAAATATCATCGATAATAATCATATCACATGTTATATACTCTCTGATAATAACATAATAACAATAAGCGCCTTTACTTTCATATAAGTTGATAAGTAGTTTTTGGGACTATATATTGTAAATGTATTGTGCATAAGAATAAGTGATATACGATTTCCAAATTAAGATCTTTAGTAAAATCCAGATCTTTTGTGCATAACGTGTAAGCAAAGTTTAGAAGCTACGAAATGACCGACGAAATATGAAAATAAGGTAAGAAATTTCAACATCACGATACTGGAAGGCGATAAAGTAAGAGGAAGAGTATAGAAATTAATTAATAAAATGCGGGACTGAATGAAAAACAACTGAGAAAATAATAAATATTTAACTATTGATATAGATTATAGATAATAGGTGTTAGAGTAAACAAAGTGGATTCTGGGAAAACCAATAACAAAAACAGAGTAATAAGATAGAAGAATTAAGTAAATGAAGTACATAAATTTGTACGTGTGGCACTGTGCTTCAAGCATTTTTATATTATATTTTTCGAGTAAATTACAGTCCCCTGTCGTCAAATCAAAGCCTCCAAGGATGGTATTGGTAAAGGGGCCACAGGGTTAATTTTATGTGATGAAAATCAAGGATTAATAAAAGATATAAATATATAAAAACAGACGAAGTCGATGTTCCCAAATATCTTCTGTGAAATAAAAAAAATATATAATAATTGTAAGATTTAGATGTGGCAATGAAGAAAGAACAAAAGATACTAGCTAACCACCGATGGGATTAGCTGCAGACCATGTGGAAGAAAAGAAGAAATAATAGAACGCCTAACATAACACTCTAATGCAGAGAAACACCGAAAGGAACTAGAAGGGACATCAATTTGCTAAACGAAAAGGATACGGTAGTGGACAGAAATAAGAAAGTAAAGAGCAGAAAGGAGCCGAGACACTGACAATTTTATCACCTAGTGTTCTAGTGCATATATAATTAAATGTAGATTCTAGTCCGCCAAGCAATGAATACAGATTTACAAGTACAAGTGTAACCGAGGATAATAATAATGAACCCAGGTAGTTAAATGGTTAACCCCTTAATAATTCACGTGTTCTAAATTAAGACCGTTAGAAAATCCGCCTTGCAAATAACGTACGAAACCCAAAGCAATATCGTCAATACTTGGAGTGCTCGTATCATATTTTATTCGTATATTGTTAATCCTTTCATTCTTAAAAACTGATTGTTTAGCAAATTGAGTAGATGATAGTCCACGCAGTGTGCCGAACCGGCCCGATTGTTGGTTTATACTAAACTTCTTTGGCAATACAATCGTTTATGGTTGAGTAGGTAATAACAACAGTTTACAAAGTGTTGAAATATGCTAACCATTTCAGAAGTGCATCATGTCTAGCTTTGGGTTAGCATCTCGTAGAAAGTTTTCAGAGCGCTCACGACACATGAGATTAATTTCGTGTCAGATCGAAGTAGAAGTATCGTTCATTAATTTCCGTAAATATTCCATTATTAAGCAGCTTGTGTACGGAGCAATTCAACAGCGAGACAAAACAATCGAGTGCAGCAAAGGCGCACCCAGAGCCAACTCAGCTCAAACGCTAAACTTTACACGAATCCTTTATTAATAACTGAACTCCCAGTATTTCAATTACGGAGCAAGTGAACTTGCATGTGTGGGAGACGGAGTGAAGTGAAAACATCCGATGAACAAGCACAAAGGCCGTGTACTGTGTAGTGTGCTGTTATGATGGATGTCACAATAAATTACCTTTATATTGTGTTCACCGCACAACTAATTAAATTGAATAGTTGTGTGTTTGTTTGCCGAACCCAAAACGAAAACAATTATTATCGTCAGACTAAAATGCTGCCAATAATTGCCGTCAACCTGTTTTACGTTTTTAAAGCCGCGACAAGTGTAGATGACGTCTGTTGTTTCAATATTACTTTTAAAGATTACTTTCTAAACTCTAAAGCTCCTTCTTAACCTTCCACCACTAAAAAATTTTGTCACCAAGCAAGATCCCCCACCGCCACCCCCCTGGGGAGGGGCGGGGGACCACTTTAAAATCTTAAATAGAAACCCTCATTTTTTATTGTACATTTGGATAGTACGGCTGAAACTAAGTAATATAAATAAATATTGTCATGGTTCCCATTTCAGATTTATTTATTTATTTTTATACATTTTAAAATATGGCAAGTAATAAATATAATCTATTGAATTGGGTATCAAATTAAAGGTTTCAAGGAGAAGACTTGAACTTAAATGTCAAGAATTAGTTTTGCACGATCGTCAATTGTTTTTTTATAGCAATTATTTGAAGCCTACCGTGTTTGGTATTAAATTAAAAATCTTAGGGAGAAATATTAATTTTGAACGATCGCCATTTTTTTTTTACGAAGATGATCGATCATATGCCGCCTCATGAATGGATGATTAAGAATTTATGTGAACATAAACGATCAGGCTCTTTAGTGGGATTTGAACCCACGACCTCTAACGTGCGAGGCTAGTGCCAGGCACTACACCACCGAGGTCGGTACGATCGTCAATTGTTTTTTACAATAGTTAATTGAATCAGTTAATTTCAAATACTTCAAAAATTACTTTTCAGCGGTAGTCAATTGTTTTAAAAATAGTTAAAAGAATACTTTTTATATTTCAATAATTATAGTTGATATGAGAGTAAACATATGTATATCTGAATAGTATATTCTACAACAAGTAATGGAATGGCATATTCCACACGAGCAAAAAGTTTGTAATCCAAGCCGAATGCGAGGACTACGGCTTGCGAGTGTGGGATATGCCATTCCTTTACCTGTGGTAAACTATACTTTTTATAACAAGGTTTTGGAAATTATATAAAAAATGTTGCTTATTTAAAAAATAACTGTTGAAAACGTTTGCGAGGGTGGAATATGCCATTCCGTTACATGTTGTAGAGTGTAGACTATACTTTATGTAACAACATTTTAGAAATTATACAGAAAAATACAAATAAAAAACTGTTGAAAGCGTCAAACTCATATAAATAAAATTAAAACAAATAGACTTAACCATAGTAACCCAACCAAGATATTTCATATATCGCGCTAATGTGCAGTTCTGATTCGTCGAATTTATTCCATACGCGGCGTATGGAATGACAGTTATTCCAATAAATTTTTTAGTTGTGGAATGCGTAGTTTTCAAAACAGTGTTATAGAAACATTTATTCTATATTTATATAAGAATGTCGTGTGGTGTGCACACCAGATTTTCTTAATAATGGCTTTTAACTATGTATAAAAGTAAAATGAATGAACAAGTAACGTGCTGACATATAGCATTAAATCACACATATTAAAGTTAGTATCACATCTAATTGTTGCCAGTGTAACAAGCCTTCAAAGCAACAATGTTGCAGTTAATAAAATACACAAGAAGTCTCACCAGTCCAGTGAATTTATACGGGTAAATATAGCCCAGTGCACTGCCAAAATTAATGTTGTTAGCCGTATCGGTACACGTCACCTATATTTAGTAGCGGATTTATAATTAACCGGCCAACTCCGTGACAGGTAGAACGTAAACACTGCTTCTTAAACACGTGGTTCTGGATTTCTCGAAGACAGACACAAATGTGCTGTAGCAGCAATTTCATTTGCAACTGATAACAACAATTAATAGTGAACTCTTCTTTCTTAGAGAGATTTCAAGAATATGGAACATAACATAAAACCTAAACAATTGCTGCTCTGTCACAAATATCTTGGTGGATCGTGATTTGACGGCTAGTAACCGTACTTTAGAAATATCTCCTGGCCATTTTGAAAAAAAAAAAAACTAATATGTGCCAAGCAAGAACGAGGGCTAAATTCTTGTAACCAATGGCACGAATAAGTAGCATTTTAGTTATTGCAAGACTTTAAGAAATGTATAAATTAAAGTGAAATGTTTTTTAGTGTATAGCCGGCTTATCGATGATAGAAAAGAGATTACAATTCAGTTATTATTGAACGTATTTATATTGGTTAATATACCGTAGGATGTACTTATTTAAAACAGTGTATTTAGCCAATTGGGCATCTGTCCCAAAATTACTTAAACTGTATTTTTAGATACTTATTAAATGCGTTTAATTATATCACGTGTTGACGAGGAAACTTGGACGCCCGCTACTAAATTAATTAGATGCTCCACTATTTTATTAGCCGCATTATTAGACGTGTAATTAAATTTATAGTCATCATTTTAGAAATACAAAGTATGTTCTGGAATAGTTACAAAGTTTTGTTCTTACCTTGAATGTGACAGTTGTTTGTGGCTCTGGAACCTGAAACAAAAACGAACCAAATAAATATGAAAATTCTAGAATCTTCTTAAGACAAGAAAAAATATATCTACTTTATCCACAACTACCCATGCAGGGTGCTAATAGTATATTATAAGCAAAGGTTAAGAAGATAATCATTATTGACCCAGCGTTAAAGTGGTCGGCAATGATTTTCTCAACCGGATTTTTTTTTAAATACTAAATCCTTGGTAAATAATTTTATATTAATAATAACGTAAATATTTTGATATGAATACTTGTTCTACAAAAAATGTTAACATTTCAATTTGGTATGTAAAGTAACTATGTTTGGGGAAAATTCAATCAATTTCTGCTGTAAATAAATAATATTCATGTTTTCCGATTTTTTTTTATAAAAATGTAATTATAATCTCAAAAAACAATAAATTGATGCATAACTACACATTTTATCATGTAAAAATAAAGTATACTTATTTGAAATTTGACAGGAAAAAATTAGATATTTTTCAATCTGAATTGCGAACTTGAAATAAGGAGACTATTTTAAATTCATAACAATTTGTTTCTTGCAATTTTAAATTCATTCAAAATTATTTGAATTGTAATATAATTTAAGATAGTTACCTTTGATTTGTTTGAATTTTTTTATTTTTCACATTATTTGAGCCCTTTCCCTCACGATGGGAGAAAAAGTGCACAAATCTCCCGTATATATGAAATTGGCGGTTTCTGTAATGATTTTGGTATCATAGAAACCGAGTTTCTCTCCCGGTCGTGAAAAAATGTTATTATAACAAAACAATTATAAACAAAGGTTACGATTGCAAAACATGATAGTTTCGAAATTAGAATGGAGTAAAACAAAGCACGATTATTGTAAAATATTCTGCAAGAGTAACTAATCAAGCAATAAATTTAAAGCTAATAGAAGAAAAGAGATTAAAAAGGAGAAAGCAGCGTGATGAAAAAAGAGAAGCGTAAAAGTCGATTGAACGTTGCAGGAAAGAACCGAATCCCTAATGTAACATGCGGCGGGGTGGCGGTGTCAGAGAGAGGGGCGCGGGGTAGAGCTGCACTTTGACGGCAAAAGGCAATCGTCTCGGAAGTCATAGGGAGACCGATAGAACAATAAAGTGGCTGACATCACAGCAAGAATAAATTCCTCTGATCTTATTGATTGATGTTCTTCTACATGAGAACGCTTGTTTTTCAATTTACTTTGTATGCGCATCCTTTAAAAATAGCCAAAGGAAATTCATTAATTACGAGACGAGACAACGTACTCGTTATCATGACAAAAAAATCTGCTAAAAACTCCGCAAATCTTAATTAAATTATTATGCTAAAAGCACGCTACTTGACTACTCCAACTGAATAAATTTATTTTTATTGAAAAAAATATTGACACGATTTGAAGCCTTTGGCAATTTATGTCCGTGTTTATTTTAAGGAACAGTAAAATCCCGAAAAAGCGACATGTAATAAAAAATGGACCATAAAAACGTTAAGTTTCAGTGTAAAAAAATAAGAGCAGTCAAAATGTAAGATATCAGGGAATGGAATAGGCCACGAATGTAGATAAAATATATTACTGAGAGCAGAAGACGGTATCTTCGCTCCGAGTTAATTGACGTTTTGATATAGTTCATACCATAAACATGGACTTTTATGATTTCATTTTAAAATGTTTTATCGAAGATTTTATTTCTACTGCGGACGAGCAGAATGGCGATTGCAATGGAGATGGAGGATGATTTCAGCGATGATGCGTTTCACCTCCCACGCATTTCTCTTTCAACTTCAACTTGTCTTTGTTCTTGTTCGTTGTTTTACAGGGTTAGGTGCCAACAAAAGTCAATCGAATATATTGCCCAGCTTAAGTGCCCGTACCTTTCTGTACATCGCACATATCTTATCAGGGAAATAGCTCCGTATAACACATGGCATAAAATTATTATATTATTACATGGAGCTTTACATAAATCGACACTCATTATTCAATAATTCTTACCTCATATTATATGATGATTGTTATAAATGCAGGATGTTCAGAAAAGTGGTGATAAGCTTCAAAAAGAACGTATTTCTGATTAATTATGAGTATTTGTACTGCCCTTCGTAAAACACACGGAGTCATCAGACTTGTAAATGTACCATTAGAAATTTTTTAAATTTTTTATGAAATATCATTGTTCTTTACATTAGAAAGGATTGTGTAAAATTACGTTGATGTAACTAATAGTTTAATATCAATACTTTCCGCTTCAGACGTATTTAAAAAAAAATTTTGCAATCTATCAGAAAAAAGTTTTATGTATAAAATTAGTATATTGTACAACAAGGATGAAATGGTACTCATTTCCTATAGGAGTATGAAAGTTAGTAACATGAGCCGAAGACTACTTCTGCGAATCATACTAGTATGAAATGGACATTCCATGTGAATTGTACACTATACTTTTTCCAAGACCACGATATTACTTCCTAATTAATTTAATTTTAGTAATAAATTTGTCCCGCTTTCACCGTTTCAACATTTGACAATTCTAAATAAGTATCCTAGCAATAGCACCTGTACTGAAATGAAATGATCTGCATTGAAATACTCACAAAACAAATTCATTTCGCACGATGCTTGTAATGTACATCATATCCCTAGCAATAACAAACATACAATGAGCGGATTTTTAAGTGGTCATAGAAAATAATATATTCTACAACAAGCAACATGTTCCACCTGAGCAAAAAGTTTGTACGGTTTGCGAGTGTGGGGTATGCCATTCCGTTACATGTTGATGTAGACTATGCTTTCTATAACAAGATTTTGGAAATTATTCAAAAATTGTTGCTTATTTAACAAATAACTGTTGAAAACGTCAAACTGAAATAAATAAAATTAAAACAAAGAGACGTAACCATAGCAACCGAATTTATTTCATACGCGGCGTATGGAATGATAGTTGTTCCAATACAATTTTTCGTTCTGGCGTGCGTAGTTTCCAAAACAGTGTTATAGAAAATAATTTTTCTAATTGACATTTAATATTTGATATTTTAATATACTTACTGATTTTTTTAGTTACCTAATGATTGTTATAACAATTGTTTGATACGGTGTTGTCAAATTCACATTTCTTGTGAGTAGCTCGTCTGACTTTACAAAGCACCGTACAATTTTTTTCATTACGATTATCGACTCAGAATTAATCAGAGAATTGTTCTACCCGAAGCGTATCACTATTTTTCCGCACAAACTGTATTTGTACCCGTTTAGAATAAATTGCGTCAAAATATGGCTCCCAAAGGAGAAATACAAGCGTAAAATTAAAATGGCAACAGTCAGCTATGTGATTCGAACTGGGGATGTCATGATTCACAGTCCGATGCGTTAAATTAATAATAAATTGTTTCAAAATACCTGGCTCTTTGTCATTTTGCGTTTACTAAAAAATGTGCAAAAAATTAGTATCAGATAATTGTAGGGTGCTTGTCAGTTTCGAATGAAGACAAAGTCTGGTAATTCATTTGTGGCAATGAATATATATGATTGTCGTAAGAGTTGCAAGTGGAGAACGCAAATCTGTTGAATGGCATGAAGCCGTCAAATGGCATTAATTAATTGGCGAGACGTATAGAACCAAAGTTAATGAAATGAAACACGCGAATACACAAATAAATACGTGTAATGCAGGGGTTGGCGGGGGATGCGTTGCGTAGCGCACAGGAGTCGAAATGTCAAGCAGGTTGTGCTGGTGTACAGACAGACAGACAGACGGCTCGGCGAGGCTAGCGTGGCGGCTAGCAGGGGGCAGAGAGCGGTGTTCGCGGGACAACATGGCCGCCAGACAGCGCTGGTGGGGGCAGCCGGTGTCTAGACGCTACGTCACGAGCGGCCGCCCCCGCCACTGCCGCCGCCCGCCGCCACCCGCCGCCGCCGATCGAACCGGACACCCGCGCAGGCACGCATCCAGACAATATAGCCCGCGAGCTTTAATGAGACAAATTCAAGATTACCGACTTATTAACTGCGCTTCAATGCAAATACACGCGCACATTGGTGGCAGCGCACAACAAAACTATCACCTTATCCTGCCTTTATACCAACTTTTTTTATCGCACCAAAAAGCATGCACTGCAATTGTAGATATTGCTAGCTAGATGCTGTGGCACTGTGGACATACTTGCTTCACAAGCGAAAGTTCGCGGGTTCAAACCTTGTGCACAAAAAACCACACAATAAATATTTTTTTTTTTTTATTACGAAGATGGGAGGCGGACTAACTACTATGGTCATATGCCGCCTCATGAGTGGATGATTGTGAATTTATGTAAACATCACAAACGACCATGCTCTTCAGTGGGATTCGAACCCACGACCTCTGGCGTGCTACAATAAATATTAATTTACTTCTTGTTGTACAGAGCACAAAATAAAGTATAATAAATAAAGAAGATCATATTGATGTTACAGTGGCGTATTTATGATTTTATGTCAAATAAAATTTAATATCGGTTGTTGACGTCACTCAATTACAATAGATATAAAGCTCTATTCATAGTGTAAGCAACGAAGTGAGAACGATACGATTTTAAGATGTCTATATCAATAATCCAATTTGGCTTTAGAATACGTTATGAGGAAAATAGAAAAAGGAATATTTAAGATCACGAGGTGGGCATTTGCTGATGATATGATCAGAAACATAATGATAGAGATGTTACAGGAAACGTTAGTAGAAGCAAACAAATAGGGATTAAAATAAACGAAGCAAAAACAAAAATTATTCTGCTCGGAAAAACCGTTGCAAAATAAAATAAAGTTTGAGCAAGTTGACAAATTTAGACGTAACAAGTAAAAGATAAAGAAAGGTAGAAATCAAAGAAAAGATAATGGCAACAAATAGGGTTTTTTACGCAAACCAAAAATGATTAAAAATACAAGATTTTAACTAAAAATGCGCAAGCGAATACGGAATACAGAATAAAAATGAATTATGAAATAGAACTAGAATTGATACAAGACATAATGAAAAGTTCAGGCAATAGAGAACCTGATGGCTTAAACATATATGGAGAGCAAACGAAAAGGATGCAATAAATCAGTAGTAGAATAGAGACCAGAAGCAAGAAGAAGACGAAGCGGGCCCGAATCATAATTGCTAAAGGAAATAGAAAAAGATTCAAAAGTAGCAGTACCAGGAAAAACTGGCAAAGAAAGCCAAAAAATAGGAAGATCTTGGAAAACCTAAATAAAGGTATTTAAAGGAAAATAAACGGAGATTGATTCACTCCAACAAAAGGATTTACAAAGCTTCATAAGAATCGATGTTACCCCATAGCTGTATGAACTAAAATTTAAAATAAAATATTATATTTTTTCGATCAATTTGTATTTGAGAGTGATTTAGACCACCCAAACCCCTTAAATACAGATTTGTAAGGAAAGCAAAAAACACCAATATAGCGTTTCAATAATAAACAGCAATTTCAAATAATTTCTGAGGTATAATATTTAATTAGTTTCCAACTAAAACTTATTTGGGATCTTGGAATCTGCGTGTATTAAATTATTTCGCAAATAATTCATTTGCGTAACCTTGACCGGTTGCGAAGTGAAGTCTGGAGGTTCGCGCCGTCGCCGCCAGAGCAGCGCCGTCGGCTCCGGTATTTTTGTTTGTATGTTGTATGCTAACTTGTTGGTTTTTACTAAAGCGACTGTACCGAGCCAAATCGCTTGTTACGTAATGTTCGCTAGACCAGAAGATCCCCATTCTTACCGCCTCTGTAGCCGCGCCGCCGGACAACTTTGGATACTCCGCCATCATGTTTTGTTTTGTTTTCCCTCCATTTTATTTTAGATAAATCCGATTTGTTATCCAATAAAAAATATAACTTTTCATGTCTGAACATAATCGGAATATCATAAAATGAATTTTGTTGCCCGGTGTAATATTTTACGTTTGTAAAGGTTAGATAAGTGTAATAAAATTGTGTTTGGTTCGAAGTAATGTTAATTCGTTTCCGCTAGTGTCTGCTAGATGAAACTATTGATTTTGTGATTATGACTAGTTTATCCTTAACTTCACATGCAATATACACACATACACATCATCATTCCATTCGATGAACTATCATTAAGATGTTACTGCATATTCCATTAGTGCAGATACTGTTAATTTACTTTTCAACCATTTCTGTTGCTCTCTAAATATTTTATTCACAAATTTCACCAAAAATGACTTCAATATTGAGTTTTATTTTATTGCATTTCTATATAACATAAACCCCAAGAAACTCATTGCCGCGGAGAACATCGTCATATCTCTTTTATTTTTTGAAATATGTCGATTTTTGTTATTTTTCGAAATAACATTTTAAGAGGCTGCAACTCAAAAAATATGCAAGATATCGAAAAATCCCCTCAGTGTTGTGCTTTTCTTACATTTTACAACAAATAAGCAAATTTTTCAAAAATCGAAAATTTTCGTAATTTTTTTGAAAATTTTGACCGCCGGTAACTCGAGAAATATAACAGATACAAACTTGCGGTATGAACCAATCGATTCAGCTCGTCGAAATACATAAGTATGCTAAATTTGAAATAAATCGGATTATTGGTTCAGAATTTAGAGCAAAAAGTTTGAAAACGGCCTAAAATTCGAAAAACGTCAATAGGTACCCCTTGACCTTCGGGCCGAAAATGGCCATTTTCAGACTTTTTCCTTTAACTTTTCAACCCGTTGACCAAATGTTCTGAAATTTTACATATTTATGTATTTCGACGACCTGAATTCAATGATTTATGTTTCGATTTCATATCTCTTATATTTTTTGAGATTTCGTCATTCTAAATTTATAGAAAAAAATCCAAAATTTTCAAAATTTTCAAAATTTGCTAGTTTATCATTAAATGCATAGAAAACGCCAAAATGAATACCGTTTTTCGGTATATATAATAGTTTTTGAGTTATAGCCTCCTAAAGTTGCCGTTCGAAAAATATCAAAAATCGCCATATCTCTAAAAATAACAGAGATATGATGATTCGCTCATTGGCACTGAGTTTCTCGGGGATTGTATTATATAGAAATGCAATAAACAAAATTTTAATTTTAGGTGATATTTTTTGACATTGCTTATGTGAAATAAAAATCTAATTAAATATAATTCGCGAGTTCAATAAACTAGCAAATATTTTTCCAGTTATTTTCTCTAACTTGTTGCCAACTTCATCGTGTTATGTCCGCTTTATCTTGTTGTATTATTAATTTATTACTTTCCCTTTTGTATAAAGAGGACCAATATTTTGAAGACTAATCTCAGATATCATTAGTACAGAACAAAAAAATTATTATTTACTCTCGAATTAATAATAATTCTGTTCATTTAAATATGGAGCTATTTTTCAAATATCTCTTCATATATTCGAAGAAATTCTGGCTTGCAGTTTATTTCATTTTATCGCAAAGAATTCGATTCGTGGAATGCATAAAGGAATGGGGACGTCCCGAACGGAGCTCCTTTGAAAGGTACGCGCTCAATTTATCTTTTACATAGCAATAAAAATGACAAATAGTAAAGATTTGAAAAATTACTTCAGGGGTAAAGTCAGTACGCCAGCCCGCCGTCGCCGCTATCTCTGTAGACTTTATAAATGAACGTTTCTTAGAATATGTGGAATTACAAGGCTCACGTGGCTCTAGAGCGTTTTGTCCCCGGAAATGAAACATTATTTGATCAGAAATCTTAGCTCCGTGCGATCTCACCGCAGATAATTTCTTTAAGTAGGTATACTCCACTCGATTGTATAAATTCTGAGTTCGTTACATTAAAATTATATCTATTTCGACAGTTTTATTCAAAAACTTTAATGATTAGTACTTAAAATATTGCTATACATTGTTTTATGGTGAAATAGCTTCTGTTGTTGTTCACGAAAATATTTAGTTTAATAAACAAATGTATTAAATAAATTTATTTACCCATTTTAGAGTGTGATCCTCTACTTTTGCACATCTCAGTATATATGATATTTGAGTAGGAAGTATCGAGTGTGGAATTCGAACTGAGGATTCCATGATTCACACTTCGATGCGTTATCATGCTACTTACAGTTTAATAATTTAACTATTGGCGATAATATTAAAGTTTTACGAATATATTTTATTATCTCCAACTTTATATTTTGCTTTGCCATTGTAATCTTAACCTTCCTGTTAGTTTTTTTCTGGCTAGATTTGTATGCTATACTTTCTTCTTCCACTCTACTTAAAAGTTTTTAAGATTGAGGAAATTATATTATCGTTCATATGAGTTTCAGCTAAGATGTAATAGTTACTAATTTCTCATTACCGTACCTATTGATTCAGATAAAATGCAACATAAGGTTTGTTCCAAGTGGTCATTTCTGACAAGTTTGTGACATGTTTGTGACAAATTTCAGTGCGCCTGCGAAAAATGTAAACAAGTTAACTTTGAAACATAGGTTTAATTTCTTTTTTGTGGCGAAAAATGTATGAATTTCTTTATTTATATTTATATTTAAGGTTAGCTGTCAAAACAGAAAATGAGCATGCACATGCGCTTCACTTCATTCGCCGTTCCAGTCTATGTTTCTAACTTAACTTGTTTACATTTTCCGCAGGCGCACTGAAAATTGTCACAAACATGTCACAAACTTGTCAGAAATGACCACTTGGAACAAACCTATAGATTGTTAGTGTATATATCCAGAATTATATCAAGTAACCAATACAATATTTCCTTCATTAGTAAATACCTTTAAAGTATGACGACAAGAACTTTCGAAATTGTCATCTTATCTGGAAGAGTACTACGTATGTGCTACGTATAATTGGTATCCACAGTAATACATTAATTACAGAAAAATAATATTGTATCTTAGCTGAAACTTACGGTATTGATCGTTTCTGATTATAATTATTTTTCGAAATAAGCATCAGTCATAGTTATTTTCAATTGGAACAAAAATCCTTTCAAAATTTAGTTTTGTTCAAAGTCCTGTAATAGAAACGTAGGTATTTCTTTAAGAATCTTTGCTGATAATTGTCTGATTTGAATCGTTAATAAAAAAAAGTTTAAGAAACAAATGATTAATAATAATTGGTCGTTGCTAAAAAAAACTAGTATATATGAAACAATTATGACAATGACATATATTGGTTCAAGATTCACAATGATACTGAATGCTTCTGTAGAAAAATATTTTCGTAAAGGAACTCTCCTCCATTAGAGGGTATAACATCATGGGAGAAGTACCGATTGGCGCTTGAATAAAGAATTTAAATTGTTTGTAACTGTTCACTATAAATACGATGAAACTTGGAATGAAAATCCTCGGTAGTATAAAATTGTACACACGTATATTTTTATTCGTATCGTACCTAACGAAGTTAGGAGAAATTGAAAAATCTCATATGTGGATTTGAAGTACGGGAGTTAGGAAATGCAGTTTAATTTAAATTGCCAAAGTAGCAATGACGAGACTATCCACAGCCCCGTGAAAAATTGATGGCAATTTGTATGAAATGCAAATGCAAAATCAACTAGCGTAGAAAAATTGAATTCTCACACGACAAGTTTGTTAAGCTCGGGTAAATTTGTACACTGTCAAACCTAACTACGTCTTTTTATGGCGCGTCAATTTTTCTCGCCGTGATTGCGCGACTTAATAGCGAATAAAAACACGCAAAAACAACGGGCAATTACGCGGCGACACGCGGCGCGAAGTTCCCAAATCGCTCGTGAATTAATTTTCGGATTTTGGATCGGTTTCAGTGGGGAAGTTTGACTGAAGGGAGAGATTAATCATTTGAAGGAGTGTGCAGTAAATGAAGCACTAGTTTTTGGACAATTTGGAGGATCACAAAGCCATGCCGACGGAGACGCTCTTGACGAGGCATAAGTGTGGAGTTGTCTGGCTCTTCTCTGACTCTAACTCAACATGCAGACCCGGACTACTCTTCATTCTAAAAGCTCTTTTTAAGAAAGTGCTAGTAAGATCTATTCACTTCATTATTATTATTAATCTTTTGCATCTCCTATACGTTGAGACAATAAATCATTAAAGAAGTGACTGTTCAGAAGACCTACGAAATGACAAATCTACACAATGCATTCTACATGCAGACACTGACTAGATGAAGAGAATGCATCGAAACAGATTAAATATCTGTATATAGTAATAGTTATAGTACTATAAATAAATGAAATTACCACACGATAATATAAATAAAGATAATATAGAAATTTGAATACCGAAAGGTAGCAAATAAATGTTTCAGTGCAAATTGTTTATCAGTTCTTTATAGTTTCTTCTATTCTTCGTTTTTCCTAGGTTCTTTGGAAGCTGTTAGTTATATTTTTTTAAATGGAAAGGAGTACTTTTTGGATAGCCTGAAGAATTCCCATTTCAACGATATACCTAAAATTAAATTTAAGGTCACAAAGTTCAAAGAAACTAACATTTTTAATATGGAAAATATAACTTTATATTGATACTCCTGTCACCAATTTATCCACAATTGTTGACAGGAGTATCTTGGTCTGACTCTTCTTCTTGTTCTCCTGGTTTCCATTCTATTGCTGATTTAATTGTCTACTTCCACGTGAACACTCAACTACCAAATTTACAAATAAGAAACAAATACAATTACTTCCGTTTTTTATTATATCTGATTGGATCTCTGAATATTATATATTTCTTGATTTGGTGAGCTATTGATCAGTCTTATTCTACTATTGGTTAATCAGAGGTTCTAATAAAATTGAAGTTGTGTTGTGTTATGTGTGTGATAATTGTGCAGTAGAGTGTTTGGATGTGAAAGCAGAAAGTCGTTGAGTGCGGTCCTGCGGCGGTTCGTCTGAGTTGCACCAGCAGACGTTCGTTCTCTTTCCTGCGATAGATTGAGAGCTCCGTACATAACATACAATTGTCGCCCCGCGGTCTAGGACGTCTGCTCAGCTAATCTTTAGGACCATCGATCCAACTTATCGCCTCGCCTTCTCACATCTGCCACTTCTCTCTTACTTGCAGTTGGCTCGTCTGCGCTGGAGGAAGACAGCAGCCGCAGCCGCAGCGTGGAGAGGAGTCACGTTCCTCTCGGATTTCACTTGCGGATCGCAATTACCGTGTCTGGTGAGTTAACTATTGCGAGGACCAGCAGACAGACGCTCCAAGCTGCTCCGAGCTGCACTGGTGTACACAAAGTGCGCGAGGTGAATTCAGAACGCGTACACGTCGCATGCTCGTGCACTGTATGTCGCTTTGACTGATCGCAGCGTTGAATTGAATGGCGTTCATTTATCTGGATTTAGATTTACTAAAAGCTCTATTTTTAGACTGCATTCACTGCCACGACATTATGTTATTCTTTATGGAATTAGTTTTATCATGACTTACTCCATTGTTAGTTAATGATAATTGTACGAACTTATAACATGCGCAAGATGTTCTGCTGCCTTTTCTACACTGACATTCTACGCAACGTGCATTAGAAAAGAAAGTAATTCCTAATTCATTAATGGTTAAATCTTTTCAACTAACATAAAAACATATATAACTATTAACCTCTTTCTGGTTGTGACAGATGTATATATGATATATTTGAACGCGTGAAATGCGGTTACCAATAGTCAAAGCACCGTCTCCAAAGATGATAATGGAGATAGAACCAGAAAAAAGAAAGAATGTTCTTTTTTTCTTGAAATGTTCCATGAAGCATCCCGCAAATTTGCTCACAGTTTGAACATAGCACATCGGTGTAGTACGCATGTAATAGCGCTGTAATGTTGTAGTGCGAAAGGTTGCATCAGTCAGTCCTCGCAATAGACCGCGGGTCATGTTCGTGTCAACCGATGATTGCGACATCCGCGTTCCGCTGTGTCTGGCCGGGTTCGGTTTCCGCCGCCGCCGCCGCCCCCGTCGACGCCGCCTCCCCCCACACTGTTGCATAACCGTCGTTTCATGGTCGAGGTCGCACGTTACATAATTACACATGACGTTCATTATGTGCCATTACTGAGTGTCGTGCAGAACCGACAGTCGCGACACCTATACAGGCTGGCTGTGAAACACGACATTTCAGTTAGTCTGGACTGGATCAGTCTACACATTTCATTTAATTCTTACTCTAATTCATAAAATCAAGAAGTCAATACTTCAAATACCTAGGATATATTCCAAATACATCTCCAGATCCAAGGCGTAACAAAATAGCTACAATAGCACAGAGAAAATTCCAAGAAAATACCACTGTATTGTTTTTTGTCTATATCTCTGTTCATCTACGCTCATTTCAGATAAATTAAAAATCATTGTTCTTTGTGCTCTAACTGAACTTAGTAGAACTGACTGTACCGTGGACTGTACTAACATACCCCTTACCCATGCTACATCATCCGCAAATATTCTGAAAATGATCTGGGTAATTCAAGGGCAGGGATAATCTTGTGAAAGAAACGTTGTACTTGTAATTACGTCTATTTCATCTTCATAAATTGTGGCAATCTAAAATAACCTTATCTAAATAAAAAAAAAAAAAAACGCAACTACAAATTACTTTGTTTTCGTATCGCACTTTCTCACTACTCTTTTTACTTGTTTTATAGTCACATAAAATTAACGATAAAGAAGGAAATATTAAAATTGAACAAATATCTATTCTTTTTTTAACCGTCCCCAGTTACGAACTACTGAGGAGAGTCTATTTCGCACAAAAAATACAGCTTATATTGTAAAAAAAACATGCGATTGCAGAGTAGCAGAGTAACTGTTGCAGAGCAGCGAAAGAAGACAGATGACATTTGGCATAGTTTTAATGATTATTGACTTGTTTAAATTATTTCTCAGTAATCATTTACCATTTAGAAAGGTTTGGAAAAAATATTTAGCGTGTTAATCGTCATGTTTCGCCTTTCCCTGAATTTCCTGTATGTGTCTTTCTCATGTAGACACATATGAAGTGTTTTCTGTATTCTATAAATTTTATCCTTGTCATGCCTACACAACTATGCAATATTCTACGACGTGTATCTTACATGCAAGTTGTTCATTTGAATGTAGCATGAATATGAAAATCTATTTGCTACGATTCTCCTACATAACTACTACGCCTCCTCTCTAGTTCCAGAGTTGTACAGTTACTGGTTCTTTTGTATGTTTTTTTATATATCATGGAGAAGAATGCGCTAAATTGATTAATCTTGGGGACTCCAAAATTCACAACTTAGAACTCAAATAGTGAAATAGTTTACAAGTTTGAAAATGACTCAACAAATCTGCACAAACTAAACATACAAACTATAATTCAATCTAAAACAAATGAAAAAGTATTTTTAATTTAAAATTGCAATAAGTAAGGTTAATAGCTTCAACTGTGGATAGTGAAATCTTCAGTTCCTATTGTTACTCCTACAAAAGAGTCTTTGGGGGAAATGGCTTGACGGCTGGTAACTTGTCGAGATCTGCGTGCGCAAAGTGCCATACACATAATAGGTAAAAAGCATGATGCTATTTATTTATGTAAGGTTTTTTGTGTTAAGAAGAAAATCTACAAACATATTTTTCTCAATCCCCGTTTCGATTCAAATGAAGTTTTTAAAAGTTTTATAGAAAGAAAATATATGCAAAACCTCCCAGCCAAACTATGTTAGTTAATGCAAACTGTACAAAATAGGGAAAAAGTTTCTAATAAAAATTGTAGTTAATTTTTTTTTACATAATAAAATGTAACATAAATCAATAAATTATTGAGGTAAATTTGATAAACATTATATTATACTATCATGTCTGGTTGAAGAATGGTTACCAAAATCTAATCAGTTCATAGTTTGACACATACATACGTAATAAAAAATTGAAAATCCGTTGAAAATTTACTGTTGACACGCAAAAAGTATAATTTATTTCAAAGCTGTTTTATGTTAGTATGCACATATTGATGTAGGAAATTTAGTAACAATAAGAGCGCCTTTGGCCTGGCAGACGAAATATTAGAAAGGCTATTTGAAAGTAATGATTGTTCGAGCAAAAGGTACAAAACGGTATAGGGTCGGAATGGACAACAACGTTAGACGGTACATTATCGTTTGTCTTTCTAAGGCAACAACGTCATGCAGCCTTTGTCCTTTGTGATCCGCGCTAATTGCAATCAGCATAAAGACAAAGCATAGCTTTATCAAAAAATTACCTCCTATACCCGTCCCGCAGAGTAGTTGAACTTCGAGCAAAGCGCGTATTTTTCTGCTCTTAATTACTTTAATTGTGCTTTTTTAGGGGAGTTTTTCTACTTCCTTTGCTACAAATACTCGAGCTTACTCGACAGGACATTTACTAGCAATTTAATCACCCCGAAAAGATAGAAACACTAAACGGAATGCTGTTCGCCAGGGGAACATATTTTCGTCTTAATTTTAATAAAGACGTCCTCGTAAACTCCGTACAAGGATCATACATAAAATCATCGTAATATATACGAGTTTATTGTGGGTTTATTCAGTAGCTGTGGTTAAGTCAAAAACACTGTGCTAGTTTGCATCGCACAAATCGTTGACGGGGTTTATGCGACACTTTGCTGCCTAGAGCTGCATTCTTGCATTACTTTACTACATCTGTATTTCTTTTTAGCTTCATTGTAAGGTTCCACATGTCTTAAATTTTACCTCCTAATAAATAAATTGAATACAAATACCGCCAACTGAGCTTTCTGCATTGGGTTTATTCTTATACAGAGTGCAGAATTGAAATGTGGAATATTGGGAATTCAATTTTATTTTTTTCAAAGTGCTGTAAATATTTACATATTCACTTTAGAGTAAAAGTGTAAATACAAAAGTTGTTCAGAATTTTAAAATGCATGCAATAAGGCCCATTTGGTTAACACACATAGGGAGTAACTCCGCTCCTTTTGTTGAAGTGGATCTATTTCATTTCTTTTCCTTTAAATCCTTATAGTAAGGTTTCTCCACATCTTTGTATCGTTTTTTTTTTGCATTATCAGTTTTTAATTTCTGCTGTTTCTAAATCTTCTTCTATTTCTATTAGCTATGTTAATCTGGGTCTGCCTCGTCTTCTTCTTTCCAGTGGCCACTATTTTACAACTGATTTATTTGCAGCGATTATTAAAATTAGTCGACAAATTTGGATGTTACACTTAATCTCTCATATGGATACGTTTCATGTTTTATAAATTCTTCGTCAGTACCTAAAAAAAACATAATAAACGATAACAAAGCTAATATACCCGTTTAGAAACAGTAAAACTTTAAAGTCAAAAAATATATAAATTCTCTAACAACTGAAGAATATCAAAAACTCAAGGTTAGACTTAGTTATTCTGCAATTGTTGATAACAAATGTTGTTCTTCATGATTATTATTTATTTATTTTTATTTGGCTTTAACTGATTTTAACGCGTATATTCGCTGTGATATCATCCTGTTTGTTACGTTTTACCTTGGACACAGCTGAAAATTTATAGAACTCGAAATGTATGTATGAGAGGTTGAGTTTTTCTAATTCTACATCATAAAAAATTTCCGATTAGTTTTAATTATCGTTTTGTATAATTCTGGATGCGATTCTATTTAATTGCAACCTTTTCTTCTGCTTGCCATACTCGTATATTTATTCTTAGTTCTTGCAATGTTTTATAAGCGCGGACTCCGACAAAATATCATCGAAAAGACAATAACAAATATTCCGAACTCGATTTCGGGACCCTAGATGTACGTAGCAGGAACGTTACCGTTTCGTCATCAAAGGATTAAGAGAAAATTAAAAAAAAAACATATATTTTATACTGTGATCTGTTCCAAGTCGTACCCCTGCACCACTAGCATCTGTGGGGGCATGATTTGAGGACTGGTAACCGCATTTCGCTCACAAAAATATGTGCTCCATGCAGGGTGCTACCGCTATAAATAGGCAAATAGCGTGCTGATATAGAATTTATTTATTTATTTTAACGGTTGAATATAATTTGGTGACCGTGGAATTCCACTTGAATTCAAATTAGCCTGTTATTGTTTACATACCTTTGCGGAATGACAAGCATCGAGCAGGTATTTTTGCAACATTTTTACACAAACCCGAAAACCGATGGGTAAATAAACAAAAACATCGCGGAACAAAAACGCTGGCCAGCAAATTGAAATTCAGCACGCGGTGGTGGCGGTGGCGGCGGCGGCGGCGGTTGAACACGGTGTGCGGACACCCCGCATGGCTGCGTGATTTATGTAGCGGCCCGTTATTTTACAATTCAGATCGGGATGCTCGGTGGTCGTTGCTTTACTCTTCGGCAGCAACAGCGCAGAGTGGTATGGGTGCATGGTGTGAACCGGTGGGACCATCCACAAGCTACTGTTTGCTGTTTTGAACATAGGGATAAATAGCTACAAATATTAAGACATACGATCAAATCTATGACCATAGGAAAACATACAATGGAAAACACAGAATTTCCCTCAAAGAAAAAAAAAGAGCTCTCCTCAATGGAAAATACACAACCTTACTCATTTAAAAACATTCAATTTTCACAGTGGTAAAAACCCAAATAAATATATCATCGCTCCATTTACCCATTACTGGGTGTGGCACTCTGCTCAAAGCAGATCTCTGTATTATGATATACTTGTGTGCGTAAAGTGTGGTTATCAGCCGTCAAATCATGGCCTCCGAGGATCTGGTGGAGGAGTCACGGGGGTAATTTTATGTGGAAAAAATTTTTGAAATTTAATTTCAAAAATATGTCAGCTGTGAGGCTTGAACTCTTATGATCACAGTCTAATGCATTACCACGGAGCTATTTACCTCAATAGAAAACTACAACATTCCATAGTGGTAAACACATAACTTCCTTGAATGAAAAAATACAATTTTGTTCAATGAGAAAAACACATCTTCCCCAATAGAAAATATACAATTTCCCTTCCTCAGGGGCAATTACATATAGTGTGATCATAGTCTAATTTAAAGAAATAAATTGTAAAATAAGTAATTTAGCCATAATATTATCTCATAATAATAAAATTACATACAACAGATGGCATTTAGTCTCTACCTCTTTTTCTACAAATATGCTTATCCTTCTCGTACCAAAATTACGCAACGCAACACCTCTCCTAATGTTTTATTAATATTTCGTAAACTATTTATTTATTTATTATAGGTAAATAAATCATCGATTAAAAAAAAATGAATGTTGAGAATCATATACACCTATTTTTTTTTTTTTTTAATATGACCACAGAATCCCTACACTACACAAATTCAGTTCATTTAAGGTTCTAATAATGTATTTTTAAATGTAGATCCATTATTAAATAAACGATTTTTTTTTGTCACCGTCCATAAGATCAAAACACTTCATAATTTTTAAATTGAGAATTAAACGAGAGGGTAATTAATAGGAATAAGTGAATATAATAAAATTCACTGCAGTAACCGGCGGCAAAGTTTCTCAATTCGTATACTGCTAACACAAAATTAATTAATTAATCGAAGCGTAATTTCGCGTGAGCACGTACCTCTGCGCTGTTGTTTTGTTTAACGGCGAGGAGGATTCTTAAGACAGCAGCAGGGGTTGCGGGATGAAGACCGAGGATCGAAGAACGAATTACAAGCGAGCGAATAGCGAATGGAAACACGTTCAACGCGTTCGACACTGACTGTTATTGAACGCTCGTAAAAAATGTCACTGCAGTTTACTGATCCTAATTAACGGTTGATTAATTTATGATGCTTTACCTGTCCGCTCCAGGCAAGAAATTTATCGAGGTATAAAATCGAATCCAGAAAATTATGCATGGCAACAATATTCTCCTGATGCTGACTACAAGACATACGCAAAATACACAATACTATTTATACATACTTTTCTTCTTCAACATTAATTTTATTCTGCAAATTTTAAATTATTCTGGACCCACTTTATTTGTTCTTATGTATACGAGTATAGTCCTACACCGTGGGGTAGCATCACTGAGTTCTATATAACACTAGATTGTTTACTAGAAAATAAATTAAATACTCCTCCAAACTTAACTTGAAATTTATTACTTTTGTATAATTTAAACATAAATAAACTCATTGCTGTAGTACGCATCGTAATATGTCTTATATTTATCGAAATATGGCGATTTGTAATATTTTTCAAAATAATGAAATTTCCCCAAATATGCCTTAAAATTGTAAATTTTTTTTTATTACATTTCTTTATAATATTCATGCCAGGAAACCTATTGCAGCAGAGCGCATCGTCATATCTATAATATTATTCGAGATATGACGATTGTTTATATTTTCCGAAGAGCAACTTTGAGGGGCTGTAACTCGAAAACTATACAAGATATCGAAAAATATTTCCAGTTTTGTGTTTTTCGTGACATTTATAATAAAATAGTAAATTTTGATAATTTTGAAATTTTTTCGAATTTTTTTTCAAAAAATCGATTGGAGATATCTCGATAAATATGAAAGATACAGACTTGCAAAGTTCACCAATCGATTCAGCTCGACGAAATACATAAACCCTGAAAATTTCAGAAAATTCGGACAACCGGTTGAAATGTTAGAGCAAAAAGACTGAAAATGGCCAAATTCAGGCCAAACGTCAAGGGGTAACATTTGACTTTTTGGACAAAAAAACGCCATTTGCAGGCTTTTTGCTCTAACTTTCCATCCCGTAAAGCGATTCTTATGAAACTTTGCATACTTATGTAATTCGACGAGCTGGATCGATTGGTGAACACTGCAAATCTGTATCTTAAATATTTGTCGAGATATCGCCGACCGAAATTTTAAACAAAAATACAAAAAAATTTCAAAATTTTAAAAATTTGGTAATTTGTTATATAAGGCACCAGAAACGCTAAACTGAAGAGAATTTTTAGATATCTCGTGTAGTTTTTGAATTACAGGCCCATAAAGTTGCACTTCGAAAAATACCAAAAATAGACGTATCTCGAAAAATATTAGAGATCTGACGATGCGCTTTGCTACAGTGGGTTTCTTAGCGCTTATATTATAAAGAAATGTAATAAAAAAATATTACAATTTTAAGTGAGGATATTCCGTGAATTTTTCTCTCGGTACGTGAATCTGTATTGAATGATAAATAAATACAGTTTCTGTTATTTGTTTGTTCCCATAGCAACTAAAATTAGTTTATTAAACATATAATTCAGTTTTGTCAAAAGTAACAAACCAAATCTGGTGTGGGCACCACACTATTTTCTTATACAAATAAAACCAACTGAACACGTATGATTTGTTCCTTGTGTATGACTTTATTTTAAAATAGGAATCTATTGATATCTAGTCAGCAAAACTTTCTAACTAATAATACAAATATTACTTACATTTATAATATCACAAGACACATAGTTTTCACACTTCAAAATTATTTGACACGTTTGACGTTTGACACATAAATATTAAAAATGTTTTCGTTTTTTCCCCATTGTAACTAAGATTATTGAAATATATTCTTGAGTACATAATTTAATTAGAAGCATGTAGAAGAAAAGTGCAAATAACATTTTATATTCCAAATATTATTGCTAACATCTTTTATTTGAAACTTTTTCTCTAAGATTATTCTATTTCTGAAAAAAATTGAATTTATTGTTTTCTGTGTCCAGTAAAGTTCCTCTTCCGGTTGTTCAATTTCATTCAAAATCAACTCAGTTCTTTATTTTTTCATAAAAAAAAATCCAAGTTTCGTTCACATATCTTGTCTAGTTCATGAGATATTGCGTACACGGACATCCATCCATCCATCCTCACACACAGACATCATTGAGAAATTGGCCTTAACGGATTCAGTGGACGTCAAAATATGTATTTTCCGCAAAAACCTTGTCAGCGATTTTTTTCGTGATTCCAATACTTCCTTATACTTTGTATAAGAAAGTAAAAATAGCATTGAAATTGAAATGATTTTCGAGAAAAGGTTGTTGCAGAATGTTTTGACCCAAAGCGAGAATTCGAAAAATATATGTAAGTATACAACTGAATTAAGATTTAAATGTAAATGTTTATTCTAAATTATAATGAATTTTAAATGTAAATGTTTATTTGTAAATTTAATGGAGATTATAAGAGCCTGGAGGAAGAATAAATAATAATCTTATCCGGTAAACGGAAGTTATTATTTTAAGCATCAATATTTGTAAGATCATTATTTTGCTTGAGCTTATCCGACTTTGGAAGGACCAGATTTTAAAGTAGAAGAGCCGCGGCAAAATCTCAACTAACAAACTGTGCGGGGGCGGTGCGGTGGGGGCGGCGGGTGAAGGTGCACTGCCACCGCCGCCGCTCCCGAGCCCCGGTTGCATTTGCATTTTCAATTTGAACGACGAGAGAAGCGGATTTCAGCGGATTGGACGAAATCAGAATTGCAGCCTGGCGGATCTGCCACTAAACCCGAACTAACATCAGCGGCGTTCGTCACCGCAATCACGTGTGCCTTCCCACGACACTACGACACTGAACCCTTTCAGCCCTATCGTATCGCGCTATCGCAACATATTCTAATATCAACAATCATCTATTTTAACATATTTCCCTATAAACGAAAATTGTATGCACAAGATTTTGTTAGCACAATAGCCTAAATATAACCCTCAAATTTTCTTTATATAAATGCGCGAAACAAGGTTTGTGAATTCATAAAATAGGAAATACTTTTGAATTAAGTTCTTTAATGCCCGGTTGCACCAACATTAGTTAAATTTTAAACTTGGTTTAAATAAATAAAAGCATATCGAAGTTACATGTCATATAGAGTAATTGACATTGATGTCAAAAATTAGATACGCTTTTGTTTATTTAAACCAAGTTTAAAATTTAACTAACGTTGGTGCAACCGGGCATAAATATATTTTATTCAAATACACATTTTGAATCTCTCTGCGTAAGTCCTTCCTCAGGAAAACAAATGAATAACAAAAATAATTTACAGATTTTATTCCAAAAATTTGAATGTATTTTCAATTCTTTCATGATTATGAACAAATTTAAATCATTTAACAAGAAAGTTAAAAAAATGTTAATGCAACATAGCTGTTGTGTACAAATATAGTTCAATTATCGCGGTATATATGTTTATAGTATTACTCTTGCCGCAAGAAGCGCTTGTATCGGGAAGTCCAATGAACTGCTTGATTTGTTTTTATCCATTTCGACTAACATTTTTTTTGTCTATTGTCTACTAAGTATTTTGAAATATCAATAAAAACTAATTTTTAATGAAATTTGAACTACCTATATAATTGGGAAAATTATTTTGCTATTGGACTAGATGTGAAATATGCCACCATCAAATTAATTGTTGTACCCAATATCGAGTGCTTTGATTTCATGAATATCATTACTGTTAAATATTGTTTATAATATCTCACAATCTCAAAATTAAAAATAGGTATTTTTGTATCATACTTCCACTTAATCTTATACTTCTATATAATATTATAAAGAAATACTAAATTTTCATCAAGTTATCCAAGTGACAATCAAATTTTTGACGGCAATGTTAAATAAGTCAAAACTTAATTTCAAATGATGTGCACTTGTTAAAAACAAATAAATTTATTTTAAAAGGTAATTTAAGTGACAGTCAAATTTCTTTATAATCCCGGACATAAGACAATTAATTAAAGTAAAACACTTACCGTGACTCCTTCAACACCTTCTCACCTAAAATAATAAAAACTTTAGCTATTTCTGCAAAGTTAAAATTTTGAAATGAATTTCTATTCAATAGAATAATTAACATTTGTTGTACTACCAATCAAGAAATTTTAATCTTTACGCAGCGGAAGATTAATATTTGAAGCTACTTAATTATTCATTAGATAAGCAATTAGAATTAATAGTTGCGCTTTGATTTATATGAATCAACTGACTGAGAGAGCTTGCGAAATCCAAACTTACTCTTACCATTAAGAGGATACACATATTATGCTCTCTATTTTTCTGTCAGAAATGTCCAACAGCATTGCTCATAACCATATTTTTATAGTAATATAATACGTATTTGTCAATACAAAATTACATTATTGAAATGGTTTTTTACTTTAATTTCACTAGAGGTCTCTACCACTGAGATTAATAATTAATAATAATTGTAATTGATAAATGAATTTTTAAAACAATTCTTCTTGCTTTATATTCATATTAAATATTTATTTGATACTCCGTGCAATAAAGTAATTCCCAATCACAGTCTATGTCACCTAAGCCATTTGGAGACAGAGTTATTTTGGGTAGGGGTAAAAAACAAAGTGAGTACGCCACTGGCGAATGCATGCACACAACTTACACCACAGTGACACGTCTTTGCTTTTACATTTTAATACGGCCGTGTCTGGCCGCTGGTAGTCAGTACTCAGCGGCTCGCGATTAATCTAGATAGCCATGGCTGCGGCAAGTGCGGTGGTGGAAACTCATTTGTTTATCATAGAGTTCTTGATCCGGTTCCACTGCTAAATGCGATTGTGGATTCGATGCAAATGCATTGTCCACTGGTGTAATGTAATCGTATTAATTTTTAATTTCTGATTTTTCAGGGAAGATTAATTTTTTGTGAGATTAAATTCGATTGGTGTACTACACGATTTTCGATGTAATTCTGATGATAGGTACAGTTTTTGTCGTGGGATTTTCCGTTTAAGTAAATATTTTTGTGAAATTGTTAGGTTTATAATTGATTTGATATTATACATCAATTATACTATACGAAAATTTGCCTCCACAATAAAGCCTATATTATTTACAATCAGATAGTAATTAAATATGTATTGATTTCGCAGATTGGAAAGTGGAAGAGAAATAAATGACATAAATTTTTAAAAGTCCAAAACTAATGGAGAAAATACTATAAAATTTACTGATATAAGATGCATTTTCTGAAATGTCATAAAAATTAAGGAACTTAACACGATTATTTAATAAGCAAGTAGAAGTATATACAAAACAGTGTAGTAAATTTTCAGAAAACGCACATACTAAAAAATTTTATTTGCGATTTGTTAATTTTGTGGTTGTTAAATATTTTTAGTTAATATTGACCTATTATATGTTAAATTAACAACTTAAACAAATATGACATTGTTAAATTAAAATTTTATCAATTCTGAATTTTTACCAAGAAAAATTGATATTTTTATTTAGTTGTAGGATTCATAAAATTTAACAAATAGATTCGGAAATAAAAATTAAATTTAGCCAAATTGTCAATTTGAAATTGTTAAAACAAGTTTATCTACCACCGTTGTAAAAAGTGGCCCTTTTAACGGTTGCTTAGCAAGTTAAAAGTGTTGCTCTCTGACACTAATGTTAAAAGTAACATAGCAACATGTTAAAAGTGATTTTATTATTATTTTTAACACGTTGATAACGATTTGCATCAATAAATCAACAAATATATAACCCTACTTGTCAAAATATCATTTTACATTTTTAAGTATTTACTAATACACTAGGGTGATCGTGATTTTTTTTTTTTTCGTTCGTGGAGTAGTTGCACTTGGCTTCGCCTGTTTTATACGTTTTTTTTTACTGTTCATCCTGTATTCTCAGCTTACCGAATAGTACATTCTATGGAACTTTTTTTTTGTGTAACCTATTGTAAAACATGTAAATTTGACACATAGAAGTAGCTTTAGAATATGTACAAATTATCCAATTACATTTCATGCATCGTTATTATTAACAAAATATTTATATAAAAAAGTATTTGTTTTCAGGAATAATCTTGTATTTTCTATGACAGCGTACAAGCATAAATATACGTGCTTCATCTGTTTGTCTGAAATAAAACAGCACCATAGTAACACGAAATATTTTATATTTAGAAACAGCTATCTTGCAAGAAGGAACTACATCGTCTTTGAATTGTCCAGTCCCATTTATTTTATAAGAATCCTTTTCTTTCTTGAGAGAATAAACGAGCAAAAAACGGAAGTTGAAATAGTAAATACAGAGAAATATTGTGTAAAGTTGCGATGGCCGGGTATAAAAATGTAGATGACTTATCTTCCCGGGTAAAGGGCAAAGAAGAAGCTGGAAGCACGGAGCAGGTATGATTTGGCGAGGACAGCTCAACTGTGCAGAAACGCCGAGATGAAATGTACGTTACCGCAAATAAAACCAATACATTCCGGTATCGTATTTTATTTTAAAAATTGGTTTCATCAAGACATTGGCAACGAAACAGCGGTGGCATGGCGGCAAAAACCATTGAGAAAGATTCGTGGTTGTTGTTTTAGCTTGGATATGTACAGGAAGACGGCGCACAAATTTGCTCGAATCAGATATCACCACAAATTGCCAATAACTACCGTCTTGTTTTCTGCTACATTGAACTTTGCTTGCCGTCCAAGGTAATATGATTTGTCTGACTGCAATCAATACATTCAGCGGCTTAATGCTATGTCTTTCTGTCTTACAAGGAAATGCGAATAACTTTAAAATGTTCAGACATATCCTGGCACTGCTGTCGTAAACTTACCGTGGCTGTTACAGACTTTTCAAACTTTCTGCTTGATTGGTTGCGATATTAATGAAACAAGGGTTGTTTCCAAGAAAATACATCATTAATCCATTATATTCAACTTATAGACGCCATCATAACAGTTTTATTTTTCACAAACTTTTAACTGAAAAACGACTGGGCAGTGTTTAAGCTTAATCGTCTGTATAATACAAAATCAAATGAATAAAATTAATTCTTATTCCACCTGAATACTTCACAAGTAAGTATTTAATCATCAAGTCTTCATCACGAAGTGTAGGACAATATATTATCAAATTCACAGATTTCCTTATTTACAGGCAGATTCACAAAGGGAATTTACGCTAACTTCATTTTTTCTTCATCTGTAACTGCGTTTCTAGATTAATTAAATTAACAAAATGTGACAAATTTTATGCTAACCAATCTTGACTAACCTCAGTTAAAATGTTCTAAGAATGGAAAATGAAGTTACGACTAATAAAAAAAATCTGATGTAGCCAGCACATAACCTCCCGCCCAATACTACTCTTAAACTGTACAAAACAGTATTTGATGATACGAAAACATACCTTCTTATTTGTTTATTTTCTATATATATATTTGAGAAATTTAATTTTTTGACATATATTTCACTAGAAAACAGCTTCACAATCAAAATGACATTTGTCACAGTGTTGAAAAAGGAAATTTAACCGTGTTTTTCACGAAAAACAGTTAAGGGCTTCAAGTAAAGTAAAAAGTAAGATAAAATTGATTAGCTTGTAGATTTGTTTTTTTACTATCGTGGCAGTTTTGACAACTATTAATAATAATTATTTTTGTTGTTGCTTAGCAACTTTAAAGTACGGCGTGTTTTAATATTGCATTTTCGCACGCCTTTTAGTTTGTTGAATAAGGATTATGATACAGGTATAATACAAAATTGTATATGAATTAAAAAACAGATGCTAAAATTACAGCCTCATTCGAAATCATATTAAAAATGAATTGTCAATGATTATTGTTGTACTAGTGTCACACCCTGTCATACACTGTTCGTCACACAAAATACGTTTAATCTTATATCAATTAAAAAGTTAATATTGTTGAACGTCCTTAAAAAGCCAATATTGTGAAAATAAGAGATAGTATAAAGTTGCAGCATTTGAAAGTTATATCTTCTAGACCTCGGTGTAAAAAATCGGAGTAAATTAATTGCAGAGTTTAGTGTGGTATTTGGTTAACGTGTAAGACAAGGATGGGGTGTTTGGTGAAAGACAGAGCCGTGGAAAGGGGTGCGAGAAGCGGGTGCAACAGTAACAATTTCCGGCAGCTCATAGCGAACAATAACCATTCGCGCGTTCGCGTTCGAATTCTCGGAATGCATTCGAAACTGCCGTTGACACTTGTGTATAATTTATTTTACAATTCCGTATATTAAATTCGGGCCGTGTTTGCGCGGGCGACCGCTTTTATTTAATATCGATCGTGCGAACGTCGCGTTCCATAAGTGCACTGCACCCCTCACCCCCAGCCCACCCCTGCGCTGTGCGCAATGCAAATACCTATGAATAATTAATGCATTTTCTCGGCAAGTGTGTGAAACAGTGAAATATTCGCCGGTCCGGTCCTGCCGGCCGGAAATTGAAAGCGTTACGCGAACATTTATATTCTCTTATCCGGCGCCTTCTCGCTCATGAATTTTTGTGGAAGTTTTACCTGTGCTGTGAAACCGGCCGAAATGAACTGAATTATTTTGAAAACGGATGCGTAATTTGAATAATACGCTGAAATGCATTCCGTCGCAGTACGTGCGTCTGTTGCGACTAGCGTGAGTTAAATTTATGAAACAATAAGTGGAATTGTCGGCAGTAAATCCGCGCAAGAGCGGAGCAGACGCATCCCTTTGCTTCTCCGCCTCAGCACCGCTACGACTGACACTCAAATCTGTTCTACTCTGCCTCGCGCGATTTATATGAGCAATTATTTTACATATTCGTCACTGGTGAATAAAGAAATAAATATATCATCGCAGCAACCATCCACTTGAGTGCTACAACTGTACAGACACTTGAACGTGCTTATAAATAATCACTATCGTTTCAACGACTGAAACAATCTACAATAATTTACTATCTATTAATTTATTGCTGCAATTATATGTTTTCTCTAACCAATTAGTGCTTGAACTCAGAAATCATGAAGTTAGTATCAACAATTCTGAGAAATAATAATTAAATAAATCGAAGTTTAATAGGACAAAAGCCGATTATAAAACTAATTCAATACTGAGAAATTTTATTAATAGAATTTTATGTATACAAAGCACAGTATAAGAATTCACATAGTAGCGACATTTCAAATATTTCATGATCCAAATATTTCAGTGATGCGCAGCTGATAATATGGCTGGTTAGTAGTGTTCGTTGATAGGCTGATATCTTACTAACCAAAGAAAAGAGAATATAGTAGTATTAGTATGTCAGTGTCAGTGTCAGTATCTGTTAAACATCAAACCACAGTATTTCTGTTCGTAAAATGAGTGCAAAACAGAGAGGTAAACTTATTTTTACCATAAAAAATTGTAGGAACTTTTATAATAATAATATATATTTATTATAACTGTAAATTAATTACATACAAAAATACATTAGTAATAGTTATTTACATTACAAGCAAGGTAAAACAGTTTTTACTGCTAAACAGAGGAAATGACCGGCGAGCTGATTAGGCGATCCTGTAATCTCCTTGTAGCAGTAAAACTGTTACATTGCGTGTATTGTACAACATTTTACTTGTTACTCATTTGTAAATCAAATTAAAAATATTACCAAGTCCTGTCAGTTACACACAACTATTCTGTCGAAAATTATTTTAATTGATTTCGCATAGGTCTTGCAAGCATTACTGTGGCAACTTGCATTGTTTACCTTGTTTACTAACTTGTAAAATTTTTACAATGCAGCTGTCAATTAGAAACTTGTAAAGATTCATTTTCAAAGGTAATAGTGGGCTTGAGTAAATGAGGTTTTCAAGTGAGTAACAAGTAAATATATTTATTAATAATATATAAACAAATATATCATCACACCTTTTACCCATTATGGGTGTGGCAATCTGCTTACGCAGATCTCGGTAAGTGATATGTTTTTGCATATGATGTGCGTTTACCAGCCGTCAAATCATAGCCCCCAAAGATTTTAGTGTTACTAATAATAACATATTTCGTAAACAGTTTAGAATAATTATATAAATTAAACAAGAAAGTAAATAATTCTAAAATTAGCACAAATTAAGCTATGTTCTGTAACACTAGTTCCCAGGTTTTTTTAACAATTGCATATTGGAATAATTTTTTTAAATCAGAGTTAAATTATTTTAATTAATAATACATTTTTGATACACTGAATTGCTTTTCATGTTGTTTACATGTATATCATTCTTACCCTGGTGTTATATGGCAGGTAAAATAATATTTTTAGATTTTATCCCCTTTGCAACTGACAGCTATTCAAATTTAGCGCCGTATGCCGCAGCTGCCAATATGGCCGCTCAGCTCAAGGTTATCGGTCAATGCGACATAAAGAGTTACTGTGGAAATTTTCTTTTCTATGGTTCCTAAGATATCAACCTGTTAGCAGCTGACACTGAACTACCATCTTCTCGGTAGCGCACCACTGAAATATTGGGATCATAAAATACTTGAAGAGCCGTTACTGTATGAATTCTTATCTGTGGTTATATCACAAATTTACGGCGCATATAATATCCAGAAAAATGATACGTTTTGATTTTGTGGAAAAAGTAAAAATTTGTGTACGAAACAATCCATAAATATTTTGTTATAATTATATCCAAAATTCTGTTCAGAATTATAGATTGTGACATATGGAGTGGAAAAGTGTAAATCAATCCTGTATATTTCCTTTAGTGCCCAGAGTAAAACAAAATTCAAATTTGTTTCCTCCTTCTGCAGACGTCTAAATACAAAATGAAATGAGTGCATAATTTAGCATCCAGCAGGAAATACTGTGTTCGCTTATTTTATTATTTCCTTCATCCTGTCATAAAAACAAGCATTCTCCTTGCTACTATCTCGTGCGATCTACGAATTTGATTTCTTTGTTTGGTGAATTTCACCTCGTTATCTCGCGATCTCACCCAGCGTGTAGGACATGAGGAAATGTTCAGTCTGAGTTATGGATCGTTTGGGCAGGGAAATTTATAACTGCTTAATAGTTCCACTAGACGTGTGTGAATACATAAATGTTCCACAGTATCAATATGCGATTGTTGCAGCTTAGTTTATGTGCCCATCACTCACTCTATGTGACGTGCTTATAAACAAAATGTAAATTGTTCGCAAGGGTTTTTCTCGGCATTCAATTGACACCTTACATTTATTGATGATACTCTGCAGATTTGCTGTTATTGTACTTGTAAGATAAGGTATATCTGACATGGTGGGGTTTCCTTGTGCCACATAAAAATTCTTCAATTATTTTAAAATGAATCCACTAGATGCAAAATTGTACCTTTATATGTCAAATATTCAAAAAAATATAGTTTTTTGCGTCATTTTAAAGAGAAAATGTATCCTTTCATCATTAACTTCCTGGTGGATGTAATAAAATGTATTTACTGTGTTAATGTGAGTTGAAAACTGATGCTATATACAAATTTCTGTATATTTTGAAAATTCCGATGGAATAGTTATTTATTATATAAGTGTTAAATGTTACTTTTTATGAGTAAGTAAAACAACCCCACGAACGATATAAATCACTTTTATATATATTTGTATATCATACAAAATTTTATCTACGATCTTCCTAGCGTATTAGTAAATACTGAAAAATGTAGAATGATATTTTGACAGGTAGGATTATATTTGTTGATTTATTGATACAAATTGTTAGCAACGTGTTAAAAATATAAATAAAATCACAAAAACAAAAACACGTTGCTATGTTACTTTTAATACTAGTGTTATAAAGTGACAGTTTTAACTTGCTAATCATCCGTTAAAAGGGTCACTTTTAACAACGGTCATGGATAAAAAAAATTATGTTGCTCAGCCAATGACTGTAGCGTTTAAAGTCACGTGATGTAGCAATTGGCCGATCATTATAAAAGTGAAGTAGAAATTGATATAATAATTTATTATTATTGATTTGTTTAGTATCTATCAATATTTCCCCCTTTTCAATTTTCTTTTTGTACTATTATTTTAAAAAATTTCTTACAAAAATTACACAAAAGTACTATATGCCGGCTGCAAAAGTGTGTATACGAGATCTTATTTATAATATTTCTGTAAACCTCAATGTTACGATGAATGTTATCCTTTAAGGAAGAGCTGCACCGTTTTCAGCGAAAAATTAATGTTTGAAATCCACGTAGTTTAGAATGGTTGCCTAGTAAATAATTGTGTTTAGTTTCTTCATTGTTATAAAATTTTCAGAAAATTTATCTTATATCCTCAGCTTTCCGAATAGTTCGGTAAAATTCTAAAGATCTTCAGTTCCTTCTTTACTAAAATGATTGAAGACCAAGACTTACTCACTTTGAGAGCAAAATATCACTTAATGAGATCTGCGATAGCATGGTGGTTACATCAAATATGTATAAGTGGCATGATATATTTATTTATTTTATAAACACATAACTACTGAACTGAATTTATATTTATTTTATTTTTTATTTATTTGTAGAGCTGATTAGATTTGCATATGGACAGTACGGAATATTTCACTTTTAAAACACTATACCGAACTACAAATTTGCTTATTTCAAAGAATTGGTACAAAATAACATGCCACTTCATTTTCGGAACAAGGCGAAAGGATATTTTGTTTTAAAGTAGTCCATAGTTTTATATAGGAGATTTCAAGAGTTGAACATAAACTGGCACCTTAACATATGTCCATTTTCTTATCCGCTAGCATAAAAAAATATCGTACAGCTGAATAAAATGACGAACAAGGAACTTTTGTATTGTCATTGCAGCGATCACATCACGGTATGTTAGATATTACAATGAAGTCATGTTTGTTAAGTACCGTGTCGTCTGTTCCGCTACACCTGACTACTGGGCAAGCCGCCGCCTCCACCTCGGCCGCCGCCGCCCTTGTCAGTGTCTGGTCGCGGTTTCCCGGTCATTATCATCGAACGGCGCGGTCTGGATCGCTTCCGGTGCACATGACGCACGCACGCACATCGCCGCCTCCACCACCTCCACCGCCAATGATTAATCGTCCGGCACTTTTTGTTTGTTTCCCGATCCAGTCGCGGTTTCGTCGGCGCGTGAAATGTTTCTTAATTGATCCCCATTAATCACTGAATACCGAATGATTTTCCTGATTTTTTTACAGTGCTTTTGAACTTCATGCCGTTTATTGCTTACCGAAGACAACTTTAGTTGAATTACTTTGAAACCACGATCTCTAGATCTTTATCATATCATATTTATAGACTCCATTGCAATAATTTAATTCTATTGAATAGACCTATAGTCTATTTGGAAATGACCTGAAGTAATAGATCAATATTTGCAAGAATAGTATTGGATTTGATTTGAAATGCATCTTATATCCTCAGATTACCGAATAATTCGGTAAATTCTACAGTACTTTTTATTTTCGTGTATACATCCCTGTGTTGTTATTCGAAGATTATAACTTTACTGCAATGATCCATCTATTTTAAACCAGATATGCTAAATTTCTTTGGAACTTTAAAATTCAACAATTGACTGGGTATCTAAAAAGTGATCCTTAGGTCCTATTAAAAGAAAATACGACCATTTAAGTTAAGTAGCAAAACGGAACTCTAATACTCTAGTTAAGTGATGCCCAACGTTTTCATATTCTGGTGCCAAAGTTACTACTGATTAATTTAGCGGGCCGGATAAATAAATTCTTATACAAATAAAATCAACTGAATATGTATGACTTGTTCCTTACGTATAACTATTGTGACATTTATTTGACATATGGATATTATACCTGTTTAATTTTGTGTTATCAGCTATTCTCAGCTATATTAATTAATATCTAGTCTTTAAAACTTTCTAACTAATAATACAAATATTGCTTTTATAATATTTAAAACGACACATATGCTGTAGTACGCATCGTAATATATCTTATATTTATCGAGATATGGCGATTTGTAATATTTTTCAAAATACGAAAATTTCCCCAAATATGCCTTAAAATTGCAAATTTTTTTTTTTTGCATTTCTTTATAATATTCACGCCAGGAAACCTATTGCAGCAGAGCGCATCGTCATATCTATAATATTTTTCGAGATATGACGATTGTTTATATTTTCCGAAGAGCAAATTTAAGGGGCTGTAACTCGAAAACTATACAAGATATCGAAAAATATTTCCAGTTTTGTGTTTCTCGTGTCATTTATAATAAAATAGTAAATTTTGAAAATTTTGAAATTTTTTCGAATTTTTTTGCAAAATTTCGATTGGTGATATCTCGACAAATATGGAAGATACAGACTTGCAGTGTTCACCAATCGATTCAGCTCGACGAAATACATAAATTTCAGAAAATTTGGACAACCGGTTGAAATGTTAAAGCAAAAAATCTGAAAATGGCAAAATTCAGGCCAAACGTCAAGGGGTACCTATTGGCTTTTTGAACAAAAAACGCCATTTTCAGGCTTTTTGCTCTAACTTTCCATCCCGTAAAGCGATTTTTATGAAACTTTGCATACTTATGCATTTCGACGAGCTGAATCGATTGGTGTACACTGCAAATCTGTATCTTTAATATTTGTGGAGATATCGCCGATCGAATTTTGAACAAAAATACAAAAAAAATTCAAAATTTTAAAAATTTGCTAATTTGTTATATAAGGCTCCAGAAACGATAAACTGTAGAGAATTTTTAGATATCTCGTGTAGTTTTTGAATTACAGGCCCTTAAAATTGCACTTCGAAAAATACCAAAAATAGACGTATCTCGAAAAATATTATAGATCTGACGATGCGCTTTGCTACAATTGGTTTCTTAGCGCTTATATTATAAAGAAATGTAAAAAAAAATATTACAATTTTAAGTGAGGATATTCCGTGAGATTTAAATTTTTCTATCGGTATGTGAATCTGTATTGAATGATTAATAATTACAGTTTCTGTTATTTGTTTGTTCCCATAGCAACTAAAATTAGTTTATTAAACATATAATTCAGTCTTCTCAAAAGAAGCAAACAAAATCTGGTGTGGGCACCACACTACTTTCTTATACAAATAAAACCAACTTTATTTTAAAATAGAAATCTATTAATATCTAGTCAGCAAAGCTTTCTAACTAATAATACAAATATTATTTACATTTATAATATTTCACTTATTTTTGACACTTCACAATTATTTGACATCATTGAGAAATTGGTCTTAACGGATTCAGTGGACGTCAAAATATGTATTTCCGCAAAAATCTTGTCCGCGATTTTTTTCGTGATTCCAATACTTCCTTATACTTTGTATTAGAAAGTAAAAAGGGATAAAATCAAGATTACACAACTTGTAAATCAGGATAGTGGTCAGGATTCAATCTTGACCACTGGCTTGGTTAAGTTTAACGGACCGCTTAATATTTGCTGAAAGGGCCAGATTTGGCCATCACTGCTCTAGTTAGGGCCAATATTTCCATCTACGAATAAAGTACGGAATAAATTATTCGCCGGATAAATGAAAAATGTCGCATCGAAATCATAACTCAAATGATACTTGTTGTTCTAGCTGCCATTTTTTTATGCGTATTTTTCATTTATTCGACGATAGGTAGAAGATTTTAGAGGGATCTCAGTCTCTTCGAGTAACCCTTTATCTCTTTACCGGATTAATGTATTACTACAGGTCACATCCGAATGGACTATAGGTTCTTCACACTCTTATAAATCAGTTTTGCAGAATTCAAAATAAATTGCTTTAGGGATAGCAGTGTAAAGAAGGTAGTCAGTACAAATTTATAATTAATCTGCATTAAACCGAGCAAACCTAAATCAGTTCTAAAATTAGCCATCATGCAGACAGTTCATCACAAGTTACTAATAACTTCTATGGGTGGCCATTGTCCATCACGAGGAAACTACCCTTCAGCTAGCTACACAAGGCATTGTGCACTCGTATGACTTGCCGTCATGGACAAGGGATGTCACCCGCCTTCAAATGGCGTCCGATTGTGCGTGAGAGACGCGAACCTCCCTGGAATCCGTAACATCTCCGGGAGGAAGACACTCTGGTATGCAGGAAACGCTAGCGCATTGTCCACGAATGCTTTATGTAATCTAAGAGCCAGACGGATAAACCTGTGTCCGGTGAAACGAACCGGAGCAGAAATCGACACCTACGACGCTATGACATGTCCAGCACAAAGGGTGGGATTCGAATGGAATTTTCCAAGGATTTTCCAACTAATAATCTTATACATGAGGGGAATTTTGTTTTGAAGCCGTCCACATACAAATTTTACAAAATACGCATATTTCAAATATGTTGCGCTCTTGCTGTTATTGGGAGTTGAAATGTACAGGATATACGATGTAACAGAAATAAATACATACAATTTAACCACTTTCTAAAACCCATTTTTATCACCCCACAAATTAATGAGTCGATTAGATATTTTTATAATAATTTGTAGTGGCAAAAGCAATGAAATAATTGATTTTGACAAATTAATCGATTAATAACTATTATTACAAAAGTAAAAATCTGGTATGGGCACCACACTACTTTCTTATACATATTTATAATACCGATTGAACCTGTATGACTTGTTCTTTGCGTATGACTATTTTGACATAATTATTTGACATAGATGCTATACCTGTTTAATTTTTTATTCTCAACTATGATTTTAATTTAAAATATTAATTAAAACCTGGTCATTATAGCTTTTTAAATAATAATACAAATATTGCTTTTATAATATTTCAAACGACACTTATTTTTGACACTTCACAATTATTTGACATATAGATGTTAAAAATGTTTCAGTTTTTATCCCCATTGTAACTAAGTTTATTGAAATATATTATGAAATATATAACTTAGTTTTTCTTAAAATTAGAAGCATAAACAAGAAAATTGCAAAACATTTTATTTTCCAAATATCACATCTTTCATTTGAAACTTTTTTTATAGCTGATTCTATTGTTGAAAAAAAATGGAATTTATTGTTTTGTATATCCAGTAAACTTCCTCTTCCGGTTTTGCAATCACTGATTTCATTCAAAATCAACTCAGCTCTTGTTTCGTCCATGAGGTATTGCACACATCCACCCATCCTCACACACAGACACCATTGAGAATTGTATAGCGATTCATTTTTAATAACCTCATAACAGCAAATGACAAATGTCAAACATTAGAGTTACCAACTCAAATGCAAAAAAACCCGATGTGCCACCCATTATCACTGATTTTTAATGTACTTATTTATATTACTTCCTGTGTATAGTTTTTTTTTAACCCCATTGATATTCATTGATTTCAACAGAAAATGTTGGAGGGAAGATTTCGAAGAAAACTAGTATATAATAGATAATACTGTTGTATATATAACCCATCTAAAGTGAGTACATTTTCGCTGTAAAATGATATTCGCATTCTGTATTAAAGTTCGAAATCAACGTCTGTGAAAAGTCTCGCTGACAAAGTGAATGAGTATTTGTAGGGTTGCAATTATAAATATAGCTCGTGTTTTCAATGAATGGGCTGGTAAGAAAGTGTAATTTAGCAGTGAATTGAACATTGGTCTTTGTGTCTTGACGAAGAGGAAAAGACGTGAACTAGGTATTAAGTGACGATGGCTACAGCAGCGGTATGCATTCATTGTGCATCCGTCGTTAGAATACGCTTTTAATTATAATTCGCCAGAAGATTAATTAAACATTAAACAGGCGAGAGCTAACGACTCAATTATTAAAGAGGATCTATTATGAAAATTGCTAAGTGGTCGTGTAAAATGAAATTACTTGAAAACTAGCGACGGAGGCGACGGCGCCAGCAGAGGTGGAGGGTTAATGAAATTGATGTCATCGCGTACTGCACACGACGCCCTAGACGCCCAACAAGAAGATTTTATAATTAACTCAAGAACTACGAATAAGAATATAATTATTCGCTACCAAATCTATAAAACTACATTCTTTTTTCTATGCTTCCAAACAAATTATGAAAATAGCACAATACAAGATTTGCCCTATAAGAATGTGTCAGTTTTTAACTGCTGGAGGAAATGACGAGCTAGCTGTTTAGGCGCCTGTCCTTGAAGTAGTAAAAATAGTTACCTTGCGTGTATTGCACAATATTTTACTTGTTACTCTAATCAGTTATACCTAATTGTTCTGTCAAAAATTATTTGAAATGATTTTGCATAAACCTTGTAAGCATTACTGTGCCAACGTTTATTGTTTACCTTTTTTACTAACTTGTAAAGTTTTTACAATGCAGCTGTCAATTAGTAACTTGTAAAGAGTCATTTTCAAGACAATAGATAATCTTCCGGTCATTTCCTTCACTCACCTGTAAAAATTGTTTTACGTTGCTTGTAAAGTAAATAACTGTTTTGTGCACACATTTAAAAATCGCCAAAAATTGTTTAGGTTCAGGCCTTGGCCAGCAAAAACTAGGAACTTTTGTAAGATTAAGGTTGGCAAGTTCAGTATTTTTACACTTGGAGGTTGGAGTTTTCCATCAATTTTAGAGCTAAATTGTTCATTGTAAACTCAAATATATGTAGTTATAATAAAAATGGCTAAACCGTAGTTTACGGCCACAAGTGAAATTAGCTGCAGGTCTACCACAAACTGTCATATCTACCAAACATCATTGACAATCCGTACCTAACTTCGCAATTGGCCGTAAACTACGGTTTTACCTAAAAACTTCAGTTGCAGTGCACAACCAATAAATAAATATCAACTAAATATAAGTCATCGATTTTTTTAAAGAAAACAAATGAATTGTTTATATTTATAGTCCCTCGAATCTTTGTTTACGAATGATCTGATATTACCAACATAAAAATTTCCTAGTAAACATATTTGACAAATAAATCAGAAATTTTATTTAATAAATTTGTGACAAAACGAACACAAAAAATATGGGGTTTGAAAATATACTCGCCCTAGCAAAAGTTCCGTTTCTAGACTAGTGATATAAATAACTATTTCATGCATTTTGTGCAGGACATTGTACACAATCATTATTTTCAGTTATCATCTATGTGAAGCAGTACACTGATTGATTTCTAGGATGATGGTAGAAAGTGTAGTCATGGAGTTATGCATATTAACCGAGAAATATGCAGCTTCATATCATCGGCAGATGCAATCAGAAGAAAAATTTAAATGAGGAATTTTCTGCAAAGACCCGTCCATTCTCTGATATGATAATAACCCTTTGTCCATTTAAATACGATCTCTAGACGTGTAGATCACTAGAAGATCCCGTGTGCAATGAACTTTAATCACAGGAAGATCAAAGAAACTGCATAATTAATTAAAACTAGAAAAGCGTATAATTAGTCCGAGAGACCACGACTACGACCATGTAGAAGAGTTCTTATCAGAGTGGATCAAGGCGGTTGTGCGGCTGCTGATAACACTAGCAACAAGAAACAAAAACGCATCATGGTATTTAACACAATCAGGCAGTCTGGTGGGAGGTGCATATTCGAATGCACTCACCACTGACTGATAACGAAATGTTGTTGTTTACATCTAGAGAGCGATGACTGATAACTGCAGATACTGCTAAAGCAGGAAACGCTCTTTTGTTAATTGCTATAATTGAGATTGATTTTTTATATAAAACAGAGTGCCACATCTAAAATGGATAATTGGTATGAAGATAATTTTTTTCTACGATCACTTAGAAATCTGCTCATTGTATGTTTGTTGTTGCTAGGGATATGAGGTACGTTCTAAACATCGTGAGAAATGAATTTGTTTTTGTATTTCAATACGGGTTATTTCATTTCAGTACAGGTGCCATTGCTAGGATACTTATTTAGAACTGTCAAATATTGAAATGGTGAAATCGGGACAATTTAATTATTAAAATTGAATTAATTAGGAAATAGTGTACAACTTGCACGGAATGTCCATTTCATACTCGTATGATTTGCAGCATTCGCCTTTAGCTCATGAAATGAAATGGACATACCATGCGAGTAATTAATTTAATTTTAATAATAATAAATGTGTGGCTTTCACCATTCTAATATTTGACAATTCTAAATAAGTATCCTAACAATGGCACCTGTACTGAAATATAAAACAAATTCAATTTGCGCGATGCTTGCAATGTACCTCATATCCCTAGCAACAACAAACATACAATGAGCAAATGTCTAAGTGGTCGTAGAAAAAGATATACTTATTTTGTAGTAATATGGTAATGAGGATAAATGCATGTATTTTTCAATAAGCTGTTTCAAGCATTGCGTCAGAAAAACCGTCCATGTTTTAAGATTAAAGTTTCCTGTTTTATGCATTACGTGACAGACGAAGTATTTCTGAAGAGGCTACGGAAGCCAAGTCATCCACAACACCAGAACACATCCCAAACTTGGTAGACACTGTAATCTCAAGCGTCTGTTTTCCTGCTGTGTCTGGCTGTCTGAGTCTGGGTCTGGTGTCTGCTGCATGCTTCGTACGATACAAAAACCTTGCATCGCACGTGAAATGATAATCCTCCACCGGCGGTATTTTAAATCGCCGCGAGTTTATTTTTAAGTTTTTGTGGCGTGTCCTGCGCTGTGCTTATTTATGTCTGCGATGTATCCTGATAAATAAATGAAGGAGTGTGACCCTGCAGATCATGTTTCCACACACACGCTGGATGAGGATGAGTTCGGAACGTGCGACGAATTATAAGCTCTTTTTGGTTGCTTGGATTGAATAATAAACATTGCTGCCCGGCTAAAAGAGTTTATAAAAATTATGGGTAGACTTTGTAAATATTTGCGTATTGTTTCATCAATTGAATCTGTTACAATATATTTTATCTAGTTTTCGCTGTTATGTTGGTTAATATTGTGGTTGTTATTTATTTGCTTGTTTAGAGTGAAGTAAATAAAACAACAAATTTAGTCAAATTTTTCATTCAAAATAGACAAAATTATTTTTGCTGTCTTATTATAAGTTTTTAATAAATTGAGTATTTCAATATTTTGTGTTATTTTTACAATTTAATTTCATTTACGGAAGGAGTGTTTTTTAATAAATCTCATTTTACTCCAAAACTATTATATTCCATTTGTGAATGATATAAAGAGTCTGTCAAATGCATTTCAATAGTGCGTCTATAATTGATTGCTCAGGGATGATAGTCGAAAGGACTTAATTAGATAGAGATCTACTGCTAAATTACTTAAAAATAAATAAGTTCATCATATTATTGACGATATAGCAACGAATCGCAGGTATACTGTACCTACTTCAGTTACCGCCCTGTCACTCCAAATACAATCCAACTGAATTAGTGTAGGATCAAGTGAAGGGTGAAGTATCGTGAAATACCACCACTTTTAAATTACATAAATCAGAAAGCTATAATATATTATAATATAATAATATAAATGCCGATCTCGGTGGTGACTGAAGACTGAAGAGCATGGTGGTTTATGTTATTCATAAAATTCACACTCATGACGCTGTATATGACCTTAGTAGTTAGTCCTTTTCCCATCTTCGTATACAAAAAAAAATTATGTAAAGAAATAAACAGATCACTCTCAAAAATCCTATCTATTTTTATGTTACGGTTCGAAAGCAGAGTTGTCAAAAATTCGGTTTTTTTCGAGACATATCCAGCCCACTGGGGGTTTTTTTTAAAACCCAACCAAATCTGGGTTTAAAAAAATTCTTTAAAATATCATGTAAACAAGTTAAAAATAATTACAAACTGATATAATGATGCTCCCAGGAGGAGAAACAGGAACACATAATGATGGTGAAGTACAATGAAAAGAGAACAAGGTAGGTATAATTTTGAATATTAAAAACTCATAATTTTCTATTCTTACTGTAATTATTATTTTTTCAGATTCTACTCTAATAATTGTAATCCTTACAATCCAAAATAAATACGTTTTTCTGATCTTATACAATTCTTTAATCAATTATTTAACATGTCTAAATTTTTATAACTGTTTTTTTTTCACGGGTTTTTCAAGTGGATTTATTTTGAAAAAACACAGATTTTTTAGGCTGGGATCTTTCATGACAACCCTGTTCAAAAGGGATTTTTGGAACGCTTATAATGGTGTTTCTATTTTTCGAGAAGTTTAGTTCTACACAAAAAAAAAAATATTGCTACGATAGCAATATTATCTTACGTATAGTGACAACAACTTAGATATTTACAATAACAATATGTTTATTTATATTTGTAATATAATGTTATTTTCGATTGCTGCTACAACAATCCAAAGAAGTATTTACGTTTTTTTAATAATCAAATATTGTTGCAGTATATATCTAAATCATGTGGTCTTAAATATATTTAAATCAATAATTAATATTGCTATTTCAAGCAAGATATTTATTTATGATAAATAGGTATGTATTATTGCTGAGAAATAAATATATACGTATTGTCACAGTAAGTTCGAGTACATTAAGTAAATTGCGGTCACTATCATTAAGATAAATATTGCTATTGTAACAATCCAATTTTTCCGTTTAGGTATAAAGTGAGCAGCATTCTATGAACATCCTAGTAAATTTATATCTTATTTTTTTGGTGGATTTATTTGCCGCAAAGCTGACAAAAATCCAACACTACTCTTGCAAATTTTGATTGATTACTCTCTCTATCTCTCATTCATAAATAGAGTATAATTATTTTGAAATAAAAAAGTTGATACATTGCATAATGTGAAATAGTGCGATAATATACGAATGTAGTTGGCCAGCTAATGTACGTATCGTGTTGGTGGCTGGGTAGCTGACGCATTGTTCTGTAGGTAATTACCGTCAAACCAATCGCCCTCCAATGTGCATAGCCAACTAACGAACCATACCGAATTACTAGATGGCCATTGTTTCAATACAACAGGTATCAGCTATTATTAGCCACAATACAATAAGAATCACGTAAATCCCATCTCTGCATTGTTATCCATCACTGTATCATGTCTCTAATGCTGCAGCGTCATTTCCGCGTTCTACGGAGAGAAATTATATTCATCATAGATCAGCCAGAGAATACAGCCAAGTCTGGAATTATGGAAGAATTGAAAACGAGGAAATTGACCAATAAATCACACGCAACTATTCGCAGTTAGAAGTTCATAAAAGTAATATGGGAAGATCAGCACACATACCTAACCTAACATTACAAAACTAACATGTTTGGTGCCGTGATTTGACAGCTAGTAATTGGTTTTCATGTGCAAATATGCTATATAGGTAACATACACTAACATCAACTATATATACTTTATTTAGATTTCATTTAAATTTGAAATTTTATGCGAACTTATTTTATCACAACCTGCTGTCAATAAATAGTTCGGTAGTTGAGTAAAATATTGCAGTAAATTATATGAACACAACTGTAACAAATTGAATGTAGGTTCTGCCTCATTACTTTTATGTCGTATCACTGTGAAAGCAGAGTGCCACACCCAAAAACTATTTAATAATTTATTTAATGAAATCCTAAATAAATTTGAGGTTATAATTATATTTCTCCCTAAGTTTATTGCTAAGTGAATCAAACAAATCGTTTAGCACAGAATTGGAACACACCAGAAACTAATTAACACACGCATTTTTTGATCTGTTAAAAATGATAAAACTGCATTTATTTACGATCGTGAGATACGTCCTATATATCCCACTCATTTTAGACAGGTACGTTTTTACCTTCCGCCACATCCTGTAAGGGAGATATAGGAATCATGCTAAAAATTGAGTAGAGAGTTTTCAGTGGATGAGCACGTATTAGGGTCCCTAGTATACGATTTTAATAGTTTCGCGATGATGTCTGTGTGTGTGTGTGTGTCTGTCTGCCTGTCAGTCAGTCTGTCAGTCTGTGTGGATCTCTGGAGTTACGGTTTCTCAAAAACTACTAAACTGAAAATTTTGATAATTTGTATATATCAATTGTATTCCCTTTGGAAGAGCTGATTAGTTTTTGGTGATAATCCAATAACCGGAAGTGGTAGTTTACTATCAAGATATTTTAAAACATCTCAGAAAATTATGGTGTAATGAAAATTTTGTTATTGGAATAATGTTTCAAATATTATTATCTACAATTATTGTTTAAAATATTTTCCTCTTACTGTCAACATTTACGAATTACAAACTTTAAAGAAAAATTATATTTTGCTATATTCGTTTAAATCTGCTAACATGTGTTTTTTGAAAAAACAAAATAACGTTTGAAAAATGTTATTTTTTGACATGTGTCATAATTTTTTGAAGGGATGAGCGTTTCTTGATAGTGGTGGTCCGTGTTCCTGCATTGTTCGATAAGAAATCTATAGCGGGAGTTATTGTGGTGCCCACAACAGATTTTTTAAATTACCACACTTAAATTTCATTGCCGTGATTTTCATTGCGTTGCTATCATTTCAAAAACTATTCTGGCCTGCTGATACTTTCATTTGAAATTAATTAAATTTTTATTTCAATAAATCATACCAATTTAACTATATTACCACATTTTAAACGATCGTAGATAAATTTTTGTATGCAATACGTGGGATGCTACATGATTATCGTACTTATACATAAACTAGCTCTAGGATCTCATGGAACTTTCACATGCGTGCGATAATCTTGTCTATATCCCACTAATTGCCTAACTAAATATTATAATAACGAAAAACCGAATGAGAAATTTGGAGGTATATTGTTTGTCTTACAAATTGTATACACAAAATACAATAGTATGAATTCAATAAAATAAAATGAAAAGAAAAGAAAAAGGATGATAATATTGCAGCAACACTTATTCTAAATGTGAATAAAATAAATTCACGTAAATCGCGAGCTGTCCGTATGTAGAAGGAAGGTTGCAGAGAATGAAAAAAAAAATACTTTGGGAGCGACAAAAATATAATAGTGTTGGAGGCAAAGCGGACAGAATATCGAACAGCAGATTACAGATATGCCAAATCCGACATGACATGACGGCAAATGAGGAGTTTCCATGGTGATAAGCCTCTCGGTCTAAGGCCTCGCTCGTGGTCTGGTCACCCATGCAAACACACACACATACACATACACCTTCACATCAGTATGTAAATCAAGCAACCACAGCCTCTTATTTCTGTTTCTTTATTTTGATGTTTGTCCATCTCTTTGAAAGTAACCTTCTGTGACTGTTCGCTGCAAGTTATGTTTATAAATAGGAAATTTGTTGTACATGATGTATTCTGAAAATGGTATTCAGGAATTTTTCAGAATATACGATGGCTACGCATCCCATTTCTTTTATACTCGCGGTTTATTAATAGCAACATGTTCAACTTTAGACAATCTCAATCAAATCTAAAAACTTGAAATATTTCCATTCTGTTTTACATTTATGATCTTTACTAGGAGTGTTCGACATTGTGTTGTATGACCATTGAAATAATAACACTAACTTGTAGTAATTAGTTATTGTTTTTCTTAAAATTAACCTTAAAATACTATGAGATCCTGGATCTGTTCTTAAACTGCATCATAAAATTTGAATGAAGTTCATATGTTGTGTAGATTTTGAGAAAAAGCATATGAGCTGGACAGCTTTTTCAAGTCTAATATCGTCTGTAAATACGACTCTTAAAGCAAAAAAAGAGCCTGAAACAAATAGACAACTCTAATAATTATTTGTAGAGCGGTTGCTATGCGTTTGTTGAGTGGTTGATATATAAAAACATGTTGTATAGTCTTCTCAAAAAGTAATAAATAATATTTAACAGTGTATTGGTCAATTATTTCAAAATTGCTTTAAATTTACATACGTAATAGTTAATTAAACATTTCTATTAACGTATTATTCACTTTTTATATTAAACATTATATGCCAATATCATTGTACTTTAATTTCTTTTATTTTTTTATTAACTTTCTTAGGGAAAAGATAGGTTGTCCACTTATTGTCTATTGGGCATACAAAACTAAAATACGCTAGTGGAAGAAAGCTGAACTAACCATAAGGTATATAAATTTTATTGTGTTTTGAAATTAATAACAATGGAAGTTATTTAAACAAGATGTAAAAATGAAAGGTATATTGTATTTGTAGATTAAAGGTTATGATTTAATTTTCTCCAAAAAAACCTAGAAAAACAGGAAAATTTTTAGTGTGTATGGTAACAGTGCTGCCAATACAAACAAACTACCAATACTAAATCACGCATTCGCCATCATAAGATATAGTACAAAATGAATTTGAAATATACCTTTTATAAACTTTGATCAACGCCCTCTTGATAGCTTAGAAGCCCAATCTCTTTCGGCTCGCGGTTTCAAGTATTATATTTCAATGGAAGCAACATGTTCAACTTTAGACAGTCTTAATCAAAAAGATATATATCCATTCTACTTTACATTTATGATTCTAAGAGCACTGGGCATTGTGTTCTACGATTAATGAAAATTTGGTAAAAGCAAGTGTAAATAATTTTGGTAAATAGCTGTGGCAAAGTGTGTGTTGGTGGATAAAAGCAAAAGGTGTAGGGTGAAAAGCAGGGTGATGTATTTGTGTTATAAGTTACGTGGCGATTTATCGTAAGCGATGGGAAATAATCGCGTCAGCGGACGGCGCTCGTAGCAAATAATGGCGATTTTAATGCTGACGTATCTATTATTTTTCACGAAAGTATTAAATACTTTTAAGTCTCGTGTTGCTTGATTTATGAGCTCGAAAAGCGGAGTCATGTTTCCGATGTATTAATCATTTCTATGTCGTTATATTTCATTTTTATTATTTTTATTTTTGTTTGTTTTATCTTCAAATATTAGACTCGATTTATCGCTACAGCCAGATATTCTCAAAATTCCATTTCATTAAATTATCGAAATATAAATTACGTTATTGATGATCTTCATTTTCTAGACCTCGCTATTCTTTATTAAAACATTCTTTCAACTTATTGATATTACTTTCTTCTTTACGCCACAACAGTCCTAGGAGGATCAGGGCCCAAATGTCGTGAAACTTGATTCGAAAAAAAATCTTCCTGACGCAGTTAAAAACTCAATCTGTACGATGTACTTTATTAGGTTACCAAATTCTTGGGTAGCGAGAACCTACATTTATGGTGATCAAGTTGTCAGCCTGTACCACCATTATTATTATTATTATTATTATTAAGACATACCTTTCCTCCTAATGGTATATAATTTTCTAGTATCTTTCTCAAACTTGTTACCATTTGGCAAAAAGCTTTCGAAAGATCTGTCAAATTATATTCAATTTATTCTCACTCTCTTGTTATATTATTACTGATAACTTCGATGTATGTAGAATGTAGTATCAGATGTGCATTTCCAATTTTCCTGTTTCTGCTTTCAATTTTGAGAAACACTAAATTATATGTAATAAAATATTTCTAAACCATAGTTAGTATATGGGAGCAAGAAAATAATTAAAATTAATATACTTTATTTGAAATCGGCATTAAAGTGCTCAAAAATCGTCATTAAAAGTATCCTATTATACAACGATTTTGAGCAACCCAGTGTTGGCAACCCTTAAATAATTATTGTACAAGTAGAATAATTTTGGCAGATATATTGATGTACTATATTAATTAAACAAAATTTGCAAGAAGAAGTAACAAATTAATTCCGATGACGAAATTGAGGACAAAACACATAATTTTGAGTGTTATTTATGATAATTTTACTGTTCGAGGTTAGCAACACTGATTGTCAGTTTCAATTGACATCTGACAGATGTATAAACTTAACCTATATAGTAATTTTTTTACAATCTTTCGAATTTTAGATTTCAAATAAAACTTAATATGTACCTCGGCACTGAAGTTCCTTTTTATCACTCACATGGTTTATTTTCTTCAGCCCTACGGGCCTCGGTAACTAAATTCCATATTCGTGATAAAAAATTGAACTTCAGTGCCTTGATACATAAATAACTATTAGATTACAGATTAATATGTATATGAAAGTATTCTAATGCGAAGGGTAAAGATATTTGCTCGTATAAATTACACAATTTTGCAAGTCCGCAATCAAATAAGAATCATGACATGGTGACTTGATTCCCCGGGTAGTAAAAGAACAAAAGTGTCTTTATGCAGTCGATTTGCAAAGATTGATTCTCGTCGAAGTGAGTTTACGATTTGCTTGATTCGCTGGATATTCACTTGGTACGGTGGCGTCGGTGGACAATGGACACAATATTTCAGCGGGCGGCGGACGCTGATTGGAGCGTCGCGTGTAAAGCGACGCCCAACTATTACATGTCAGCGAGACACGTCGCAAGCCAATTTATGACGGGTCAGCTTCCAGTTCCGCTTGTCTGTCTGTCTGTCGCGTTGCCTGAATGTCTGTCAGAATATACTCGGGATATTTTATAATATTTTCGGGGATGTGGGCTTGTCAGCTCAGACAGTTTTAACAAATGTTGTTAATGCAATTTGAATTTTGATATTACTTTTTGGCAAAACTTTTTTCGACATATTTAGTACAATTTGTATCTTTCAATCAAGGTATTAGGTTAACTGACATGTGTAGCAAAATTTTAATAGATTTCATTCAATTAAACTATACTTGCATATTATTATTAAAATATGAATTTTCATCATTCTGCTTCCAGCTGATCTAGGCAAGTGATTTATTTTGAAAGAAAAATATAAATATAAAAGATATTCATTATTGTAATAGTTATTTACATTACAATAATGAATATCATTTATATTTATATTTTTCTTTGCGTGTATTGTACAACATTTTACTTGTTACTCATTAAATAAATCAAATTAAAATTATAACCAAGTCCTGTCAATTACAAACTTTTTTTACTTTTGTCAATTTGTAGATAACTTGTAAAGATTCATTTTCAAAGGCCATAGAGGGCTTGGGTAAATTGTGTTTACAAGTGAGTAACAAGTAAACATCATTAAAAGAATACTGTGAATCATACAGTAATAAATTTATAGTCAAAATTGACAAAATTTTTAGTCCCAGACGATCCATCGTTAGCTTTTGTTAATTTAACAAGTTTCAAATTTGTTTGATACTTGATAGTAACACATTATTTTTGTGTATTTCGTAACTAAATATATTTGTGAATATAGTAATTATTATCATTTATTTTTATGTGCTTTTGACTGAATATTTTAGTAATTATATTGAAGCAGAACAATAAATCATAGTTATTGTAACAAATTAAGTTGTTACAAATGAGCTATCTTTAACAACTTCAACTTGATAAGTTAGGTAAATTTATTTGTTATTATTGACGAGTCTATTTGTTGAACTTTATAAATCTAGCAAATAAATAAAAAGAACAATTTTTCTTGTTAAAAATTCAAAATTGACAAAATTTTAATTTAACAAATTGTCATATTTGTTCAAATTATTAATTTAATAAAATATATTTGTCAATATTAAACAGAAATACTTAACAACCGCAAAATTACCAAATCAAAAATCAAATTTTTTACTGTATACATTATCAAGTTAAACTTCAATTTTTAGAAGGGTTCGTAGACTTGCGAATAATTTAATTTTACGTTGTCTTTGTCTGCGAACAAAATAACCCGTAATTCGCTGAAGTTTCCTCCCCCTATCTAAACTTTTTGTTATGAACATACATGAACGGTAATTCTGGCACCAAACCTGCGTTTATCCATTTTACGTGCGCCATTCAACAAAATTACCTAAGAAATTTCAAGCTCCGTTCGCTCGCTTCCATCTCACGATATCTCTGCGCGAGTACTTAAAAATCCTGGTTATGGAGAAATTATACAACAGCTATATTTGGCAGTTTTTTACTTTGGGGAATTTGGAAATAATTTGTCGATAAAAATAAGAGGTCGCGTCAGATGGGGAAAAAACCGGGCATGCTGTACGTGTCTGTCTATCTGTCGTTGATAAATAGAGTATTTTGTAAAGCAAGCCATTTGTTACGCCGCCGAACGTTCTAGGAAGCACACGCGTCCGGACGATGCGGAACTGTGTGAAGCGACGAGCAGGCTGATTTCGGGGTGTGCTGGTTCTGACTTTGTTGCTATTTCATAAAATATTTAAGTATACAAATAAGTAATTTAGATAATGATAAGTAAATTAGAACGTTACAGTTTTATTAAAATAGAATTGTTAACTAGCTACTTAACTTTTTTTAACTTTTGCGGTAAATAGCTCCGTGGTAACGCATCGGACTGTGGATCTTTACCATTTTCACTAACACTTTTGGGATCTATGAATTTCATGCGCAAAAAAAATCTCTTATGGAGCTATACCCATAATAGATAATAGACATGATGTTATATTTAATTATTAACTTTTTTAAATCTTACACATATGTATGGGAGGTATTGTGACGGGACAACATTTTCAATAGTGAGTTTTCAACAGATAAACAGGTATTATGGTCCCTAGATAACGATTTCACTATTTTAAAGATGTGCGTATGTGTGTCTGTATGTGTGATGTTTCCAAGGACAATATATTAAGAATTTGGGTGTTTAAGGCACAAGCTAATTTGATATTGGTTGTACTTCATCAAATTAAGTAATATTTTACTTGTAGCTCTATCAGGCTTCTTGGGCATATCTTAGTTAATAATTGAGTTATAGAAAATTTTGTTCTATTTCTTCCATATTTTGAACCGATTAATATTTCAAGGTAGTTATGTATAAAATTTTCGGAATATCTCAGTAAATAATCGAATAGAGTAACTTTTGTTATATTCAAAAAGATGTACGAGTATATTAATATTAGCTACAATATTTATTCTCTTTGTTGTACCATTTCGAAGTTGTCTATGCGAGTAATTGTGTTGGACACTTCAAATTTTGTGATTTATTTTATGAACTTGGAATTTATGTATACTATTTTGAATCCAATAAACACTGAAAATATGGAAACTTAAGTAATTAGAAGAATGTATGGGGGAATTAAAAATTAGAAACAGTAGAGAAGAAGAACCAATAATAAAAAGAAGAGATCTTAACAAAAAATTACGACCCAAATCAAGGTGACTAGGGCACTTCCAAAGGTTTGCCAGAAGAGGGAGATTGCCAAAAATAATCAGAAATAACAAGCAACAAAACATAAAAAAGAGAATAAAATGTAGATTTTCCGCAGGATGGAAAATGAAAGATGAAAGTTGGTGGAGGAATCAGCCAGTTTATTAAAATTCAACTACACACCAACATTTCGACTTCAAATATGTCTTCATCAAGGTAAGGTGATAATTGTACTTAGTTAAAATTAACAGACTTTATAAAATCAAAAGAGAGGTAAGCCCAAAAAAGACGACTAGAGGAAGTACTTATCTTGAAAACACAGGAGTGAAGTACTGGAAAACAAGGACAATAAACAGGAAAAAATGAAGAGACCTAGTCAAACAAATCCAGAACCTCCAAGGTTTGTAGAGTATGAGCATATCAACTTGGAGTAGTAGAGGATTGCTCCACAAGATAGTTCAGTGAAATGATTGTACTCCATGTAAGCCCTAAAGGACGAAACATCGCGGATCGAATTTCCTCCATGGTACCACCGGCCATTCATTGTGTGGGGAAGCCGTGTCGGGAGCCGGTGTACCGCCGCCACCGCCGCCGCCAACCACGTCACTAGACGCAAATATAAATCAGTCTAGCGCAGGAAATCCTAGCGGCAGCATCACTATGCACGATTTATTCCCGTGCTTTCGCCTCGACATTTCAATGCCCGTCATTACTTACTGACACAATATCAAAACGATCGACGAATTTACAACTCACCGAAGGAGAAAATTACAAGAAGAAATACAGTAACGCTACGTCTTTAAATCATTTTCATTCTCAAGATTACATTTTGGGAAACCTTGGAATCATCAGTATAAATAGGCACCGATTAGTGAAACCACCGAATTAAAGTATTCAAGGAAAAGTAGAAATAATGATGACATTTGAAACACTTCCTGTTAGAGCGGAAACGATGACTACGATAAAGAGTCTCGTCTTTTCGTAACATGAACATTTAAATCACTATAGTCATCGCACGCGCACGCACTCTTCCATGAAACAAAAGAATGTATCAGATTCGCCAGTCGCGTCTTCGTCTCCTTGGTAACAAAGCACGTCGCTGTCACCGGCCAGACAAAACAGACGCTGTCACCAAAAACGGAGTTCACCCCTGATGAGGGACCCGCATGCCTCGCGATGCTACAACGCGGCCGTCTCGTATCGCCGACGTATTTCACTCGAGTAGCGGTAATACGATTATATTAAGAGTATTAGACCCAAGGGAAAATGCAGTAAGTGCATTCATGCATTTGCATTTTTAAGTTTTCAAACTTGCCGTGAAATCGCCTTAAAATTTATTGTTTTTTTGTTGTAACGTCGCTTGGTATCTGCCACTCGCTCTTACAACTTAATTTTATTACGTTCTCTTTACTTTACAGCGTGTTCAAAGTCGATCACTTTGATTTTAAATTGCAGTTTGCATTTTAATTCCTCACTTTACGCTACACTTTACAGGTACTACCTTTGCGAAAGAAAAACAAAATAAACCATCCCTTTTATAAATTATTCCTTCCTTAGCAAAATATCAGCAAATTACAATCTGTGCACTTTCTTATGAATATTTTGATGAGGAAATGGCATTTTGTCACTCTTGACGATTTTACGGTGAAAAACTTGTTGATAGTTCTAAAAGCAAGTAGGGGTTGTTCAAAGGCGTGTTTGAAGAACGCTAACGCAATCGATCGTTAAAACCATGTAGACTATTTTTTCTATCGCACGCAGATACAAACATTCAGGTCAGACAGTCACTTTTTTCCACGCAACACGAGACGATTTTTTATGCAAACCTACAGCGGAATGCTAGAAACATACCCCATAATTGACGAACTGACCTCTGACAATGTCACAAATCGTGTGTCACACAAAGTGTGCCGTGTAAAAACAATGGATTCCAGTGAATTATTACATAGGGGAATTTTGTTTCTGGTTTGGCGGAGCACGCAAATAAATTACTATAACGATTCCTAAAATTGACTTCTTTCCTAATACGATGAAAAAATGTCAGAGAACTTGATGTCAATGTCAATTTGGCGTGCGAAAACCCGAGAACTAATTCGGAAATGTGATTGGTTGCGCGATAAGCATGTAGAGGGCTGTGGAGAAAGGTAATGCTGACGTGTCAACACCTTTTCTTGTTCGTTCTCCTATACATCACCAGGACTTCTGGGTAATATAATCTATGACAAATTTCTCCCAAGGACGGCAATTTATTTTTATTTCGTTTTGCGGTAACACATTTCGCTTTCAACACGTATTCCCTTGGAAGAGAAAAGAAAAAAGAACATTTGGACGATATAGGACGGTTCAAGCGGAGGAGGATTTTGACAAATTCAATTAATTCAAATTCTACTCGTAGCTGGAACAGGATTTGTTAACATCAAATAGTAAGAGTAGCATATTATCGATTATTACAAAAAATATTGTATTTCTGATTATATTTCTACAATTCTACATAAATACAAGAATATTGTTTCTAAAGGACGATTTGTGGTACAACTGAAAAAGTTTAATTATGAAATATATTTATCGCTATTATTAGTTGCTTTTTGATCTAGTGCACATATATGTAAGAGAGGTATTGTGACGATTCAAAACTTTCTTTTTATGGTCTTTACAATATGATTTCACTGTGTATCACTATGACGTATAATTTGGATGTTTAATTTAGGAAATGATTAGATTTGAGTAACAATTCATCAACCAAAAATGGTAGTTTATTTAAAAGCCTGTACATACCTCAGTAAATATTGTTATATTTAAAAAGACAATTACTATTTGAATTTTTTTTTATTGTGTATAGTTCAAAAATTGAAATTTGAGTGTACCTATTACAAGGAAACAGCAATCCCTAAGGTCAGAAATTAAAGTTTTTTTTATTGCAAAGTTAGAAGTTCAATTTGAGCTTTTAGTTTACTTTTGAAAGTCTATCAAATGGGGTCTTTCACCATTTTTTTTTTTTATATTATTTTATGAAACTTTATGTATATTGAAGACTATCTACACTTTTAAAAAAATGTTGTGACGTCATAGTAGAGGTGTTGGTGGATCTAAAACAGTACAGATTGTAAATAATTGTAGTCATATATTTTTTTTCTTATTTTATTATTATTATTACAATAAAATAGAACATTTATGTAACAAAAATTATTTAATTTCTTCTGTTTTAGATCCAGCAACACCTCTACAATGTCACAACATTTAAAAAAAATCATTGTGGCTTAATGAATAACAATTAAGACTTTTTAAAAGTGTAGATAGTCTTCAATATAGATAAAGTTTCATAAAAAAATATAAAAAAAAATGGTGAAAGACCCCATTGATGATGAAAAAATCTATACATGTATTTCGATCCCTAAGTTACCATTAGAAGAAGTAAAAAGGGTTAAAATCAAGATTACACAACTTATAAACCAAGCTGCTCAAGGTAGAATATGATGAAATTTCTGGTTTATAGATTGTTCTTATAAAAATTGTTCTAATCAAATTTTATGCAAAAAATTTAAAAATTATATTCAAGTTAGATTTAGTTACCAGGAACAGGAACCTAATCTTATTTGCATGATATGAAGTATAAATAGTGTGGATTCTAATCTTGGTCCAGTTGTAGAAAAGCAATTATGAGGTACATTTAATGTAAAAGTACTAAGTTTTAGTACGAGCAATTTAAATTTATTTTCTGTTCAAAAGTAAAAATAACTGTGCGTTCACAGTGCAGCCGTGAATCAAGGCTCATATAAAGTGCGGTCGATTTTTCATCGATGAGCGGACGTCCACTTAAAATTTATATTTACTGCCGCCATTAACGACGCCGGGTAAACGACGCGCTTGGTCACTCTTGGACGAATCCAACGGTATTAAAACTGTCACAATACATCCCTGGCGATTGGATGAAAATGCGCGAGCCTCGCTGATATGACTTGTCGTTCTATTAAATTTATGCTTTCTAATAAATTACTTATAAATTTAATGTCTTTGTGCTTGGCGTCGTTATTGAACTTTACTGGCTATTTATACATTTTGTATCTGCACTTTACTTTATTACCGTTTCCATATGGATGAGTATGATATGCTTTTACTGCAATTTTAATTGAAATTGTACTCAAACCATACCATGAACTATGTGCTGTCTGCTGCACGCTAGAGAGTAGAGAAAATACTACAAAATGATACAAAAATATTTACTACCTCAACAATGAACTCGAATGTTATTTCTTCTGTGTTAAACTAATGAACATACATATGACTGGATCGCACAGTTGGTTGAGACAAAATTGAAAGCAAAATTAAGAAACTACGCGTATAGTCAATTGCTCCATGGTAACGCTTCGGTCTTTGGATCATTAGATCCTCAGTTATCATTTAAGATATATTTCCAAAAGCATAGTGTCACACCAAAATGAGTAAATGCTATGAATATATCGTATACTTATTTATTTATAAGAATAGAGCTGAAAATATTCAAGGTATTTCTGAAGTATTCTTAAGAATATGTAAAAATATTTTAACCTGAACTTTTGACTCAAAATTTACAATTTAATTTTGTCCAAGTAGACGTTAAATGTGGAGTTCTTCACTAGACTCACAAAATGGCAAATATGTCCTATTTATTATAACTAGACCCAAAAATTTCGTACTAAGATATAATAGTTTAAAAATATAATTAATTAATAAGATATTTGAGTTTTAAAAAATAGCAATTCTGATGGCGTCAAAGTATTATGTTTCTCCGTTTAAGCTTCTCTCTCACCTATCTATTCTATTCTAAATTCTTTGTACTTCTCTTATTATTGAGACTGTCGAAATGTCAAATGGTTAGCACCTAATATGAAGATTTTTGTTTTGTTTTGAATTCGTAACCAAATAACACAAATCACACTTCTTTGAGAATTCGCGCGATAATGAAACCATGTGGTTAGGTCGATAACAACGAAAATAAAGACATCTTGATTGACGTAGGTTAGCAAAATTTATCAGTGGCAATCAAACATTGACTAAAATATTCTTATAGTTTATTTATGTTTCCTCATCATCAGTTGCCATTTGGAATTGCCCTAGTGGTTCCCACTCCCTTAACTTCTTTAATGACCATAACGCAAAAATATATCTACCCAAAATGGGTAAATGGTGCGGTAATACATTTATTTATTTATAAGAATTTGAGCTTAATATTCGTGGTATTTTAAAAGTATTCTTTAGTGAATAAAACTGTTTAGTCTACTCGGCGCGGGAAATCCGTTTTAGCTTCTAAATCGATGGATGTCAGTAGTATGCAAATGTCAGAATGACGGGTAAAGATTATCCACTCACGAAGACAGATGTAACAAAAAATCAGCTCCGGAATAAAAACCACCACACGACGAGTAGTCGGAGTAGTTCAACGAGACGAGCTGTTAATTTACTTAGCACCACTACTCACTAATGCACTCATCATTCAGGTCCACCGTGCATTTCGGAACAATGCAGAAAAATCTAACCCTCGCCCGCGATTTTTTACTACCGGGAATAATTTGATAATGTCGCCAGTAGCGGCGGTGTGAGAGGTCAAAGGGGCCGTGTATAAATTTTGAACAAAATGTGGCAATTTTCCGCTATGTGTAAACGGATTAAAAGAGGGTGCGCTCAGCACTTTCTATTTTGTTCATTACGCAGGTTCCCGTGTTGGGCGATTTGATGGTAGTAGATTTAAATTGTGTTTGGTATTCGACAGAGTTTTAATTAAAAACATCATTTTAGGGCATTTTAACCTTCACACGTGGATTGGAAATTATTGGGAAGCTTAAAAAATTATTGTACTTACCACTGTTCGCTTCCAGCAGAAGACTCCGCCCTAAAACAAAACAAACAAAATTTATTATTTAATATAACGATTGTTATACATATTTTAAGAAGATTTTTTTGAACATCATTTGGGCGATAGATATTTCCCTAACCTACTTGTAATTTAGTTTGAAAGTTGCCAGGTATAATGGAAGAGATCACTAGCGAGGTAAGTAATTTACTTAGAAATCAATACAAAGCATACGATATTGCTACGCGAAGTTAGCCAAAGAAGTAGTTAAAGTTAAGCTTTACAGATTCTTAGTCAAAATTTTACTTTACAGTGTCTTATGTCAAACTTGAACTACAAACCTAAAATAATAAACACATTATTCTATAATACTATTGGTGATTTAATTTTTATTTTCCTTTGATATTAACTTATCGGATTTAATGCACGTCTAGAATACATAAAAAATAATGAAAATTATAACCAAATTTGACACTTTGATAGTACTTTTGTTATCACAGTCATCCCCGTCTCAACAGCTAGCTGACGTTTTATTGCTATTTATTTAGGTTTTTAATTAATAATTTAACGATTTCAAAAAAAAAAAAAATATAATATATATCTCGGACCAAAAGTATTTTTTATTACTCATATGGTTTATTCTCCTTGGCTATCGCCTCGAAATATCTAGAAAAAATGTTACGAATAAAACTAGTAGCCAATAATATTGCACATCTTTCTTAATTAATAAAAATTTGCTGTCACTCATTTACTCACTAAGGCATTCCCAAAAACTTTATAATTGTGTAAGTAAACTACCAGTTTCGTTTGATATATAATTTTTCAGCACGAATGCCTACAAATTCTCACTTCCTGTACTTACAAAATTTCAAAAGGCTATATAAACTGACCTCAATAAAAATAATCTTTTTAGGTTCCTCAAAATCTAATAGGTTTGCACCGTGATAAAGACGGTTTGTAGTCTATAAAAAGATTTTTACATTCGTTTGATAATATTTGAGAAAATAAAGTTTAGATTTTATTAGGCAGTTGATCCGTCTAGACAACGAAATAAAATGGGCCGTTTAATTTTTACTCCCGATTCAACATTCGAAATGTCAGCATTCAATGTGCTTCCCTTACTTTTATTCCCTGTATTATTACTCCACAGCGGTGAAAAAACTTATCAAGCGTATATTTATGTAACGTTGTCGCTAGAAAATTAATTTGAAGTTCTAGGAATTGTAAATGCGCCATTCCTCATGATAAGACGCTGAAGGTTTTTATTATGGAGTTTTAATTTCAGTGTAAATTGTAAGTAGAAATAAGAAGAGGTAGCGGATTTATATTCGTTGTTTCGCAAGCCGCCGCCACGGCGCTGCCGTACCAAACAAACAACAAAAGTAATGAAGCTGATACAAGAACGCACATACAGAAATTCTCCCCTGGAGGATAATTTGCTTCAGATCCGTGTAGTTTCGCGCAGTAACAATACCCCCTGGAATACAAGTACCACTTCTTTTGTAATTTGATCATAATGTCTTTTATTTAACCTGAACATTCGCTACCTGCGAACAACATCATATTTTTGATAATAACTTATTTCTTAAATTAAGTGCCAACGAAAACAATGGGCGAATTTAAATTATTTCATTACACGCAGGTGTGATACGCTCTCATTTTTCAAGCAAGGGTTCGCGGGTTCAAAATTTTTAACTTGAGTTTGCCACAATAATACAAAAGTGAAAGATTTGATGTTCCTGAATATATTACAGTTAATGCAATTTAAGCATTCAGTGTGCATTTTTAACATTATCACATACTTTTTCCACTGTACTGTAAGTATTGCTCAATGAACTTTTATGACTTTATAACATTTTATATTTGTGTTTAGAGCCTTGAAGAAGACACAAGTTGTGTCGAAATATCGGCATTGTAGAAAATAAGATCTTTGACTATATCATCGGTCATTATTTTTCCACACTTTTTTTAATGTTTCATACAAAATCTAATAAGGAAAATCATTATGCAAAGTTCACTGAAATGCACATAAATAAAGTTTTTTAGAATTTGCCGAACTATTCCGTAAACTGAGAATATGAGATGTGTTTTCCGAAAATTTATCAATTTTTTTTTTTAGAAAATAATCGTGTTTAGTTTCTTAATTGTTATGACACTTTCAGAAATGCATCTTATATCCTCAGCTTTACGAATAGTTCGGTAAATTTTACGGTACTTTTTGTGTAATAATACTGGAACGTTAACTTGTAAGCTTTTATGAAAACGAATATCGAGCTTGACACAGATAAATGTTGTAAGGCCACCCTTTTTGACTAACAACGGTGTTTGTAGAACGGTTGCTATGTGTTTGTTAATCGGTTGCTATGCAAAAGCATTGCACAGTCTTGTACGAGAGTGACAAATAAAATATGTCTAATTTTATTTATTATTATTTTAAGCGATCTCAACTGCTGAGGTTATACATCACCTCGTTTCCTCGTTTTCGATGGTGTGACAACGTTTTCGCAAAGCGGTCACCCATCCAATTACTGACCATGGTCAGTATTGCTTAAATTGTATTATCGACGATTATTAAACAGTGTATTTGTTATTCAACATTATAGAGATTTTATTCTCTTTTTGTTAACAGGCTATTGTTCAATTATTTGTAAATTCCTATAAACTCACATTCATAATAATAAATTGAATAAGATAAACATTTTATTTTAAAATTATTGAATGTTACTTTCCTTATATTTTTTTGTACAACAAGGACAAGTTGCCGAACTACTGACTGTATTTTTGGCTTGCATTTTGAACGTTCAAATATTAATATATTTCAATGATCAAGTACGTTATTTTTGAAAATTATGTTATCAGCTCTCAATGATTTCGTACATCGATTACTTTGAACTATAAAAAACGAATTGATAATCTAGGTCTAATACGCTAGATTATGGTTTATAGCGAGAACGACTCGAGTTCAATCCCTCACTAAAAATTTTTCGCTTTAAATGCATTCCTGTAGCTTATCCTTCAATAACATCACTTAAAAGTAATAGTATATTACATAACGAGAGAAGTAAGAAGCAATTTACGCACGAGTGAAAAAATTGACACACGAGCCGCGTAGCGGCGAGTTTGTAATTTCACGAGGGCGTAATTGCTTTACATCTCGAGTTTTGTACTATACTTTTTCTACGACCACTCAATACTATTTCTAAATTAAAAACAATATTCAAACAGAAATTTATTATGCTTTTTTGTATTCTCTAATCCAAGGGTGGGCAACCTCCGGCCCGCGGGCCAACTCCGGCCCGCGTAAAGTTCCAATCCGGCCCGCGAGGTCTTTTAGAAGAAATAATAAATAAATATTTTCAAAAACAAAAATTTTAAATTAGGTTAGTACTCAACATAAAGAAAAAGGGGAGATTTACAGTTTAATTTTCGATATAATTCGTCTAGTTTAAATTAAGAAATAAATGTAGTACTTAGTTAATTTTGTTTCATTATTGTTTTTTAAATTTTCAGAAAAAAATTATAGGTAACAAAAATGTGTCAATTAACAACTACGGCCCGCGTACGAAACGTAAATCTTATTCTGGCCCCTGTCATACAAAAGGTTGCCCACCCCTGCTCTAATCCATGAATTTTTGATACACAAATTCGTATCGTTCTCAAGATTTTGTAACCAAAAGATTATTTGTTGCACTTTTAGCTTGAGTTTGTACCTCCAGTGGTGTTCCCATTGAAATATCACTGTCGCTTGACATTTCTTACTTAAAATATTAATAAATATAAGTAAAGGATAATAATATTTAGTAGTATATATTTACCTCACAATAAAACACAGATTATAAACTATAGATGCAGATGGGAGACTATAAAATATTACCAGTTTACATGTAATAATCACACACATAACCTAAATGTCAAACAAGCTTTGTTTGTGTTTATAAAAATAAACGACAATTATTTAGCGTAGGGATACATGACGAAACATAGTCCCCTCTACATATTATTAAAATATTTATTGGTGTCATAATTTATAATAAACCCAGCAAAATATAAATTTAGTTATAAAATTTTATTAGTTAGCCTTTGAATCCATAACATTTAAATCTAAGATTTGATGCATCAAATTTTAATTATATTGGTAATGTGACAGTCAGTAATGCCAACTTAAATTTCATTTTCAAGTGTTACGTAATGAACATTACGTAACACTTGAATGAACATTACGTAACACTATTCGTAACAACGCACTTACATTGATTGTAGTTTGTTCTGTAATGACATACTTTCAGTAGTGGTCGTAGAAAAAAGTTTTTTTTGTATTATTTTTAATGTAACGAAACGAAACATAATATGAATGAACTAAACATAAAATGTTAGTAGAAGGGATAACTTGTTTGTCTTGATGCGTTATCCGAAGCAATTTACCCCCAGTATTATTGTTCAATTCACTTCGTATTTATGATACTCGTATGTAAACAGGTGGTGATATTTCCCAGAAAAGAAAACATTACGCCCAAGAAAAGAATCCTTTTATTCTGCTTATGGAATGAAATGTAAGAATTTGTTCAATATTTATAGTAGTCGTAGTTGTACGCTGCAGTTTAGTTGTGGAAACAAAGTGTAAAACTTAAATCCGATTCACGACACGAACAAGGGGCAAGGCATTCATCACACCTTTGCATCTGTCTCCTTTCACAGCAGAGCACACATCTAAATCTTGTTATCTGCAACAATAACGGCTTTTCTAGAAGTTTCATCGATTCAAGATTCCCAGAGGCAAACAACAACTCAGGTACCATTTTTATTATAATATTTCTCTTTTTAGTTTCGCGCGAGTCTGAATCGCTCTGCACCAGGACCGCACTATTTCACTTAACAGCCATACTAAACAAAATGGAGGATGTTTAATAGAAGTGTTTATTGTAATTTTTATTTAAAATTTTAATGGAATAGATCGCTTCGATACGGAAATCAATGGGCAAATAGTGAATTTCTTTCCTCAAAATTTTAAATTGACTTTTTTATCTCTCTCACATTACCGGGTGTTGTATTCAAATATGCAACATAGGGAATACAATATTTTTGTAAATGTGGTAATTCTTGCTTCCCTAATTAAATTAGACCAAAAGTGTAAAATCGAAAGATGTTTACAATTAAGAACTGCATCCAACAAACAAGTATTTATTTGTTGCATAATTGTTTACTATGCAAAAGTATTAAACAAACGAAAAATTAATTTTATAAAGAAAATCACAGCTGAGAGTGCCAAGGAAAACAATGAAATAATATAACACATTAAGGGAGAGTAAATTGAAGCACGAGGCGTAAGCGAGGGCTACAAATACGATAAAGAAAAAATACACTACTCTTCTGCGGTGTATATACTACTTTTTCACGACCCCAATATTTATGATGGTTTTTATGTATTTCAAAATGATTTGAATTGTAATATAATTTTTGAGCACTCCCTCACGACGAGTGAGAAAGTACACAAATCTCCTGTAGATAAAAAAGGGCTGTTTCTTTTATGATTTTGGTATCATAGAAACTGAGTTTCTCTCCCGGTTGTAAAAAAAATATTTTTAATTCAAACTTTGACAGTTGATGTTTTCTACTGAATTTTAATTTGTCGCTCGTCTCCAATAACAACGAGCGGTAAAAGTTATTTTATTTTACTAATTCATCACCATGGATACGAAGCAAAAGAAAAGCTACAACACGCTATATCGGGCTTAGAATGAAAATGTGGAATATAGGGATTTAAATGCTTTTTGTTATAATATTGCTGTAAATTTTTACCTATTCACTTTACAACAAAAGTATAAATACACAAGTTATTCAAAATTTAAAAATGCATGCAATAAAGCCTTTTTAGTTACCCAAATATAAGTATTTCACGATATATCAATCAAATTAATATTGCTATTTATTAGAAAGAAATTATATGACGAAAGAAAATTAAACAAAAACGAAAAATATTTTACATTTCAGATTTATTTATTACAGAAACATATTTCAATTCTACACCCGGATATAGGAATGTAATTTATATTATATAGGATTTTTTTTTTTTCAAATTAAATCAATATTCTTTCATTCGTTAGAAAAATACTGTACATAATTTGAGTGCAAAGTATACGATTAAATTCAATATTCGTGTTGGAGCGAGAAAAAAAAAAACTTTGCGCCCTAAATATATTTGCAAATAGCTATGCATTTAAAATTTCACATTTATAACTAGGATGTTTAAATTTCGACCTGATTAGATTTTAGTGGCTGACGATCAACCGGAAGTCGTAGTTCTCTTAAAATCCTTTAAGGTATTTTGAACATATCTCAATCACATCAGATGTAAAATAATAACTACAATTTTTACTTGAACAGTTTAAAATTTGTTTAGGCGGAAGAGTTATGTGTGAAGAATATCAGATTTTTTCTTAAAGTGGGTTGGAATAGAATCGTCGGGTACAGTGCGACTCTGTCGATGGCCGAAGCCGCGTTCTTCGTCGAGGACCCGATCTGGCGTCTCGCAAGCGGAATTGCAGCTCGCTGCGAGCTCCCCTAGGCTTTCGGTTTCAATGTAACGGCGGTATTGAATATAGAGAGAGATTCTGGAATTGACCAGACGACAAAATAAAATAAGAAACTCGGCAGTGACGAGCGTCGAGCGTGCGTAGGCGAACGACGCAGACGCTGGCGATGAGGAACATTTGAATTGCAATGGAATATTCTTCCAGCGAGTTTTTCGTATTTTCGTTCGCACTACTCCTTTTGCTTCATTTCGTTACGTTTGTGCAATGGATTTGAATATCGGAATATTTAAAGTGCTGCCACCGGCGCACCTGACACCAACAGCGACACGAGGACGAATCCATAGCTATTGCCATAGCCGCAGACGACACTCGGACAAACAGCATCCAACCACTGATCTTTATTTATTACTGGATAGGCAATAGTGAACAAATTGTGGCATCTTCATATGAGATACGGTTTAGTACGTTTTTGAGCATACCAATATGATGATTTGAAGGACAATTTAAATCAGGCACGTTTAAGTTTGACGTTCTTACATTGAAAATGGTAGTTAATAATAGTCCGTAGGGCCGAGGAAAACAAATCCTATCTAAACTAATATTATAAAGAGAGAGAGGAAGGCCTTTTACGCGCGATTCATCAACGCATAGCTGAAACTACCGAAGCTAGAACTAAGAAACGTGTACAGTAGGTTCCTTTTGACCTATGCAAGCAATAAGGAAGGATGGAAAAAATGGACCTTTTAGGTGACACTGGGGTGGGGAAAGGAGTGACGAGTTTTCTTCGTCAAAGTACTGACAGAGAAGCGAGGAACGAAGTGACGAGCTTGCTTCACCAATTGTTTGGTATCAAATTTAATTTAATTTAAGAAAATTTATTTCTTTGAGTGGCATTGTAACGCATGTCGGGTATTACCTAGCTAGTGAGTGATAAAAAGGAACTTTAGTGCCGCAGTACATATTAAATTTTATTTGAAATATAAAATTAGAAATAAATTTTTAATAATTATTGTTTAGGTTAAATTTACACATCTGTCAGTTCTCAGTTAAGTCAAACATTGGAACTTGCACTTAGTGTTACCAGCAGGGCCGGATTTACATACAAGCGGAACAAGCACGTGCTTGTGGCCCCCAACCCAATAGGGCCCCCGGTCAACCTTTTTTTTATTGAAACAATTTTTTTATATGAAGTTTTCTAACGTTTTTAACGGTTATAAACGTTTTTTAAAGTAGAAAGTAGAGATAGGGGCCCCATCCCTTCCTCGTGCTTGGGGGCCCCGCAAGCTGTAAATCCAGCCCTGGTTACCAGCCTCGGACATTGACGTTATCGTAAAGAATACTCAGAATTATATGTTTTGTTTCCAACGTCTTCATCGGAATTAATTAGTTCGTTCTTCTTGCACATATTGTTTGATTTTACATATAAATTTACTATCATACGTCGTACATCTGCCGAAATTATCATACTTGTACAATAATTATTATACGGTTCCAAATCTGCATTGCTCAAAATCGTATTACATATAATGGACTATATAACTCATAGAAAAATAGAGCTCAATTTTTCTTAGTTACGCTGTATAATATCGGTTATTTGCGTTGCTAAGTTGTGTTTCGGTCGCAAACAAATGAATCATATGTAAACATCATCCATGAATATAAACAAACAATTAATATTTTTGACATAAATAAATAATTTGTTTAATATAGTTGATGATTCGTTGTATTGTCTTAACGTAAACAATTCGAGCTTCGAAAATAATCTGAATATACAGTTGCGGACTCGATGTGTTGAATAGGAAACACATCTCGTCCTCTCATATATTCGATTATTTTTGAATCTCTTGTTGTATAACAACTGATTATTTTAATACAGATTTCAGAGAATTTTTTGACGGTTTTCGGGTTTTTTAATGCCGATTTCAAATTATTTCTTTAACATTGTTCATACAACAATATTTGCTTTTTACATTTTCCCTATTTTGCCCAAAAACCTACAATATAGCGTTCCACTACAAGGGGGGGCACAATTGAGCTATCTTTCCAGTTGCAATTGACTGTCCAGTAATATATACAGATCAATGGGCACAACACCCAGCCGAAATTTTGAGGGCAATGCAATTTGAATGTGTGGTTTTGTTAGTTTTCGAGCGCATCCATTAACTTATAATGGTGAAGCAAGGCGCAGAACTTTATCATGAGCAGACACTTTGAAAGATTATCCATTGCGTTTGATGCATCGATTTATCACGTAAAAGCGCTTTGCATTTCCCCGATGTAAGCTAAATTTAAATATTTGTTCGCTAAAGCCAACTACTCCGAAGGATCTGAGAGTGCAGCTAAATAGCTCGACACTAAACATATATTATGCAGCTCCGATACTTAGCAGCCACGGAATATTGTGCCCTGTGCCAAAATGGAGTGAAGCGATTTTGTACGAGTGTCGCGGCATTTGCATTTCTGACGGTTATGAGAAGTTAGTTGCGCTGCGCTCGCATTTCAGATTTTTATTCCATTCAGGAGACGGAAGTGACTTTTAGATAAAAGCCAAACTACTTAACTGCAGAGTTCCTTAAGTTTCTGACGCGGGTAGAAGAGATTTGAAAGCAGATGGCCTGCTAACTGCGACTCACTATATATCCAGCGGGCGAGCGACTAACTTCAAAACAAAACAAAAGAGAAATGGAAAAGAAAGAAAGTGCAAATTTCCAAGATGTTTTGTGCTCGGGAAGTGGTCGCAGTTGCTGCACTACTCGCTACGTATTCCCGGGGCGGACTCGCCCATTTCAACACTAAATCTTGTTATCTTAACACTAGTCGCTTTAATTTTAAGTGTGCTTTAAGTGCCCTATATCGAACCTACTATTTGTCACCTACATATACTTTGCTATTGGTCAATACTTCACAACTTATTCCATAACTAATTCTACATACATGCTCTGCATTGAATCATTAATAATAATAATAATAATATAATGATTACAATAAAGTACTGGTCTCAATAATGTACTGATTACAACAATGTACTGATTACAACAATGCCTTGATTACAACAATTTACTGATTACCTACAACCACTTTCTGATTGCAATAATAGAATGATAGCAATTTCAATTACTTTACTTAAAAAAACGCATTTGTTAATTTGGAATGTGTAAAGAAATTTTATTGCGATTGAATTCGCTTACTTATTGACATATTTATTATTCCATGAAATCTTGATTAAAATTTGCATTTATAAAGAATATTGCGTTTCTGTTTATGTAAATACTTCTATAGTACTTTTACTTGAAAGTCCAGGAATCGACACAAAACGATTAAAGACGTCTCAATTATATTTACAAAGGGATTCAAAATATGACTCGTAATAAATAAAAATACAAGAAACAGTCATTGGTTTCATAGGTCACATTCATTGAGAAATAAATCATATAATTATAATATCTTCATTATTTCCTAAATATCCAATCCAAGGTTTCGAGAATATTTACAAAATTTAAAATTATTTATTTTATTTGGAATAGTACCTAGCTGAAACTCACGGTATTTTCTTTGAATACAGTTCTGATAATTTTAGTTATTATGACAGTTTTACAGTCGATTTTCGGTAGCTCGTAAGTTCCTTGAAGTTTTAGAGTACAGAGACTTTTCGGTTTTATGCCCTTTCAAGTAAAAATACTAGGTATACATGCTTTTCTATTAACGTTTCAGTTATATTTAATAGTGACATTAACTCAAATAATTACTAATACGCTAATTATTTGCAATTACAGGCCCAGGAGTCTATAAGTATTTGTGGTTTATAAACGCAGTGACCAAGTAATTTTCCCTTGTGAAACTCTGTATTAGTTAAGTTAGTCCCAATTCACAATGAGCATAAGCATAAGAACTACATAACATAAAACGTAATAAATATTACGTATGTTCACAATGAACATAAACATAAATAATGAAATTTAGTTATTTTAGAATATTACGTTGGTAGTGTATAGGGTTTAATCTTGTTTTCTTGTTGGATGTACTAGCTGTCATTTCTTAATATATGTTATAAAATGTCAGAGTCAGAAAACAATTTTGCCGTCTTGGCTTTATTATTAAAACTTAAGTAACTCATGATACTAATTGTAATTTTTATAGAACACAACGATATTGCGATTGTATTATTATTGTTAAAATTGAGTAACTTTATAAAATTTATGTTTTTGTCATACAGTCAAATGACCTAAACAAATGAATAAACAATACATTAAATATTAAACATTTTTTTAATCAATTTTATATATATTTTATTTGGTCTGAAATACTCAATTAATGGTTGACGTTTGTTAACGAAATGAAACGCATGCGCAATGTTCCTAAACATACGTAATTTTTACGTAAAGTTGAACCGATTCCAACTTTACGTTTTTCTTACGGATGGTCTTATGTACCTACATAAACGTAAGAAATACATAACGGCATTGTGAACACGGCCATTGAAAACCATTAGCTCAACTTTACGTTTATGTATTTTCTTATGTAGTTCTTATGCTTATGCTCATTGTGAATTGGGACTTAGTAGTTATGAAGTGAATACAGGCCTGCGTTGGTGGGTAATATTTTGTTATCGTGGTGAAACGGCAATGGAAATAAATAGCAATACGGTACTGCAGGGGAAATGGGAGTAAAGGGCTAGACTGAGAGAGCACGATGGCGTCTGCAGCCCGGTCACGACGCGAGCAACTTTGATTCCACGTTTGAGCCGTCGGCAAAGTTCCGCCATTACTTTCATTGGATCGCTGAAGCGCGGTGTTAGCGGAAATAACTGGGGAAAAAAGACCGGCAGCCCGGCAGCCCGGCAGCGGCGAGTAAAAAGGCGAGAACGGAAGGTCGGCTCGCAAGAACTGCGGATTGATCAACGTTCAACGCGGCGGCGGCGGTGCTGAAATCCTTCTGTGGCTGCGACTGCAACTGTGAGTGTGTTGCATCACGAGGACATTAAATGCGCATTACGACATCATCGCCGCTGCGACAGCCTGGCGACGCTATTTTTACCGGAGGGTCGCTGTATCGGAGAACACGCCGATGAGATGCAACTTCTCATCAATCATCAGTACATCTCGACAAATCCTTCAATTACTTACAGTTGTCAAGAGTAAATATTGAACATTCAAATATAGATTCATACATATTTTAACTAGAGTATTAAAGTTCATGTTCCAATTACTTTAAGGTTGTGGTTTCTTTGCATAAGGAATTAAGGGATTGTTTTCAGTGTTAGATTTGAACGTCTGGAGTAAAATCACTGCAGAAAAGTTATAATCTTCGAATAACAACACAGTGATGTAGGTAATACAGACATGGGCGTCCCGAAGGGGGGGGGGCAAGGGGGGGCGCTATATATTATAAAAAACTTAAATTTAGTATTTATTTTCTTTATTCTGTAATTTTATTTATGTAATTATACTTTGGAATACAGAATATTTAAATTTTATTCATAGCATAGTGGACTCGACGCGCAGGTGCAGTGCGTGTGATCGATTTAAAAAGCCTATATTATTTTTTTATTAACCCTCGCCCCCCCCCCCTGCAAGAAATCCTGCGGACGCCCATGAATACAGATACTTCAATAACAATTGAATCAAATGTGCTAATGTGTTTGTGGAATTTTGAAGTCCAGTGATTGGCTGGGTATGTATATTATATATAGAAAAGAACATATAATATTTAAAGTTTCTTACGATACGATTGTAGTTCTTTATACTTTCAAATTTTATTGCAGCTCTAACCAATGAATACCACAGATCATAAAATAATTAAAACCTCAATTAAGCATATAGCCGGGAAATTATTTCACCAATTTACAATAATAATTTGATCTATCTTTTTTAACATTTCTATATAATTTATTCCCTACAAAATTCATTGGTGCAGAGCGTATCGTCATATCTCTTATATTTTTTGAGAAATGACGAAATTTGATGTTTTTCAAAGTGCAACTTTGTGAAGCTATAACTCAAAAATTAAGCAACTTATCGAAAATTACTCGTCAGTTTTGTGCTTTTCGTGCATTTTATGACAAAATATAAAATTTTAAAAATTTTGAAATTTTTCAATTTTTTTGCCAAAATTTCATTCGGCGATAACTCGAAAAAACTAAAAGATACAGACTTGCAGAGTTGATCAATCGATTCAGCTCGTCGAAATACATAAGTATGCAAAATTTCAGGAAAATTGAGCAACGGATTCATATTTTACAGCAAAAAGTCTGAAAACGGCCTAATATCCGAAAAACTTCAAGGGGTTCCCCTTGCCGTTTGACGCAAAAATGGTTATTTTCAGACTTTTTATTCTAACTCTTACATTCATTGTCCGAATTTCCTGAAAATTGGTACACTTATGTATTTTGATGAGCTGAATCGAATGGTCAACACCGCAAGTTCATAACTTTTTGATTTTTCAAGAGGTACCCCTTAGAAATTTTCAAAAAATTATCAAAATTTTCAAAGTTTCTATATTTGTTCCAAAAGTTACCAAAAGTAACTACAGAAGATCGTTTTTCGATATCCTGTATATTTTTTAAGTTACGGTGCCTCAAATTTGGAGTTCGAAAAATATATGAGATATAACGATGCGCTCTGTTGCAATGTGTTTTTTATCGTTTATGTTCTATAGAACCGCAATAAAAAATAACTCGCATTTTAAGTGATTTGGTGAAGTAAGTAGAACGTATAAGAAATAATGACATATAATCGACGCAACTCTCTAACGAAGTTGTTATCATAGCAACTTGCTGATGGTGACAATATCGCAGCGAAATTTCATGTTTAATGGAGAATATTTCATTAGCTGTCAATAAATGATTCATTCTTATCAGTATTAGTCAGTTACGTTCGTTCTTACAAAATAGGCCTTTTTATCACTATAGTTATATCGACTGTTATAATTTAATATTAAACATTTATTGATAATTATAAACAACATAATACGTTAGTTATTTACAATAAATTAGTTACTTATAAATTATTATACATTAGCTACGATCTTAATACGTTATTTACAACCATAATACACTAAGTAAGTACATTATTATATAAAATTTCTTAGAGAAAAATTGTTGATTTGTTTCAGCATACGATATTTTTTGGTAATATATTTTTGATTTGTCTGGCAGCAAATCTAATCTTACACTATTTGTTGCCTCTAAAATGTTTGCGGGAATATCAAAATCTTCCATGATTTATATCAAAAAGGTGAAAACTTTTCCGTAATTGTTTTTATATGACAGATAAAATTGTTGATTTGTTTTTGAATCGCCATCCTCGATGATACGATAAAGCTTTGAACATAACTCGAATATTAGCGATTTAAAACTTCTCGGAGGTTATACAGTGACGACTTTGAATATTATAAATCGTATAATATTCTTATTATATTAATAATAAAATATGAAGTAGTGATACTTGCTTTTAGATATTTTGTTTTTATTAACATTTCTGGAAAAAGTAATATCTCGTATCTCCAAGATCCAAGATGTAAGTTTCTTCGTGTATGTCTCTTTTCAGCAGGATACATACGAGTAATGTAAAAATGATCTAGTTCTTTCTAGCTCATTATATCGAGCTCGTTCGCTAGTGCAACGTCTCTCGTCTGACACGAACTGTCGAACGTAATCCCTCCAGTTTCGAACAAGACGCTTGGCATCCTCCTCACTATTTTTATCATCTCCCGTTCGAAATCTGACACGAGAACTACTCGTTAGACAACTATTTTACAAGCACTGCGTATGTTTAATTTGTTCTGGTTTGACAAAAACTCCCCTAATCTTTACGTGAGAAACGCTTGGCCAGGGACGGATCTGTGTTATTCCACAAGGGAGGGATTCATATCGTTTTGGGACAGTACATTTACGGTAATATAATCATCGTATTATCAATGAATCGAGTAGGTAGGATGCACCAAGTGACTATTTTATAGTTTGCTATATATGAGTATATAGTGGCTTAACACCATTTTGAAGTAACACCGCTTCTTATAATGCTTTCTAGATCCTTTTGTTGGAGTTTCTTTTCATTTCAATCCTTTAAGTCTTTCTATCTTTTGTTTAACTTTACGAGTTTTAATTCTTGCTTATTTAAATCTTCTTCTATATCCTTTGGCTTTATTGATTTGGGTCTGTCTCATTTTCTATTTCTTCAAGCTAGTTTCCATTCTACTACTGATTTAATTGTATCCTTTTCTTCTGCTCTCCATATATGTCCAAGCCATCTGATTCTCTGATACTTGATCTTTTTCACTATGTCTTCTCCTTCCAAATCTTGTTCTATTTCAAAGTTCATTCTTATTCTGTATTTGTATATTTCCTGGCTGTAGTATAGTCCTAACATTCCATGTACCTACTTATCCAAGTATACTATCCTGAATTCTACTTTTTATATATCTACGAGCCCAAAATCATATCATTTGGCCCAGTTGAAATCATACAAAGGAAAATTATTTAATTCACTATATTTATATCTTAAATTCTATCATTATTTATTACCTCTCGCATATACATAATGTAAGGAAGGTATTATGTTTATGTTGCGAATTAATTAGATTTTGGAAACAATTCATCAACAGTAAGTGGTAAATTATTTAAAGGCCTATCAGAGTTTTTGGCCATATCTTAATAAATAAATAAGACACAATTAATTTCATTGAAATCATAAAACATAGAAAGTAACAGATTACCCACTAATACACAACACCTTGGTAACTATTTCAATTGACATTTTAATTTAGAAAATTTAAAGCATGTCACTGTCAAATAATATTTCTGTAATAAATTTTGCATTTATTAAGAGATGTTGAATAAAGCGTTATACTTCACACGTGGACAAAGTGGAATTACCCACTTGTAAAGTAAATAACTATTGTTGTCATCAGATTCAAAAATAGTGTTCGTGGTATCAACCAATACCTTTGGCAAAATAAGAACATTGTGTTTATGTTAGTGATTTTTGTTAATTTTTTATTATTTCACTTGTTATTTTTCCTTAAAATATTCTTTAAAATAATAGAATTTAAGATACAAATAAATTGAGTACAATAATTTCCCCTTTGTAAGATCAGAACAATTTTTTAAAAATTATTCTGGAAGTTGGGCCAAATGATATGGTTCTGAACTCATATATTTTTAAGTACATTTTCGTTTTTTCCTGTATTTAATGCCTAACCGTTTTTATTTTCTTGCATTTAAAGATTTTTCTTTCAATGTTTTATTTTTTATGTAACTTATTCTTATTTATATTCCAGTCGCATTACGTATTATTTATAGTTTGCAATGCCGCGGTGAGTTAATTTTTTTTAGGGTGTCGCTTTGTCGTTTCTTTGTAAACACGATCGTGGTTCTTGCTACAACAATAAACAATTCACACTAAGGTAGTTATTTCGGAAGAAGATTCATGGCTCTGTCGTTGGAGATGAGTGAGTGAGGGTGAATCTGTCGACTGTCGGCATTTTAAGGGGAATGTGTGAGGCCCTATTTTAGCGCGCTGAAAAATGCCTGTTTACACGACACACCACCGAGATGATGTTTAGGCTGTCTAATGAGCTCTTTACTAATGGTACTATATTTTTCGTCTTTTTACCTCACACAGATATGTTTAAGAGAGCTATTGTGAAGGGGCCAAAACTTTCTAAAGTGAGTTTTCAACAAACAAGTACGTTTAAGGGTATATCTACGATTTCATTATTTTCTGGATTTCATGATTAATATTATAAAAGGTGCAACTCAAAAACGAAATGATCTACAGTTTTAAAATTCCTGATATAGGTGCGATACCCAAGTTCTTCATTACAAAATGAATTATGTAGTCTGTGGAATAAGTCTTTTATTTTTAAAACCTCGAGCACATGTTCCAATCTACTCCCCAATGTTTTCATGTTTACATTCTCTGTTAAAAACCAACACCGGGTGTCAGGAACCACCTGCAGTTGAACAAATATCTCGTCTCCTGCTAGGAGTTAGGGCATTATTTATAAGACGTTAGACAAATATTAGTGCAGCACGTCTCGGCTGATGGATGAACTTCAAGCCCGGCCACTTACGACGTTGCGACGCCGACGCCGCCGTGACGAAGATGACTTGTGTAGAGGTTAATTAATCAGGCATCGTCGTGCGTTCGACGCGGATGTGTTACAAGACTGCTGAGTGTGAGGTTGACTGAGGGTGGTGATTTATATGCGTTCGGAATTACTGAGATGTACATGGCAGATGAACCAGCGGAAATATACTCGCCGAGATTGTTCTCATTAGGGATCTCCTAGTCAAAGAAGTAACGCAAAAGATAAATCGACGGGATTCCCATACAACGTAACGCCAAAACTGACCAACTCTTCTCGACTACTTTTTCTACTACTGATCAAAGTAGGATGTTCTACATATTTTAAACTTCGCTACAGAAAGCTATATTACGGATATGTTTCTTTGTTAGTTACAAAAAATATGTAATTGTCTTTATTTTGTTTTATACAAATGTCAAATTTAAAGTGGCACTTCTTATGTTTGGGTGCAAATAACCACGGATACTTAATACAAATCATACAAAATGTTCTTTGATTGTTGGGTTGAAATATCAAATAAAGGAGTAAAAAAACAGGAAATAAAAAAAGAAATATATGAATGAAGTGGACATTCAACAAGGTGGGCTAAATATTACAGATAGATCTCAACATACAAACTTAGTTAAAAAGGGAAAAGGTATACTATAAATCAATTTATAATCCAGGATATAAATTCTTATTGACTACAAGCAGACCACTATATATAACAAAAGGAAATAAAAAAATGAAAATAATTGCAAGATTTAGAATTGGCAATGAAGAAAGAAGAAATTAGTACTGGACAAAAGACGATGACAGACATTACAGAATTTCGAGACTTTAACACAATAAATCACTTAAGAAGAGACTATACAGAAGACCTAAGAAATGATCCCAGACACTGATTGGATGAAGAGAGTACATCGAAATAGATTAAATATTTGTACATAGCTTTAGTTTTATAGCATTATAAATTAATGAAATATCCACAAGATTGTGTAAATGTAGATAAAGTAGAAATTTGAACACCGCAAGGAAACAAATAAATATTTACTACTACTTCTACTGCCATGGGGTAAATAGCTCCGTGGTAACGCAGCGGACTGTGGATCATAAGATCCTCGGTTTAAGCCTCACAATCGACAAAGTTTCTAAATTAAATTTTGAAAATTTTCACCACATAAAATTATCCCTGTTGCTCTTCCACCACTACCATCCTTGGAGGCCGTGATTTGACGGCTGGTAACCGCACTTTACGCGCAAAAATATATTATAATACCGAGATCTGCTTTGAGCAGTGTGAGTGTGCCACATCTAGAAATAGGCAAATGCCCTGATGATATATTTATATTTAATTATTTTTACTACTACTATTACTACTAATTTGTTTGGGGTTAAATTAGCCATTTCTGATCTTCAGGTTTCATTAATATAATATATTAAACCATTCATTTCAATATCATTGATTATTGTGCATTCTTAAGTTACAAGAAATATGTAGCAGTTATCATAACTTAAAATTTTGACTTCATCTTCTATGGTACTAACGTAAAATTTAAAGTGGCACGCCCTGAGTTTTGGGTGCGAGTATCATAAATCATACACAGGTTACAAGTTGCTTGTCTCCATTGGTTTATTATTGCGAAATGGAAAAAATGGGAACAAAATCTATAAATAAAATTGCATCTATTTGCCAAAAACATATCCGCTTCCATTCTGCAGAAAATCCATGCACATCATCCGAACGGAATTGACAGCAGCAAATCAAAACGTCGTATAAATAGTTCACGTCGCTTCTTTACCGATCGTACCGTGTTCCCCAAACGCTCTCACTCGCAATAAGGACGAATACATCCAGCTTCACGTGCACCAGAAGAAGAAGGGACAACTGAAAGGTAGTGAGGGATGAAAGGCTCGGCAGGTCGGGTGAATAACGTATTTCCTTCCACGGAAACGGTTTGCACTGATTCCTTCTCGACGTCGACGCAAGGCGTCGAAATCGCGTCATGAATTTTAAAGCGCATAAACTAAACAACAAGGAGCCTTAAATAAGATGGACATCGCTGACAGATAAAAGAAAGAATGGACACAGTAAAGAAAATAACATGCAAATTGATTGTCAGTGTATTATTGAAGAGGAGTCGATGAAAATCAGAAAGTAGCGAGTGTAAAGCATTTGCTGGCAAAATAAACGGGAGAAAAAGGAGTAAAATAGTAAGCGCACTCTATAGCAGAACTCTCAACTGCGCTTCGGCCTGGCCTAGCCTAGACTTCGGCGAAGAAACAAATAGAAAAAGTGTGAAGCGCAAGTTTCTTTATTCTAACTTTAGCACTTTGCGAGTTATGAATTTTGAGTTTACATAAAATACCGTTCCGTCGTCGTGCCGTTGCTTTATTTGGTCTTGGCTGGTAGCGTCTTCCGATTTGTCTGGTGGAAATGCAGTTTAGCGCGGGTCGCGAGGTGAGCTGATATAATGCCGCCGCCGACGCTAAGCTTTTATGTGTGTTTATAGCACCACGTAACCCTGTTAGGCGTTCGCCTGAGAAATGAGTTTGCCACTTTTGTATCTCGACGATACACGCCTCCAAAGATGCAACTTCAAGTTGCAAGGAAGGAAATCTTACGCTTTCAAAAATTTCACATCATCAACAAACTATAATTATTATTATTATTTTGTAAGCTAAGCATAAGATGAATTAAGACATTTGTATTAAATAGCTCATTTTATGAAACAGTTAATATTGTGTATATTAAGAGAGGATTTCTAGGTTTCAGCCGTATCTTTTAATTACAAGAGTACCAACTTAACAATCACATTACAATATGTTAGTCCACTGAGTAAATAAGTATTCAAAGTGATTGAAAATAATAATACATATGGGAAAAAAGTTTATTATTGATCTGAAAAAAAATATTATAGAACAGAAATGGTTTTGCATATCAAAACCCTATATATCAATCATGAAAACATTTTTTTATCAACTACAGGCTGTTAAAAATAGCATTCTTTGAAAGTAAAGTATCCTAATTATTGGGGATAATTTTTTCTTATCATCAGATGTGATAAATTTAAGAGAAGCAAAATATTTCTGGTCTATAAATTCTTTTGTCAGATCAATAAAACATTTATTTTGTACGGCCACTTAGAAATCTGCTCAATCTATGTGTGTTGTTGCTAGGAATATGAGGTACATTGCAAGCATTGTGAGTAATGAATTTGTTTTGTGAGTATTTCATTTCAGTACAGGTGCCATTGCTAGGATATTTATTAGAATTATCAAATATTGAATGGTGAAAGCGGGATAAATTTATTATTACAATTAAATTAATTAGAAAATAATATCGTGATCGTAGAAAAAGTATAGTGTACAACTCGTAAGGAAGGTCCATTTCATATTCGTACGATTTGTAGTAGTAGCTGAAAATTTGTACCTTTCAATGCTTGTTGTACGATATACTGTTCCCATACTCACATACTTTGCATAGTACAGAAATATATTTATTAAGAATCTAATCTTTTTTTACAATTGTAAATTGTAAATATTTTTTAGCACTGTCTCGAAGATTGAGCCTTAAAAAGATTTTATGTCATACTGAATCACTTTCGAGACTTTACAGTATTGTTATTTTTTACGGTACTGTATCGTTGTTAAGCAATATTTATAATCGTTATACTGTGAACCAGATGTAAAATCGAAAAATGAACGTTTTTAAGTATGAATTTTTCAGCATTATTACAATGACTACGAATATAGCTTTTGTCAAAATTTTACTAAAAAGTAATTTTCTAGATTCTAACAATATTTTATTCAAATATACATTTTTAATTTAAAGAAAAAAAACTTGTTTTTGCTGCTGGTTGTGAAATCTTTATAAATTTATAATTCCGATCTGGAGGTCGTCACAACTTTCACCCCCTTAATTAACAATTTCAACTGAATTTTATATTGAGCATTTTTACAGGGGTTGAAATGATGAAATATAAAAACCAGCCCGAGTAGTCGTCCGCGTCGGTCCCAAAGCGAGGTCGGGTAGTAGTTTGCGTGGCGAGAGTGAAAGCCCACCGCCGCCACCGCCGCCACCGCGCCGGCAGTGGATTCGGAAATAACGAAGTTCGGGGGTGGCGCGCCCGCGCCGTCTCGAAACGAGGTCACCAGACGTCGGGCGGCGGCGGCGGCGGCGTCGATGGCGGTGAAGGTCAAGGTCGGCGCAGCAGACGTCGCGTGATCACAAACCGCACCGCGGCTATGACGTACCTGTCTGCGGCGACCCGCACCCCCCGCACTGCTTAATGTAAATCCGATAATGCAAGTTGCAATGCACCGCGACACTTTCAAAGTTTTAAATTAGAATTAGGCTCATGCATTCGTTATGATAAAATATAAAATACTGCGTTGGTCGCTGCAATACTTATTGATACATAACTTTGTTTGGAGAAAGTAAAAAAGGAATATCATCAAGGATGATCAATATGACGAGCAAAGGGGAAAATGAAGGATTAAAGCCGGACAAAGTGTGCCCTTGGCCCTTATGTCTGTTGAGACTGTCTAGCCACCCGGAGATCGATACCGCCTCCCTTTGCTGCCCACTTCCGCATTTTAAACGTGACGCCAAACAAAATCACCTGATCTTGATCTATTTCCTACTTTAGCATCCCCAAATTGTTTACCGGATACAATAGTATATTACGTACCGTGAACTGTAAGTGATAGTTTTTAGGTCGAGAATGTAGTTTGGGATGTCGAGACCCGTAGGGTCGAGATTCCCTAAACATTCGAGGCCTAAAAAATCACTTACAGTTCGAGGTTAGTAAGTTATTTTTGCAATACCTGCGTAAATATAAGAAAAGGAAAAATAGGTATCAAAATTAACAGCTGACAGATTGAGGTTAAAAATAAAATTTGAATGATATATATTTACTTACCGTCCACCATGAACGGTAAGTTTCACTTACCATCCACCGTGGACGGTAAGTAAATGATGTAACCATGGAAACCAATTGTGCAATAAAAGTTCCACTTACTGTGTTTAAATTTTGTTATTAATAGGTAACTTACAGAACAGGTATTGCAAAAAAGTATAAAAGCGTCCTCAGTGAATTATTGTCTACAAATATTAGAGATCAATCAAGTAGGATAATTTTATTTTAAGAAAACTTTTTTGATTATTAGCTACACGGAAACAAGAGTAGGTACAGTAGAATTTAGCTAACTTTTCGATAAACTGACGATATCTAAATAAATATATCATCATGCTTTTTACCCCTTAAGACAAAATTGAGACCTCAAATCCAAAGTACATAAATGAACTTATAATATAAATACTCCCTTTAGAAAACTACAACTTGGTACCAGGTACCAAACAACCAAACGCAGAAGAGTTGTAAAAACTATTATAAAAAACAGTTGACGATCGCTAAAAAGTAATTTTTATATTTCAGTTTAGATGTTCTCGTTACTTAATTTGACACCAAACTTGACTAAATTCAATTGACAATTATAAAAATAATTGAGGATTGTTCAAAATAAATTTTCGATACTTCGATTTATCTTCTTTAATTTGATATCAAAATTGACATCACGGTTTAATCAAAATTGTTTATGCCAATTTTTAAAATGCATTTTGTTGTTATTTGTGTCCAGCAAAACTTCCACTTACGGTATCAAATTGTGACCAAAATCAAGTTAATTCTTCGCGTTGTCATGAAACTTATAATTATAATTATCCAGTTATAGAAAATACGGACAAACATCATCTGTTCATCCATCTATTGGGTATTGAGTATTGAGTTAATGGTCAAAACGGAATCAGTCACTATTAAATACATAAAAAAGTTTTCAGTGCATAAAGTACGATTGATGATATCTTTTAATTATTTTATTTAAAAGTAAACTGGCATTATATACTCGTATTATATGAATTTGTTATATTGGTGTGTGTGGATAGTGTTAATTTCAGCAACGTGAAAATAATTTGCGTGGCGGTGAACGCATGTAACTAACGACGAACTTTCGCACTAAATACGGCCCTTTTTTCGTTACAAATGGAACGTGCTTCCGCCGCAAACCGGAAATTAAGGGTGTGAATCTGGCGTTTCAATGGCCATGTAAATTACCGTACAGTAAATTTCACTTCTGGAGAGTCTGGATGCGCTTACAATCACCATAAATAAATCAGGCGGCCAGAGCGCCTCTCTTTTTTATTTCATATAAATTAAACCACGGCCCGGCCAGCCGCGCCGCCATCGCGATAAGCTTAAATACTATTTCACAGTCGCACGTAAAATTGCCAGACGCCCGCTTCAATAGCTATTTATTCGCCACTAAATATTCCATAAACATTGAATTTACTACTTATGGTTTGTGTTTCGGTCTGCGAGCCATTCTCGCTCTTATGATTAATGGAGACACGGGGTATTATTGTGAGCTTCTAGTTGTTACTTACAACAGTAAAACGTGTCTATCTGATTATCTCTACTTTTCATGTTTCTGTTCTGATCAATTTTATGATATATCTGTCAATTACCATGATTGACATATTGCGACGTTATCGAAGTTATTGGGTAGTTGCTTGTTCAAAGGAAGAAGAGAAATTCGACTACAATTATTATCATAATTCATATTTTTACCTTACATACTTAAATGCGACGTGTCAATATTTTCAACAGAGAAGCACATTTTAGGGTCGCTAGAATAATATAAAATCTAATGACAATATTTTGAAATTACACATTTAGAATTAGAATTATCGAAAGTGGTGGTTTACTTGACGGTCTATAATGTTTTCGGGCACTAAATAAATGTGTTATGGGTAAATTTTGATTTATTGAAAAATGATATTGGCTAGAAATTTATTGAAACTATTTTTCTATATTTGAGCGATCCGTAGAAATAGAAAATAAAGGTAAATAGTTGTTCTGTAATTTTTTTAAATATTTAAATAACTAATGTGGGCAGCACATTACTTCCTGCTGTAGACTTTATATTAAATTATACACCAATCAACCATAAAACTAATCAAAAGGAGAATGCAGTATTTTACATTTTATAATATTCCAGAAATTACATAGATACCTATTTAGAATTAAAGTTGTGACAAAAATACTGCAATTAAAATAACAAATTTTGTTAAAAACTGGCGTTGACTACCACCATAGATGTTTTATTAAACAGTATATACCAAGATCACCTATCCCTCTTTGAAATGCACTTTCCAATTATGATACATATAAAAATATGAAAATGTAGTGTTCTTTCTTTGGATAAAACTTAGGTCAGCAGATGTAATCGAACATGTCAAAATTCAATATTTCATTAAATATTTCCATAATGCAATAATTTACTCAGATATTTAAAAATAACCTGATATGGCTTCAAGTAAACTACCACTTCCTGTAATTTGATTATCACCAAAAACTAATCAGCTCTTCCTAAGCGGGTACAAAAATGTAAAATTCAAACTATACAAATTTATAGTTCAACAGTTTTCGAGAAACCGTAGCTCCAGAAATCAACACATCCATCCATCCACACGTACACATATACACATACATCATCGCGAAAATATTAAAATCATATTCTATGGACCCCAAAACGTACTCACCTAATGAAAACACACAACCGAATTTTTAGCATGATCCCTATACCTTACAAAATGTGGCGGGAGGTAAAATGATGGAAAATTATGTTGGCTACAATTAAACGCTTAGAAGTTCCTAAGTCGGGAGGTAATGTGTAACCACATAAGATTTCTTATTGTTTAATTCACTTTTATTTTTTTATACACAGTATAAAAAAGAATAGTAATTATGAAGAACATGATATAGATGTTTGATCATTTTCCCAATGACATCGGTAACAAGAATTTCATAATTATGAAATTTGTGACAACAAACAAAACTGAGTTTTGGTCATAACTGTAAAATCAAAAGTAGAGGTTTCTCATAATCATAAAGCACTAAATTCCATTTATTTAGAATAATGAAACAAACACAGAAATAGTTTCAAATGAAAGATATTTGCAATAAACAATGTTATTTGCAATTTTCTTGTATCTATATCTACTTTTAAGAAATACTGAAGGATCTGTTTAATAATATACTTCATAATATAACTAAGACATCTATTTATTATATAAAACAAAAATATTGAATAATGTAATATATAAGAAAGTTATGTGGTGCTCCCACCAGATTTTTATTTAGTCAGAGCATAGCCCGCGGCGTATCTCCATGTCCAGCAGACAGCGAAATAAATAAAACCTCTTGTAACAATGTCGCATCTTTTATCTCACAACTCAATCCCGCGCTTCCAGTCATCAGAGTATTTCAAATGCAATCACATCTCTGCCGGATCGCAGCAGGCGCTGCGCGACGTTGTTTTGTTTGTCCGAGTGGTTTTCCTCGTCGTCCATTTCCACTGCATCGGATTACGACGCCGCGGTGGTAGTAGGCGACGGCGGCGACGAGGTTCTTCCCTGCTGCACAAACCTTTTACTTGCTGTGTTGATTAGTGCCCCATCTAATGAATCTTGTTTGGAAATTTATGTCGGCGGTAATGAAGAACTACATTGATCGGATGTGACGCCATTCACGGAAATTTAATTATTTTTCCGGGAGAACTATGTCTACTTCGCGAAGAAAAACATATAGTCTAAAGTCTATGAAATATTAATGTTTATAGCATGTGCAGTTTGTTCATTTAATTCAAGAGTGTCATTACCATAAATGTTTTCTTGAATTATATATTAATTTTTGCATCTAATTCAAAGCAAATGATGCCTACTTCAACCTCTTGTATTTTGGTAAATAGAAGGAATAGGATGAGGAACTGACGGTAAGACTTTAATATATTGTATACACTCACAAAATATAATGTAAAAAATTCCTCTTCCAACTAGCTTTTATAATATATGTTGTCAATTCATTTATGTGAAATTTATTATTATTATACATTGGCTTAAACTCCCTATTAGGTAAAGCCGCTTCTTATGAAACTATTTTGATCCTTTTGTTGGAGTATCTCAATATCTGTTTCTCTTCCTTTAAATCCTTGTAGTTAGTTTTCTCCAAATCTTCTTATCTTTTGTTTTACTTGCCAGTTTTAATTTCCTGCTGCTTTGAAATCTTCTTCTACACCCCTTAGCCAAGTTAATCTGGATCTGTCTTGGCTTTTTCCTTCTGGTTTACATTCTACTACTGACTTAATTGCACCCTTTTCTTCTGCTCTTCATATATATCCAAGTCATCTGACTCTCTGTTTCTTGATCTTTTTCACTATGTATCCTTACAACTCTTGTTCTATTACACATTTTATTTTTAATCTGTGTTCGATTTCTGATATCTTTATTGGTCCTAATATTATTCTTAATATTTTTCCTTCTACTATTCTTAAATCTTCTTCATTTTTATTTGTATATAGTCTCAGCGTGGTACATAGTTATAGGTTTTATTAAATTTCGATAAATTCTCATTTTTGTATCTTTAGTAAAAATCTTGTTAGTTACTTATTTTTGTTTTTATTTTTTGTCATTATTAAATTAATTAATTAGAAAATCCTCGTCCTACACGTTAACAGTTCATAATCAGCAACAGTTAATTATTTTACATCTTTGATTGGCATGACTGTTCATTCCAGTCATAAAACGACAAATGGTAAAAAACGCAAATGAACAAAAGGAAAATATATTTCGAATTTAACGATCGGTATTGTGCATTGTTCAAATTATGTCCATCGTAACTTCTGAACGTATAGGTAAACATATAGACGTATTTATATTATACAGCTTATTTGTATTCTACAGGCTTTATTTGCCATTAATTTTTTTATTTCAAATTACTTTGCAACATCACCATAAATAGCACTTATGTTATTACATCTTTCAGACAGAAGAATATACAACTAGTAAGACAGTTTTGAGTAGATGCACGATATTTGGTTTAAAATTTAAACAGATTAATAAAAAAAGCAATTTGGAATTTTTGACTTAAAAAAAGGCAATAACAATTAATCTTGTATTATTTAAAACGAACAGCAAATGAACTTAAAAAATTAAATTTAAAGCATTGCACCTCAAAAAAAGTATCGATCTGCGAAAGATTCATTAATATTTATTGAATAAGCTCTAACTGAATTCAAAGTTGGGATTCTGCTTTATAAAATACAGAAGTACGGCAAGAAATAATGATACGCGAAAACAGGGAAATGTAAATTGACTTTAAACTAAAGTGTAGCGTTCACCACCTATGGTGTTATGGAAAATATATGTGAATTCATAACAAACGTACAAGAATACCTATTTCAGAATTAAAATTACTATAATTGCAGATGAAATAAATTGTCTCATACGTAAAAAGCTAAAGGGCCATACTCCAGGAATTTGAATCATCAGGTAGGATGTATTTTATTTATTTGGATAAGGCAAAATGAAGTAAAATTCTTCGAGTGTTTGGAATCCTTGATTAAATTTTACTTCTGAGTGCGGCAGAGTTAAACACTGTTTGTTCTCGAGTGTGAGTTTAATTCAAAAAGAATACTTGTAAACAAAATGAATTTACTAGCGCCGACGGAAAGTTCGCAAACTAAAATATGAATATGTAATTGGGAGCAACGTTAAAATTTAATTTACAGTGCCGTAATACAATTATATTTAGATTAAAATCGCAACTTTGCCGCTCGCGTTTCCCTGAATTGCTTTATTTTTATATTCTTCCCCGAGTAAAGTTAACGTCACAGCATGTTAGACTGTGACTGGTTCCTAGCCAAAGGAAAATAGGTAAGAAGGGTCTAAATGCTCAACACTGCACATTGGTATTTAACTAAACAGTCAGCGAAGAAATTTAAATTTACTTTTCCATTACGTAGAAACTATCGCGGACACCTGTACTTAGAACATTTTTATCAATTTTATTTTTATTATAATGTTATGTTAAAAGTATTATTTTAAATCTTTCTTCGACAACCACCTTAGAAAGTAACCTTTTCAGTACTCATCTTCATGACTGCAGTATTTTTAAGCAGAAATTTAGAATAAATGCAATTTATTTGTCAAACATATGTACTCTCATAATAATATCAATAAAAAGTACATACTAGTATAATCTTAAAATTATTGAATTTGTAATTAAATAAATGGTATTTATTTTCTCTAAGAACGAAATTTTATTTTTAATTTCGCATCTAATTTGTAATATTATTATTATTACAAATGATAATCATAGTAGAGTCTGTGACTAAATTTAGATTTTTTATATATGATACTAGACAAGAAAATAAAATACTTGTATTTTTAAATCGTTAAATTATTTATAGTTTAAGAGAAATTAATCTTTAAAAAATTAGGAGAAGGGATAAGTGACGTGATTTTGGTGAAAGAGAGATGACATATTTGGATAGAAAAAGAGAGATATAAATATCAGTTTGTGCTGAACTAATATTGTTTTACCTGTCATCTGATATACGGCAGTTTCACAGCAACCTCAATATATATATGCTACGCAAAATGTGCCTTGATAGGCTCCACCAAAATTACGTCACGTCAAATCGCTGCTTGTATTATTTGCATGACAAATTGAAAATATCATAAAACTTTAAGATTATGTGTAATTTTTATTATTATTATGAGATAACATAATAGTTAATTTACTTATTTTATAACTTATTTCTTTAAATTCTACTATGTTTGCAGAACCCATTAGGAATACGGGTCATCCTAGAATAGACCCAGCAAAAAGAAGAAGAAGAGTAATGCCAAGACCAACATGGATAAAATAATTAAAATTGGGAAGAAAAAGCAACAGACAAAAAGAAAAGAAAAAGTTATTAAATAAAATTTAAAAGTAAAAAGGGAGTACTTCTTGCAAATAACGAAACTAAAAAATATCTATACATCTAATATAATCATATCTAAGAATGTAAACTTCTTTTTGCAATACCTTTACTGTAAGTTACCCATTAATAACAAAATGTAAACACAGTAAGTGGAACTTTTATTGCACAATTGGTTTTCATGGTTACATCATTTACTTACCGTCCACGGTGGATGGTAAGTGAAACTTACCGTTCATGGTGGATGGTAAGTAAATATATATCATTCAATTTTTTTTTTTAACCTCAATCTGACAGCTGTTAATTTTGATACCTATTTTTCCTTTTCTTATATTTACGCAGGTATTGCAAAAAATAGCTTACTAACCTGGATTTGTAAGTGATTTTTTAGGTCTCGAATGTTTAGGAAATCTCGACCCTACGGATCTCGACATCCCAAACTACATTCTCGACCTAAAAACTATCACTTACAGTTCACGGTACGTAATATACTATTAAAGCATGCTACCAAAAATGAAATTATAATTAAATATATGTGAAATAAAAATTAGTAGAGAGTATAAAGCTAGAATTGCGCAGTTATGATAGTAGGGGCGAATATGGCAGCTTTACATTAAAAATGAGTAGCGCTGCATGCAGAGTTTGTATCGCGGAACTTTGTTGTTTCGTTGTTCAAACGGAAACTTTGTTTCGTCGGAGTTGGCGCACGCTTTACAGGATTTTAATTTTACTAAAATGTTTAGCAACGTTGGAATCCAGGGCTTGCACCATCGCCGCCGCCTCCGTCGCCGCCAAGCATCTGCAGTTATTAACGACGTACGCCATTATTCAAATTATCTTTGAGCGAGCGAGTTGATTCAGCGACAAACAACAAATTTATTGCTCTTATAAACAACGCTAATGTGATTATGTGTGAGTTGAGAAGTACCTCGTACCGTCATACCTTTAATTAATGATTGCAGTGCGCTCTCTACTTCGCGACTATTTACCTTACATGCGGCCAACTTTATTCTCATTCCGACCAAGGAAAATAAAAATAGGAAGAATTATTTTTCTGGGTATCCATCCGTATTTTAAAATTTAATTCAAATGTTTACTAATATAAATTTTTTAAATTATTATTGATACCAAGAAAAATAATTGATTTAGTTGGTAATAAATCAATAGTTACTACTAGCTTCGTGAATAATTTCGGTTATTATTTTCGGGAATAATATAACTAGTGCTATTATTATCATCGGTGATAGCATCGAGTTAAAGTCGATGAAAATTGACTGAGTGCGCAGCACGAGTTTAATTTTCTAAAGACTTTTATTATTATTTATTATTTCTTTTAAAACCCGTATTAAACTGTTTTCTTTTTAATAGAAACATATATATTTTTATTTACTAGAGACCTAAAAAAATTAGATGTATTAATAATATTATCTTGTCTTTTATTTATATTATTCCATCCCATCTCGAATTGTCGATTTGATTGCCTATTACTACTCATTTGTTTTACTATTTCAACAAATCAGATTGTTCTAAAATGTACCACGTAATTCATGAATAATATATTCATTAAAAATTGATCTTCAGCTTCTTTATTAATTATATTTTTATTTCTAAAAATTTTTTTGTTGCTTATGTGATCCACAGTGTCTGCACTAACGCCATCTATGACTACTGCAACGAATACTGCACGAAGCTGTCTTATATTTTACATTGGCTGTTAATCAAATTTATAACAAATCTTCAAAGAATTTTAACTCAAAAACTAGAAGATTTAGGAAAAAAATTATGAAGAAATATTGTTGGTTTCAACGAATTATTTTGTTACGTTCTGCATATGCCCACATCAGAATTTATTTTATTGTTTTACAAACGTGAAGCAAGGTTACCATCCGTCAAATTCCAACTTTAAAAAAAGTTATTGAAGGAGGAGGAGCATTTATCCAAGCCCTCTTATTATCTTTGAAAATGAGTGTTTACAAGTAACTAACTGACAGTTGCATTGTAAAATTTATACAAGTTAGTAAACAAGGTGCACATTGCCACAGTAATGGTTCCAAGATCATTCAAAATCATTTCAAATAATTTTTGACAAAACAGTAGTAACTGACAAGATTTGTTTACAATTTTTCAATTTCTATTTTGATTTACAAATGAGTAACAAGTAAAATGTTGTACAAGCCTCTTCCATTTTGCAGTAAAAACTGTTTCACCCTACTTGTAATCTAAATAACTATAAATGTAGTATTTCGTTCATTTCACGTGTATTTCTCTATTGTCTATTTCATTCCGGCAAGTCCGGTCCTACAGCAGGACGGTGGGGGTGTAGGTGGCGGCGCTACTGTCGCGTGGACGAGGATTATTGGCCTCGAGGGAGGGACAGATGCGCTGCTGCACAGGTAATGTGTCTTTAGGTGAAATATTGCTCTGCCACCAACACCATGCGCTTTAAATTCAACTTTAATTCGGCCGCCGTTAAATATTGATTCCAGGATAGTTACGCTTGGATTCATGTGCACTACACCACTATACAACTACGGAACGAAAGAACCGGTAAATTAAAACTTAGGGTACTTACAATCTCTTAATCAAAATAAATGTTTCTTTAAATTCAACATACAGTGGGTATCATTTATAAGAAGTTCTATTTTGGCAACATAGAACTTGATTAGGTATAGTAAGCAAGCCCATTTGGCATTATTGTTATTGTATTTTATTTTCCTTTTGTACCTATATAAATAAATAAAATAACTCAGACAATGGCTTGGCAGGTAGCGTTAAATCCGGATCACTCGATATCGCAAGTTAAGCAATGCTGCCCGTGGTCAGTAGTTGGATGGGTGACCGCTTTACGAAAACCCATACTAGCGAATACTGCGTGCCGTTGCCATACCACCGAAAACGAGGTTCCGAGGAGGCATATAACCTCAGCAGTTGAGACCGCTTAATAAAAAAAAATATATCATCACGCTTTTACTCTTTATAGGTGTGGCACTCTACTCCCAAATATGGAAGAAGAACCACAGGGTTAAAGTTAAAATAGTAACTGTCGTATATAAGAAATATAATGGTGACCATTGAAATATAGTAATACGGGAATGTGAGCCTGAGACAAATAGATATTGGAAGTTACCCTTCTTTCTCTAACACTTGTTTGAAGAGCAGTTGCTACGCGTATGTTGAGCGGTTGCTATGTAAAAATATTGTACAACAAAGACAACTACAGTTTATTTTTCTTGTGGTGCGGTTTACGTCACTGTCTTCTATCTCTATATCTTCTATATCAATAGTGGGAGAAAGTGAGAAAGAAGATAGTGACGTGAATCGCACCACAAGAAAAATAAACTGTAGCTCTCTCAATTCGCATTTTCAACGTCAGTTAACGCCTCAGCATTATTATATTTTACTAATTGTGACGAGTCATAGTTATCGATAGTGAATTTTGAACAAATTTTACATATTTAGAATTTGGATGTTCCAGTTAGAAGATGAAATTTAATAACAATCCATAAACTGAAAGTAGTAGTTTACTTTAAGCGTTATCAAATTTTTTGAGCACTTTTCAACTTATGGTAAAATTTTGTTTTAATAAAAAACATGTAGATTAACATTAGCCAAAATTTTAATTTCTAATGTATTTCACTATTCTGTACCATTCAAAAATTGATTATGCGGGAAGTTATGTGGTAACCACGTCAGATTTAAAAAATATTCCATTTGAATGAAGCAAAGAATCCCATTTATAACTACGAAGCTGAAATCAATAAATAGTTTGTTTTTTTTTTAAGAAATAATCGTTAAAAGAAGCTCGGTATAAACTCAAGCCGGAATATATTTTAACTTCATTCCAATACAAAGTTAAAAAGCCGTGTAAAAGTAAATTTAAATCCCGCGAACATTATTTGAGACAATAAACTTGATTTACTGCAATTTTCCATTGTACGAACGTTCTCTAAACGCAATCAATTTATATAAAAAGCCACAAAACTCTTCTTACAAACACTTCCATTAAACGAGGTACAAGAAACAACAGAATCCGAAATTAGCCCAATAAAAATAATTACTTTACTTCGGACCCGAAGAACTTGAAGATTCTCCGAAATCGAATTAAATTCCCAATGAATATTTCATCGAAGGGACAATCGCCACAAAGAAGAAAACTGCGCTGATAGTAGGACTGTGTACTTAATTTAATCAGTGTAAAAAATACTCATATCCGAAATCCTAATTAGGGTTTAACACTATTATTAATATTAATTAATTCTCCTTTATATGCAAGTGAATGAATTTGTATATTTGGGTAGTATGTTTTCAAGGGATGGACGTATTGGCCAGGAGATTGACAGGCGGCTGTCTACAGGGTGTAAGGTATTGGGTGCTATGGGTACATTTGCTCGAAACGTGAATGTATCTAGACTTAGAGATGTTCGATTGAGTGTTTATAATGATGTGTTAGTGCCTACATTGATGTATGGTTCTGAATGTTGGGTGTGGATGAAGAAGCAGGAACAACGTATAACTGCTGTGGAAATGAGATATTTGAGAGGAGTGTGTGGGTATTCGAGACGTGATTGTATCTGGAATATATTGGTGTATGGTGAGTGTGAGATTGAGAAGAATGTTAAGAAATTGGGAGTGAGTCAGTTGAGGTGGTTTGGACTTCTTGAGCGAATGTCGAAGGTTGGTGAAACAAATATATGCGGGTGAGATTGAAGGTGACCGATAGTGTTAGCATCCGAGGAATAAGTGGTTAGGTATGACTGATGGTTTGTTAAGTGAAAGAATGTTTCCGAGTGTGAAGAATATATGAGCATGTATGTATCGCATTATGAATGTGGACGAGGCGAAAGTTGTGTTTGGATGAGATTGATTGTTGTTTGATTGTGTTTCTGGGTTCCTGCTACCCCACTGAGTGGGATATAGCGCGATGTTATGTATGTATGTATGTTATATGAAATGTGTAACTAATATAACAGATATTGTTCAGAGCTAGGCCTTTCTGTTTCATTGAGTCATTTTAAGAACATATGTAATTTAAAACTATGAATTAAATCATTATTTATTTCTTGTATTTGTAGAGTTAAAGTTTTGTTACTCATAGAAATTTAGTATTTCATTACTCAGTTTCTATTTATATGTAGCACATTCTGTATAAAATTTTATTTGAATTTATTCTATAATTAAGGTAATCATTCTCTTTTGAATAAACAAACAAATAAATAAATGAAACTATTTAAAAATATGAAATATTGTGAACCTATCAAAAATATTTCTGCTATAAATCCTAGTCGTGTAAACCATTTAGAAAAACAAGTTCGACATGACGGGGAAATTATTAATGCAAGCAATAAAACATACGATAATCTAATAAGACGTAGCACCGGGCGGATGCACGTAGTGCAGCACTTGCATCGCGCACCTGAGCCCGAGTGGCGGAGGTGGCGGCGGCGGCGGCAGCATCACCGGTGATGTATGGCCCCCGGCTTAAATGTTCACTTGTTTTTGCGTCATTTGTGTCCCTCAACAACGAAAAATTACCGAAAACACGACACGAGAGATATTACCCTCTGCAAAGATGTTGCACACGTTTTCCTTTTATTTTATTACCGACTAAGTAAGATGATTACGATGGAAAATTAAATTAGTTAACAGTAATAATAAAACGAAGTATGATTTTAGTTTGATAGTAGGAAAGTATCATTAAAATATTGTTTGAAATTAATATGTCAAAAAACTTCTATAAACAATTTATGTAAATAAAATGTAGATTGCTCAACTGAATTCAAAGTGAAAGATGAACAGCTCTTGGAGAAATCAGTCAATTTATTACAATTAAAAGCTTTTCTTCCACTCTCGTTCGAAATGCCTCACTCGCTGCGCTCATGAGGCAAATTTCGAACTCGAGGGGGAAAAAGGAGCGCTTTCCTCTCTAGTTTGACAAATAACTATTGCTCACTTGTGATTAAAATATCTTTTTCTCACTAGTGATTAACTTGCTAACTTTGCTCACTCTTTTAATTTGAATTCTTGAATTAAACGATTGTATACTTTGAGAACTACAGGAATTCTCGACTCATTAAATTGATTTGATTTGTATTTGACTCAATTGGCGTACAAGAATTGAAAAATAATAATAAAGCTATTGAAATCACAATGCAAAATTGATAAAATTTAAGAATTATAAAAAAGCAGGAAATAGAAAATCCTTAACTATGTATTTGATAAAAGCAAGGGTGGTGACTGTCTTCCACAGTCCGAAGTAAATTTAAATTTATATTTATCTTCACAAGAATTCAAACACTGATAATAAAATATTAATAGACTTTAAAATTTACTCTTTCCATTATCATTCCAATATTTTAAAGTCATAAACAGTTCAGTCACTCGAAAAGTTAACACCTACGTAAAAGGCTCTAAATTAAAAAAAAAAATCTGGCGTAAAAGAAACAAACAAAAGACTGCAAAGTTTATCGCGCTGGCCAAACAAACAAACGATTTCCGGCCGACACCGAAAATGAATTCAGAGAACGCGCAACAATTGCACAAAAACCAATATTTACCCACCGTGAAAAAAATATTTTGCGAGATGTTTGCCGCTAATATTTAGCGAGTTTATTTTAAAGTTTCTGCTAAATTATACATTCGCATGTGTTAAGAAGCAGACGAACTGCAAACAACACGGTTTTTGCACCGAAATTTTGGCGGCGATAATTAAATATACAGAGATTTTTTATGGTGTGAGTAATAAAACAGTATTTGCTAAACTTGCCAACTAAAAACTGTCTAGACTCCAGAATGTAGTACATGAATTGATGAGCATGAATTTTAATTAAATTATTTTGAAGTAACTCAAACTTTAATCCACTTATTTATTTTCATAATTACCATAAATATTGAACAGGATGATTCTTACCATGTATTATATTTTAAATTTACTATTTTTTACAGTGTTCTAAATTTATATTATATATAAAAAAAGGTTCGTATAAATGTGGTAGATAAAATATTTCTCTGTAACTTTGATAATATTAATGTGGAAGAGCGATGGTTTCAACAAGCCGGCGCAACATATCACACAGTGATTTATTGAGGGCCATATTCGTTGAGCGCATATTATTTCGCAGTAAACCTAAGATCTTGTGATTTAACACCTTTTTATTATTTTCTGCAGGGATATTTGAAGCCGCTAGTCTACGCCGTCAAACCTGAGACGATGGTCGACATGGAAGCTAACATTCGCCACGTTATTGCCGAAATACGGCCCCAGTGCCTCAAAAAGTGATCGAAAATTACACTTATAGATTGCGCTCAATTCGAGCCAACCACGGCGTTCATCTTTCCGAAATCATTTTCAAACACAAATGGCATAAAATTATCTTTCCAAAAAAGTCAGTACCATGGTCATTACCTCGATTTTATTTCATTGTTTTATTTCATTTTTAAGTTCCATACCTCTTAAAAAAAAACCGTTAATACTGGGCATTAATGTGGTAATAGAATATTTTAAAAATTACATGTTTTACGAAGCGAATAACACCAATCCATCTACAGCTACAATCTATAATAGTATCCCTGGTATTGTATACCGCAATCGTAATGTTACACTATCTTTTCCACTAAAAATTTTCCTATATTTCGAGCTAAAAATACGTGCGCTAGTGGCATTTAATTCCCGGCGGGGTTCCGTTGATTTTAGCACAATAGTGGTGATTGGATTTGAAAGTGCGGCAAATAAAACAGAGCAAAAGTTCAGGACTCCACAGCCTCGCGGGACCGGATCACTGGAAGTTCCCGCAAAATTGCTTAACTCGCAGATTACACACACTAACACCTCGGCAACTTTCAGTTCGTTCCCACATAAAATAAAATAAATATTGCAATAATCCGCTGGGTAATTGGCTCCAATGCCATTTATTTCAATGTGGAATAATATGTAGTCAGTAATTTGTAAATTTAACCAACAAAATTTTTTAAGTTTTGTATCCAAGCTCTTCATAGTGATAATGAAATAATATTGTAATAATTAAAAAGGATTGTAAAATTCAAAAACTAAGAACAATCTAAAAAATTTAATCTGACCCCTAAGCCTTAAAGGAATTTATAAAATAACTAAATAGGTATTTCGATATCTTTGTTATCATTAGTAGATGCAAGAAGGGTAAAATCAAAATTAAATAAGTTTTTTGTCGATTGACATTAAAGGTGACACGGATTGCGAACAGTCTGTAAAGTGTAACTTTTATGCCTAGGCTGTAAAAATATTGTACATAACAACCGCTCAACAAACGCATAGAAACCGTCAATAAATTCATAGCAACCGTTCAACAAATGCATGACAACATAATTTGACAGCGATGACCTTCAAAATATGTATATAAAATAAACACTAAATTAATATTAATTCCAAATCGGCAAAAAAATTATTTGTGCAACTCGGCATCTAACACAGATTTATAGCTTCGGCAGCATTTATTGACGAGGCGATGCCTCTTCTGTAAATCTGGTGTTTTGATGCTTAGTTAAACAAATAACTATTAAACCAAGTCAGTGGTCAAGATGGAACCCAACTTAAAAAATCTCTTTTTTTGTGCATAAATAAAACGATATAAGATGTATGTGAATGTTACTATGTGACCAATTTTTGTGTAAAATTATATAGTTCTACAATATTTTGTGTTATTATAAAAATAATTACAGTCTGTATTTTACCAAAATCAAAATTGTACAAAAAATTAATATTTATAAATTGTAGTGTTAACTTATACACTGAATAGAATTACCACTGCATTTGGTAACTTTATCACTTGGAAATTTTTTAGTATGTAGGCTAGTGACATAGCCACTACACCATCGAGATCGGCTAAATGATAATAAGTATATATTTTTAGTATTTCTTTTGTTAATATGTGGTAAATTGTTTTAGTACGGCCCTGCCTAAGTCGCCCAGCGTGCAACGCTATGACTATATGCACTTTGATCTGCGAATAATTGAAAATGTAATGGATTTTCAGTGTATATAGACGTGGCAAATATGATATATTTTATCAATAATTGCAGTTATTTAAAAATACACTTTTATACGTATAATGTGTTTTTTTTTACTTAAAAGAGACTCTAGCTAGTTTAAGAAATGAATCTATAAATCAATAGTTTCTAGGCAATAATATTGACAAAAAATTAAATATGTCAATAATCGTGTTCCAGGGCAATGGTTTCGAGGGATTGGTATGAAAGTAGCTGTAAGAATGCGGGTTTTTATCGTGTTTCCATTGCCCTTTCACGCTTCATTAGTTTCTATCGTCCCACGCAGTTTTTTGTTTCAGTTCTTATTACCGCAAAAAGCAACCATTCTGAAATCCAAATGGACCTCGTGATGTGAATATTTTCAGATGTCACCGGCTTCTAATACAATTAAAATTAATTATTCCGCCAACGAGATTCTGTCGGGTATTTTATATTGTACTCGATTTTCATTTTCGCAGTTCACTGCATCGTGATAGAAATTTTTCTTATATTTATTGCACTTTAAATTCCCAAGATCAGTCAATTTCTCACCTTTGAAATTGATTCTCATCTTCACACCTTTTCGAGGACGGCGTGCTACGTTCACTGACAGTATATTGATTTTATAAATATTAAATGTAAATTTGAAATTAATATTTTTATTTGAATAAGTTTCCGCTAGCAAATACATATATCATAAATCGTTAAAATAAAAGTAGATACATATATAGAAACTAATCGAACAGTAGGAACAAGATTTCATCTGTTCGTTAGCGCGCGAGTATAATAAAGGCAACAAGCTATAAACCTTTGTATTGTATGTAATGTAATACATATAAATAAGTATGAATTATTGTAAAGCAGACGTCATATGTTGCAGAAAGTAATTACAGAGCACAAAAATAACATTAGATTATTCTTACCTTATGATGATGGATACTAGGATGGATCTAGGTATAATGTTCACTCAAATTGCAATCATTATGTTCACTATAGTCCACTGCTATTGTAAGAAATATAAAAAAAACCAACGCGAATACAAATAACGTAAAGATTGTAGCATTTGCAGCACTGCAATTCACAATCTTTCACGAATTTTATTAAAAATTATCAGCACAAAATTCAAACATGCACTTTACTTGAACGTTCAACAACTGACTGTCTATCTAGTCCAGCTCAACACTCTACGTCGAAATGAGTTCAGTTATTTCGAGTTAATTCTTGCTAAGTCCAACTTCAAATATAATATAAAAATAAAGCTAAATAAGAGTTGTATTTGTTGTGAATGCATAGCATTATTTATAATGGTGAAATTCAAATGAAACATTTTAATAAAAATTTGATAGACCTTCAAATTTTAATTTTCAAAATGTTTCCAAAGCCTTTCAACCTATTGGCATCAACATTTGAAAACGTAACTAATATAAATAACATTTATAATACTTCTAAAATTATAATTTAAAATAAATATATTAATTCGCCTTTGACCCATTCTGATTGTAATATATTTTCGAAAAATTATAAAAGACGTTTGGTTTAAATTAAATTTACAAAACAAAAAAGTCTTATAATTTTTCAATAATGAATTTTAAAAGTTTTTTAAATATATTTTCGCATTACAGCCTCCAAAAATATAAAAATAAGGAGAGGAAATCAAAGCAGGGTTTCGTTTATGGAAATTGAATTGTTCTATTATTATTAATTTACCATTCATAATTTTTTAGTACAGTTTCATAGAATAATTATACAGTAAGATCAAACTATATAAAGATAAATACAAAGATTATTGGTTTTAACTTTTATGTTATGAATTTTTTTATTAAATTTCTACACATAAACTAATGAATAGAAATAGTAACTAATTAACAACAAATTATTATTTATAAATCAGAGAAAGCCATGTGTTTTCAAACTCAATTCTTCTGTTTATAGATTTCTATGACTTTGTAAAAATGTTAATGGTACATTTTGATTAATTTACCTTTGTGGGTCACCTACAATAACATCTTTGGGGGCGTGTATTGATGGCTGGTAACCGAACTCCACTTATAAATACTCGTATATATCACTTTCCGAAATCTGCGAAAGCAGAATGTCATATTTCAAATGAATAAATGGCATGATGATGTAGTTATTTATTTAACAAAGATAGAAGGTAAATAAATACGTTTCCTAAATCAAAATGTTCAAGAATATATTTAAACTATACCATGTACCTAAAAATGGACGATTTTGTAAGAAACATGATCCATCCATCATTTTTCCAAGAGATGTCGATTATAGAACAGCACAGATCACCGCTTGTAAATAAATTAGGGATAGAAGAATATTTCACTAGTCATTTAGGTAATAACATTGTCTATGTCTATGATCACATGTCCATCCAAAGAGTGAAACGCATGGTAGATGGCGGTAGTAGTTCGTGTCGCAGGAGGCATATTTAAAAATGCGAAGAGGAAGCGCCCGCGAACACAATAATTCATTCTAAAAGTTGTATAATGCGACGCTGCTGGCTGTTGTGAAATTCCCCATTTTGGTTTATTTGGTCGTGACAATGGCTGTCTGCCTCGCATTTATCTTTGCGCACTAAAATGTTTTATTGCAAACAAACTTTTAAGCTCGGTTAATATGGTAGTTTTTGCAGAGGTGGCCGCCGCCGCCGCCGCTGATAGCGCGCGCGTTCGCTCGTCTGACTCGACGTCTAGACGGCTGTGCATCCGCCCCGCCCCTTGCACCGCCCTTGCCACCGCCCCCGACTGCACTCTGCGTTTTGCTGCTGACGAAAAATTAAAGTGCTTATCAAAAAATTACTTTACGACTCTTATATCGCTTGAAGCTGTCGAGGTGACATCTCACCTTTATAGACCTGACCTCTCTTCATTATTACCTGTTAAATTACTAAGACCGTGCGAGACCAACTATTAAATCATATTCCTCACATTTACCAACAAACAAACTCGGCACTTACAATCAAAACTCCTTTGGAAGTATTATACCAGGTGTAGAATTGAAATGTAGAATATAGGGATTTCAATGGTATTTTTTTGATATTGCTCTAAATTTTTACCTATTCACTTTTAAGCAAAAGTGTAAATACAAAAGTTGTCCAAATTTAAAAATGCATGCACATTACCTTACCTAAATATTAGTATTCCACATTATGTCAATCAAATTAAAATTCAATATTTATTATTAAAACGGCGGAAACTTAGGCAAAAACGAAAATTATTTGATATTTAAAAAGCAGGTTACAATTTATTTCTTTTTTTAACAGAGAGAAATAATAAAAGAGTTGAACAATCATCCTAATTATCTTGCAATAAGTATATTAAATAATGAAAATGAAGTAAGGCGAATGAACTACTCGAATTGGGACAATAAAAGAATAAAATAACTGTATTTCTAATGAAGTAGTATTTTGTGGACTTACTGATAAAAATGTTTTCTTGGAACAAATAGATTCCTCTTAAATAAAGAGAAAAATTTATTTAAATAGTTCTAATTCGATTTCGTTTTCATTTAAGACTTTTGTAGGTTTAATAAATATTCTTGTATGAAAATTAATTTAGTTTTGAAGGAACATATCAAAGTATTCAACTGAAACTCATAGGACGAAGTAATTTGAAAAGGAGTAGTTTTAATTCAACATGCTATCGTTTTAAATAAAAACGTTTTGTTTAAAATTAAAACTACTTTTTTTCATTATTTATAAAAACAAAATTTAAGATATATTCATTTTATAAATTTATATTCAAAATTAATATTTTCTTTGAATTGAACCTAATCATTTTGTAAGAAATAACATTTTCTTCAAAGAATACATACAAAATGAAAACTGAAAAATTTATTGAAACAAGAAGTTTTTTTATGAGTGTATCTTTCCGAAAGCCATACATTATGTATCACAATTATTGGTTGGCTATACAGGTCAGTTTTAAATGAAAACGATTTAGATAAAAATAATCTTGCATCAAGAATATTTCGAAATATATTTAGAAAACAATAAATTAACATAGTGCGATGTAGCACATGTGCCGTAGAAATTTGAATGTTATATCTGTGACCTGTGAGTGCCTCGGCGTTTGGCATTTTGAGACAAATCTGCAACGTGCAGCTTTATTACATTATAAGTGATATCGCGGGCGCTCTTGTCACGATGCTCTTTTTTCCAGGCCCGGGCTCCGGATATATTAAACATACTACCTTCCGCTTTATACGCAGATATATTTCATGTTACAATGTTGCCGAAATGTGATTATAACGACTGTGTCTACCCGTATTCCGGTGTATTATTTCATAACGATTTATATCCAATTCTGGCTATGGCAACTTTGCATCTGCTAGCATCACTAGATGACATTTACTTTATTTGTATTATTCGAGGGTGCTTTCTACGAGTATATACGGTAGGGTGGTCGGAAAAGTGTAACTTTCCAACCAGAATATAACTTCAAAAATCTGTTGTGGGCACCACAATATCCCCCGCCATAGATTTGTTATCAAACAATATAGGAACATAGATCACCAATATCAGGAACGCTAATCACTTCATTAAAATTAGTTTTCAATTATGAAACATGACAAAAATAGATTTTTTTCAGCGTTGTTTTGTTATTTAAAAAGCACAGATTAATAGATTTAAACGAAATCGTTAAAATATCATTTTCTTTAACGTGTTGTAATTCGTAAATGGAGACAGTAAAAGAAAAATGTTTCAAACAATAATTCTAGATAATAATATTTGAAATATTGTTCTAATAAAAAAATTTGTCATTTAACATAACTTGATAGGGCTTCAAGTAAACTACCACTTCCGGTTATTGGATTATCACCAAAAACTAATCAGGTCTTCCAAAGTGGATACAATTGATATATACAAAATATCAAATTATTTAGTTTAGTAGTTTTTGAGAAACCGCAACTCCAGGAATCCACACAGACTGACACACTGAAAGACTGACATACAGACAGACACACACACAGACATCATCACGAACCTATTAAAATCGTATTCTAGGAATGTACTAAAAATGTATAAAAAGTGCCTCAATGAAGTTGAAAGTTTGCATTTGTTTGGGGTAATTGTATTCATACACATTTTGTACAATAACTTTCTTTCTTTCTGACTCATTTCAAGATAATTACTCGAAAGCTTATAAAATAAGGTTTCAAAATCGCTTAAAGCCGAGTTATTCCGAAGAAATTTAACAGAATGGTGTCAATTTTAAGATGATGGTTTAACAGATAAATGGATTTTAGCCAAAATAGCGATCACAAAAAAAAATATTAAAATATTTAGTTTTTTAGAAGCCGCAGGTCATCAAATTTGAATTAGAACCATAAATAATATAAAGTCCTGTTAATCACCCAATTAAAGTTAATTGGAAAAATAAATAATCATTTTAGAATTAATACTATTCCATTAATTTTCATTGAAAAACTCTACTTTAAGCGTTTCTGAAAACATATTTAAATTCAAAACGAAGAAAGTTATTCCCCAAAATGTATGAATGCAATTTCCCCATTTTTAAAATACATGTAAGCTTACAGCCATTTACGCTTTTCCGATTTTTTTCGAAATAACGATCCTAATATAACAGAACTATGATAAACTCATTAAGCATTAATATGACAGAACATTACTTTACCTATTTATTTAATTAAACTGTTCAACAGATAAAAGCCCAATTATGGGACAGAGTCTATAATACTTCCTTTTGTAAAATCGAATAATTTTTCTTCCCCAGATCAAAGATTATAATTTAATTGTAAGTAATAAAGAGAATGCACTTTGCTATCATTGAAACTAACACTTGCAATTAAACAGGAAATGCATTTCAATTTCTGCAAATGCACCGAATTAAATTCGCAACTAACTCAATATTAAATATTAAATTAGCAAACTTAAACTATATTACACTTTACTTACACTAACTTCAGCTTCAACATTTAATTAACTTCATTTAATTACTTCCAATTAATATCATATTTAGTTCATAAATTCAAGAGTTCTAAGGTACTGTCATAGAAACTTGAATTTCCATGCGCGCTTTTGGGTGGAGGCGCCAGACAGGATGAATTAAAAGTTTCATTAAAGCCATTTTTCTTTTAAACAATAATAATTGAATATAAATAGTTTTCTTAGCCGTGCTCAAAATACTCTCCCACATTTTATAAATCTTTCTTTATACGCAACATACCGTGTGTCCCACGTAAATGTAGGCATAGGCAGTTAACAGGTGAAATCAGTTTTTTGTAAATATATATCACAATACTTTTGTGTTCAGTAAAGGAGTACTTCTTGTTCCTGTTGTTGTAGTGGTGTGTTGAGTTTCAGAATGTAAATGTTTCCGACTGTACCTGCCGCGGCAAAGTGCTGGCGTTTTTATTTTCCGATTTTCAATCACGTACGTTTAATTCGTTCTAATTCAATTGGAACGCGAGTTTCCCAAATTGGAAAAGTTCGGTTGCGCTTAAAGTTTGCCCGCCCCGTGTCGATCAAATTTATAGCCCTACTTGAGAGATATAAACTTTATTTGACACTTTAATCAAGTTTGCACACTGTAGATACATTTGCTTTAAACGTTTTGCAACTTAAATTGGAGGAAAAATTCCCCTCTGCCCCTTCGCAATCGAAGACGGAGAAGTCTAGTACCTAGAGCGACCACGTAATAAACTTGCCGCGGTTCTGACAAATTAAGTTACAAGTTTTAGTACAAAGCGATCGCGGCTTGTACACCTTTCCTTTTGTTGTTACCATATATTCTTGAAGACTCATACTAATGCACGATGCGGAAACTTTAACAATGAGCAGAAAGAGAAAACAAACTAAAATCATTCTCCAATAAAATTGTTCGAATTTTCACGATACACCTTTCTGAGTTAATTACAAGTATTTAAAAAAATCGGATGTGGTCAGCAAATAACCTCCCATTGTACCCCCAAGGGTAATTTTAAGTGGTGAAAATTTTCGAAATTTAATTTCGAAAACTTGTCGGCTGTGAGGCTCGAACTGAGGATCTTATAATCTACAGTCCGATGTGTTACCATGGAGCTATTTTTCATAAACGCTAAAAATAAATAAATTATATTTCATCACGGTTTATACCCATTATAGGTGTGACACTCTGCTTACGCAGATCTCGGTAAGTGATATATTTTTGCGTATGAAGTGCGGTTACCAGCCGTCAAGTCATAGCCCGGAAAGTTGTTAGTGGAGGGGGAACCACAGGGGTAAATTTAAATTGGTAACTGACAGTAGTGGGATTTGAACTGAGGATCTCACGATCCACAGTCCGATGCGTTACCACGGAACTATTTACCCCATATAAAATTAAAACATGTAAAATATTCTACAATTTTAAAAATAACATAAATTAAATTCAACCGTGAATTGTTACTTCCGGTTGACCAATTTTATCCAAAATTTATTCAGCTCTTCATATAAATATAAGAAGCAAAAATATACAAAATTATATTTTTTGTTATAATAGAGTTTGAGTTATGCGATACGATAATATCGGTACAAAATACATACAGATATCATAACGAAAATACTAAAATCGTATTAGGGACCTTAAAACGTGCTTATTCTTTGAAAACTCATTATACAACCAATTTTTTACCAAAGCAATACCTCCCTAACTCAGAGGTAAGAGCGAGGTAGAAATTGGTAAATTCTAAAGAACTTTTTTTCGTGTATAGTAATTGTATGCATCCTATTTATTTTTAAAATCTGTCTCTGTTATCAAAATATTCAGGGTCTTGTGTTGTTTGTGTCATGTTAATCGTAAGTATAGCATGTCCAACTTGCTCCTTGTTGGTTGTAAAGTCAGACCAAGTTCATCAACATCTCGGGTGGTAAGTGAGTGGCGGTGGCGGCGGTACTATTAGCCGATTGCTGCTGTTTGACGCCGCCGCCGCCTTCGCCGGCCCCACGCTTTGAATTTCAAGATCGCGGTCAGACAACTTCACAATGGCGTCCTGTGGCTTGTGGTTCCCACTCCGCCAGTTTCACAGGAATTGCTAATCGGGAGTGAAGACGAGGGCTCCAGCCAGCAGGAGTCAATAGAGAATGAACAGTCGAGTTATATTTCAATACTTTTGATATTGTGAAAATGCATCAATTAAGCACAGCTGTTAAGTTTTGCGTATTACTGAAATACTCACACTCACTCACACTCTAGATTCTAGAGTGCTTCATAAGAAGCGACCTTATCCCGTAAGGGTATATTTAAAATAAATTGTATTGTTTTGTGACAATAAATTTTCACTTGTAGTTTCGCAATTATGAACAAAATCAGCTCAGTTTTACGTATTGTTGTAAACATCCAGATCCAGAGGATCACAAAATTTTTCCGTGAAAATCGATTTTCCATAATTCCCATACTTCATTATACTATTTATAAGATCCATAAAATTTCTGTTATCAAAATATAAGCAATAATTTTTACTTGAAACTTTATTTTTATTCTGCACCTTTTAAATAGTTATTTGTTTAATTCAGCACCAAAATACCAGATTTACAGCAGAGGCTGCCGTTTTATTGACGAGGCGAAGCCGATGCAATGAATGCTGCCGAAGCTATAAATTTGTATTTGGTGCCGAGTTGAACACATAATTAATTTGCCGATTTGGAATTAATGTAAAATTAGTAATTATTTTACAAACATATTTTAAAGGTTATCGCTGTCAAATAGTATGCGTTTGTTGAGTAATTCCTATTGAAAATATTTTTACATCCTAAGCATAAAAGTTTTACTTTACAGACTGTTAACAGTCCGTCAAGTGTCATATTTAATGTTAATCGGTAAAAACATTATTTAGGCGGAAGTTTACATGTTTAACACATCAGATTTTTTCCATAATTTCCATATTTCATTATACTACGTAAAATAAAGTAAAAGAATCATAGTTTCTGTCATGAATATTTATTTTGACTGCATGTAACATTTGATTCAGTTTTCTATGTTGCTGTTTATACCAGAAATAATATCCACGTCCGCTAGTTCGATATGTCGTGAGGGAGTAAATTACCCACATTTTTAATTACTCGTTCTTGTAAAAAGTTTAATAAATTGCAGAAAAGTGTGTAATAATACCTGCACACCGCGGCTCATTTGCATTGAGGTGATAACGATAGAATTATGACGTCAGTTTACGCCCATAGCCGCCTGTGATATCACCTGCACCTGCACCACAGCTCGCTGCTCCTTGTTCCTGCTGCGGTGCTAATAAATCGACATGTTCTCTTGGACAACTACAACAATTATAACATCATTCTGTATGCTAATGTACCTGGTTAATTATAATGAATAATATCATCCTCATTTTTTATGTTCGCACTAATTTAAAACACGAATACGTAACAGTCCTAGACATAATAGCATTTATTTAATTTTTTTATCTATTTTATCCTCTATATTATTTGTATTGCCAATGAGAGTCTGTGACAAATTTTAATTTTTTTTATATATGTATGATACTACAAAATAAGTTAAAATACCCGTATTTTTTTAATCGATAAGTTATTATTTGCTTTTTACGAGAAATAAATTATTAAAAATTAGGAGAAGGAATACATTACGTTATTTTGGTATTTGCACGTGTATTATGTATGTTTCAATCAACCTCAATATATACCGGGTGTTAAATTGAAATGTAGCGTAAAGGGATTTAAATGCTATATTTTTTATATATTGCTGTATCTTTTTACCTATTAACTTTATGAAAAAATGTAAATACAGAAGTTCAGAATTAAAAATACATGAATAAGGTTTCGAAATGTTTGGAAATAGAATGGGTGGGTAAGTTATTATAATTTCCTTTAATTTAATACGATACCTAATATTTGTAAGCATTTTATTAATGCAAATAACGCGTGCGTGGATAAATGTTTTCACTGCGAAAAACACATAAGATTAGAGCCCGTCGAGCCCCTCCCCTGACTACGCATGAATAAGGCCCATTTAGCGTTCCTAAATATTAATATTTCACGGTATATCATTTGAATAAAAATTATGGAACGTCAAATAATTCTTTTTTTGTTTATTTTTTCTAATAAATAGTGATTTTAATTCAATTGATACATTTAGGTAACCGAATGAACCTTATTGTATGCATTTTTAAAACCTGAACAACTTTTGCACTTACATTTTTATTATAAGGTGAATAGGCAATATAAAAAATAGCATTGAAACCCCTATACTCTACAGTTCAATTGTAAATGCACAGTCCAATGACATCATTGGTTCTTTGACTTGCTACACCAAAACTACGTCACCGCAAATTGAAAATGTAAATCTGTAAGACCCTAAGTATTTTTTATTATTATTATTATGAAACCTTAACATAAGAGTAACTTATTTATTTTATAATTTGTTTCTTTAAATTCGATTAAAGTAGGAAACAGGACTTACTGCTTACTTCTTGCACGCTAATGTCATGCCTTATCTTGAAAACTATTCATATTGTATATATTTATGGAAACCTCAATGTAGAACTGAAAATATTCAATTTTTTCAAAGAAGTCGTAGGAAAAATGTTGTATCTATACCATCTTTAAGCTAATTATCATCTTAAGTGAAACGAACCAAACATTGACGAAATTTTGAAGAATGATCTAAAATATGTACAAAAGAAGATACTTCCCATTGGATGTGCAGTGTGTAATTTAATCAGTGAATTCATTTAAATTTTCCATCTCTGTTGAATGTTTTATTTGGCAGAAGATAAAGTGACAAAGCAACAGCGAAGGGCGAATAGAGACACTTTGACAGAGAACAGTGATTTTTGCGGCGAGCGAGACAAGCCTGGTGGTGCGGCGATGTGGCTGCCAGACCACGCTGCGACTGCAGCTACGGCGGAGGTATCCAACCATAATAAATGACACATTACGGGGCCGCGATCGATGCCAGACGGTGGTCGGAGGTCGGCGAGCCGCGACTCCACGGCAGACACTGCAATGTGCAGCCAGCGCTCACTGCACCGATGCACAGTGGCGGATCCCGGTACTTTCGGAAATTGCGCTACAAAATTTTTACCATTCAACTTATACTGCTATAGTTATCACGCCATTTGCACGTTTCTGGGTGTGACACTCTGCTCAAAGCAGATCTTGGTATTATGATATATTATTGCACGTGAAGTGCGGTTACCAACCGTCATATCACGGCCTCCAAGGATGGTAAGACGTTTCTTAAAACCAATGAAATGCTTTATTGTATGTCACGTGTCAGTGTTTTATCCAATCCTGCCATTATTATACTGAGAATAAAGCTCTTGTGATTATCTCCGTAGCTTTTTTGTTTTTGTTAACAAATGTCAAATTTCAGATAGTTATCATAAGTAAAAAATGACCAAAAAAGATAGATTTAGTGGCGTGCCTAATGAAGAAACCGAAAAATAATTGAATATAACTCGAGAGTTCGATAAATTAGAAAATAATTCTCCAGTATCTTTCTTAAACTTGTTGCCATTTGGCAATAGCTTGACAACAAGTTTTCGAAAGATCTGTGAAATTATTTTCAATTTATTCTCACTCTCTTGTTACATTATTACTGAAAATTTTCGAAATTTAATTCCTAAAATTTGTCGGCTGTGAGGCTCGAACTGATGATCTTATGATCCACAGTCCGATGCATTACCACGGAAGTATCTACCCCATAATAAATTTATTATTATTTATAAATGGTTTAAAATAGAGAGTTCAGTTTCAAATAAAAATTGTGGCTAATATTATTTTAGATCTTTTTAAAAACAACAAAATTGAACATAAATTAATTATTTACTCAGATACGTTAGAAAAACCTTACAGTCCTTCAAGAAAACTACTACTTCCGGTTGATGGAAATGTTGAAAAATCACGTGGGACGTCGCAAATTATGCAGCTTGTGGATCGGTAGCAAAAGACATAATTTGGTTGCAGTTAGTTATGTTGTTAAGATTATTCTTATAAATACTATTTTTATTAATATGTAAAGTCTCTAATATTAAATGTTTATACTTGTGCTGTTCTTGATCTGTAATTTTAGTAGTTGCAAAATCTTTAAAAGTTGTCTGGTCTCTCCAATGACTTTTACAATTTGTATTTGTGTCTACTTGATAAATCACGTTCCTTTAATTTGGTAAAAAGGTTTTAGAATGTATGTAAACATGTCAAGGATCTAAAATATATTTTCAATTATACATTACCATTTGGTTACTTAAATATTAATATTTCACGATATATCAATTAAATTAAAATTAATATTTATTAGAACAATTGTAGCACGACCATAATAAATATTTCACATGTCAGCAATTTTAATTTAATTGCTACCTATATCAGCCATATTGCATACATCTTTAAATTTTGAACAACTTTTGTATTTACACTTTTGTTGTAACGTGAATAGGAATAAGATCAGCAATATTTAAATAATAGCATTGAAACCCCGGTACACATCATCTCAATTCTACACCGGGTATATGAGATGTAAAAGTGTTTCTTCATATGGTCAGTAACCACCAGATTTCTCGCACAATATTATGTCATATATGGGGGGACAAACCAAAATGCATCTTAGAAAAATGTGGCTTCAGAATATACTAGAGTCGTTGAATGAATAAGTCCGCTTCAATTTAATAAAATTGCTTTAATAGTTATTTGTATCACAAGGTTGGAAACTGCTATTTTGAGAGTGCGAGTTTATTTTGATAGGACGAGCCGTAGGCGAGTCCTACAAATACGAGCACTCGCAAAATAGTTTCCAACCGAGGGATACACAAGATTTTTCGCGCCAACATTTATGTAAATTTAATAAATAAATTTAATTTATTACTCATTTTCTTAATGACAGGGAATTTTTTTATGTTGCTAACTTCACAATATTTGAATGTCAATTATGTTTATTTTCCAGTTTCATAACCAAAAATATCTACATATTTTTATTTTTATTTTACACTGCAAATACAATTATAATTACTTACAAATATGTTTAAAATCCATAAATATTCTGTTTTCTTGTATTGTAAATATTCAATTGTAGATATATTGCCATAATATTTTTATGTCAATGTAATACTTTGACATTTCTAGCGTCAGAAGTTAACTAAAATTAGTGAAGTGATGCCAACATATAACCATAAAAAGTTAGCAATTTTTGTCGAACTAGTACGACAAAAACATGATTTCCGACCGATTTAGAGATATGTAATTGTATCAATGACGGACGGCGGCGCGAAAATATATTATAAAACCATTTGTTAAATTTAAACTTGTACAAAGAGACGTTAACGCCATTTATCATGTACTTGGGTGAAGACGAAGAATGAATAAAATATTTTGCTTTCCAGGCCGATTAAATTTCCAGTGAGAATCTTTCTGAATGCGGCCCTGGTTGCACCACACGTTACATCGTTTCAGCGGTGTTGTAGCTGCCGCCGCGGCCGCTAAAGGGGATTTACAGAATTTAAAGTAAATATTTACGATATCGGTGTGTCGTAGCGAACGTGAATCCGTTCCGAACCGCACTGTTCGTACCACAGCGTGGCTCGTGGCTCACCGCTACACGGCACGGTGATGGTTCTCTCTTTATAAAACTGAACATAAACGAAAGAGTATTTAGATTTGCGTACGCGGAAAATTAGTATTTTCTTTGGTTCATATTGAGCATACGAATTGCGATGTAATGGATCGTTCATATTGCTTCTCTGGTTCATCCAGTTCAAAGTGCTCCACTTACATCTACAGGTAAATATTTTGTAGGGTTTTGCAGATATTCTTAAACTGAGGAATTCTTAACTCCAATGAAATAAAAATAAATTGATTATCACACTGTTTATCATATTTGAATGTGGCACTCTGCTTTTGCAAATCTTGTTCATCCGGTTCATCGTGCTTGACTTACATTTGCAGGTGAAGATTTTGTAGAGTTTTGCAGATATTTTTAAATTGAGGAATTCTTAACTCTAATAAAAATAAATTGATTATCACACTGTTTATCATATTTGAATGTGGCACTCTGCTTTTGCAAATCTTGCAAAGTGATATATTTTTACCCATTAAAAGGACGCAGGAGTAAAATTAAAATGGTGACTGTCGGCCGTGGGATTCAAACTCAAGATCTCACAATCTACAGTTCGATGCGTTACCAAGAAATTATTAACCCCATCGCAATTACAATGGGTGGTACCACGAGCTCTGTTTTTGGGTGTTTAAAAATTATTTTTTTTAATATTTCAAATATAAGATTCTCAGAAATATATTATCAACAACTTTTATTTAAGTAAAATTCACAGCACTAAAACATTGCTCTCAAACCACTCAAAAATAAAGCTTGTAGTACCAGCCATTAATTTTAAAACAAATATAAATTTAAATTAAATATTATTATATATTCTTGCAATTTTATACTAACCTTTTTCCAGAAACTATTTTAATAATAATAATTTATTTCGATACATATTGGAAATCACAATTAAACACAACATGAAATACAAAACAAATCAGAATGGAATAAATATATAAAATATAAACCAAATATTTATATAAGGACAAGTTGTTTATTTAGTTCTGAAACTAGCATTTCCGGATATATGTTTACATAATTTTTTTTATTGTTTTGAGATGTATTATCCGCCCTTAAATCCGTGAAATCTATTTTTTAAACACCTTATAGAAGAACCTAATGGAACACAGCATATATTCAAGTAAATACTCCCAAAGCTTAATTTAATAAAATATTTGTAGGCAACATACAAGAGATTCGATTGAAATTACATAACTTTTCATATTTTCTATTATCATTACATATTATAGTTAATTCTTGTTAATTTCCTTCGTTCATCTGTATATTTTGGAGCAATTGCTCATTTTTTGTAATCAAATTAATTATAAATATTTTAATCTCAATATAGGATAGAGTAATTAAGTATGCTTTGAATAAAAACAAATTTGTAATTTAAAAACGATAAATAAAAGTAAAGTATATTATATACACCCTAAAATGTAGGATGCGTCATACAATATGGGCAATGGCAGTCGATTAAAGATAATTAGTCAGCTAAGGAAAATTTCAATTGTTCTTATGAATTGTGATCTGCAGCTACTGAATAATGAATTAATTTTATATTTGAAAATCAACAGAAAAGATTAAAATGAGTGGAAGAAATATTTATTCATTATGTGTTTAAAGTAAATATATTTTGTGTGAGGAATAATTGTACATATCTCCATTAAATACATGCCTCGATAAAGTTGTTTACTAATAAAACATCTCTTTGTAAATAAAGTAAATAAAATAAAATTACTGCATAATTTTGTACCAATTCCGTATTTTCATTTCGAGATAATACGAAATAATTACCAAATTTAAATGTTATTGTTTCTTGTATATGTATATATTTGTTACTTAAAAAAATAACTGTAAAGTGGGGTAAGTGTAACCAAAATATGATTAGTTCAAGTTTAACGGTTAATTTTTACTTACTCTATCTAATAATGATATATTAACTACATAGATTTTCTATAAAACACTTAAACTTACTTATGTTTGTAGGGTAACACTTCAGAAGTAACACGTGCTTTTGTTATCATCTGGGATTACACTTGCCCCCTGAATACACTTACCCCACTTCACCCTAATACAGAAATATAATATATTAAACACTCGTCATCTACAACATTTAAGTTCTCAACATATGATTTATACAATTCTTCATCAACTAATTCAACACATTGATTAGAAAACGACGACGCCATAATACACACAGGGTTATTCTGCTTCCATCTTAAAAGGTGAGTGTCATAAGTCGAATCATTTACATTTTGAGCCATCCACTTCTCTATTTCCCTCAAACATGGACACTGCCATGGATTCCCAAGAATAACAAACTGCTTAAGATGTAATTTGCGAAGCAAAGCGTTCGACAAGAAGTTTAGACGGTTTCTTCCAATGTTGAACGTCCAAGTGACGTTGAGAGAAGGGCCGAAGATCTCCGGCTGAAGAACTGATATTTGATTGGCTTGTAGATTGAGGTACTTCATCGTGGGCTGATTTGAAAATGCCCCATTTCCAATTGAAATTATTTTGTTGTACGACAAGTTTAAAATAGAGAGATTGGTGAAGGGATGGAATAAATTTTCTTCTATCGTTGTTATTTGATTATGTTTCATTCCAAGTATAAGTAATTTCCCGGGATTTTTAAACCACTTAGCGGATATATCAGTTAACAAGTTGCAGTCCAAACCCAAGTCTGTTACATTCATACCAATTGCTCCATCTTCAATCGTAGATATTTGATTTCCAGAGAAATACACTTCAATAAAAGGTAATGTTGAAATAGAATTCGAAGGTATTTTTGTTAATTTATTCGAAGTAAACTGCAACCATTCTGCGTTTGGCAAGTTTATAAACTTCGGCAACTTCTCAAAATTCATATTACTGATGTTTATGTATTTTAAATCTGGAAAATTAGCGATCAAAGTAATTACATTCCCTTCATTTTCATCCAGTTCTCTAAACTCCAACACATCGATGTACTTCTCAGTTGTCAGAACGAAACCGTCCATGACCGGAAGAGGAAATCTTGTAAACGCTTTTCTCTTTCCATCTTCAATATACACGTACACACATGAGCAAAAGTTTATTAGAAATACACACACTAATGAGCGTACTAGCAACTGAGACATGACTGTACTCTTGTGATTGTATACAAAGACTAAAGGAAGAATTCAAGTTGACAGCAATTCTTGATAATCAAGTGATGGCCTTGTGATCTATAGAACTGGAAATCCCCACATCATACGTAAATAGATTTAAATATTTTTAACCACAATATCACAATGTTTATAAAAAACGGGGAATATGTATGCGGTATTATCATAATTAAATAACAATACTAATTTATGTTAAATGTCAATGAAATGTTACAGTAATATTAGTAACGGCATTTTAATTACTAGAAGATGAGAATTAATCTATTTTTATCTTCTGCCACACCATATAATAGAGGTATAGGAATAATGTTAAAAATTCGGTAGTGATGTTACAATGGGTAAGCAGAAGCACGTATTAGAGTTTAATATTCTTGCGATGATATCTGTGTGGATGGTTAAATGGATGTGTGAATCTATAGAATTACCATTTCTCAAAAACTGCTGAACTGAAAATTTTTATATTTTGTAATTTACATATTTGTATCCCCTTAAGAAGAGCTGATTAATGTTTAATGATAATCCAATGACCGGAAGTGGTGGGTTATTTATTCATTTATTTCTCAATGATGTCTGTGTGTGAAGATGGGTGGATAGATGGATAGATGTCCGTGTGCGCAATATCTCATGAACGAGACAAGATATGTAAACGAAACTTGGAATTTATAAGTTTCATGAAATTATGAAGAGCTGAGATGATTTTGAATGAAAGTGAAAAACCGGAAGAGGAAGTTTACGTAAAATACAGAACAAAAATAGAATTAGCTGTGAAGAAAAGTTTCAAATAAAATATAAAATAAATATAAATATATCATCACGCCTTTTACCCATTAAGGGTGTGGCACTCTGCTTACGCAGATCTCGGTAGGTGATATATTTTTGCTTATGAAGTGCGGTTACCAGCCGTCAAGTCATAGCCCCCAAAGTTGTTAGTGGAGGGGGAACCACAGGGGTAAATTTAAATTTGTAACTGTCGGCAGTGGGATTCGAACTGAGGATCTCACGATTCACAGTCCGACACGTTACCACGGAGCTATTTACCCCATAAATAAAAGATGTTAGCAAAAATATTTGGAATATAAACTGTTATTTGTTTTTTGTTTTAGGTACATCTTCTAATTTGAGAAAAACTAAATTTTATATTTAATAATATTTTCAATAATCTTAGTGACAATGGGAACAAAAACTAAAACATTTTTAACAATTGTGAAGTTTGAAGTATTATAAGTGCAATATTTGTATAATTAGTTAGAAAGTTTTAGGACTAGATATCAAATAATACCTATTTTAAAATATAATTATAGTTTCAATGAGAATAATAAATTAAACGGGTTTGACATCTATAGGTCAAATATTTGTCAAAATAAAGTGAAAGTCATACATGTTCAGTTGGTTCTATATGTATAAGAAAGTAGTGTGGTGTCCACACCAGATTTTTTTTCAACTACTCCTTTGATCATAAGCCACTTAATGAGGGATGATTGTGAATTTTTATGTTAACACAATCGACCATGCTCTTTAGTGAGATTCGAACCCACGACCTCTGACGTACCAGGCTAGTGACATAGCTACTACATCACCAAAATCAGCAATAAATTATTATTATATACAATTTTTGTTTGAAATATTTTTCTCTTACTAACCCCATTTAGGAATTATATATTTCAAATTTAAACTTTTTTTCTAAAATGTAAATATTTAAATGTTTTACTGATATTTAAAGCAAATTGGACTTTTAATATTTTTCTCTCTGGCAGTACCGTAATATTTAATAAATAAAAATCAACTTCATCTTCAAAATATTTTTATCTTGATGAAAAATTAATAACAAAACTTCGTATAAACTTTTTCAATTGATAATTTAGTAACTTTAGGTTATTATAAACATGAGAAACTTTGTAAAGAATACAGAAAAGAGCTCAGGAATCTTTGATCTGCCCTCAGATCTCGGTGGTTCGAAGCTAATCAAAGCGCCGGAGTGTCGACTATCATCAGCAACATAGATTAATTAAAGGTCTTCTTCGTAAAAGTGTCAGGCAAAAAGTCCACGTCAGCGTCTGTCGACAGCTTCGCAAATTGAGCGCCTGCCTTCAATCAGGACTTTGAAATATCACCATACGCATACGGCGTTAAGATTAATATACATTTCTTACTAGAATTATGTTATCTGGTTAGAAATAGATTTTAGATTATTATTGCAGAATGTTATTGTAATATAATAAGTCACATTTGACGTGGGCAAGTTTCAGAGCTCGGAAGAATAGCATAAATGTTGTTTTGAAATATCAATTTCAAAATAAATAGCATTCCAGTGAAAATCACAAGTCACAGACATGCAATCCACTGACACCCGAGAGTATTCAGCATTTGCATTCTCTCATATCCTGCGACGCGAACACTGCAGCTGCACAGAACCGTACTCACACAATTACTACTGAAATTTATTATTAAACTGGACATTTTATCGCACACACAACTAATTTAAATTATGAATGATTCTCTTAAATTATTGGCAGGCATTTCTATCGAAATTATTTATTATTTAACACCGTATAAACTATTTATAAATGTGTGTTTTACTAATAAATAAATATACTTAACCCTGGCGATATTTCATTTAAGATACACCTACACAATAAATAAATTATCACACAGTTTATTCATTTTGAAATTGACTGTGATTTGCGGTAATTTAAATATTTGTATTTGAGCAATTTACCCCATTTAAAATTTTGTAATAGTTCATCTGATCATTAGCACCAAATTTAAGATTATAGCATAAATTCATATGAGTTCGCCGTAACAAATTTTTCGCTTAACTTTTCATAAAAATTTAAATAAAAATTAAAACACTAGTATAATGCTCGGTTTATTATATTTACTTGTTACTCACTTGTAAACACTATTTACCCAAGCCCTCTATCGCCTTTGAAAATGAATCTTTACATGTTACTAATTGACAGCTGCATTGTAAATATTTTACAAGTTAGTAAACAAGGTAAACAATGCACGTTGCCACAGTAATGCTTACTAGGCTTGTGCGAAATCATTTCAAATAATTTTTGACAGAACAATTATGTGTAACTGAAAGGATTTGTTTATAATATTTTAATTTTTATTTTGACTTACAAATGAGTAACAAGTAAAATATTGTGCAATACACGCAAGGTAACAGTTTTTACTGCTTCAAGGAGGGGACAGGCTCGCCTGTTCGGCTCGCCGGTCATTTCCTCCATTCAGCAGTAAAAACTGTTTTACCTTGCTTGTAATGTAAATAATTATATTTTAAAATATTAATATTCTGTTGCTGGAATGATCTTCTAGCAGCCCCGATTTATCCCTAATCGAACTTTTATAGTACCAAATAAAAAAAAAAATGAATAATCATCTTGCAAGGAGAATCGACGAATTGTGACACAGACTGCAAAAAAATTAGGATTCTTCAGAGAAGAGAAGATTGTCAAAAAGGGAATTACACGATGAAGTTTTTCTTTTCAAGTGATTTTGAATTAATATGTGATAGCTAATTCGCCTACTGCAAAACTAGCGGATAGCTGTTAATGCGGTTAAGCAGCAATGAGCAAGTGTACGGCCAAATTTTTTAGAAAATTTTAAGAAAAAGTACCGCATATTTTGTGTTTTGATTCATTTATCTCTCTTTATACTTAAGTGATTATACGAGGAAAAAACTTGTTATAATTATAAAAGAGAGGAACGTCTCTCTCATAATATCCCAACACTTTCATATGAAGCGATTGCAAATTGCGATAATATTTTAGTAAAAGCGTACTGTCGTGTTTCTATTTCTCCTTTCTGGTTCGTCGCGACTGGCGGCGACACAGCTTGAAGCATTGGTCAGATGAAAACTACAAAGTATTAGTTTTAATTTCCCTGGAGTCGGTTCTGACGTCCTCAGCCCTCAGCGTTCTAGCCATTCTAGCGTCCATGTCTCCATGTCGTCGTGACGTGTTAAAGTTTTTCCAGCTTCGCACGTTAGGAGGTCGCCGCCGTCGCCGCCGCCAGACGAGGCGGGGGGTAGTGACGTCGTGAGTGCACTCCTGCTGCCACTGCAGCTTAATTCCAAGCGCTTTGCTGTAATTTCCTGTGTCTGCGCCGGTAGCGACGCCAGCGTCGGTGGCGTCGGGCCCGGTTTTCTGCATACATGAGCTGCGAGCTGGAGACGCTGACGCCGCCATGTCATCGTGACACGTCACGTACTATCATCAAACTTGCTTATTAAGGTGTTACTAACACGGAATCATTCGCCATCAACGCGATTTTATTGCCTATGACTGCAAGATATATATAACCACAAAACCTCTATTACAAAAAAATTTAATTTATTACTCATTTTCTTAATGACAGGGAATTTTTTTATGTTGCTAACTTCACAATATTTGAATGTCAATTATGTTTATTTTCCAGTATCATAACCAAAAATATCTACATATTTTTATTTTTATTTTACACTGCAAATACAATTTTAATTACATACAAATATGTTTAAAATCCATAAATATTCTGTTTTCTTGTACTGTAAATACTCAATTGTAGATATATTGCCATAATATTTTTATGTCAATGTAATACTTTGACATTTCTAGCGTCAAAAGTTAGCTAAAACTAGTGAAGTGATGCCAACATATAACCATAAAAAGTTAGCAATTTTTGTCGAACTAGTACGACAAAAACATGATTTCCGACCGATTTAGAGACCTGTAATTGTATCAATGACGGACGGCGGCGCGAAAAAAAACTTTCAGAACTCATAATATAGAAATAATAAGAATTTATGATATAGTTATGTAGATATAAGTTTATTTAAATTCAACGTTACAACAAAACAAAAGAATAATATAAATAAAATAAATATATCATCACGTCATTTACCTATTTCCAAGTGTACACTCTGCTCAAAGCAAATCTCGATATTATGATATATGATACTATGATGTTATTTCTCGAAAATATTATTCCAATCTTGTCTGTAACATTTTGGACATACGGTAGAGAACCAAATAAATGTTTATTATTATCTTCTGACTCAAGGTTGTTCTGTAATCTTTTGGGACGAAACACTTTCAACATTTTCTTTTCTTCATAGTCATTATAAAAATATCTATATTCCTTTTCTTTTCTTTTTCGAACTTCTCTTTGTGGGAAATGTTGGTAGTTCTACAAACACTTCATGGTACCAAATTTTTGAAAAGGCTGGTGATATTCAGGAACCAGTTTTGAGACAGTATGGTGTAGGGATCATAGATTGTGAAAGAAAATCATTAATAGTATATTATTATATGAGGGATTATGATAGTTATTTTTACGAAGATGAAGTTTGCGTCACGAGCCGTAGGCGAGTGATGCAAATCATCCGAGTGAATAATGACCATAATGCCGAATATAATACTATACTTTTTCTACTCCACTATTGAAAATAATCAAAATTCGTTGAAAAACGTCAACATAAAAATACACAATGACAACGGACTACATGTCAAAATAACTATGAATAATGGATTTCTGTGATTGGTCGAGAAGAGTAAATTATGAGTCATAATTCACTGCTGTGAGTTAAGGGTACTATAATTCATCAAAAAAATTGAAATAATGTGGATATATTTATACAGGAGTTCAAACAAAAATTATACTATTAATCCTGTTATTTTATAGCCTCACTTCGTATATTTATAAAAAATATTTATATTTGTAAATAATGAGTCCTGAATTGAATGTAAGAGAAGAAGGAATAAGTGAAATGTTTTAAAATTGATTAAAATCCCAGTGAGACAAAGCCAACTTCTAATTGCAGCCTCCCCGGCGAGTAAATAATAAACGCGGTGGTGGCAAGTGCCCCATTTCCCCAGCTCATCCCACGTCCCTGGCGGGCGATTTAGCGGTGGCTAGTACTGCAGCGGGAGATGTGATTTGAATTTTTCAGAATTTCTCGCAACAGCGACGGACGAGCGTTTTGTAATTTAATTAAAGTCAGATTCATCACGCATGCATTAGCCATTGACATATAATTCAATATACCGGCATGCCGACCATTGTCTGCAGAAAATTAAAACCGAAAACTTGTAATGAATATTTCATGTAGTCTGTGAGTGTTGTCCGTGCAGTCTGACCGCGCTGAGATCCTTGTTTAATTGTGTTATTCCGTGAAATTGTTTCACGTACTAAATGGGATTTAGCTCTAAAAGTCAGACATGGGGAGTTACATAGAAAATCTTTCTACAGAATTCGCTGTAAACTGTTTCATTGTTTATTTTTAAATGTCAATATGTTGTCAGTTGTTTGCGGTACCAACTCAAATAAAATTTTAGTTTCGACTTAAAAGAATAAAAGAAAATCGGAACAAATCTCTTGTAGAATAGTTTAAATTGCTGCTAAAATATTCTCTTCGAAATTGTCACTTTAAACTCTAACTTAACCCTATTTCTTGGATCACGGAGAACATCCTGGGTCAATACTTTTTTTATCGTCTTCCATTCTGCAAGGATTGTATAGATTGGTCTAAAAAAATACTGAGATATACTTAAGATTAGAGATGTGCCGATTATGACTTTGGCCGACTAGCCGACTAGCCGATTAGTCGGTTGCAAAGAGGCCGACTAGTCGGCCAAGCCGATTACGGTTTCGGGGATTTAGCTTTACATCAAATTTACCTTTAATTAAAAAATATAAGTTATAAAAAATATAAGGAGATGATGACATTTTTCTTTGTCACTTTGATTTGATTAAGTTATATACGGTTATAAATCATATAAGTACGTTTCTGTTTTTTTGTTTTTATGAAGCAGTCAATGTTTAGAATTTTTTGATATATTTTTTACTGTACGTCATGTACATGCAATCTTGCTTTAATATTTCTTAGATTGTTAATAAAGAAATTCCTACTCTTTTATTTAAATAAGAAGAAATAATTATAGGTAAATTTTAATTTAAGATAAGAAGATATTATGTTGTTTTGTTTGTTAATTAAGACACTAATTTTGTTTGATAAATGTCATAGATTTGTTTTCTTTACAAGTAATTATAAAACTGATTGATTACTAAAGGAAAGGCTGCTTTACTTTACATATCAAAATATGTAAGACTGATTATAAAATAAAAATATTAATAAAAAATCAAGGTTTTTATTTAATGTAATTCCCCTACATACATTTTTTTTAAGAAGCCGGATAGTCGGCGACTTTGCCGGATAGTCGTCGAATAATCGCCGACTACGATAGTGGCCGGATAGTCGGCTTTACCGACTAGTCGCCGACTAGTCGGAACATCTCTACTTAAGATCCGATAGAAATGATTTATGCAAAATTTTATAATTGTTGGTGTCTTTGACAAGGTTAAAAAAATCGCGAAGAAACTTTGTTATTTGAAAAATGAATTTTACAAAAAATAATGTAAGTTTTTTATGTTTAATATTTTAAGCTAAAAATGTATATGGAAACTCTCGAAGTATAAAAATTTATTTTTTTTTATCAGATTGACCCAGTGTGTTCTCCGAGGATTACATTTTAAAATTTTATGTTTGGATATATCGATCGTATGTCCAATGAAAGGTTGGTGAATGTCCAAGAAATGGCTATAGATAGGATTGATGATTCCGAGTGTGGAATAAACATAAATTCCAAGATTCGTTTACTGTTTACATATCTTGTCTAGTTCATGAGATATTGTGCACAAGCACATCCATCCATCCGACCATCCTCACACATAGACATCATTGAGAAATTGGTCTTAACGGATTCAGTGGTTATCAAAATATGTATTTTTGCAAAAATCTCTTTTTTTTCATGATTCCAGTACTTCCTTATATTTTATTTAAGAAAGTATAAAGGGTTAATACAGTAAGATTATCTGAATTTACGATATTAATCAAGTGATTATTATAGTTATATGATCTGTTTTAGCACACAAACAAGCAACACAAAAGTACTTTAAGTGATGGTAGCGAAATAGCTTTTCGCAATGTGTTGTTCTAAATTTGTGTAGATCGTATAATATTTGTGGAAAATATTTTACAGGCAAATTTATGTGCAAATGGCATGTGTAGTTTGAAATGGTAATGTTAGCAATTTGGTGGGCCCGGTCCTGTTTAGCATGTCCTGATGGCGGCCATTTCACCATGTACGGGCGACGTGCCTGATAGCCACCGATCTAAATAATGGCCCGTATCAGATATAGATGTTCCACTGCACACAACACATGAATAGCGAATAGCGAATGGCCAGCATCAACTTGCCAGCGAAATATCATCAACTTGCAACTTAATTACCGAGGCTTCCCTGCTTCCTGCGCTATTTTCTGTTGCGTGAAATAGATAGGAGATTCTTATTTTATTTGCCAAAGGTCTCGATTCTTTTTGCTGGTTTTCTACTTCGATACGAGTAAAATATAGAGAGCTAACGGTATTCCGCGATCGGGAGCTAAGCTCACTTGATCCGAACTTGCCTGCAGCGCGATTCTTATTTTATTTTTATTGATGAAAGAATCCTAGACGTGGAGACAATTCTAGAGATGATAATACGATAGGCTACAATAGACGCGCGGCACCCTACTCGTGAAATTTCATTTAGTGGAGAAACTACATTTTGTAACATTTTGTTAGAAAGTTGAAAAAAATAAATATTTAAGCACAGGAGAAAACGAAGTAAAATCAAATAAAAGATAATGATTCTCCACGCAAACAAAAAAATACTAAAATACAAGTACCGAACAATAATAAGACCAATAACTATATACTCTGCTGAAACTTTGACGAAAAAGATAAAGATTTAAGAATAATGAATAACAATAGTAGGATCAATAAAGATATCAGAATAATAATAAAATATGAAATAGAATGAGTTGACATTAGAAGATATAGTGAAAAATATCAATTAACAAAGATGGAGAGCAGAAAAAAGGATGTAGTTAAATCAGCCGCAGAATAGAGACCAAGAGGAAGAAGAAAACGACTAAGACTCAGATCGGCATGGCCAAAGGATATAGAAAAAGATTTATAAACAACAGAAATTAAAAACTGGCAAAGTAAAACAAAAGAGAGAAAGATGTGGAGAAATCTAAGTAAAAGGATTTAAAGGAAAAGAAACCCCTACAGGGGTGTTAAGCCCTTATTGCTACACATGTTCGTGTTGTTTTATTAGATTTTTAATTTTTCATTATTAAAGTACGTATCTACACGGCATTTGACTTAATTGAAGATCGGTTGTGTAATATTCTTTAGGTAACTGAGTTAAAGATTTTTAAAAACTCATTTTATATCAATTTTGTAAAAAGTGCCATTTCATAACGTCATAAGGTCAGATAAAATTCAACTTCACAAAACAGAATTAGATAAAAAATCATTTCTTTTGTAATTGTATCTGTTTTAAGCATATTCCTACCTACGTTATTGTCATTTATTAATATTTGTTTTAGCATTCTATTTATTTACTTTCTAACATTTTCTTGTTTTGGTAAATATTCATTTATAAATCATCCATTATTTTGTAGTCTTTTTGTATTATTTAGCACAGCAAATATCCCCGTGTTATAGTAAAGTTCAATACCCAAAATGAGAATTGGTCAAATTATAAACCTGTCTTTTTATACCAGTTGAGTTCGCCATCGTTGGATTATTGCTTAAAAGTAATTAATCGTCAATCATGCAAGTGGAGTCACCATTGTCTGTAGCTTCCGCTTTCTTTTATTTTCCGGGCAGTTCGCGCCTGAAGAATCAAAAGAATTAACACACGGGTGTCTGAAAAACTTCTTCCATTTTATTTTGCGTTGCAATTTCGGCGTGAACCGTGAAAAATGATCAAAGATTTTGTGTGAATATGCACCGAGTGGTGGCCGCGTCCTCATACTTGACGGGTCTGATGCGCTCAAAGCGACGCGACGGCGGCGGCGATGGATGAGCAGCTAGTGAGTCGGACAAGAGACGCCGACGTAAAGGAATTGGAGGCGGATGCGGTGGCGGCGTTTGTCTGTACTTCGCTTGTTCAACCGTTCTACAAGCGCAAATTGCGCGGAGAGGTAAATCTAGGCGGTTCTGTCTGATAAACGTGTATCTATGAATAGTGCCGCAAGCAATTATTTCATATTAGATTTGCATCTTAGAAACAATTTAAAATTTGCTGTTAGTTTGTTATAAAATCGGTTTATCTATATTCGTTATCGGCAACAAAGCGTATTGGATCCATTTGAAATAATTAATGTACTTGTACATTATGAGTCAAAAGTTCATTATTGTAGTACAAACCCAAATAGAAGACAAAGTGTTACACCCAGAAATAGTAATAATTTTCATATATGATTAAATAAGAATAAGAATTATACAGTAGTAACATTCTCCAGTTTTTTCTTTTTCGCCAAAGCAAAAAACGAACCTGAGTCAGATAGATGTTGTAAGGCAACCTTTCTTTGTCTAACACTTGTTCCAAGAACAGCTGCTACGTGTTTGTTAAGCGGTTGCTATGTACATTGTACAACAAAGACAGATAGCCCAACAACTAACTGTCTCTGTCGGCGTGAATTTCCAGTGCCAGTTTACATTCCATTATTATTATAGGTATTTCAGTGTGTCCAAGTATTTTAAAACCATTGAAATATAATAGTACTGGAACGCTCACTGACGTTGAAAATGCGAGCCGAGAGAGACAACTAGTTGAGGGCTAACTGTCTTTGTTGTACCAAGTTTTTACACAGCAAAAGCTCAACAAACGCAGAGCAACCGTTCTACAAACGTTAGACAAAGAAGTGTGGCCCATGACATTTATTTTGAATATGAATTTTTTTACACAGCAAAAGCTCAACAAACGCAGAGCAACCGTTCTACAAACGTTAGACAAAGAAGTGTGGCCCATGACATTTATTTTGAATATGAATTTTTTTTTCCTTATTTTATAACTTTTTTATAATATTTAAACAAAAATATATTTTCATATCTATACTCTGAGCAGAATGATATACAGATAAAAATATACCAAAAAACACACTTTTTGGTATATTTTTATTTGTTTCTCAAAAACTGTAAATTCAAATGGAAAATAATTTTAGTATGTTATAGACGATCATATTTAAAAAATACGAAACATTTATATTACTGTAGTCTTTCATTTTACTACTTTGAAAATTATGTTCATGTATAATTTGCAAATAAAATTAGCTTTTTAAAATTTATTACAAAATTTGGACTTTTATCTACAAATGTAGGTATATCATTTATGATAATAACGATATATTGTTTCAAAAAAGTCATGTTCATGTTGAGCTATCTTCAGCCCGTATGGTTGACCTTAAGAATATACTGTAGTAGAAAAAAGAAAGACAATAGGATAAATACGTTGGGATAGTAATAATTCCCGACCGTTCTGTTCTTTCCGCCGTTTGAGGACCGTTGGTTGTTGCAGGGAGGGCGCTGTGCCGCGACCCTGTCTGGCACTGTTTGCCTGTTCTGAATTTTACGATCACCAGCAAGCTGCTTCGTTGTCATATGTGAAACGTATTTAAACTATTTGATGCGATCGTTCGTTTAAACTTTACGATTTGTGTGCACAGGCCACTATATCAGCTCCCCCGGCCCCGTCTCTCCCAGGAACACCATGATGTTATAACGTCAACCCAAACTATACACTCGCTCGCTTGGTTAAATTATCTACATACGGCCAGACACTAACACTTGCCTGTAATGACTATTGACGTAAATATATTTAACAGTTATGGGGGAATCTGACGGTATGGTTCCAGACAGACACACAACTGGTTCCTTTATTCACGTTTTTATCTCTTGGTATTATTATATATTTCCAGTCGTATAGAGAAAATAAAATTCTACTCGTATCATATGTAATTCCAGATGGAATTTATGAAAATATGTTGATGAATACAAATAAAAACAATGATCCACCTACTGAAATATTTCAAACATTCTGCATGAAATGTACCATATTGTATACACATGTTGATTTAAACAACTAAAATAAATGGCTTCTATCTTTATTGTTAACTGCATATGCTTTTTACGTCTTGTACAATGGACGTTGCAAATTAGATACACGTAGAAAGCTCCTTAGAATTTACCAAAATATTCAAAAAAATGAGGAAGTAAGGATATATGAAGCACTTTTAGAAAATGTACCAAACTTTTTTGTAAATATTTACTAAATAATCGTGTGTCAATACACTCTGAAAATATTATTTATTAACATATTACTCATTATAACTATATTTTATGCGCAGTTCAAAATTAATTAACCTGCGTCTAATAAACATACCTACATATTCGTATTTATATTAAAACAAATCTATTTTATTATATTAGCCCACGGAAAAATCTAGTCTAGTAATTGAATAATGTTTATATGACACTATTTTGGAAACTACACATTTTACAACTAAAAACTGTATTGGAACAACTATCATTCCACTATCCACACTCGCGTGGAATATGTGCAATTCCATTACTTGTTGTAGAATATACTATTTTACATTACACATTCAATATTATAAAAATGGTGAAAAAACATTTTCATTATGCATCATGAAAGTGCGTTAGGTGCGGATTTACGAAAAAGTATTGTGATCCCATTAAGACAACAAATCTTATAAATCAAATCTTGATTGGTAGATACGTAAAAATTCTCATTTCTGATTAATCCAAAAATGTAAAATACGATTTTCTCAGAAATATATATAAAATCAGAGTTGTCAATTTTAACTTAGTACATACCATAGTGTTTGAAAATTAAATTGGAAATCTATACATACATTTGATTACATCCCAAACCATATATAACCAATCATCAAATTATCTGAACAAAGATTTGCTCGGAAACTAGAACAAATATCAAAATGTAAACTTGATCGTGAGTTGCACCCTTTATATTTTAGAATGTTAGAAAGGCATTTAGCATACCAGCAAGCATTTTTAATTTATGTTTAGCATGTTGTGCACGTATTGTGATAAGTGGTTATTAAATAAAATGATTAAAAATGTAAATGTCGGTAGCTGTTCAAGCAATTTGCGATTAGTGTAGATAAGACTAGAAGCACCAGCATACACCGAGCAAATCAGCTGATTACTGTAATCACAAAATGATGCTTCATTTCCTTTCAGCGTGCATCGCGCTCTATAATACCCGCAATACCTACTTCATATACCTCAAAAATACTCTAATTTTATATTATTATGAACTATCATCTATAAGTAATCTAACAGTATTTCAAATTAATTATTTTAAAAATTATACTTTTATTATGAGGAATGACTATGCGGCAGCGAATAAAACGAAAGTAGGAGTCATTTAAAAATATCAGATTGCATCGTTTTACATATTTCATTCTTCCAATTATGCATTCTACCAAGCAGAACGCAATGCTTCTTTTTAGACAAAAATAAATATTATTTCAGGCCGAGCACTATCATAAAATAAATCTGGTGCGGGCAACATACAACTTTCTTATACACAGCATGTGAATACAAACTTGAATGTTTAATGGTAAGTACTAAAATAATAGATACATTTTAGTTTCAAAGAAAATTGCAAACAACTGTATTTATTATTCCAAAAAGCGAATTTCATATCTACGGGAGATTTGGGCACTTTATCTCCCGTCGAAAGGTAAATTGCTCAAATAATGTGAAAAATAAATAAAATTAAACAAGTCAAAGGTAACTATCATAAATTAAATTACAATTCAAATAATTTTGAAATATATAAAATTTATCATAAATCTTGGGGCGAATTTTTTCGTGATTCCTATACTACCTTATACTTTGTATAAGAAAGTAAAAATGATAACCAATTTTGTTTTCTTGGCATTTCTAACATGATTCAAAAACAAAATCATTTTAAAATATTGATTAGCAACGATAAAATACCATACAAAATTACAATACTATAAAATCCCATTTACCGGACCTAAATCTATCGGTAAATGTGATGCAGTAATACAGTATGAAATGAAATATAATCCTCAAATTTTACTTTTCGAATTCGAAAATTAAAGCAATCCATGTGCCGCAAGTAATAGATTATTTTGAAAGCATTTAAAGTTTTTTGAGGATACCTCAGTAAATAACTGCATTAGTGTAAATTTTATTACATTCAGAAAGATGTTAAATAATACTCGTATTATATTATATAAAAATTTTATTTAGTTTTAAATATACTCTAACCTAACCTTTAACGAATTTAGATATCAAATGAATCAAGATTACACAATTTGTCAACAAAGCCAATGGCCAAGATCGATTCTTATACATACTTATACTATGACTATGTATAAGAAAGTACAAAAATATACAGAGTATTACGCACCCACTGATGGCCTCCTTGAGAAGCCTCCACTAAAAAAAGAAATAAAAATTTCTCGAAGCTTGACTGGCCAAGATAACGTTCACCCAAAAAGATTTGTTGATATTCTATGTGTTTTCATTTCGCAAAACCGCTGGCCGTTGTTCCTTTTGCAGTGTTCTCGTAAAATCAAATTACCTCCAGACAAAAATTTAATTAAATCCGTGATATAAAACTAAAGTAGCAGTCGACCCTTGAAGGAAGAGCTACTAAATTCTTCTCGATTGGTCTGTGATCCGAATTTGAAATTACCAGAAAAAAGTAAATAATACTTATTAATGAATTCTTACCGTATCGTATGCGGCTTGAATTTAAAGTGCTAGTAAATAATATTTTGTGGTTGTATTGTTAAAAATTTTTAGTAGAAACGGTGACAAACGGGATAAAAGATACCGTTACAAACCCATTGTGAATCCTCTTAAATCACGTATAATGTCAAGCCGAGAGAAATGTACAGGCATAAATTATAAGCCACAATGACAACTGTGCATCTATATAATCAATTTAGAACGGTTACACATTATAACGTGTGGTATGAATAGCGTGCTAATCAACTTGCTTCATGAAAACTTTCTCCGTACCTAACACTCACTAATAAATTTGTTGGAGCTGAGATTATTTTGAAATTCAGCTCTCGATTTATGTGGATTTCTTTACAGCGATTCTGGAATATCGCGATTGAGAAATTTCAGTCCTTTTAATAATTTTTCTAAAACAAAAAATACGCCATTGCTCTGACTGTTGTATATGACGTTATTTAAAAGAAAGAGTTTTAGTCAATAAACCTCGAATTCAAGAGGACCTAAGAGACAACATTAGAACAGAAATCAAGCTATTACAGAAAGAAATTTTAACACCAGTAGAGGAAAACATATAAGCTATTTCTTTTAAAATCACCTAAAAACTTCTGGGCTAACCTGTATAATCGGTAGAATTCAACAATAGTATATTGTTTTATTATTTACAACAAACAATCATTAAAAATGCTGAACAAAAATGAACATTATGATACAATAAAATACACCAAAAAACAGATTGTAAAGTTAAGAAATAAATTTGTAGGTAGTGACTTATGATAGTCAAGTTTCTCAGTAATATTAATTTTTAAATTTGCACGTGGGTTGAAGAGTACCGAGATGCACTCCGCGATAGTTTACAAAAGATTTAGAGCAGGAACATTTATAACATTTCGCGATAAGATTCATCAAACAGAACGCAAAAATTCATCTTCGGACAAAGCATCTGGACACAATGCCATACAGTATGAATCAGTTGGACAAAATGAATAGTTGGTCGAGCATTGTGAGATGGGATGGACCGAGACGCGGTTGAAATTAACACATACATCACTCACTGATAGCCCATCAGGCTGCTTCGTCATCGAACAAGATGGAATTTTACAGAATCAAAATTCGTTTCAACAGATTTTTCAGTAATTACAAGAGTGGATCTCATGAAGATAATGTGGACCTCGAAAACTATAATTATATGTTTTTAGCTTCATACCCGTTACACGCACAATAATAATAATTTCTAAAGGTGGGAGACCTACCTCTATTTTGTCAAACTAAAGATTCATTATTTGTAGTTAGCCCCTTCTTTTTAACACAACTTACGTAATCTACACTTTATTTCTTCGTCGATTCAGAATAACAGGTTTGTAATAAAATTTGTATATATGATTCTAAACAAGGAAATAAAATACCCGTGTTTTTGTAAATCTATGTATTATATATAGTTTAAGAAAAATTAATTATTAAAAATTTGGGGAAGGGTTACGTGACGTAATTTTGGTATAAGGAGGATGGACATATATGGAGAAAATAGATTTCATCTGTTGTAATTTTACATATTGTGTCTTTAGAGGTACATAAGTTTCTATGCTTCTCTATTATATGATGTAAATAATTTTTAATCCTGTAAACTGTAGTTTTATTATTATGCATTTTATTTTTGAATGATTTCAATTTAACGGAAACATATTTTCAAAACGCTGTCTAAATGTATGCTCCACCAATTTGAAGTGACGACAAAGGCGCGCCTAGCAAATAAATTTAATTTCAAATTGAAAATAGCGTAAATAAGATTACACTATAATTAATTTACAGACAAATGACTACGCTGAGGAAGACCTGTCAAAATCAATTTTCAATCACTAATTTATCCGTTTCAGGGCCGTTTTCACCAACCACGGTTAAGTATTTTATTCTGTAGGTTTAATTTAACCGGAGGATATATCCGACATTTCCATTTCACCAACCTCGGTTAGCGCTAACCGACGTTAAAATCGACAGTTAAAATAACCTAGCTTATTTGGATGGGATAATTATTTATTCTACTGTTATGTCGCGCTTATATATCAACATTTATTACATTATTTTGTAAAATTACTTTGTTTGGTAAGTAATTCTTACATTTTTATAAAATATTGAATTTATATTAATTTAAATATCATTATGTTGACATAAATCCAAGAGTACAGGTTATAAACACAAAAGTTGTAAACATAGGTTATAAATGTGAAATTTTTACAAACATGCTCTCCTATTATACGAAAATGTATTGAGCAGTAATGAATAAAATTTCTCATCTGATGAGTTTATCTGCCAGTGATGAAGAAATTGTTATATACTCGAGACCACGAATCATCAGAGATAAAAACAATGTGATTGCAATAATTGATGATTGATTTTTAGGTGCCATTGGGATTTTCTAAAATAAATATTGGAATTATTAGGACCTCGAATTTCCAAACAAATCCAAATGCATATTATCTTTTTATTCACCACTACATGCATATATTTCTCGATAGTATTGAATAATTCTTCCTTCTCTTAATTTCTTCCTCTGTTTCTTCTTGTTTTTACGACATTAATTTTGATTTAATTTAAAAAGAAAACACCTTGTTTTAAAATTCGAAATGCAAAATGTGACTGTTTTTCAACTGTCAGTTGTTCCTCAAAGCCAAAATATCGATAAAACAGGGCACTAAACAGTCATAATGGCTTGGTAGCCATCTGGTGACGAATAGATAAATTAAAAAACATGGCTAATCGCCGGTTAACAAACCGAGACGCAAAAGACGATGGTGAAATGTCAAACTAATATAACCTGTAGAATAAATATAACTCACTGTTAGTTAACTGCTGATTTAACAGAAGTTGGTGAAAACGGCCCTCAGTCAACCATTTGTTGTTTATAATTATATTAACTACAAGATCTACACGTTTTAAAAATAGATTAAATATATTCTTCCTATAATATATTACAATTATAATTTATATAAATGTTAATATTACGGTCTTGATGGACAGGTGACGCCATTTTGGAATGACCAATTGTACTATTCTAAAATATTCTATACCGCTTATGATTTTGCAGCAAAAAAAATCTAATCATTTTGTACAGTAACGGATCGATTAATTTTTCACAATAGTCAGTTTTGTTTGAGAATATTATGAATGTTTTCATTTCATAAAATGAAAATTCAAGAGCATTATTATAATTATTTTTCTTAAAATGAAAATATATCGTTCTCTGATAATTTTTCCAAATTAATAATACCAACAAATCAAAAATTACCTCGATTTGATAATGTATCCGTAATTAAAATTTTGGATATCTGATTCATAGTCCATGTCTAGACTGCAGATATTCAAGTTGCTGGAAACCCGCTCTGTGGGGTATTGTACCACACCCTAAGTTCTTTCAGTAATTATTTTTAACGGTGCATGCATAGAACAGAACCGATCCCTCAATCCAACTACCTCAATGTGCACTGAACATGTAATGTTTCTATTATAATCGAGATACCTTTGATAGAAGCATTTTTGTTTGTGTTTTGTTTTTGATCTTTTGTTGTGGCTATAGTAACGGAAAATAACAATTTTCTATTTAATAAGGAGATGCAGTTTTTTGCAAACTAGACCGAAATAATAAGATACTAATAAGATACAGATGAATATTGAAACGGATTAACTGTTAATTTTATTTTTATATTCTCGCAATCTGTAAAAAATGTTTAGAAATAGTGGCATTGGAATTATTGTTCAACCGTTTACATTTGTATTAAATAAGTATGTATGGTGGATCAAAATAAGGGTATTTTTCGAAATCATCTATGCCTCCCCCCTCCCTAGAACTTTAGAATTTCATAAAATAAGATTTCCGCACCCAAAAATGAACATTTTTGCACTTTTTTCACATTTTCATTTGTAAAAAGTGCTTAAATCAGGTATAGACGCGTTTTAAGTTATTTTCATCGACTATCACGATTATTTGCATGTACCATTGCGATTGTTCAACGTCTAGAGTTCCAAAAACATTGTTTTAATGCCTTACTAACTTTTTTAGTCATTTGCTCTGGAGTAGCCAAAGTTGCCGAAACATCGACTTTTGATTAAATAAATTCATTCAGTATTTTGTAACTCTCACTTAAAATAACATGTAATTCTCAAAAAAATTAGTAACATATGCAGTAATTTAGAAAAGTATGAAATAAATATTCTTATTCGCGACAATGTTAGGCTAGGGAATATTTTCGATTTGGTCTGCATCCCGAGATTTCCCGGTGAGAATTTTCCGTGCGCATCCCGGCAGATTCAGCTGTTCTGGGGACATTTGCATAATATATGCTGATGTATGTTCCATGTCTGATCCATGCAAAGGCGCTCAGCCTCTTGTCATTTATTTGTGACAATTTATGTGCATGTAACAATGCAACACCGACGAAGGCGACGGCAGCAACAGCGTGTTCGTCTACCGACGTCGACGCCGGCGCTTTATGGGTTATTGTAACAAACTGCTGCTGCCCGGGAACGAACCTGAGATTTGTGATTGTCTACAACGTGGGCTAGATGCTAAATTATTTACAGTTTTGATTTTCCAGTCTTCAGTAGTAACATATTTAAATTCTTATGAAATCTTTAAAGTATGTTTTAATCTGCCACACATATTTCACAAAATAAAATAACAGAATATACAAAAAGAGTTGTAAAATCCTACCTCACATATGCTGTAGTTGATTACTTGCAGTTTGTTGTCACTGTGTTCACTAAAGTCCACGGTTATTGTAAAAAATATAAACGAATATATACATAAAGTAAGTGTTGCTGTATTATATTAACACACTAGAACACAAAATATTGCACTTGTATTACTACTTTTATTAAACATTAGCACCACACAAATCAAAACGTCTACTTAACTCAAACGTCAAACGAGCTACTGTCTATACAGCGCAGCACAACAAAAGCCGACAATGAAATTAAATGAATATTCTTGTTTATACAAGCTATGTCCTACAAATGAAAGAGACACATTTTATTTATATTGACCGTATAAAAATATAAAGAGAAAGAGAAATTTTAAGTCTTTCATATATTTACTGAGTACTGAATAGTCTTTCATCCTAATTTTTTTTATTCGCAAAATTAAAAATGTTTTACTTAAAATGAACAATTTTAGTACTGCGAGACCTGTTGCATTTAATTAGATAAAAGTATTCATTACAGAGTATCAGACATTTGCTAAACGTTGTGTAAATAATTAATTGTAGTAGACATTAACCAATGGTAAAAAAATTTTCCAAAAATTCTTAATATTCTATGATCAGTACGTTATTTAACGTATACATTTTAATTCTCATGAAGTATAAAAACAAAGCATATAATCAGAAGCAAGAACATGGAAATATCTAAATATTTTCACAGCTGATTCTATGTTTTAAATAAATTGAATTTATTATTTTTTACGTTAAGAAACGTCATTTTCCGGTTTTGCTATGACTATAAAGTACATTATTATGAAACCTACAGACTGTCTAAAATTTAAATGGTTTAACTTAATCTATGGATTAATTAACACCTAAAAATAAGTTGACAAATTATTTAAGTAAATACATAATCGTAAATTCTTCAACCAGAGATATTATTTGTTATTGTTTTTGTATATAAATTAATAACCACTGAAATATAGTAATACTGAAGTTTGAAATAGAAAGATGTGGTGGATCTCTCTTCTTTGTCTAACACTTGCGTGTAGAACGGTTACTACGCGTTTGCTGAATGATTGCTATGTTAAAACTTAACGTTCCGGTATTATTATTACATTTCAGTGTTAACCAATTAATTTTTTATTTAAGCTAATTTTTAAATCAATCTTCAATAATATAATATCTGATATCTCGTCATGAAGTAGATTTTTTTTTAAGTGGCGATGCTCCCATAAGAAAATTATTAATACTCTTGTCTCTAGATGAAAGCATTTAGGGACATTTGCTCAAAGGGGACATCCTATATGAGAAGTCTATTTTTTCTTGTCCATACAAATTATTGCACATACGAACATCCATCCCTTCCGCATATACACACATACAGACATCATTGAGAAAACACCGAAACGGATTTAGGGTACCTTCTGGCATGTATTAATTTTTATGGTGATTCCAGTATGCATAAGACAATAATTGCTCAAAATCTGTATAAAGTTTATGAGTGTTGTACGTTGTACGCCAATAATTCTTTCAAAGTAAACAGAATTGAAGTAAGCAAAGTTGAATTTAAAATGCAGAGAACCAATTTGTCCATCATATTACGAGTAATACAGCATTGTGATGAGAAAGAAATGAGAAATGTAATAATTGTCAAAAGCGTAGCAATCCGAGGAGATGTAGCATGTAAATCAGTTGTAGTTTCCGCGCGGGAAGACAACCCCTAGGCCCGCGCCCCTCGCCGTCAGCCCTGCTCGCATTGTGCTGCACTATTCATTAATCAAACTTTAAATTGCATTTTTTTGCGCGTCTGAAGCAAACGGTGTCGGTGCCGTCGAAACACGAAGTTTCACGGAATTTCATTCCGCACTATGTAATAGTTTTTGCATCCAATTTCGAACTTGTTTTCTTTATTAATATTAAGTTAAAACAAATCTAAACATCTCTCGCTTCTGTGAGTCTCCATCGCCTCGCGATCTTCTCTTCTTCTTCGGCCTTTCCCTACTTGCGAAGACCGTAGACAGAGGTGGCGCTACGTCAATATTAGTCTATTTGTAACTGCAAATTTCTCATGTTAATCTCCTATGTACACCTTTAAGATAGACACACAGTATATTTAGACGTTAACAGTTAAAAAAATTACTCTGAAGTCATCAAAAATATAAATTTGTAAAAAAGTTAGCAGATTTCAAAATTTTGCTATCATTTATAATTAATGAAGAGTATAGCTCATGAAACCTGAAGAAGGTAAATATTGCCGAAACCGATTTAATTAAATATTGAATAACTACAATCCAGTACTTTTATTATTTTTCCAAGTGTCTATCCAATCAAGAAGCTTCAGATATGCTTCAAATATGTTTGTAATTCATACTAAGTCAATAGCAGGTAGCGTTATATCCGGATCACACGATAACTCAAGTTAAGCAATGCTGCCCGCGGTTAGTAGTTGGATGGGTGACCGCTTTGCGAAAATCCATTCGAGCGAACACTGCGTGCCGTTGTCACACCACCGAAAACAAGGTTCCGAGGCGGCATATAACCTCAGCAGTTGAGACCGCTTAATAATAATAATTAAAAAATCATACTAAGAAATTCCTAATTCCTCCGCCATCTTGTCACCGATCGATCCTCAGTCGACATTCGGGGTCGTTCGCGAATATTCCATAATATTATGAATTATGATTATGCACCTTATTGGGCCCCTTCTATAAAAAGGCTAACGGCGCTCGTGATCGTGGATCGTTCGTTTGTCCGTGAAGACCGAACGATGGAAATTTAAATGAAGTATATAAGTTCGTTGAGAACTGAGAGGTTTATATAAACTTTACAGGCAGAGACACTTCAAACTTTCCAGCTTTTTATTAATTGTAAATCTCTATCAAATGAACCCGACAACCTGAGACTTGGGCCCTAATTTTGACAATTTATCTTATGGGGATGATAGTCTAAGCACCTGAGGTTACGGTCGAAGAAGTCCGGATTTAATTCTGTCCTAACAAGAATTTAACAATTGACAAATTACTTTAATCGTTAACAATCTTACAAGTATATCACCGTAATTATTTACAAAATAAATTTCCAGGTCTTGTTACAATCGCCTGGCACGCACAGCGCACATTGCACGGAAGTTAGTTCACCGTCCGGTCACCACGGCGCTACTGTCGCATAATGACGCGGACATGACACATTTATAAGCTGCTATAAAAATGCAAAGTTCAGTTTTACGAAATTTATAGTGGACATTAATGCAAAACAAACATTGTTGCATGTGCACATTAAGCTGTATTTCAAGTCCGGACTTCTGCTGCCCGGATCTCGCATCGTAAATCTGGCAACGGTGGAATGAAATACTGGGGAAAATAGCGCGTACACACTAGCGATATTTAAATCAATCATCTATCGATATTTCAAAAAGAATAAACGAAAAATATGTAGTATATATGATATAATCAAAATATAAATACACAACAAAGAGATTATTTAGCGGTGAGGTTCAGATTTAGTTACTACAGTACAGCTTTCTTGTGGCGCGGTTCACGTCACTATCTTCTTTCTCACTTTTTCCCGTAAGAATCAAATCAGCAACAGTGGGAGAAAGTGAGAAAGAAGATAGTGACGTGAACCGCACCACAAGAAAGCTGTACTGTACATACATCAATCCACCAAAACCCGAAGAAACATAATAAAACAATTTAGCACCTCTCATATTTAAAGTAGGTTGGACTGGGTACGGTTGAAGCAGTTTTGCTTTTATCGACCATAGCGCTTTACTTCATGAATTTTAGTCATTTTCGGAACTCTACAGGGTGTTTCAAAACTTCAGGTACATACGTTAATGGTATATCTTATTTGATATGCTGATTACGAATCAAAAAGAATTTTTTTTTTAATCGCAAAATTATTTTCCATGTTTCCCAGTCCAAAATTTTTCGTTGCCACTGCCACTGGATGAATGATTATGTTAATAATTATCGTTTCATTAAAAATAATTAAATTTTGTTTGTTTATTTTACAAGTATTATGTAATTTAAATTGTTGATTACCTACTTCATTGTTTGTGTTTAATAGGAAAGCGAATCCAGTGCATTACTACAAAAAATGTTTTAGGTAAACAACACTTAATTTTTCGAATTAAAAAAAATTTTTTTAGATTCGTAATCAGCATATCAAACAACATATATCATTACGTATGTACTCGAAATTATGGAACACCCTGTATATGTTGAACAATCGCTATGGTATATGCAAATAAACTTGATATTCGATGAGAGTAACTCAAAATGCGTCTACACATTATTGAAAACCAGATGTAAGTATAACTACACTTTTTACAAATAAAAATGTAAAAAATACGTGAAAAATGGTCATTTTTGATACCTCACCGCTTGACCATAACGCATCAAAATGGTATAACAAGTATCGAAATCTTATTTTATAAAAATCTAAAGTTGTATTTTCATCGACGATTTGGAAAAATAGGCTTTTTTCGATCCATCTATTGTACATATTGGAAGATAATTTAAATTTGTGTGAAAGTACAAAAAACATTTCATGTAACTAGAATTAAATTCATGTTATAATTCTTGGGTGTAAAGTTCTCCTCATGTGTGAATTTCGCACAAAATAATTGGATGATATTTTTTCCAGGCGAGGTGCGATTGTTTTTCCAGAGCAAAAGTGGATTTTGTGAAATCCGTTCGTCCGTTTGTTCTTGTAGTTCTGGTGGAGTTTTTCACTTGGGAGCCATATTGTTCGGATTAGTTTTCAGTGGTGCCGGTTCGGGTGTGTTAAAAATAATAAAAATCTGTCGGGAATCGAACTGAAGACCAAGACTTCAGCGTCTAATACCAGAACAACGTAAAAGCTTTAATTAGAAAAAACTGGGAATTTAGCTACCTACGGTCTTAAGCTTTTTATTTATTTTATACTCTTTCTCCTGGAAATACTTTCCAAGAGTGAGAAGTTGCCGAAAGAATCTTAACATTAAATTTATATTGCAATGGTAACAAAAAGCTGCACTATATATTTTCTCAACAAACGTGCAACTTTGAAGAGTTATTTCAATAACCTTAGTTACAATGGAAACGAAAATATGTCAAATAATTTTGAAGTGTCAAAAATATGTGTCGTTTGAAAAATTATAAAAGCAATATTTGTGTTGTTAGTTAAAAAGTTTTAAAGACTATATATTAATTAATACCTGTTTTAAAATAAAATCATAGTTACAATGAGAAGAAAAAATTAAACAGGTTTAACATTTTTATGTCAAATAATTGTCAAAATAAAGTCATAAGCAAGGAGCACTTCATAGGTACGTGTTCAGTTGGTTTTAAATGTATAAGAAAGTAGTGTGGTGCCCACACCAGATTTTGTTTGCTTCTTTTGACAAAACTGAGTTATATGTTTAATAAACTAATTTTAGTTGCTATGGGAACAAACAAATAACAGAAACTGTAATTATTAATCATTCAATACAGATTCACATAGAAGATAGAAAAATTTGACTCACGGAATATCCTCACTTAAAATTGTAATATTTTTTTATTACATTTCTTTATAATATAAGCGCTAAGAAATATGTCTTATATTTATCGAAATATGTCGATTTGTAATATTTTTCAAAATACGGAAATTTCCCCAAATATGTGTTAAAATTGTAAAATTTTTTTATTACATTTCTTTATAATATTCACGCCAGGAAACCTATTGCAGCAGAGCGCATCGTCAGATCTCTAATATTTTTCGAGATACGTCGATTTTTGGTATTTTTCGAAGTGCAACTTTAAGGGCCTGTATTTCAAAAACTACACGAGATATCTAAAAATTCTCTTCTGTTTAGCGTTTCTGGTGCCTTATATAACAAATTAGCAAATTTTTAAAATTTTGAATTTTTTTTGTATTTTTGTTCAAAATTTGAATCGGCGATAACTCGACAAATATTAAAGATACAGATTTGCAGTGTTCACCAATCGATTCAGCTCGTCGAAATACATAAGTATACAAAGTTTCATAAAAATCGCTTTACGGGATGGAAAGTTAGAGCAAGAAGCCTGAAAATGGCGTTTTTTGTCCAAAAAAGTCAAGTGTTACCCCTTGACGTTTGGCCTTAATTTGGCCATTTTCAGGATTTTTGCTCTAACATTTCAACCGGTTGCCCGAATTTTCTGAAATTTTCAGGGTTTATGTATTTCGTCGAGCTGAATCGATTGGTGAACCTTGCAAGTCTGTATCTTTCATATATTTTGAGATATCTCCAATAGAAATTTTGAAAAAAAAATTCAAAAAATTTCAAAATTTTCAAAATTTACTATTTTAATATAAATGGCACGAAAAACACAAAACTGGAGATATTTTTCGATATCTTGTATAGTTTTCGAGTTACAGCCCCTCAAAGTTGCTCTTCGGAAAATATAAAAAATCGTCATACCTCGAAAAATATTAGAGATATGACGATGCGCTCTGTTGCAATGGGTTTCCTGGCGCGAATATTATAAAGAAATGTAATAAAAAAAATTTACAATTTTAAGTCATATTTGGGGAAATTTCCGTATTTTGAAAAATATTACAAATCGCCATATTTCGATAAATATAAGACATATTACGATGCGTACTACAGCAATGAGTTTATTCCTATATGTTGCCTATATATCTTTATTCAAGAATAAGATGAAGATATCATGTCAATATACATTTTAGTATCTAGACTGTAGAGTCGTTGAATGTAATGTAGAGTCTACTCTATGGTCTGGGCACACAACACACAAATACTCGTACACGTGTAACTAACAAGACAAACAGCGGCGTAGAAACAGGAGGGGAAGTCGGGGCTCTGATGGTCCGATGTAATTGATACATGTTGCCGCGAGCTAAAATCCCAAATTGTTATTTGTAGTGCAAATACAGCGTCGCGATGCGCCGGGTGGGTAGGGGTTCTAATGTATCGTATAGTGGAGATACTAGCTGCAGCTGCAACGCCAAGTGCAGCTAGTGCAGCTTGTCGCGTTGCAGAGTAAATGAGAGACTCTTGAGTTATTGTATTACGAGGAGCGTCTCGCTGCGAATACTTAAAACCAAGCTCGGTGAAATGGTACACAGCTTTTCACTAGATTGAACTTAATTATTTATTTACTTAGTAAATAACGTAGTATAAAAATGACACATTAAATATTGTACATAATTTTGCATACATCAATTGGTTTGGAATCATAATTTAAAAAATTAAAGCTAGCGATTCTCTCTAAAGTTTGTTTAACTAGGCATCAAAATATCAGATATAGATACATTTCCTAAGCTGCAAATCTTTGTTAGATGCCGCGATTTTAGAATTAATAAGGAAGTAAATAATCGGGAATGCAGTCAATTTGATTTTTGGTACATAACGATGCAAAATACTATTTGATGATACAGAAACATACCTTCTTATTTGTTTATTTTCTATTTATATTTGAGAATTTTAATTTTCTTTCGTATATTTATTTAAATTTCTGACATATATTTCACTAGAAAACAGCTTCACAATCACAATGACATGTGTCACATTTCGTAAAAAATTTAAAATTTTTAAGTGTTACCATGGCGTACAAGGAATGCAAAATTAATGAATTCTAATTTGTTTATATTTTATTATCTCTAAATCTAATGAAAATTAATAAAATTAGTGTAATCAAAACAAATGTAAAATTAAATATTCTACAACTTTCAAAATAACATAAATTGTTGAAAAAGGAAATTTAACCGTGTTTTTCACGAAAAACTGTTAAGGGCTTCAAGTAATCTGCTACTTCCGGTTTCTTTGACCAAAAACAATACCTCCTTTACCTAAAGGTAAACGGGAGGTAAAAATGATTATGACAAATACAAATATATATATATATATATATATATGATATATTTTTGACGTGAACTGTAGTTATTAGAATCAAATTACAGTCCATAAGATTTAAAATTATAAAAATATATATTAGCGAAAGCAGAGTCTACTCAACAATATATATTTCATTCTCGTCTTCCTTCAACTTTGATTCGTGCATTACTGCAGCCTTAAATGGCTTTCTAATTTAAAATGACTTATCGCAAAGCATTTCCACATATATTAAAGTTCTGAACTGCAGCATGTACTTAATACCGGGCTATATATCGTCAAATACCGAGGTTGTTCCACTTGCAAAGATAAAATATCCCTGCAGCAGATTGCATTCAAGCCTGCACAACGAAATGTAAAAATTACTACCGCTATAAGATGCAGCCATGCAGCCAGCGAGGCTCTTGCACTGTACAGATACAAATTCAAGCAATTGCTGCTATAGATTATAGCTGTACGGAAGGGGAGGGGTTGGGGTACGAGGTTATTAGATACACAACTGCATGCGCGAATCCTTTATCATTGATTTATGCTGGCAAATTGTTGCCAAAGTCGTAAATAATTACTTGCTGCGCTCGCGAAAGATGCACACGACTGTGTTCCAAATTAACCTTTTAGGTGGTATATGTTCTATAAAAAACATTTGATGTTCCCAACACAACCTCCCGAGTCCCGACTAAGTAACTTTTAAACGGTACAAAATAGAGAAAAGTTCAAGTCAAAATTGTATCTAATATTATTCTAAATATTTATAATTACCTAGAAACACAGTCAACCAACAATCAATCTTCTCCAAATATCCCTATCCTTATCCTGACACACCACATTCGACTCGTTCATATTCATAGTGCGATTCATACATGCTCGTCTATTCTTCACACTCGGAATCATTCGTTCATGGAATAAACCATCAATCATATCCAATCACTTATTCCTCGGACGCCCACGCAATTGTTCACCTTCAATCTCATCCGCATATATTAGTTTCACCAATCCTTCATTAGTCATTCGCTCAATATTGCCAAACCACCTCAACTGACTCACTCCCACTTTCTTAACAACATTCTTCTCAATATCACACTCACTATACACCAATGTATGCCGGATTCGATCACGTCTCATATCAAATATCTCATTTCTACAGCAGTTATACTTCGTCCATGCTTCCTTATCAATAATAATAATAATAAAATAAAATATCATCACGCCTTTTACCCATTATGGGTGTGGCACTCTGCTTACGCAGATCTCGGTAAGTGATATATTTTTACGTATGAAGTGCGGTTACCAGCCGTCAAATCATAGCCCCCAAAGATGTTAGTGGAGGGGAACCACAGGGGTAAATTTAAATTTGTAACTGTCGACAGTGGGATTCGAACTGAGGATCTTACGATCCACAGTCCGACACGTTACCACGGAGCTATTTACCACACCTAATATTCAGAACCATACATCAATGTATGCACTAACACACCATTATAAACACTCAATCGAGCATCTATAGATACATTCACGTTTCGAGCAAATGCCTGTACACACCCGCCTTTCAATCTCTTGATCAATATGTCCATCCCTCGAAAACATACTACCCAAATGTACAAATTAATTTATTTTAAATTTTAGTTTTTTGAATACATTATACAAGCACAGACAGATGTCATCATCATAAGAATAGTGAAATCGTATTTTAGTGTCTCCAAAACGTACTTATTTGTTGAAAACTCACTACTGAAAATTTGTACACGTCACAATACCTCCCTTACATAAATGTGCGAGAGGTAATAATAGTGGATAAATTTTTGACCCGTATTTCTCTTTTTTGTGATATATTTCGCAGCATGTAAGGAATATATATCGATGCCAAAACCGCCGAAATATGACGGCAATACTTTTTAAATAATGCACGGTTCCCTCAAGTAAATAAAAGTTATGTGTCTGTACGTCGGGGGTGGTGGCAGCGGCAATGTCGGCGGCATACCTGCGTCTTGGGCTGGAAATGGCCCGGGTATGAATAACACCGCCGTAGTTATTCACGGGAATTGTGCACCAAGCGCTAGGAAAATTCCAGATGCCATGTGAATTAAGTTATGGTGCGGAACACACCTATACGTTATGTGTTATCGCTGCTATGGCCCACGGAACTAATGTTCTGTCTACGTTAACTGTTAATTTTACCACGGAGATTCTAACCTTCTAATCGGGTCTGCACAGTAAAAAATTTGACTTGCGATTGGTTAATTTTGCGGTTGTTAAGTATTTTTAGTTAATATTGGCAAATCTATTGCATTAAATTAACAGTTTGAATAAATATAACAATTTGTTAAATTAAAATATTGTCAATTCTGAATTAAAAAAAAAATTGTTATTTTAATTTATTTGCTATATTTATAAAATTTAATAAATAGACTCGTCAATAATAACAAGTAAATTTATCTAACTTATCAATTTGAAATTGTTAAAGAAAGTTTGTATCCTTTGTAACAACTTAATTTGTTATAATAACTATGATTTATTGTTCTGCTTCAATATAATTACTAAACTATTTAGTCAAAGGAACATAAAATTAAATGTTAATAATTACCATATTCACAAATATATTTAGTTACGAAATACACAAAATAAATTTGTTACTTGCTAATAAATTTGAAAATTGTTAAATTCACAAAAAATAGCAGTGGATCGTGTTAAAATTTTGTCAATTTTGACTACAAATTTTTTACTGTGTGGAATAGCGTGGGTCCAAACGCACGTGTGACCAAAATGTTAATAATATAATACGATAATAAAATTGTTGAAAAATAGAACATGTTCTTATTCGTCAATATTAATTGACCAATTTATTAGTGAAGAAATAATTGACTAAAGTTATCATATTAGACACAACAATAAATTGGCAAGAAAACCAATAAATTGCGTCATGCAAAACAGGCATTACATTACTGCACTAGTGGGTTTTTAAAAATATTAATATATTTAGTTGGTTTCTGTGATTTACAAGTATTACTTTGATTTGAAGTTAATTAAATTTTTCTTTTAATATAAACATAATAATTTAACTATATATTTTACAACATTTCGAACGATCGTATAAATTAATTTTTGTATGTAACACGTGGGATAAAACATGATTATCGCAATTATGTTATACATAAACTCGATTTTGGGCTCGTTGTGCAACTTTCCCATGCGTGCAATAATCTTGCATATATCCCACTATTTGCGAAAATAACTATTAATCCTGGAAACTATACTTTGTTTTATTCGAATTTTTTGCATGATATCAATTGTATAATATACATATAAAATACAGTTTACATCAGTCAACGTCAGTTTTTAATTCCCTTTGACCTATCTCAAATTATACTCTACCATTTTGACGTCACTGCAATGGTGCGATTTTACTGTACTCGTGAATAACAACCGTAGTGCAAAAACGTTTACACCGATTATTTTCTTTGAAACAGGTTCATATTTAATGAAATAAAATTTGTAATAAAGTAAATAATCTCTTGATTCAATCTGTAGGAATGAGTTCACAGTTCTGCGTCCGTCGCGAAAGAAACGAAGCAAGTGCTCTAATAAGTAAAAACTTTGGAGATTTCCTGTTCAAAAACATCTGTGAAGTAGCCGTCGGTAGTCGGGACTCCTAACAACTCTAACTCCATTTCTTATCAAGCGGGCGCTCCAAACGGCGTCGAAACAAAAGCACCACGTCCGAACTTAAGGAATTATCTTTAAATACGGCTCTGCCCGGGAACCTAATTACCAGCGAGCGATGGCAAATACAGGAACAATTACACGACTCCAAGAACTTTAACGTTTTAACCGCAACTTAAATCTGAAGAAAAAGGTTTTGAAATTTTCGGCGTTTTGTAAATTTGCGAGTGAGATGATGTAAAGAAAGAAACTGCGCAGTCGATCGTTGTTTGTTAGACAAATTGGAGCTGAGATGCTCACTCACTGTGTGCTTTTCTTTTGCAATTCTTTTGTTTTTATTGACAAACACCCAGCACCCTATTTTGTTTCACGTTCAGCACCTTATTATAATATACTATTATAAATCGAATCTAGCATGGAACTAAAGAAAAGTAAATTATTGTCAAAACAAACAGAAGGTAATTTTTGTAGCGAACAACCAATTAATTTAGTAATCCGATGCAGATAAATAACTTAATAAGATATAAAATATGAGAGTACATCCAGAATCCGGCCTGATTAAATTCTTGAAGAAGAATGTCCTATAATTAATGTTTCATACTGCTAAACAATTTTAAAATAATTAATTCTAGCTAGTGGATAAAAGCACTAAAAGCAGAGCCGGATGTATGAGATATTCATAGCACTTTGAATAACCTTTGCACTTTAGAATTCCCGGTAACGGCAACAATTCAATTTATTGGTAAGACTGACAAAGGGCAATTCTCGGAACTGCGCGCTTTTTGTCCGCACTCATTTTTACTCTGTTCACGAGGCTTTATCCACAGAAGCCAGAAATTGCTCCAGCGCTGAAAATAGCATAAATTCCGCGGTTTTACTTCTCTAAACGCGTACCTGAAATTAGCTGAAAATGAAAAAATCGCAAAATTATATATAGTTCGTCAAATGAAACTAAAACCTACTCGTATATGTTACGAATAGAGATCGAAATGGAAAAGTGTCGCTATTATACCGAGCATAGTTATGTTCAGATTTTTTTGACAAATCTCATTAAATAATCGAAATAATTTAAGTTTTATTAGAAAAAGTGTAGATGAATGAAACAGAAAAAAGGTAGTAGAAATCCATCAATTTTTCTAAAGAAGGCAGCCTGTTAACTTATAAAACACCGCGTCAAAACAGAACAGTTATAATAATACAACTATCACATACTGCATTGTCCGGCCACATTAATCGCATGTAATTTCAGAAAGCCCATTACGAGCTGCGTCGTTGGGGCGGCGACGGCGGTGGCAGATAATGCTCTGCGGTAACAATGAGACATCCAGTGTGCACGGACGTACGATCAATCTCGCACACTGCCGCCTCTGCTGCCGCCGCCGCCAGCTGATCGTCTGCCGCCCCCGTGAGGCTAATGTTCCGCGCTAATTAGACGTTAATCACGCCGCCCCTCGGTCCGACCCCGATAGCGCCTGCAGAGGTAATGATGGTGTTGGTGTTTGGTTACCGATTAGTGTTTTGGTAAATATTATATTGCCAGATTGAACGGTATAGGATTCACAATCACAATCTTCCTGCATGACGACAATTCAATACACGAACGAAGGCTTATTATTTTGAGCAGATTTAAAATTTAATAATAATAATAATACTCGTAATTTTACAAATTCTACAACAGCAAAGTCACAGCAACCAGTGATGATATGACAATTGAAATAAATTGATATGTCTGGTACATGACTTCATTTTGCTAATACCCACAACAATACAAGTATATTGTACAACAAGCATGGAATGGTACTCATTTCCTGTAAGTATGAAAGTTTGTAAATCTTACGAGTAAGAAATGGACATGCCATGCGAGTTGTACACTATACTTTTTCTACGGCCATAATATTTTTTCTTAACTAATTTATATTTTAATAATACATTTGTCCCGCTTTCACCATTCCAATATATTACAATTTTAAATAAGTATCCAAGTAATGGCACCTGATGTATTTACATAACAAATTCATTTCGCATGATGCTTGTAATGTACCTCATATCCCTAGCAACAACGAATTTTATTTAATTAATTAATTAAAATTAATAGTTTTGTATAAACCACATCCAAATAAAGATGAAAGCAATGAATGATGTCAACTTACTATGACTGTCATAATAATTAAAAATTTTATGTAGGAGCAATGGTCAAACAATCATGGATCATGGTTTCAATTACTAATTTTAAATTATACTATAATTCATAAATGGTATCAGAATTTAAAAAATGTGCAAAGAAAAATTTATAGATTATCACAATCACTGTTTCATTCATTTGTATTAAAAAAATTGTCAACAATAAAGTATTTCATAGAGTTTTTACAAAAATTGTTGTAGTGATTCAAGTTCCGCTTCAGATTAGTATTTTTTTACCATAATCAACTGGACTCTTCTTTAAGGTGTACAAATATAAAATGCAAAATTTATAATTTTTTGTTCAGTTGAGAAAATGCGTCTGAACGAAATTATACACATACATCCATCCAGACATACGAACGCACATACGCACACACACGCAGACTTCCAACCTCGTGAAAATAATGAAAATAACTTATAAGAGCACTAAAACGTGCTTATTAACTAAAACCTCAACATTGAATATTTTCAAGATCCCTATGTTTCCCTTTTGGCAAGAAGTAATAAGAGTTCCTATAAAATTTTATAAACTAGATTTTGTAATTTTTAAGATGATTTTGTTGTAGAATGTCCGAGAAAATCCAGTATTTTTTTTATATATTTTACCACATGAGTTTTTGATTGTCAGTAGCCTGCGTCAAATGTTGTTCCAAGAATTTAGAAAACAGTTTTGTATTTCAGTTTAATTATCAATTATAGCATCTCCATTATAATAATTAGTATACCCAACCCTTGGCTTGCCAAATATCACAATATAAACCCATCTCTACAAACAGCCAAACAAACACACCTAGCGTAAACAAACAGCTATCGATTTGAATGATCTCAGAATTGGTGTAGGCGCCTCTACAGCGCAGGAACTACCATCCGAGGGTTAGGTAGTGGATAGTTGGCGGTTGCCAAGCAACGTGTAAACCAAGTAAATAAACAACAGTGCATCAGCCTGCGGCCTACAACCACAGCCAACTACCACGGGTGCAGCACAGGACACAGAAACCAGGACAAAGATGACCACTGCCCAGCAACCGGCTGCAACTGCCGCTGTGAAGGAGGTTAAAGTGGCTAAGGATCAAGTGAAGAAGGATGGTGTTATGTAAGTGAACTAACACATACTTAAACGTGTATTTATAATAATCTTGATTACTTAAATTGCACGTTGTGTGTATCCAAAAAACGGTGTATATTGTGCATTTTCTGAAAGTATTTCAAATTAGCTTTATAGTAATGTCAAACATTTGCTTTTTCATCTATAAATAAACTATAGTTTATAGATATTAGCTCTTTATTATTAACAGTTGTGAATTAAGATTATTATTAAACTTTTTAGAAAAGAGCAAGTTCGTACCGAACAAGAAGTTAAAGCAGTGTGGGATAAAAAATGGACCAATTTTTTGGAAGCATGTTACAAGGTACTATGAAATATTTTACTTTTCACATAGTAGGTATGGTATAGTGTAGCCCACCGAAACCAGAAGAACAGTAATAAAACACCCCTCAATTACGTTTACAAAAAAACCTTAAATTATACCTGTAATAAATAAAAACCTAACACTGTCGATGGTTTCAAGCTTAGCACAGAGTTGGATTCTGTCCTAACAAAAATAATAGGAAATAAATAGGTGACAATATTAAATTTTTACTTTCACACCAATATTTATTTATTACAATGTTGCTGCACTCCAGTATTATTAATATTATAATTATTTTAATTATTTACCTAACGAAATTAAAAATGTTAAAATATTAACAATAATTTATTGTAACAATATTTACATAAGTCATACAGACAATGAGACAACTTAAATAATAAAATTACTCAACAGTTTCAGTACTTGAACTATCGTTAGGTACATGTATTATAAATGGTTTTTAATATAAAGAAAAGATATGAAATCCTGACGAATTAATTTTGCTTATCATTTTACGCTGATTATTTTTTGACGATTCTTAAAACCAATGAAATGCTTCATTGTATATCACGTGTCTGTATTTTAACCAATCCTGTCATACTAAGAATAAAGTTCTAGTGATTATTTCCGGGAATAATATCTGTAGATTTTTTGTTTTTGTTGACAAATATCAGTTGTTAGACAGTTATCATCAACACAAGTAAAAAATTAGCAAAAACGATAAATTTATAGTTCGATAAATTAGAAAATAATTCTCTAATATCTTTCTCAAACTTGTTGCCATTTTGTAATAGCCACTCAACCACTCAAGCCCTATGGGTTTTCGTGGCTACTGCCTGGCAACAAATTTTCGATAGATCTGTTAAATTATTTTCAATTTATTCTCACATCTCTTATTATACACTACTGATTATTTTTTGACGTTTCTCTAAACCAATGAAATGCTTTGTTGTATGTCACGTGTCTGCGTTTTGACCAATCCTGTCATTATTATACTGAGAATAATGCTCTTGTGATTATTCCCGGCAATTTTCTCTGTAGCTTTTTTGTTTTTGTTGACAGATGTCAAATGTCAGATAGTTATCATCAACACAAGTAAAAATGAGCAAAAAAGATAGATTTAGTAACGCGCCTGATGATGAAATCAAAAAATAATCTAATTAAATATAACTCGTGAGTTCAATAAATTAGAAAATAATTCTCCAGTATCTTTCTCAAACTTGTCGCCATTTGGCAATAGCCACGAAAGCCCGTAGGGCTTTCGTGGCTATTGCCTAGCAACAAGTTTTCGAAAGATCTGTCAAATTATTTTCAATTTATTCTCACTCTCTTGTTATATTATTACTGAAAATTAAATTCTAATTTGCTAAATAATAAGACATTTTAAATTGAAAATTTACATTTGTACAATGATAATTTGGTAATACAAGGATAATAAGTATAATATTTACTTAATCCCTACTTATAAAATTAGTATAGAATATTATTGAAAATGTATATTAAAAACAAGAATAATTTTTCCTTTAATCCCGACCCTGGGCATTGGAAGTATTCTGACGAATATACAACAATTTGCGGTAAAATCGTTGAAAGATTCGTTTGTACTTTTTAATATGGGGAGTGCTAAATCGTTTTATTAGGATCCTTTTGGTTTTGGTGGGTTACATTATATACGAAGGTAGAAAGTTGTTCGTATCAAAAGTAACTTGCCCTTTACAATATAGTGTGAAGAATGAAGAATTACCTATTTTAATCCTGTTTTCTCGTTCCTATCACCTGCTGGAAATCTCACTCCTAGATGAGGTACACAATGTACTATTAAAGCCTTTAGGTATATTAAAGCATTCAGTAGAAACCCGGCTTTACCGTTATCCTTGCTAAGCATTGAGAATAAAAAAATTCTCCTATTAATATTCTTCTAAATGAACGTTCCCTCTTCGCTAACAAGAAAATATAAGCAAAATGCACTTCCGCAATATCCTCTATCATGTTCATTATATTCTAAAATAGATTTGGTCTTCCAGATCGATCAGGAAGGGGTAGCAAGGGAAGGGTAGCTCATTGCAGAGATGCGTTGTGAAGATGCAACGACGGCCGTTCTCTTTGTGCATAGAATTCAATTTATGCACAAAACGATCGCGGTATTTTTAGCCTCATTATATTGTTCCGATATTTGGAATTGTTTCTGTAATGCATAAATATAATTTTCTTTCTCAAAATAAATAAGTAGAACTCTAAAATGAAGACATATAGTACAACACCATGTTGTAGATTCGAGTAGCGGAAGCTGCCAAAGAAGGATTATCAGAAGAAGAATTCAAAAACCTACGGATAGTAAAACCTGGCAAAAGATCGTTACAAGTGGATGGTTGGAAATTCGAACCTTCTGAAAAATTTCCACCAACTAGCTCAGGTAATAGTTCCATAAAATAAGTTATATTTCAAAATGGCTTCATTCATTATTCAGTTAGACGCTGCATTGTGTATTCAGCTCTAACGAATGAGATAAAAACGTGAATAATTGATGTGGTAATGAAATGAACGTCTGTTGTCTCAGTTTGAACGCGTGCATGAAACATGAAATGTTGCAGAGAGGGTTTAGGTCACTCTAATTGACTTAATTACCTCTGGTGCAAGTCCCTGGACATTGGACAGCGACAGCAGACACTGCAATGATAAAATAATGTCCTTCCGTCACATCAACGGTTATAGAGTAAAAATATCTTTCCTGGAAATCAAGGTGTCGGTGCGATAGCTACTATTTCCTACAGAAAATATGTTGTTTCTTTAACAAATTAAAAAGAGAAATAGTTCAACAATTTACAGTACTATGAATTCAATTTTACTTTCAGTTCGAATCTGATGTAAGAATATAATTACTGTAACAGGGTTCTTATGCTAATGTATGTAACAGATTTATATAAAAAAAAATACTCCAAATACGAGAATGTATTGATAAGTTCTTAGCCTAACATAGAAATTCATTACTGTAAGTACTTCAAAAGTAATTTTTATTTATTCAATGTAATCACATAATAAAGTAGTTCTAAACCTTTCAAAAAAAATATTTGGTTTGGTCTGCAAACCACTCTTCCACAGCACGTATTACTGCTTCATTCGATGAGAATTTCATGCCTTTTATATATTTTTTTACTTTTGGAAACAGGTAATAGGTTTTTAAAGATAAGTCTGGCGAATAAGAGGGGAGGTCAATCAATTCAAACCCAAATTCATCAATTTTCTGCATCGCAATCAAAGACTTGTGAGCGGAAGCATTGTCTTGCAAGAAAAGCACATCTTCGGACAATTTTCCAAGGCATTTCTCTACAATTTTTTCTCGAAGCCTCGTTAATAATGTAGAATATTTCGCGCCTGTGACAGTTTTACCCTGTTCTAGGTTGTCCGACATAATTATTTCGTCCTTATCCCAAAAAATTAATACAAGACACACGCCAATTTTTGGACACGAAATTTCTTTGAGCGGGGGAATCCAGCGTGTGTCCATTCCTTTATTTTGTTTCTGGATCGTAATGATGTCTTTTGGTCTTCCACGATTTCTCTTTTCCTTTTCGTTTGTCATCCAAATTTTTCGCTCCGGTTTCAATTCATTCTTATCATATGACCCCATCATGCAAACTGTAGTGTTTCTATGAAGTCTAGTGGCTTGCATTGCAGTTGTTGTCGTATTATTTCATTTATTATTATATCAAACATTACTACTCCTTGTATTTTTCTTAGATATTTTGCAGTTGTTCTGTTATTATTTGGTTTATTATTGTGTCCAACCTTGTTACTCATTGGACTTTTCATTTCTAGCGCATGAATTTTTATTTTCAATCTTTGAGACAGTACCCATGACTCGCAACCGTATGTCAATATGTGTAGATTCGTATATAATGTTATATACTGTTACTTGTGTTTTCGTACTGATCTACTGATTTTGTCCCAATGAAGCTGTGATTCATTATATGGTTGGTTTTTGCTGTTTTGTCTTTTACCATTATTTTTTATCATCGTTTATTGAAACTTATTGACTTACTATATTTTTTCATTATTAATAATTTCCTATTATTTGTTCGGTTCCCAGTAAAGGTATGTTTATAATTTGAACAGTTCCAGTAGTTTTAGGTAGTTATGGTGTTCTTGATGTGGTTGTCGTTAGCTCCGGCATTAACGATGTTTGGTGGTATATTATGGATAGTTATTCGTGTCAGGGACGACCCATACTGTGATATCCAATAGAGTAAAAAATGAGACATGATTTCAAAGTGATAGTGATCAAAATGATGTGTGGCTAATCGTATAAGGAAATAAAAATGTCTGTTTAGGGACTAGGGGTAGGTTAATTAAGGGCGGTGCTCATTTACGCCAGCGGCGCGTGGGGCGACGAAGCGACGCTAGCGCCGGCGCTAATTAAAATAAGTGACGCAGTTTTGCGGTTGAACGGGAACTGTATATGATTACATAAATTGCGGCGGCGAGCTAAGCGCACGGCTGTCGCTATAAATATTCTTTTCCGAGACGTTTCCACTGTATTTCTCTCACGTGTTTTATTACCTTTCAACTGTTCGTAACGTCGTTTTTCTTCTGTTTTGTTCGGTTTCATTCGTCTGTTGTTTTGTTGTTCGTTTCGGTTTTGTTTTTCACTTGGCTGTGCAGTGTGCTGTGAGTTGAGATCCGATAGCGCGAGCAACGCGACGGTTCGAGTTGTAATGAACGTGTTCTTGTTGCTTAATTGCTGTTTAAGTTTCGGCGTTTCCCTGCCACCATTGATTGATTGACTCGAGACTGAATTCACCATTTTATTCACTTTACCCACGGTTCCTATTACACTAATCAATTTTTAATACATAGCACAGACTTCCCAAATAACGACAATATAAAAACTTTTTACAATCTACATAATTTCACGATACCTTTAATTACTAAACAGCTACTGAAAACAACCCCTACATCTTTTATATTGGAGTGTACAGAGCAGTAGGTTTCAAGGCTGAGTTGTACTGTTTACGAGTTGTATTCAGTGTACAGGTACTATCGCATTCGTAAAGTTTTTACCAAGAAGTAAAAAGTCCCAGTGCAATAATGAAATGTAAATAGACGACGAAAGCACTGGACGCTGCCACCAAAAGATTCAATCTGTGAATTGTCAACAGGTGGTGAAATTGTAACTAAATATCACGCATCACACTTCAAAACAGAGCGAGAAATTACATTTTTGCACGATTGGTCTGTTTCATCAACTTACTATACCTGTTTTCAAGGCGGGATGTTGATTGGTTGTTAACCTAAACGGAACGATAAGTGAATTGCCTAATTTTAAAATTCAAAAATTATGTATTAAAATTAATAGTATATTATGTTATTAGGAGTAAATGTGATACTTTGGGTGCTGAGCATGCGGGAATTTCTAATTGCCATAGAATAAATTGTTTTGTTATTTCTGTTTATTTGTTTCATTTTTAACTGTCAAATTATTAAATAGCAATCTTACTATATTTCATAATATAGTATATTATGATACAAGTGTATAAGTAAGCTTTTAAAGCACGTACGACGAATTTAAGAGCACGACGCGAAGCGGAGTGCTTTTAACGGCGCTAGTGCTTTAAAAGCACTTATACACGTGTGTCATACGCTACTTTTTATTATAACTGCATCATACTCTGGAAAAAATTGGAAAGCAACATTTTGATTTTGATTCATTTCATAATTTTGCGCGTGTGACGTTTGGCGTATATCCTTTACATGGAGACTGGTTAGCATTTGTTGTTTACGTTTACAGTTTTGACAGATATTAATAGTAAATATTTTTGTTGTTGCTTAGTAACCTTTAAAGCACGCCGTGTTTTAATCTTGCGTTTATGAACGCCATAGCGTATTTAAATAGTATATTATGATACAAGTGTATAAGTAAGCTTTTAAAGCACGTACGACGAGTTTAAGAGCACGACGCGAAGCGGAGTGCTTTTAACGTCGCTAGTGCTTTAAAAGCACTTATACACGTGTGTCATACGCTATTTTTTATTATACCTGCATCATACTCTGGAAAAAACTGGAAAGCAACATTTTGATTATGATTCATTTCATAATTTTGCGCGTGAGACGTTTGACGTATATCGTTTACATGGAGACTGGTTAGCATTTATTGTTTATGTTTACATTTTTGACAGATATTAATAGTAAATATTTTTGTTGTTGCTTAGTAACCTTTAAAACACGGCGTGTTTTAATCTTGCGTTTATGAACGCTGTAGCGTGTTTTAAACACGGATTATGATGCAGGTATAATAAAAAAATATTTTACTTTGTCTTTAAATGGATAAACAAATATGTTTACAACTGTTATAAACAATAGCAACTACAGAAAACTCACCTAATATATTTGGTTTCAGCATTACTAATAATGAAGAAATTTATATCTCCGTATTTCCAAATAACTTATAAAAGCATCACGAACGTTAATATACAATCATTATTTATTTTAATCTTTTATATTGTTATTATTTTTGTTTGCAGGCATGGTAGGCTGGAGAAGCTCCCGCCAAGAATGTTCTTTAGAAAGATTTGGCTCTTTGTACACGAGCCCTAGATTCACAATTAACCCTCCAGATCGTCCACCTACCCCTCCGCAAAAATTCATCATTCTTGGTTAACTTCAAATATACATATAAATTATTTATTTCTATCAGTTAAACTAAAATACGAGTATATTCATATCACTTACTCTGCACCTACCTTTCATATTAAACGTGTATTATTCAATTTAAATGAACTTGTTGCACTGTGAAATATTCATGTGTAGGAGAGAGACAAAATGAAAGGAGATAATAAGTGTTGTAATTAATTTAATATAAAATATAACATGTAGTAAAAGTAACACAATTTATTTAAAATAAATTATAACTGCATTCAACAGAACCATGGATAGGAATTCCTGAAAAATTATAAAAAGTTCAGTCAAAGCGTGCTGAGTTTTTAAGCACAAGTATTAGTTTCAAAGGAGTGATTTTGCAAGGACGGATATTTTTGGGAAATGCTCATCTAAGATTCATCTAAATTACGATTTATTTCCCGTTGAAATAGCGACAAAACTTTTATAACGTCCGCCATCTGCGAGTTCTGCAAAATGATATGCCGCGAAGAAAGCAAAAACTCGGTTTCTTTTTGATCTGGCGCAATAAATCTGGCGAGAGCTGACGCCACGTTATTTTGAATTATACGCGTTGCGGACACGCTTAAAAAGCCTTTTAGTGTTCCGTTAAATATACGCTTGCCGCGGAAATACACCTTCCTAGCACCTGCGATTATACAACGCCACGCGAAGACTTCAAGAATCATACAACCATCCAAAAACTAGTTTTACATTTAAAATGAATCGAAATTATATTAATTCATGGCGAGCGTTTTATGTATTTAAAAAATATGGCTGCAACCAAGACGATAAAGCTAAGTTTATAATATTGTTGAAGTAAAACATATAGCGGCAAAAATATTAGTTAATTTTAGATTATTATATCAGTAAATTTGAGGGTATGGCATTCTCATTTTAATACATTAGTACATTTTATCTACAACATACATAACGTTACGCTATATCCCACTCAGTGCGGTAGCACGAACCCAGAAACACAATCAATTTTCTCTAAACATTCCTATCCTGGCACACCACAAAACACACCATTATAAACACTCAATCGACACACAATTCTAATAAACAATAAATATGTTTTTCACTTACGTCCACTTATTTGGTGCCATACTTCTTCTTCTCGAAGCTAGGCGGCAGCTTCTCAAACAAACTCAAAGGGTTGAGCTCCACCGACACCATTTCCCCATCTGCGATCCACCCAAAGTACACTAGATGCTACAAAAATTACACAGAACATCAAAATCGAAAACAAACTGAATAATATAAAATACATCATTTTCATTCTACAATATGAAGTGGAATGGCTTCATACTAGTATTTTAGAAAATAATTTTCTTATGAATATTTTAATTAATTAATAACCTAACCTACATACTCACTTTGCTCTTTTTAACTATATGGAAAGCATGATTAGATAAGGACCGGCTCACATCTATATTAGATCCGTCCAGTTTTGGAATTTTTGCTTTTTCTGTTGGTAATTTCTGTAACAAAAATACTTGATTGCAATTTTTGTAAATTAAAATACAGTGTAAACAAATCATATCTAGCGTTTTGATTAAAATTTTTCCTGGTCAAACATTAAATCATGATAACGGCATTTGATATATTTATCAACAAATTTTATAAAAAACATGGGGTGAATGCATTATGTTTTAAATTTTTTAAACTGCATTATAATAATTGTAATAGTAGGGTTTTTTTGGAAGGGCCTTTTAGTAGCCCCGATTTATCCCTAATCGAAACTTTATAGAATAAACTGAAAAAAAGCGCAATCATCCTGTAAAGACATTCAAAGAATTGTGACACAGATTGCATGAAATTTGTTATTCTTTCTGCAGAAAAGACTATCAAAAACTTGTGGATACTAAGTAGTTTTAAAAAGTAAAGTTGAAGTTACATAGTGGTAAAATAGATAATATTAGATAGAGTAAACTTATGTTATACAACAATAAAAAGTTTACCAGCTTATAATGTATTACTTAAGTCTTATTTACTGTTAAATTGCGTAAAAATATTAGGAAAAAATTGTACAATTTAGTAAATATAAGGTACACTGCTTTATATAGTCTTTCAACTTTTGTAAAACATTAGCTGTACTCATGTGCATTTGGGCTAGTATATTGATATTTCAAATATGTATATTTTCTTGACAATTATAAATAAATAAAGATAACAAAACACATATACTAAGGCAACTCGAAATGCTGGATAAGCCAATATTTCCTGAAATTTTGAGCAATTTTTTAATGATTTATATTTGTATTTCTATATAATAATCTAAAAAAAAAAAAAAAATAGCATGTGTTATTTAAAGTATACAATGTGACACTCCTAATAACACAATAATTTATTTTTTCATCTATGTCCATCCAAAAATAAATTTATTTTGTAGTATTTTGAATAAAAAGCGTGCTATGCAGTTATAGTATAGCTGAAGAAAAGATGCACAAAAAAACTTTTATTTCAACAGAAATACAGAAAAGCCTCATATCAGCTTGTTTCTTTTATGCAGCCGACAAATATTACAAAACCCACAAAGACAGCCAGACAAAGAAAATACAAACAGATTGATCTTGAAATCAGCGCATAATCAGAAGATAACGGTCATCTCGCTGGTTTCACAGTTCACACGCATCTCACAAAGAGTCTTTTCTCCTCTATGTCCACTACTATCACCACTGTCAACTGCGTACTTCAAATATGCAAATCAATTTCGAGTTTGTGACGCGTTTGACATTCATAACCCGGTTGATGGTATCAATCGTCTGCTCTGCATTCAGAGCGAGTCGGCGAGTCCTCAGCTGCTGCTGACCACGGCTTTCGTCATGGAAACAGGCCGCCACCCTGATTTTTGGTGATAAATATTTCTCTTTCATCTGTAGATGACGAGGAGTGACGCTGTCCTTTGATGACAGGTTTTTGAACGAATTTTTGCTGGATGGTTTTTCATGAAAGTTAAAGCTATTTTGCTCGGAAAATGTAACTAATATTGTTCAAAAATAATAATCCTTTTCAGTACAATAATATTTACAACTGTAATTATTTGCAGAGCTGTTGTAGCACAATGGTTGTACTTTTGCTTCAACAACAAATAATCACGAACTCTAAAGTCACTGATACTAAATAATTAAACACATTGGCTCCTATGACGAGCTCTATTTTTGAATGTTTTAAAAAAATGTTTTAGCCTCAGTTTTAGCGCTGTACAATAATTTAAAATTATTTTATAAAAAAATACTTAATTGTAAAATATTAAAAATTACAAAAAACGTTCAAGTCTATTTTCTAAAATGTTGCTACCGGTAACACTTGCTAATTATAACAAAAATGAATCAGTTTTTTGACAGCTAATAAAATATTCTCTATTAAACATAAAGTTTCGATGCGATTTTGTCACAATTAGAAAGTTGCTACGATAACAGCTTCGTTAGAGAATTGGGCCTATTTTCTGTTGTTTTTTTTTTTTACAGAATACATGGGTCTGCAAATATATATTTATTTGTCGTTAAATAAATATGAACATTTGGCAGAATGATGACATCATATTATTTCTGTATATACTATAAATATAAGACTTAATAATAATTTTAAATTATTGTATAGCAAGCACAAACAGGTAATTTATTTAACTTGTTTTAACATAGTGCTGTGTTGCGCTTGTGTGCTGTGGTAGACTGTCACTTGTTTTAGTTTTGACGTTTGTTAAATGGAAGCTTGATTTTTGTGGTGTTAATTTTTAATAAAATCGGTGATAATCAATTGATTTGTAGTGAAACAAGTGCAGTACTTTGTTTATTAACAGGTTGAGATGTTATAGCAACAATTATTTTATTTGTGTTTGCATTTATTTATTTACATTTCTTGTTATAAAAGTAGACTACAGTGAACACTGAGATGGTTATATGAGTGGACTTTGCGCCTGCAGCAGAAACCGAAACTACAGTGAATACGAGTATAAGGTAGGAATAGTCTAGTTTTATTTATTTTACAGAGTGTACTACCCTGCACATATATGTAAGCAACGTATAGTAAAGGAACAGATAAAAAATCTATTAATACAAGTACGTAACGTACTGTGTATTACAACATAAATGTCAGTAACGTAAAGAGTTGTTTATTAAATACTCTTACATTTTGCGTTTAAATTGGTAAAAACATGGTATTACGTAGATTGACACTACTTTTTTAGGACATACCTATGAAGAAAGGATCATAATCGTACTCTTTTATATTTACTCGTAAATTTATTTAGAATGTAAAAGATATTGCTCTAGTCTAGAAAAAGAAAATAATTATGTAAGTAGGGTGAGTTAGATTACCAAATAAATCTGTTGAAAGATTTATAGAGGTGTAGCACAATGGTTGTACTTGTACTTCAATAAAATAACCATGGGTACGAACCACACTAACATAATGCAAAATACCACTACGTCTAGTGGTTCGGCTATGTTCTGAAAAATAATTAAGAGATATTAAATTTAAAATATTAAAAATCTGAGGTTTCTTACTGTTCTCAAAAAAGCATAGATACATTTACTATAAACATTATATTTAATTGTGTTAGCAAATTTACTTTATATGCATTTGCGTTCATTTATTTACATTTTATCTACAAAAGTAGTCTAAAGTGAACACTGATAGCGATGTCGGTGAACTTTGTAACTCACCAGCAACAAAAACCAAAACTTCAGTGAATGTGATTGTAATTTATTGACTTTACATTGTATTTACTTCCTGGCACTATTATATTAGCGAGGAATTATAACAAATCAAAATAATTAAACTCTCATTTTAATAGAAGTAATACTTTTTATTTCATACTGTCATTACATTTTTGCATGTTTACCAGACTGATTTCTATCCAATAAATGGGATTTTACAATTTTATTATTTTTTACGGTACTGTGTTATTGCTAAGCTATATTAAAAAAAAATTGAACAATCTCTTTTTCCGCATTCATTTTTGATAAATATTGTTAGAAATGTCAACAAAACAAAATTGGTTGCTATCATTATTATGAGTCCTTTACTTCACCAAGACGACCTGTTTGTTTTTACGAAAGAGAGAAAGGAAGCAAGAAGGAAGAAAAAAGGAAAGAATACTTTCGTCCATAAATGTAACACAGGTATGAAATAAACCATACCACGACATACATTTGTTGATTTTCACGGTACTCATTTCAAAATTGCTGAAACAACTTATTCGGTCCGAAAAAACTCATTTAGCGGACTTATAAAGGAAATAACTAATCTGGAACACCGCTGAGGAAAGGGTCATATTCGTAATCGCACCCTTTCCTATTTACTTGTAAATTTGTTTGGAATGTAAACACATTAAGTAAGTAAGTAAGAAAGTAAGTAGGGAGAGTAAAATTCCCAAGGCTGCGTTAAATAAATATTCAATTATTTTATCCAACACCTCTCAATAAATGCTCTATAACTATGGTGCTTTTAAACAAGCAAAGTAACAGATTACCCACTAGTGGGTATAATTTTTAGAAAATCCACTAGTGAGTATTTTTTTATTTATAACAATAATAATAACACACAACACCTTGGTGACCACTTCGATTGACATTTTAATTTAAAAATTTAAAGCATATGTCACTGTCAAATAATATTTCTTTTATAAATTTTACATTTATTAAGAGATGTTGGATAAAACGTTATACTTCACACGTGGGCAAAGTGGAATTACCCACTCGATAAAATTATCACACTCAGCCTTCGGCTTCGTGTGCTAAAATTTCTCTCGTTGATAATTCCTTACTTTTCCCACTTGTAAAGTAAATAACTATTATGAACGTTCCCGGATGACACTATTAAGTCTGTCCTGTCTCGGAAAGAGCAGAAGTTGGCTCTCTCTCTGCGTCCCCTTGTGTCGTGTTTGTTTTACGTTCGCGGCCGCCTATTCTCATGGTAATATATTATTCTACGATATTGTTTACCTAAGCTTCTTACACCGGTTAAACATCCACAGAACCAAAGTATTTTTCTTTTCGGATAACATGTTTCTGTCCACCCAACCGTATGCTCAATTCTTTGTTATTCAACTTTAAACAATAACCGATAGTATTAAAAAAATGATTCACAATCAAACGTGTTCAAGATTTGCAGAGTGTTCAAAACAATTTGTGTTTTGAATATTTCATATTTTGTTTCGTCTCCTAGCAGCATATTCATCAAGCTCTAACTCTACAGCTTGGCGGCGGCGGTGGAGGCGGTAATCCTGACGCATTGCGATTCCGTGCAGCCACGCAGTCGAGACTGGAAACGTTCAACAGGTCTCGTATAGTGCAGGCGGTCTACACCTGGATTGCAAGAGATTACGAACACGCCGAAGAAAATGCAGGATAATTAATAGCGCATAAGGAACAGAACCTTTTGTTTGAATGATACAGACATTCCCGCAGGGTCTGTTGCAACTTTCAACTTAGAAATACAACTCATTTTTATAGTAGACGCAGTACGCAGTTCTACGTTCTACCACTGCTCATAATTACGTTCGTTAAGAACTTGAGTTTTTTTTTATCATTCCAAGACGAATTTACAATGATATATAAATCTTCATCTGGTGTGGGCACCACACTACTTTCTTATACATATAAAACCCACTAAACACATGTATAATTTGCTTTTTGCGCAAGAATTTATTTTGACAATATTTGACATATGGATGTTAAATCTGTTTAATTTTTTGTTCTTATTGTATCTATGAATTTATTTAAATAATATCTAGTCTTTAAAATTTTCTAACTCTTGATACAAATGTTGTTTTTATAATATTTTAAACGATACATATTTCTGACAACTCACAATTCTTTGACATATAGATAATAATTTTTTTTTTAGATTTTATTCTTATTATAACTAAGATTATTGAAATATTTAATTAAATATATAATTTGGGTTATCAAAAGTATATACACAAAAAGTGCAAATAACGTTTTATATTCCAAATATTTTTGCTAACATTTTTTAGTTGAAACTTCTTTTCACAGCTGATTCTATTTTTGAAAAAAAAAAGAAATTATTGTTTTGTGTGAGAAAGAGTGAGAGAGACATCATTGAGAAAATGGTCAAAACGGATCCAGTAGACCTTTTGTATAAGAAAGTAAAAAAACCTACGTCGCCACTTTTAAATAGTTATTTACATTCCAAGTACATTCTTCACGCATGAGGGCTTATTTGAAACATAAGCATGGTGTAAACGCGGGCAAAATTATTTTAACGGAATTGAAATATAATCAAAATATTCGTAAATTTAGAAATGCTAGAGCAGTACTCATAGAAATCATCAGTTGCTAAGAAATTTGATGATATGAAAACAATTGGAAACAATTTGTACCTACTCAAATTTTTCTATAAACTATTAGTATCGATGGTTTTTGCGGGTTTTGGTACACGAAAATCTGTATAAGTATAACATTTTATTAACTAAATTTTGTTATTTTTAAAATGATTTTGCTGAAGAAGGAAAATCAGTGTTTTTTTTAGTATATTTTATCGCATGAGTACGCGAATTGAAAGTTTCTGGTTGTCCATAGCATGCGTCAAATGTTAGTACAAAAATTCGATTTCAGCGTTTGTACATCCACTCAATGTAAAGCTGCTTTATTTATTTGTACGTAACAGAATTTGGCTCAGTGCTGCCAACCTTAATATCCAAATATCCTCTGGCAGTTCAGTGGACAAACAAATTTTTTTATTAAACGTGTATTTCAGTATCAAATATGTAAATGAGTTCTGAATTGATTAAATATTGCCTTTTAAAAACGGGGTCTTTACCCACAACACTTTTAGAAATGATATGTGCTCAGCAAATCCGATGAGGTCAAATCGTAATTTGTATTATTATTAAATACTGCATTTATTACTTTGTACTTGTATTTCAAAACTGAAAATTTTAAAAAGTCAAAAGTCTTCAATAAAACCCAATCCGTTGCATTATAGTATAAAACTTTACCAGTTCATTCTATATTTTCCACTTTTACAGGAACTAATTAATTCTAACTCCAAGAACTAAATTGAAAACATATAAATTTTTAATTAAAGTTAAGCAACTTTGCTATATAATGAAAACTGCAATAAAAAGCCATATAATGAGCGAAACTGATATTTTCCTTCCATACCTAAACCCGTATTATATATTTTAAAAAAGCTCTATCTCTAATTTGGAGTAAAAATAACTCTAGAATTATCGCAATAAATCTTCTATTACGCGTTTTTGAAATAAAAATCTTCGAACACTTCAATTTTTAGCTTACGTGAGACATATTTAAGTGTAATTGTTTAGGTTGTCTTTTGTTTTTGAGTAATGGCGTTAGTGATTTTATTTAAAATTTTTATGTTGAATTTGAACAGAGCATGAAATTCTAAGACTAAATAATGTTAAAAAAATTTATTATATTTTTTGTAATTTTCGAGATAATTGTTTTTATCCAACACCTCTCAATAAATGCTCTATAACTATGGCGATTTTAAACATGGAAATTAACATATTACCCACCTATGATTTTGATGCGATAATTTTTGTTTATTCCACTGTAAAATTTATTCTCTAGTTTATCTAATATTAGAAATACCGGACCTAACTAATTTAGACAAATACTTTGAAGAAGTTAAAAGTGTTTGTGCAACGTCAACTATTTGATTAATAAATACATCTTGACTGCAATCCTGAGCAATTTTTTATGCATATGATCATTAATCCCCATCTTCAGCAAAATTAAAATATGAATAATCCGCGTAAAAATCTCGTTGAGTAGACAAAGAATCGTGGAGCAAGTAAGCACGCTATCATCACTCACTCTGCACAAAAGTGCATTTCCAGTGCAGAATTCAATACATTTCGGTTACATAATGACATCACAAAACATCCGAGTGAGCCATGGCCGGTGCATACACTATGATTAATTAAGTTAATACTTGTAACTGTCAGCACTGAATGGCCATTGTGCCGGACACCCCTCGCATCTATTATTTATCTAGTAATCAGTAGGCGACGCCGTGTTGGCTGCTCACCCCTGGTTTCACACAAGGTGCACGCTTGATCCAGAAAAGGGAGATTAAGCCCTTTCTGTAGCTGGATGCTGGACCTTCCGTCGTTTCGTCTTGGTGATGGATGATCCGGTACACAGAGAACTATCTGTGTTACAAGAGGCGCGACCTCGTACAGTGGACACTAATATGTTTTTGTTCTTACTGAAAACTTATAAATACACTGAGAAAAAAATTGTACAGTTTCAGTCAATTTAACTGAGTAATCAGTTAATTTGCGCGCAACTAAAGAATTCAGTAGGTAGTTACTTCGTCCTTTGCTTTATTATTACAAAATAACTAATTATTAGTTGATTGGACTGAGATCTTCAGTCAATTCTACTGAATTTTCAGTTATTTCAAATGAGAAATGTCAGTTTCTCTTTGCTCTACTATTCAGTTGTTTTTCAAATAATTATTTAAGATCTTGTTCTGTAACTTACCTGTTAATTTTTATCAGAACGTTAAAAATTTTATCCAATGATAATATATTTGTCAAATGAAATTTTCAATTATTATTCAGCGCCGTTTGTTATCATTGATTAATTTTTTTAACAGGCGGTTAAAAATTAACAGGTAAGTTACAGAATAGGCCCTATATTAGTAAATACAATTGAGGTTCGCAGTTTTACATACCTACTTAATATATAACTGAAATCTTCGGCTAAATTGATTGAATAATACAGTAAGAGTAACTGCACCATTTCTTAATTTTCTAAAAGACAGTTTAGTACTTTTATACTGTTGTTTATTTAATATTCTGCATAACAGGAAGTACTGTAGAACCCAAATTCGCGGACTCCTTCTTGACAAAGGAACATCCTACCAACTACAATCAGAACTACAACTCTCTCATATTTAAACACAAAAAAAAGACTTTTTTATTTCACCGAAAATTACACGACATTGCAGTGAAATTGTAAAGTTTATATTAAATCAGTTGCGTAAATTGTCAAGCGTGGCGTGTCTGTAGTTAGATGTTATAATGACAAATACGTGAATGAAATCTTCTCTAGCAGATATTCTAATAATAAAAACAAAGCAAACGTTAAAATAATACATAAGCTTGTGTTATATTATTTATTTGCCGTGTTATTAAATCTAATACAAACAGTGTGAATTATTCTCGGTAAGGCGTATCTAACCTTAAAACATAATTAAATAATGAAACTAAAGACTGTTTATTTAATTAGTCTATTTATTGAAGAGCAAAGTACGTCAAACATTTTAAATGTACATTATAATAGTTATTTACGATATAAGTCTGGTAAATTAGTTTTTATGGTAGGAATTTCATTAACGGACGTATGACGTACTTACAACCGCCTACAACCACAATGGTTTATTTCATACTTGCATCGCATTTTAGACTATTTTCTATCTTAAAAACAATTAGATCGTCTTGGTCTTAATAAAAATATGAAAGCAACCAATTTTGTTTTGTTGACATTATGTCATTGCTTAGCAACGATACAGTAACGTAAAAAATACCAATACTGTAAAGTCCCATTTACCGGACTAAAATCAGTCTGGTACTCGTACAGTACGAAATAAAACAATTTGTTTTATTGAATATGCATAGTATTGCAGACTCACTGTAAAACAATAGTCAAAGTATACGCGGAATGTTAATTAAATATTTTAGATATTTTAAATATATAGTTTTAATTATTGCTTTATAAAAGTATCAATTGCAATTCAACACTTCTAAAAATTAAATTATTGTCGACTGTCAATCAAGATACTTTACAGGAAAAATAATAATGCCCTAAGCCTAGGTAATTATTTCTCTTTTAACGTAACAATCAACAATTTCTATCTGTAGGACATTTGAAGCCAACTAAATTATTATTCCTTTGTTATATGTTAAAATGACATTCTTTTATTTAGATATTTAATTTAAAAAAAGTATTTTCGCTTTACGAACAAAACATAAAACTAAAGACATTGAAAAACAGCACAGATTAGTTAAATATCTTTAAAGCAAACGAAAACAAAGTACAGAGCAAAGAACTCACATTAAAAACTTTGCTTGTCACTGGTACAAATAACAAATATATTTTCCATACATTTCCACACCATTACCCATCGTTTAAGATGCAAAGAAAGGGTCGCATAGCATCACCCGATTTAGGGGAGTCTGGACCACAAATAACAGTAGTTAATAACTAGGAACCAGTTTGACTGGACTAGCTCTAGCCCTAGATTATCACTACTCATATTTCACGTCTAATCCTTGCAACATTTTTATTACGCCGTATTGACAGCGTATCATTCACTACGCTCGCTCGCTTTGTTTGCCAAAGGGGAGAGACCAATCGCGGTGTTTTCTCCTTTGCACGCTGACTTAATTCAGCTGATTTGCATTGATGATTAAGTCCTGTTTTGAATGTTTGGGAAACCGACATTTAGCGAAGAAAGGAACCTGTCCCGAAATCATTATTTAGATGTTGCATGGAGCTAGTTTTGCTGCCCGAAATTGTATTGTTGATATGCACCCTAGATTTTTAAATCTTTTTCGTATTGTAATATCCTTTTTACTGGAAACTTAACAACTACTACAATAGGAGACGTTTGAATGCGTTGGTCATTTATTATTTACCTTAGTTTGAGAACGTTTAAGGTGTTGGGGAAAACCTAAAGGGTTAAAGTACAAGTCTTTTCCCACTGGACAAAGAAATTGAATTGAAAAAACTGAACACCTTAAAATGACCGCTCTCTGATATAACCGTAATAATTTAAAGTTTGAACTATGTTTTATTTCGCGTGTAGCTTCTTCGCTATCGTTTTATAATAACTGAAATTAAAGAAATTAATAGCAGAAAGAAGGTATCCGAAATGGAACAGTTATTTAATTAACAATTGGAGAAAATACCGTTTATTCAAAACCGGATTCGATGCTGAATGTGAAATCATATTTCATGGTTCAAAAATAATTAAATCAGTGCACAGTTACTGAGGGTAGCCATACAAATAATTTCAGAAAGACAGTTATGTTTTTACGCTTATGATTTTCAATTCCAAATTGAAATTAATTAACCTAAAATGTTATGTGTTAAATTAAAAGTAATTACAATAAACTTACCTTTTTCTTGTCGATAACGCAAATATTGGCATCTTCATGAAGAAGAATGATGTCTTCGGCCCGTGGATCAAAACTGACGTTGATGACTGGGAAAGATCGATTTAACCATTGTCGAGGAATTTTCTCGGTCAATCCTCGAGAGAAGTCAGTGAATTTTATTGTTTCTAAATTGAATTCAATTATCTGTAACAATGATAATAATATAAAAATCTGTTGGGGTTACCATACGACTTCCTTAACACAAAAGTATAATAAATATAGAATAGATGTTTCATTTTTGTTTATTAACGCCAAAAAAATATATTATATCTTCATATCCCGGATTAGCAGTAAGCAACGTGGCAAATAAAAGTGAACTAATAATATACCTGTTGTTTAAATGCTACTGAATTTTTTTAAAAATAAAATGTGTATTTAAAATTAAAACGCCCACCTAACTGTACTATAGGATTTCTTACTGGGTGTTCGCTTCAACGATATGCAGTTTTATATTTTTAAATGGAACACCTAAATATTTTTGTAAAAGACTTTTTCTATCGAATAATTTAATGTATTGTGCTACATGCTATTACATATAAGAAAGTAAAATTTAAATAAAGATTTATTGTACCTTGTGGTCAACATAAGCAACAACTAAATTATTGGTTTTTGGATGAATGCCCAAAGCGGTTGGAGGGCACTTATATTTTGGTAAAGTTGTATAATATTTCCAATTTCCATTTTGGAGATTCCAAACGGCTATCTTGCTTTTTGGATCAGCTGCTACAATGAATTTTCCACAACGAGAAATATTCAAAAAAGTAATGGTGTCCCTGAAATCTACAACCATAACAATTAATTAATCATATTTTATTATCATATTATAATATTACTTACATTTCTTTGAATCTAAAACTTGTGAAACAAATATTTCTTCAGATATTTTTAAGACTACTAGTCCACCACTTTGTGGTGCAAAAATTAAATTTTTATTATTGGGAGTAAATTCTGCTTTGATACAAGATATACATTCTTTAGGAAGATTATCTATTTGAATTAATTCAGGATTGCCTTCATTCTACAATAAAATTAAAATGTTAGAGCTTTTCAAATTTAAGCGATCTGTTATATATCTTACATAATTAAAATGAAACAGTCTAAATCTAGTCCCAGTGCTGTAGAACAACATTTGTCCGTTATCTGAAATTGCAGAACAAAGAATTCCTTCCCCGCCTTTAGTTTGAACTTCGAGTAGTTTTTTTGGCTGCTCCTTTAATTTTAACGGCCCTTTAGCATTTTCCTCGTCTGCCTCTTCGCCCAAACTCCAAATTTCAACTGTCTTCAAATATTGCATTAAGATAAATTTCGGTTCATGCGCAATAGATACACAGGGATTTTGCAGTAAAGGAGGATATTTTACTAATGTTTTTGGTGGGTAACTACAAGCTAAATATCCATCAACTCCTCCCGAGTAAAGTCTGTTGTCGCAAAAAACTAAATTTCTAACGTCGTGTTCATGAATTTTCCGGTGAACACTTTTCACCCATTTGTCAGTTTTTCCTTTCATAGAAATACGTTCATAGCTCATGATTAAAGGATCAACTCCTGCACAGTAAATAGTTTTCGCATTATCTGAGAGGCAAATACTTAATACTGCGGCAGAGTGCGATTGATAACTTTCAATTTGAGAACCTGTTTCACCGTCCCAAAATGTAATGTAACCCCGAGAATCACCACTAACGATTGTAAAATTGTCGGTCACTAGTAAACACCAAACTAGTGTTTCACTATTCATTGCAATTCGACTGAGGTTCATTTTATGGATGGCATGTCCGGAAGAAACATTCCATATTCTAACGGTATCCACGCTACCAGAAGCGATATAATTTCCAGTGTGGTCGAATTTCAAACAAAGGATTCTGCCTTCTTGTTTGTCCAGAATTTTTACGTAGTCCACCCCGGTATTTGTTATTTCGTAAAGATTTAAATATCCTTGTTCTGTTCCAATAACAATAATTTTGTTGTTAATATCCATACACCAACCAGCTCCACCAGTAATAGGAACTGCATATTTCTCTGATAACGTTGTCAGATCATATTCTATTAATTGACCACTTAAGCCAACGCTAAATAAGCGGTTTTCAAACCAACATAGTGCTTCGATGCTTGCTTTTGATTTGTTAGGAATGGTTCGTTCAATGTAGGGTGTGTGAGATATATCCCAAATTTGAATTGTGGCATTGGATCTGTATTAAAAGAAAATTGTGTTATAAACAGAGCTGTATCTGTGCGAATTGTTTATAAAAATTATAACCTAAAACTGTTCAATACCTGGATATTGCTAATTTTTTACTTGTTTTCTCTAAAGTCATACAATTGATTCCTTCAGGATCCAATTTATAGAACTTGACATTATGAACTTTACAAGTACCCATAATTAATAATCACTATTTTATTTTAAAAATGATATAAATTTAATTATCTACATATGTCAAAACACGTTTTAAAAACACGTGCTTCGCTTAGTGGAAAACCCTACAAGTACATAAATTCCCCTACTTGAATTTTGGTGCAGCTTTTGTTTGGATTTTAATGGCTATTTTCCTGAGGAAAAAATGGAAATATATGTGAAATTGTAAGTAATATTTTATATACTTATATTATAATATAAATTAGAAATGTAAAACGCGATTTCTATCGATTATTTATAAGTAAAAACAGAAATAGTAATTTTGTTCCCGCCATTTTTAAAGTTTACTTGACATATCTGTCATTCGGACTCATAACCTTAACAACGTGAGCTGTCGAAATTACGTCGCATAACATTTTTAATATTTAAGTGATTAAAGAGTGTGATATTTAAATAATTTGTCAAGTAAGTATTTCTTTACTTATCTACTTCAAGAATAAATTATGATTATTGTGTAATATCAGAAATGGGACCTCCGAAAAAATATAAACGTGAGTCAGGCAGCAGCAGCAGTAAGAATGAAAAATTTAAGAAGAAACGTAAAGAAGATGAAGAGCCAGCATGGATGATGGAAGAAGATGACACAAACGAATCAGAAGGTGCAGCAGTACCGACTGCTGCTGGCCGAAATGCGGAAAACAACGACCAAGGTGTTCAAGAAGACGAATTCGGTGCCAAAGATTACAGATCACAAATGATTCTAAAACAGGATCACGATTCTCGCCCATTGTGGGTTGCGCCAAATGGCCACATTTTTCTTGAATCATTTTCACCAGTTTACAAACATGCTCATGATTTTCTCATCGCAATATCTGAACCAGTCTGTCGTCCAGAGTTTATACATGAATACAAACTTACTGCTTATTCTCTCTATGCCGCTGTAAGTGTCGGCTTACAAACACATGACATTATTGAATATTTAAAACGATTGAGCAAAACTAGCATTCCAGAAGGTATAGTTCAATTTATTAGCATGTGTACTCTATCTTATGGTAAAGTGAAATTAGTATTGAAACATAATAAATATTTTGTGGAAAGTCCACACCCGGAAGTATTACAAAAACTTCTCAAAGATCCAGTAATACAAGAATGCAGATTACGAAGAAACGCAGATGAAGCCGCAGACAAAGATGGATTTATTACAGCAGTACAAGATAAAAAAATTGTTCCCTCTTTCGGAAGTAAACCAGCAACAGCAGATGGTGCCGGAGACGGAACTACCGTTCCAGACGATATAACAAATTTTTACGATAAAATAGACAACGATGAAGAAGAGGAAGACGAGACGGCTTTAAAAACAGTTTCGTTTGAAGTAAACCAAGAAAAAATTGAAGTCATTCAAAAACGTTGCATCGAATTAGAGCACCCTCTTCTAGCAGAATACGATTTTAGAAACGATACAGTAAATCCGGACATCAACATAGACTTGAAACCTTCAGCGGTTTTGCGTCCGTACCAAGAAAAAAGTTTACGAAAAATGTTTGGAAACGGCCGTGCAAGATCTGGAGTAATTGTATTACCTTGCGGTGCCGGAAAGTCTCTAGTAGGTGTAACAGCCTGTTGTACTGTCCGTAAAAGAGCTCTGGTGCTTTGTAATTCTGGTGTATCCGTCGAACAGTGGAAACAACAATTTAAAATGTGGTCCACTGCTGACGATAGTATGATCTGTCGATTTACCTCCGAAGCGAAAGATAAACCAATGGGCTGTGGAATTTTAGTCACTACTTATTCTATGATCACTCATACGCAAAGAAGATCTTGGGAGGCAGAACAGACTATGAAATGGTTACAAGAACAGGAATGGGGAATTATGGTTTTGGATGAGGTACATACAATTCCCGCTAAAATGTTTCGAAGAGTATTGACAATCGTTCAGTCACATTGTAAACTTGGATTAACAGCTACTTTATTGCGAGAAGACGACAAAATCGCAGATTTGAACTTCTTAATTGGGCCAAAATTATACGAAGCTAATTGGTTGGAACTTCAGAAGAAAGGATTTATTGCTCGAGTACAATGTGCTGAAGTTTGGTGCCCCATGACACCCGAATTTTATCGCGAATATTTAACTTGTAAAACTAGTAAACGATTATTATTATATGTTATGAATCCCAGTAAATTCAGAGCTTGTCAGTATTTAATCAGATACCACGAACGTCGTGGAGACAAAACTATAGTATTTTCAGACAACGTATTCGCATTAAAACATTATGCAATTACTATGAATAAACCATACATTTACGGTCCAACTTCTCAGGGTGAAAGAATTCAAATTTTGCAGAATTTCAAATTTAATCCGAAAGTAAATACCATTTTTGTGAGCAAAGTCGCGGATACTTCATTTGATTTACCCGAAGCAAATGTGTTGATTCAAATTTCATCTCATGGTGGGTCAAGAAGACAAGAAGCTCAGCGTTTGGGGCGTATTTTAAGAGCAAAGAAAGGAGCAATCGCAGAAGAGTATAACGCATTCTTTTACACGTTAGTTTCGCAAGATACAATGGAAATGAATTATTCAAGAAAACGACAGAGGTTCTTGGTAAATCAAGGTTACAGTTATAAGGTAAATTATAAATTGAAAAGTTAAAAGGACTTATCTAAATGTTAATTAAATATTTAGGTGATTACAAAACTAGCAGGTATGGAAGAGGAATCTGATATGTTTTACAAAACTCGCGAAGAACAGGGACAACTTTTACAACAAGTAAAATTTAAACATCTAATAAAAATTTGGACTTACTAATGCATAATTTTAGGTTTTATCGGCTAGTGATATGGACTGTGAAGATGAGCGAATTCCTGGTGAAGGAGGTCCTAGAAATCTTGCAGGAGGCTCCCGAAGAATTGGAAACATGGGATCAATGTCTGGAGCAGACGATGCAGTTTATTACGAATACAAGAAATCATCATCATCGTCTACAGCTAATAAGCATCCTTTGTTTAAGAAATTTAGATGTTAAATTATATATTTTAATATCGTTATGATTTATGTTGATTGTATTTCTTATTAAATAAATGTTTTGATATAACCAATAGTTCAACGTTTACCTATATACATTTGAAAATTAAATTTTAATATCGTTAAATTAAATCATTATTTTTAGGAGTAAAGATTGCGAAGAAGAAAACTGGGCAGTAGTTGAATTACAAGGAGATATTCGTTCACATTCCGGTGAAATTTTAGGTACACAATTATTAGGAGACTTACATTTTACTAATGATGGGACTCCAGTATTAATTATTGGACATCATTTACTTTACGGAAAAGAAACAAAGTTTGAAAAACCGCTAGCTGTTATGGAAAAGTATCAAACAACAGGAGACGGAGTCGAGTATAGAGTTAAAGCAATAATTACTAAGAAATTATTATTTAGAACACGACCTAAACCTATTATTGTGTAACATTTTGTAATAAATATATTTCATAAAAGAACTGTTATTTTTTAGTATTGGACAGAGGATAAATAAAACTATTTTTTAATAAATTAAAAATAACACAATTTTATAAAAGTCCTATTCTTACACTTAATATAAATAAATAACTACTATTTACGACTTATATAAAACATTGTACCGTGTCAACATTAGAGTGACATTACAACAAACTTATACATACAATTAAAATTTATTAAGTATCACAAGAATAATTAATGTCTGTTGAAAAAATTTCGTTACAAAAGTATTTATTATACATAATTTAGATTTACAAAATAAAATATTACATGTGAATAGGAGCCGGATCATCGGGATCAGCAGGAATTGTGATCCCTCCGGTATCTACTGTCTGCTCATCTGTTAGATCACTTAAAGAGAGGAAGCAATTTTGAGTTTCATCATCTTCTATATCGAGGTTTTTCTTGGATGAAATCTGTAAGAAATTTATATAAGTCAAATTGATTTCAAGAACAAAAAAATAAAAATTATATTACATTATTTTGACCAGATCCTCCTACACCAGAAAATAATTCATTTTCATTACCGCTCGACAATTCAGAACTGGAATTATTTAGAACATTCAATATATTTACAGGCGTTAGTTTTCCGCTGAGATCTACAAATATTTAAATTAATATTCGATGATTAATGATGGAAGATTAAACAAACCTGATTTTCGTTGTTTAACAATCAAATTATTTTTATGATCATTGATGTGGCTCATATATGCATCTTCATTAACTGTTTTAAAGGTACATTCTGAACAATTGTACGCTCCAGACATACCAGGATGTTTGCTCGCCAAATGATTTTTGTACGAATTACTTTGAATTGCAGTGTAATCACAATGCGGACATTTATAAGGTCGAGCCTGCAAATTAAATATTTAAAGAAATGTAACAAGATTGAAATTATGTTATTTACCCCAGAATGTCGCATTTTATGCCTTCGCAACGAATTGTGATCTCCGGTTTTGTAGTAACATAATGAGCAAGAATATGGCTTCTCCCCTGTGTGCTGCCTAAGATGCATCTGCAGAAATAGTTATTATAAAATAATCAAAATTCTTTCATACTAATTTATCTTACCTGTAGCATGGCTTTTCGAGCGCAACTATGACCGCAAACATTACAAATGAATGGTTTTAATTTGCTATGAACTGCTTGAATGTGTTTTTTTAGACATTTGGAATCAGCGAACATTTTACCGCATTTGTCGCAACGTTTTTTAGTGTACCATCGTTGTTGGTTATCCATGTGAATTATACGATGGTTGCGCAGTTGGGACGGCTGTTTGAACCCTCGTCCGCATTCTGGGCATAAATAGTCGCGCTCATCGCTATGGATCTTGATATGGTGCTTTAGTTGTACTAAAAATATATTTATTTAAAATTGAGTACGCTACTACTTTCTTATACATATAAATATGGAACAGATATTTCACTTGTTTATTCCCATAGCAACATTTGCACATATCTCAAAAAATATAATGATTTGCTGTAACCAGCCTCCTAAGTCTAAACGAGTATCCCCCTTCAGAAGCAACTTGAAAGAATTAATAACTATTATAAAAACAATTGACGCTTGCTCAAAAGTAAATTTTGATTTTCTAGAGCAACTTTCCTCTGTAAGGCATATAATTTATCAGCAAATTCGACAAGAATCAATTAACTTCAATTTGATACCAAACTCGGTACAATACAATCACTTAACTGTATTAATTCTGGAACGCTCTCTCAGCTCGCATTTTCAACGTCAGTGACCGTTAATTCAATTAGCTTGTATAAAAATAATGGACATTCGTCCAAAATTAATTTTTGACATTTGTGTTCAAATATTTTTGCTAAGACCCTTGATTTGATACCAAACTGACATTTTACAAAAAAGTTTCGTTACTCATTTTTCGTTTCGTGAGTTACTGAACATACGAACACACATCCATCCACACAGACGTCATTGATAAAAAGTTCAAAACGGATTCAATGGACCTTACTACGTTTAACAAAGTAAAAAGTGTATCATACCAGATGTTGATCCCTTGTAACTGCAGAGAGGACAGGCATAGAGATCAAGATCAAGTTGATGGCATCGCCAGAGATGTACGCTGCATATCCTCCAAGAAGGCTGCATCTCCCCACATTCTGGGCAACGAAACTCCGAACGATTGCCCTCAACATGGCAATTTTCATGTCGAGCTAATAATTCCAATTTTGCGAATCGGTGTGGGCAACCTTTAACCGGACACCTTAAGAAAAATTAAACGTACAATTTTGTCGATAATTCAAATAATATTTCTTACTTATGTTTTCGAGTTTTTAACGCGTCTGGGCCCAAAATATTTTCGATTACTTTTTTATTCTTCTCTTCAGGACTATATAACGGATCATCACCTTCAGTTTCAGGATTTTCTTCTGTTTTCTCTGTCGTTTCAGCTGCACATAATTTGTGAACATTAATCATATGTGTTCTGCAATCTTCAACTGTTAAAAATTGATCAGCGCACTGACTGCATAAGTAAATTAATTGTTTTTCTGCTTCTGATTTTGCAGGAGCTTCGGATAAGTCTTCAGTGATTTGTGAAGTAATTATGTTACTTTCATCATTTTCAACTGGATTTATTTCAAGGAAAAAATTTGATACGTATGAATTAGTCTCTTGAGGAATACTTAGTACATTTATTTTCTTCGTAGCCTTTTTTCGTTTCTTAATACGCATTATCTTTTTTTCAGTTTCTTCTTTAATCATTCCTGAACATACTTCAGTGGCGTAAATAAATTCGGTGGGCTGTAAATTGCTAAATTTATTTTCACGTTCAGTCTCTTGTAACTGCAGTAGATCATATTCTTCTGGAGTGTATATTTTTTTCTGAAGAATCTCTGAATCTGATAAATTTATTCTAAACTTATCTATATTTACTAAACTAGCTTGTTCTATATTTGGTTCACTCTTAGAGATTATTCCATTATTTAATACTGGAATTTCACCATTCGTACATAATATGCTAATTGTTTGAACATTTCGATTGCTTGATGGTTTTAACCTTTTAGTTTTACGCTATAATTATGATCACGATTAAAAAATAAATACATTATTTAAATAATATTAAAATAAAATATAAACTTACATTTAAAAATAAGTCTTTACTTTCATCTTGTTCTTCTCCCATGGTTTGAGAAACTAGCAACTCGGGCTTAACTTCGTAGATTTGTTTAAGAACCACTGGCTGTGTCTGAAATATATTACACATTTTTATATCTAAACATTAATAGAAAAATTTCTTACTAACTTGTATATGCGCATATCTAAAATGAGTTAAAAATTGATCCCTATCATTGCACGTAAACTCACACTTCTTGCACTGATAAGCCGTGATTATTGTAGCCAAATCATCGATATTTAAACAGTCCTCCGTATCATTAGTAACTGTGGAATCTGGAATTTGTGACGACTGAAATTCGTCATCATAGTCTACAATATTTGAAGTGGATTTTAAAATAGATTTATCATTAAATAGAGTTCCATCTATGTTTAAAACTGCAGTCGAACCATCTACATTTAAAACTTTAATTAAACTGTTTACAGATTCATCACAACTAAAAATAGTATTCTGATTATTTTGAATTTCATTTTGTATGTTTTCAATAGTCTCTTCAGTATTTTGTATTACATCTGATACGGAATCGTCATTTGTATTCTTTAAAAAAGAAACTGTGAAATCTGATCTACGTTTTCTTTTTAATTTTTTCTTTTTCAAAACGGAACTTAAAATATTAGGTGAATTAGTAGGCTCTTGGATATTAAATAGTAAATCTGGACAATTCAAATTTAATACTGATTGTTGAGAAATGAGCATTCCGTTGATATCAATAAAGGCTTCTTGGGAAGACACATCCGATGATTGAATTTCGCTTTCGGAGGATTCTTCAGGTACTTCTTCATTTATAATTTCTGAACTCATTGTTTCATTGTCATTACTCACTAATTCACAGTTTGGAGATATATCCGCCTGATTATCAATTACTTCATTTTTTGTAAATAAACCGTTATCCGTTAAGAAACTTTCATCGGATATCTAAAAACAATACATAATTATATAGAACTTGTATTTAAGCACGATATATATATTTTTAATATAGACACTTTAAAATATTCAAGTTACAATAAAATAATTATTTGATACACAGGAAATGACAAATTTATAAATATGAAACAACATGATGAAATTAATTATTTGAAAAGGCAAGAAATCCTGGGTGCTATTTACACCTCTATACTAAGGGCTACTAACTAGGGCATTTTAAGATTTAACACTGTTGCTATGAAAAAATTGTTGATCTCCAAGGTAATCAACAACTTTTACAAAGTAACAGTGACAAATTTAAAAATGCCCTAGTTAGTAGCCCTTAGTATAGACCTGTGAATAGCACCCCCTGTGTTTATAGTACTATAAACAGATTGACACCTTCAGAATGATACAGTTAAATTATTTTTTAAAAATCACTTACCTCTAAAGGGTAAACTATTCCCGTATTATCACTAGTTTCGACGTTATTTTCCACAAACTGGTCCTCAGTCGTGTCTTGCTCCAAAATATCTTGAAGTGTTTCTTGTGGTGCTTGCAAGTCTTCCAAAGATTCTTCATTTGTTTGGTTAACAAGAAGAGGTTGGGAATCTACGCATATGAAAGAAACAATTGACATACAAATGATACTTGTTGATATAATCATAATTTTACCATTTTGCCCATTTAACAAAATTGGCAAGCCTCCTAAAGTCCAGGTAACAGTACCATCTAACTCTGTCAGCAACAAATCATCACAAATATTTGGAACCTGAACAAATTCTTGAGGTTCATTAGTTTGTATTAGTAGCTGTGAAGTGATTTCTGGATTATATTTAAATAGTGGTAAATTATTTTCTTCGGTTGGTAAATTCATTTTTATTTATTACTTCAGCAACTACAAAAACCTGGTCATGTAGAACATTTTTCTCACATCAAAACTGTTATTACAACTATAAAATTATATACTGACCTTAGACTTTGGATTTAATTCGGCACATTATAAGTTTTCAATACATTTGGGACTTATTTTTGAATTTCCGTATCCAAACATATTACCAAACATTTGCTTCTAGGTTTTTCTACCTTGAAATATAACTTAGCCTAGAACTCACATTTGTACTGATCTTTCTATTCGTCATATTACTTTTGTTTTAATAGAATTACTCCTGGTAAATAAATTTTTAACAATTACTCGGAATAACTTTAAAATAATGCAGAATTTAACAAAAATTAATAAGATTTTAAGAACGATCCGCCGCCATTTTCGGAATCACGTGATGGCATAATTCAGCGGGAAACGTGAAATGGAGGCATAAAATAATTTAACTCTTTTTTTATGCAAATAATTTATTTTCTTTCAGGATAATCATAATTTTGTTTAGCTAATTCAGGATTAAATTGAGAATTATATTTTTGCTTTATAGTTGGTGTTGGTTCTTGAACTGGTTCTGGTTCAGGGTCTCCTCTAAGTTTAGCTAATAATTTTTCTGCCTTAGCTCTTTCCTCACGTTCTCTTTTGATTCTTTCTGCACGTAATAATTCTAACTGCCTTCTTTTCTTTTCTCTTTCTTCGTCTTCATCTTCGGACCATGATTCTGCGGATTCTTCAGAATTACTAAGTTTACTTTTTCGACGACTTGATTTATGTTTTTTATGTTTATGTTTTTTCTTCTTTCGTTTTGTTTTTCTCTTCACTTTTTCATCATCTGAACTGCTGAAACTTCTTTTACGTTTTCTGTTACTATTTCCGTATTGCTGTTTAGTAGTAACTAATAAATTATTATTTTCAATTTTCGTTTCTGGTACAAAATCTTTTGTTGGTATTGATTTAGATTTACTATCATCTTTTTTAGGTTCCAGGTATCGTTTTATTACACATAACGGATCATTTAATAATTTTGTTTTCAAATTGATTTCTTCTTTATTTGAAGAACGATCTGGAGTAACATTGTACCAGCTTTTCTTTCCTAGAGCTTCATTTGTATCCTGTCCCAGATATGTCAAGTATCCAATCTTCTTTTCATATTTCTCTTGTTCTTCCTTTTTGTCCTTTTCGTGTTCAGCATTAACTTTCTTGTAGTCTTTGTTTCCTTCTTCAATATTTGAGAAAAAGTTAATATGACCATTGTCCTCTTGTTTTGAATCTTCTGTGCCCAATTCACCAATTTCATTTTGTGTTTCTTCAGACTGGTTTCCATATTTTTCTTTAGCAAGATTTTTTAGTAATCTTAACCGAGCCTCAGATTCCTGTTAATAAAAAATATTTTAATTATCTAATTAATATAATATGAAATATGAGTGCTTACAGCTAATTTAATTCGTTCTTGTTTTACTTTCTCCTCTTCAGCAGCTTTCGCTTCATCTCTTCTCACGCGAGCAATATTCTCTTTCGTCCGAACATGCCACCTAAATTTAATTATTGTAATTCCAAAGAAACATTTCTTTATTTTATTCCATTACCTCTTTTTTGGCAAAATATTCATTGTGCAATTTTTATGACAACTCAAATGTCATTACACCATTTTGATAATGATATGACAGATCACATAACCTTAAAATGATCATCTGCTTGCCGGAGAAGGTACGATGTCATCACACCATGGAGAACAAGAAGCTCCTTGTAGAAGTTGCACAAGTTTTACTGAATATATGAAACAAAGTAAGAAAAAATATAACGCTGAGCTACATCAGACAAAAGAGGTAAAATTTCGGGTTATCTGAATGTTCTAGAACTTGTTTGATGAATTCGTTTGGTTACAGAATGAAGTAAAAGAACAGTTTCTTATGCGATCAGATTGCCCACTAGATAGAGATCAATTAGGTACAAATACATGGGGATTTTTACATACTATGGCCGCAAGATATCCCAAAAAACCATCCCTAGAGCAACAAAGTGATATGAAACAATTTTTAAGTCTATTTTCAAAATTTTACCCCTGCGATGTATGTGCAGCAGATTTGCGAATCGAGTAAGAACAAATGTTCAACTAAATTACCCAATTTTTTGTATTTTTATATAATATTTTTGCAGCTTACAGAAAAGTCCTCCACGAACAGACTCTCAGGAAGCTCTTAGTCAATGGCTGTGTAGAATGCACAATACTGTAAATATTAAATTAGGAAAACCAGAATTTGATTGTTCAAAGGTGAACGAAAGGTGGAGAGACGGATGGTTAGATGGTTCATGTGGATAACGCATGTTTATTTACCTAAGTATTACACTTCAGTAGAGTATGAATCACATTGTTATAAATTGCTACTATTTTCATAATTTTGTGATTTTTTTTATTTATACAGTAAAATACAGTTTACAAGATATATATTTTTTTAATTATTTAATACTGGAGTAAAAATTCACTGGTATCGTTCAGCCTTTGATTGTTTACTTGCATTCATTGGTGCAAACACTTCATAATCAGCAACGGTAAAATTGTAGTCTCCCATTAAAATAGCAGGGGAAGCACCATCCCCGTCATAAGAATGTGGCAAGTTTGAATAACTATCCATATTTGTGTTACAATTACTGGAAATTAAAAGATCTGCTCCTGCGCCGAATATTGGACCAGAACTGGAAAAAAAATAAATTAACAAAATATAATTAAATAATTCAATTTTAAAACATACTCTGGATGATAACAAATAGCGAATGGTTTTTTAACAATATGAAATTGAGTTGGCGCCAAATCTTGATGATTGTATAATGTGAAAAGAAATGCGCGTTCAGAAGCCACGTAATGACTTTTTCCTGGAGGTCTACCCCAGGCTGCATCACTAAAACCGCCACAAATTTCTCCACGAACCCCCTAAATATAATAATTTTTAATAATTTGATGATAATTAATAAGATACAAATACTTTACCAAAACTATAACAAAAGTCGGAGAAACCCCGTCGCAATGTCTATGAAAAGCTGTTGCTGAATAGCCATGGCTACTAGCTCTGTAAACCAATCTCCAAGTTTGTTTTTGTTGTCCATACCAAGCATTTAGAACTCGCTGATAGTGGCTTTTATCTTGTCCGAGGATTAGAGAACCTGGAAATAAATGTGGAGAAACTCTGGGGCGTAAACGTTGGTCTTCAGATCCTTCTGGAAATTTGCTGGGCAATGCTGCATGGCGGTAACGCTCTAATGATAGCTCCATTGGAACTGCACCTGTTGGTTCCACTTCTTCCGCAAATACTTGACTATCTGTAAAGAAACATTTTATAACAAGAGCTTTTACAGTTAAATTGAATAATAACTAACCGATTAATAATAATCGGACATGATTTATCACTTGTGCTAAATGTTGACAAACTCTTGCTCGTTCTTCTTCGGCCCAGTGAGCAGTGGGTTGAGTAACGCCTGCTTGATATTTTGCCCAATTTAGTACGGCTCTCCAAACGTCTTCTTCTTCCAAACATAACTGAACAGATCTATCATTTTTATTTGGACTATAACAATTTTGATTTGCTTACATAATCTGATGATATGAGTTTAATAACTGCATCTTTGGACAGAGAAAGAAATGAATTTGTTTTAACGCATTCCGCTGCATTTTCTCCTATGAAACTAACGCAACGTTCTACGAATCCTGCGGCTGCTTTTCCACCTGTTGAAAAATTCGTGGAGGAAAATATAAACACGTTTTAATATCCTAACTTAACCAATCGATTTTTATTCACATTTAATGAAATTTTACACTACAAAATCGTAATACTTTCTTATATTTACGAATTAATCTTTTAAAAAAAATACACAGAATTAATTAAAGTGTTTATCAAGAATTATCAATGGCAGTCTATTGAATTTCAATATATGTTACACTATGATTGCGGGTTCACATTTTGAATTAAGGTTATGTTGTCTCCTTTTAACATTATCCGTCCCAGCTGTTTTCGTGCCTTGGTTTTAGTGTAATACTCTTCAGCGTCATCGAGAACCAAATTCATGTATTCGTCGAAACCAACAATGTGCCCTTCAATCCTCAAAGTAACGTTTTCGTATAACCAAACTTGTACTCTTGATCTGTTTTGTAAATATCGGAAGATCAAGTTGATGGGCTGTACCATAACTTTTTGCACTTTTGCAGGTCCTTTGTAAGACATTTTGGCAGTTTTGTTTATTCACTTTTAATAATAAATATAACGTTTTAACGAAACGTAAATAAACGTTTTACCGGCCAACAATAGCGTGTATTGTGATTGAGTTTTACAAAATGGAAGAAGCGCGCAAGCGTTATTTTTTAGTTCAAGCATCCACCGCTGAATTTAGCGCTATGAAACCGCGCCGAATAGTTCAATATCCGTTTCATTAAAAATGCATGAAAATATATTATACATTGTTTAGCCTACTGCCTACTTTAAAATATGTGTAGTTCAAAATTTGCCATTAATACAATAAGATTTAAAAAGAGTGCGATGGCCGGGAATCGAACCCGGATCAACTGCTTGGAAGGCAACTATGCTGACCATTACACCACCATCGCTAGTGATTCATAACATAAATATTATAGGAAAAAAGGTTGAAAAATATTTACCTGCAGATCTGCTTTGAATATCCATAGCAGCGGCCAAAAATGTGCAAGCTGAAGCTACAGACAATGTAGAAGTGACATGGTCCTCACAAGCAGCTCTTAATTCCTCCACTCCTAGATCTTGAGCTAGAGCTAACATCTCGAATACTCCACTGTCTTGTAAGAGAATCTATTAAGGCACAGCAAAGCAATGATAAACCATTGTTGGCTATAATTATCTCATTGCTTTGTTACCTTCCCCGTATAGACATAGAGAATGAATTGTCGGAAAGTGTCCGGGGGCGCTTGAGGTAATCTTACGGGCGTAGGCGTTCCAGGGGCGGCAGGGGAGACAGAGCAACCTGGGATGCGACAAATCTCGCCTCTCTTCACTGTTTGGAAACTCTTACATCTACCCAAAAAACGATTTTACGAGAACTGCAAATTTTGTCCGTGTACGCTCACAAAGAAATCATCAAATGTTCAATATTAAAGCGGAATGTCTTTGAGACAAAAATTAAATAAAACATAACGAAATTACGTCGCGCATATAGTAACCTACTTCAGGGAATGAAAGGAATAGAGAAATGAAATTCCTTTTAATAAAAAACCTACCAATTAGTGAGGAGAACAAACGGAATATTCTCTTACTGTTCCCAGAATGAAATACGAAATAAGAAAAATTATAGAGTGGCTCTGATTAACGTTTTGAAATGGATTGTCTCTTGTCAAAGTACCTAATAACAGAGGCAGCGTAGCGCACGAAATCTTTGAAGTCCCTGACGAGCCAGCAAATTTCATTTTGAACGAAGGGTTGTTTTTATTGCATTCCTTCAGGTGTCGGAGGAATGTGACAGCATAGTTATTAACAACTTAATTAATTAAATAAATACCGTGCCATGAGGATGACTCTATGAGCAAAGACGCGTTCTTCTTGCGGTCCGAGAATAAAGACGATGTCAGCGGAGTCGACATCTTCGGAGAGGCGCTGCAGGTCGTCCAGAAGGCGGGGTACACCTGCAAGAGCTTTGTCAGCAGGTAAACTTCCGGATCCTAGCCCTCCTACGCGACTGCCCATCGTGCGAACTTTTACGGAAATAATTTTCAATTTTTTAACACACTTTGTTTATTTTCCGTTCCTTCTATCACAACATCATTGAGATCACTCACGTGGTGTTATTTTGATAAACAACACTCATAATTATAATTAATATAATCCTGATTATTCAACAATTGGAAATGAAAATTTTGTTTCCAACGATATTTCAGCGATGTAAACAACAGGTTTGTCAGCGAGCGTGGCGCATTTAAACGGAACTTGAGTATCGCGGTGTAGACTCAACTGCGCTGTTTTGTTTGATGTTTGGTCCAGGTAAGAAGACCGGTGCTCGGCTAGGCTGGAATCTCATGCCGGCCACTGGCCTCTCGCGTGCTCCGTTGCCACTTGTACTTTTGAACCTGGCCTAATTATTATTATTTCCTTAAAACAAAGGTAAAAAGAAGATAGCCACAGAAGTTTCCAGCGACACTATGTTAATATACGTTTTAGAATTAATCAGGTTCCGCGATAGTGTTAAATTATGTTTTTATAAAGTTATACTTAACTTTAAGTTTAAATAGCAATTAATAATTGCTTTAGTTATTGAAATGTTTGTCATTATAGTCCAATGTTGGAAACATAAAATCTGTTCAGAAATATGGCAACATTCATATTTCATACCAGAGGGGAAAATAATGACCTTGGATACGCCTAATAATGACTCGTTTAAGATTTATTGTTCTGAGAAATTTCTTGGATATATAGAATTTGTAATGCTTTTATATTATTATACAGATAAAATACAAAATAAATAGTTTTAATTACGAAATAAAGCAAATTTATTGTTAGCGATTTAATAAGAATAAATTTCATTTCTTAATCAATGTATTTATTATATAACAGCAAACACAAGCCTCCGTGGCGCAATTGGCTAGCGCGTTCGGCTGTTAACCGAAAGGTTGGTGGTTCGAGCCCACCCGGGGGCGTTTCTTTTTCGATTTTTCATCTATGCTACTCATAATTTATACTTTTCAATTACTGTACTACTATACAACAATTATTTGACAAATATCATTTTTAAAAGATACATTACCAATTACTTCCGTCTACTTATTCTATATTTTTGACAAAAAATTGCAAATGAAAGGTCTGATTTTTTCAATTTTTGCATAATTCTTCTAAATTAAATTTTGTTATAACAATTACCCCAGGAGCTCCAATTTTTTATTTAAAATAAATTAAAGCTCCACTAATCACTGAAATATTATAAAACGATAAATTTTGCGTAAGTATTATAAATATTCGTACGAAAAAAACTAAAAAAGGAACCTCTCCGTGACAATGTTTGCACATTGCCGTGACCAGGATTCGAACCTGGGTTACTACGGCCACAACGTAGGGTCCTAACCACTAGACGATCACGGCTATTGAGGACTTGTATTATTCAACGTTGAATACGAAAGTCAAGGTGCTTTCGTAATTTATATTTTATATATTACGCAGTAAATTTTACAATGATTTGATAATGTAAAAAATATTAAACTTTGTCAATTATTTAAATTGACAAGTGAACGAAAATATTTCTTTCTTCATGTATTATGCAGAGTAGTTATAAATATTTTATTCATTGTGTCATATAGGTATTTCTTTTCTCATTATTATTTTAATCCATAGAATTTTATAATGCATGTTTCACAGTCTGTCAAAAAATTTCAGCTTAATTGGTAGAAATTTTTGTTTTTAAAACTTCTCTACGTTTACATTAAAATGTTATGAAAGAAAAAAATTAAAATTCCGGGTCTTGATTAAATGGACTTGGAAGCAAATGAAGTGAAGAAATATATTTGATTTCTATCTATTATCATCTAGAGTGTATTCAGAAACGATAAAAATAAATGAAATGTGTACGGGCACCGCGAAATGTAGCAGATTCCTTTCTTTGGGCCATTACACTCCATTTCCGGACTATTCTTCAAGCGCTCTGAAAGACCGTGCACTCGACACCTTAGAATGTGAACAACCCCTGTTGCCCCATTTCTCTTTCTTTTAATTCACCCCACACTGGCACAGTATATCACAGCGAAATGTATTTACGCTGTTGATACATTTCGCGACAATTTTAACACGAGAGCTGTCAATATCATATTTCCTACTATCTTCTGTTCTCGCCGCTCGCAATTTACAGACACTTAGCGAACACATGCGGAAATTTACTCTTCAACTACCAACACATTAAAAATAATTTCCCCTGTTTTCCTCATGTCACAGATTACGTATTTCCACATCCTAAAAAAGGTTGACCTCATGGAAATTTTCGGTTCGTTAAATCATTTCATAAGGTTAACTTAAATAATATTGAATTCAATGTTAGGTTACACCGTAATATTAAATTACTCACTTGATAGTCAATTTTGATGCGATAATATTTATTTATGCTTTATTAAATATAACAAATACTCAGTTGGGTGTAATAGTTACATTTCACATACTAAGCGGAGGAAGACATTTTTCTCGCATGAGCGTTTATTTGAGCATGAGCGAGTTTACGATCGAAGGCTTTATTTGCCAAAATGCGTATTTGACGTCTTCCCGCAAGAGGTTTGTACAAACGAAAAACGAACAAATTTATTTTTAACGGAATTTAGTGTTAAAAAACAATTTCTACATATTTTTCTTTAAATTATTGGCAATCATCGATGGTTTTTGCGGATTGATACAAGAAAATCGGTGTTAGTCACATTTTATAACTAAATTTTCTTATTTTGAATGCCCGAAAAAATCAAGTTTTATTGTATTTCCTGGCTATCAATAACGTACCTATATCAAATGTTGTTTCCAAGGTTGTGATTGGTAGTGAGTACCTATATACCGGGTTGAAATGTGAAATATAGGGATTTCAATGCTATTTTTATTATATTGCTTTAAATTTTTACCTTTTCACTTTAAAGTAAAAGTGTAAATACAAAAGTTGTTGAGAATTTAAAAATACATGTAATAAGGCTCATTTAGTTACCAAAATATTAGTATTATAATTATTAGAAAAATTGAAATATAGCTGTGGAATATTTAAAAATGAAAAATATTTGACATTTCAGAAAACGGATTTAAATTTATTTATTATACTGTTCTATTATTTTCTGCAGAAATTTCTTAGATTTCTTTCTGTTAAATAAGTTATAACTCTCAAATTGTTTTATGAAATATCAAATATTTTTCGTTATTGTTTAATTTTCCATAACGTGTTACAATTTTCCTAATAAAATTTTTGCTGTAAAGTAAGTAGGTAAAAATTTAAAAAAATAGCATTGAAATCCCTGTATTCCACATTTCAATTCTACACTTTTTTATAGGATATAGGAAATATAAATGTTAAAATTTTCATTAGGCGATAGTTCGTTCCATATATGACAAAAGTGTAAATACAAAAAATGTTCAAAAACAAAACTGCATTAAATGATGTTTTCCATGGCACTCTGTAAGAAGTTAAAAATTTGTTGAGAACGAACTATCGCCTCAAGAAAATTTTAACGTTGTATTTTGTAAATCCTATAAAAAAGTGACACCTGGTATATAGAAACATTAATTACTTAATTAGTTGTTCACATATTATATAATAATTCCATTTCCAATCCCCTGACGTGCAGGTCTGCGCATCTCTAAAAATATCAATAGTGAACTTAAAACAAAATATATCTGTACGTCTCGAAAGCTTCTTGTACGCGAACAAACGATTGTTTCCTTTGAAAGGTATCTTTGATTGGTACCGGCAAACCTTGGCAACAGCTGAATCGGATCCGATCGAATAGCGCACCTCGGTAAGCGGTTCCGATAATTGTATCGCCGGTCCCGGTGTGTTGACAGGACAATACAGCCGCCTGTAGGGTCCTCCTGCGAGAGATTGAAGTGACATTCGCACAATAAACCGCGCGTTACGCGACAAGCACCGCACGAATACCCTCCACTTTCACATATCACGCGACGAAGAATATCCGCGCCATGACAGCGAGTGCTGCGGACAGCGGAGAGCGACAGCGACAGCGGACACTAACCATTGTTGTCGTGTACACTAAAAATCTGATTATTACAGCGGCGCACGACATCGCTTTGCAATTTTGAACGCCATCCTGGGCACTCTGCTTATTACAGAACTTACCATGTGATATGTTTTTGGCCATGAATGAATAAAGAGTGATGGTGAAAAGAAGCGATCCTACTCTTAGTAATAGTATTAGTATATATGAAAATATGCTGGGTGCGCCCCTGGATTATTTGTGATTTCCTGACTGAAACGTTTTTACTAAATATTTCAGAAGATTAAAACGTTTCGTCCTCAGGAAATAATTTAATCAAGAAAGCGACAATTTTTTCCTCGGTACTATCTCAAATTACAAAAAACATGAATAGTTTTTTGTTAGATTTAGCACAGCAAGACGCCTCTTGAATTACAGAACGAAATCCATTGTAAGTAAAACGTCAAATCATGTCACACATGAAAAGAAATAACCGTGTGAACAAATTGTAACTGTCACATCAGGCCATGATTAAAAATGTCAATCATTTTTGTGGTGACACCTCAAAAGAGTGGCAATGCATTGTTGGAATTTCACTATCAATCAGAGTGTAATTTGTTAATTATGCAAGTTTTCCGGACAAGGGAATTTGTTGGTGTAAGTTGGTAGTAGTGGCCTTTGTACCGGTAGCATTGTTCCGCGCCCTTTGAGTGTCTAAGGTCCGCACCTTTCCACATCCCGTCGCTTTCTTTAATTTAATCTGAAGCAATTGAAAAGACCGTAATCTCATTAAATGTTTCTTTGGGAATAAATTCGAGTCGGAGGCGGAACGTGTGAAACTGCCGCCCCCCAACTCGTTCTGGCGGCGACGACGCAGCGCTGCAGGTGACAATTAAGTATAACTCGGAGTTCATTCGCGTATTCTCGTTATATAAAGTTCTGTTGCCCGTCTATAGAAGCTCACATCTACGTTTCAATTTTGTGAATGGTGCAAAGCGAACCCTAACTTCAAACCATTGTAATTAAAATAAAACTTTACTACGCCTGAGTCTACCCTCTGAAGCTACCTTTTTCTACTACCTATGATTAAATTTAATTATACATATTATTCCTAAAAGCTGAAACCGTTTAATCTGACTTCAGTCTAAACTGAACAAGATGGAGATCACCTGGAAACATTTTTCATGTAAAAAGACTTTTACAATACTCATTATGATGATGAAAAATTACGTATGGTAATTCGAAACCTTGTGTTTAAATAAAATAATTACAGAAATTAATCAAAATGTCTTTTATATATTCAAAATATCAATCATGTTAAATTGTTTCCACTGTTGTCAACCATTCGATGCAATATTGTCAGTTTAATTTAATAACATTTTATAGTGTAAAAAGTTGTACTAATTTTTTTGTTATATCTGTTGTGATCCTGTGGCATTTGTTCTTTCTCAAATGGTGTGAAGACAATTAACAAAAGAGCATCTAAAAATACCAACCACATCTCTTCAGTCACCCCATAGCTATTATCCAGCAATACACAGATTACAAAACGCATATCTTCCTGGTGTTGCGGTGGATTGTCTTGGATATTTGAAAGGGCGTTCGTTGGGGCAGAGGGTTGCAATGGGAGCCCCCGGGACGGACCGTCAGATCCGGTTACCGTCACTGTCCCTCCCTGCACGCACGCCTATGAAGATGCTATCTCTGATATTTGAAACCCTGACAAACACTACGATATTACATTTGGTTATTATCTGGAATAGCGTGGTTCGGACATTTGGGAATTACAAGAACGAATACAAATTCGCAAATACATTAAACATTAGGAGCATTGGAAATTTAAAAATATACAAGTGCAATATTTATTACATTTTGACATTTCTTCCATTGAATGCATTTTATAACTATTTCATTTTGGATGCTTTGTGTGCTTGCAGCCGCAACCTGGTCTACACCATCTTCGACGTGGACGTTGTCTTCAGAAGCTTCTCCAAGATTTCCGGTCGCAAAATGTGATTATGTAAGTATAAATAATAACTTTATTATTTACTGAGATATGCTTAAAATACCTTAAAGCCGTTCAAGTAAACTACCACTTCTATATACTATTCAACCACCAAAATCAAATCTGCTCGCTATTTAAACATCCTAGTTCTAAATATGAAAACATAACTTCCCGAAAATTAAAATTCCTAAACGGTACAAAATAAAACATTGTAGCTTAGCTAATACTATTCTATATTTATTTGAATATGACAAAATTTACCTAATAGGTCTTCAAATAAATTGCCAATTTCGGTTGATAAATTGCTTCCAAAATTATTCAAATTTTAAATATGAAATTTCAAGATATTTCGATTTATCTTGAATGAAAAAATCATTACACACACATGCATGCCCAGAGAGACATACGCGCTTATCTGTTGTAAAGACACTATCGAAAAATTTGACTCATCAATACCTATCTTACTTATGTTTGCAGGAGGTAACAAAATCAACTATAGGTCGACCAACCGATTCAAGAACAATTTTAGTATTTCTCGGATTGAGCCAATTTAAAATTGTAAGTATATAAGAACATTTTACCCCAGAATGTACTGGCGATTCCAGCAATCTCACATGTTTCTCAGAGGTGCATATCGTTTTGTCAACTTAAAGATAGTGCGTGATCAGCAAGTCTAAACTCTGATTGTTAAAAATACGAGTTTAAGGAACTTTGCAACAAATAGTTTTTGTATGCATGATGTTAAAATAATCAAACGATTATTATTAAACTAGATAGATGCGTTTTTGTTTGTTTGTTGTTTTATGTTTTGGATTCTAATTGCAGAGTCAGCCATCGTGGAAAATGGTCAAAGTAGTTGAGCCTACCAGTTAGGGATGCAGTAGCTAGTAGCAGTCAACCACCGCGGGATGAAGTTGCAGTCTACTGTCGTCTTCGATGGAAATGGTTCTTCCTTCGTGGGATATAGCTTCTTGCGTAGAATTTCTATTTTATTCTTTGTTTCCTCGTTTGTTTTGTTTCGTAAGACAGAAATGAAGATGTAACGTATTCGGCCGTCTTCGCTGGATTTATACGTATTTACTTTCTACTTCATACAAGTAATTATATATTGCTTCATTTTATTTTGCAGTTTCTTATTTGTTTTGTTTATTTCAGTCAAGATTCTACGGCTGGGAGATGCAGTTGAAGAGACTTTAAGAGAACTTCACTTCTTGTAGTCAAGAGCTTGCGACCAGGAGATACAGATGCAGAACCTTCAAGGGAGTCTTCAACATAGTTCGCCATTCCCAACACAAATGTAAGTTTAATATATTTATTTATTAATGAATTTAATGATTTACAAATGCTTTTGTGTTTGTTTAGTGAGCGGCGACACCACTTCTCTGTTCCAGGTTTTAGGAAGTTTCCCTGGGCTGTCAGGCAAATACCAGAGAAGTTTCAGTCTCTTTCTTCCAAAGTCAATTCAGGAGAGCTGAATATTCACAACTTTGTATTTATTACAGTAAATAAAATAAAAATTATCAACATTGTACAAAAAGTACGGCCCTAATCAAAAATGTTTCAAACAAATAACGCAGAGAATTAAAATTAAGGACTAGATTCCTGCTGACAAATTTTTGCTCTATATCCGCATAATTCAAATTCCACAGCAGATAAATCCAATAGTGTTCATGCGCATTGCTGATTACTATTTTAAAAAATCAATAATATGGATTCGGCGCAATATGTTTTAATTAGAAATTTGAATCGATACGATTTAAAATAATTTATTTCATATCACTCATTTAAAAATGTTTTTAACACTTGTGTAAGACAGTATGAGATTGTAAAACGTTGTATTGAATTAACTACATACAAATACATTTGAATATTTTTTAAAAATTATTAATAGCAATAATAGTTTAAAAACAATACCCAAGCGTCATCTGCTGGATTCTTCATTAACTATTATTACTAATTACCAATGACATTTCATTGCAAATGGCTGTGTAGGTTAATAATTTTCTTACAGTTTGATGATATTTTAAGTGTTTTAGATGTATTTTTATACGTATAACATTGAAAGTGTGCTTTAATGTACTGCAAGAATCTCCAGGAGTACTTAGAAAATAGAACAGATATCCTAATATTCCCATATACAGTAAGAATTGTTTATAACTGTTATTGTTTTGTCTTTTTGTTTCTAGTTATCGCTACGGAATGATATTAAACATTATTCTTATGCTTTTAGGGTTCTTTTAGCACAGTAGTCGAACTGTCAAATAAATATATCATCAGGTCATTCACTCAAATGTTAATGTTGCAAGTTTACAACTAAAGACATACACCAACATCAACTAAAGATGTCAACCAACAACATCTTCTAGCATGATCTTTAGCTACCAGCTATCAAATTAGAGTCTACGGGATGAGGTGCAAAAACTATTTCATAACTGGTATTAAATACAGAGGAATTAAGTGGTCAAAACATTGCGTGACTGTCTTTCAAATAGCAAAAGGACGTAGGTAAATAAAACAAAATAAACATTCAATCTATTTATTTATTAACATAAACTCAAAATAATTTTCTGTTATTATTTGTAGATTACTTCTGAGAAATGAAACCATCTGGTAGATGATCTATGGCCGTAATCATAGTTCTTGACAGCTAGAGAACAACCCAGAAACTGTCAAATTTGAAGATTGTTCTGAATCTTCTTCTTCATACTTCAAAATGATATAATTTATTTATTCCAAGGTACGTTAATAATTAATTTGAATATTTAATCTATATATTTATTTATAATATTGTTTATTTACATTTGATTTATACTTTTCAAGGTGCAATGATGATAATAGTCCACGCTGGGTTCCTCGGGATTCTGCTGAGTTCTGGTGATACAACGCACCTCAGATCAACCTTGAAGTAAACAGCTACAACATCTTCGTCAAGAATCCACGTCTACACACCTGGAAGAATGTCCAATTGTTTAATTTCTCATAAACTATTTAAGTTATCATGTCAGTGATTGAAATTATAGATCCCTTGAGAATTATAACATTAATTATTGTTAGATTTATTAATATTTTGTAAACAATATTTGATATATTGACGAAATAAAAATGTACGATACGACGTCGTACTGAGTTTTTTTATTTTGCTAATATCTCAAAAATAATTAAAGTAATGGCGTCATTTCTGACAAATATGGATAGAACACAGTATCTAGTGTTAAGTATTATTAGATTTGTTAAAATTTTGCAAAACATTATGAACTTATTAGCGAAACAAAATTGTTTAGTATGGCGCCATTTTGAAATTATGATTTCTTTAATTTTTTGAAAACTATTTGAGTTAGAATGTTCCAGTTAAAAATTCTGAACTATAGATTAATTGTAGAGTTACGAAATGTCACATATGTTAATTGATTGTTGTTAATTAAGAAGATATAGATGATATAAAACTGATCGTCTATTTATCATAGCAGACATTTTTGTATTGTTGTATATTCTTATAATATTTGAGCTAAAATTTTGTAATCTTAAATTAGGTATTATCTCTAGACTAATGGTAGAGTTAGATATCACATTTGCTAATAAATTATTATTAAATTTACAACTCTAGATTAATTGTAGAAATAGCAAATGTTACATTTGTTTATAAATTATTGTTAATTATTAAGATACATACGATATAAAAAATGTTCATCTGTGCATCATGGCTAAACTTGCCTAGTCTGAAATTTTCAACAATAGATTAGTTATTAAGTTAGGAAATATTACATATGTTAATATATTATTGTTAATTAATAAGATATTGCCAAATTTAAAATTTTCATGTTGTATTGTTTGTAATATTTATTGTTTATTTGTATAATTTTGTTGTAATGCTCTATTAATTGCAATAAAAAATTTAAAATTATGCTTGTGTTTCATATATTAATCCTTTCCTATTCTGGTTTTATTGAATAACTTTTTAAATTAAGGAATTAATTAATGTCTTGCTATAATGAGAAAATGACGTCATATTTGTCAGAAGACACCTTGCTACTCGGCTGAAAACTCAAATTTTTAACTTTGTATCCGGGTAGCAGAGACTGGCAGAGCCCTCATAGAAGAAAAACAACTTGTCCATTTTTGCTATCGTTGGCAACATTGAAAAAATCAATGTTGCCAACTATAGCAAAATTGACTTCTTTTTCTTAGCCAAAAGAGTGCTCTTCCCATCTTTGCTGCCCTGGTACAAACTTTTAAAATCGTCGAAGTGTTCATTCCGCGTCATTTTGCTACGTTATTAAAACAAAGTGAAATAAATTCTGCTCTAATTATGAGACTATAAAACCTATAGCAAAATGTTTTGTTAAATCGTATTCAGCACACTTAATTAAGGGACATACTATCATTTTAAACGTTTTATCACAGATTCGGAATCTACTGGCCCTAATGACGGGTGAAGAGCCCTTATATTTTATGGTGAAGGTTAAGGGCAAATTTAATATTATACACAAAAATAATATATATTTTTAACTTTTTTATTCATATTATGAAACAATATACAACATATGTTTTAACGAATTAAAATGAAGTAAACGAACATATATTTTATAACATAAAGTACATTTAATATGTATTTACATTTTATAATATTAAATAATTATTATAATACAATATATTATGTATTTTTAATTAAACATTTAAATTTGATATTGTATAAAGTATAGATCAGCTTCCTGATGAATTGAAATGGCTCTGACGGCAAGAAGTTGACCACTCGTTTTCCAAGCATTCGCCCTCAACGTCACAGAAAACAATCGGCATGAGACCGACTTCATCGTCGCTGCAACTGCAACTGTAAAAAACAAAACAAAAAATTGATAATTTTAGAACAAAAGAGAATTGTGGTATATAAAACAGAATTGATGTAACATATTGAAATAGCAACCCTTTCTTCTTTTTTTATAATAATACTTTGAACCTATAAACATTAAATTTTATAACAAGTACCAACTTTTTTACCTCCCCCATCCTGTAAGGAAGGTATAGGAATCATGCTAAAAATTGGGTAGTGAGTTTTTAGGGTCTATAGAATACGATTTTAATAGTTTCGTGATGATGTCTGTGTGTGTGTGTCTGTCTGTCTGTCTATCAGTCTGCCAGTCTGTGTGGATCTCTGGAGTTACGGTTTCTCAAAAACTACTAAACTGAAAATTTTGATATTTTGTATATATCAGTTATATCCCCTTTGGAAGAGCTGATTAGTTTTTGGTGATAATCCAATAACCGGAAGTGGTAGTTTACTTGAAGCCCTTTCAAGTTATTTTAAAATATTTCAGTAAATTATTGTTTAATGAAAATTTTGTTATTATAATAATACTTAAAATATTATTATCTACAATTATTGTTTGAAACATTTTCCTCTTACTGTTACAATTTACGAATTACAGCACGTTAAAGAAAAATTATATTTTGATATTTTCGTTAAACCTGCTAACCTGTTTTTTGAAAAAGAAAAAACGGTTGAACAATGTCATTTTTGTCGTGACATATTTTTTTGAAGGGATGAGTGTTTCTTGATAGTGGTGGTCCATGTTCCAGCATTGTTTGATAAGAAATCTATGGCGGGAGGTATTGTGGTACCCACAACAGATTTTTTTATTTTTCCCATAATTCCGCATCGGCCGATCATCGCAGCTTTTTAATTGGTTATATTTGAATATAGGTAAAATGTAAATTTTATTTATTTTCATACGATATATCCTCCATCTTCACAGTGTAAATTTATCCTCATGTGAAAATGTGACGTGAACCATTTCAAATTCGAAATAAATTGAAAGGTCTGCCGCGTGGATCATGTTATTGAAACAAACGATTGGTGTGTCGTATCCAGGACGACAGGTCGAGCTATTTCTAAACACTCCAGCACACAAATTAGAAACATAATCAGATCGCCCTCTCTATGGTTACGAGTCTTGAGCATAAGTGCTGCACCCGCAGGGGGGTGTAGTGACACTAAAATTAGACAAGGATAACAATAGAAGGATAGAAGATTGTTTTTTAGCCTCCTTGATACTTTTTATTTTATATTTGTTGTACTTGTACAAAATTATAAGAGTAAATATTAGGAATATATTTATTCAATTAAATTCTGTTTACACATATTTAATTATTTAGACAAAAATGTTATAGATTTCTAATAATATTTAATTTATTAATTTTTAATATTAATATTTATTATGAAAAGCTTTATTTAAAATATTGAAAATGAGAATTTAATATAATTATTAGAAACCTTATAACTTTACTACAAAATAAGGGTTAAGAATACATATTAACACTTTCAATATGATTTTCCTCGTTAAGTGCAAATTTTGACAAATTGTAAATTTGTTCTTATAAAAATATTTTTAGTCTTACACAATCTTTTACATTCAAATAAAATCTGTAGCTTTTAGCGACAAATTTCTAAATATTTGTAGTTAAAGATATTACAATCATTTATAAGTTAGTTTAAACACAAAAATTCTTGTATTTAAAAAATATATTACATTGAATTTTAAATTCAAATAATATTTTGTTTCTTTAAATACAACATGTTGTTTTTGAGTTCCAAAAACTCTTAAAACATGTAAATTTTACTGCTGCAAACTGTAATGAATTTGGATGTGGGTGTGGGATTTGTAAAAGTAGTAATATAAAATCCACGTCAGCTTATTAAAAGCCGAACGACTGATTAGTGATGATTATTATTATTATGTGATTATTTGATTCAATTTGTTATTATCTAAAGTGCCACTAATAATATATTTAATTGTAAAAGAAAATTTATTAGAGAACGAGGAATTGTGCTCAAGAATAATCAAAATGTAATTAAAACAGTGCTTATACTCGCAAAAAAATCCTCTTGTGAATAAGTTAAATTAAAAATTCCATTTAATAACCAGCACGAATTACTATTCTTTTATGATTTACCGACGCCGTGTGGGTGACATCCAAATGCTTGTTGTGTTATATGAATACTTCTCAACCTGGTGGAGATATCCAAATACTGTTGTACAGCCTAAAACAAATATATTTAGTAAAAATGAAATTTATTACTTCTAGAATTAGCATACCGTTGATTCGCATAATCGATATTCGTCTTCACAAATCGATTAACTTCGGAGTCTATTAATCTATGAATTCATTATAAAATTTTCTTTATTTTTCGTTCTTCGTAATTCCTTTCCTTCAATTACAGTTATATGTGTTGTCTTGTGCCGTAAAACGTCTAACTTTTGATTTTTTTATTTGAGCCAATTGTATTGGTGAAGAAGAAAATGTTTTGTTAAACAATTAGTTATTAAGTCTGTCCACTTGGTCTCTTCTTGTAACACTGCTAAGCCAGGTCCTTAGTTGTCGAATGGTATTGTTCCCTGTCACAATCTTTAGTCGGTTCTTTACAGTTTCTTCGTAGAATGTTCATTCCCGGTCACTCAACTGAGACACTGGTAATCGCATTTTTTTCAAAAACCTACAAGGGTTTAAATTATTAATGTTTATATTAAAGAAACCTTTATTACTACACCATGGTCGGATGTCTCACATTTTCTCTTAAAAGGTCTTTCACTGTTAGTTTGTAGATGGTCATGTCCGTTTGTTGATCGTTAGGAATTTATCTGACGTTACCTACGTCTAACCCAAGCATATCCATCCGAAATTGTTGCATTTCCTTACATTTAGGGAAACGAAATAGCCTTTTGTCTTTAATTAAGCATCTCTTTATTCAACATAAATTAAGCATTGTTCTAAAATAGAAAGGAGAGGAAACGGATAAAAAAAGGAATTGGAAGAAATATACATAGTGGATATTTGTTATATGGAAAATGCATGAGTGCTATACAACTTTTAACATTGCTTTATAATATATTTGTGTACATATAATAATTAATGAAAAAATATACAGTGATTTATTTTTAATGTATTGAAATTATATTTTAAGTGTGTATGTGATGTATAAAACAGAATATTAAATTTAACACTTACCTGTTGCAATATTTATACACAATAATAAACGACAATAACGAGAACGAATTATCAACATCAATTTTGACACTAAAATTGACAGTGATTTCTTCTTCTTTTTCCAAAGTAACTCGATTCCAATAGCTTATTTTATTATAAAGTGGCGCCTCCACATTTTAAGGAGTGGAGTGACACTAATCATCATTGTGCTGACATTTGTCATCTAAGTTGCCTCCCCCTGCTCCAGCATCTGCGTTCCTCTTGACAGTCTACACAGTTTTCCAGTTCTTATCGTGGTTTGCCTTTACGATCGGATACGGAACAGCTCATAAAACACACGCACGTTCATCAAAAATTGATGGCGCCACACAACTGCCCTACATAAACCCCTGTAGCAAGCCGCTGTAAGGTTATTAATGATAGTAATTAAGATATTCTAATTAAGGACACGATGGTTTTATTTATTAAATATTCGGGAAATATCGAACGTGAAATTCAATATGAGAGCAATTTGTTGTATGAACATATGTTGCGATGATGCGGTATTAAATTCTATGTTACTTTACGTTAATGGAAACGAATGGCGAACATCCCACCAGTATCATTAACGCAGATGCAGCTTTACACACACACAACACATTTTGAACGATCTCTAATAGGAACGGCCATTCCGACAAAATATGAAACTAAAATTAATTTTCATAGCTCGATAACTATCATAAAAAGTATACACGAAACTAAATTATTACAGTAATGTTAGAATGGCAATTTCTTAATGATTTGTGAATACTTACAACAAATACAAAGTCCTGAATCTACTTTCTAGTGTAATTTTAGAATGGAAGGTGACAGTAGTAAATTTCCCCAAAAACCGGAAGCGGATAAGTGGACCCAACGTCGCTGCAACTATCACTGTAACACAAAACAAAAATTTAACTTGTAAATAATTAACTCTGGACAGTCACACTTATTTCACATTTACACAAAACACAAGCGTCACACTGGGGTCCGGAAAACCCCAAGAAAAAAGAATTACTTTCTTATATCCGGATGTAATTTTTCTAGGGATTTTACTTATGGAATATTTGCTTAGGAATATAGAGAGATATTTTGACAAAGCTTAACTTACTTTATTTTGAAATGTAGCATCGAAGTTATGCGAATGTTGTGCAAGTGGAAAATTAGATGAAAATTGTGGGGGTTTCTTAGACCTCAGAGTAGCATTCCAGAGTTAAAATATGGTTTGCCAAGTTGTAATAATATGCAAATACTCTCTCAAATAAATCTTCTTGCTTGATAACAATTGATTTTAATTTTTTTCAAGAACTACAAAATAATTTTCTAATTATATTGTGCAATATAAATGATAAAAATAATATTTTAAATATAAATCATCTTTAGAATATTTAAGACCATAATTTGCTCTAGTAAGTTTTTAAAACTTCAAACTTACAAAATAAATATTATATAAATAATGATTAAATAGTGATAGTAATCTTTTTTTGTATCAGTGAATATTTAATATAACATTTCAACATTCTTGTATGTCTTGTACAAAGTTTAATGGCATATTTAAATGAATTCTATGTAAAATAAAATACAATAATTTTAATGTTTTAAATAAATGATCCACTGCGCCGAATCCAAAGTATTGATTTTTTGAAGCAAGTGATCGCCAATGGGCATGCACAATTCTATCGAATTTCAATTTCTAGATCCTAGTGCCGCCTACAGAAATAAATTGAACTACCGAAATTATAGTTCTACCGTTTCATAAAATTAACAACAGGAATCTCATTTTAAAGTAGTTGGAAACAGCTCTATGAGGTTTTTGAATACTTTTAAACGGTTAATTTTATAATTGAAATAAAATGCTATTATTACTATTTTTGGCGTTTTTGATGGAGTGAGGTTATATTTATCAGATCCATACTTCAAAAACTAATATTAATAATAACAGAACCGCGGAGGGCATAATGGATAAAGAAATTCGTTGGAAGGGTGCATAATTCCTGCGATCCAGTACTGCAGCAGGAACGGCGAACAGCGCAATTCTAATCTACATGACATTATGAGCGAGACTCGGGTCTCGAGAGCCAGTTTGTAAGTTTTAAGCCGCGCGATGGAGATACAAGCACGAATTGTCGCATGAGATCTGCGAGGAGGACGTTTTTATTATTTTGTCACATAGAGCAGTTTGGAATAGAAGTTTTACAGTACGATAATGCGAACACCAACGATAAATATTTGAACTAAAGTTAAATCGGAAGTAGATGGGAATTGTTCCTATTTGACTTACATAGGATTTATAACATTTAATCTTATTTGCTGCTTTCTAAAAACTATCAATGAATATTAATCTCATTTATAATAAAATGCAACAAATTTTCACATCATAAAACTTATCTTTCAGGCTGATTGTCCAGTAACATTTTGAGGGCCGTAATTTGACTTTACGAATACGAATACGATAGCCCTTATCAACAATTTAACTATTAAAATGATGTTAGTGATTAACTCGGTTTCTGATTCTGCTTGCGTTTGTAGAATGTTTCTATTCTACTCGTACACCAAATTTTAATTTCTAACAGGAGGCATATTCACAAAAGGAATTAAAGCTAACTCCATTTTTTCTTCATCTGTAATTTCGTTTATAAATGAATTAAATTAACACAATGTATCAAATTTTATGCTAACCAATCTTGACTACAATATTAGTTAAAATAAATTTGTTCTGAGAATGGAAACTGAAGTTACGAGTAATAATAAAAATGAAGCTAGTGTTATTCCTTTTTTTTGAGTCTACTTGTAAAATGTAGTAAAGTTTGAATTGATAAATCAACAGATCTGAACGAAATAGTATACCATGAGATATTCAACTTTTCTATGACATTGTTAGTGCAGTCAAAAGAAAATATCCAAAAGGCGGTTAAGAGAAATGCTTATAAACATCTGGATCAAATATTTAAACTCCATAAACCAAACTAACAATACATTGCTACTGTGACCAACTTGTAGCTGTACATAAACATGCCACCGCCTCTAAACCAGGGGCGGGGAGGAGAAAGGGGTGAAGGGAGCAAAACTGATATAAAATTGCGATTTACTATGCTCGAAACTATAGATTAAATGTGATTCGTGATCATTTTAGAGACTATTCTTCACATATTTTTTAATTATTGTAAAATGATTTTCACTGGCAGCAATTTTTAAAATTTTACAAAATACTTATTTTCTGGTTTTGGAAGCCATAAAAAATCAAGAAAAAAACAGAGATTTGTCGAGTTTTCTGTTTAAATAATTGCAAATTGAGACCGCTTTATGAAGATGGGAAGCGGACTAACTACTGTGGTCATATACCGCCTTATGAGTGAATGGTTATGAAATTCACTGGGATTCGAACCCACGACCCCTGGCGTGCTAGGCTAGTGACAGCCACTACGCCACCGAAATAGGCAATGATATTTTTATTTATCCAACACCTCTCAATAAATGCTCTATAACTATGGCGATTTTAAACAAGGAAAGTAACAGATTACTCACTAGTGGGTAAATTTTGAGAATAGTCACTAGTGAGTAATTTTCTATTTATAACAATAATAAACACACAACACCTTGGTAACTACTTCGATTGACATTTCAATTTAGAAAATTTAAAGCAATGACACTGTCAAATAATTTTTTTTAATAAATTTTTTATTATAATGTTGGATAAAACGTTATACTTCACACATGGGCAAAGTGGAATTATCCACTCGATAAAATAATCTCACTCGGCCTTTGTGTGTTAAAATTTCTCTCGTGGGTAATTTCTTACTTTGTCCACTTGTAAAGTAAATAACTATTATTTATTTATATATCAAAAAAATGTAGAATAATAATATCTACAATTGTTATTTGCAACATTTTGTCTAGTGTGTGTAATTTAAAAGTTGCACGTGCGGAAGGTTATGTGTATTTTTAGGATATTTTGCAATTCTCCCCCCTGACCGTGGGCAACGTACGGCAATGGGCCCATTCTAGACGTTTTGGTCGGCGCTGTACCGCGAGGTGTCACAGGGGTTGGCAACCCACGGCAGGCGGCTAGATCAATATATACGGCACGGCACGCTTACACAACCCCCCGCAAGTGACCGACCCTCGCGGGGGCGGCGGCGGAGGCCAACACTCTCGAGGACATACCTGCCACCGTGCCGCCGCCACCGGACCCATTCGGGGAAATACAGCGTGCTGTATGCGATATTGGTTACGTAGAGAATGGATTGAGCGATTTAAGTAATGGATGCGACTGCTGCTGCCGGCATTCTGGCTTAATTAACTGTGGTTAGCTAGATAAAGTGAATTTCGAACCTGAATTGCAAAACACCAATTGCTTTTTGTTGCGTGCTATTTTGGACTTTTTATGCATGGTACGCCTTTTCCAAATAAAATTCCAGTGCACACAGAGAAACTGAGTTAGCAAAAATCAGTAAAAAATTGCCGTCAGTTACTCTTACTGTATTTTTCAATCAATTTAACTGAAAAATCCAGTTATAGTGTTATATACGAGTACATACTATGTATAACTGAAAACCTCAGCTGTATTTACTGAATATTTCAGTTATCAAAGACACAACTGAATGTATCAGTAGAGCAGCGCGCAACTGACATTTCTCAATTGAAATAGCTGAAAATTCAGTATCAACCACTGAAATATAGTAATTCTGGAACGCATACTTATAGGCTTTTATAAAAGAGAAAAACTAGCCTGAGACAGATAGATGTCGTGGGTTATCCGTCTTCGTCTAGCACTTATTTATAGAGTGGTTGCTATGCGTTTGTTGAGCGGTTACTATACGAAAACATGTTGCACAGTCTTATCCAAAAGTAAAAAATAATTTAACAGTGTATTGTTCAATTATTTGAAAATTCCGTTCGTTTTATTAATATAATATTTAATTTTTATATTATACATTTTATTTGAAAATTATTGAATGTTAATTTCTTTATATTTTTTTATCAACTTTCTAAGCGGATTGTATGACAAAGATAGGATTCTGTCTCTCTTGGCTCGCATTTCAACGTTAGTGAACGTTCCAGAATAACTATATTTCAGTAGTATCAACTAACAGTTATGTTGAAATTGATATGTCAATAATATTTTATAACAAGGTTCTGTAACAACTATTCGTAAATATTCGACTTATACAGATTTTTAATTGTTCAAATATTTTCAAAATGTTTCTTTTATGTATTAAAATATTAAATATTATAATTTGTTTTCCTTCGAAAACATAAGTTTTTTTTGTTTTATTTTGTCATATTTAAATAAAGGACGATTTTATTTTACTACCATATTTTGATATTGCTGTAGTTCCTCCTCCAGTAACATCTTTGGGGGGTATGACTTGACGGCTGGTAACCGCACTTCATACGGAAAAAATATATCACTTACCGAGATCTGCGTAAGCAGAGTGCCACACCTATAATGGGTAAATGGTGTGATGATATATTTATTTATTTATTATTATTATATATTCACTTTACAGCAAAGGTGTAAATATCAATTTGTTCAGAATTTAAAAATGTATGCAATAAGGCCCATTTAATTACCTAAACAGTAATATTTCACGATATGCCAATCAAATTAGAATTAATATTTATTAGAAAAATTAATAAATAATGAAACACGGCCACGGAAAATTAAACAAAAACGAAAAATATTAGACATTTTATAAAAGAGTTCTAGATTCAATTATTTATTTCACAGAAAGAAATGAACTCCCAAATTCGTTGAATTAGGAATTACTTGCTGTTGTATGAAGTATCAAATAACTATAATAATACAAGACGAACAATTCTATTCCATGTCCAGTAAATTCATCTTTGGAGTAAATGTTTTTTTTTTTATATACGAGTACATTATATCAAAAAGTGATGCTTACATTTTAATGAATTAACTGATACTCTTTTAATCTCTGGAATAAAAATAAAGAAAGTTAAATATATTATAAAATTACTATGTGTTTTAATTACTGGTACTGCTAAAGATTAGATGTGAAACGATTAATAATAATTTTTGTTTTCTTTCTGCAGAACATGTGAAACATTTTGCGCTTGAATAAATGCAGGAAATTTATAATCTCAACCTCGTCACAACGTTTTTGCTGCGCATAATTTTACGTGTTGTGCACCCCGATAAATTACATCCGACGCCACGTATGCAATTTCTGTAGTTTATGATCAAGACCGTAAGCAGGGATTACACTAAATGAATAGTTGTACAGGGTGGTCAATTAGTATCAACAAGTAGGTAGTGTTGTTTTAAGTATAATGACATAAACCTCGTATCGTATATAAATTTGTGAGTACGGAGAGGCATTGCGGGAGGAGGGTGAGTTATATTGATCGAGGGGGCTGCAGGGGAGGCCGCTGGCATTGCAGGAGCGCTAGTCTGGTTGCAGGCACTGCAGGGCTAGCAAACTGATACCGCGGTGAGCGTTCTTTCCTGCAGGGGCGCATTTCGTCCTGCAATTGCAACCCAAGGACTACACATTTTAGTATTGAGTATTTACGAATTTATAAATCAAATTGTAAGTTTTTGAATTGCAACCTATAAAGCAAAGTGCTACTTCTAATTCTGACTGGAGATTTAAGATGAATAACACAAATTACGGAAGTCCAGTACTTATGGTCAATTATGCAGAAACACTTACAGGTGTCCAGGGAATTCAATTTAATTCCAGTAATGTCCGGAGAGTCCACTAAGAAGACGATCAACTAAAATTAATTAATCGCAGCTTGAAGTAAGCTTCTTTTTTTAAATTCACAATTCTCAGTAATAATAATATAACAAGAGAGTGAGAATAAATTGAAAATAATTTTACAGATCTTTCGAATACTTGCCTATTGCCAAATGGCAACAATTTTGAGATTTTATAATTTATCGAACTCTCAAGTTATATTTAATTAGATTATTTTTTATTTCACCAACAGGCACGACACACTAAATCTTTCTTTTTTTCTCATTTTTTACTTGTGTTGACGATAACTATCTGACAACCGACATTTGTCAACAAATACAAAAAAGCTACAGAGATTATTCCCGAGAATAATCACAAGAGCTTTATTCTCAGTATAATAATGTCAGGAATTGGCTAAAACACAGACACGTGATATACAATGAAGCATTTCATTGGTTTTAAAAAACGACAAAAAATAATCCAACGAAGTTTATCGCATCGAAACTTCATGTTTAATAAGCAGTCAAAAACGATACATTTTCGTTACAGCAAGTTGCTACGATAGCAACTTTTTTAGAGAATAGGCCCTACTGTAATCTAACAAGACGAGCTGGTTTTGTGACTCGCAGACTTGTGGATGCTAAAGTAAATTCGTAATTGCACAGGACTTTTTAAATTGCGCGGCAATTGAACATTGGGAGCGGTATGGCTAGCAGCATCAGTTGTTGTAACTATTCATGAGCTTAGCTGTTTTTGTAGATTCTTTATTGTTGTGAAGGTAACAGTTGTTTTTCTGAAACATGTATTTCGTGTTTGGTGATCGTTGGTCAAGTGAATCAAAAAGAATAGCAAGTAGTTGGGTAAAAATCTTACAGAATCTTTTAAGACATTGCACAAGGGTTTTGGAGATGAATGTTTGGGTCGTTCACGATGTCATAAATAGTTCAAGATGTTCAAAGTAGGCCGGATATCGTCAGAAGACAATCCTCGTTCAGGACGCTCATCAACATCGACTGACGACGGTCATGTTGTCAGATAAAATCGTCGACTAACCATCCATGCTTTTGACGAAATTAAAGAAAAATATCTGGAGGAGATGAACAGCATTCCAGAAGATGAGTTCTCACTGTTCTCAGGGTTCTTCCATTTTTAAAAATCAGTCCTGAAACTTTTTGATCAGCCTCGTATGTTGTTTTCTCTAGAATTTTTAGGTTATTATTGCCCTCGTAAAACTTCCTGGGAAAACTTTGTGAAAATCCTGCGACCGGTCCTGCGAGAGACACATGCGCTCTCTACTCGCACACAAACATAACATGGGGTAGGTCGACAGGTTGATGGATAGACGTGCGATAGAGAGCACACCATCAGCCACTTAGAGGTGCAGACAGAGACAGCGAGGGAATAACTCTTACCCGGACACCGCTAACGTCGCGGGCACCGCCACCACCGCCGCCGCGATGGTATTGAACTTTGGATATCACCACTGCCCCCAGCATATCAAGGACACGCATGCTTTATTTAAACGCGCCAAGCAAAATATTCATTCTTCCGAACTCATAATATTGACTTATGGAAGATACTATATTGCTTCCAAAATATGCTTTTCTATCATTTCCTACGACTTATTTTCAATATTTTTCTTGTTTACACAACTGCATACAAAATATTGGAACTGAAATATTGTCTTGGATTTTGTTAGAGGAATCACAAAGAAAGAAAATTTAAGACATCAGACAGAATATTGGAAAAATTAAATACAAATCTTTTATCGAAATAATAAATATAATTCTATCATTTTAATCAATGAACCCGGGACCTCTTCATTGACCAGCTACCCATCGAGTTCTTATACCAAGACTTGACACTCTGCTCTGGACTAACACTCTTGATAAACTAATGTCAGATCTGTATGATTTTCTTTGATATTCAATACAGATTTATTGTGCTAAATTAAGAACTGTATGAGTACTATCAGGAGCAAATGTTTTCATAAAATACTGTTTTAGTCCTAAATACTTATATTTTTTTTTGTATCATTTCTCTGCACTCGTTTTACTCGCAAATACTTTATGTTCTAAAATTTATTAGCTGGTATCACGAGCTCTGTTTTTGGATGTTTTAAGAGAAGTGTTTTAGCGTTGGTTTTAGCACTGTACAATACTCTAAAATTATTTTATAAAAAATATATTTCTCTGCAACTCCTATTCTTACCACGTTTTAATAAAATAATTTTAGAACATTGTACAGCGCTAAAACCGATGCAAAACACTTATCTTAAAGCACCCAAAAACAGAGCTCGTGGTACCAGCCAATGTGATTTATTATTTTTAGTTCATTGTAGTATACGACTAAAAATACAAAAAAAAAAAAATAACGAACTATAATAAGACTAATAAAAATGTACTTTGCTGAGACTAAGACAATTATAAGAAAAACTGAAAAAGATTTAAGAATAATGGAAAGTAAAATAATAATAATAATATTAGAACCAATAAAGATATCAAAAAACGAATACAGAATAAGATTGGACTAGGAAATATAGAACAAGAATTGGAAGGATAAGAGAAGACATAGTGAAAAAAAATCATGCAACATAGAATCAGATGGTTTGGACATATATGGAGAGGAGAAAAAAGGATGCAATTAAATCAATAGTAGAATTAAAACCAAGAGAAACAATACGAAATAGACCTAGATCAACATGGCTAAAAGAAGTACAAGAATATTTAAAGGCAGCAGGAATTAAAAACTGTACGAGTAAAATAAAAGCTGGGAAGATGCGGAGAAATCTATCTATAAGGATTCAAAAGAAAAGAAACGGAGTTTGATCCAATCTAACAAAAGGATCTAGAAAGCTTCATAAGAATCGATGTTCTTTTACAACTCACTACTTAGTATAAGTCAGATAATTTACTTCCTCCTTTACCGGTATTGTATCACCAGGAAAACATTAAAATGTTCAGAGATATTTAATCATTTACCATTTTTCTGAGTACTTTACTACTGTTAAGGCTAGATGGTTATTAGGATAAAAAATTCGAAACGTATAAATCAATGTTTGTTCTTCTTGTGAAACAAGCAACACGTTATTAAGATACCTAAGGCTAAAAACGTACAACAACGAATGACTTTTAAATGTGATATAAATTTTTGCTCTAAAACCGCTCCTATTTTAAAGGTAGTAATAACGATTTAGAAGCGGAGAAAGCAAAACGTTCATGCTCTCCTCATAATATTTAACATATCCTGTTGAAGCACACCACAAGATTTTATTATTATGAAGTTGCAGCAGTGAAAACACACAATCGAATGTATGTCAGAGCTTCGGAGTTCTTCTGCAAGAAGTTGATAGCGCTCCAATAGCTTTGGGGGTAAATACACGACAGAACTTTACCCCACTCGGGAGGAAAATCAATGGCTGATGTTCGTTTGTCCCGTACAGCGCGGTTAGGTTTCCGGTGCTAATGAAAGCAAGAATAGAATATCAAGAGGTTAACGTGCTCGCAACGGCTCACGTAATAGCCACTGTACTCTATTGGAAACGTTGAAAATGTCCCCTCGACATATCAGCCCTCCCCCGGAGTAACCGCCGCCGACTATGATGATATGTCTACAAAATTACCGATGTCGGGCTGCCTAATGTATATACAACATGCTTGGGTAATAGTTTTTCAAATATACTGATTCTTTTATGTTTTATCTCTGGTTTTATGGATCGTAATGTGTTTTACTGATAGTTTTATTTGTTTTCAAAACCGTGACTAACGAAACACGACCGTGGAACGCGGTTTCTGAAAGATGTTACAACTACTACATTATTGCCAACAAATATGTTCTGTTATTCTTACGGTCATGCTGTGAGATCATAGAAGATGATGGAAACTTAATTAAAATTAGAAAGACTGGCACGTTTCCAGCCTCATCTATTTTGTAAACGGATACACAAGTAAACTGTAACAATTTAAAAACTTTTTAAAATTCCTTTAAAATGAGTTAATGCTACTATTATGATTCCTTTAGCAATCATTGAAAAATTAATAAATAGATAAAACTATTGTATAAATTTGTATATTTGGGAAGTTTGTTTTTGAGGGATGAACGTACTGATCAGGAAATTGAAAGGCAGGTGTGTAAGTATGTTGCAAGGTATTGGGTGCTCTGGGTGCTCGCTGTGTTAATGCCTACATTGATATATGTTTCTGAATGTTGGGTGTGGATGAAGAAGCATGAACGACGTATAACTGCTGTGGAAATGAGGAGTGTCAGGTTATAGTGTCCCAAATACTTTGATGTATGGTGAGTGTGAGATTGAGAAGAATGTTATTCAGAAACTGGGAGTGAATCAGTTGAGGTAGTTTGGATACCTTGAGAGAATATCAAATAAAAAGTTTCTGAAACTATAATATATGCGGGTGAGATTAAGGGTGAACGATTGCGTGGGCGTCCGAGGAATAAGTGATTAGGTATAATTGATGGTTTGTTGCGTGAATGTATGATTTCTAGTGTGAAGAATAGAATAGTGGTGTGCCAGAATAGGAATATATGAAAGAGATTGATTTTGTTTAAATTTTTAGTAGATACCAATTTTAAATTCTGTACCTTACTATTCTAAAATTGCAATTATCTTGATAATATAAATAAATGGCAATTTACTTACATAATTTCGGTTATGATACTTCTATAATCATATGGCTTGGACAATTTCTTCTTTCCTATGAAGCTAGTAGCTCTATTTGAGACACCGTATACAGTGCAGGTGTTGCTGAAGAGTAGAAAATTTTTCGAGACTTCATAGGCCTTCAGTTCATTCCTGCAATATAAATATAAATAAATGAAAATCTGTATTAATTTTTTTATGAGAATATATTTTGAAGTAAATATATATTATCTGTTTTAGTTTAGGTATTAAAAAAACAGAACATCAAATTAAATATTTGACAACATTTGAATTGCAATGAAGAAATATGCAACAATGCAACTGACAATCAATATTTGCAGTAAAAAATGTACACTGGACTGTACACCTTGGATCATTGAATATCCAGCAGTGTAATTTTAATATTACTCTTTATTTTTCAAGTGTCTAATAACGTCTTAATTGTGCGTTAAAATTATTTGATAGTGTTGCATTTTAATCGAGTAAATAGTATCTCGCAATCCCATCATATCAAGAGTGTTCACTTTCAAGATTGCAAGTTGCTGATGCAACAACTTTAATGGCGATAAAACAGAGTGTGTAGCGAGAAGAAGAGAAGTGGAAACAGACTGTCAGAAGTGCGCCCCACATTTCGGCAGCGCCGCAACGTGAAACCAAGCTCCGAGTTCAGTAATTGAAGTTCAGATGACGGATCTACGAGAGAGCGATCCCTCTCTGGATTACGAAAGCGATTTCAATCCGAACTAATAACAAATAGATAAGATTTCTCCTCCTGCTTCGAAGGTTCAAGTGCATTCTTCCGCTTATTGAATTTTCTTTATTTTACGAACCAATAATGGCGAGGAACATACACCCAGACGATATCGCTCGACATCATTCCAAACCTTGTTTACAACGGCTTCAATAGGACTCCAGACACGTGGAATTGCATTCATTGCAAAACAAACATTTTCAGATGTAATAAAGAAACTTAATGCTTGACTTTTATTCAGGACAACTCGTTACGGTTAACGCTCTAATCAATTACACATGGAACTGTCAAAGGTAACGAAATAGTTTTATGAATACAGGTATTTATTGTTGTAACTCCTTAATGGAATAGGTAATCTATTATTCAATGTAAGTATTAAGTCACGATATTCGACAATTAGAAAAAGGTGAACAACGGAATATTTTTCAGCACTGAAATAATATAAATAACTATCACGCTATTTTATGTATTGTTAAAAAGGTAAGCAAGTTAATTTCTCCTATATTTAAAGCTTTGCTTGTGAGCTCTGCACCATATCGAGTTAAAAAAAAAATAGTTAAATTTCTAATATTACCGTTTATCTCAATGGGATTGATTCGTGATAACACATAGGACTAAGGATCATGAGGTCTACAGTTCGAATCCTAGAACATCCCCACTGAAATCTACGAAAGCAGAATGCCACACTCAAAAATATTGTGATATATTAATTTAATTTTATTTATACAGGATGTCCCAGATTTAAACGGCCTACCTTAAAATTAAGATTAAACACTTAAAAATAGGGTGACAAGTTCATTTGAGCAAATGTCCGTAAATGCTTTATTCCTGAGATATTCATGTTTTTCTTATTGAGTAGCGCTACTTTAAAAAATCAACTTCATAACGAAATATCCAGTATTATCTTATTGAGGTAAGACATAATAATAAAATTAAATTAATAATAAATTGGTTATCACCTAATTTTAATACAAAATTTAGTTTGCTTGCACTGATGTCAAGGAAAAAATGAGAAACTTTCAATGAACATAAGAAATTTTTTTAAGGTGCCATAAAAGAAAAAGTCTATGAAGAACCGATAAATAATTTAGACTCACTATGTAGAAAAATTATTTAAATTTGCGAAACCATATCTCCCGAGCAATGTCACGCAGCAACCAATGCAGTGGCAGATCATTGTCGTGCCTGTTTACGTGCTGCAGGTGAACATTTTGAACAAATATTATTTAAAAAAAATAGTTTATGAAGTTATGTTATTACTTTATTATTTTAAACAATAAATTTCTTTAAATTAATTGATAGTTTCTCATTTTTTCCCAGACAACAGTGCAAGCAAAATAATTTTGTATTGAAATTATGTAATAAACAATTTATTATTAATTTAATATGTAACATTTCAATACGATAATATTGGATATTTCGTTATGAAGTTGATTTTTTTAAGTAGCGCTACTCAATAAGAAAAACATGAATATCTCTGGAAAAAGCATTTACGAACATTTGCTCAAATGAACTTGTCACCTTATTTTTAGGTATTTAATCTATGGATTAAGTTAGGCCGTTTAAATCTGGGACAGACTGTATATAAAAAAATTATAGCACTCTGTTTTCGCAGATCTTTAACATATCAACACTGTCCCCAATTGTTTTTATTCAACATTATGGACCATCCCCTACCCACCAATAACTGTCTATTATAGTGGCAATTTCCCCAATAGTTTCGAATTTCCCAAGCGATGAATCATGAGTGAATAACGTCGATAGTTGATGCTGATGTTTAATAAGAAAAAGAAGCAGTAATATTGGCTGATGGTCAGGGAAATCGAGCAATGTTAGTACAGCGTGCAATATTGGTTTTGATAGGGCCGCCAAGGGACAAATACGTGGACAAATATTACCGTTTACCGGATATTGGTTGCCGACTTCTGTTTACATGATCAACATTCCGCAATTAACGATACTGCAGCGAGAAAATCTCACATTCGTACATTGTATAGGGTAGGGGAACCAATCTAACATCGCGTACGTAGGAGTTATAACCAAGAGGTGGTCATTTTCATGTTCCAAAATCGGAACCTAATTTTCAAATTGGTTTTAAGAAACGTCAAAAAATAATCTATTTAAATATAATTAGAGAGTGTAATATACAAGAAATAATTCTCCTGTTTTTGAAAAACTTGTTACCCTACGGGCTTTTGTAACAACAAATTTTCGAAAAATCTACCAAATTATTTTCAATTTATTCTCACTCTCCCGATGTATTATTGAGAATCTGAAAAATCAATGGATGAAATAAATGTCAAAATTTTAACTTTTCAATATTTAAAGAGTGATTTGACGAATGATAACTGCACTTTACGGGTAAAAAATAAAAATATATCACATTCAAAATGAGGGGGATGATATTTATTCCAATAATATTATAATCTAAAAGTGGGTAATGTTAAAGGGTAATTTATAAATTATATAGTTTAAGCGAGAAAAATGTGCAAAATGTGATGTTAGTCATTTGGCAATTGTTAAATTGTTACACGTGAGCTAACAATGTATTTAAGAATGCCGTCTGTAATTGGTTCAAAATCCAAAATTTCTAAGCAAGGATATGGAACGCTGTTGTATATATTTTGAGAGCTATATTTCTTTAATTTTAATTTTCATGTCAAGACGTCGTGATATATTTATTTGAGCCTCATTTGAATATCGAAATTAAACCATTTATGCTCTAAATTTATCATCAAGTGCAGTCGAAAATGTAATGAAATTCTTGGGATCTTAATACAAATTCTGGTTTATAATTAAGTAAATTATTTTGTTGTAGAACAAAAAACAACAAAATATTTTAATTAGTAAAAAAGCAATATCCTTGGTGAACACAGCGATAATCAAATGAAGTTGTCATCGTGAATGGAACAAGATGATCATCAAGAGCTTGGAAATATTTATGCACCGAAATTTCTTCACTTCTGAGCAGCAACAGACAAATAACTAAACCACAGCATCGCAGCCATTTTGTAAACGCGATAAAGCAATCCGTGCGCTCATAAACCACCCGATACACAAACAACTGCGCCGGAACAAAATTTTAAGCATCGCAGAACTTCAACAGCTGCTACGATCTTTAATTGCTCTCATTTCGGCATGCTTAAGAGCTTAATAAAGTTACTTATGTAAAATTCTGTTGTTTGATCTTGATATTATAAGATTTTTGTTTTCGTTGGTCACTTTTTTTGCTTGTTTTTGAAGTTGTTGGTGATTTTCGTGATAGTGTTCTGAATTATGTATTTGATGAGGTTTTAATGATATTTTTACGGCCTTTTGTGGTGAGCTGCTTTTATTTTTTGGACAAGACGATAGGGTGGAATAAAAGCAATGAGGTCATTCACATTTCATTTAATTTCTTCAGTGGTAATTATATCAATATTGAATGATTTCTGGTTAATTTATAACACATAAAAAAGCGAAAATCAATACATTATTCCTAGAACCCTTACGTCATAAATATATCTAAATTAAAATATCTTTCACGGGTCAATTTATTTCTTATACTCCCAAGAAATCGTTTTAATTAATTTTGTTTTATAAACAAATATCTCTGATAGCTTCTATAAATATAATTTTATACGATCAAATCTGTCACAAAAATAGAACAAATCAACATTTTAAACTGCAGCCAATGCAACATTTACTGCAATTATCTGGTCAATTGGTCAATTAATTTTTGAATAAATATAAATTTCCAAGAAAATTATTATTTATCATAAATTACATAAATTATAATACTGATGATTCCCGCTATCAATAAAAGAGATTATTTTATATTTGTTCAAGATTTTTTATATATACTCGTATTCAGCAGAAATAATAAATGTTGGGGCAATTTAATCAACCATATAATTTGAATTATACATTTAATATTGGAATATATTCAATATATCCATTTAGCTAAAACCGGGTTTATCGTGTTAAATGAGTGTAATATTACTAAGCGAATATTTTCTATTCCTTAAGTAACTTGCGGAAACCAATACTTTCCTTATGTGTTTCAAAAATACTTTTCCCACAATCGTTTAATTTAGATGTTGTAAGCAATTTAATCACTAGTGAGAAAAAGATGTTTTAGTCACAAGTGAGAAAAATATTTTTGCTCACTCATCCGTACTTTGATTTTAAACTACTTTAGAATATTAAAGTAATTGCGTTATTGGATTTACGACTTGATAAAATGTATAACTTGTAATGTTACATTTTAATTCACGAAAAAATTTAAATTTGTTTATTGAAAAGTTAGAAACTATTGGGGAAATTCATGCTAATATCGATTATGAATCTATCATATGTCATTCTCTAATGTCATTCGTGTTATTTAACCTCTCCGGCTTTGCTTAAAACTGTTGCTTTATGTTGTTTTACTCTTGTTGCGCCAATTTACTACAAATTATTGTTTTATTGACTTTAATAGTAATGGTAAATAAGTAAATATTTTGTGCTTAATATTTGTATTTTGATTGTGAAAAAAATCTGATTATAGACTCGAGCAAATGTGCATTTAATAGTGATTATGAGTGCATCCAGTTCTGGACTCATGATTAAATGCATTACTTTGCTCACTAGTATTAAAAATACAATATCTCAAAATTGAATCAATGTGAAATTTCAAACTAACATTTCAGATGTTCATGTTTCGAGTTGATTAGATTTTGGAAGCAATTCATCATCAAAAAATGATAGTTTATTTGAAGGTCTATCAAGTTATTTTGACATCTTAGTAAATATATTTTGTGTTGTTTTCAATTTGTACAATTTGTTTCGTTTCAAAAGATAGGTATGATAGTACATGCGGAAAGTAGCTATTTTTCTACAAGCTGCGTATTATTGGCCTATTTTATATAAAAAAATTAGTGCAAAAGGGAGAAAACTGTTATTAACCTCAATAAAATTCATCATCAAAAGTTAGGCACATCGAAATTTAAGTCCGCTGTCAACGTAGCCAAAAGATACGAAGCGTTCTTGTTTTTCGTTGTTGATGAATGTTGTCTAGCGCTTGTTATTTATGTTGCGCGAGATTTAAGACTCACCCGGTATTTAAAGCAGATATGCACATAAAACACCGAAGACAGAGATGTTAAATATTGAACCGAAATCGAACATTCATCAACGGTAATTGAAAACAGATAAAATATTTAGATGGATGTTTCAACAGTCCGTAAAGTTATGAAGACGTTTGTTTAAAGTGTTCTTTATCATGCGTACTTTATTAAGATACGAATGACATATCCTGTGTATGCTAGACTGGAATTTGGAATTCTACTGTACTTCTTGATACAATTCGAATTAAGTTTATAGTAGCTTGCTCAACAAATTCGAGTTGTTAAAGGTCGTGTAAAATATATTCTCGCGAAGAATTTTCCGGATAAGTTGTCGTCCCTTCAGTGTCAAATGTAGAATTTGAATTTCACGATAAAGTGGGATTCGCTAACGTCAAAAATCGCTGCGAGGCAATTTCTGTTTGTTAATTCTGCAGAACATGACATAGCATTTCTAGCAACATTCTTTATTCTTTTTATTTGAACATTCGTCATACGCTATTCCATACGCTTGAAATATTCGAGAAATGCGGGTAGAGCGATTATACCAACATGAAGGTGTAAAAATGTCATTTTACACAAACGCTTCGAGAGTGCGGCGGCTGCTAAAACGTAAAAGCTCGGCTGGCAATGCTCTGAGATAAAGAGTTTCGCGCGAGAGACACAGAGAACCAGCGAGAGAGGGAAGACACGCAAGGGGTGAGTTGGACAGAGATGGAATTCTCCTGGCGGGTACAGCGAGCGTGTAGTAGCGGAATCAAACGCCTGCAGGGTAAATAAATTGGCAATCAACGTCTGTGCTGGCGGCGGCGGGGTGGAAGAGGCGGCAGCACCTTCGCCGCCCCCACGTCAAAGCAAGCTCGCCCGATATTGCCTACGCAAGCGGAAATTGATGAAATGTGCAATTTTTCCTCAAAAAACTTGTTTCATCAATAGAAATATTCTGAATTCATCTGTAATTTAATTGCTAAGCTCTCGCATCTAAGTACATCATCAGTGCCATTCTATATTTTACTTTTTAATTAATATACTTTTTTCTACCTACTCATATTTGCTCACTGTAATTACAATTCTGATGAATGTTTCACTAATTTACCCTTTTTCGCAAAAAATGCACGTTGGATATGAATTGCGTATGTGTTTGCAAAATAAACTGACTTCAGAACACCTTCCAAACCTCAGTTTTGTTCATTATTTATTCATTTTTTTAACGATCTATTTTTAATCAGAAAGTTTTTCTACGCTCAATGCAGTATGCTTATTACATTTTTTCGCATTATATATATTTTTAAAAATGTTTATCTTCAAGCAGAACTAAATTTCATTTAATTAAAATAATATTTGCAGTACATGCGGAAAATTTTATTTTTTAATATTAGTTTAGCAACATGCTATTATTGACATCTTTTGAAGTCATAAATTTGTTTTCACTACTGCTTGCTTCATAATACCGGAAGAGGTTAATAATGGGTCAATATGGATTTACAAAATGTTACCTTTTATTATAAAGCATTTTGTTTCTTTAAAACTGCAAGTAACTTTATAGAGACGATCCTATTTGTTTCGCCATTATTCTATTTTCTGTTCTTCTAGAAATAAGAATATCTTTTTAAGTTCACTTGTAAGAACAAACTACGAGGTTAGATCGCCCATCAGACAATTATGCTATATTTTTAATATGTATTCTGCATTATCTGCATTATCATGGAGCTATTTCTTCATGTAAATAACTATTAATCACTAATTTTCTGAGCTAAATAGTTAGTTACAATCTTTGTTGTATATTTCTGTGAGTCATTGAGTACAAAATGAAACGTAGTTAGTAAAATACAGTGTATTTCCCAAACGCATGCGACGTGCTTTTGCGTCGAACGCAGCAACGTAATTGCAATTAACAGAACATCAATATGCAAAATTAACTTCTCGTGTATCCTTTAAATTGAATTAGGAACTCAGTCGAGGAAACTTTCAATACGTATACGACTCACACATACTTACGCAACAGCAACAACAGAAGCTGAGGTGGTGCACCCTACCTCGTTTCAAGACTGTATATAGTTTGTCTCCGTGAAGATGAAATGACTACTGTTTTTGTCACTCGCGCCTCATATATTTATATATACCTAACAGTCTAATTCACTATCCTTCAATCAAACTTAATTCTCTGTTCAAGAAAATTTAATACCGATTCTTTGAATAGGTAACTTCTTCATCTCCTAGGTACTTAGGCAATCAACATGATTAAGAGATAACTTTTGTAGCAATTAAATAATATTATTTATATATTGGATTTTATTAAGAAATATTGTCAATTTAATTTCTATTCTATCTTATCTGTCAAAACATTTTCAAATGAATCTATATATTACGACCAAAGTAAATGACTCGTGAAGGTAGCTGGGGTTTTCTGAATGATTCTGTTCGATGTTAGAGTGTAATACCACAAGAGGTTAGTTCTTTTATTTACAAAAATCTGATTGATTGGTAACAAGTGACGAGAGTAATTGACATGAAAAACTGCGACTTCGCAAGTGGAATAATATTGTGTAATGTCTAATAAATTTTGAAACAATATTGATTTATGAGACTGCGAGTTAAACAAGACAAACTGTTTCTATTTATTTGTTTATACTGTTTAGTTATTTTCTGGAGAAGAATTACGTAGGTACATTACATTTGCATGTTTACCTAACTGATTTCAGTCGGGGAAATGGGACTTTACAGTAATGCAATTTTTACGGTACTATATTGTTTGCTAAGTAATATTTCAACAGGATTTGCTCCACTATATAGTTTTCCGCAATCATTTTTAAACATGTTGTTAGAAATGTCATTCTATCATTTTTTATTCGACCAAGACTGCCTGATTGTTTGTAAGAAAGAAAGAAAGGAAGAAATAAAGCAAATTTTCATCCAAATAAATCATTGTACGTCATACGTCCGTTAATAACTTTCACGGTGCTCATTTAGAAATTCCTGACTCGGATCTTTCGTCGCCTCGTCAGGAAATATCTTATTCATACAGTAAAAACTCATTTACTGGGCTTATAACGTAAATATTACAAAGATTCATGTCTGTTTTACACGATGCAATAAATTTTTCAAGTTTTTTTGTCAATAAATTACCAAGTTAAAAATATTGTCGTTCTTTTTACACACGTCAAGTTTTTCGTCAATTTATTGTGATAATTTTAGTAGTAGCAACATGATATCAACTGTCACATGTTCCTAATATTTTTGGTTCGAGTTATACGTATAAAAATTGCAAATTAACCTAATTACAAACAAGTTTAAGTAGTTGGCAATAACTAAAATTCTCTAGAATTCCCTAAAAAATTGTCGAAAAGTAATTTGTCCATAAATTGACCAATTTATTAATGAAGGAAAAAGTGACGAAAGTATCGTATTACACAAAACACACAACAATAAATTGAGTAGTAAACAATTTATTGACCAATAACACCAAATATATCCGGGGTCGTGTTCGAGCAATTTCCGCGCGTTCACGTTATCCCGAGCGTAGCGTACTCGAAGGCAAGAGGCAGATCTGACGTAAAGCGGCGTGATTTCGGCATCTGAGGGTGAAGTGCGACACCACGTGTGCTCCCGCCGTGTGAGTGCCACTGCCATTACGTTCATACGGCAACAACGTTCAGCGTACAGCGCCGGCAATATGCATGAGCGAAACACACACCAGTAACGCAATTAGCGTGGCAATCTGCACGGCAATTCACGTGCGAGGGCGCAGCGACCGTTAACTCAATTGTGAACCACTCTGCATGACCGCCGAACTTCCTAATCAAACGATGTGGTCGCCTACACACTCATACTGAATTATTTGTACATTAGGGCTCAGCTCTCACATTTAATTTGATTTCCGTCAACTAAATGTCATTTTATCATGTTCTGATGCTGGTTTTTTTCACGATACCGCTGCACATCTTAAGATTATCCATACAACCAAACTAAAATGCAGTTAAACAATAAAATGAAGCATAGGTAATTCTTATATTTTTAGCGTATTCTCTTTGGGGAAATCATCACAGCACACTATTAGCAGAAGCGCATTTCCGCAAACTTTTATAGACATAAATTTGAAAAGACTACGAAATGAAAGTTTTTAAATTAATATCAGGACATCAGGAGTGAGATACAGTAAGAATATTAAAATACAATACAAATACAAGATGTAGTAAAATGGTCTAAAATAAAAGACAGTGGAATATACGTGAAGCGAATGAAAGAAGACAGACTAGCAATAATCTGTAAAAACGGACGAGCCAAAAAAACGATCAACTAATAGGCAAAAAGTTGGTTCTTGTCAACTGTAAAATAGTATAAGGCGAGGCAAATAGGAAACTTAATTGTACGAAAAAGAAGAAGTTTACTAATAAATGGGATAAATAATATTTCCTTGATCAGGAGATTGAAAGTCGGGTGTCTGTAGAATGCAAGGTTTGGGTGCTCTGGGTAAATTTGCTCGAAATGTGTTAGTGCCTACATCTGAATGTTGGGTGTGAATGAAGAAACATGAACGACGTATAACGGCTATGACAATGAGTGTCCGGAATACATTGGTGTACGGTGAGTGTGAGATTGAGAAGAATGTTGATAAGAAAATGGGAGTGAGTCAATTGAGATAGTTTGGCCATCTTGAGCGAAGTCGAATGAAAGATTGATGACACTAATATATGCGGGTGAGATTATGAGGGTGAATGTTTATGTGGGCGTTCAATGAACAAATGGTTAGGTATGATTGATGGTTTTTTGCGTGAACGGATGATTCCGAGTGTGAAGAATAGATAAGCATGTATGAATCGCACTATGAATGTGGACGAGGCGAAAATGGTGTACCAGAATAAGAATTTTGGAGAAAATTTATTGTGGATTGTTTGTGTTTTAATTCAAATCCCACAGTTGATATTTACCATTTTTACTTTATCCCTGTGGTTCCTCTTTCTTTAATATCTTTGGAGGTCATGACTTGATGGCTGGTAACCGCAATGGCGTGTTGATTTATTTTGAATAGTGATCAGTATCTACAAATCCTGGTACAAGTATATCAACTGCTACTTCAAAATAAATTTAATAACTATTTTTCATTCTAATCCTGAATATTTAACTTCCTGAGAAATACGGATTACTTTCTTTGGAAGTTATTCAGTATAGCATCGGTTCTTTGCGAAGCCCTTGAGTTTTCTTAAAAAAATAATACTTTGTTTTCGCCGATCTTTCAAAATTTGTTATTCAAAATACTATTCTATACTTTATGGTTTTCCGAAAAGATAGAATAAAGTTGCGTCCCAGTTCTTTGGAAAGCAATAAATTTTTCGTTAAATTTGTTTTCGATAAAGTTAAAGCGAGCGTTATTCAAACTTACTTTCTATAGAATTAATAAAACTTTTCGTATTTATGAGGCATAACTTTCAAATATATAGACAGTTGGATCAATTTTTATAAAAAAGCTTGAATTTCTTCTTAAAAAACGAAAACAAAAGTGGAAAGTTTCCTTGTTCCTCGACCATTTTAATACTCAATAAATAAATAAAAATATTTGTTGACAACACGTCTCTTCTTTTATATCTCAATAAAAACAATTCATCTTTCGTGTTTGCGTTCAAATTTACAGCCATCCAATTTCTATAAAACTGTCTCGTCTTTCAAGTGATAAGTGTAACGTTCTGGCGTCCCTTAGGGCTGTAAAGTGGGCTCAACAAGTAAATAAAAATAATTAGACCTCGTGCAAATATCATAAAACATATCGCTTGTTTTATTTACGATGTCGTTAATTTACAAATTTAAATATTGGCTCTAAAAGTCGCAGTGAATTCTCCAGGCGTGGGTTTAATTGATACGTACGCCATAAACGGGGCATATAATTACGATAATGTTTGCTAGATGGCTAAATGGCCACGACTAACATGGATATAAATCAGTTTTGGACGCGCCAGGTCCTTCCAAGGATTCACTTCATTTCTTTCGGTGGTTTCGCAAAAATTGATTGCTACATATTGAAAGCATATTGGCTACGATTATCACAAGACAGATTTCATTGGATATTTATCTCAACTGAGTGATAATAATGCAGGACTAGCACGTTACGGTGAATAAATAAAAGACACGCGCGCTCTTTTATTTGGTTAAAACGCGATAAATTCTATTTTATTTAGTGGTATAATTTATTATCTCGTAATGTTAAATTCACAATTAAGTGGATTGCTTGTACAACAGTATCCTGCGCTCAATCCTTCCAAGGAGCTGCATGGGCGTGCAACGGGGTAGGAGGCAAGGGGTCTGCCCCCAGGCACGCCAGCTGTGCCAAAGACGCTAGAGTCTTGCACACACACAGACTTTCCTACCAACACAAACGAAGAACGCTACAGTTCTAATTTATACGTTGGTACGACTGCTCTGTCAGTAATGACGCCCTCGGGATAAACCAATCCTAAATATCAAACGACTCAAATTCGAATTACTTACAAAACGGATTTTATTATTTTTTATCAAATTAACTTCGTACCAGGATTTTTCCGCTTTTAAAAGAATAATAATTTCGTATTATTTTTCCATTATTATTTAATTTTAAACTTGAGAATGATTGAAAAAGTTTTAAATTTGATAAAAGTTCGCTTTCTTTGTTTTCACTCTTTGAAACATTTAGGGCTCTTACCCAACACTTCCAGCGAATAAAAATCATTTCCCGGTAACATCTGTACGCGATATGATTTGGTTTTTACTAAGGTTTGCTAATGCAATATTGCAATTGTTGCAACACTGCACGCACTATAGAATACTTACAGGTTTCACAGCTTAATTTTTGGCAATAATAATAATATAAAACTATGTAAGGTTTTTAATCGCGAAATATTTGTAAGCTTAAGGAACGATAATATAATATAAGAATTAATTAAATACTTCTAGGTTATGATATTACAACCAAATATCTGAGAGATGTATGTCCATTACTAAAGAACGAAAAAGTAACAAAATTTCATATTTATAAGTTTCATGATTAATGAAAAATTAATTTCTAACGATTGTCAATTGTTTTTCTTACAATAGTTAATTGAATCCCTTCTAGTTTGGTATCAAATTAAAAGTCTCAAGAAGAAAAGTTAAATAAAAATATCAAATATTAATTAATGATCGTAAATTGATTTTTACAATAGTTAATAGTACTGAATTTGACATCAAATTGAAGCTCTGAGAGTGGAGAGTTAAAATAAAATATCAAAAATTACTTTGTGTGGTCAACAATTGTTTTTATAATATTTATTAGAATATTTTCGAATCTGGTATTAAATTGAATTTCTCCATTTTGTATATCATGCCTATGATATATGTTTTAACGTAGGTATAGGTATACAGATTCTTTTAGGATCTCTGAATTTTCTCAATATTGTTCGTGTATATTTTTTTATGCGTATATGAAAGTCGTGTGGTGACAACACCAGATTCTTTTATAGTGTGTCCCAAACAATTTGGTGGCAGTTGCGTTGTCGGCACGTAATGATGAGAAAAATTTAGAAGCAATTCAAAACCGCGAAGTAGAAGCATAGGGAAACAAAACTAAAATGTCAATGTTGTTGTTGATATGGTTAAACGAAGGCAAACATAACACACGGTTGGAGAGCAAATAAAATCGTTCGTGTATTCCATAACACAATCTGTAGGGTTTTTCGGTGTTTTGACTTGCAGGCGGCGGCGGCAGGTTTTCCTGCCAGCCCTGCAATGTTTTATTCAGTTCCCCATCTCGCGCGGCTCTACACAGCCCTACGAGCCCTGCGCCTGGCCCTGGCCTTCCTCGTGAATTCGGTTATTGACCTTGAGACGAGACGAACCCTCGTCGTTCTGCGCTAGGAGAAAAGTAATGCCGCGAAGACGGAGACTACCTACGCCGGCAAACTTTCACCGCATTATTCTTGCGTTAGCATTCGTTTAATAAAGAATAGAAACTTGCTCCTGTGATAATTGCAAGGAAAATAAGTAAAGTCTGCTTAACAAAATTGAGCAACTGTTAGATTACATAACCTTCCGCTTAAGAAGAATATTGTAGCTAATATAACTTTTTTGTTACAATAATATTTACTCAATTATTTATTGAGATATGCTCAAAATACCTTATAGAACTTCAAGTACCATTTACCCAAGTTCTCTATTGCCTTTGAAAATGAATCTTTACAAGTTGCTAATTGACGGCTGCATTGTAAAAATTTTACAAATTAGTAAGCAAGGTAAACAATGCACGTTGCCACGGTAATGCTTATAAGGCTTATGCAAAATCATTTCAAATATTTTTGACAGAACAGTTGTGAGTAATTTATAGTACTTAATTATAATTTTTCATTCGATTTACAAATAAATAACAAGTAAAATGTTGTACAATTCAGGCAAGGTTAGCCACATCCAAAATGAGTAAACATTTACGAAAAGTTTCACGAAAAATGGTGGAGGCGCAAAAGTTCTAATTTTAAAGTAAGAGAAACAAAACAAAGTAATTGTTCAAACTTATGGATATTTTTCGACGAGAGGTACACTTGTATTATGATCTTTCAATACTAGTAAATATCTCGTTTAAAAATTGTGGAGTAACAAGTTCGTCCTGTAAACAATTTGAAGAAGTAGTGTAAAAAATAAAAGACGGGGTAAAACTAGCGAAGGGGCAATTACTCAAAGAAATTCCCTATCAAGCGTCGTCGCCGGGCTTCAATGTACGCATGGCGACGGCGTCTGCGTATCGATCCGTCCATCCAGCCGCCTCGTGGTGGCCGGCGCCGCCATTTGCTTTGTTTACCGTGTGCGGTGCGGCGGTGCAGCGGTGTATCGGTGCGGTGCAGTGTACAGTGCTCCTTGGATCTTCACTTGCAGCTCCGGCCTCCATGGACGCCGCAGGAGCCGACGTCGTCGAGATATGACTCGGCGGAAAGGTAGGTGTTAAGGAATGATACAGCGACTGATAATTATTAGCCGGTTGGAAGTTTGACGCCGACGCCGGCTTGTTTTGGTTTCGCCGACGGAAAAAACGCGCTGTCAACGTTGAAAGGGTTTTTTGCCGGTTGTTGATGCTTTGATATTCATTCATAAGGCTTCGTAGACTTTAAATTGCTTGTACACATCAAAATTCAAGTACATGAAGAATAAACTAAAATGTTTTATTTATATTATGCTAAGTAATAGTGTATAGATAATTTGCTCGAATGATTTGAATGAATGAGTCTCCTTCAAATATTAAATGGGCAAAACGATTTCAATCTTTCACAAAAATGCTAAACTAAAAGCAAAATAATACAAAAAACGTTTATTTAAAAGTTATTTTGTCCCGATTTAATTATACATGACTTTTAATGATTACACATAGAAAGAAAACAACATTTTATATTTGTATATCGACAAATATGCTCAATTTTAGTTTTTCCTATTGGCAAATTTGAATGAAGTAGTTATCGAATATAAAATGTCATATTCAATTTTCTTGTCTTTGTTTCCAAATATGAGAAAAACTAATTATATAATTATTTATACATTTTGAAATACGACATAATAAATATAGAGTGTGTCGAATATAAATTTTAGATGATCGTCAACTGTTTTCTATAGAAGTTAATTGAATCCTACCAAGTTTGGAATCAAATAAAAGTCTCAGGAAGAAGAATTAAATACAAATATCAAATATTTTGAACGATCATCAATTGTTTTTATAATATTTACAAAACTGGTATTATATTGTGGGTACAACAAATACTATATTTTATATTTGTATATCAACGAATATGCTTAGTTTTTGGCCCTATTGGCAAATTTGAATGCAATAATCGAAGTCAATTTTAAATACTGTGTTAAGATAGTTTTGTTCATGTTCATAAAAAGCATTTTACATTTAATATATTTTATTTGATTGATATAATAATGAATTGTATAAATTTATCCCGCTGATTTAATGAAAGTTAAATAGTCCATGTTAATCTGTAATATTCTAATAAAATAATTATGTCGTGTATATAATCAGTATTATGAGTGGTTTTACGGTTTAAAAGTCGTGAGATAAAATTACTCTGAAGCCATAGGAACATGTAAAAAGCTAATGACTAGGGACTAGAGTTCACACCTACACTTAACCTGATATTAAAATAAAACTGGATAAAAACCTAGCTCTTTCCTCGCATAATCAAAACGAATTCTATACCGGGTTGTCCATCGCTCTGTATGTTTTATTTCATGCGATTATTTTAAATATTACGGAAGAAATTTTCAAATAAAGTTTATTTTAAATTAAAATACTCATCTTGATCTTTTTCTTTTTTTTTCAAATTTGTTTACTGTATTTAATTTCAAGGCATGCTTTCTGTGTGTGATTTTTATTAATAAAAACATGAGTAGACTATAATCAATAAGAGAAGTTTTAAAAAGAAACAATAGTTATTTATGATATAAGTGTGAAAAGTGACATTTTATGAATAAGTGGAGATGTTTGCGACACGAGGCGAAGCCAAGTCAAACAACCCCACGAACGAAATAAAACACTTTTAACACGTATATCATAACAAATTTTATCTACGATCTTCCTAGTGTATTACATGGTAAATACTAAAAAATGTGGAATGATATTTTGACAGGTAGGGGTATGTTTGTTGGTTTATTGATACAAATCGTCAGCAACGTGTGAAAAGTAACAATAAAATCACTTTTGACAAGTTGCTATGTTACTTTTAATACTAGTGTTAGAAAGTGACACTTTTAACTTGCTAAGCAACCGTTAAAAGGGCCATTTTTAACAACGATCGTAGATAAAGATCTTCAAAATTTTGCAAAAATCTATACGGTGTTACACTAAAAGACATAAAGTTGCATATCATTGCACGAAAGTGGAATATTCTGTAGAAAAACTTGCAGTAGCTATGGGGGCACTTTAATTTAAAATAAACTATGTTTGATATGATAAGTAATAAAAAATTCAGACCGATGGACCACCCGGCATAATAATAAGATTGCAAAGTGCATGGGCCTAAAAAGAAGACTGAATGTTTGGAATGGTAGTTTGCAGAATGATTACAGAGTTATTTCCATCAGTGCTGAGTGTATGCCAGACGGAGATAAAATAAATCTTATCATTGACCTTCGTCGCGCAAAAATGCAACTGCATTGTCACAGCCACCTATCGCAAAACGCGGATTATTCGAATTCCAATAGGATAACAATATCCGCTTGCAAACTTCGTGCGAAACTTACTTTACATGAGACATTATTCTTCTATTTTTAATTTCCAAATCTTCTATAACTTTGTCGAATATATTTTTTGGTTAAACCTTGATCGCCTAACAGATTTATTATAAGTTTGGAATTTTGCTATTTGCAATTTCCTGGGAATTATGCTGAATCATTTTTGGGATTCGTACCATCCCGGGCCCTATCTTCTATCACAGGATTAAGTCTCATATAGTGCGTATTTAAAATAAAAATGAATTTCAGCCTTGATGTGATGTTCATATCCGGCGAAATAGATAAAAATATAAAAGGCGACAGACAGATTTTTATTGAATAATTGTTAAGATGAGAGCTTCAAATGTGGATGTGTTTGTCTGGCTTAGTTTTATGATTTGTGTGGGGGAAACTTTTGCCGGGAGGATTTATTATGAAAAATGTGAATATAAAGGATTTACGTGTGTAAAGTCTCCTAAAATTCCTGGGAAATACGACATCACTTTCGCGTGCAACTCGCTCACTACCTGGGTAAGGGAAAATTAAACATTTATCTTTTTTTTTAATTATAAAATTTAAATACATTTTCCGCTAGAACGATCCTTCATCCACTGTTTAACGTCGCTCAATTATTTTTGTTTTAACTGCAAAAGAGCATAAAATACACGACGTAATAGAAATAAGTACATAAACTTAATCACTGAATAGAACTCGCCGAGAACAACAAAATTTCTTAATAAATTTTTCTTCTAAATCCCTTATTCTTAACATTTTTACCACTCCTTAAATTAAAGAGTTGTTCAGGTGTTTTCATATGTAATTTAATCCTGAAGCAATAGCAATTTTCAAATCAATTTTTAATAATTATTATTATAAAAGTAATAATCTGATTTTATACGAATAGCGAGTTGACAAATATTCTACTGGCATATGCTAAAGCTCGGAGGAAAAATAAAGTTATTCTGTTTAAACATAACAACTTTTTTATACAAAAAAGTTTTTCATTTTCACCAAACAATATCTAATAAAAAACAACAATTAACTACAAAACATGTTATCGTGATCTACATAAACATAAATTATAAAATATAAAACACATAATCTAGACTAGATTACTATAAAAGCAACAGTCACATCCTTACCACGTACAAAAAATTTAGTGTTTGCTACCAGAAGATTTACAACACATGCGTCTATTTTGCGAATGGATATTGACTTCTTAATTTAATTGGTAATAATTTAAAAGTTACTAATGTTGCTACTTACATAATTGCGAGATGTATTCTTATTGGAATTAGTGTTTCAGCTTCATTATCGTTTGAATACATTTTATTTTAAAAATACAACTATTAGGTTTCAATTTTAATGCAAAAATAGATATGATCCGTAGAGTCCTGCACTAACGCCATCTACAACTGATGAATAAATCTTTAAAGAATTTTAACTAAAAACTAGAAGATTCAGAAAACTAATTTTTACATTCCTTTTTCCTTATTTTCCTTATAATTATAAGAATAATACTTGATAGGTATCAATAATGTACAGATTACAACAGTGTATTGGTGACAACAATGTATTGATTACAATAATACATTGATTATAACAATGTACTGATTGTAATAAATAAAGAATTCAAGAACAAGTACTAAAAGTGCTTATTGACTAAAATCTCGACATTGCATATTTTCACGATTCCTATACCTCCCGTTTGGCGAGGTAATAAACAATATAAAGAAACATTATTGTTCTCGACGAGTTCTACCACTGGTTAAATTAAATGTACTTTATGTTACAATCTGTATTGCTTCATTTTCCTCAATGTATTGATTACTGCATTATCTAAACAATTCTAAAATAACCAGCTGGATAACAACAATGTAAACTCTGATTTTATCGCATTTCAATTTCGATTAGGATGTCGAGTTATACCTGTGGCAATTCCGCGCCCCAACAACAATCACAAGCCTTCACGTGGCAAACTGCTCCTCCGTGAAGCTAAATCTAATCTGCACGAGCGAAGGTCGTCCAATACAGCAACTCAAATTGTCCAACATCACTCATCTGTCCATCGTGCCCCTTCAGCATGGCCTGCCACACCTCCCGCCGGAAGTGGTCCTCGAGGACATCCACAACATGGACGCCATTCCCACCCGGACCTTCCTGCAAATCAAGCGCTTTCCTTTCATCAAATACGGTTGCGCGAATCCCCTCAAAGATCTAGAAAGCGTGGTTTTCAAAAATGTTCGTCTTGGGACGATTGAACGGGAAGGTTTCCACAATTTGATTGATATGAAAAACTTTACTTTTGAAAATGTTACTATAGATAGAATTCATGCGGCTGCTATACAAATTTTCCAAAGTAAAAACACGGCTTTGACTTTGTCTCATTGTAATCTTGGTGTCATGGAATACTTATCCTTCTTCGTACGAGGCTCTAAGCTAAGAATATACTCAACTTCAATCCAAGAAATGCATTCAAGTGCTATTAACGCAACAGTGTACGATTTCGAGTTTTATAATAATTCTGCAGGATGGCTCCACTGTGCGGCAATGTCTGTTCTCGCTGAAAATGTTCGAATAATGGACAGTACTTTCGACTACATTGCCACTGGAGCCTTCCAGGCGATCGGTCCCGGACTCCCGGAGAATTCATTGCGGGGTTTCGGACAACTAAAGTTCGTGTACGAGTTCCGGAACAATTTGATCGAAAGTCTGGAAGTTGGGAGTTTGCATTCTGATTGGCGAGCGTACAAAAACGTTGGCAGTGTGATTAACTTTTCCTACAACGCCATCAAGTGTTCTTGCGCGGAGTTGGCGTGGCTGGGGTCGAGGGAGGGTTTTGGGAAAGAGTTTTCGAGTTTGGATGATTTTCATGATATTGTACTGAAGAAGGAGAACAGTAATATATGTTCTGATGCTCCTTGTATTCTTCCTGTAGAAGTGGTGCAGTTAATGATCATTAAAGAAGGTAGATGTTTACATAATGTTACGACAGAAATTTTATGTGATATGTATTATCCAACCAGTACTACTACTGTCAAAAGTACTACAGTTAAGGCTCGAATATCTACTAATAAAATATTTAATAATGCTTTGTTGTATCAAAAGCGTTTAGCCAGTAGATCAGGTGCTGGTAAAAAATCTGTGATTATTCCATTGTTTATTATTACTTTCCTCATGTATTTGATATAATTTATTATAATCAACTTTATGTTTTATCAATAAAAATATCATTTATCCTTATATCTCTAATGTCCTAGATGTATTTACAACAAAGAATTGATGATAATGTGCATTATAATCACTGTATACAAATAAAAATTATACCAATAATTGCTTCATTATTTTTATTGTCTGTCAGTCGTGGAGTAGGAATTATTTACAGTGAGTGAAATTGCTCCGTGCGTGTGTCGTTGTTATCAATTATGATGAATGCTTGTAGAACTTATACATCTAGTAAAATAAAATATTGTACGTATTTCCATCGCTTTCTTCTCGAATACCGAAACTGAACTCCATCGGAATTTAGTTCCAATGGTGGAAACTCACGCGATGTTTTACTAAATTAACATTATGCGTGTGCGGCAAACACAAAGTGATTATGCATCAGAATCATTCGTAAATAAGCTACGGTTCCACAGTAGATACAAACTACAAAGAGCGGTAGGTGGAAAGGTAAACAGGAAAGGATCGGGTTCTTCTGATGTTTACATGGCTTTAAACGAATTCCAAAGGGTTTGTTGATTTGCTGAATACGAAAAAGTGAGTCTCGAGGACTTGAAAAGTTACGGTAGGAAATTTTATTATTCACTGACCAAGCTAAGTTCTTTAAAGACTTTCTTCGTTACTCAAACATTCCCATTTAAATAAAATTGAAATAAATATTTTTCTTATTCAATTCATGTCAAATAAATATATTCCCAGTACATAACAATAAATAAATACTTTTCTAGCTCGATTTTAATTGTACATTCAGAATCAAAATTTATTATGGACGACAAACCAGAAACACTTCTCAAGTGCTGTTCATATTTTTATGAGATATTATTTAGAGCAGGGATCGGAGAACTATTTTATCTAGTACCCCAAAATTTATTTATTTACTCTGAAGTTACCCCTTCGATTTGAAAAGGAAAAGATCATAGATATTTAATTCAATATGATCATTGAACTTATTTATTCGAAGGATATAAGTATAAATATAAAAAAGAATAAAATAAATGCAATAATAGTATATTATAAGCCAAGGTTAAGAAGATAATCATTATTAATCCAGCGCCAAGATTGTATCCCGGGGGTTTAGGATGAACTTCTCATCCGTGGTTTACATACTTTATTTTTCACTACTAGCTTTTAAATCCCTTCTAACGAATTTTTTAATAATAATAACATAAAATAACATCTACAAAAACTAAGGAGGCAGAAATTAAATTCTTTTGTTTTTAACATTGTTTTGATTTGACATTTCATTTTCATATAATTCATGTTTCGCGTTTTTTATACAGAAATGTAATTATAACTCTTAAAAAACTGTACAATATAAGATAATTAAAACAAATTATTACCCTCATTATGAAATACAAGGTTATTTTTGAAAAAAAAATCACTTTAGGTTTTGAAGAAAAAACATTTAATTTTGGTTAAAATAGCATCAATATTGGACCATTTTTATATCAGAAATTTGGAACGCGCATTTTATATTATACTATTTATATCTATTGAGTCCTTATTACCCCCAATAATTTAATTTTTACTGCATTTGGGGTAATTTACCCCTGTTTGTCGACATCTGATCTAGAGTATTTAATAATTTTGTGAGATATACCTAAATGTACTGTTGATTGATTGTCACGTTCAATATTTATTTTTACTTATTGTAAAAGTCTTGTTAAATAGAAATGTTGTTTAATTTAACCAACGTATCTCTTATAGTTTTCGAGAGCAATGGTGGCTCACATAAATGAAAGAACCTGTATACGAGTACAATTATACATACTTTTAACCTAAATCGTACAAGTGATACTATGCTTGTGTTTATTAAAAGTAGACACATAAAAATATATAAGCATGATCTACGAAGCAGAATAACATTCCCAAATAGGTAAATTGCAGAAGTAATTAATATATTAAGAATGGATTTAAAGCTACTTCACCTTCAACTATAACCAAATAAATAAATAGGTTGATCTAAAATCACGTCGCGAAATCTAGGCCCAGGGTGTTGTAATGTAACGACGAATTATGTCATCTCCCATTATCATCTCCTCTTAAGTGTTGTAAGAAACTCTTCGAATGAGTTAATTTTTTCCCAGTAGCTCAAGTTTCTTCCTTACAGGTTTCTTTAAGCAGTACCTCGCTAATCATCTCAGTAATTGTGTCGAGCATGTCAAAGTTTTTCTCTTTTGAGTCTCTCGACAATGACTAAGAGAATGCAGCAGGGTTCCGGTGAAGGAAGGGGATGGTAAATGATCTCCAAACTCGTTGAGGAATTCTGGCTCATCCCGGGAAACCATTACCGGGTTTCTTATCACTCCGGTCTGCTATCAATCACCCGACGCCGCGATCGACGCTTCGGACGCTTCGAGCAAGTGTCGTTGTGTCAGGAAGATGTTGGACATTATCAGAGTAGGAACGTTACAAAGAAGGAAGTGCAGGTGCATGGAGCGAAACAATGCAGATTTTGTAAGATAATGTATAATTAAAAATTAGTTTCGGAGAAGATGGGAAGACATTTCTCTGTGATATGGTAATACTGAAACGCTAACATGTAAGCTTTTATGAAAACGGAAAACGAGCATGAGACAGATAAATTCTTCTTTGTTCTTATTTGTAGAACGGTTGCTATGCGTTTGTTGGCTGGTTTATATGTAAAAAGTGATAAATAATATTATTCTACTCCTGTATAAATATATCCCCATAATTTCAATTTTTTAGTCATAATTCACGATAGCAAATTACGGATTCATAATTCTTCTCGGCCAATAATAGAATCAGAAATCAATTATTTCTGTTGATTTTAAAGCCATGGTGTGGATCATCAAGCTACGGCCGTCTGGCAGTTGACAGAGTAGGCAGTTGTCATTTGATGTTGGTTTTCAACGTGTTTGCAACCGATTTTGTTTCGTTTCAAAAGTTATTTCCGAATTTACAAGAGTAGAAAAAGTACAGTATTATATTCGGGATTATGGTCATTATTCACTCGAATGATTTGCTTTGTCCTCATCTTCGTGAATAATGACTATTATAATCCCTCATGGAATAATATACTATTAATAGTTTATTGTTCAATAATTTAAACATTTATTTACATTCATATACATAAAAGTTAATCGAAGTCATTTCATTTTAATATATTATTTAATTTTTATATTAAACATTTTATTTCAAATTCATTAAATGTTAATACCTTTATATTTTTAAAACAACGAGAAAAATGATTTAATAGTCATAAATTTCAAATAATTTATGTGATAAATAGCTCCGTGGTAATGCATCGGAGAACGTGAGATCCTCAGTTCGAATCCTACAACCGACAGTTGTCATTTGAAATGTATCCCTCTAGTTTCCCCTTCACTAACATCTTTGAGGGCCATAATTTGACGGCTAGTAACCGCACTTCATGCGCAAAAATATATCTTTTGTCGAGATCTGCGTAAACAGAGTGCCACACTTGTAATGAGTAAAAGGCATGATGATATATTTATTTATATTTATTTGCAAATAATTTAGCTTTCTAATTATAGTCATTATGTTATTGGTTTTTCTTTATTTTATTGTTTTCATTTTTACTGTATTTTAAAACATTTTACTATCGACTAATCAAGACAAATTCTTCCTTCTTTACTCAAACATCTCCAATTAAATAAAATAGAAATAAATGTTTTGATTCCAAAACAATTCTTATTATAGTCTTCCTTCAAAATTAGGCTAGAAGTGTATCACTCCACCGAACGTTCTAAACTTTTTAAGCGTATTGTACAACAAAAATATGTAGCCCAACGACTGGTCGTTCTCGGCTCACATTTTCAACGTCAGTTAGCGTTCCAGTATTATAATATTTCAATGGATTTTAATAATAAGAAACATAAACGCTTTGTCATTATAATAAGATTCATATCCTTGTCCCAATTATAATTTAACATCCGTAACAGTAGTAGCAGTAATAATAGGTTGTAAACGCGAGTAGAGCAAGTAATAAAACTAAAGATTCATCTACTAATAATCCTAGAAGTGATGAGAGCTCACATGAGAGTCAGAGTCGGACAGCAGTGTCATTACGAATGCGTCGCGAATTTAACAACCCGTGGCGCCTTCACACACACAGACAGAGCCTTGTAGTAAGCATACACGTAGCCAGAAACCAAGTATAGCGACGCTAGCGCCAGGCACGTCAGCGGAATAACGTCGTAAAACAACCGACGGCGGAGTGACTCAGTCTCATAACATTTTTACACGAATAAAATATTACAGAGTTGGCCATATTGAGAAATATGCTGTCGTAAATGCTAAACGATGTCCGTTAGAAGAAAACAGATTAATATGGATGACCCCATGCATTTTATTGCAGCTCATCGTGTTAGGAGAATATCGTTAAATGCAGTTTTAGTTTGATTTAACCTCGTAAAATGTTTTACTACTCAGCTGATAGTTCTGGAACTAGATCACTGTATACATTTACTAATCAATTTGAATTATATTATGTATAGTGGTTTAACACCCCCATGTGGTAACGTCTTTTCCTATCCTTTGTTTATCTTTGCAGTTTTTAATTCCTACTGCTTTTCATTCTTTTTCTACTTCCTTTAGCCATGTTGATATGGATCTGCATCGTCTTCTTTATCCTCCTGGTTTCCATTCTACAAATGAGTTAATTACATCCTTCTGCTCTCTCTGTCCATGCCATTTGACTATATGTTGCTTGATGTTTTTAACTAATATTTCTTCTCCTTTCAATTCTTTATTTGTCCTAAAATTAATCGCAATATTTTTCATTCCATTATTCTTTAATTTTCTTCATATTTTTTTATTATTGTTATAATCTCAGAAGCGTACATTGTTTATTGTGAAAATTCGAATAATTTTGTATTGTAAAAATAACAATGAAAAGCGAGAATATCAATATAATCCAAAAAAATATTTTTACATGATCGTTATTACGTGCTATATATTATTTTTTAAACAAAAGTGTTTTCTTTTTGTAAAAGAGGATTAAATGAAATTCAGTGTAACACATTACATTAATACTTTCATAAATTTATACTTTTTGATTTTGAATGATATTCTACGGATGCAGAAAAAAAATTGTTTACCTTCTTGTGTTTTTGATTTTAATATACAAGAAATTGAACAAAAATTATTTTATGTTCGACTGTTTGTTATATCGTGTACATAAAAAGGCTCCTTATGGATTAGTCCATAATAATAAAAGTAAAAAGACCTATTATCAAAATAAACAATAAAATAAGATTTAACAATTTTTTTGATAAATAGGATTATCATTTTCAGTAATAAAACAATTAGAAGTATTATTTTGATGCTACTTGAATAATTTCTACCACAATAACAGTTCAGAAGGATTGAGATGTGAAATGACAGCTTGCACAATTAAAACAAAAACTTGGTAGAGGAAAATAACCAAATATGAAATAGGAAATTAATATGGAATAGCACCTTTTAACATTGCATAAATTCAAGACGTTTATTAGTAATCATAATCAGCCATATACTTTCGCATAACTCAGTTTATTTTTTATTTAACTTATGTTTTAAAATTAAATTACAGTATAATTGTATAATAATCTAAATAGCAATATGAGAAAAATCGGTATTTCATATTTGATTTATTTCCTCTAACCAAAGAAAAGAAATTTCGAAATGAGAAATTTTTTTCATATCAACGTTATGTGTCATATAAAAATGTAATTATTCTAAGCTAAAGCAAAATAATCTGAAATGAAGTCGAACATAAAATATTGTATGTAACACATACATAATAGGTCTCACCCTTTCTCGTCCATAAAACCCTAAATTATATACTTGTTTCATAAATATCTATTTATGCTGAAAGACCTATATTAAGGTTTATTTTTAACAACTAGATAGATTTGGGTGTCACTGAGATTTGAACCCGAGACCGCATAATCTCTAATCTCATACTCTGGGAGTGGAAACTACATAAAGAAAATATTGAAGTAAAAATATATCATTTGTCGCTGCCACCAAATATACGAGTATAGGAATATCATTAATATCTGAAAAAATATAGGAGTACCTTTCATTTTAACAAATAATAAAAAATTCGTGGCCCAGTTGACGTATGCAATATTTGTTCCAGGATGTCAAGTGGCGTTTGAGTTGTTTTGTTTACAGTGACATTAAAACGCATGAAAGCAAAACAGTGAAACATCGAACCAGCGCGTTTCATTTGCCGCGCTGCATGGAAGCGATTGAGCCATCACCATGGCAACACCACTGCCGCACGGCGTAACAAGCGGTTTATTTCATTTGCAACGAGTCAATATTATTAGATCACTCGTCGAGAGAGCTCGCAAGATTTAAAAACATCGACATCTGCGCGTTTTCGCCGCCGCGACTTTGCAACTTTAAACTGTGGAGTATCGGTATCGATTGTGTTCGTACTGAGGCCAATTCATAGCCCGCGATTCGCGAAGTGCCCGAATGGAAATGTTTCTGTCAAATGAACCGGAAATAAAAGACGCACGAGACGAGAATTCAATTGTTTTTTGTTTTGCTTCGCTGACGCTTAAATTGCTCACTGGCACTCGCAAAACATATATCATAACGCTACTACATTATCTCATTCCGCTACCTGTATATTTTAATTTAAATAATATATTTTTTGTTTCAGAAGTTAAACTAATAATTTATTAATTGAAAATACGAGTTATTTTGTCGGTTGTTTAAAACGTAGAGAAAATGTAAATTTTTCACAAGTCAATAATTAAAAAACTTTCAAGTTTCAAACAATATTTACCCTCATCAGGTATACAAAGAAAGAAAGATTTTTTACATTTCATATACATATAACGTTATAATGTATGGAACCGAGAACGAGTTTTGGTTAATATTGGTTACTGAAAAAGTATCTCAATTGAATTATTTGACGTTTGGGTGATTTTTATTGAAACAGCTCGATACTCAATGAAAAATAAGCAATAAAAGTTAAAAATGGACAACGATAGTGACATTTCTGATATCGAATATTTTCTTTTTATGGAAAAATTAATATTTTCATCTATTCCATTGAGAATAATTTGATCAGACTATAATTGAAACATACTTCATACTTTTGAATACTTTACTTTATCTGTATTTATTTGATTATCATTTCTTTGGATTTTGATTTCTATATTACTTGCTCCTTGTTTATGAGTTATCACTCAGAAATAAACGGTTTCCTAAAACGAAGTAAAAAAAGAGGATGGACTAATCACTGACGACTGATATAAATCAATTTGTTCATTCATTAGGATTTTGCTGTCTTTAGTAGCTTTCTGAATAAATGGAATTAGCGTTAATTCTTTTTGTTAATCTTCCTGGTATTAACTATTAAATAATCATGTTTAATTTCTCAATTGATGACATTTCCAGAAAATGCATCGTATATACTCTAGCTATCGAAAGTTTGGTAAGTTCTACGATAGGTATATTTTTTTGTCTACTGTTGGTAAAGTTGTTTCGTATTTTAATAAATTGTCAAAATTTCGATATGTATTGGGCGACAACAGTTTAAAAATGCAATATTTAACGAACGTTTGAATTAATAAAAATTTTACCCTATAAAGAGCTGTTAAACTGCTAAAATTATGCTAAACATCCCTTGCATTTCGGTTACGAAGAGCGAACTTTCATCAATATTTAAGGGCGTGCGACGTATGTGGCAAAAAGCCGCAGTAGGCAAATGTCCGCAGGGCCAAGGGCCAAGGGGCCGCGCCCCGTTTAGCGAGTTTCCGGTCTGTGATCGCTGACCGGATATGAGCTCACGATCACGATTCGCACGGAACGTATGATGAAGTTATTGAGCTAAAATTATACGCTTCACCGGTCGGCCCAGGGGCGGCGAGAATAGCAACCTACCCCCTCGTATGCACCAAGTGCTTCGATTTTTATAGTTGCGTATTAAATTATACAATGTCAAATTGTTATGAATTACTCTGCTGTTAAGGTTTTATTATAGTAGGTCTAACTCACACAAAACAAATGCAGCACAGCAGATATCCCAATGTGACCAACTTATAGTGTGTTCCCTAAATAAATATATATGGAATCGAAACCGGATTTATGATTTTTGTTACTATTTATAGACGATTTATAACCTTAATTATACTTGACTTGTGGGTGCTTTTGATTGAAAAAGCTCGGTACTCAATGAAAAAATGAAAATTAAAAATGAATGACGATAGTGACATTAGTGATATTAAATTTTATGGAAAAATTTATATTTTCATCTCATACCTCTGAATAATTTTTGACGTTTCTATAAAGAATGAAATGCTTTATTATATGACAAGTGTCTGCGTTTTAATCAATCTTGTCAATATTATACTGAGTATAAAGCTCTAGTGAATATTCCCGGGAATAATCTCTGGAGCATTTTTGTTTTTCTTGACAGTATCTTTCTCAAATTAATTTCAATTTATTCTTACTCTCTTGTTATATTATTACTGAGAATAATTTGATCAGACTAAAATTAAAATATACTTGTTATAAAATTTTTAAATTAAATTAATTACTCACCCTCAGTTTGCCCAACTAGGAGATCGAAAGAAACAAGAAATCCGGTGATGATGATGGTGGATTCTGAAGGAGTTGTGATTGCAGATTCTGGGAGTTCCTATAAACATTAAAACAATATATTAACAACAAGACAATATGAAAAACCAGTACATAAACAATTTGTTTTTCTTTCTTAAATACAGCACTCATGAAAAAAAAAGTAAATCCCATTTAAATTATATATTTCCTTTGTTACGTTTCTATATAATTTAAAGCATAAGAAACTCATGCCTGTAGAGCGCATCGTCATATCTCTTAATTTTGTTGAGATATGACGATTTTTGATGTTTTTCAAAAAGCAAATTTAGGATGCTGTAATTCTAAAACTAAGCAAGATATCAAAAAATGCCTTCAGTGTCTTACTTCTGGTAACTTTTGAAACAAATACTGAATTTTTAAAAATTTTGAAAATTTCGAATTTTTTTTGATAACTTTCTAAGGCGGGTATGTCGAAAAATAAAACAGATACGGACTTGCGGATTACACCAATCAATTCAGCTCGTTAAAATACATAAGTATACAAAATTTCAGAAAAATCGAACTACGGGTTCGGATTTTAGAGCAAAAAGTCTGAAAATAGCCGATTTCTCTGAGGAAGTCAAGGGGTACCCCTTAATGTTTGGCCTGAAAATGGCCATTATCAGACTTTTTGTTGTAACTTTTCAACCCGTTGTCCAAATTTTCTAAAATTTTGCACACTTATATATTTCGACGAGCTGAATCGAATGGTGTAATCCGCGAGCCCGTAACTTTTTTATTTTTCATGATGTACCCCTTAGAAAATTTTCAAAAAATTTCCGAAATTTTCAAAATTTCTATATTTATTCCAAAAGTCGCGGGAAGTACAGGACTGAATATATTTTGCAATATCATGAATAGATTTTGAGTTACAGCGCCTCAAATTTGAAGTTTGAAAAATATGGAAAATCGTCATATCTCGAAAAATATAAGAGATATGACGTTGCGCTCTACAGCTATAACTTTCTTAGGGCTTAATTTATATAGAAATGCAATAAAAACAAATTCATATTTTAAGTGATATTTGGTGAAATTTTTAATTGCGTAGCAAATTTATCTTAGCTGAAAATTTTTATTTATTCAACGGAAATATTCCCATTCATAGCAGAGTGAATCTAAGCAGAAACATTTTGAAATCCAGTTTCCGAATCGAGGAAATTATAAATGAATTATTGCTTGTTTTTCTACGGCGCTTTCGTTTCTTCGATTCCGAATCACTTCTTTTTCTTCGTGACACGAATTTCGTAAGATTTCATTCAATTTATGGTTGCGGAGTTAAACAAATTCTACAATTTTTTCCACAAACACTTCTCCCGCAGTGTGTGTTTGCCATGTTCATCAGAGTGACAACATTTCTGTTTTATTTTTCAACAAAAACAATTATGACAGCGTTTACTTTTAATAAGATAAATTACATACGCCCGTATGCGGACATGTACGCATTGTTGGAGGTAATACGAGTGGACATTCTGTCACGGGGTATTAAAATATGAAATTATGAGTTAGCGATCGGCTGGTCTTACGAGTACAATACCACAAATGAAACGTATTCATCTCGCATATAATGCATAATGTAACCCATTCCGAATGTGAATAATTTATCTACCATTATGTGGGACGTTTCTTTTGTACACGAAATTCATTTTTCTTCTTTTCAAATAACTGGAGAGTTCTGAATCTACAAGGCTAGACTAAATGTACGTTTTTTTATCTAAAATATACGGTTTATGTAAATATTACACTGTAATTTGTACTTTTCCATTAATACTCGTGTTTCTCTTATTTCGTAGAGTAATTTTAGAAACTGAATAACATGAAACTTAGTTCTTGCATGGCTTCATCATTTCATATATTTATTTTTACCTAAAACATGCGCAAAGTAATGTTCTAGTAGGAAGATTAAATTACAGTTTGTACGAATAAAGCGACTTTAACATAACTTTAACTAACTATATTTAAAATGATATTCCATTAACATTTATTTTTCATTGCTTTATCTTTGTCTCGTTGTTTGGGACTATTTTCTGTCAAATATATCTGTGGTTTTGAGGAAAAACCAGTTAAGTCACTATTTCATGATTTCGAGAAATTTGCGTTTAAGTTTCATAAGTCACCTTCAAAAGTACCTTAAAAAATGGTTCCAAATATCTATTTGATATCATTTATATATTGAAGAAAACTATAAAAAATCATGAATGGTGACAAATTGATGTAATAGCTATTAATATACCTAGAGCTGTTATGAGTATCAACAGCCGCAGATGTCAGTTTGAAATCCGAGTTCGTAGAGCGAGGATTTTAAGACACCTAAGGCTTGTTAAGATTCATAACATCCATGGTTTGTTCAATAGTTTACCGGTTTCAGAATATGAAGACGTTAATGTCATTAATAAATATTATTTTTGAAATTCTTTTATGAATAACGTCTGCCATAATTTTAGAAGGTGATCAAGTAAGCCTATTTATTTTTATTTAAAACCATGGTTACACTTGTTTTGTATCATATTAATAAATATTTTTTTTATTTAAACGTCAAATGTATTCACAATGGCTAGATAAGTAGTGGATTTTGGCAATGCTGAATTGTCTTAAAATATTTGGAACGCAGCAGGTGAAGCTCTGAACAGATTAATTCCGTGGATATTAATAACTAGCGTTATATTATCATTGAATTTTATTTTAATTTTCTTGACTGTTTTGACAGGTCATTATGGTAATATTACCGTACAGCATAGAGTTATGTGACATACCTACCCTACCTACTTTTGTGCATGTAAACATAGGTTTAATCTCCTGAAACCGGTAAATACATTTTAAAATGCATCTAAATGGGAAATAACTGATTTTTTTCTTAAAAAATGTCACATAACTGATTTTACCTCAAAAATTACCCTTAACTGGTTATGTTTTGCTCAAATTACGCAAAACGTGGATCAGATAACATCGTATTGAGGTCACCAAACGAAAATATACTTAAATATGTATCTAAGTCCTCACTTAACTCAATTAAAAACTACAGACATAATAATAAATAAATATAAACAGAAGAAAATATTTACGAGTAAATGTGCACAATAAGAAAGAGTTAATATTCCGTGCTAAAATAATATTTGCAAGGTAGGAACAATTTATTATATGAGAAATGTGCAGCGAGAATTTTAATTATTCGTAGTGTTAATTTACAGTACGAAGAGGTCGTCATTACGAGGGCGCCACAGTGCACAATTACTGCGTAGGCATTCATTTGTTTGTGGTGTACATGCAGCCATATTAATACTTTGTATGCATGTACGTATGTGTGCAATCATATGTGTAAATAATATAAATATTATACATGATATAAAATAATAATCAGAAAATTAATTTATTGCGATGTTCCTTCCGCAATGAGCGTCTGCATTTTAATTACATTTTGACTGCATGCTAATAAGTTAAACAGCGTTTTAAAAAATAAAATATGAATTATTTTTAAGTATTTAAGTTTGTTCTACAAAGAATTTAATCCGATATAATCTCTACGTTATTAACTGCTTTCGAGTTTCGTATGAAAAAATTAATTAAAAACTCTAATTTACAAGATTTTATCTACGTTAACCACTGCATTAAGTTTTATCTAATTTATTACCTACTTTATTTTGTTGATTGATTATCAAAATGAAAATGAAATAATTTTTGAAATGGTGCTTTGTGGAAATGGAAATTCACGAGGCGCATTATGTAAATGTTTGACTGGTGAAGAATCAAACGAGAAGTGATTTATAACGATGAAAATCGGCGAGGACTTGGAATACAAATAGTGAACAGTCGCATTTTTCACTAGTGTTCTTCGACTCATTACGCGATTATTTTACCATTAAGGAGCGAAATTGTAAAAGCCATAAATTTCTTCCATCCTTCAACTTTATTTAATATTATGTTCTATTTATAAATCAAAAATAAATACATATATAATCTAACCTAACCCATTTGGGTTGTGGCAATTTGCTTTTGCAGGTCTACGTAAGTAACATACGTACGTGAAATACAGTTACCAGCCGTACACAATCATACCCCAAAGATGACAGCAGAGGAAAAATCACAAGGATAAGGTTAAAAACAGTTTTTGTCGGCAGCTGGAATTGAACACAGATTTTGGTTTATTGAGCGATAGTTTGACCACAGTATAAGGATTCACACAGTAACGACACTTAATAGTATATTATGATACAAGTGTATAAGTAAGCTTTTAAAGCACGTACGACGAGTTTAAGAGCACGACGCGATGCGGAGTGCTTTTAACGTTGTTAGTTCTTTAATAGTTATTTGTATCACTAGGTTGGAAACTGCTATTTTGCGAGTGCGAGTTTATTTTGATACAAATACGAGCACTCGCAAAACAGTTTCCAACCGAGGGATACACAAGATTTTTCGCACCAATATTTATCTAAATTTAATAAATAAATTTAATTTATTACTCACATTCTTAATGACAGGGAATTTTTTTATGTTGGCAACTTCACAATATTTGAATGTCAATTTTGTCTATATTTTCTAATATCATAACTAAAAAAAATCAACTTATTTTTATTTGAATTTTACACTGCACATTCAATTATAATTACTTACAAATATGTAATTTGGAACCATTGTAATGTTAGTCACATATTTCTTTCAGATTAATGTTTGCTATGCATACTTAGACGCCAGATTTTTGTAGACACGTAAGAGTAAATAATTAAAATGAATCATTTCGCTATTTAGCAGAACGGAAGAGATGAAATACCTAATTTTACGATGAGTACATAATTAAAACAAACAAACCATACTGCTACTATCAACTTGTAACATTCGCCGATATTTGCCTTTCTTTCTCGGTAAGAGCAAAGCTTCTATTCTTTTAATCTAGTCCGGAATTTACAGCCAAACTTACACAACTCTTGCATCTTTCATGATAACCGGTCCTCGGTGTAAGTACGTCGGCTGCTGTGAACATTCATTACAATTTACACGTCGTTAATTACACTGCTTTCATCGGATGCCGCTAAAACATGAATAATAACAAACATAAACATCCAGAGAGCAACGCGGATCTGCCACGCACAACAATCGTTTAGATAAGAAAAATCTTCTGCTTCACGCAAACACACAATGTAGTGTAATGTATATTGTGTACATTATGTTCTGTATTATTATTCTCGGGATGTATGTTCGTTATTATCTTCATAATACGGTTCATCATTTTAATGTGGCACCTACATTAGATACGTACTGTACTCTATAAGCACGAGGTTCACTAATACAGGCTCTCCCAAATTTCAAACTGGTTCACCATTGTTAATATTTATGTTTGAAGAGGCAGGATTTATTTGGATATTTGGATTTAATATTATAAACATACTTGATATACTTAAATAATAGATAACTGATGTATGTACGTGTTACATACAATATTTAAAAATTTTCTGCATTGCAGATTATTTTTCTTAGCTTAGAATAGCAATTATATTACACAAATGACGCAGACATGAAAAAAATTGATAATTTCTAAATAAGCTATTTTTTTGTTATTTGGTTACCAAGTTGTTTATTGTTTTTACTTTATCGGACTAATCCATCAAGAGCTACTTTATGGGCGATAAACATTTTCATAAACAAGTGATTATAATACAGTCGAACATAAATAAATATATCATCACGCTGTTAATCCGTTATGTGTGTGGCACTCTGCTTTCGCAGATCTCGGAGCATGAATTGCGGTTGCTAGCCGTCAAGTCACAATCCCCAAAGATGTTAGTGGAAGAGGAACCACAGGGATAAATTTAGAATGGAAACTCTTGGCTGTGGGATTCGAACTGAGGATCTCATGATTAATAGTCCAATCTGTTACCACGGACCAAATACGCTTCAGCCTAATTATTTTGTAGATACTACTCCTATTACTTTATATTATTACTACCAATTGAAAGCATAAAGAAAAAAAAAGTAAAAAAAAAAACGAGGAAGACCTACGAAGACATGGGAGAAGAACATAGGGGAAATACTAAACAGAAAGAAGATCAGCACTCAAGAAACAAAGGAACAAGCGAAAAATAGAAAAGAGTGGGAACGAATATAATTTAAAGACAATAAAAATAATCTCGACACCCGTAAGGGTATATAAACAAATTTAAAGAAAAACACTAGGTTAACGTTTCAAAATTTTATATTACAGTCAATCGGTAACTAAAGTAGTGTTTCGTTCTTATTGGAACTCATCAGCGTAATGTAACCCGTCAACTGTTCTGAGGCAGACTGACTGGACCAACGGGATGTTAATCACAAGGTGGTATATGGAAGCTGAGAAATAACAGAATACCCCCAGAGCAATCGATCATAATATTAATAATAATATTACTATACATTAAATCTAAAGTAAAAAAAATATTCTAATAGAATAAATTTTGTTATATACATAAAGATGTAAACTAATATTGGCCACATATTTTATTTGCAACTTTTTTGATATGTATATATCGTACCGTTAACAACAGTTCTTCAGCGTTTAATAATCAACTACAAAATAGAATGTTCAATTTATCCAACAGAGGCGAGTTAATTATACAATAGATTTATTTAATGAAACACTGTATACCAATATTTTTTCTTTATTCTCCATCAAAATATCTGAGCCAGTTAGTGTAAATGGACCGCGCCAACATTTTGCAAGAGAGAAAAGTTTGCAAGAAACATAAAATTCAAAGTTTGATTGAAGAGAAATTTAACTTCCAAACATCAAAACTCATAAAATTGCAAGATAAATAAATGCAAAGTTTGCGCTTTGATTTAACAAATTTAACATATGAGATCTAACTTTATATTAAATGGAATCTACAGGGAAATTTTGCATCAAAGATGAAAAGGAAAATAAATATATTGAAAGATGAAATATGAAAGAAAAAGGATTATCAAAACAGAAAAGTTTTCTACGTTTAACGAGACCTGGAAATTCTTCTTCCGTAATAATTTTGCTTCACCCTTATTCATTTTTATTTGGACAGCAATTTATTTCTGGATTATTAACACAAGTTTATTCAGATATTTCAACTTGTATTTCATTTTATCGAACATCGAATAACGAAAATATACTATTTCATAAATGATTAATAATTTTTTAATATTTTTGTCGTTGTTTCAATAAATACTTATTTTGTCTGTTAAATTTATTATATATGTAAGTATACATATATTGTTTTCAAAGCGAAATGAAACAGTCAAATATTGTGACATTTATATTGTAAGTTTTTATGTTTTATGTTCTACTTTTTTTAAATATTGTAACCTGTGAACCCTCTCTTTGTCCGCTTGTTACAGATGAGTGTCAGGAGTATCGATATCCTATTTACACGTGTAATATTTTATCTGTCGTGTTTGTCATGTCACTACTGTATGTTTAAATAATCCAGGTGTTGTGTAGCTGTATACCGTCTTTTATTTATTCTAATACCGCTGCAATAACCGCCCCGATAGCGAGGCGTCGTTCTATTCAGGCCCGATGAGTTATTTACGTTTCCGAGAACTGATTTGATAGCTGCTTCCGTAAAGATAGCTAGTAGTTTAGGGTTATAATCGGAGATTAGTTATATTAAGCACTAAAAAACTAAAGGAAAACATATTGCTGTATTATTACATATTCACCTTGATTTCGATTCATTTCAATGAAATTGAAACCAGAATGTTGTGAAAAAAAAAATAGGTCAAGCAGTTTAGGAGGAGAAGAATTACGAACACATGCACACCGGAATTTTATTTCCTACTGTATTACATTTGCATTTTTTCCAGACTGGTTTCAATCCGGTAAACGGGACATTACAGTATTTTTATTTATTATGGTGCTGTATCTTTGCTAAGAAATATTTTAAAAGGATTTGATCCACAATATCGTTTTCCGCAATAATTTTTCAAAAATGTTGTTAGTAATATCAATAAACAAAATTGATTATTCATCATTATCATTATTTTTATTTTACAGCCCACAGTAGCCAATCAAATTTACGCCATGAGGATCCCCTTCCCCCACTAACATCTTTGGAGCTACGATTTGACGGCTAACAACCGCACTTCATATGTAAAAATATATTATTTACCGAGATCTACGTAAGCAGAGTGCCACACCCATAATGGATAAAAGGCATGATGATTATTTATTTATTTATTATTATTTTCGACCAATATGACTGGATCGTTTTTGAGAAAGAAAAAATGAAATAAAAAAGCAAACTTTCGTCCAAAAATGTAGCACAGGTACGCTCATTGTGAAATTTCGATAGCATCTAATTCGTACCGTAAAAACTTATTTACCTACCGGACTTATAACGTACATAACTATAAATTTAATAAAGAAAAGGCGATGATCGACTGTTATGATGAATAAGATTAAAAAAACTTTTCGGAATGCAGTCAAATATTTATTTTCGCTTAAAAAACGTTGGATTTTTAGCGAAAATAAATATTTGACTGCATTCCGAAGAGTTTTTTTAATCTTATAAATTTAATAGCTACGCGGTAAAGTATTGGACTGTGAATCATAAGACCCTCAGTTCGATCAACAATGCCGCAACTTCACCCTTATATTTTCCAGAACACAGAAGATGCAAAACGATTATAATTTGTTTTTGTTGTAGTATTGTATTATAAAATGACTATGGCATGCGTTCAAAGTGATATTCTACATAAGTTTGATCCATATCATTCAGTTACATGCATTAAACCTCTCAAATATCATCCGGCTGTATGGCTGTAGACAGATGAACTCGAGAAACACAAAAGTGGTCACAAATTTCTACTCTATTTCTCGTCTCAGCTTAGTGCGTATTTACAAATTTCAGTGGGAAAATTGCGCAGTGTTTTACAAAGTGGGGAGTGTCCTAATAAAATCAAATTTCCCTGTAATACTTTTGGAAGTATCTGATGGTTCATTCATGTCCAAACACATCTTGTGAGGGTCGCGACACCAGCATGTCCAAGCCACTCATTGTATCTTCGAGTAATTCTCCCTCCCGTCAGAATGTATTACAAAAGAGGGGAATAAATTAACTAAATTTTCACCCAAAAATCAGAAACTTACTCACGTAGCCGTTGGCAAGAGCGACAGATCGACAAGGGGTGGTCGCCACCCTCCTCGGAGGGTGAATGCCATCACAGCACCCTCAAGATACTGCAGTCTCCGTGCAGAACCTTAGAAACTGCAATTATCTCAGACCATACACGAACACTAAATATCGTTTGAATTCAAGTACATCGCACTACAGCAGCTTTGTGAGTGTGTGTGTGAATGGAGTCTTCAGGAAATTGTCTAGTTGAGATGCAAATCTCATTCGATACGCTAACGCATCTCTATTGCGTTCTGAATATTTCTGCGCCAAAGGATTACATTTTCTTATTCCTACATGCGAGCTTAAGATATTCATTTTACAATTCCTCTTGGTGATATATCCTTTATTTGGCTAGGGTGTTTACCATATTTTTAACCAAGGGTTCGTTTTTTATTCTGTGCTAGCTACAAAGAACTATTCTACAAGAAACACTACTTGGTCATCCGTAGTAGCTATCACCTTAAGAGCATTATGAACGTTTTCTTCATCACTCATTTTGAAACCAAACCATAAATGACAGTAATATTTTTTTAATGGCATTACGAATTTTTATTGGACAAACATTATATTACAATTGTTATTTGTACTTATAATAAGAGGTACGAGAAGTTTAAATGCTATGAATTGTGTATCAAATTAAAGCATATTTCAACGAAATTTACCATTCTTATGAAGCTCTTTAAATCCTAGCCTTCTTTTCCTTTGAATCCTTGTAGTTAGGTTTCTCCACATGTTTCTATCTTTTGCTTTACTTTGCCATTTATAATTTCTGCCGTTTTTAAATCTTCTATGTCCTTTGCACATGTTAATCTGGATCTGCCTCGTCTTCTTCCTCCTGGTTTTCATTCTACTACTAATTTAATTGCATCCTTTTCTTCTGCTCTCTATTTATGTCCAAGTCATTTGACTCTATGTTGCTTGACCTTTTTACTATGTCTTTTCCATCTAACACTTGTTCTATTTCTTAGTTCATTCTTATTCTGTATTCGTTTTCCGATACCTTTATTAGTCCTAATATAATAAAAAAAATAATAATAATATATCATCACGCCTTTTACCCATTACGGGTGTGGCACTCTGCTTATACAGATCTCGGTAAGTGATATATTTTTTCGTATGAAGTGCGGTTACCAGCCGTCAAATCATAGCCCCCAAGGATGTTAGTGGAGTGGGAACCACAGGGATAAATTTAAATTTGTAACTGTCGGCAGTGGGATTCGAACTGAGGATCTCACGATCCACAGTCCGAAACGTTACCACGGAGCTATTTACCCCATTTATTATTCCTATTATTTCTCTTTATTTTTCCTGTTATTGTTATAGTCTCATAGTCTTATTATCGTTCGGTAAATTCTCATTTTTGTATTTTCTGTCGTATTGTACAATAAACATGTAATTCTTAGGAATATTGGACAATAATAATATGTGGACAATGAACAAATTATTTATATTTGAGTTTTTATCCAAAAGATGTTCAAATAAAACCTCGATAAAAAATTATATATGTATTGATTGATATACAAAATATTATTCTTGATATATTGCATATCAATTTAAAATGTAAAATATTACTCAATTTTACTTGTGTTATACAAATATTACCAATAATTATTTATCCGTTCTTGCATAAATCAATTCTTCATTTGAAGATCTTACTTGAAAACGATTTTTATCCCTAATAGTAATTCATAAAATTGAATATTAACCACTTAGAGTCATATAAACTTGCTTCTACATCTATGGCCACAAATCATTCCATAATAATTATTGTCTGACATTTAGTAAATCCTTCATACGAAATAGAATAGTTATCGTCCTTCCCTGGAGAATAAAACAATTGCATTTCATGGTGGATAATTCTTCCATTTAACACATCCATGTGCAGCAGTAGCTGCAGCATTTAACAGTGCGTTGAAGGGCTTGTTTGATGCCTCACCCTCCTTCTTGCATCCCGCGCACCACCCTTCGTCTGACATTAAAATGTCATTACGGAGTGTATTGTGCAGTCGAGACGCCCATGTTTGTACACTCAAACTCAAAGTAGTTGCCCAAACAGAATCCTGGAATTCTCGTTACGCATCGTAAGGATGAGAAGGCTTCGCGTCATTATCTCACTGACGCTAATACTCTACGTTAACCACACAATTTCTTCAAAATATTTTAATGTTTCCTCGGACTTTTTATCGTCTATTCAAATCCATTAGTACAATAATATGTTTAAGCCTAAATAGCGGCCAAAATATGTATCAAAATCATATCATTAGAATGAAAAATATAACATATATTTCTTGCAGTAACCCATCAACTAATACGTTAGGTTTATCAACCTCCTATTTCTAGAACTACTTGCAATTTATAATTTTAATTATTTGTATGTAAATGAGAGAAAGTTACGGAGAATAATCAGAGTGTTGATAGTTCCTAGAGCGCAAGAGAAGTTACACACACGTCGACACGCAAACTGGGTGTGAATGTACCGTAACTAAGGGTTGCTAGGGTGGAAATTCTATAGAGTAGAAGTTATTATATATCCTTGCAGTGTTCTTTGTTATATTCAGGAATATTTCTAAACCAGAACATCAGAGTAAATTTGGTACAAATTAATTTACTTTATGTGAGGTATTCTAAAATGTAACTTTATTTCATTAGTGCATCTACCGGATAGTGATATGTTATATATTAAATAAAATAAAATGTTATTATTGTATACTAGCGACAGTTGTTCCCTATGGATTTTAGATTAAAAGTGACAAAAAAAATTTAGAATGAAGAACTGAATCTAATTAAACTAATCATATTAATCAAACGGGGCTGCTTCACAAAATAGAATCAATAGTTATTTATCAAACTAGAGAGGAAAACTTTCCACTCGAGCTCGAAATTGTCCTCATAACCGCAGCGAATGAGGCAATTCGAGCAAGAGTGGAAGAAGCGCTTTCTTCTCGTGTTTTTTTCGACATGTTTCTAAAACCAATTTGCTCGGACCTTAAATACATTTTGACAAAACAACCCACAACAGACACGTCAAAAGTGAGGCTATCAGAAGCAAGGCGCTGTAACAGTGTTGCAAATGAACCAATCCTAAATCTAAATTAAAGTTGTCAAGTTGTGATTTAATCTTGAAAAAGAAAAATATAAGACATAATTGCAAGATAATTTCAAGTAAGTATATCACTAAAATAAGGATTTTCAATAAAATTAGGAATTTTAAATTTTTATAACATATTATTTCTAAATAACATTCTTACTGGCAACACTTCTATATTTTCCTCTCTAGAGAAAAAACACATTTTTCTCATTATTTCGGGAGAAGAAAGGTGGGGTTTTCTGGCAAGTCGTGAAAAAAAGTATATTCATAATTTGAGCCTAATTACAGATTGCCATGAGAAATAAAAAATAAATTGAGCATTTTTGTTGACAGATCTGTCAAAATAATTTTAATATTTCTAAACTTCATTGTAGTTTTGTAGTATGCTATAGTTTTTCATTTTTAATACCAAGTATCAATAATCATTCAGCAAGACAGAACAGTTTGAAAATATTAAATATATTTAGAATAGAGAAAATAGAGACAAATTTCAAATAAGAATTGTAGCAAATTACATTTTTTTAATATAGCAAAATTTACTTTTAATTTGTCATGATTTTTTTCTAATTAGAGTTTTTTAGAATAATATTTAATTTTACCCTAATTCTGATGAATTGGTATTATTAATAACTAATTGAAATAATAAAATAATCCAGCCCCCTTAGTCCATGCCTGTTTTCGATTATAATTTTTCCCCACCATTCCATTTGACAAACAAGCATCTCTGACATGATATTCAGATTTGAGTGATGTGCATCAGGCTTGATTTGCACCTATATTGGTTCGCTGATGTATGCAGTGGATGAACATTTGTTTGTAGGCTGCAGAGGGGCACGAGGGGCACGGGGGGTTCGGGAGACATTCAAGGGATGAGGGTGACACTGATTGCAAACCGACAGCTGTCCGTTTGTGCAGTGGAGAGACGACACACATGTTTGTCGTATGAAAGAATTGGATTTAAATGCCGTCCAATCCCAGACTAATAATTTGGGATGTAAACAGCTTGTTGGCATGGTTACTAAGCCCTACGTGACGTAAACACGAATAATAATATTCCAATTATGGTTGACAATTTGGTGGACATGATTTATAAAATCACCTCCATCATATAATCACCCGAAAATTTTAATTTCTACGGCACAAAATATCAGATTTGCCATGCGTACTAAAATCTTACAGAACTATCACTTCCGGTTTACGGAATATTACCAAAATCAAATAAGCTTGTATAATAAGAATGGTTGGACCATACGATAAAAATGAATGAACCGAGACCGGTGCAGAAAACTTGGATGAACAACTTGAAGGAAAAGAGGAAACGTGGAAGACCAAAAGACCCAGGTGTCTGTACTATTATCAACAAGACTCTGACGAAGAGGGACTACAGAATGCACGAAGGATTGCGATGAATAAAAAACAATGGCCGAAATTTGTGCACAATTAAGAAAATGTCTACACCCTACACTTTTCAGTAGAATGGTCTTTGACTATACCGGGTGGTGAATTGATTTATGCAATATAGGAAATACAATGTAAATTTTTACTTTCTTATACAGAGTATAAGGAAGTATTGGAATCATGAAAAAAATCGCTGACGAGATTTTTGCGGAAATATGTATTTTGACGTCCACTGAATCCGTTAAGACCAATTTCTCTATGATGCCTGTGTGTGAGGATGGATAGATGGATGGATGAATGGATGGATGTCCGTGTGCGCAATATCTCATGAGCGAGACAAGATATGTAAACGAAACTTAGAATTTATCAGTTTCATGAAAATATAAAGAAGTGAGTTGATTTTGAATGAAATTGAAAAACCGGAAGAAGAAGAAATTTACTGGATACACAAAACAAATTCTATTCTTTATTTAAAAAATAGAAACAGCTGTGAAAAAAAGTTTCATATGTTAGCAAAAATATTTGGAATATAAATAGTTATTTGCACTTTTCTTGTGCATGCTTCTAGTTTTGAGAAAAACTAAATTATATATTTAATAATATATTTCAATAATCTTAGTTACAATGCGAACAAAAACTAAAATATTTTAACATCTATATGTCAATCCAAATAATTGTGAAGTTTCAAAAATATGCGTTGTTTGAAATATTACAAAAGTAATATTTGTATTATTAGTTACAAAGTTTTAAAGGCTCAATACTATTAATTATGACCTATTTAAAAATAAATTAAAAAATTTAACTGGTTTAACATATATGTTAAAATAAAGTCATACACAAGGAACAAGTCATACGTGTCCAGTTGGTATAATGTGTTTAAGAAAGTAGTGTGTTGACCACATCAGATTTTTTGTTTAAATTCCATGACTATCACAACAAATGAGCATTTTTATAAAAATTTTAATAGAATTCAGTTACATTCAAGATTTGTTTGAAGTATTTTGCTCTAAAATCAATAGGGAACAACATATCCCTCTATATGCAAACATTTCAATTGAACTTCCTATATTGCATAAATCAATCCACCATTCGGTGTATATATCTATAATAATCTTGTAAGTAAACATCCTAATTCCAAATATGATATTTAAGAATAATATGGTAATTAGGTTATTTACGTTGAAATTCTTGAACGATTTGGAGATATTAATTCCTGGAGATTGGGTGAACTTATATAACTACTAAATTTCAAATAGGTTTAGTAGTACGATGTTAATTTGATAAATTGGGTGTCATTAGTGGAAAATTTCATGGATTGTTAATAGTTCTTGTTATTTCTAGGAAGTATCTAAATCTTCTAAAATAAATTGTGTCGTAGGGTAATAAATCTGTCAACGCACCAATAGATCATACAACGCGTACTTGCAAAGGTTACGCAGACACAAACAAAAACACACACACACATGCAAAGACAGGAAACATGTGTCTGTTACATGTTCCAAGTGTTTGTGTTTTAAGAGCCGCTTCGAGTTTGTTTAGTTTGACAACCATCAACGAAAATTATCCGTTCTGCTTGAAAATATACATAATTACCAAAAAATATCCCGGGGAAATTTGCATGAAATAGTTGGAAGTTTCCATTAATCATTTGTTAACAAAAACGAGGAGAAAACAAATGATTTAAAGTTCGCGATTCATCAATTTACTCGGAATAATAAATGAGTAGAAAACTAAAATAAAAGAAAACAGTAGTGCGACAGTTTAATTTCAGAGCCAACTCTACCTTTCTATTTCCTAATTCCTCTGCGAATAATTGCGCTTCAACTGAAATTAATTCCGCCTTGAAATGAAGAAGTTAAAAAGTGGACTAGTTATGTAACATCATTCAAAAAAAGAAATACACAGAAGGGGAGGGGAAATAAAACATGTTTCTTTTTTCATCATGGCGCCTGTCGCCCTGCTCTCTGCCCGTATCAGGTTTCCGTGAGTTTAAAATGCGAGGCCACATATATCTGTCTGCGACGTTTAACATGTTGTGACAAATTTCAGGGGTTGGTCCTGACCTGGGCGACGCACAGGGGGTTGCGAGGGGTTGACGGCTGGCGGATGCACTCAGCGAGGGTTTGTTGTTTTACTCTAGTGCTATGATGACGTATGGCTTCGAAACGCGCACTGTTCATATGTTTACAAATAGTGCTATATTTTGACATAACTTGCCATTTCCGTTTGCTGGAGATTATCAAATACAAATCGATGTTTACGAACGGAATACTTTGTTGAGTTCTACTGTCATGTACGAACTTCAAACAACTACAACATGCTTCCTTCCTCATATGTCAAACAACGACTCACTGTTGCTTCAAACAATTTTTAACATTTTTAGTTGATAGCTCAAATTCCGATACTTGACACTAAATCAACTGATAGACTTGTCGCTATCAAAATTGTAGAATAATGTACTTTTAGTAATAATAAATAAAAATCTAGTGTGGTCACCACACTACTATCTTATACGATCCCAGAGTCATATCATTTGACCCAAAAGACTTTTAATATATCTGTTAAATTTGTCTGATCTTACAAAGGGAAAATTGTTGTATTCAATTTATTTGCAAATTAACTTCTTCTATTTTTAAGGATACTTTAAGAAAATTAAAATAATAACGAATTAACAAAAATTCATTCATATATTTATTTTATACTTGCATGTATACCGGACTAATATAAGTTCAGTAAGTAGGACGTTACAGGATGGTTATTTTTTACGATACTGTTTTGATTCTAAGCAACATAATAAGATTTTATCCATAATATCGTTTGCCGCATTCATTTTTGAAAAAATGTTCTTTGAAATGACATCAAAACAAAATTGATTGTTATCATTTTTTTATTATTATTACCAAGCTCAAGACGAACCTGATTATTTTAAAAATGCGACAATAAATCCTACACTTTCGGTTTTATAATTGTTTCTAAAATCAATTCAGTTATTCGCATTTTAATTAACAAGATTCTTTATTCTATCTTTTTTCGTTTGTGAGTTATGGAACGTACTCCACATTCATCCATCGTCATTGGAAAATTCAGGGAACCACGAAACTTGTACTTCCATGAAAATTTGGCATTAGTTTTTTTTCATGATTGCTATATGCTTCCTTATAGTATGCACGTATAAGAAAGAAAAAGGAACGTTAAAAATGAATGTTTCCTGAAAGTGTATAGTATCTAATAAAGCAAAGAAATCTTGTGGCCTCGTTCAAAATGAAGAGTAAGCTTGATAAATTTATTCTGGTATACACAGAAACGATTGCATAGAATTATGTGCAGAGGGATTTAAAAATCGTGTTCCCGGTGGAAACGTCATTTTTCAAATTCAAACTGCGAGACTACTGCAGCATCTCCCTGTTTAATTGAATTTTTCCCGTCAAAATTACTTTTATAATGGATTTTAAGAATGCAGAGCGTCGCAGAATGTCAGTTTTAATAGATTTCGAGCGCGACAAATTTCATTAGTATCAAATTCATGTCGGAGATGTTTGAACTGCGGTAGCGGTGTTCGAATGTTGTTTGAACAGGACAAACACAATTAAATTACAATCAAAATTGAATTAATACCAAAGAATTTAATTTCTCCGGGAGAGCCTGAGTTTCCTTCAACTTTCAAATTGATTCCGGCAATTCGAGAACGAAAACGAAACGCGAAAACTATCCGAGAACTGTCATCGAGATCACCGGGATTTTTTCTACCTTTTCCTAGGAATACTTTCCGAACTTGTACGTATTTATAATGAAAATGTCAACCGCACATGTGGCAGCTTCACTACCAGACTATAATAAAATTTACATGTACAAACTGCGTGGAGTAAACGTCTTTTGGTGTCAGACTTTTGATGGATGCGTTTTGAATTAAATTCCCAACAAATTCATTTCCCTCTTTGACAGCAATTAACGGAGTGAAAGCGAAAATGTAAAACAACATCCTCGCAGGTCGTTGCACTTGATTCTGTAAATTACAGACCAATTGTTTGGGTATTTTTTCAGCGATAAGTTTAATTACAGCTGTAGAATTGGTGGATAATTATTTCTGCGGTCGAGATTTCGAGATCAAGCGTTGCTAGTGATGCTTGTCGGATGATCAAGAGCTGAAGAGGCGAGATATTAAAAGCCAGGAAGTTTTCCGATTAGCGGAACTTCGTATAATTACCAAGAAATTATTTAGCAGCGACTGAGACTGAGAGCTTCTTCTTGATGACCCGTCACCTGCAGGGGACGCCGTCTCATTATTAGCGGCACTCAACATCAACTTGATATCTATCTTTCCCTTTTGCAATATTTCAAAATAAAATTCTTACAGATCTAGAAAAATATATTATCACGACAGTTACTTATTTTGGGCTTTCGAAGATCTCGGTAAGTGACATATTTCTGCGTGTAAGGAGTAATTAGCAGCCGTTAAGTCTCGACCCCCACAGAGTGTAGAGGCCGGGGAATCACAGGAGTAATTTTATTATGTCAACTATCGGCCGTGCAATTTAGTCAAAAATAATTCTACCTTAAAGTGTAGGGTGTAAAAAGTTTCTTAATTGTGTACAAATTTCGCCCATTGTTTCTTATTCATCGCCATCCTTCCTGCATCCTGTAGTTGTAACCTTTCTCTTCTTCAGAGTCTTGTTCATGATGGTATGCCAGGTGTCTTTTGGTCTTCCACGACTTCTCGTTTCCTTTACGTTTGTCAATCAAATTCATTCATTCTTATAATATGGCCCCACCATGCTACTTGTCTTGTTTATATGAAGTTGCATTGCAGATATTCCTTTATTATTTTGTTACCTATTCTGTCCAATATTGTTACTTTTTGTAGTTTTCATAGATATTTAATATATCAGCGCCTGAATTTTGCTTTTCATTCTTTCAGACAGTACCCATTACTTGCAACCATATGTTTACTATAGATGCGTTATACTTATAACTAAGCAATATTATTATTCCGCTTTTATTTCACACTACTTCAGGGTTGCTGGGCATCACTGACCAGCTTCACTGTCTTCCAGGATATGGGCCACTGGAAAGACGTGGTGTGAAGTTAGGCGCGGACGAAAGCCCAGATGGTCGGGGCAGCCACCCAGGTGGCCGGGGTGACTCGGGTAGAGTACACCTGCAGCTGTTGTACCCAGCGAGAGGCTATTATTATTATTATTATGAAGATAGGAAGCGGACTAACTGGTTGGTTTATATGCCGCCTAATGGGTGGATGATTATGAATTTTGTGAACAACACAGACAACCATGCTCTTCACTGGGATTCGAACCTACGACCTCTGGTGTGCTAGACTAGTTACATAGCCACTACATCACTGAGATTGGCAGGCAATATTATTTCTTTATTATTATAGTTCCTTATGATTCCAGCGTTCTAAAATTGCTCATAATAAAATTTTAATTGCAAAAACAAAATATTGACTGTTCGAGTAAACAATATATGGCAATTAAACAGCAATTCTGTCTGAATTGAAATGTTTTTGTAATCAACTCTTCCTGTTGCCATCTTTCTAAAATTGGTTTCATTCAAATTTATGTTTTTAATTTAGGTGCAAGTAATCAAGTTTTTCAGGATCAATAATGAAAACTTCATCGCAGTACTACCCATCCCAATATCCATTGAACGTAGGAGATAAATAATAATTAGAGCTTAATTTCAGAACAAAACAAAGATGAAATCTCATTGGTATTGGATGGCAGATTAATTCCGCAATCTGTTGAGGGCAGCACCATCGCACAACAAGGGTTGAGGACTGGGATTTACGTATTTTTGATAACCGTCGCCGGCGACCAACCGAACAAATGTGAATTACTGCGAACCCTCAATTCTGGCGACCCTGACACGGGTTCAAACCCCGTGGATTGTAATCTTTAACTGGATGTTCGCACCAGCACTTCGCTCCCCACTTGATAGTTCTACCCCTCCCCCACAGGACCGTAATCAGGAAGTGCGGGAAATATTATCGTCTTCTTCACGCACCCAGAGAGACGCAGTTGAAAAATAATAACACTGCAAAAAAAAAAATCTAAATCTCTGCTGTCAAAATATGAACAGCTGTTATGAAGGTTTACAAGTAAGAGTATTGGAGTTCGAATCTTGTTGACTTACACTTATAATTAAATATACAGCTTTGTACGAAACTAAATAATTTAGTTTCATAAATTAGAAATATAAATATTTGATATTTATTTTGCAAATAATTTATAAATGCAAGTTCATTGTAAAATTAGCGAAATAAACAATAATAAAAAGGTAAAAATTTCTCATTCCAATTTGTTGAATAAATAATAATCCCAAAAGAGAAAATGCAAAATAATGATAATTTATATTAAACAGGGATTTGTTCACAAATGATTCGTGTTGTAAATAATATTTGCATTTTCGATGAAACGAATAGAAAAATGAGATTGAATTATAATTAGGTTCGCTTTGCAATACGAATTAAAAGTTGATAATCACGTTTGTAATGAAAGTACAATTTTCTATGAATTTCGATTAAAATTGTGACCTGCAGTCGCTCACCGATTGCGATAAAGCAGTGTACTTAAAAAGTTTCCAAAAAATAGAGGATTCATAAATTGAAAACCATACAATACTACAATTTTTTTTTAATTTCCTTATGAAAAGGACCAACCTTAAAATACCAAAAGTTTACTCGACACACAAAACAGTAAATCAATTTTTTTTCAGAAATAGAATCAGCTGTAAAAAAGTTTCAAATAAAAAAAGTTAGAAACTTATTTGGAATACAAAATGTTATTTACACTTTCCCTATAATATGCTTTAATAATATATTTTATGTAAAGATTTTTAGGATTCAAATAGTTTATACCTATAAATTTTATTGGTAGGCTTAAGGAATTCAAAGAAGATGAAATTATTTCATTTATTTTATTGGACGTTTCGTGAGATTTATATCGAATCACTTAACCATGTATATTTTTATTGATTGACGGGTATTGATCATAATATCATGGAACCTTGATATTGCAATTATCTACGCTGAAAATGGAAGGAACTCTCCCGAAACGTCCAATAAAATATATGAAATAATTGCATCTTCTCTGGATTCCTTTAACCTACCCATAAAATTAAAATAATATATTTCAATAACTTTAGTTACAGTGAGGACAAAATTCAAAATATTTCTATTATGTCAAATAGTTGTGAAGTCGCAAAAATATGTGTCGTTTGAAATATTATAAAATTTTATTATTAGTAAGAACATTGTAATGACTAGATATAAATTATTAATATTTTAAATTTAATTAATATCTATATGCCAAAAAATTGTCAGTAATAATATAACAAGAGGGTGAGAATAAATTGAAAATAATTTGACAGATCTTTCGAAAACTTGTTGCCAGGCAATAGCCACGAAAGCCCGTAGGGCTTGAGTGGCTATTGCCAAATGGCGACAAGTTTGAGAAGGATACTGGAGAATTATTTTCTAATTTATCGAACTCTCGAGTTATATTTAATTAGATTATTTTTTGATTTCATCATCAGGCACAGCACTAAATTTATCTTTTTTGCTCTTTTTTACTTGTATCGATGATAACTATCTGACATTTGACATCTGTCAACAAAAACAAAAAAGCTACAGAGAAAATTGCCGAGAATAATCACAAGAGCATTATTCTCAGTATAATAATGACAGGATTGGTTAAAACGCAGACACGTGACATACAATAAAGCATTTCATTGGTTTTAAGAAACGTCAAAAAATAATCAAAATAAAGTTATATGCAATGAACAAGTCATATTTATTCAGTTGGTATTATATGTTTAAGAAAGTAGTGTGGTGCTCAAACCAGAGATTGGCATGACTTCCATACTAGTCTTCCAACTTCCAACAGTTTGCATTTTGTAACTTGTATTTTAATTTTTAAAGGTGATTATTTTTCAGTAAATGGCCGCGAATATGAGAAGGTTGAGAAACACCGGGTGTTCGTGTGTGAGAATATAGTATATCATGTGTCAGATTACCCAGAGCTGCTAAATTATAATTTGCCGATTTATGGGCAGCGATAGCTCATTCACGGTCCACGCGAACGGCTTTTTAATGAAATAGAATATTTTATTGCGCGTTTATCACGCCGTAAATTTTTTATGACCACTTCAGAGTTAATTTAGAGCGGATTCCGCCGCTCGGACAGTTTAACCAAATTTGTAAATAAATATTTAATCAATAAATTTTAAATGTAAATAAATTACATGATATACAAACAAAGCCAGATTATTTTGTTGTTTTTAGGAAAATTCTGCGAGATTTATGTTCGTGGCGAGACAGATAATGGACAAAATGTCACAGATAAAGCTCGGGAACTTTTCTCATTAGTTACGGAAGCAGCTTATGCTTATGGAAGAGATAAAGACTCTCACACGTACTTTAAGCTTTCAAAATTATTTTCGGGCGAATTTTCTTCCTTAATTCTTTCACATTATGCATTCAACTATTTTGATATGATAAAATAGGAATTTAAAAATGATTATGTGTCCTGCATCTCAATTCTCACACTTCCGCCCTCCATTTTTGACGGTTGGTACTGCGAAAAAAGTGACACATCTAAAATAATTACAATTAATATGAAGAAATATGACGGTTTGCATGATGTTATTAAATAATTATATCAGATATTTGTAAATTCATCATCACGTCAAACATAGGGGTCGAACTGAAGATCGGAAGATTTGAAGAGGTGTGTACAATGCTTTATGTAAAGAACAATATATTTTTTTACCAGAATTAAAATTTTATTAAAATATTAGTAAATTTACAAATTTTACCATCGATTATTAAGAAATTTGATGATATGACAGTTGAAAAAACAATTAAATTATTGACAATTGTCGATGGTTTATAACGTTTTGAGCCATTGGTCCTTTCTGTGTAATATGATGTAATATCTAAAATATTAAATCTAGCTTTTAAGTCGAAGCGTTAAAGTAAAGTTGTTTTATTTAGATTTTATCCCATTTGCATTTTCTGATGATGATAACTTAGTTATCGCAATACGTATTTAAATATTTTCTTTATTACTTTACAGGCCGATTCATAAAAGGCATTAGCACTAACTCCATTTTTATTATAACTCGTAACTTCATTTTCCATTCTCAGAACATATTTATTTTAACTAAGGTTGTAATCAAGATTGATTAGCATAAAACTTGACACATTTTGATGATATAATCAATTTAGAAACGAAGTTACAGATGATTGAAAAAATGGAGTTTACGCTAATCCCTTTTATGAATCTGCCTGTTAAGGTTTAATGGATAGATTAAATATTTTAGATTGTTCTTAGCCTTAGAATTTTACAATTTATTTTATTTGTTTCACTAGTTTAAAAGTTGTAACTGTCTGTTAATTATTATTAAAAGACTTTTATATTTACAGAATTTTTAAAAGCAATTTCTTGTAATAAAAACTTTTCTCCCTTGAAGCAAGTCTTTAATTAAAACATTAACTGCCATATAACACCTATTTTACGTTTTGAAAAACAATTAAAAGCAAAATATTTCATTCCCTTCCGTTATCCAAAAACATACGTTCATATAACCTAATCTAAATGTGTTTTGCAATATGTTTCGCCATATTCTAGATGAAAGCACGATAGATAATAGATACACAGTAATAAATCAATAGTGAACCAGCCATCACAAACTGATTGTTCGCGTCGAATTCAATGCAGCATGTGAACACAGTAAATATCTCCAGCTCTTTGGGGTCACCCCGATTTGTCGTCCAGAAATATATGGGAATATAATTGAGTAAACATCTCTGCGACAAGGGCGCAGAAGAGGGTTGGGAGATTAGGGCACATGCCCCTCGCAATAAAACACGCAATAACTTACGATAGGCGGGAAGTACACTACACTTATATAACTATATTACTAACAGTTTATTAGTGTGGTGCTATCCATTATTATCACTTCATATTAATTGCAGGGGCTGGTAATGGAATCATTTCACATTTTGGGTTAATTTCTTTTTTATGAAACAATACATAAAACTGTATACGTTATATCATTTTTACGCATTACAAATGTTTAGTTTTCGAGAATGTAATTGTTCAAAAACAGTATCAAATTTTAAATATTCCTCGATGTACGTCAGAGCTACGTCATTTATTTATGACACTGATTTCTATATAACACTAGATTGGGCATAAGCCGCTACTGTACGTTCCCAATTGAACGCCGCCATTATGGTCAAAATTGAGGTTTTGTGATATTTCAATATTTAAAAATCTATCTCTCTTGTATATGAGTATCACCATAATTCGTGGTATGACCTAAAGGGAAGTGGTGGCGTGCGCAGTGTAGAGAGAGTGAAGGCAGAGCTTCAGATTGCGCATTTTACTTTACAAAAGTATCACTAAACCTCAATTTCACCCTTTTCAATTGGGAATGCTCTCAGATGGCAGTATATGACCTATGTCCAATCTAGTGTTATGTAGAAATCAGTGATTTACGACCAATCACAGTAATGTCATTCTAATTTATTCCGTAAGCTTTATTCTCATTTCTTGACTTCAACAGCTGATTAAAATAAAGTACACTATAATATTTTTCGTAATACCATACTGTTAATATGATTTAACAGAACTAAACACGTAAGTGTTAATGGGTCTATAACAGCCGCCGTCCGTTATTATAACGGACGCTCGAACTATTGCAATGAAGAATCAAGTCCTCGCGAGTTTCTGGTGTTTTTCATAAAAATCACAGCATCATATGAAATATAAGAATATATCTAATTACTCAATACGCCGCTAGTGGATGAATAAATTGTTTCTAAATATCTAAATTTTATGTTATTACGAAAAATTTTGAACGCCACACGGCCGATATGCAAATAACTGACTCGGCTGATATTTGCTTCATATCGGCCTATAATAACTATAACAATCATATTACTTATATATAGATCTTAATATTTGTTCCATATTGTTATTTTGTACAAATACCAATATTTTCAGGTTAAAATACTGATATTTGACGTTTGAGCGTTTAAAGTAAATGTGTGAATGAAAAGCACTAAAATATAGTAATACTGGAACACACATTTGTAACCCAGATAGATATTATGGGCCACCTTTCTTTGTCTAACATTTATTTGTAGAACGGTTGCTATGTAAAAACCTAGTATAAAAAGGACAACTATCTGTCTTTCAGGGCTCGCATTTTCAACGTGAGTTAGCGCTCCATTAGTAGTATTATATTTTAGTGGTTAAAAATATCATTGTATATATAGGAGTAAATGACGTCACGAATTCGGACAAACGAAAATTTAATAGCAAAATTATGAATGGAATGTATTTAATTTCATTTCCTTTATTGCAATATTCATATTATGAGCAAATTTATAAAATTATGTACAGAAATATATCACTTTTTTTAAAATGACCCCATTGTTTTTAATCGAACGGATGTTTCCAGTTTTTTTACCGTTTGTAAATGTAATCACAACATTTTTTTGATTAACACACTTTAGAGCAATGTGTGAATTGTTTGATAAGAAGTCTAATTAAAAATATCGATTTCTTATCAGTTTAATCAATATTTGTTGGATGGTGTAATAACAATGAATTGACAGCTACCGTACTATGGTATTTATCAATTTTTAATCATTATTTTCATTTCCAGCGCGAAACGAAATAAATGTAGCTTCTACCTTTAAATTAAAATTGAAATTTATATCAGATCTTTAATTTTGATAAATAAAATGAAATTATTATCGCCAACGTTAAATCTACGCTGGTACATAAAATTTAAAATAATAAAAATTAAATTTTCCAAAATACTGTTCATATCACATTTGGTAGATAAAATACCTCAAACTTTGATTAGACATAAAAAATGGTTCGTGATTATCAGTTTTATAGCACAAATCGTAAAAAAATCTCCAAACTACAAATAAAATTCAATCTGTGTAAATATTTGCATCGCTTATTTGTTTTAAACATGTTTCCATGACGATAAACCCCACTATCAGCCAATTTCACGGCAGGTAATGTCTACGAGTGTAAATTCCGGTTTCTCCCAAGCGGAGATCGGAACCGTGAATCGGGAAATGTGAGCGTGTTGGATTGGAAGACACGGGTTCAAATATCCGGAGGAGACGACTTCCAGAACCAGACGAGAGAGACTGCCGCATAAACAAATCGAGGCACAACGTAAATACCAATGATGGGGTCTGCTCCTCTTGGTAGCCAGACGACTCTGACGTCAGTGGCAAGGAAACTTTCACCGCTTCTTTCGATAATCTTTAATTCGTTTCGGAAAGGACACAATTATTATTGCTGTGCGTTTTAAAATAATACTTATTATTTTATTCTATGTAATGCAGATACAAGATATCAAATTACGACCTCTCCAAGTTGAATCCCGGGTCAAAATTTAAATAGGTTCAGCCTTTACAGAAAAAGTGTGAATCTGTCCCAGCCAAAGAATCAAATGGATTAGATGAGTCCATCAATTTTTAGATACTAAATAACCCACTAAAAGAATTGTTTATTGCATATTTTATACATTTCTTACAACATAAACTGGTTGTAGAACTGAACTGTGGCGTATAAGAGTTTCAATTTTAGTTTATATTGCCGTATTTTTTTATTAATTCACTTTACAAGAAAGTGTAAATACAAAAGTTATTCGGAATGTAATAAAAAAATGTAATATTGTTACATAAATGTTAATATTTCACGATATATCAAGTAAATTAAAATTGATATATTTTAGCGCATGGAGTACGGTTACCAGCCGTCATATCATACCACAGGGGTAAATTTAAATTGGTAACTGTTAGCTGTGAGATTCGAACTGAGGATCTTACGATTCACAGTCCGGAGCTACCACGGAACTATTTACCCCATAATTAATTAATTCTATATCCGCTATATCTGATTTTGTATCTTAATATACTTCAGGTACACAATAAAAGTTTCAATTTTTGTTTGTTCTCTTAGCAACTATACATCTCGGAAATAATATAATAATAACAATATACCATCACGCCTTTTATTATTATTAGCAACAGTAACTAAGGTAATTAATTGATAAAAAAGAAACGGTTGAATTATTGATAATTGACAGTTGTGGATAAATATTGTTATTGTATCTAAATTGCTGTCACTATACGTAAGATAAATTATTGCTATTGTAACAATCCATTTTTTGCCGTGCATATACATTGAATAAGAAAAAAAAACGAAATTAATATCTTGCAACAACTTTACATAAATTTACTCCAGTGGCTCCTCCACCATTTTGCGCTGCATAATATGAAGAAACTTCACGCATAAATATAAAAATACACCACTAATATCAGTTACTAGAAAAGTGGTGAAAGACGTGATTATTATTTGAGCAACAAAAAAAATATAGTAGAAATAATAGTAGGAATAAAGCAAAGTGTGTCAGAGGACAGTTTTCGAGCCGCTGGTTGCCGCACGCGGCGTCGCGGTGCCAGAGACGCCAGGGACGCGTTATCTACTGATAAAATCCGCGGTCCTCCGTTACGGTACTCACTCGTCATCGGCACGCGCGCTGGAACATTCCTCGTTCCTAGTTCTCTATCGCCGTATCATCGTGTCGTCCGATATCAACACAACACATTCACGTGTGTTTGCTAACTAACTGCCAACAAGTGCAACAGTTAATTAATTAATTTTGCTAATTAATACACAAACTTTATACACTACAAATTATACAGATTCTTCCCTATCTACGAGTTTTCATCATGCAGATCTGTCAGAGTGTTAATTATTAAAATATAATCAGAGTAACAAAAATGAATTTAGTGTTTGACTAGTGAAAATGTGAGTTCCCATCACCGTATCACAGCAAGTCAGTTTCTGATTGCTTTATCTATTTGGTATCGTAGCAAGGGATTAACTGGACACAGATATGTCTACATGTGCGTGAGTGTGTGTGTTCTTATCAGAGAAGGACGGAAGGCAAGAGCGAGGAGAGTGAAAGAGACGCAGCTAGCACGGCTTCTGGTTCTGTTTGACAGGTATAGTTATTTGTAGAAACTGTTCATGTTCATGGTTTGTTTGGTGGGCAATTGGTTCTGATGGAGTGTGCGTTTGTGTGTGTGTTACGGTGCATTGTACTTGATAAACACGATTTAACTTCGGACAGATTATGGGCTAAATATAACTACTGGTATTTGGTTTGGAAAGTTGGGGCTATCGATTGGACTTGATTTATATCGGACGCAGGAAATTGTCGCTTAAATTAGAGATAAGCAAACACTTTTATAAATATATCACCTAAGTTGTAAAAGCTTTCAGAAATCATTGTAATAAATGAAAAGATTTTTGGTTTGGGGTCTGTAAATTTTTATAAAAAACTTTTAAACAGATAACATTATTTTACATATTTTTATTACAACATAAGTTACTCAAACTCAATTATTTACTGAGATATGTTTAAAATACCTTATACTTCCGCTTGATGGGCAGCCCCCAAAATCTAATCAACTCACAATTTGATTATCGAAGTTCTAACATGAAATTTGAAAATGACTGTCATTATAATATGATGTGTTTACTACATAACTTCCGGAAAATTTTTTAATTCCTAAACGCTACAAAATATAGAATTTTATTTTAAATGTGGCCAATATTATTCTGCATCACCTAAATATATCATCACGACATTTACCCATTTTGGGTGTGGCACTCTACTCAAAACAGATCTGGGTATAATAATATATTTTTGCGCGTAAAGCCGTCAAATCACAGGCTCCAAAGAGAAACACAGGGGTAATATTTTGTGGTGAAAGTTTTCGAAATTTAATTTCGAAAGTTGAACCCAGGATCCTATGATCCACAGTCCGATGCGTTGTCACGGAGCTATTTACTAAAGTTATCATCATCAGTAAAAACAAAAGGGATAAATTTAAGATTACACAAATTGTAATCCAAGCCATCGCTCAAGATTGATAGATTTTAGATTGTTCTTAAATTTAGAGTTTTAAAATTTATTTTACATTATTCATTATACTGAATACTGATATAGCGTTCAATGAATAGTGCTAAGTAATTCTATTTATGCACGTTGCGATTCGAATTGTCTATCGTTGCTTCCACGTTATTAATTTCAATATTTCAAGTTTTTAAAAACGCTGACAAAGTCCCATAAATCTCAAGCAAAGATCTCTAGTCTGCAATTAATTCTAGACTTCTAGTAATGCTCAACGGATCATACAAAATCCTTTCTTCCTTAGACGCAGAATATTCAGCAAGAGATCACCACGAGACGACCACCCAAACAAAACTAGAAAAACCGTCCTTTTTATGATGAAATATGATCACTGCCTGGAAAATTGAAAATAATGTTTCCCTGCCGCAATGCACTGCTGATAAATCCCCGTATCTCCATGTTTCTTCGGTACTGAGAGCTGAGCTGGTTACCCTTGGTTTCACGGTTACCGTGTTCGAACCCGGTCACTCGCCCATCATTTATAATACTTTGCTGCTGCTTTACGCCGGCATGATTAATTCCCGTTAAAGTTACAGTATTTTATAAAAGTTTTCAGATAAATTTATGACCTTTTATGATGAGAGGAAAGTAGGATTTATTTCTGTATCATGGTTTCATCAGCTTGATGTTACGGAATCTTTTAGGGATAACACTTAAAGCAAAGACAATAAATCTTTAATATTGTGTTATGTAAAGGTATGTTCTTGAAGAAATAACATCAAATCATGATACCCGAAAATTCAAAGATGATAATTACTTTTTTATGAGGTGAAAACTACAAATATAAACTGGAGAATTGAATGTTTTGGTTTAGCAATGATATTTATATAAAATCATACACTTTGAACTCGATTTTGAACCGTTACCAAAAACTCTTCGTATATGTGTAAGGACTGAAACACTCATTGCTTTCTTATACAAGGTGTAGAAATGAATTTCTATATTGCCTATTCACTTTGTAACAAAAGTATTGTTCAGAATTTAAAAATGCGTGCAATAAGGTCCATTCTATAAACAAATAATATAAAACTGTAATCAAAAAAGGTAAATCTCTTTTATGAGGAATAAAATATTTTTCGTTTTTAATTTGGCATGACCTTGTTACAATATTCCTAATAAATATTAATTTTTATCCACAACTTTCGAATAATATATCCATAATTCAAAAGTTGTTTATCAATTAATAACCTTTGTTACTGTTGCTAATGAAATAATGTTGACAGTTCGATGAAATAATATTATTCATTCGTTATGTCAAATTCAAATATTACTTGTGAAATGAGTAAAATTAAAATGACTTCTAAGTAATTTTTTTCACATAAAAAGCCAAAAACACTAGTTTCTCATTTTTCATACATTTATTTTCTTTTTAAGCTTAAACTGTAGCTGAATAATTGGTTTTAAGATTTTCTGCTAAATGCCAAATCACTTCAAAATTTTGTTACAACACTCGTAGCATAGCGATGGTTGGTACAATTTTTTGTATTTGTATACTATATTTGATTGGTTTATAACGAAAAACTAATATTTAGGTAATCATTAATCAAACCTTATTGCATGCATTTTTAAATTCTGGACAATTTTTATATTTACATTGTAAACTTAATAAGTAAAAAGATACAGAAAAAAATTGCATTGAAATCCCTATACTCCACAATTCTATTCTGGACCCTGATATCTAACGTTTCAAATGTACATATAAATGGCTGTAGAAAAGCTTTATTTCTGCACGGGCATAGATAATAAATTGTTGATGATTATTGTTATATTCTAACGTTGAGTCATGATAAAATATCCTCATAAATGTGTTGGATTACTTGGATTATGTATTTCGCAGGATAAAGCTGTAGAAGCAGTATATAATATTTAAGGAAATAATTAAGTTTATGAACCTTGAAGGCAGCAAGTTATAATTTCCTGGAACGTGTTCGTAATATAATGGAAATATAGAAATTAGTACAATAGCGAATTTGCAGGACGTATTAGCGAGTCCCTTAGTGAGAACTTGCTCCTAATCTTAACTAAAATTAATTTAAACGCAGTGGAAGCAGCTAGTGCTATGAAAGTTCGGCTTAGTTAAACTGGCTTTTCCTCAAATTTGCATATAATTAATTACTATTCTCTGTTTCGGATCTCCAGACTACCTCATTCTGACCTATTTACTAATGTAAATCGTATAATAAATGGCTCAACTTTCAAGAATTATTAAGTCGTACATCAAAAGCACAATTCTGAATTTTCTCTATAATTATTCACTACAGACAGCAGTTATTGTGATACTTCTAAGTTGCAGAAATTTTAACAATGAGAATTGTAATTTCAGGCGCATCTTCGTCAGGAAGACATAAATGTTCAAATATAAAGTTTGTGCTATGTTTCTACACTTAATGTTATATTAATAAAATAGAATTACTGAAAACTTACCAGTACTGAAGACGAAAGTTGATTCACTCGGCGAGCACCTGTAAAAATAGGAAAAAAAATTATTTACAAAACTGTGCAAAACTTTTTATACATTAAAATAGTTATTTACTTTACAAGTGGGCAAAGTAAGGAATTACCCACAAGAGAAATTTTAGCACACGAAGGATAATTCTAAAAATTTGACTCACAGAATATCCTCACTTAAAATTGTAATATTTTTTTATTACATTTCTTTATAATATAACCGCTAAGAAACCAATTGTAGCAGAGTGCATCGTCAGATCTCTAATATTTTTCGAGATACGTCGATTTTTGGTATTTTTCGAAGTGCAATTTTAAGGGCTTGTAATTCAAAAACTACAAGAGATATCTATAAATTCTCTTCAGTTTAGCGTTTCTGGTGCCTTATATAACAAATTAGCAAATTTTTAAAATTTTCAAAATTTTTGTATTTTTGTTCAAAATTTCGATCGGCGATAACTCGAAAAATATTAAAGATACAGATTTGCAGTGTTCACCAATCGATTCAGCTCGTCGAAATACATAAGTATGCAAAGTTTCATAAAAATCGCTGCACGGGTTGGAAAGTTAGAGCAAAAAGCCTGTAAATGGCGTTTTTTGTCCAAAAAGTCAAGTGGTACCCATTGACGTTTGGCCTGAATTTGGCCATTTTCAGACTTTTTGCTCTAACATTTCAACCGGTTGTCCGAATTTTCTGAAATTTTCAGGGATTATGTATTTCATCTAGCTGAATTGATTGGTGAACACTACAAGTCTGTATCTTTCATATTTGTCGAGATATCTCCAATCGAAATTTTAAAAAAATTTCCAAAAATTTCAAAATTTTCAAAATTTACTAATTTATTATAAATGGCACGAAAAACACAAAATTGGAGATATTATTCGATATCTTGTATAGTTTTCGAGTTACAGCCCCTGAAAGTTGCTTTTCGGAAAATATAAAAAAATCGTCATATCTCGAAAAATATTAGAGATATGACGGTGCGCTCTGCTGCAATGGGTTTTCTGGCGCGAATATTATGAAGAAATGTAATAAAAAAATATTACAATTTTAAGTCATATTTGGAGAAATTTCCGTATTTTGAAAAATATTACAAATCGCCATATTTCGATAAATATAAGACATATTACGATGCGTACTACAGCAATGAGTTTAGTCATGTTTAAATTATACAAAAGTAATAAATTTCAAGTTAAGTTTTTTTACTTTCTTATACAAAGTCATTAATGTATATACATAGATTTTATTGGAATAATGATAATAGATTCTGGGGACCTCAAAAGACTTCAGCGAAAATCTCGTGCTAATTTTTTGGTGGAGGAGGCACAGGGGTAATTATTTACAGACAAAATATCAAATATAAGATCTCGTGTTCAAAATGAAATGTGATGAGTTATTATTATTTTGCATAAAATTCAACACCAAATAATATATGAGAATTATGTCCTGTTCCACTTTTATTCTGCAGTAATACTGTAGAACGACAGATGAAAAAAAATGCAAAAATCCGGCACATATGGCACAACACCCACGGCGTGCAGACAAAGCCCGGTGCAAAGTTTCTTGCGGTGGTTAAGAAGCAGTGTCCAGTGAGTTTTTGCTAATTTGTGCGCGGTCCAGCGAAACTACTCGCCGGACGCTTGTTCGGTTTGTGTGCTTGCTACCCGATGATTAACGAGCTGACAAAAACAATCAACAACTGAAGCGTGAACGTCGTGCTTGTTTTGTTTTCACTGATGCTATGAAACAAAACAGCGGAGATTTCACCCTTCTCCGTCAACTGTTTCATGCGTCCTTTCTTATGTTTATTGTGGCAAATTGCACGTCGTTCACCAAGCCAATGCACTATTTTAGCGATGATTTCTCACACGTTCTAACACAAAATTACAGAAGTTTAGATGGCAGTTAATAAAGTAATTTCGGTAACTAAGTGATAAGTATTTCGTCCGATATAGAAGAAAAAGCTTCAAAAATTATTAATTACTTAAATATTCATTAATTTAAAGAATTGTGAAGATTGTATTATGACCATTTATAATAAATTGCAGGTTATAGAAAACGAGGTCTTAACTCACACAAAATGAGTGGGATAAGTGACATTTAACTCACAGGCGTAGATAAAAACTTAGCAACATCCTCGAATATTATAAATCGCATAATATTCTTAATATATTAATAACTATAATTATAACAATATCTCAATATTCTATTCTACGGTAAAAATGAATAACCAAGATGAGCTGCTAATTGAATTAGTTGAACAATACTATTTTTTATACGATAAGAGGCAGTCTAATTTTAAAAACAAAGAAGTGAAAGCAAGTGCTTGGGAAACAAAGCCGCATTCTTTTAATTAAATTTGTATAATGTCCTTGCTGCTACTTGACACGATTTAAGGGTCGAATTTTGTATCGTCGTTTCTATTTTGTTTTCTCGTCATTACTTCTTAAAATATCAACTGTTTTCGTTTAGTTATAGTTTAATCCGTTCCCAGCGCCGAATTCTGCCTACCTCTTCTTCAACAAAATCGAAAACTCGATAATCAATCTCGGAAATCAGTGCAAATACATTGGTTGGTACTGCGAGCTCGGTTTTTGAGTGTTTTAAGAGAAGTGTTTGAACATTAGTTTTAGCACTGTTAAATGTACTAAAATTAATGTATAAAACAAATGCTTCAAATGGAAATTGCAAGAAAATATATTGTCTACCACTTTTATTTGAATTATTTTTTTATAAAATAACTCTAGAACATTGTACACCACTAAAACCTAGGCTAAAACAATTCTCTTAAATCACCCATTTACCTCTTGGAAGAAAATAAAAAAAGCAATGATTGTTGTAAAGAGTTTATAATATTTTAGAGGGGTTAAGCTATTGTTTGGAAGCGGACAGATGATCAGATGATTTTCCGGCCACGTTGTTGGTGGAAGGTGGACGAATATTGATTTTTTGGATGAATATCAAACAAAAATTTCAACAAAAAACTTATATTGAAGTTCCATTGTACTTTACGATACAATACGGCCTCGCTGTATAAATCCAGCATTAGTCAAGGCATAACGATAGAATTCCGAACGTACCAAACCCGATTTTGCAGAAAAGAACATTCCTTAAATTAAAGAAAAGAAGGGTAATAATCTAAGATTGATGATATATGGGTGCTCTACATTTGGGAAGAATGAGAGGAAGGTGCAAATGTGATCGCCATTTGGTTTTCGTTCTTGTTCTAGGCCAAATTGAATGAAATTCTAATTTGCAGTTGTTGATTAAAGTTGAAAGCAGCGAGCGATCCTTCCATCAGGGTGTTAGTCTTGGAGAAAATGGAGCGCGTTTCCTTCAATACCAATTATTGTAATAGCACAAGTGCTGGGAAATCGATATTTCCAACGTGGAAAATTGTTTCCCGCGCAGAGTCGCACCCTTTGCGAAATCAAACACCTTTGATGTCCGCGTCCGCGCAGGGTCGGCCCCGGTAGGAGCTCGAGGGCCACTTACTTTTTCCCGTGTTGCGTTCCTTTCATTTCACGTGAAATTGGCACTTGTGTGCGAACCGTTCCGGTCGGCATGACTACGTGGTACGGACACTGCCGTCGCGACGCAAAGACGTTAATGCACTCGCAACATTCGCCGACGCACTTTGTCATCCGCTCTCCGCTCTTGTGCAGTATCGCTTTTTAATTCTTCTCCGCTTCTTTTTGCCTTGTTTCTTTGTCACTGGCACACTGGCTAATCATTACTTTTTGCATAGGAGCTCTTTGTGTCATTTGTCACATGCGAACATCTATTTTTACGCTGAGATTTTTAATTACTCTTCTTCAAATGATGAAAGTGAGAATGCCGCTGAGCGCTAATGGAAGCTAAAGGAACGTTTTGACATTCATCTCATTTAGCTACTTTTTACTTTATCCCGTACACAAAAGTAATATTACGCATTCGGAAAGTCAATTTGGTCTTGCTGTTTCGTTGTACAAGGACTGTTCAGAAAATAACAGCTTTGCGCAAAACCTCCTCTGTAACCACATGTTTTTGGATTGTTGATATGTCGTTTAGTTACCGTGATATTTTTATTTGATTGCAACGTATTTAAGTGTTAGTAGTGATTTTTGAAATGTGCAATTTTCTGGAGCAACGATACAATATAAAATTTTACGTGAAATAGGGAAAACTTTCACTGAAACGCAAAAAGGGACCAAAGTTGTGGCGAGACAACCCATGATTTGAACTTTGTCAACGGGATCCTTCATTAGTGCCACAAAATGGCAAATCAGTCATTTATATTATAACTACACCCAAAAACCTCGCACTAGATATAATAACCGAATAAAATGTATTATTAATTATAAAGGTATTTGAGTTTTAAAGATAGCAAATCTTACGTTAAAATATTGTTTCTTTGTTTAAGCTTCTCTCACTCATCTATTCTATTCTATATTCTTTGTATTTCTCTTATTATTGAGCTGACAGATTGTCGAAGTGTCAAGTGGCTGGCACCTATTTTAAAGATTTTTGTTTTGTTTTGAATTCGTAACCAAATAACACAAATCACACTTGTTTAAGAATTCGCGCAATGCTGGAACCGCCTATTTAGGTCGACACAACGAAATTAATGTTAAATGACATAAGTTAGCAAAATCAGTGGTAATCAAACATTTGACTAAAATAATATTATAGTTTATTTATGTTTCTTCCTGGAATAAATGTATTCATGTATATTTCAATTATTTACCACGAAAAGTTATTTTAATCCCAATTAAATAATTTTCAGTAATTATAACAAGAGAGTGAAAATAATATGACTGATGTTTCGAAAACTTATTGCCAGGTTAGGTACGCGCTTTCGTGGCTATTTCCAAGCTTGAGAAAGATACTGGATAATTATTTTCTAATTTATCGAACTCTCAAGTTATATTTAATTAGATAATTTTTTTATTTTATCATCAGGTACGGCACTAAATCTAACTTTTTTGCTCATTTTTTATGTGTGTTGATAACTATATGACATTTGACATTTGTTAACAAAAACAAAAAAGCTACAGATATTATTCTCGGGAATACTCACTAGAGCTTTATTATCAGTATAATAATAACAGGATTGGTTAAAACGCAGACACATGACATATAATGAAGCATTCCATTGATTTTAGGAAACGCCAAAAATAATCTAAATAATAAACTAGAACATATATGTGACTATAATTATTTACAACCCCTACTGTTTGAGATCTACAACACACGCTAACATTGATGTCACAACATATTTATAGCGTCATTGCTGAAGAACAATTTAGACTTTTTAATACTGCAAAAATTCTTCAATTTAGATAAATTTCATAAAAGAAATTAAAAAAAAAATTGTGGACCCCATTCGTCAGTTTTGTTCCAAAATAAGATGACTGTTCTCTCTCAGCCTCCTTACTCGCCAGACCTGGCTCCATATGATTTTTTTTTCCGAAATTAAAATCAGTTTTGAAAGGACACCGTTTTCAGACTATTGATGACATGAAAGCAAATGCGTCACAGACCAAAGGTATCCTAGACTGCTTCGCGAAATGGAAACACCCGAGTGTGTGAATAACTGACTAGAGAAGAAGAGTACTTTGAATGGGACAAGGACCAATAATCTGTAAAATAAATAATAAAGTTTAAAAAAATTATTTTGTGAACAGAGGTCGTACAGTTCCTTGGGGAAAGTGGTCAGTACAAAGTGCGCATACATCATCTTGCCTTTGCGCTGTGTCACCTATTGATGTCGGTTCGCTTTTCGCGATGTAAGCAATCCATTACTTGGGGCAGGCAGCCAGGAGCAAGGCAGTGGCGACCCCTCAGCATGACGGCGTCGGTTTAGCAGGCGCGACGCCGTAATGGTTTCCGCTTCCTTCCCCCCGCCCCGCAAACAAACACCACATGTTCTGCGTCTCGCGTATGAATCGCACAATCAGAGAAACTCTTTCTCGCCAAATTAGTTTATTGCAGGTTCCTAGTATCGTTTGCAGTTGCGACTTCATTACAACCAAATGAAAGGGTTGTGAATTTCTCCATTCAGTATTATAATTAAATCACGTATGAAAAATCTCCCCGACTTTCATATGGTATCAGCTTGATTTACGAGCGCAAAGCGTGCGTGGGATAAAGACAAATGCCATCCCAAGTTTCTGTAGGCTGCCTACAAATTTCAATCTCCCGAAGAAAAATCTGCGGGTCGCGCGTATAAATAGCGGAGGACTTAAAGGCTCTCGGGTTCGATTCTGTGTTTATAGATGGCAGCGGCGACGCCGCCTGCCAAGATGAATACACTATTTTCTCTTTTCTTTCGAAAGGGCGCGTGTTATAATCTTTTCAGTGTCTGAATATTTTCACATTCATGGAAGCGTGAAAAAGTGAATTCTGAACTTCAAACGAATTCGACGTGAAAGACTCAACGTGCGCGTTCCCGTTGCTCTGGTGACGAGTCCTTTGCTTTTCGAGTGGTTTTATTTCGGTGATTATGCAAAACGACATTTCTATATATTTTCCCGCGTTTTATTGCATTTTTAAAAGAGGAATTTTATATTTTCAAATAGTTGCAGTCGTTCTGCGCCTTCGCAATTTACCGCCACTTCAACCAACCCACGCCTTCAAAACAAAACAAATTGAATCACATTTCATAAATCAATATCAAACATATGACAGAAGGATAAGTACCAAATTTTCATATTAAATTAAGTGCAAAATACACTAATTTATTCAACAGCCTGATAGCAATTCCCAAAACTATTCAATATTACCATTAGATAAATCTAATCACCTGACATATAGCTTCGATAATAAGATTTATACCGGGTGTAGAATTGAAATGTGGCGTATAGGGATTTCAATGCTATTTATTTGATACAGCTGTTTCTATCTATTCACTTTACAGCAAACGTGTAAGTAGAAAAATTTGTTCAGAATTTAAGTATGCAGTATGCCGTATTTGATTATTTAAATCTTATTATTTTAACATCAATCAAATAATTTTTAATAGTATGGCCAACTTACTAATAATATAATACTGTCGATATTAATATTTCAAGAATAATTACATGTATATATCATAAAATAATTATTTCAGAGTCAATAAATAATAAAATTTATCATTAGTTTTTATGTAAAACACACACAGTATACTATTTCGATTTTGCTTAAGCATGATCGTGTTACATTTTTCTTAATATATAATACATTGATTTTAATTTAATTGATATATCGTGAAATACTAATATTTAGGTAGTAAATTGAATAGGTAAAAATTTACAGCAATATAAAAAAATAGCATTTAAATTTTACAGCCTGTATGTTAACGTGTAAAGTAATACTTTTCAGCCATGTGCAAACAGATAATCCGATATGTAGTGCGCGGCAATCCATCATTGAGAAGAAAGTCACAAAAAACCCTAAGCCATCTTCTCAGCGACGAATTTTGAAAATAGGTCTTGAGTCTTGAGAATGATGGATCGTTTTAACCACCAGAGAATAGCGATTATATTAAAAAAAAAAAAACTGTTACATGTTCCAGCGATAAATTATTCATATCCATTCCATCATCTTTTTATAATTTTCAGTTTTCGTTTTTGGGCAAAATTAGCAAGAGGATTTCTGTAAATCCTCCCCGGTTAGGAGTTGAGAACTCGTTGAAAAGTTTTTTACGCCAAGTAATAAAAACGTGAAGAAACACCGAGTTTATAGCATGAATAAGCCTTTCTGTCGCCCCCTCGCAAAATCACTGCAAGCTTACTAACTGGACTTTCCTGAATTTAAATAAGAATGAAGAAAAATTTGGAGTGCAATGTTTTGTATACAAAGCTATTTGGGTTGGATTTATTAGATTTGTCGGCTATTGTTGTTCTCAATGCAAAATTCGTTCGGAAAAGTGAAATTTTCGGCGAAAGCTTTGAAGGTAGACATGTGAAGGGTGTTACACTTTACGCTGCTAAATTTGGGACTTTATCGTTGTCACCCTCGCCGCCAGGACCGTACCAAAGCAAATTTAAATGAACCACACCTTTATTAAATTATCCATTCCATAAAATACATAACTATTTCTTGTATTATTCTATCAAAACAAGTTTGTTTCTAGCAAATATTACAGTGTACACGTTTCCGACAATGACTGTTTCTACATGAAAGCATGACCACACTGACGTTACAATTAAGCGGAAACAATGCGCACTGGTGGACGTTTCACAAACTAAAATATGTTATCTCCTCTTCTGTTAATATATAGCATACCGAGTTGTGGTTTTGTGGCTAAAAATATGTGAAAGTTTGTGAGTCAAGCTTTACTCACTCGAATTTATAAACGAAAATGCATCTACCTCAAGAGTTTGAACTTCACTTTTATTCTAAATTTATTCCAAATCACTAATTTATTGAGATATCCCCTAAAAACTTGATAGAGTTTCAAGTAAACTATCACTTCCGGCTGATGGATTACTAGTAAAATCTAATAAGCTGGTAACTTAAGCGTTCAAGTTTTAAATATGAAATTAAAGAATGATATCGTCATTATGGTAAAACACAGTATCATTTATTAGATTTTATCTTTACTCCTATGGTTCACCATCCACTAAAATCTTTGGGGGCCGTGATTTGACGGCTGATAAGCGCACTTCATGCTTTAAAAATATATCATTTACGCAAAAGCAGAGTGCCACTCAATATGGATAAAACGCGTGATAATATATTGATTTATTATTTATATCGTCATTATATTTTAAGTTATCCTTACACACATATGTTCTAGGTTCCCCAAAACGTGCGTATTGGAAACACACAATATGTTTTGTAATAATTTTTTAAGATTTTGTATTGTACAACAAAGTGAAATAATTTAAATGAATTTAATTTTAATGGAAGTAGAAAAAAGTGTTCGTATTTGTCACTCAATCAATAATTGAACTACCTGTGCTGTTTGAATTTTTTAAATTTATATCAGTGACGCAAAAATCATCATCCTATATATTGATGCTCTAATTTTTTTAAGATGGTGTCTTATGTGATCAGTATTTTGAAATATGTGAAGTAAACAGATTTAGAAAACATGTAGATGAACCATGAATATACTCCTACAAAATAATAATAATTATGTCAATGTTTTTGACAAATAGTATTAAAAAATTTATAATAAATAAATTTATCATAACGCCATTTAGTCATTTCATGGTGTGGTACTCTGCTCAAGGCAGATTTCGGTCTTATGATATATTTTTGCGAGTGAAATGCGGTTACCAGCTGCCAAATCTCTGCCTCCAAAGATGGTAGTGTTGGAGGAGCCACATGGGAAATTTTATGTGGTGCAACTTTGTCGGTTGTGAGGCTCGAACCGAGGATCTTATGATCCACAGTCCGATGCGTTACCACAGAGCTTTTAACCCCATATAAAAATGTTGTGTGTCAAAATGAAATGATATTTACTAATTTAATTTCAGTGAAAGTAGATAAAAGTCGTCCGGTTTTTTTGTCATTCGGGATTGAAATTATAAAATGCAGTGAGGTCAAAGTAATTTATAATGTAATCTACGCGTCGTGGGATAATGAAGTTGACCACAGCTCACAAAGGGTATTAGAGCCCAATGCGCGGCTGGGCCCGGCCCTGCGCCCGCGCCACCGCTTTGTTGGGCTGTCAGGGCCCGTCACACCTCCCGACCGGGATCAAAGCATGCTTTGCATCTCAATGTATTTCCCTTCCCCCATCTAACAATGAGGCGAATGGTGAATTTATCCCGGCAGATTTCGAATTACGCCGCGGGTAATGTAATCCCCCTAGGCCGGCCCTGTGCCACGCCAGTTTTTCTTCTTTCTTTAATTTCACGCGGTTTCCTATTATAAAATTTTTATGAACTTCTCTCATTTGTGTCACAATGAGGTCCCTCATGAGTTGTGCTCTTTTTTTAGGATAATGCGTCGCTTCTTTATGAGTTTCTTTTTTGCGTTTTTTTGTTTTGAAATTAGTTGTTAGTTACAGCATCGAGCGGGTTGTCAAAGCGGAAGTACGAAAAGCGGAAACGGAGATGGTTAATCATGGATTGTTTCCGAGGGTTTCATTTTCAGATTTGTATTGTCATCGACATGTTAATTACCCAGACCCCATTGTGCATTTCAAAAAGCATTTTTGCCCTTTCATTTCGGAAAAAAATTACATTCTCAGTCCTCGTCATTTATAATAGTAAGCGGAAATAGACATAAGTTTCATCATTAACCACAATAATATCGAGAGTATTTTAGAGACTATTACCCAAAGCATTTGGTTCAATTTCCTCACTTTTGACCAATCAAACCTATTACAGCGGCAAAATTTAGAAAAATGTCCTAAGGCATTTTTAAGTGACAGAATGCCCGTTACAAATCCACGATTATTGATTACCATGTTTGATAACATAATGATTACTTTGTTTTGTTGTTTATTTAGGTTAGCTTATTTGGGAAATAATCTAATAAAATATATTTCGATTTCATTAGTTTGCAGGTAAAATTTATACTTAAGATTATGATTGTTGCCCTTTGCTAACATTTCTCGATAAAGGAATAACAAGTAATTTTTCGAAATATAAATTTTTTCTGCAAAATAATATTCCCTTAATATATTGCTATAGATTATTTTTTGACGTTTCTTAAAACCAATGGAATGCTTCATTGTATATCACATGTCTGCTTTTTAACCAATCCTGTTATTATTATACTGAGAATAAAGCTCTAGTGAATAATCTCTGTAGCTTTTTTGTTTTTGTTGACAAATGTCAAATGTCAGATAGTTATCATCTACAGAAGTAAAAGATGAGCAAAAATGATAGATTTAGCGCCAGCCTCACGATGAAATGAAAAAATAATCTAATTAAATAACTCGAATTTCGATAAATTAGAAAATAATTCCCCAGTATCTTTCTCAAACTTTTTGCCATTTAACAATAGCCTCGAAAGCCCGGAGGCTGTCAAATTATTTCTTTCATTAATTCTCACTCTCTTGTCATATTATTAATAAGAATATAACTCATATGCCACGTGACATATTTTCCGCATGTTTATCACAACGATGATAAAAAACAAATGAAATTATCACCTAGTTCTGGTCCGTTGCTTGCTAGGATATTTCTTTAAATGTACAGTCGCAATTTTCTAATTTAAAATATTGTGTCGGTAGTTTTTCAAATTTTCATTTTAATACATCAAATGATAGTACACCCCATCTATTGCGTTCCGTAAATTTAGAGTGTCTTCTCGTTCACAACAATTAATTATGCATTATATACTAATTAAATATAAGCTCGTGATGTGATTATAATCGAAGTTATTGTTCGTGAAACCTAAGCAGCACAATCCACTCACAAATATCATCGATGATAATCATGTCACTTGTCACTTGTTATATTACCTCTGAACACATTACAAGTTTGATTTGGCAGCTTCTGTGCGATCAACTGTTGAATGTAAGTTAGCAGTGAGTTGTGATTTATAAAACTTCAATTTTACAGCATTTTTATTACTTATAAACACATAAACCAAACTTTATTCCCCATACTTCAAACCCCAAATAAAATCAAGATTTATGCAATATTAAACTCCGTCGTAGTCATAAAACCTACTTCAGCTACTGCTTTGTTATTTCTCATTTTCCGTAGAAACGTGACTTTCCGTTGTTTCACTACAAATATCTATTTGTCGGGATTGTTTATAAGCCGCGAACGACAGTGGCGCCGAAGGTGGGGTGGTTGGTATTCCAGTGGTGTGCACAGACGCCACAGACGCTACTTTGCATTCCGGAATCGCGGCGCGCGCGTTTAGCCCGCGGACGTGCGACACGAAGCGTCGCGACGCTGCCATGAAAATTTAATTCACGACGCAGAAGAGACTGACGGATACGCACTGATTTATAATTGATTGTTCTGTGTCTACACATACGCTCATTGATGGACAAAGAACTCTTTTCTTTTTAAAATGATGAAATTATGATACAATAAGTAGTAAAGCTGCTTTTTTAGAGTCAATCAATTATCAATTACAACTTATAATTAGCAAAAGTTGGAATATCTAAAAACTACAGATATAAAATTAGAACCACTAAGGGCCTATCTTTCCATCTACGAATAAAATAGCAAATAAATTAATCGCCGAATAGATGAAAAATGTTGCATCAAAATCATAGCGCAAATGAATTGTTCAAACTGTCATGTTTTGATGCGTAATTTTTTATTTATTCGACGAATAATTTATTCGGCCCTTAGTGAAATTGACATCTATTAAAAATAATGTTATTGTTGATCAGAATAGTATAGAACAAAATAAACGACAATTATGGAACGAGTTTTTTATACTATTTTTTATATTTTGTGTTTTTCATGTTCTCTTTTATTAAAAAATCCTAGTTTCAATATTCAAGGAATTTTGTGTTTTCTTACTACTCTTAACTTCTGCTTTTAAATTCAAAACTATACAAAAATAACATTCTTACAATATGTATTTATTTATTTAGCTAAGTGTGACATTTGATATATTTTTACATATGACATTTCAGTAGAGTTACCAACCTTAAAAATATAAATTGTACTTCTCTATTATAAAACTCCATTGAGCTTTTACGAAACTCCTTTAGGTTTTTCAATTAGTATTTAATAAATGAGCATCTTAATTTTGTTGGTGTGAACGCTAGCACCGGTTCCTATAAAGTCAAACGAAACTATTAATTCTAATTGCTAATCATAATTGATCATCATCAGAAGGTAACTTCATATTTTTAATGGAGCAGATATTTTTCTTTTTTAAAGATGACAGTACTAGTATATGACAAACGTATCAAAATCAGAATAGAGGGTAATACGGAAGCAAGTTTATTGCTCGTCATCTATTGGTTTTTAATTTAACTGCTTCAAAACGTACGTGTTTTGAAATACAAACAAATGATGCACTGACATTAACATCTGGAGTTAAACTCATGTATAAAAAGTAAAAATATAGAAAACTTTACCAACTCCATTCCATTCGTTTTCATTTACCTCGTGAACTATATAATGCTCCACTACCAAATTAAAAAATAATAGGTCATCTGCTTAAAACAAAAAGTACAAATTAGCTAAACTGTACTCGACAGCCACGTCATAGCACCTAGCATTTTAATTCAGATGTCACATTTATGTAAAACAGGCGAATTCGTATCGTATCGTCCCGTGACTGCCGTGTATGCAAATCGTCAACTGTCGTTTCCTCACCCCGTACCTCTCAGAGCTCTTGTACGCGGCGTGTCTCGAGGGGGTGCACACATCGGGGGGTGTTTAAACTTGGCACGAAGCTGCATGTACCCCCGAGACATGGGCGGCGACATACAGACGCCGCTAGGGCACCACAAAACCCAGCTTGGATGAATCCCAATAAAGTTTATATAAAATGTACTATGTGGTTTGCGCATTTTGCACATGAGTGAAGTTGGATTTTTGTGCGCTGTAAATTACTTGGGCGAGCCGAAAATGGTGTACAGTATTTTAATTTTGAAGGATGTCCTGGTTTTACTTTTCGCACATACTAGGTGATTCATAGTTCTGTATTATATATTTTCTACGATTATTTTAAACATTACCGAATACAGTTTATTTTAAATTAAAATACCTACATATCTGCAATGAAAGTTTCACTTTATATTTTTAAATGGAACATACTATATCCTTTTAGAAAACGTTAAGGTCAAACATACGCGTCGAAAGAACGAACCCTTTATTTTTTTAAAAAACAGCAAATTTTGTATTCTTTATTTATTTTCATGTTCTTTATGGTCCAACAACCTCCATTCGTCAAAATATCATGGATTTTTTACAGTGACTTGTACATTGCAATGTCAGATGAAGAACATATTTTCGTTGGGTTCGTTCACTCCCATGAATTTTGTTTTGCAAATTCAAATTTCAATAAATTATTTCTTACAATTATTCTTATCGAAAAACAAAACAATTATTACTGTGAAGTCTTTGAACATTCTAGTATTTATATATGTGGATGAAAAGGATAACTGAAACATTCAACTATAAAAAAATATTCGTTGAAGTCTAGTTGGTCAAAAATTCAGAATTTTGATACTGAATTTCTAATTCCCATGAACGACGACAGTAATGAAAATAATTCGTATATTTATAAATATAATCGTCTATAACATACTAAAATTATTTTACATTTGAATTTACAGTTTTTGAGAAACAAATAAGAATATACCAAAAAACACACTTTTTGGTATATTTTTATTTGTTTCTCAAAAACTCTAAATTCAAATTGAAGATAAACTTAGTATGTTATAGACGATCATATTTATAAATATACACATTATTTGTATTACTGTAGTCGTTCATGGGAATGTGTGACATATATTTGACTACTTTGAAAATTATGTTCATGTATAATATGTAAACAAAATTGGCATTTTAAAATTTATTACAAAACTTTGGACTTTTATCTACAAACGTAGGTATAAAACATTATATGTTTCATTTATTATAATAATGATATATTGTTTCAAAAAAGTCATGTTCATCTTGCGCTATCTTCAGCCCGTATTTGCCCGGATGGTTCACCTTAAATATCTTTAGTTTCTCTTCAAAACAGTTCTTATTCATTATTGGGTTTCCAAATTATCAAGAGATGGACTTGATCACAATTTTCAAAATGTACATGTCAAATACAATTTATATGATATCTTATGATGGCGAATGCGTGCTTTTATAGTATTAGTTGTTTGCTTTTATTACCAGCAGAACTGTTTTCATACACACTGCGAATTTTCCTGCTTTCAAATATTTTTTTTGCAGAAAATTCTATCTATAATCTACAAATACAATGTACCTTTCATTTTTACATCTTACTTAAATAATACAGCTTAAACAAATGTAATACTTACATTGAAATACTCTTAAAATGACTACTGTTGTTATTAATTTTTAGAAAACTAGCAATTAATATCAAAATACAATTAAATTTATGTACCTTATGGTTAGTTCAGCTTTCTACCACTAGTTAGCGTATTTAAATTTTGGATGTCCAAAAATCAGTATAGAATCTATTCGATTGTACTAATAAAGAATCACATCATGCAATAAAATTAAAAACAAAAAATAAATCAATACAATCGCATATCTCGATATGTGAAAAGTGATACATATTTTCACGTGAAATATTAACCATCGAGTCATTCTTCCTAAGTATGGTTAGTTATTAGTTAAGGAGGAACCTCAGGAGTAAAGTTAAAAGTAGTGACATTAGAGTCTACTGGAATCCAAGCAAGGATCTAATGTTTCACAGTCAGATGCTTTACCACTGCGCTTTCCAGTATTAACTGTAGTAATTAATAAATGTCAAAGGAGGGGAAGCCACTGGGGTACAGTAAAGATGTGAACAGTCGACCATAGGATTCGAACTGAGGACCTAATAATTATATGGTTAATTATATTGGCACTGTTCCGTGATTGGGAATAATTTGTTGTGTAGTACCAAATAATTAAAATAAATGTAATTTGATTCCACGAGCGATAATGTATTTGTATGGGGATAATCCCCCAAAACAATTAGCGAAAAATTAAACAACGACTTTCATTTGTTTCAATAAAATTGGCAAAACAGAGTAAATGGAAATCCGCGGCCAGAATGAAAAACGTCAGTTGCAAAATCATTTTTCAGTAGATTGTGGACAATAAAACAATAACCTCTGGACACCGCGAAAAAAATGAAAAAAACAAACGAATGAATCGCGATCATCTGTGTGTGTATTAGCGCATGCCGTGCGAAAAAACGTTAAATAACGCAATGATGAATGTTTTCACTGCAGCGCAGTTTATCGATTGGTGTTTTTCAATTGTTCTGCTATTATTTGTGCGGAGGCTACGACTGACTAACGCGAGATCGCCTCCATTCAATCTCGGCGGCTTTTGTCGATTGTCGCCGCATGTTCACAACGAAATACGCACTTGGTTACTAGGGAGACTAATTTCATTTAAATTCATTGTGGTTCCTACCAATATATTGATTATTATTTCTATTCAAACTCAAGCCTGAATTTTAAATTTAATTTGCTTAATCGAATATTGATTGTAGCCAAAAATTTCAGTATATTTTAACCTGCTGTAATTCCAAAATACTATTTTAATTCACTTTCTAATATACGCGGTAAATAGCTTCGTGGTAATAAATCGAACTATGAATCATGAGATCCTTGAGTCAATCGCAACAACCAATAAATTTTCAAAAATTTTCACCACATAATTACCTTAAAAAAATGTCATGTACCGAAATCTGATCTACGCAGAGTATATGAAACTTTGTCAAAAATTTAAAAGAGTATTTTAAAGAATGAGTTTCATAATTGCCATTTTATTTTGGAAGAAAGAAGTTTCTTTCACAACACACAACAACAAAATCCAACCCTTCGAACAAAATAATCAACTACTAAGAAATAATAGTTATTTACATACCAAGTGCGGGAAAACATTTGAAGCACGAGCGAACTTACGAGCGAGGGCTTCATTTACGCGAATGCGAATTTGTACAATGCTTTTTATAACGAAAAATAGTTGATAAAATAATTTGTACACATATCTTTCTTTAAATTTTATGCAATTATCAATGGTTTTTACGGATTTCGATACACGAAAATGATTGTAACATTTTATGAGCCAAATTTTGTTATTTTTAAGATGATTTTGCTGTAGAACACCCAGGGAAATTCAATGTTTTTTTCTATATTTTATCACACGAATGTGCAAACTGAAAGTTTTTGGTTGTCAATACTGTTGTTTCCAGGGTACAAATAATAAATAAATATATCATCACGTCTCTTATCTCTCTTATGTTGGGATGTTGCTCTGTTCAAATAATAAATTGTAGTTTCAATATTGAGAGAATTTTGTTTTAGTTGGTGATACTGATATAACGTGTAAAAGTTTAATTGTTTGAATTTGAAATTGTCAACTTACTTAAAGTATTTTTTTTATATAATGTTTCAACAGTCACCAATGTCAAAATTATAAATACTACAGTATTAAACACTCGAATCAGCTCTTAAGGAACTTTTTTGGGTGGTGTAATAGCTTTGTTTATAGTACAGTTTTTTTATTAGAACCTGCTATAGTTTTGTTAATATTGACCAAAATTTGAACCCGCGACCTGCCGCTTGTGCGACAAGATCTCATCCACAGTTGCAGAGCTATTTTTATGAGTATATATTTAGATTGGTACGAAAATAAAATTTAATTTTCGTAATTGAATATTGTGCAACAAAAAATTCCAATAAATATTTTTGATGTAGCAACAACAACTTTGTTCCGGGCATAAAACAAAAAAAAAACCGAATTTACGTAGGGAAATTTCATTTTTCACATCCTGGTCGTCATATTTCAATATTAAACATCGCCGAACGATATTCGCAATATCGGATCGAGTGAGCAAATGTGTGTGACGGTCTAGGCCAGGAAAGGGACAGAGCACCCTTCGTAAGCACGCACACGTGCAAGTAGGGCTGTTGGGGGGTGAAGAGTACGCCAGACATATGACTGAGTTCGCGTGACATGTCCCAGTCTGTCACCCAATTGACAGGGCCGGATTTAGGTTAGTTTAAGGAAATTTACCCCTGTGGTGATCCCAGTAATTAAATCTGGGAAAACGTAAACACATGACTCACGGTAGCACACGTTTTTCAATCAAGATGCCTTTGGATTCATGTTAGTCTGCTTTCTTATTACCTTTCGGTATATGGGCTTTCCATTCAGTTATTGTTTCTCCTTTTGCTATAATTATTTTGTCTATTACATGTTCCTATATTTTGCCAGGCCTATTTCTGTTTCTTCTTAATAGTATTCTTGCTTTTGAAGCTCGGTTTTACTGGTCTATTATCCTCCATCGCTTGAAAGTGTCTTCACCATTCTAGTCGCCTCTATTCGAGATATTTTAAAAGTGGTTTTACTTTTAATTCTGCTATAATGAGTTTTTCATTTTATTTGTTAGCACACATGTTTCGCATCCTTAGGTTAATAGTCCTGAATATTACTTTTTCTGAAGCCGGAGCGAAAGTACTCTGTTCGCGCCTAAAATGCGGAGCGAAAGTAGAACTTCCCTGCCTAGGCAGGAAAACGTTCAAATGTTCTGTTATCTTAGAAACGTAGTCATTAAAACGTGTTACCTTAGAAACGAGAGAAACGCGCTACTAGATACATATAGAAAATCAGATTTAATTATTAAATTTAAAATTAATTTTTGATATAATTAAAGGTTTCAGAATTTCAAATATGGCTCCTTGACAGTAATGCTCTACTTTCCTGACTCTTATGTAAATAACTATTTTCTATTTCCGGTGTTAAAATATCACTTAACGTATTAATTTTCAAAGTTATCTTTCAAAAAAAAGGTAAGATTATAAAACTTGTTACATAATATACTATTGTATATTGCCATTGTCATCTTAGTTTTTTGTTAATTCAAATTAACCATCTTCCAAATAAGGTTTAATTTAATTACGATTTTTATTATAAATTACGTTATCGAAAATGTAATTTTGGTGGTTATTACGCTTATCTGCTTAAAGTTAATGAACAGAAATTTATTTTGCAGGTAATGCAATTAAAATTTTTCCAGAATATTTAAATATTGCGCGCCAGTAAACGGTTTGAAATTCCCTGAGGCTGATTTTAAAAATCGATTAGCAAGTTCATTAAACATCATAAAATTTACATATATTTTCCATTATATTTTATAATGAAATTCCGAACTTTTATTTTATTATTTCAGTACATACGAATAAATAACATTCATTAATTATATCAATATTTAATTTATTACTAAATTAGGCACTACTCTTAATTACCGGAATATGGATTGGACACATTGAAGTACCTAGAATTATTTTATGGGGTTTTCAAATATAAATTTGTATAATGAACACGGGATTTTTTGGTTTTCAAAAAATCATTATTAAATATATCTAATTTTCATTACATGACGCGGATATTTCTCTTATCATGCAATTAGCTAATGATCTGTAAGTCTAAATCAAAATGTTTATGTAATAGTCACTAGAAATAGAACTAAAATCTAAATAAGATTAATTATTTATTGATAACAATTATTATTAATTTACGAGCCATAGTTTCAATTCTAGAGTTATGAATAAAATTTAAATATTTATATGTTTTATATAAATTAATACTTCTATTAATAATAAATTATTTTTTGGTAAATTGAAATATTATTTTATTGAATTGTAATTTTCATTTACGCCATATACTTTTATTTCCAATAAAAATAAATTCAAAACTGTACCAAGTGGTCCAGTTTTGCAAAATTTTAAAAGATATTTGTTTCTCTTTAAAACACACAGGAAGTATGCCATGGAATCTATATAATAATTATTTGTTTTTTTTTCAATTTATAAATTATCGTAATTATATTTTATTTGATTGATTAATTATTGTACTGATATTTAAGGACAAACATTCGAACTTCTTTTATAAATTTATTTATTTTTCTTAATTTCATGGCATACTTTCTATGTAAATATAAAGTTGTATATCATTGTGCGATAATGAAACACCCAGTAGAAAATGTTATACTGCGGAAATGTGGACATTTTAATATAAAATAATCCCGGAAATTAGAATACAGTTTGAATTTGCCCACAACAGTAAAAGATTTCTTACCAAAATATAAAATTCTTGACTACTCCTTTATGACATAAATTTAATTTACCAATAATATCTCTCTCCATGGGTATAACTGTGAAAGGCAATTAAATAAAAATTAACATAGAAAATAAATGCATGTAGTATGTTTGGAGTATTTGCCGTAGTTGCTATGCAGCAAGAAATCGGCCGTCCGACAAAAGATCTAGTAACCGTGGACAGACAAACAACAGAGCGTATGAACTGACGAGCGATTTATAATGTTTGGGAAACGCACTCCGACATCTAGTGAGCTGTGTAAACAAATATTGTTATTCCTAACGGCGCGCCCGCCTTTTTTTAGAAAGAATCCCTGACTCTTGTTGGCGTCTAGAACTCTCACGTAGACTTTCTTATGTTTCCCAATAAAATAGCTGACGATCGTGGGCGCTTGCTTCGATTTTTCAACGTTTATTTGCTTGCAAAGTTCGAACGTGCTCTTTTTCATATAAAACATATTATTTATTTGTTTACAATTTATTTTCATGTTTCTGGTGAAGTAAATATATTTCAACTTTACACTTTTACAAATGTTTGGACATTAAATGTCCGCCCATTTGCCCCAGAAATTTACAAGTATAACGTTAGCCAAAATGACATTTGAACGCCTATAAAAATAAATATATCATCACGGTTTCACGCCTCTTGCTGATGCTTGGGATGTTATGTACATTTACAGATCTCGGCACTGGAATTTTTTATTACAAAGAGTTAAGAAATAGCGTTGATTGTAAAATATTTTATGTAATTTGTAAGTTATATATTTTATTTATCTGTTTATCTCCAAACAGCATTTCTGCTTGCATGTCATTTTAATACTACTTAATTTTACTTCAAAAGTAGTTGAGACTTTATTTTAAAGCTCTTAATAAAACCAGAATCTGTGAACGATTTTATCTTGTTCCAATTCACTCCGTTATCATAGTAGGTTCCTTAATTGGAGTCGAACCCGGAGGTCTCACCCGAACACCCAATTTAAAATTGTGTTCCAACTATTTTTAATTTACAATTAAAATTCTGCGCTATGCGCATTACGATTGTCAAAATTAAAACACGATTAAAAACAATATCGCAGCGTCAATGAATCCATAACACAAACAATTGACAATCAGGCGTGTAACAGATTGAACGATGATAAACGACTAGTGACGGTCCAGCGGGTGAAACAAGCGAACATCTGTCCCATGCAGAGCCAACTAACGAAATGAGATATAAAAACAAACGCCGGCTAATGAGCGTTAATTTTGTTTGCAGTGAACCAGAGCGCGGCTCAACCAACCTGCCTGCTAGATTCGGAGTGTTCCGTTCAGCTCAACGCGACAGCCAATCAGTAAGTAAATACCATGCATAGTTTCACTCATCAATGACAAATGACACGCGGTGATGACTCAATCAAATTGATTTTTTTTTTGAGCACAGTGGAATTTTTCGTGGAAAGTATGATTTATTTTACACATTTATTTCATATTAATCCGCGACTTCCAATTAATTTATAAATACATATTTCATTAATACTTTCTTGTCTTAAATCGCGTTTGCAAAGTGAATTTTGTGCAATTGTTTTTCTTAAAACAGTGCTACAAATTTCAACGTTGTTGAGCAACTGTTGTCTAGTTGTAGAAATGTCAAACATAAATCAGTTCATATAAAATTGTATTTCAAATGTATATTGTTATATTATTTAACAATGGCGGGTAAATATGAAAAGCATGCGTGCTATTCAATTGAATGTAATGTAATGTTTTGCATACCTTGATTTAGTTTTAGAGGGTAATAAATTGTTATATTCCGACGATGCATCTTCTAAACGCTGGGGAGTATTGAAAAACTCGGGACTCTTTTACAGAACGGGGATTTATCAAAACGTATTTTTTTATAATAAATGAATTCCTCAATTCTTTTTCTACTGCTGTAGAAATGAGATATTTGAGAGGAGTGTGTGGGTATACGAGGCGTAATCGTATGCGGAATACATTGGTGTATGGTGAGTGTGAGATTGAGAAGAATGTTGTTAAGAAAGTGGGAGTAAGTCATTTGAAGGTAGTTTGGACATGTTGAGTGAATGGTTCATGAAAAGTTGGTGAAACTATGTGGGTGAGATTGAAGGTGATCGATTGCGTGTGCGTCTGAGGAATAAGTGGTTGGGTATGATTGATGGTTTGTTGCGTGAACGAATGATTCCGAGTGTGAAGAATAAACGAGCATGTATGAATCGCACTATGAATGTGGACAAGGCGTAAGTTTTGTGTTAGGATAGGAATGTTTGGAGAAGATTGATTGTTGGTAACATTTTTAGGACTGTGGCTTATCGACTGGTTACCGAGATCTGCGAAAGTAGATTGCCATACTCAAAATGGGTAAATGGCGTGATGATATATTTATATTTATTTATTTAAAAATAATTTGAAACACGATCTAGGAAAAGAAATTTGAAAAATACTTGTAACAGTAAGGATCATTATTTTCGTACACTCATGCTGATAGAAGACAAAAAGAACTAGTGAAGTATATTTAGTAGTTCCGAACTACGATAAAACTTTTCTTGAAAACTAGTCATATATCTTGTTGACTTGTTCTCGTGGTACAAATCTAATGCATTTTGTCATCAGTTTCCCCAGGGCAACGTGAGAAAATCTCTAGGAATCGTCGACAATGTCTTGAAACAGAAAGCTCTCTCGTCAAATTGTTCCCCGTCCTCAGCACTGGCACAAACCACGGCGTCTTTGAACGATGCCTTGCCGGCGGCCCGTGCATTATAGTTTTGAGTGTTTTATCTTTCAAACACTAGACGCCGGCCAGATTTCACTGTTGCTTATCACTTTTATTGCCACTTTTCGAAGAGACTGTTTAGAACTGTTCCAATAAATATGTCATAATCGTTTTTTTCACTGGCATTAATTTTCTTTATGGGTATGGAATTGAAATTTTAATGAGTGCATTATCGTCTGGGTGTTCATAACTTTTTTCTTAAAAATCTCTGAGAAAAAAAAGTGATATATCCCTATATGAATACCCGTATATACAATAGTGGATTAACACCCCTATGGAGTAACGCCGCTTTTTATGAAGCTCTCTAGAATCTAGATCATTCTGTTGGAGTGGATCAATCTCCTTTTCTTTTTCCTTAAATCTGTAGTTCAGTTTCCCCACGTCTTCCTACTGTTTGTTTTACTGTGTCAGTTTTTTATTCCTGCTGCTTTTAAATCTTGTTATACTGCCTTGTGTTGTAGATCTTTAATAATTCCTATTTAATACTCATTTAGCTAAGGTAATTTAATCTCTTTTGTCTCGTCTTCATATTTGGGTAACAGAAAGAATGCAAATTAATAGATATAGAATCCTTATGTTAGTGATATAAATACTTTAAATTATTTTACAATTATGTCTTATATTTTTCTTTTTCTTCTTAAATCACAATTTGACAACTTATTAAAGATATTTAAGATTGGTTCATTGGCAACACTGCTACACCGCCTTGTGTCTGATAACCTAACTTTTAACGTGCCAATCTGTCAGTTATATTCTCAAAGTGTATTTTACGTCCGAGCAAATCGTATTTAGAAACATGTTGAGAAAAAAATGTTGTGTCTAACACGAGAGGAAAGCTCTTCTTCCACTCTCGTTCGAAATGCCTCACTTCGAACTCGAGGGGGAAAAAGAAGCACATTCCTCTCTAGTTTGACAAATAACTATTTGATAAAAAAAAAAATCCGCTAAGAACCATATGTGTCAATTGGATAAACCATCCCTGAATTCCATATTTTTCTTCTGCTTTTCATAGCCAAAATAGTGATTCCAATAATTATTTAATTTTACGTACCCAGAACCAACGAACGCATTTTGTACCACAAGTCATCAAACAGCAACGGTTTAAAAATATGCTGGACGCAGTACGTGACATAAATTAAATGCGTTATTCTCGCCGTTAAAAAGTTTAAGTACCACTGTTTTAAAGTTGCACCGCCTACTCAGTATGCAACTCATTCCTCTGCATTGCAGTGCGTTGCTTTTGTTTTCAAACTTATTAACACTTCTTACCAACATAATAAAAATAAAAAGCTTTTAGTGCATGGCAGAATGTAATCCTAGTAGCGCAGAATTACGTCACAAGAAGTATGAGACGCTTACGGTTACGTTACGTAACCTAAGCGTCGGGACGCCACGTAAATTATTATTAATTGTTATTAATTGCACCACAGCGTGACTGAGGACTAATTATTGTAATATTACATCGGTGTAACATGTGATGTACACTTGTACTAAACGAGATCCTGAGGCGGAATCCTCGTATGTATCTCGTTCGCTGCTAAATAATTTAACGCAGTAAGACGGCGCCGTAATTTACAATGTGTGCCCGTTCGATAACTTTGCAAAACCGTGAACCTTGACAGTGACAAAGTAAAGCAAAACGAAGGAAATTAAGATGAATTAGAAAACGCGAGGAAAACTGTAAATGAGCCCGGAAAATTATGACCATCCCAGGACCACGTCATTTTTCATCTCGGAAATTTTAATTCGCTTTTTTGCTCATTAAGAACGACGGAAGAAATGTCTCATTATAAAGAATAAAAAGTTATTTAAAAATATGAGAATTGCAAACTCATTTTCACCCTTTGTCAAACAGCGAAGGATGGCCAAGAAAATGCTCATAAATATATTAATTAGCTATCTACTTTATCATATTTTCTTCTCACAATCTTGTCACTTTGATACAGAATAACTTTACCCCTCTTGTCTACTTCACTAACATCTTTAGGGTTCGTAACTTGACTACTAACACCACATACAAAATCAGTACCTATAGTTATTTACATTACAAGCAAGGTAAAACAGTTTTTACTGTTGAATGTAGGAAATGACCACCGAGCCGATTAGGCGAGCCTGTCACCTCCTTGAAGCAGTAAAACAGTTTCCTTGAGTGTATTGTTCAACATTTTACTTGTAACTCTTTTGTAAACCAAAATAAAATTATAACCAAGTCCTGTCAGTTACAACTGTTCTGTCAAAATTTATTTGAAATAATTTCTCTTTAAGTCTTATAACTATTACTGTGGCAACGTGCATTGTTTACCTTATTTACTAACTTGTAAAGTTTTTACAATGTAGTTGTTAATTAGTAATTTGTAAAGATTTATTTTTAAAGGCAATAGAGGTTGGGTAAATGGTGTTTACTAGTGAGTAACAAGTAAAATATATTACTATGTTCCAAAAAATTAAATTATATACTCAAAGAATAGAAATCGTTTTCGTTGAATGAATATCGTTTAGTATTAAACTTAATATTGTTATTTCGATGCTAATAAGATTTTGGCACCAAAAGAAAACAATATAAAAGTTGAAAAATCTTAGACATAAATTCGAATATTTTTTGTTTAATTCTGTAAGCAGTGAATTTACTTGTTTATGTTCTTCACTTGTTTTCTGGCGAAGAATTATGCAACTTAAACAAAAAATCTTATAATTTAAGACAATTTATGAATCAGAAGATACAAATTTTGTTTGAAAACATAAATTCGAAATGTCAAAAAACAAATTATATGATTACAGCAGCTATTAGAGACTGAGGAAGTAAAATACGAGTGTTTTTATCGTTTAAAAGCAGTCAAAATTGCGCTGGCAAAAGCTCATAAATAAATTAGTTATCGATATGTTTTTCGTAAAACTGTCAACTCTTGAGAAACGAGAAAGCAGAATTTATCTTAATGCTTTAAAAATGTCAAAAATTATCTGTACAACTTTCTCTGAAGTCTGAAAACTCATATATCCTGATACTTCGAAGTGACAGGTTTTGTAAGATAATCCATTTATATTTACAGATAAATCTTGAAACAAAACCCACAGAAATGTCCAGAACATTCCAGAATATCTGGAGTATAGGTGTACGACAAGAACAAAGTATCATTAGGAAAACCAAACACGGCATAGTAATCCCCGTGAAATACTGCAACAGAATTATCTCCCGATAAACCAACAATTTCACTCGGCTCTGGTGGGCAGAAACAAAACAAGATCACACTCTCACGCACGCACGCTCGTCTTTTGTTTATCTGGTTCAGTTGTCAGCGGCGAGCGACACGTTTTTGTTTCCCGATTCATATTTTTCAGGCATTGTTCGTTTGTTCGCTACACAGGGCGTGCGTTAATAGATTTTTGATGTTAATTCGGTGAAGACACATCTGTTTGTAACCAATTCATCATGGCGGCTGTGATTAATGAAACAAGCGCAGTGTTCTGTCACATCCTGTGATTAATCGTGCCACAGAATATGGGACAGATATTTTTTCTGCCCGTGATATCGTTATATTATAAACTATTAATTTAAAATAATTGATTGCTCAAATTTGGGACTATTTTTCGTCAACGTGTTGTTGTGACGCGGCTAATTTTCACTCAGCTTCCGATTTTATCACCTTTTAATTTTTTTCTTTTTCACACCGCTTTTCAACATTTTATGCAATTTAAAAAAATTGAAGCGCAAATCCTCTTACGAATATACGAGTATAAGAATTATTACAGTACAGTAATGTAATATAGCGGAAAGTAACCAAATATGGAATAGGATCTTAATATGGAATACCGCTATTTAACATTGTACAAATTAAAAAATTTTATTAGTAATTATAATCAGACATACATTTTCGCTTAACTTAGTAACAGTCTTATATTTTAAAAATTATTGAACAGTATAATAATTTTATAAAAGTATAAATAACAATAAAATAAAAAGCAGTATTCCATATTAGGATCCTATTTCATATTTGGTTACTTTCTTCTATAATAAATACTCACGGTACATGTACTGGGGGTTGTAATCCAAGTCATATCAATTCACAAAATATAAAAACACATTATACTACACAAAGACTCAAAGTATTGATCGCAGCCCTAATTACAACATATATTATTTATTGTGAATTGCATTTGCCATTTGTCAATTAATTGCTATCAACATCAACAGTAATATTTTAAATGCTAAGTTTGACGTTTAAAAACTTACCAAATAACGCTAAATAAAATATTTGACTTCCTTATTACTGCTCGAGTCACCAAAACTAAATACTAAGTTTTATTAAAATAGAAACTAGTTATTGGATTAAAATCTTATGTCACTCAAGCTTATAAAAGTCACCAAATCTCTTTTGTCTGCCCATCTAAAACCAAAAACATCTCCCAACAAATTCTCAAGAAATATTATCTCAGGATGCAACCAAAATATTGTCAGGAATCTCCAGCAAAAATCTTCGACGACCTGCCAGCGTCTACTCTCGAAAACCATCCTTAACTTCCACTGACATAGAAATGCAAATCGTATGTAAGGTGATTGTTAATCTTCTTATTGTCAGATGCGGGGGAGGATCTCGGCAGGGCGGGGGAGTTAAAGGTTGAATGGGATTCGCGTTAAACCGTTTACCTGAAACGCCTCACGTTCTTAGGAAGCTGGAATCCGATTAGCGCGAGTGTTGGTTGTCTCCATTAGTTGATCGTGTCGTGTCATTCCGTTTGACAGATAGCGAATGAGATCGCAAATCACAAAAACGAGTTAAATGTCCCATTATTCAACTGCGGGTCATGCACAAAGGAAATATGTTTCAATTTTTATGATGACATTATTTTTTAAAGCTATAAACAGAGAAATAATGATGTAGTTTCAATTCGCAGTTTAGGTGTTTCATTTCATCTATAGAGTGTGACGGATATTTGCCCACTTCAGTCCTCTGGAACTGGAGTTTACAAAATTCCATCTGAATGTAGAAAATGTTACATTGGAGCACCATTGGACAGACTAGCAGAACGATAACAAGAATTAATGAACAGTAACGGGCCATTCGTCAAAACCAACTAGGGAAATCTGCTATAGTCATGCCATTAAATTTTTGTACAAAATAAATTGTGAAGAAACAAAAATTATTGCATAATGGTTGGTTTATACTGGATTTAATTTACAGATTTAGATTTACAAATTTAAATTTGAAATTTGCGATTTACCTCCTGGTTCATATTGAATTTATAAAATTTGAAATCTGCCAATCAAGATTAGGTTTTAAATTAATATCATATTTAACAATCTCCGCATCCAACAATATTTTATGATGATCAAAAATAAATGAGTTTGATTGACAACCTTGACACATTTTACTGTTGTCAAAAAAGATTTTGATTTTTCAGTCAAAATGATTGGTTGGATTTGGAAATTTATATTTTGAATATTTTAGCATTCTGGAAGCCATTCAAGCCATTCTGAATGAGTGTATTTTTAAAAATTTCCGGGTCATGGATATCGATGTTCCAAATGTAAGGCATGTCCAAATGATGTTCCCTAATTGTTTTAGTATCAACAGTTCGGTTAATAAATTATAAACACACGAATAGTTCTGGTTTCGATGGAATGCGAGTTATGCGATAGCGTAGACGACATGTTGTCACCCAATAAAATTGATAGCCGCTACCTTTACAAATACTGACGTCTGAGATTGTGGAAATAATCTGCCAGAGTATAAATAGACTTACTTCGGAGGGATGCAATCACCAAGCATGCACTCAGACAAGCTGAGTACGTCTCAAAATAAAATCATCCTTAATTCCTTTGAAACATTTAAACATTCCTCGCATATAGAGCATTATTTACTTTTAATTAATATGTAGCTTAAGGATTAGAATCCGAGATAAACTCGAGAACTATTTAATGATACAAATTCTCGTTGTTTCGTAACATAAATGATTAAAGTCTTTAAGAGTTAAATTCCTCTGCCGTGAATAATTACCGAGCGCACGCCACTGGGCTGCGTACACAGCGAATTAGGAACATTGTTTAGAGAGCGTCGCTTAGCACGAATGGCAGGAAATACTGCCAGCGTCGTCGCCGTCGCCGTGGAGAAGTTTGAGTGTAATTACGCTGCACTTAGGTTACTCCGTGCGTGCACCGAGCGCGGTTAGTGCACAGGCTCCAGGGCGAGAGAGGTCATCGCGAGACGAATTAACGCCCTAATGGCACTTGCCACTGTGTTACCAACTGCTAATATCCAATTACTCTAACTTATCAACCCTATTACACTACTAACATTTGGTTCCACATTCAATTAGCACACTTCTCCTATTTTTTGTAACAACCAAGTTTAACAGCGTGAGTTTATCGAGTGTGTGATTAATGAATATTGAAATGGATTCTTAAAATATCAAACGTAGCGAGTTTTTAGACAAATGTGTTGCAAAAATGTTAGTGGAGAGAAAACTGTGGGGGAAATTTTATATTGAGTATTTGTTGTCGATTGTAGGAATCGAACTCAGAATATCATATTTCACAGTCTGATACGTTATCGTAGAGCATTTTATATTTTTGGTACATTTTTCTGGTTAGTATTGTATTGCTTATTAAGTATTTTGTTACTTTTATTTTTATATTCTCAGTAAATAGTTATTTGTATCAAGGCACTAAAGTATAATTTTTAATACGAATATAAATTCAATACCGAAGAGAATAAACCATATGAGCATACATTATTTTTTTCCGAAATCGTTAAATTATTAATTAAAAACATAAATAATTAGCATTATGTATTTGTATGTCAGCTAACTGTTACGACGGAGATGGCTGTGATAATAAAAATACTGTCAAAGTATCATATTTGGTTATAATTTTCATTATTTTTTATATATTCTTAGACGTGCCCGGCATGTGATCTGCATTAAATCCGATAAATTATTATAAAAGGTAAATAATAAATAAATTCACCAGTAGTATTATAGAATAAGTTGTTTGTTATTTTAGGTTTGTAATTCAAGTTTGACATAAGAGTGAAGTAAAATTTTGACACAAGTGTGTATAAAGTTTAATTTTAGCTACTATTTTGGCTTCGCGTAAAATATTATTATAGCAGTAATCGAAAATAATATCATATTACTAATATAAATATAAATATTGTTATTGTAAATATCTAAATTGCTGTCACTATACGTAAGATAAATTTTTGCTATTGTAACAATCCATTTTTTTTTTTTTCGTGTAGAAGTATTTATATCCATAGTTTATCTAATAGTTCGGTAAATTCTACTGTACTCCTTTTTATTTCGTGTAGTAAATAAATGTTACGAACAGAAATTGTATAATAACATTTGCAAAATTATTCTAATTAGAATAATTGCCATAAAATAAGTTTTTTCAAAATAACCCGATAGGGCTTCAAGTAAATTATCACTTACGGTCATTGGATTATAACCAAAAACTAATCAGCACTTCCTAAGGACATACAAATTTAAAATACGAAATATAAAAATTTTTTGTTCAACATTTTTAGAGAAACCATAACTCCAGAGATCCACACAGACTTGATTGCGAAAATATAAAAATCGTATTCTAGGGACCCTAAAAAGTGCTTGCCTATAGAAAACTCACTACTGAATTTTTAGTATGATTCCTATACCTGCCTTACAGGATGTGACGGGAGGTAAAAAATATAATAGCTATATCATCTAAAAATGGCGATATAAACTTACGGAAACAAAAAACAAAGTAGTTTTAGTTACAAACGATTCACCCCTAGCACGATCATTGATTTCATAATCAACCCAGAGGCGTCTCGTGATCACAGAACCCCTCCCCTTAATATTATTATTGACATCGCTTTGTAAGATCAAAGTGTGTTCTATGTTGTGCTCTCTATTGGTAGCCTGGTTATACGATTGTCAATTGTTCCTGTAGTCACCCCTGATTATTACACTGGTGTCTCATTATTACGTAACGAACAGGTGCAGAGCAATCTGTGACAAATGAATTCCATAAACAATGTAACATCGATCTCTCTGGGATGATGCGATGATTGTTTGTCTCGCGCAATTGTTTCGCGCCCTAGGCAACTTGATGCAATTGTGATTTTAACTATTACTATTGGCTTTAACTGCTTTATTTAAATTAGTTTTTGAGGTAAGAATTTTCTCACAGTATCAAATTACAAAAATACCTGTTTCATAACTTTTAAAGAGTGTCATCTATAAAATAAGAAATGTTTAGTTGAATATGTGAGTATGTCGCCATTTTATTTAATTCTACAATTTATCACGATCTGGCGAAAGCTGACTCTATGAATATTTCATTAGGCACTATGTCGCTGCTTACTAGATCAAAAAATAATGGCCGAGATATCGAAGCATATCAATGACATCATTAGAGTATTTCACCCGGTGTAATGAACAAAAATATCTGCATTTACTAAGTTACTACACGACTATTCTAAATAGTTGTAATTTATATCAGTACCACAGTAATAAAAGGAACAAACCTCGTTTTATTTCTCATAGCAGTTGGCCATGAAAACACACTGAATCTAATACATTGAGAGAAATGTCATAGGATTAAATTTCATGGTATAAAATACTCGTTTTTATATTTTGTCTTCACATAAAGATAGTGTTTCAACCGAAGTTAGGTATAAAAAAGAGTATCAATAAACAAATTTTGTTTTAAGCAACGTTTTGACTCGAATTACACCTTTGCCACCTACGGAAATAATACAAGATTTTGAAATAATTTCCTAGAATTGATTGTCACTTGCACGTGTTTCCAAGCTTTATTCGCTCTGCATATTTTCGTCCTGCGACGATAGTAACACCCCCCTCCTTTTCTCCACTTCGTCTCTGACCACAAGTCATAAAATAAACTTCTTGTTAATCGGATTGAAATGTTTTCATGTGAATCACTGCACACTGTGTGGAGAAATAATTAGACAGTGAAAAATAAAGTAAAAAATAATCGACTGTGTTTGTTTTAAACAACTGCTGTACTAGGAATTTGCAGCACTGTGAGAAAAAGTAAGAAGAGAATGTAAACATTCTAAATAAAGATAAATACGGTAACAGTTAAATATATTTTAAAAACAGAGAGAGAATTTTAAGTGTACCACAGGAGATTTAAAATTGCTCGAGTCGTTTTACCTGATGAAAACTTGATTTATTAAAACTATTTGTTATTGTCAAGTCAGTAAAAGTTCAACTACTTGTATATAGTTCTTTTCTTTGTGTATATACGATGTTAAACTGACAGTGTCATTCCTATAAGGTTTTTGCATACTTATCCGTTATAAAAAGTAAGAAAATATAACAATCTTAAAAAAAAAATGATGAGATTTTCTAGAAAATGAATGTTTTGAGGTCCTGTGATTCCGTTTTAGATCGTTTTCTCAATGATGTTCTTTAAATGAATGAATAAATGGATGGATGGATCCGGATGGATGAATCTGTTTCATGACGAAACAGAAAAGATAGATTAATAAATCTTCATAATTATGATATTCATGACAATACGAAGAACTGAGTTGATTTTGGTCGTAATTGCAAAATAGGAAGTGAAATTTATTCGAAAACAAAAAAATAAATTCAATTTATTAGAGATATAGAATCAGCTGCGGAAATAGTTTAAAATGAAATAAATTATTTTCAATTGTATCTGTTCCTGCTAAGATACAATATTTACTAAACTGTCATTACGAAAAAATTACAGTAGAATTTACAGAATTATTAGTTCAAATGATAATGTAAAATTGCCAAACTATTTGGTAAATACTTTTAATTGCTTAGTAAATAATCGTGTTTAGTTTCTTAATTGTTATGAAATTTTTAGAAAAACTACTTTTGTTTCCGTGTACTGTTCCAGATAAAATGCAACATCGGTTGTCAAAGTAAAATATTAATAAAGGATTTTGTCTAGGATGTTGAAAAAATAAATTAGCAACAAATATCAAATCAGTTACGATAAAAAATACTTTTGAACGATCCTCAATTGTTTTTGTAATAGTTATTAGAATTCTTCCGAATTTAGTTTTAAATGGAAGCTTTCTGAAATATATAATTAAGAAATTTATCTATTTTGAACGCATACATACTTCCTACTTGTAACATCATGCAATATCCCACACAATGGAATAGCACAAACAATGAGCACATTAATTAATAATCAATCTCTTATCCTGGCACACCACTTTCGCCTAGTCCACATTTGTATATATTAATTTCACAAACCTTTCATTCAACATTTGTTCGAGATTACCAATCAAGCGCAACTCACTCCCACTTTCTTAACAACATTGCTTACAGCAAATCACGGTGTACCTATGATATATTTTTCGAGACATGTACATAATTATTTTCCCCTGAATTTTCTCAATGTTACTATGAGAATAAACCTATGACAATCAGCCGTCAAATTAGTTAGGGTGGTATTTAAACAATAGTTGTTAACTTAAGTCTGCCGTCTGTTGTAATAACAGTGTATTATTAATTTTTAAGAAAGTTCAGCAGTATTCTAAAAATTGTTGACATTTTAACCCACTGCAATTCTTTCATAATTCCTATTTGTCTTTAAGAATACCAGATGTACAGTTACCAACAATTTTCTTCTTCCATATTTGTAAAGAATGCACCTTGGTACATTACAATTATTAGCGAAACTACAATGTTCTTCACGCGGAACTATTGCGCTGTTTCACGTTGCCCGTTATAAAACAGTCGAATGTCGAATGTGTGTGACGCGTACGGGCGCAGGGTACCTGACGCGTCTCGTTATGGCTGTCATTAATCATTAGGTGATTATACTCCGCGGTCCCGATACCAACGAATGTCAAAACGCGGAGAATGTGACACTCATGCCACGTATAATGCACAAATCGATAAAAATATCCCAACCCTGCTGAATTAGTACAGCTGCGCCAAAGAAATCGCAACGCTCGGGAAGTTTTTCACCTTCAACAGGCAGATTCATTCTTATTTATAGCTATTAACATTTTTAAACTTTTTCTAAATTAACCTCATTCTTATTCCTCAGCTATTTCCGGATGAAATGTTCTTTTATTTCGATGCACTAAAATTATTTTTAGTGTCTTTATAGTTATTTACATATTAAGTGCGGGAACGCTTGATTTCCGGATGTGTGTTTGGCGGCGCGAGTTTGCAAGCGCTGCCATAGACCGAATCCAGGAACCGAGTTTACGCAAGATGTTTCTACAATTTTTTTTTGTACGAAAAGTATAAAATTAATAACAGTCCATACAAAGAAACGAAGTTATTCCGGGAGATATTATGCTAATTGGCAAAGATCCATGATTAATTTGTCTAATATATCAGAAAACAATTAATATATTCACCTGTAAATAATTTAATAATAGTTATTTCGCATTCGCTCGTGATGCAAACTTCATTCTCATGAGTAATAGCTTACATTACATATGCTCATTGAATAATATACTATTATTTATGTTGTGATTACTAACATTACGTTTGTAGATTATGTATTTCACTACTGTCTAAACCAAAAGTTTCTGTATCGGACAGAAATTATTACTAACATTGATAATCAAATGCGCTAAATTTATTATTTTAAAACTAAATTTCATTCATATGCTACCATTGTTAAAATTAAATGGTTGTTTGAAATACTATACTTTTTTATTACAATTATAGTTTTTCAATAAATATTTTATAATAGAAATGTTTTCGTCAAAATTTCCTAATTGCTTTTCTGATAGAGATTTGGAAAATGGACATTTCGGACGTTTTCAAGGAAACGCGAAACAACACTTTTCAATGTATAAGTACAAAAAATAAATAAATTTCCATAAAAAGTATAACCTGATCAAGATATTGATTTAAACATTCAGCAGGACAAAGTGTGAAAGGAACAAAAAATGGGTCCAACTTGATGACCTTTAATAGGGTCATGACCTCTTCCCCAGCCCTTAGCCCTGTTCCTCTGTTGCTGCATTATACTAAATGTAAATTTAAACAAGTACCTTTAAGAAAAAACTCAAACAAGAAAATTTATCGCCGAAAATATCTCGACAGATCCAATGAAATATTGTATTGGTTAATTAAATCTGTATTATGAATATTTCCGTAGCAGAAGTCGGATTATATTAAAATATTTTAAATATTCAACAGATTTGGCTTTACGAAGAAAAGAGGAATGCATTAAATATTAAAATGATTCCTTATTTGATTAGAGAAAACATTTAAAATGCATCTAAATTGTAAATGAAAGTATTTTAAAGGCTGAATAACTTTAACAAATTAGGAAAGCAGATGCGTTGTAGAATTGAAACTTTATACCTCGACACGATGTAACAACTGGTTAAAAAGGATGACACGTCGTTTTTCAAATAATTTTAAAACTGTCTCCTCGAATAAAAACTTGTAACACTCCTCCTTAAACAAGTGACAGTCTCGAGAGGGAAAACAAAACACTAAATAAACATTAGTTTAGCCCCATACAAACAAAATTAAAAACGACAAAAAATGAACCTTTAATATAAAAACTTAAGAAGCTTTTAAGATATTAAAAAGCCTTCCCAAATATATATTTTTTGCTGATATACTCGAGAGTTATAAAATATTAGACACATCTTATCTGATTATGAACGTAGGTGCGTTTATGCTCAAAAAAATATAAAACAGTTTAACTCGTAAAAATTTACATTAATGTTGCTATAAAATCCTCTTTGCATGTATCCCTTCGTATTAAATTACGATAGGCTGCAATATTAATTGCAACACGATCCTGGCAAGCAATGTAAGAAACCTACACGGGTTATTAATAATTATAGCGAATTTATGACACCTCTCGCATCACTTTAGTTCTTTTTTCCAGCGTTGTCTCCCGCCACCAAAATATAAATTCGGCGCTGTGGGAGGCACGATGCTTCAAAACTCGAAAAATAAACAGACATATTTATACGGACCGGTTTTATTCTGCGACTTGTAATAAAATTTCACACAATGCACAAGTGTCTCTTTGTAGAATTTATTCGCAATGATGCGATTATAAAAATACATGTTTGGTTTTTATTTTAAAATAAAAATTATGAAATATATTCTGTCGTATTTCGGGAAGAAATATCATTTTTATACTCCTACACAAGATGATACTTTCTGCTATAAGTTTCAGGATTAATTTTATTGCAATTTCTCAGTTTAACCGTCACAGTTTTATAAGTTATATGAACGCATAAAATCTTCAAATAAAATGATACTAGCTTTCAACCGTTCTTAACAGATACAGAAGAAAAATATTGAAGTACCTAACAAAATCGTAAGAAAGTTCATATTCATTGCCGCACAAAATTATTGCACCATTTTAAATTGCCATTATTACTTTCTTATACAAAGTTTAATGAAGCATTGGAATCATGAAACAATCGCTGACGATATTTTTACGAAAATACATATTTTGACCTCCACTGAAACCGTTAAGATCAATTTCTCAATAATGTCTGTGTGTGAGAATGGATTGATGAATAGATGGATAGATGGATGGATGGATGGATGAATGGACGTATAGATGTCCGTGCGCGCAATATCTTATGAACGAGACAGGATATGTAAACGATACTTGAAATATATGTTTCATAAAAATATGAAGAAAAAAAATTTACAAAGTAGTCATCTTTTAGTCGCTGACCATATTTTTGCGGAAATACATATTTTGACGTTCACTGTATCCGTTAAGATCAATTTCTCAATTTTGTCTGTGTGTGAGGATGGTTGGATCGGTGTCTCTTCCATTAAAAACAGCTTGTACTTTTAGTCTCATGCTTCGAATATAATTTTGAATCACATTGTAGCACAACTTTCTCTAGTTCATCTAGAAGAGTATGTATTCTTCTTTTCAGCTTCTCCTATATATAATAATACTGTCAATTGCATTCAAAGAAATGTTTACACTTCATTCTATTTGGAAGAATTTCAACATCTTAAGTGGGAAATTTTGTAATATCCTCTTTATATAAAGGCTGAAGACCTCAAAGAAGCATGACATCTTGGCTAAAATTTTTGGAGGTAGAAGAGTATAAAATGCCTTGACAGCTATGGCGATTACGTTGAAACATAGAGTAATGTACTGTATTCTGCCAAATCGTTCTTTACTTTCCGAACGACCCCCGTTTCATATCATAGTAAATACAATGGTTAGTTGAGATAATTGGTCTTGTCGATTGAAAGGTCAGTAAAGCAGATACATGATGAGGAGATTTAGGGTAAGTGATTGCGTTGAGGTTGAAGGAAACGATAGGTATGATTGATAGTTTCTTGCGTGAACGAAAGATTCCGAGAGCCAGGAATAGCCGTTCTTGTATAAATGTGGACGAGGCGTAAGTGGTGTGCCAGGATAAAAATGATGTATATGCTTAGTGGGGTCTACAGTACTGATATATACGTAGTACTTTATAAATAGTAGGCGAAAATACTCCAAATACTATGCGTGACAGTCGACAGTAAGCAAAGTGCATTGCTACAGTTCCAATGCTCATTACGATAGCGTTCTCATTTAAAAATCCCTCCTTGTTCTTACAATTCTTAACCTCGCAATTTCATCCCACGCTTTCTCACAACATGCCAATATCTCGTCTCTCGTCTCTCGTGTCGCGAAGTGGTTTAAAGGTGGCTGGATCGCCATTGAGATAACTTCTGTTATTCTGTTCACAACGTTGAATTGTACAAGTTGCTCTCAGGATATGCCGATAACGTTACAAGTTAAATAACGATGCTGACTTCAGGAATCCGGTTCAGTACACCCACATTAGTTGGTGTTACAATTTTTAACGACTTAGTTGTAACTGTCAATTATAAACAGACACTACGATTGCTTCTCTTTGGTCTTATCACGGATTCTTCAAACTCAAGAGAGGTGCGATGATTGGATTTCCAAGAATACTATTTATACAATTGTTATAACACTTATAACAATGGATTGTAGAGGATGTAATTATTATTGATTATGAAGGGTGACATTCACGATTAGATATCTGATTAAATCGCCAGATCTATTTTATAAGGATTACTAATTGAGAATCTTGCAAACATCAAACTTTCCAATACAATTAATGGAATAGAGATATCAGTTTCTGTTATTTCTTCTGCCAGGAGTATCAATTAGAATAGCACCAAACCATACTTTTATCAAAACGGAAAATAACAGGGCAAGAAAATTTTTCAAATATGTTTTACACTTTGTACAACAAATACTACTTTATTTTACGATTAGCAACTATAAATAACAATTGCGCTTTAACTTATGGTAACCATCTCTAGTGATTGTAACAGTAGGCGTTCACAATTAATTAAAATAAAAAATTTTTAATTTATTTTTTGTAAAAATCATAGAAAATTTCAGTAGTTAAAACTCCAACTAGAAACATGGCTTGCATGCGTCTGCCCTCACCAGGTTACATTCCCCTTGCCTTATTATAAGCTTATGCTCTCTCCTCTACCTTCTTTCCACCAATAATCAGTGTGAAAGAATTATGACTGTCCAGGGTTAAAAATGCTTGTTTCATTTCAACTGAGATTTTTTGTATTGAGGACATTTTGAGGCGTTTTAAAATGGAATATCTAATAAACCTGTGCGTTGTAGGTATTTATACAACGAGAGAGAATGGAAATTTATCTAAATTAAAAAAGAAGGGTTTGGCAGGTATATATGCGAATGTTATGGGCAAAATATAATATTTGCGCGGTGGCTAAAAAATTCCATGCTGCGAAATTTGAATAAATATGTAAATTTTACATTTTAATTTCAAATGGTAGTGCAAGGCAATTTATAATAAAGCCGGCGTCATGTTACTTACACCATGAGCGTAGAACAGCGCGGGGAGCAGGGGCAGAAGCAATTGCAAGTGTATGGCTCGTAAATTAGCGCTCGCGAGAAACTGCGCTAATAGAAATAATGATTATGTGTCGAGCTTCGTGTATGCTACTCCCTGCCCTGAAGATGTGCAACGTTTTTATTAAATACTTAAACATGTAATTGATACCCCGTCAACCATAAATCAACGGCTCACGACTCGAAAATTGCTCTATATATTTCAACAATATATTGTACAAGCTTTAACAAAAAAGAACAAAGAGAATTGAGAACTCACCGGTGCTGAAGATGAAAGCTGGATCACTCGGACGACCTGCAAAAATGAAAAAGAGTTTAGAACATTGACAATTTGTAAACTGTCACACATTTTATCTACTGACATAGGTTGTTCAGTTTAAAAGAAAGATTATTCTTCAACAATAATTTACCTTAAACATCACACTATACTTTAATTGTTTAATTAATTCATATACAACTCATTATATGAAATAAACATAATCTGCTGTGGTTACCACACGGCTTTCTTAGACTTATGAACTTTAATTTGAATGTTTAATAAACTACATTGAACGCATTTTTTGAAATATAGATATTTCAGTTATTTCTTATTTATCGGAAGTAATATCACAAGACCCGATTTTATCGATAAATTTTTATTTTGCACGATTTTTTTTGCTTAGCAACAAACACGAAAACAAACTGCATGGTAAATCCCGACTCCGAAGGAGGAGAGATTTTACTTAATGTCAGTTTGCTTGACTTATATAATCTGAATTTGAATCACGATTTTTTTATGACTTAAAAATCGAAATTTTTTTTATTGCATTTCTATATAATTCAAAGTCTAAGAAACTCATTGCCGCAGAGCACGTCATAATATCTTTTATATTTTTTGAGATATGACGATTTTTGATGTTTTTGGAAGTGATACTTTGAACAGCTGAAACTCAAAAACTAAGCAAAATAGCACGAAATAATCTTCAGTTTTATGTTTTTCGTGCATTTTATGGTAAATTAGCAAATTTTGAAATTTTCGAAATTTTTTCCAAAATTTTGATTTGACGATTTATCAAAAAATATTATAGATACAGAAACCAAACATACACCATTGGATTCAGCTCGTTAAAATATATAAATGTGCAAAATTTCAGAAAATTCGGACAACTGGTTGAAAAGTTAGAGCAAAAAGTCTTAAAATGGCCAAATTCGGCTCAAACTTCAAGGGGAACACTTGACGTTTGGGCCGAAAATTGCCGATTTTAGACTTTTTGCTCTAAAGCCTGAACCCGTTTATCAATTATTCTGAAATTTTGCATACTCATGTATTTCGACGAGCTGAATCGATTGGTCAACAACGCAAGTCTGTATCTTTAATTTTTGAGAAGTTATCGCCGATTGAAATTTTGAAAAAAAATTCAAAAATTTTCAAATTTTTCAAATTTTGTTATTTTGTTATAAAATGCACAAAAAGTTCAAAACTGAAGGAAATTTCTCGATATCTGGCATAATTTTTGAGTTGCAGCCCCTCAAAGTTGCACTTCGAAACACATCAAAAATCGTCATATCTAAAAAAATATAAGAGATATGACGATGCGCTCTGCTGCAATAAGTTTCTTATAGTTTAATTTATATAGAAATGCTATAATAAAATATTCGAATTTTAAGTGCGCACTCCAGAATTTTCTTAATAATCAACACATCACGCATAATGTCACGCTTGAAGGACACTCATGTTTTCGCGTGATCCCTCCTTGCACCTCCCAGCGTCTGTCATCTGTTCACGCGTCAATTTCATCAGCAACAGTCGCGAAAACGTCAGAATTTAATTACATCTCAGCGGCTATCTCCACCAGTGGCGTCTGTTGCGGGGTAGTGCGCGGGGGTAAATCGTGCGTAATTTCCGGTGCTAGTGCCGGCTGTCACCGCGCCACGGCGCTGTCGCCGCTGTGCCTTATCGTACGCTGAGTATTGTTCATGTGCTGCGGAATAGTTACGGAATTTAATTGGAAATACGCCGGATACATTGACAGGTGCATTTTGACATTTTATCTCGGAGTAAATAGGAAATTACATTTCATATTTAGAGTTAAACAATTGTGCTATACCTACGTTGATTGCGACATGTTATGGCGTAAATATATGAAGTCAAGAGATGCTAAGCTATAATTTAATTAACTGGAATGGTAACACTATGATCATATTTATGTAAATCTTCAATGAAATTGATCAAGATTTTTTTTACTTATTTAAAACGTAGGACGCTATTTGAGAATTTGTTTTAAGGTACTTATATAGAATTTTTTTCTTAACAAGGCATCTCGTGAGTAGATTGAATTAAAATACTATATTTTTCACGACCGGGAGAGAAACTCGGTTTCTATGATACCAAAATCATCTACGGGAGATTTGAGCACGTTCTCTCCCGTCGTAAGGAAAAGTGCTCAAATAATGTGAAAAATTAAGAAAATTAAACAAATCATAGGTAACTATCATACACTTCTCTCCTTTAGTATGTATAAAATTTCATACTGCAGCAAATTTGCATGTTTACCGGACTTATTTGAATCCGGTAAATGGGATTATATAGTATTGTTATTTTTTACAGTACTGTATCGATGCTCAGCAATATTTTAATAGAATTTTATTCATATTATTGATTTCCACATTCATTTTTGAAAAATGATTTTAGAAATGTCAACAAAATTAATTGTGAAAGTGATGTGCCCGGATAGAAACCTTTTATTGTTGGATAGTTGTGTTTCAGGATTCATTCTACCACACTGTGTGGAATATAGCGAGATTTTATGTATGTTTGGAAGTTTACCGCCAGCATATACATTTAAGGGAAGAATTGTGACAGGTCAAAAATTTTGGTAGTGTAAAATTTTTCGAGATAGATAAAAAAATACAGTCATCTAGCATCTGTCTGTCATTTTCCGATATTCCACCCTAATTAAATGTAAAATGGCGGTCATAGTGCCACTCCCGCGTCACTAGAACCGCGGCAGCCGTAATCGACTCGTAATATTTATGAAGTGGTCGTAGCAGCTGACCACGAGTCCCTTCCAGCCCTTGAGCCCTTTCTCCGCTTCCGTTACCGTTCCCGGTTCATTTCGCATTCCGCACAGCGTAACGCAACGTGCGTGCAGCACACAGCCCTTGCTTGCAACCCTTGCGAAACCGCCGCTAAACGAGGGAAAGGGTTGAGGTTGAGCCAGCCAGCAGCAGGCAGCTGCCCTGGACGGGCTACAGGAGAAGATACGATGTCGCAAATTGTGTATTGTCCTTTGCGCCCAGGAAATGCTAAATAATTAACATATTTTTACATTGATTTCAGAGACAGGGGCGTAGCTAACTTCCTCAATACTGATTATTAGTTACTGAATTTTAAAAACAAATGAATATGTCAGATTACATCTAAATATGCCTCGAACGCTACATGGTATAGGGAAATTATTTTGCTTTAACAAGTTGTATAATCTTGTATGATCCCTTTTAGTTCTAAGTGCTGATATGAATTTAGTTCTCAAAATACGTGTTGAATTTGTTTGTTTTTTTAAGGCTTAGGAAGTTGATTTGATTTTATTAAATTAATTCTTATCCTAGGATTTTTTATAATTATACTTTTTCTGAATAAAAATTCAGATAATAAAAGATGTCACTAATCAATGTTCATAGCTCATTTTAACATAAAAATAAAAAAATCTGGTGTGGGTACCACGCTACTTTCTTATACATATAAAACCAACTGAACACGTATGACTTGTTCCTTGCGTATGGCTTTATTTTGACAATTATTTGACATATATGTTAAAACATGTTTAATTTTTTGTTCTCATTGTAACTATGATTTTATTTTTAAATAGGTATTAATTAATATCTAGTCTGCAAAATATTCTAACTAATAATACAAATATTGCTATACATACCTATATAGATGTTAAAAATGTTTTAGTTTTTGTTTCTATTGCATCTAAGATAATTGAAATATGTTATTAAATATATATAATATAAACTTCCTCTTCCGGTTTTTTCAGTTTCATTCAAAACCAAGTCAGCTCTTTAGGTATATTTTATGAAACTTGTAAATTCCAAGTTTCATTTACATGTCTTGTCTCGTTCATGAGATATTGTGCACACGGAAATTCATCCATCCATCCTCACACACAGACATCATTGATAAATTGGTCTTAACGGTTTCAGTGGACGTCAAAATAAGTATTTTCGCAAAAATCTCGTCAGCGATTTTTTTTCATGATTGCAATACTTCCTTATACTTTGTGAGAAAGTAAAAACATTGTTAGCTGAACCAATACTCGTTTGTTTTTGGTTCATTCATTCATTTCTAAATCCCTATTATTATTTCGCTATGTATTATACGATGATAAAGTAGCATTATTTAAAATCGAGGTTGAAATAGCTAGGTGAGGTAATGGGTCTAAATTTTTTGACAATTTGTAAAAACTAATTCTGTTTTAGTTTCTGTTACTATTCAATTGAAATTCAACCCCTTTAATACATGTGTTTGCCAATGAAAAAATAAATAAAAGGGGAAGTTCTTATGGAATTGAGAAAAAATATCAAATATGAGCAGCGCTCTAAATACAAATATTATTCCTTTTATCAAAATCTGGCTCACGTTTTAAAGAATGTAATACAACATTTTACATAAAATTTCCATGTATACACCGTGTCAAAAGGCGCGCTCTCGCGAAGGAATATTAAGCGATTTATGCGTATTGATATTTCGAGGTTTGGCATTTGAGATTCGAACCACGTAGCAGAGGAAAGTAGCAGAGAAATGGTGCAAGTCGCGTGGTTCTAGCAGTGATGGATTAGACTGTTTAGTGGGAAATATTACACGAAATTTTTCAAGAAATTACAAATAATACAAATAAAACATTCCATCTAAAAATAACTTGACTGCTAGTAACCTGAATTTATTTAGTAACATGCGAAATAAACATTTGCCATCAAACATTTTGTAGAAAATGACACAAGATCAAAGCTGGTCTGATTAACTAGACTTTAATGATTCGTTCGAAAAAACAAATCAATAAATGCGTTTGTTGTCGTAACAACCATAAAAAGCGAACAACGCTTCTTTCTGGCAGAGACAATTACATGGTGATTGTTGTTCAATTGTTAAAAAACAAAATCAATTCTCACCGCTGCTGGCTGGATATTGAGAAGAAGGCTTCTTGCTCGTTTATGGCACAACACTCGCGATACGAAAAAACGTAATTCCATTTGTAATGGCGTGGAACACAGCACGTCTTATGATGAGCAGCCTTGCGCCAAACCACAACGATTCCACACTGCACCACAACACAAATCAATATCGGTTTTTATTCACGCTACTTACAGAATGACTTCTGTGTGCAAGTTTGCAACATTTTCGAGCAGATGAAGAAATATTCTGCATCGAACATGTCTCATCGGTAAGCCAAACAAACCAACTTATATTTTTTATTGGATACAGAATTTCTCGTCTCTCAAACGCGATTGCGCCCAATTGTTTTGGATGTCATTTTTCAGCCAATTATTAACGTTTATTTGAAATCGGCATTAAAGTACTCAAAAATCGCCATTAAAAGCTCAGAAATCGTCACTAAAATAACCCATTATACGACGATTTCGAGCAACGCAGTGTTGGCAACCGTAAAATAATTATTGTATAAGTAGGATAATTTTGACAGATATATGACGTATTGTAGAAAATTTATATGTAAAATGAAGCAATATGTGCAAGAAGAATTAACTAATTAATTCCGATGAATGAAATTGAGGAAAAACACATAATTTTGAGTGTTATTTACCATAACTTCAATGTTCGAGGTTGGCAACACTGAGTGTCAGTTCCAAATGTCAACTGACAGATGTATAAACAACCTGTATAATAATTTTTTTGCAGTTTTTTCTAATTTTAGATTTCAAATAAAATTTGATATGTATCGCGGCACTGAAGTTCCTTTTTATCACTCACATGGTTTATTTGCCGAGGCCCGTAGGGTTAAACTTCAGTGCCTTGATACATAAATAACTATTATTTAATATATTTTTTGCATAAATAAATATTGCAGCTAATATTTTTATAAATCAGTGAATGGCATATCCAAAATGGTCAAATGGTATAACGATATATTGGAAGAGACTTGGAGAAATTTTATTTTAATTTACAGTATTTCCGACATCCTTGGTTGTATTATGGTTAAAAGGAAGAGAAACTATAATATGTAATCAATTTAATATCGCATGTCCGGCAAACTCAAATATTAATGATTTTTAAATAGTATACGTATTAGAAATCTTTGCGATCTAAATAACCATATACGAAAACTCATATGTTAAACTTTCTTTATAAGTAAATAAATATATATCACGATTGTCAGTTAAAGTAAGCTTCCCGTTTTCTAGAAAACAATTTATCAGGCTCATGTTCTCCTTAATTCCGCGCACATAACATAACACTTAGCGCAGTTCTACATCACGCTAAGTACGATATAAGTCGCATCTTTAATGAATATTCAACAACTTCATCGCGCAACCGCTTGAGATAAACAAAAAACCGATAATTACAAATGATAAATGTATGGAATACTGAAAACGCATTAGCAGACTCGTTATAAAGTCTGTGAAGTATGTGAGAGTGTAGATGTGGCAGTGCGGATGCGTTACGAGCTGCCAAGAAGAAGAAGGAGTTTGAGCTGCTGCTCGTCTATCTCATAAATATTAAATATTATTTTAAATCTCTGCCCTTCCTTGTTCAATGTAAAGTGTTATAGCGTTAGATGCTGAGAATTAGGAGAGTGACTTGACAGTACGTTTGTAGCCATGTATGCTGTACAGTTACAACAAAATATATCATGCAGAGATCTTTAAGGATTGTATTCAAATTTATTGTTTTGAAATAAAATAACTTGGAAACTACACACACAAAAATATGTAACACTATTCCAACACTAGGTAGTGTACCATCGAGTCCACATTATTATTAGTGTTAAGTTTGACACTATATATAGTGTTTATTTAAGTTTATTATACACCACTTATAGTGTATATGTTTCATTAGTGTGTAGTGTTAAATTAAGTGTAATATTAAAATGTTATAATTAGTGTCAATAGTGATAATTATAACACTAAATAAACACTATCTTACAGTTGCATTTTGATCACGTCATATTTCATATATTTCATTGGTGTTTTACAATATTGGTTTCTAATAAATAATAAATTGATTGATACAAACATTTAGATAACCATATGAGACTTATTGCATGCAACTATAAATTCTCACCAACTTTTGTTTTTACACTTTTGTTGTAAAAGTGTATAGATAATTTACAGTAATATAAAAAAATAGCACTAAAATTCCTATACCCCACATTTCAATTCTACACCGGGTATATGGTCAAACCACCTCAACTGATTCACTCTCTCTTTTTTAACAACATTCTTCTCAATCTCACATTCTTCGCAGTACACCAACGTTTTCCGGATATAATCGGATCACGTATACCCACACACTCTTCTCTAATAACTCATTTCGATAGCAGTTATACATTGTTCATTCATCTTCTTCCACACCTAATATTCAGAGCCAAATACTACTAACTACTTCACGCAATTATATACACTCAATCAAGCATCTCTAGAGAATTACGTTTCGAGAAAATGTACCCGGAATAATGAAAAAAAAAAAATAATAATTTAAGATTGTATTTAATAATAATCAAAGAATTATTTAGAAAAAAGAATTCCCCAGTGTCTGCGAGGTGTGGGATTAAAATTTGGAAGACATCTGGTAATAATTTTGTTGTTGGAATTCCCCCAACTGTCAAAATTTAACCGAAATCTCGTTTGTGGTTATAATCTCTTGCTTTATTCTCGATTCATCCTGCAAAACGTAATCCACAATTTCTTCGCCGAGTACTCGTACAGTACGTGGCCAAATTAAAAACGGATTTCGACTTTGTCCAATCACAATCAGGAAACAATAATCTCGTAGGGGGACCAAACTCGTCGAACCTTCAGAACTAGAAGTTCATCATAACACAGTGGACACGGAGACAGCTCTCACTGCTTCGAACGGGTGATTGCGGCCCCTAATCCGCTTAAGGCAAGGGAAGTCGTATGGAACATATTCCGCAGAAGGCTGAAGACTTCCATCTTTTAATCAGAATCTGTCTTTTTCTGCAGGGCTGAGCTACTTATGTGTCAAACACAATGACGAAGCCACTGTAATTATATCCCATGAAAGGTAATCGCATTTTTTCCCATTCTACCACACGTTTTCATCTTGGACTCGTTACTTTAAATTTATGAGAAAGAAATTCACTCAAAAGGAACAGACAAAATTAGTTAAATACATTACTGACTGTCTCTTTAATAATTGCAACTTTCATATAATTTAATATTTTGCATACTTAGTATAAGGAATATAGGTATGTTTTGAGATTCTCTGAATCAGTTTTGAACATTATTCCAACTAAGTCTGTGTGAATGGATGTATGTGTATTCGTATGTTTCATTACTCACGAACTAGGAAAGACAGAGCAATTAAACTTCATAATTATAAGATTCGTGGAAATATACAAAACTGAACTCAAAATTACCAAACCGGGCGAGGAAATTTACTTGACACACAAAAGTATGAATTAAATTAATTTTGTACATAGAAACTTCTATAAAAAAATATAATATGCCCAACACTTAACCTCCTATCTAAACATCTTTTAAACGGTAGATACAAAATAGAAAAAAGTTTTAAGTTTCATAACATAATTTACTCTAATTCAATTAACTGAGATATGTTTAAAATACTTTATAGGCTTTCAAGTGTTCTAACATTTCCGGTTGATGACTGAAGTTCTATGTGTGAAATTTGAAAATGATACTTCCGTTAGGATCTGCTTTGGACAACATATATAACCTCACGAAAATTTTAATTTCCAACCGGCACAAAATATAGAAAAAGTTTCAAATAAAAATTGAATTACTACTTCCGGTAAATAATTATAATCTGCTCGTACCATAATCATCTAAAATCTAAATTTAAAACATGATATTGATAGCTGATATCGTATTGAAGGAACCTCAAAACGTGCTCATCAGTTTCAAACACACTACAGAAAATTTTGACCTGTCACAGTATCTTTCTTATGCCAGTTTTATTCGACGCAATTTATTCGTTAACAAGTTGGTTTAGTTTTCTTGTCAATAAATTGCCAAGAACAAAAATATTGTCATACCAATACAATATCAGCAGCTATAATCTATGCTACTAATATTCTTGACAACAAATGACGATATTAAAATATTTATGGTTCCTCTAGTAAAATTGTACACCATTTTCACTTAATAATAAACAACACTAAGACTGCAAAGTATACATACAAAAATGATATAAACCAAAAACATAAACAAGTTTGACTAATTGGAAATGATTAAAATTTCCTAGAATTTCCTAAAAAACTGTCGAAAAATAGAATACATATGTTCAAATTCGATAAGAAATTGACCAATTTATTGGTGAAAAAAAATTGACCAATCAGAACTATTTATGTTCGTACGTCATTTGTTGACATGACATGTGTCATAATTGAAAATTAATTTTTTTGAAGGGATGAGCGTTTCTTGATTATGGTGGTCGTTCCTGCAATGTTTGATAAGAAATCTATGGCGGGAGGTATTGTGGTGCCAATAATAATAGTTTATTATTTATTGATAAAGCAATAATGCTTATTAAAATAGTAGATTAAATTATAACTTATTCTGTGTCACTATCCATTTTTTTGTCTGTATTATTTCAAACAATTTGTATTTATTTGAAATTAATATTTATTATGAAGAGTGGCTCTTTTCGAATATACAATTTGTCATCATTTCAAAGTTAATTTCTTGCATTTAATCAACATACAGTTATTGTTTGCATATTAGTACATTGCCCTTTTCATCGAATGACTCCTTACGCGATTACTTAGACTTTCTTGAAACTGACTTCAAATCCTAACTAATTGAATAATAAGTGCTGTTAAATATAATAATGATTTCTTGGTAACAATTACTCGCAAGCCCACACAATACTGGCAGCAAATTCCAAAAACATTGTCAATGCAATCCATCACTAACCAAGAAACAACTGTCCGTGTCAAAATGCCCAACCTGAGCCAAGGACGATTCGACATCCCACAAAATAGTTTCACTCACGTGGACATACACCTGCGGACCGATGGCCATTTCGGCAGAGAGATCTTATTGTGAGAAGCACACAGGTAACTCCTGGCAGGGGGTGACTGCATTCACCACAGATTAAGCTCAGGATAAACCAGAGATGTACGCTCCAAATGGTCATCGTAAATCAACTGACAACCAAGAATTGTCTCTTTGATTTTATCGTAGAGATGAGCTCTCACTTATCGAAGAATCGCAGGTCTAATGGCAACGAGAAGCCAGCCTCCAAGATGAGAAATACTGGGTTGGAAATAAGAATGCATGTAGCGTAATATACGGCCATAAATTATGGTGGGATTAAGGTAACTGTAAGCGCTATAAAATAATTTGTGTGAAGAAAATTAGTAGTTTATTGGGATTAAAATGCTAATGCTATTATTCAGGAATTAAGTAAATTGGTTGCTACCGAATCTTAATGTGAAAGTGGTTAGTGAATCGTAAATTAATTATTCTTATGGTTTCGAGACAGCTTGGTATTTTCTATGAACTTTAACATGAGCTCCTCATCTCTGTGGGTTCATTCTGCAATCTATTCTAAACAAAGTGCCAATTCTGGAATTGGGTTTATAGCGTGATGATATATAAATTTTAAACGTTTTATATTGTATTCTCATGTAGGTATTAAAAGTATTGCTTTATGTGGTACAGAACAATAACAAATAAATTTGAAATAAACATAGTTAAAATAGTCTAGTACTGATACTAACCATTTGTAAAACTTGTGTGTTATTCTTGGGCAATCCTACATTTTTCGTAAATGTAATATTTTATATACGTGACGGAAATGAAAAAAGATTCAAAATTAAATAATCGAAGTAAAGTAATTTTAACAGCATACTTAGTTATCAGTATCACTAGCAATATATTAAGGGTACATTATTTTGCCGAAAAAAAATATATTTTTAAAGATTGTTGCTTGATAACATTTTGAGATACATGAAATAAAAGCAACAATTTTGAGTACAAATTTTACCTGTAAAATAAAGGAACCAAAATATATTTTCTACAACTTAGAAATCGCGGCATTGTATGTTTGTTGTTGCTAAGGAAATGAAATACTATGAAAGCATCGTGCGAAATGAATTTGTTTTGTGAGGAGTATTTCAATACAGGCCATTTCATTTCAGTATAAGTGCAAATGCTAGTATACTTATTTACAATTGTCAAATATTAAAATGATTAAAGCGGGACAAAATTATTATTATTAAAATTGAATTAATTAGGAAATAATACCGTGGGCGTAGAAAAAGTATAGTGTACATCTCGCATGGAATGTCCATTTTATACTCGTAGGAAATGTGTATCATTCCATGCTTGTTGTACAATATAATATTTTTACACTATCTTCTATTTAAAATAATTTTGAGATTTGAAAATATTATAAAAATTGTAAACAAGAATAACTAAAACAAGCAATCAATATTTTGTCACACATGGTAGTCATGGATACGTAACGGGCATTTTTTAAATTCGTACGTGAGGGGTTAAAAGTACAAAATTGAACCAAATAATTGGATTATTTTTTATGTGGCAAATAGTCATCGTAATTAGCCATTAAGGAAACTCACAAGTTGTGAAACATTATTTCCTACTATTTATATTTTGTTTTTCTGTTGATAACAATAATTTGATCGCTTATCAAATGGTAGTCAACAACACTGATAAATATTAAACAAATTTCTTCCCGGAATTAAAATAAAAAAACACATTTGCATATTTTCAGACTGGTAAACAACAATAAAGATTTTTCGGTCATTTGGTTTTAGCAGAATGCATATTTCCGAAGAATTATTAATAATATATAAATAATATATTTGTAATCGTAGATCTATGTAGTCGTGTATTCTTGTGGTTTTGGACCACTATTGTAACATTTAAAAAATAGTTCTGTGGTAAATATGGTTCATGAGATCTTCAGTTCGAATCACACAGCTAGTAGTTTAACTTTACCCCTGTGGCAGAGAAATCCAAAATGGGTAAATTTCGTAATGATATATTTATATTTTATATGAAGTATTTATAAAAACCAACATTTATTATAATATGATATCAAATGAATTGAATATTACTTCTGTTGTGCCTATAACTACAGAAGATAAAAATATTTGAATATAGATATTATGTTTATATGCCTAGCCTATATTTATAAGTCTTCTTTATGTGTTATATTAATACTATGTGGTAACCAAACCTAGAATTATTTCTTTTGGTTTGAGCTTAGGAATATAAATATAAATAGAATTTTAATAAGATACCTTAGCGATGACTTTAGATAAGTTAAATTTTAATAAGAGAAAGTCAGACTTGAATATCAACCAGATGCCATGTGTGAGTACTGAATCATAAGCAGATTATTATTGTTCCTATTTGAGTTCCGCAATTTCATTTTAGCCTCATCCCACAAAGTGCTATAAATCCTAGACATAAAGTGATGACAAACGACTGTTGCATTTAATTCTACATGACAGTTAGATGCATTATGCATTTGCAATGGAACAAACATTCTATTTTACATAGTAATAAAGTTCAGCAAAATATTCGCTGTAATTTCTAGCACTCCTTCCTCCGCATTGCTCAGTTTTACCAAATGACAAAATTTCTAAATCGCCAATAAGTATACCGTTAGCTATATACTGTGAAGGATTTTAATTATAAGGAATAAAACATAAAACCACAATACCTTCCATTGCTGTTGTAGGTTACTAGCAGTTGCACACAAAATGTTCATTCTCTTTGCTGTCATTGGCTATGAGTATTTTACGTAACACACAACACATATAAAGCAATGGTTGCTATAGCATCTAACTAGTAAATAAAGTACTGCACTGGTTTTACTGCAATTCAATTAATTATCACCGATTTCAATTAAAAATAACATCACGAAAATCAAGCGTGCCTTTAACCTAAACGTCAAACTCAATCAAACAACTGATGACATCAACACAGCAGTAACAACAAAATAATTAATAATAATTGCGAGTTCGATCGAGTTACGGTCGACTTACAAAATAATGAGAAGCATATTTATATTGTATTTATTGTGAATGCAGAAACAGTGTAAACTATGATTCATGTCATTTATTCATAAATATTTTAAAATATGTCTTTAAAAAATGACTGGTTCCACGGGGTATTGGGTATGCTAAAAAATTAATTAGCGACTAATGTTCTATATAAAATTATTTGATGAATTTTAAGCTAAAGGAATATAAAAAACATTAACCGAGGTAACACAATTCTTCTAGTGTTTCTAAAAATAGGACTTCTAGTAAAACTAATGTATAGCATAGGGATTTCAATGCTATTTTTTTATATTGCTGTATCTTATAACTTATATGTAGCTATATTTACTTTGCAGCAAAAATGTAAATACAAAAGTTGTTTAGAATTTGAAAATGCATGCAATAAGACCCTGAATATTAATATTTCACGATATATCAATCAAATTAAAATTAATATTTATCAGAAAAACACATTCATGGAAAAACAAAAACAAAAAATATTTGACATTTCAGAAAACAGATTTAGATTTATTTATTTCAGTATATTATTATCTGTAGATATTTCTTAGAATATTTTAATGATTTTCTTTTCGTTATGTTAAATAAATAAATGTATTTCATGTTTAACTTTCCATGGCTGTGTTTTTCTAGTAAACGTTATTATTTGTAATTTGATTGATATATTGTCGAATATTAATATTTGGGTAATCAAATGAACTTTATTGCATCCATATAATACGCCACATTTCACTTTTACACCCCGTATATTTATAACGAATACAACTTAATATTCAGCATATCCGGTACAAAATTCAATTTTCAAATTAATAAGATAGTATGCAACGAAAAACAGATATAAACAAAAATATTTATTCATCGATTTAGATGGATCTTTTTGTAGTACAAGATGGAGGAAAATGTTTTCATCATAATTATAGCTCGTTTCAAATATATTTAATACAATTTATCACATTATATATGAACTACCATTTCTAGTTTATAGATTGCTCTGCTGAAATATAATTGAATTGTAATTTAATTCTGCAAATTTAAAGCAATCAAAGGAAAAATGAACTAATTCAAATCGAATGATCAACATTTCAAAGATCATTTCGAAATTTTGGAGTTTTTGATTATTAATTTAAATTAATCTTTAAATTTAATTAATTACAAATAAACCCATTTGTATTTCTAACTAAAGGAAGACTTCTGTTTTATTTAATTTAATTTTTTCTTTAATGTTATGCATCCAATTTGTCCGCATGCAACTCAATGCAGCAACCCGTGGCTGTGCATGTAACACTCTAACAATGCATGTATGTAGCCCACGGTGAAATTCCTATGGTTCGGTAATTGAATTCTGAGCGCCCCACCCAAATCTTGTAGCGACGCCGCTGGTCGCAGTGGTCGCCATAGCCTCGTTTACATACACTTATATCCGCCACACCATCCATGTTGCATTGTTACGTTCCGAGGGATTGATCGCTCACGGATTAGCCCAAAATCACCGATGTAGGTATTGAGATAGAGACGGCGATAGGAAATTGAACATTAGATAATGAAATTTATATTTATGAAGTTTCGTTTTACTATTTTTCCTTGTTCAAGAGTTATTGCACTTTACGAACACATCCATCCATTCACACCCACACAGATGTCATTGGGAAATGATTCAGGGGGCATTAAAATTTTATTTCATGATACCTAATACTTCCTTAGTCTATGTATAAGAAACGAAAAAATGTAAATTGTTAATTATAATAGTAAAAAGCTTAATAAACATTGCAATGATATAAGAGAATGTAAAGTTTAATAAAACTTTCAGGACTCACAGTAAATTATAAAGGCTTTTGGATTAAGTTCTATAATAGATATTTATGTAACAAGTACATAATTTAGAGTTTTATACACATAAAAGGGCGAGTCAATAAAACCCTATTATGTACGTGTATGTATTATGGGTCCACCCCAAAATCCCGAATCCAAAATGTCACTTATTCGACTGAATTGCAAATTATTCTTCTTAATCAAGAATGACAATTATATTTGGCACATGACGTTGACATGAAAAAAATTTATAATTTCGAAGTGGTTTTTTTTTTATTTGAATACCAAATTGTTTATTGTTTTTATTTTATCGCTCTAGTCCACAAAGAGCTACTTTGTGGACAATAAACAACTGATAATAGTACAGTCCAGTCGTACATAAAATATTTTTATTTGAATACAACATTTCTAATTATTTTACATATTTCTTCTTCAAGAAAAAAAAATAAGATTAATATTTCAAGTTAAACAGTAACAGTTACTATTTCTATTTAGTTGCTTATGTTATTCGGTCCTTTCCTGATAAGAAATTATGTAGAATAATTCGAATCGTTGTATTTAAATAGTAATTATTCACGAAGATGATGTTGATGCCGTAGGCGAGTGATACAAATCATCCGAGTAAATAATGACCATAATCCCGAACATAATACTGAACTTTTTCTACTCCTATAAATTCAGAAATAGCGTTTAGCAAATTATCGAAATCGGTTGAAAACACACGATGAAAAATGACATCAAAATACACAATGACAACTGACTACATGTCAATCGTCAGACGGCCATTGCTTGGTGATCCATTTCACGTTTTTAATATAAGCGTGAATTATGGATTTCAGGGTCTATGATTGGTCGAGAAAAGTGAATTATGGTTACTAAAATTTATCGAAAAAAATTAAATAATGCGGATATATTTATACAGGAGTAGAAAAAATTATTTTATAGACCTTAATCCAACATCTTTATAATTGAATGTCAAAGAGTAACAAAAATCGTTTTTTTGGCAGCTAATAAAATATTCTCCATTAAACACGAAATTTTCATGCGATTTTGTCAAGTTGCTACGATAACTACTTCGATAAAGAATTGGGCCGATTGTTAAAATAAAATAATAAACGTGTATGTATGATTCCAACTTTGAATGTGGATGAGACGAAAGTAGAGTACCAGGATTGTTGGTTGATGGAATTCAGGGTTCGTGCTACCCTACTTTGTGAGATATATAGCGATGTATGTATATGAAACTAATTTAAATAATATAATCTGTACGATTATTTGTATGTAATTCTCCAGTAATCTAGCAGCACAAGGAAATTAATATTCGCGTTTTTTTCTACAGATCCGATTACAGTTAACAGTTATTTATAATGGATTATTTATTAATCAAGTGCTAATAATAAAGTAAAGGCAATAAATTAAAGATAAATCGAGAAAAGGATACATTTAATGTCACTTATTAATGGCAGAAACTTATTAATGATAATAATGAATCTGTTGAATATGACTTAATTAAGATCGTCACATGTTTATTATTTTAATTATTACCCGATAAAATATTTCAATAACAACTTGTTTGTTTACAGTTCCCAGAACTGAATGTTCACTTTTAGAATTGTTAATATTTATTTCCAAAAAAAGCATTAAACTTCAATTTAGGAAGATTGATTCCTCCTCAAATAACAACAAACTTTGGTTAAATCCGAAAATAGATCTCGTAGGGCCCAGTGCGGTGAATTTGATCGCCTGTATAATCGTAAACTAACGTTTCAGGGGACTGAGAAGTTTTTTCCAACTTTTTTTGCAATTCCGATTTAAAGTACACGGGAAACTTCTTGGGTAGATTTGTTTGTTTAAAAACCGCGCAGAAGTTAGTTTAGAATCTTGTTAGCTTCTACTCCGATCCAACGCAATTCGGTTTTCGAACGATTTTACAGCGAATTCTATAGATGTAATCACTCTTATTAACTATTAAGTTAACTATAATAGTTTAGAACTATTGGAGCTATTAACCATCATTTAGCGTGATCCATTATTACTAAATTATTTGATAAGAGATTTATCGCTTTGTCTCAAAAATAAACGATTGACAACGGTAGTTCCTACAGGCTGTTCAATTTATCTGAAGACACTGAAATATCTCGAAAACGACACTTCGGATCAAAAAAATTTAAAATTAAAAATTGTTCATCTTTGGGGGGACGTTCAATGATACTCAACTCGACCACCCACCCCTCATCTTCTAGGGGGTAGAGGGTGGCAAAAAACTTAAATAGGAACCTCAATTTTTTTAGTGCAGATTTGAATTCCCCAGGAAAAATACGTATTTTTTAGATATTAAGACGTCGATTAATTCTTTAAACAAAGTGATAAACTCTCATTCTATTTCTCTTTGTTTTTCATGTCCTCGTGCTGTTGTTCTCCTTCATTCAAAATTATTGCTACCATAGCCAATTCCTTCACCGAAAACTCAATCAGAAAAATTTGTGACACTTGATAAAAAAAATTACTGAATGGAGTCCAAAAAACATGATATTTGTTTAATTTTTGTTTTGTAGCGTAGAAATTTTTCCTGGAGAACTCAGATCTGCACAAATTTTATTTTTATCCGATGTGTAGTTTTCAAAATAGTTTAGTATTTTCAGATAAATTGATCATCCTGTATTCTACGCATAAGGGATTAAAAATTGTCTAGTATGATCTGCAATTTGAATGTAAAACTTTTCGTAAAACTCTCTGAAACATACCTACTGTTAAATTCTGAAATCCTAATATATTTAATGTTACAAATAAAATTCATAGATAATTTAAGAATTTTCCTATACAATAATTTGAATATCTGAAAGCAAATAGGTAAATAATTATTTGCAGCGAGAACTTCAAAATTAACAATTTGAAACGTTAGTTAAGCTACCTAATTATTTATCTACGACTAGTAATTAGAATTACGCTAGCACCCACACCAACAAAATTAGGGCATAAATTATAGGTACTGATTGAAAAGTATACAAAGTCTAAATTTTTCATTTCAATTAGTGGGATAGAGATATCATCCCTATTTATTTTTCCATCTTAAACGTCAAATAGCATGGAACCTAATCGTACATTCTTCAAAATTTTAAGTTTCCAGACTCATCAACCGATTGCTAATTTTAAGTGGTAATTAGTATTAATAATTAAGCCACTCTAGTGTCGTAAGCTCTCAAAGAGATCTACAAGACTCTTCAAATTTAATTTGCAACATTTTATACTGGAATAATATGCTTGTAAATTATTTGTGAAAATGGGTCTGTATGTAAATGAAAGCAAATACTAGTAATTTATCGGAGTAGTTCCAGAGGTAGGTTATAATTAAACGGTAATATTAATTCCATTTGAAATTCGAACGGCTTTCATCTGCGTTAGAATTAATGACTTTTGAATTTACATTTGCGGAAAACTTTCAGAATCTAACTCAACTTTGTTTTAATTACTTTTCGAATTAAATTTGTTTAATTTGACGGGTAGACTTTCATTCGACAAACGATATCGGTACAACAGTCAACTGTTTCATTTACCCGTACTTCGATTCTCATTTCACTGCAATTACAGGCTGGTAAACGTTTACATTAACAAGTTTAATTTGCGGTTATTGTTGCAAATGAATATCTGCCGCGGTAACCAAGAAAAACATTTGTAATAAATTCAGCTTTGAATTGGTAATTTTAATTATAACTGGAACTCGTTAACGGCGCTTTTTGACAGAAATCTTCACAAATTACTCGCCGTTTTCGTATTTATTCAAGAGTTTTTAAAAAGGGAAGCGAAGAAGTTTAATTTTAGACTAGCAAGAAAATTGATGGCAGCTTAACTTTTAAGTTGTAATTTAGTGCGATACGGTCCTGTGAAATTCATAAAATATTAAGTAACAGTCAAACAATCGCGAAATGCTAGTTGAAATTCGAAGAACCAGACTTCATGGAATTACTGCTGACATAAATAGATTTTAAACGAACCGGATTTTAATTTGCAAACCAAATTAATCGATGAATAAAGCTTTATTCATTTCAATTTCTCATACCTAAATTATAACATGAACTGTACGTAAGTTTAATTTGATTCAATTTATAAAATACTGCATATGAATTATGTTTATTATAATTGATTCGTGACGTCTAAACGAAACGATATTTCATTAATTCCAGATCCGGATTCACATATTGCATGAATAATTGCACGAGTCTTTTGTTTTCTTAATATTTACAGTACCACTCTGTAGAAATAACAAGATTTGAATCAAGAAAAGTAATAAAATCGTACTCTGCAAATGTCAAGTCCAATTCGATCAGTGCGAAACAATTGAGTATCGGATTTCTCGTAAAACAAACAATAATTAGAAATTGGATTTCTGCGCAAAGTACCTCCATAGTTTCACAGAAAACTCACCCGTAATTCCAGCTTGTTAGGGTAGTAATTTCCTTGCGAGGCTCGATTGTTTCAAGGGGTTGGAAGTCTGGTTGAAGCACGCATCGAAGTCGTAAATCATAAATAATAAATCAAGGTTTTAATTGGCCACGCAGGAAAGGGGAAAGTGCAGGTGCGGTCGGTAAGGTCAACACCTGCGTACCAAACTTACCGACACTGCGATACATTAGGTTTGCTTTCCTGATAACGCACATAACATAGCAACATAAAATTAAACTGGAGATTTAATTAACTTTTATTGACGCACTCCTGAACTTATTTTGTAAATATTTTTCTCAGATCAAAGGAGAATAAGATTTAAATAAATACTGTTTTATTAACGAACTATTAACCTGAATTTGTAGCTTTAAACATTGGCCAAACTACAAAGGTAGAAACACATATTTAAAATCAAATACTCTACTTTCAATGTCGGGAGTCGCTGTCATAAACTGCGTCCACGAAATAGTAACTTTGTAGTCTGTATTATTTCAATCTTTTACTAAAGTAAACCAAGAACATTTTCGGAATATGATTTAGATCCTGATGTTTTCGCTAATCTTGTATAGATACGATTTATGTACTACCTCATATTATTATTTTAAATATCAGGAAATATATTTGGAGACATTATTTGCGGGCCAGATACAATACACAGGCTGAGTGTAAAGTCTAGACTATCGTTTTTAGAAAAAAATTCTCGAACATGTAAATTTTTATCTTAAATGAGACATACCTATATTAGTGTAACAGTTACCTATAGATTGATTTTTTTTTTAATTAGGAACTCTTGATTGTTATTAGATATAAGTTTTAAAATTTTAAAAGCAATTATATCGAAAATTTCAAAATACTACTTTATCATAAAAAATTCTGGTTTCCATTTAAAAATATTTTCGTTCACGCCATTACTTTAACACAAAAGACAATCTAAATCATAAAAATATGTCTGCATTAAGATAAAAATTGAAGTGTTCCAAGATTTTTTAATGTTCCTATTTAATTACTTAACTGAAAAATTAATAAAATTTATTTTATAGTTTATTTTAATAACAGGGCATTTTAATTTGTTATTATGGACTAGTCCACAAAAATCTACTTTATGGTTATTGAAAAATATCAAAAACAAGTGATTATAATATAGTCGAATATAAAATATTATTTAGTTTTGTTTTGTTGCTAAAATACTACTTTAAGATTGATATTGGAATAGTATAAAAACTGGAGAACTGTGTATCAAAATATGAGTTAACAAGACAATAATTTACGCCATAATTTTCCATTTTATAGAAGTTTGTAAATTGTCATAATAAATAAATCTTCACGCTTTTAGCCGTTTTAGACGTGGCACTCTGTTTTCAAACTATTTGTATCATAGATTATTTTTCTAACTTTAATTCAAAGTTTGTAAACGGTTATTATAATAAATATATCATCACGCTTTTACCCAGAAAGGTGTTAAAGAAGGAATGACAGTCCGATGACAATGTCATTGGAATGGAAGCAACAGACGATATTTAGCCCAAAATTCTGATAGCTGCTCCGGAACTTTCTAGCAGCTGCTTAGTGTAATTTATGTCCAATTACCCAGCAATTCTAGTTTGTTTACAAATTCGGAATGTGATTAAAACTCGGCTTTTCGCAAAATTTACTCTGAGCTTAGCAGAGACCTTCAGCCTCCAACAGAAAATTTCGCGAGTGTTAAATCGCGAAGGCGTGTAAATTAAGCGCCTCGCTAATTAATGCCATGTAATTAACGCTGGTTTCGCGCTGCGAGAGCAAAATAATTTCACAGCGACGGACTTGTGACTGGTCCACCAATTACAGCGCATTTTTTTAATTAGTGTCACGTGTAATAATGGACACTTGTTTTAATATACCTGCCTCACTCATGTATGTTGCAGGAGTGTGCAAAACAACGAGTCATTTCTTCGTGAGAAATTACTGCAGTCTAATTTTATACAACAGAAATAAGTAAATTCTCGAGTACTTTAATTGTAGAGCCCTTCATACTATGCCACAAATTCCAATTAAAAATTATACATTTTATCTACATACACAAAATGAAAACAATTATGAAATAAAATACCTGAGATCTGTAGTTAAATTGACATACTAAAATATGTATATATTTAAAAATGCGTGACGTATGAAATTAAAAACAATAAATATATTTATAAAAGGTGTTCGAATGTCTGCTCTTCTATATTAATGCAACAAACTAAATAAAATATAACAACACAAGTTGATAAACTAAGTGAAAAAAGCAAATATTTGACTGCATCTAATCTAATTGTTTAAACATTCACACACACACACAATTCATGTCATACTTTCTGGGTGTGGTTATTTATTAATCAAAATATGAATGGTTTCTGTACTGATCAATTTAGGGCTATAATGAATTAGAACTGTTTTCAAAAGAAACAAAAGATCTTTAAAATTTTGCTAAAATATATTGAAACTTTACCTAAATTGAAGACTATCTACACTTTTAAAAAGTCTTAATTGTTATTAGTTAAGCCACAATGATTTTTTTTAATGTTGTGACGTCATTGTAGAGGTGTTGCTGGATCTTAAACAGTACAGATTGTAAATAATTGTAGTCATATTTTTTTTTACTTATTATATTATTATTATTACAATAAAATAGAACATTTATATGACAAAAATTATTTAAATCTCTACTGTTTGAGATCCACTCAAATATCTATAATGACATCACAACATTTTTAAAAAATCTTTGTGGCTTAATGAATAATAATTAAGACTTTTTAAAAAAATTAAAAGTAAATGGTCAAAGACCCCATTCAAAGCTTCATTTCAACCGATTGCTAATAATTATAAGTGGTAATTTTAATTGCTAATTGCGTCACTTTAACTCGACTTTAAATTCGACTATGTTCACAGACTCCAATGTTATAGTTAGTACAGTTGTACTAATTAAACTCTCTTGTTTCAGATTTCGAAAAAACCACTTCCCACGTTTTGCAGTAAAAGGTAAGTGTCCAAACATCTCTATTAAGACCTCATACCCCTATTCGCAAATCATATTTACTGTAACTAATCACAGTCGCGCACCAAACGTAATATTGTGCGTTAGAATTCCCTGTAACCATAAAGCTATTGGGTGGGTATAAATATTTTCGGGTGCGTTCATTGAGTTGTGCGATTGACAATCGTGTAGCCATAAATCAACGAGAAAGTTATAAATCATTGCCAAGCTCCCGGGGTGTTTTCAGGGGGTGTAGCGGGTGGGAGGGGGTGTTTACACTGCGCAGTTTCATGGTGGCTGCCTGGAAAAGGTGCAGTCAAAACACTGTTGGTCGTCTTAAACGTTTTGCGAAATTCCCTAATGCGCTCAGTACAGCTTAGTTATTTTATTTCCACAGCGGTTCTACACTGCTAAACTACCCCAAAAATTTTCAATTTTTCTACACGATTCTTCAAGGTATATACCCAAAGTTCGTGCGGATTTTGTTCCTCTGGAAATATATTACATTGTTGTAGACATAATTGATTTTAACTTCATTCTTGTGTTCTAATAATTCATAACATTTATTTGTAACAGTTTTATGATAACTGATTAGTAGAAGACTATAGTTTTTAATTGACTGCCTCATCTATTTGTTTATTCAACTTTTCCTAATTTCATATTTTTATGTAGACAATAGTATATTACATACGACATATCAAGGTGGAAAGTTTTTCATTGTTTTATAAAAAAAGCAACACAAAATTTGCTTCCACATAAAAATCTATGTTATTCACAATCAGTTGGAAATTAAATATGCACTGATTTCCCTGGTTGGAAAGTGGCATCTTTAGTTACGCAACTGTATTAACTGTAAGATATAATGGTTTCTATGGATATGTATTTGTCCACTGCGGCACTCCAGTTCTCTCCTAGGACAGATATGAGAATATTCCCGTCATAAAATAAATAAGTCGTTTTCGGTTCTGAAAATTGGAACAGGAAAGCATCTTTTCCAAGCAGGTATTGCAAAAAATATTTTGAGGTTAAATATTTGACACAAATGCGACTTTGTATAACATATTGTAAATTAAAAATTGTAAAATTAAATAATAATAAATAATTATATCATTTCTGAATATAAAATTAAAATGTAGCATGAACATCTTTACTTAGACTGGCCATTCTGTATATTTTATCAAACAAAAATATAGGAAGAACAGAGGGCAACAATTAAACGGGAACAAAAACTAAATTGCTGAAAGTAGGTATCAGCAAAAATACGGAAAATATTGCAGAATGTTTTCATTAAATTGTAATAAAATCTGAGGAAAAGGTTTACTGTAGCGAAATATGTATTTCCTAGAATTCCATCAATATTAAACCAAATAATTTCATCATAAAAGTATTCGTTTCTCCATTTGTCTCCAGCGGTCCGTAAATACTAGCATTACGTGGAAAATCTCTTGTTGTGCTCCAATAAAACGTCCGAGAGAAGAAATTGAATCAAGTCCCATTTTCTGGAATCTCCGATATCGAGAGAGCCACTTACATATCTGGCCAAGCACATAAACGGTACTGCACGAAGACTCAAGATTCTCAATCTTCCACATTTACTACACAAATAAATTTATCAGTTTTATACAAGAAATAGTTTATGTATTCGGAACGGTAATAAATATATAATTGCGGACACGGCGTCACTTTCCAATCGCATGATACAAAACCGTATAAATCATAAATGGTTTGCGAGCGACGCTTGGGAAGTTGCGCGACGCGGCCTACATGAATGTAAATGTCAATTGCAAATCAAACTCCGGATTATTTCCCGCCAACGCTCCTGCAAGTTGAGTTGTTAGCGCTACTCGAAGTTGCTAGTATTTAGGCCGTGTGGCGATCAGCGGTCGTTACTCTCGTAAACCAAGCTTAACTTTTATTAATGGATTGCCACCCTCCTTAAAACCAGTTATGACAAACTTTAATGGTACTTAAATATTAATTCAATACACATGCTACGCTAAGGAACATAAAAATTTAATAAGATATTTCAGTTTTTTCGTGAAACACCTTGGAAACTAGTAGCATACTTTCGTAGATCTTAGTGAAAGATGACCAAACCAGATTACTTATATTGATTAGAAAATATTTGGTTTAAACCTCGAAATCTCCACTATCCATCATCAAACTTGTTAACCGTTTTTAATTATTTACGAACATGCAAAGTGAGTTACTTTTATTGGCTCACTACTATGACCTGCAGAACAATAGAGAATATTAAGTTATTAGCAAATTAGTGCTATTTTCGATGAAGATTTTAAGGGTGTTTTTGTTTTCTTCAGAAATTTGACCAATGAAATACACATTTTTATTACTTTGTCAGTGGTAAATCTAGGTAAATGATATATTTAGCGTAAAATGCGGTTACCAGTCGTGAATTCATACCTCCCAAATTATTAGTGACTTTCCCACATAAAATAACGTAATCATTAGGTTCAATTTCGTCACTTTTGAACAATCACGTACGTATTGCAGCAGCAAAATTTTGAAAAATATCCCAAGGCATTTTTAAATGACAAATTATTTGTTACTTATCCAAGAGTATGAAATATTGAATTTTTATTGTATTTTAATAAAGAAAATTGTAATTATTTTTTGTTGTAGCTTATTTGGGAAATAGTCTAATAATAATAATAGTTATTTGTATCACTAGTCTAAAAACTGCACTTTTGTAAATGCGAGAATATTTTGACAGGTCGGACCGAAGTTTCTGGATGTGTGATATATATTATTTTTTTATCGATTTTGTCATAAATTTATTATACCTGTATAATACTTGATTTATTTAGCAAATATTAAATATTATGATTTTTGTGTTGGTAACATCAGGACATTCGTAAACAAGATTACGAGGAAATTATAATAAAAAATTCATTTGTTTTCTTTGAATAATTTGATTACATTTACTTAGTTGATATTTTATCTTATAACAAACAAAAGAAGTAGTCGAAAATGTTATTTATTTATTAACAAAACTAACACACACAATTTACAGCCAGTTGATGTTAACCTTAACCTTACAAAAGTCCTTAGTTTTTGCCGGTCTAGGCTGGAAAACAAGCAGTTTCTGAAAGATATGTAAAACTAGTGATTTTGGACGGCGGCTTGAAAAATATATTTCGGTTCATTTTTTGCAGGTAAAACTTGTACTCAAGATTGTTGCTTTTAAGCCTTTAAGCAACAATCTTTTGATGTACAATTTCTTCTGGCAAAATAATGTTCCATGAATATTGAATATTTTTGGGATACATTCTTTTAATATCTTATAAAGATTATTGAAAGTTTCTATTTTCCGTTCTAGGTAACAGTGTAGGGTGTCAGTAGTGTCCTTCCCTGTCGCCTTCCATCCCTTGCCCCGTTGGGTAACGACCATCATCCGTTAGCCTCGTCCAGAGCTTGCTACGACCGTGTTCACTGACCTGTGTATACCCCCGAACCCTGTACACCCCGAAAAACCCCTCGGGAACGGAATACTAACGAAACAGGAAGATCCCAGTAGCCTGAGACGCGATTCTCTTCCGTTCAAGAATAAAACGACGCTGTTAAAATAATACGAGAGGATGTATATCAACGTACTCCGTCAAATGTAACTAAACCCAACAAGAGAAAAAACGTATTTAATTTTTCAGGACAAGTCTAAAACCCGCATTTTTATTTCTTACTAGAAATTTTACCCCGCATTTCTCTTGCTTAAATTCTGTCAGGATATTTATTCAGCTATATTTTTCCGTGTCAAACCTTTCTCTATTATTATCTTACGCAAAACAGCTTCAAAAGAAACTTTACAGAATTCTACTTCCAGTATTAGCTTTCAGTATACTTTTAATGTTTGTTTTACATGGCACAATTTATTGGTCAATACATTTTTCAAGTATTTTTTTATCAATTTATTGTTGAGTAATACGACACTATGCGTCAATTTTTAACTCCCGCCACATCCTGTAAAGGAAGTATGTATAAGTAATGCTAAAAATTTGGTAGTGAGTTTTCAGTGAATGAGCACGTTTTGAGGTCCCTAGCATACGATTTTAATAGTTTCGCGATGATGTCTGTGTATGTCTGTCAGTCTGTGTGTGGAGTTACGGTTTCTCAGGAATTACTAAGCTGAAAATTGTGATTATCCAATAACGGAAGAGGTATTTAACTTGAAGCCCTTTTAAGTTATTTTGAAATATTTCAGTAAATTATGGTTAAATGACAATTTTTGTTATTAGAATAATGTTTCAAATATTTGTATCTACGACTATTGTTTGAAATATTTATCTCTTACTGTCACCATTTATGAATTACTATTTAAAGAAAAATTACATTTTGACATTTTCGTTTAAATCTGTTTTTGAAAAATCAAAACAACGAATGAACAATTTTGAAAATTGTTTTGAAGGGATGTGCGTTTCTTAATATTGGGTGTTTTGTATTCCTGTATTATTTGATAAGATATCTATGGCGGAAGATATACAATGATCAATTTATTGACGAAGTACTCTATGACATATTTTACGACAATTTTTTAGGGAATCTGGGGGATTTTAGTCATTGCCATTTAGACAAACTTGTTTATGTTTTGATTAGTCTGATATTTTCGTACGAATAGTATAGCTGACAGCTGAAATCGTATTGGTACTACTGAAATTGTCACAATAAATTGTCAGAAAACGTAATGTATATAAAACGAACGACAAAATTTATGTCAATAATTTGCTAAAAAAACTTTATTGTCCAATAAATTGCGTCGTGTAAAACAAACATAATATAAACATTTTTTACTTATGGAAATAATAGTTTAAATTGAGCTTGAAACCAGCAGTTTATATTGCTCTTCATAAAGTATAACGGCCTCAACTATTTGGTCTTGATCGTGGGAAGAAATTTAAGTTTCGCAAGCTGTTTGTATTGGAATATTTGTCTAATAATTAGCTTGCAACAACTATTATTAGAAGCTGCCATATTAATAAACAATGGTGTATTTGTATATCCTCTGCCCACTTTATGATAAAGGCGTAAAGCCACTTGACTAAGTACACGAAAGAATTTATGCAAATACATTTCAAACAAGGCTATAGAAATGCAAATCTCTCCAAGGATTATTTAGTACAAGTGTTTTGAAACAGATTAACCGCCTTCAGAATCAAATAGCACAAATGACAGGTATTATTTCGCCATTCCGAATCTACTGTTACTTTTTATTTACATTCGAATTTATTATAATTTATTTAACGATACTCTCAATTTTGTAAAACTGATTCCTCGGCTAACAGACGAAGGCGTTGCTATCGGTTCATAGATTTCTGATATACCTTCTACAAAATCTCTCTGACCAGATCTTCTGAAATTGCATGCCCATAATCTACTAGTTGTCTTCAATACTTTTTTATCTTTAATTTTAATTTTAACGAGTTCTAACATTAGTTCGATTGTCTTTTCTTCTTTAGTTCCTTCAAATCTCTCCTGGATTGCTATCCATAAATGATTTGCTTTCTTCAATTTCTTAAATGACAGCATTAACTAATCCGGCATTTAAGCTCAAAATTATGTAACTAAACGTTTCTTTATATTTCTTTATCCATGTATTACGATGTCTCATAGCTTCTTCATCAGTCTCATTTCTATTAGGTTCTTGAAGTTATCTTCGTAAAATCTTGTTATATCCAGTAAAGATTCCATTTTTGTACTCCATATTTAATAGTTACTGTTGGTTAACTGTTCAAAATTTTACCATGATTAACTGATCCACTTTTCTTAAATATTTTATCTTCCTTTTTGTGCTTCTTTAATAACTTCGCGCTCTGTTACCAATATGTTATAATTTACTTAATCAATTGGTACACTTTAACGTTATTTTTATTCTCTACAGGACGCAATTTATTGGCCAATATAGTGGATAAGTTTTGTTGTCAACAAAAAGCCAAGAACAAAAATGTTGTCATTAATTTCAGACACATCAAATTTTCGGTCAATTTATTGTGACAATTTCAATAGTACCAATACGATATCAGCTATTTATATGTATGTACAAACATGACAATCTAACTAAAATATACACAAATTTGAGTGATTGACAATGACTAAACTCGTCTACAACTACATTTCCTTTAAAAAAAATGTCGAAGAGTAGAACATGTTCTAATTCGTCATTAAATTAAAATATATATAAATTTAATATGACTACTTCAAAATTGTTCTCTCTATTTGGCAATTGACTGAAAACTGTGCATTATTTCGTGTGTGTTTCGGGTGAGCAATTCCAAACAGATGTAGGTTCCCGACTTTCCGAGCCCAAGGTTCTTGCTCTTGGCAGATTTATGAGAATTTATGGGGACCTAAGTGAATAGCCGGACCTCCTAAATAGCAATACTGTTTATGAGGGCCTCGCCACTTCACCCCGTACCCCCCGTCGCCCTAAGCAACCAACGCCAAGCAAACTTTACAAATTTATTTACGACGAAACCCCCAAGAAGCTGAAAAACTTTTTCAACTTTGTAGCAAGTTTCAATTGGGACACTATATTGTTCAATTTACTCCCCGTATCGCAAGTTTAATATGAAAATTTAAACATTTCGAATTTACATCCCGTAATGCCTTCATAAATACAAAGTTTGGATAGTGATGTTCCACGCTACAAATTCCAGTTTCTAATCTCCCCGATGTCACCGTTTGCTCGCGCCAGAGCCTTGTCCAAACAAACTGTAAAATTAATTACGATATAAAATCACCTAAACACGAAGTCAAGCATGCGTAGAATGTTAAACAGTCGCTGGCGTGGACTGAGTGGGGGAAGGGATGCTGCGCTGGACTACTCAACTTTCAACTGTTTCTTTCCCAACCTCTTGACTGGGCGAGTGTGTGAGGTTACCTGTGAAGAGATGCTCGATCTTTGTCTGAAACACTGTTGGGTCGCCTCCTACACTGTCATCCAAACAATGTGGTTATTATTTATTAACGGAGATTGAGCTATAACTCAGGGCATTGTCATAATTATAGGCTCGCTGCACAAACAGAGGCGCTACTAAACAATTAGACAAATTTGACTTAGATTTATCGTCATTTAAACACGTTAATTGAAATTTAATTCGGTACGTGGCCATTACAAACAATTTTCACGCTTGTTATTGCTGCTAACACAACAACACAACACTCGTAGTTAAATAAACTATTGTGAAGCCTTTTATTTATTTCTCTGATAACTCCTCTGTACCAGGAGTACTGAAACTGTGGGTCGCGGAAAATTTGGCAACAATAAACATACGACTAAAAGTCTTTGAAAAAATGCAAATTTTTCAAGTCGTATTGCCTCAAATCAACTAAATATACAGCTAGATTCACCTGCATACCATTGATCAGTGATCATCTGATCCGTGAATCAACATTTGTTCTAATTTACCAACTTGATTCATGAATCAATTCATTTTGTACTTTTGTTTCCATGAACAACGGATGTGAAATAGGTTAAAAAACAATCATTTTGGATTTCTGGTTGCACAAAAATATCTATTATCTAAAATAAAATAATACATAAATATATAAATTTTATTGAAATTTATAATAATATACTGAATATTTCTTTTTTTGTGTCTATATTTTACATAAGTAAGAATAGTTATTTACTTTACAAGTGGGCAAAGTAAGGAATTCCACTTTTACCACATGTGAAATATAACGACTTATGCAACATCTCTTAATAAATGCAAAATTAAAGTTTCTAAATTAAAATGTCAATCGAAGTAGTTATTACCAAGGTGTTGTGTGTTATTATTATTGTTATAAATAGAAAATTACTCACTAGTGACTTTTCTCAAAATTATACCCACTAGTGGGTAATCTGTTACTTTCCTTTAATTAAAATTGTCATAGATATAGAGCACTTATTGAGTGGCGTTGGATAAAAAATTTAATATAAATTTGAGCATTGTACTCTTCCTATAATTATTATTTGAAATAAGTTGAATTATTTAAGAGTTACTTTCTTCACTATTATCATAGTACCTCGTACATTTTCTGAGAGTTAAAAATATTCACGAATTCTCTTATCTAAATTAGATATACTTGGCAAAACCACAAATGTCAAAACAATGATAAAAGCGAGTAATCAGCGCTTGATTCATGGGATCTAGCGTATCAGTTGATCAATGAATTTGATTATAGGATTAGCTTGATTTTCAATGATGAATTGGATTGATTTACGGATCAGGGTTGATCAGAGAATCAAACCTTGATCGGGGACTGGTGAATTCGGCTGGCTGTCAATGTAAATAAAAGTTTATCCACTCGCAAGTCGCAAATAGTTTCCTTCCTTATATATCCGGTGTCAAACTGATTCTATTCATGAAGTAAAATATACGTAGAAAATTGGTGTGGGCAACACACAACTTCCGTGCACTTATAAATTAGAATTTGAATGTTTGACGTATAGAGTTTGGAATTGGAATTTTTATGTTAGTACCAATAAACATTTTATGAATTTTGTCGAATATTAATTCCCTTAATTAAATCAATTAATTAAAATTCCTTCCATGTATTTAAAATATGAAATACAGCACAGGAAATGCGATATCTTTTGGGAAAGAATTTCAGTAAAGATTTATTTATTTAATTAAAAATGTAAGGGAGTAAGGTGAGAGCGTGTTGTCCAAATATTGTTTAGAGTGTTTATTCAACCCATGTAGAGATAAAACGATGTAGATAGCAAGAAAAACGTCACGTCAATCTTGTCTTAGGCGCTCTCACACACATACAAACACCGAAGAAGTGGATGGTCATCATAATTCATAACCGCGCCGCACCTTATCTGATTCCGTATAAATTTTAAGTGTCACTTGATTTTTTGTCCCCTTTTTAAGTTTTTGTTACCTACCACCAAACTAGACATTAAAATATTTTAACTACTTCTGTGGTTTATTTATTCTTTTTACATTGAGTCATTCTACATGTATTTAATAATAAAAACTGTACGCGAGTCAGGCTGTAGGTGTGCAGAAAGAGTTATTGTTAAATTTGCATACTACGAAAAATAAATTGTCAAAGTTATGGTTGTAAAATTAAAATGGTAGAGCTCCCAAAACAAATATTATGCCAAGTGTTTAACATTGTGCATATCAACAAGATAATTAATATTTGTGATTAGAAAAAATAAAATGGTCCATTCGGATGCGCTCGGCTGCTCTCGGAGTCGGTCGGGATCGACCGCGAGGCGCAAGAGGAAAAGTAGACGCTCTACCATGCGCTCCTGCTTCACGCCTGCTGCGATTCAGTTCGCTCGAGGGTTTCGTAAGAGGAGGTTGTACCAATGCCGGTTACTAAGTAACTAACTGTCAACTATTTGTTATAACATCGCGAGTGCTACATTGTTTCACGATGCAACAATGACGATAAGTGGTACATGATTGTGTTGTGGATTTTTTGTGATTCGTGTCCAGTTTTAGTTTCTACGGATTTCTTGATTTATTCTCTGAGGTATGGATAGATCATTAATCATTTCGATAAATATTCAGTAGTTTGTTTTATGTTTGATTGAAAATATTTGTTTGCCTTTAGAAATTTCTAATGGATTTTAAATGACCGGCGGTGTTATTGAACTCTGTATTGTAATCAGAAATATCTGATTGAAATATGAAAATTGTATGTTTATCTCCGCGCGTATTTTAAAAAGTGAGTCAACCGGAATACATGTCGCAATATATGAAGCAATTTTCATTTAAAACTCTGAAAATCAACGGAATACTCCTATTTAGTATTTAGCTGGAAGTTATTCGCACGTCCGACTTTACTATCATGAATATTTAAATAAAAAGAGAGTGACAATTATTCTGAAAGTGTATTGGATATAAAATATACATCATCAACAATGCAACACGTGTTTGAGCGCCCTAGAGGAAATTGTTGAGTATTCACTTGAATGGTAATCACCGCAAGTTAAAAATATTAGCGCTGCTCTCTTCAAAAATAATTTTCAATTAATTATCGCCGCATCCGCTCGTAAAAAATCAGTATTTAAATATTGTATAAATCAATTATACGCGCTGACAATTTTAAGTTTAAACAGACCAAAAAAAAAAGGGACAAAAAGTGACCAGCTGCCGGTTGCCCTTCGTGCAGGTACACAAACGCTTTACAGTTTCTGTTAGCGAGTGCCCGAGGCATAGGGCTTCGCCTACCATTTTAAAGGCCCTCGTTAACTTTTTCAACTTTCTGGTCAGTGCCCTGCGCCCGTGCCTTACCTACGGCCAGGACCGCATTCGACGCGGTTTGACAATACCACCGAATCGTAATGTAACGGCCGAATTTTGTTACATTGTAAGAAATTATTTTGTGTTAGAATTTGTAATATTATTTATACATTGTAGAATCTTATCCGTTAACCGGAAAATGTAAAAAAATGTTAATTCTTAAAAATCTGTTTCAAATCAAAATATGAGATACACGATGCTAGAAATCCCATTTTTACATCCCGTCAAAAGGGAATTTTAGTTAATAAGCACCTTTTACCCATAGAACTTATATTTACTATTTTGACGAGGATATCTCTGTGTGTGTGTGCGCGTTCGTGTGGATGGTATAACAAATTTTGCAAAAATCATACAATTCATGTTTATTATATTTTTCATATAACATTGTAAATGAATAGGTTACTTTCTACAATTTTAGTTGATATATTTTTTCTATTTTATGTTTAAAATTTGTTTAGAAGGGAGGTTATGTGTTATTGTATGTCTACAGGTATCAGGGTAATCGAATTTTTAAAGTTATTTTCAATCAATTCTACCTATACTAAAAACTAAAACAACTCAAGAAATTAAATTTATTTATTTATGAAATTAATAAAATATGCATTTCAAGTTTCAGAAACTGCTTGAAAATACTATATTTCAGCGTTGATGTGAATCTGTTTCAAATGAAGCTAAAGAAACTTAAACCATATTAAATTATTTGCAAGTAAATTTATCTTAACTTAGCAAAAATGTGCAGAGTTAAATATTTTATCCAACACCTCTCAATAAATGCTCTAGAGTCTAGAACTATGGCGATTTTGGACAAGGAAAGTAACAGATTACCCACTAGTGGGTATAATTTTGAGAAAAGTCACTAGTGAGTATTTTTTTATTTATAACAATAATAATAACACACAAACCTTGTAAGCTTCTCAAACATCAAGTGAGAAGATTTTAAATTGGTAACATGTAAATGAAGTTAGCAACTTGCGTGAAAAAATGGGACACAACGTATTTTAACATTCAATTTTTGCGTCCGAAAAGATTTCTAGCATCATGAACACAGGCCTTAAAGATCAATGTCGTCTATTTGAATTTAGCACGTGTGTGTATACTTTTTAATTGTGCAGAGTATTTTGAAGTTGTTTATGAGGTAAAGATATGTGAAATCTCGGGAATACGCACCTGCGGTAACCTTGGCAACAACCTTACCCGGTTGTACACAAATAATATAAAAGCAGTCGTCGTTTTAGTTTCCATACTGATTTATAGCTTATGAACCAGTCGTATTTAATATCTATAGAAGAGTGTAGTTGCTTCATGCAGCGCTTAAATTTGTCATTGTCATTTTACTGTTTTCGTCTCTGTCTCTCGCACAGAGTTGCTTCTTTCTTGCACTAATGAAAAATATCAACAGAGGCGCCTGAGAATCGCTGGCGCCGAAGTTTAGTTACGCGTGGGCCAAGACTATTTATTTCTCACTTGGTGTGTTTTCGAAATTATTCCCGAGAATGTGTGCCAGAGTTTGTGTATTTACATACATGTCGTCTTGTACCAAATCAGCTCTTGGCCGTGTAAGTAAATACGTGTATTTGTTAATAGTATTTGGGAGCTTTCGTGACAACTCTTATTTATTTTCTATGCGACAGAAACGTTTAGCACCGACATGTACTAATTTTAAAGTATTTTGGATATGGGCCAGAATTACTAACAATAATTAACTTACGCTAAGACGTACGGTGCATTAATAACCGTAAGATTAAAACTGGAATGCCTCGAGGACATGGGTTCACTAAAAATTATTAGCTAAGTTTTTAATATATTAGTATATTATACATTAAGGTAGAGAAATGTATGATTTTTCCCGCGGAATAAATTGAAGCACATTGCTATAGAGATATGAGAATATTAAAATTTTCACTGACAACACAGATAAAAATATAAATAATTTGTGTAAATAGAAAGTAAAAATAATAGAATTCTTTATGAATTAATATGAATTGATTTTTTCAATTCATTGTTAGTTTAATTTAAAACTCATTCCGTTTGATTTTTTGTATTGCTTTTTGTTGTTTGACAATTACTAAATACAACATAATGAACGCAACAAATTAGTTGATTTTGTTTTATTTGAATGGCTGAGATTGATTTTACTTAATGAGTTTTATTTAAAATTGTTTTTCCAATACAAATAGGTTTAACAGTGTTCATTCAATCTATAAAATATTTGTAAATTCTATTAGTTCTTTGAGAACTGGTTACCGAATGCGAATGTATTGATTTAATTGCAGTTATTTATAGTTAATAAGGGGTATTTTTCTAGTCGACTAGAGACAAATTAATAAGCATACTTATGCTTGCATGCAGTGGGTAAATTAATTAATATCCAGGAAATCATTCAAATATTCATAATCCGATATATATGACGGTAAATAATATTTAATAACGGCAATAAATTCTGATTTATTTTTATCGCTGAATTTTTGAGAATTATCAAACAGACAGGGAGATAAGCATGATTCATCTGAGCTCAAAAATCCAAAGAGATAAATGTATAATCTCGATTAACATACGAATTGGTATATCACGAGTACAATTCCACAAGTCTGAAGCATTCCAGGGGCGTCGCATCCGGGGCAGGGGCCATGATGAGATCCTCCGCAGCGCTTGCGTAAGTTGCCGCACGGATGCGACTAAATAACCCGGCGTTAAAGTGATTTCACGGTTGCTCAGTCACATGCTTAACTCCTCCGTTAACTCACGAACAGATTAATTTATACCTCTCGGGAATTCGACCTCATGATCCCGTTCTCGCTACGCGTAATACCTACTTTAAACTTTAATCACTGCTATCACGCTTCGCTCACGAACGTGGAAATCGGAAAATGCAAGTGCTTATATAACACAGAATTTATAATTGTTTTTGAAATTTCCACTTAAATCCATAAATACTTGAATATAACTTTATACCTACTAGTATTTCTAGAGCCAACCAACAACGTTGTTGATAGTAACTTACAACAAGCATGGAATGGTACTTATTTCCTACGAGTATGAAAGCTTGTAAGGCGAATACTGCATATCTTACGAGTATGAAATGGACATTCCATGCGAGTTGTACACTATACTTTTTCTACGACCACTATATTATTTCCTAATTAATTTATATTTTAATAATAAAGTCCCGCTTTCACCATTCCAATATTTCACAATTCTAAATAAGCAATTCTAGCAATGGCACCTGTACTAAAATGGAATGATACTCACCAAACAAATTCATTTCGCACGATGCTGCAATGTACCTCATTTCCCTAGCAACAACAAACATACTCTAGGAGCAGATTTCTAAGTGGTAGTAGAAAAAAGTAATTTATGGTCCTTTTTTTACAGTTTTGCACATTATTATACCTAATACTAACACCCAAACCTTAGGCTTAACTTTTAAAACTAGTAACTTTTGAATTTTGATATTTAAAAATTTCGCATAAGATTTCTATAAAATTTCAAGCAGGAATTCTGAAACGAATCATTGATGTACTCATTTTCTTGGGCGTGGCACTTTACTTGAAACAAATGATATTTTAGTGTAAATTCGGTTACCAGCCGTCAAATCACCCCCTCCAGGGATATTAGTATAGGTGGAACCAAAGAAGTAATTTTATGTAGCAACCTTTTAGCATATTTTTTTTCTAAAATTTCTCAACTGTCAGGATCGAACTGAGGACCTCATGAAACACAATTCGGTGCGTTTCCACTGAGCTATTTATTCCAACAATTGAATGCAATTAATGTTGCAATCTACTGGAGAATAAGATAGTGGTGTTAGTTTCATGGATTTTGTTTCTAATATACAGAGAGAAAAACAATTATGCAAAAAACCTAAAAAACATAATAATCAATCTTTTATGCAAGCAATAATTTCTATCTGTGTTTTGTATTTTTCCTATATCATGGGTGTTTAATATAAGTGGGACACAATTCATCGAGTTGTTTAGCATATAAAATATGCTATTGGAAATGTAATTTATAGATAATATTGACGCTCGAAATTTAAAAATTAAAAATACCACTCTTATTTCTATCAGATTTAAACTGACATATAGTAATTTTTAATTTGCATTTTGTATTTATTTCGTTGCCCTCAGAGAAAAATACTGAATCGAAAAAAGGAGGTTTCAATTTAAAATAAGAAAGTTATATTTTGCATTTTGGGAACCACTGGTTAAAAAAATATTTTGTTTCGCTTATTTTAGTAGTCTTGTGATATATAAATTATTTGCTAATTTAACCATAAACCAACATTATATCTCTTGAGAGTTTTCGAAATAGCAATAGCGGCCTGCTTAAATAGAACATCTCGTATAGCTTTAATGGATTAAAAGAATCTACTAAATATGTATTTTACTGAACTATAATACTAGCACTTCAAATTGTTGTGCAGTGAGCGTCAATTTCCTGAAGAAATAAATTTCCATCTAACGTTTAATAGCTGCTAGTTGGTCCGAGATTAAAATTAAATTTGTAACGAGATTGCTGCACTCGTTTATAAACATTGCCAACATGCGGTTTAATTGTCAAAGCTCGAGGAATTAATTTATGAGCGAAATAAATCTTAATTGTCGCCGTGGTTGGACAACGTAGGGTGGTTCGTAGACAAGAAGAGAAGAGGGGATAGAGGAAGAAGTGTTGAAATGAGGCCCGGTTGTTTGTTGAACATATGAGCAGAGATGGATTGCCATAACTACATGTTATTAAGTGATTATGACTATTAGATGGTCTCATGAATACTACTGGAGAGCTGGCGCCCGCTTTATGCCACTAGCTACTACCTCGTTTAGTTACTCCAGTCTATTTTTAAATCAATTAAAATGGAAAGAAAAATCTCAATCTTCCGAGTAACGAGACACTAGAATACAGCAAATAGGTAATTGAGAAAATTGCTACGTGTTTTTATTTTTAGAAACATACTATAATTATTAGTTGAAACAATTCATCAATAAAATCGCTAATACAACAATGTCAGAAGGCGTTAAAATGACTTAGGAGTTTGGAAATCTGCAAGGCCGAAAATCTGTTTACAATTTCGGCTTTGAAATTAAAGTATGCGGTTAAGAGGCGGACAGTTCTCAATAATTACAAACCGAATAATATTTAACCAGTCATCATGCAAAATGACAAGCTGTTATGTGTTGTGCAAGAAGGAAGAATTGCCAAAACATGCTGACAGACTCTTCAGCTGTTTAGCCAACAGAGACTGACGACCGTAGATCGTTATTACAAGTTACGCCAACCGTAAATAAATAATCGACGTGTGAATATTTCAGACAGAACTTCATTGTGTACGGACAGTTTATCTACATGCCAGATATTGATAGAAATCGGTCAATATTTCTCAAATGGTTTGCGTGATACCATTGTAGTTGTTAATATTTAACTGAGTGTAATCAATACCAATTTGTTTTTGAGGATAGCATTGATAGGTTAACTGCTATGTTCATAAGGAAAAATGTAAAAAGTATTCGGTTAAATTTATTCTCGACGACAATCAGAATTCGGAATCAAGTCAATATTGACTCAATGTTTTATCAGGGTTAGAAAAAAGTACAACAAGATAAGCAATGAAATTAATTCGTTTACTCACCATGTTATTTTATCTACGTCCAGTAGCCATAAAGTAATCTGAAACATATAAACGGGTTTACTGCTATGTATATCATCGTTTTATATGAGCGAGGTAGGGATAAACACCACAGTATAAATAGCACGTTGTAATTCTAATAAACAACACTTTTACTAGCAAGTAACGGATGTAATTATTTTTATGCCGTGACTTTATTCATTAACGACAAAATATTAAACAAATATAGCGCGTGCGAATTATCTCCGCGTTGATTACTATGAATTTATCTCGCACGAATTAATTGAAATGCTTATCTTTTCTGTTTTTAATACTACCAAGTTTGTTATTTAAAAGTAAGTTATTTGGCGAATAAGCTAACAAAATAGCTATTTGTATATTTAGAGCGCAAAGTTATGTTTTGTCCCTTGAACAGAAATATTTCGTGTGAGAGCGACATAAATACTTTGGGCTCGAATTATACACAATATTTTTCCGACGACTGATTATAAAAAGAAAAATATTTATCTAATTTTATTAAAATAAAAGCATGTATGACATTCATGTCATAGATTGATGTAGCTATTCTTATACTTCGAATCCACGGTGATAAATTAGTAAAAAAAAAGAATAAACCAAACTTTTGTCGCTCGATGCTTTTCGAAACGAGCGACAACATAAAATTCCACAGAAATCATCATCTTTGCGTTGACAAATGCAAGCGTCAAAGGCAACTTTCTATAGCAGTCGTCGGAAAAATATATTTTTGCACGTCTGTCTAAAAATATTAGTTTTACACATATCAAAATCGTACAGAAACTGATTCTTTTCCGGCTTAAACTGGAGATTTTTTTAAGGGTTGGCATCAATTGGCTGTCAATTACAGTTACACCACTTTATAAATATTTCATATTCTTTTCAGTACCGGGTCGAGGATTTTTGTGGCAATAAATTATTGATCACATTGTACAACTTCTATAATTATACGATAAACTGTCAACTAAATAAATGTCACGGAATTTTTTAATACAAATGAATTGTTTGTATTTATATATTCCTCATATCCTTATTTACGAATGTTCTGATGTTACCAATATAAAAATCGCCAGAATTTAAAATTTGACAAATAAATCAGTAATTTCATTGATATATATTTATGTAACAAGTATATAATTTAGAGTTTTATGTACGAGACAACATATATTAAAAGTTAATAAGAACCTATTATGTACGTGTTACATACAATATTTTATGTTCGACTATATTACGGATTATTTTTCGTAGCTTAGAATGAAAATTATATTTGACATATGACGTTGATATGAATAAAATTGGTAATTTCGTATTGTGTTTTTTCTTGTTGTTTGGAAACCACATTCCAAATTGTTTTTATTTTATCCGACTAGTACATAAAGAACCACTTTATGAACGCTAAACAATATCATAAATAAGTAATTGTAATACAATCGAACCAAAATAAATTAACAAAATCAACACAAATAATCTACTGCTTATAATATACTTCGCAAAAGTTTAGTTTCTGAACTATAGTGATACAAATAACTATTATCGAAATCTGCGAGACCAGAATGCGACTCACAATATGGGAAAAATCCTGCAATAGCCATCGTGTTTTACGCTGCAAATTAATTTCACGTATGTTTTAATCATATTCTTATTACTGTTGCGCTGTACTATTTTTTGTCTACGGTTATGTTTGCTAATAACACGGTTGAGCCTTGGTAGTTTTTCATAAATACGACGCGTCGTAGGTTGGTAATAGTTCCGTTGCAGATTGTCTACGGTAACTTGCATCGTGTTACTGCATAAAGTTATTTGTATGGTAGTCATATATTACTGCTGCTGTATATGTCTACTTCTAAGCAAGACAGCTGTAAATACTAGAGTAATTCAAATGTTTTTCATAGCACATGTACACAAATACTCTCCAGGAGATGTAAAAATATTACTAGACACAAAAGGAAAAATAAAAGTTTCTATTTGTTCCAAATAGATTTCCATCTAAATGTGTTAGAATATTTTATTCGTATTCGTGGCAGTTTTGTTTTGAAGTTTTCAACTACGAATAAGAGATGACTCTGATCACAGTATCAATAAAGACATTGTACACACACTCTGGGTTTAAAATATGCTTACATAAAATTCTACTTTATTCATATTAGCACAAGAGAAATCAGCATTCACTTCTGTTTTATAAAATGTTATAAAATATTTGCAAACTCAAAAATTCAAAAAAATAAACTTTTGATTCGCAATGTACTATTTAAACTTGTAGAAGTAGTCGCTAATGTCATTTGCTATGCACTTGGGTGGGCGAAATAACGCGCATTCCTATTGGGAACACATCGACTCACACACTACCGTATAGTATCGCAGTAACATTTTGTTATATATTGTACTGTAAATAGTTATTTTATATCAAGGCACTAAAGTATAATTTTGTATTACGAATATTGAATTTATTATAATAAAGCATATGAGTAATAAAAAAATACTTTAGTGTCCAGGTATGCATTATATTTTTTTCCGAAATCGATAAATTATTAATTAAAAACATAAATGTATTTGTAAAACGTCAGCTAGTTGTTGCGACGGGAATGGCTGTAATAACAAAAGTACTGTCAAAGTGTCAAATTTTGTTAAAAATAATGTTCTTAGAAGTGGTCTGCATGTGATCTGCATTAAATCCGATAAATTATTATCAAAGGTAAATAATGAATAAATGCACCAATAGTATTATAGAATAATTTATTTGTTATTTTAGGTTTGTAATTCAAGTTAATTTCTTCTTTTAATATGTATTGTTTTCGCTAAGATAAAAGAACAGTTCTGTACAGTTTTTAAGGGTTTGTTTTAAATGCACTTCTATTTGAAAAAAAAAAACTCAATACATGAGTAGTTTAATTATTGATTTACAATATATATTGATCGAATTTTCTCCAAAAATTGTTACTTACCAAAATGAAATGTCAAATCAAAGCAGTGTAAAAACAAAATAATTTCATTTCTGTCTCCTACGGTTTTGTAGACCTTACAAATATTTATGTCAAAATGTTATTAATATAAAATTCGTTAGAACGAATTAAAGTGCTAGTATTAAAAAAAAAAACAATCCGTATATAAACCACGGTTAAGAAGATTATTATTGACCAAGCGTCTTGTATCCAATCTTGACGCTGGATGATCATTTTCTCAACCTTGGTTTATAAAATAAACTATTCATTAACCTAGCCTTCTTTAAATAAAGTACGATAATTAAATGTTGATTTATTTATAAATTTAAGGGTGTCTATCGGGAACTAACATGAATTAGGCGCCATGAAACATTAGAGAATCAATCACAGCCAACCATTATCATTATCGTGTAGTAAAATCGTCAAACAATCGACTACGAGTTCATGATCCTATAAAGCACACTCTCTCCTTCTCTTCGTCTGGGGGCGTCTGCACATATTAAAACCTCACGATGCGATAATGTTTTATTCATCCGCACCATGACAATCGATCAATCAACGATCTGTGGCTATTTATCAGTCTGGCGTATTCATACAAACATCCGAACATCGTTGGTGTGAGAGCACGCGAGTCACCTGCACCTGCAGTGGCGTTCGTGCAATTCTGGCCAGGGGGCACGTACGGAGAACTGATTTATGTACCACGTCCTGTGATGCGACATTGTCTCGTTAGGGTTTTAATCTTTGTAACTAGAAACGTGAGATGAGTGGAAAGTGGAAATTTAGAAGTTTCGTGTGGTAAAACTAACTGTTCATAATTTTTGAAGCGGCGACAGGAATATTAAAGGAATATATTTAAATGTGCCACAGGAAACTAATTTATTACACAAGTTCCACACGGAAATACTGAAATGTTATACGGAAACATTGAAATTTATTTTGACGCATGCGCAAGGTATATTCATGCTACAAAGATAAGAGGACCAGAACAATGGGTCAACGTGGAAACGAGCTTATATTCAGAGTTTTATTAAAAATAAATATGTACTGTGTTTCCAGATTGTCCAGCGTGAGTTGTACAGGCTTAGGGTTTGTTTGCGAAAAGTACGAGCGAAGCGAGCTTATCTACAGATTAATTCCACATATACAAAATTTGTACCGCTAAAAACATTCCTATTTTAATATTTTTGTGTAACAGTACTTTTTTAAATATATATTTAGATTAAGTACACTCTAACAATAGCTTATGTAATAATGTAGACGAATACAGCGACAATAGAAGTATGAAAATAATGAATTATTGTTTATATTTTTCAGATGTACGAATACATTTGGAGTAGGGCTTGTATGATTGTTTCAACTACAAATGATGTTGAAATACAATTTGAATTCTGATCTCCTGGAGATATCGCTTACCAACACTTGTAGAAAAGCGTTAACTGTATTTTATCTTTCCAATCGTAATTTAAATATATTTACTGGCGGACTGCAGTGCTGCCATATAAGTCTCGCAATGTCGACACCGTCGACAGACATCATTTAATTGTCAGTCACCTGAACGATCCAAGGCGGAACTGAAATGGTGAAAACTTCGAATGCCTCGCGACTTATTCCTGGTCATGCCTATTTCTGTTTCGATCTACGATCCTGGCGCTCTTTGTTTGTATCTAACGGTAAACAAACGTGAATCCTATTTACATTAAACATTGAGGCGAACGCAGACGAAAATGGAATCGAGAGTTCGATGAGACGAGATGTTAAGCCACGGGACTCGGGTTTGACTTTCACGCTGAGAAGAGATACTCAGATAACTTGTCGCGTTTGAGAGTCGAGTTTTTGGTGAAGGTTTGTGTTGGAGGATTGTTTCTTCTTGTAAGTTACCTGCCGAGGACCCCTGCTTTCTTCTACGTACGTCCTTTCTGTCAAAACTCGTAAATCTTTTTAAGTAATTTTATGGTCCTTCGCTATGCTTTTATTGCTGGATGAGTGTGTAAATAACAAATTTTCTATCGTAAAACCGTCAACATTTTTGCAAATTGTTACACTTTGAAATTTTATTACACACCTCAACGTGGGGCAAAAATTCGTCCCCCACATTAAGAATGTAATATTGGCATGTAATAAATGTCATGGATAAACTAATACTTCACACGTACACTGTCGCTCAAAAAAATATAATTTGTAATAAAAATAAATCGTAACTATCACACAATACTATATTGTACAACAAGCATGCAATGGTACTCATTTCCTACGAGTATGAATGCGAATGCTGCAAATCATACGAGTATGAAATATACATTCCATGCGATTTGTACACTATAGTTTTTCTATGACCGTATTGTAATACCATTAGGACGGTAAATCTTAAAAATATCTTTTTATTTATCTAAGAATATAGTGCTATAACACAGATAACATATTAATTTAGACATAGTGACAATAAAAAAGAAAACTATGTTTGATTATAGAAAATTTTTCATGTGTTACGAATACGTTTGGGTTACATAAAATGGTTATTATTATGAAGGTAGAATACACAAAAATATTTGTATTTCAAAATTTGATTGTGTCACCAATTTCATTTCAATATACTACGCAAATATTTCCAGGCGAAAATTCGCATTTATATAAGTGCTAACATATTTAAATATTCTCGTCATGTATAGCTGATTACTGCTGCATTCAATATTCACAATTAAATTCAAAACGCGATGCTATACAGCCATAAATCAAAACGATACCAGAATTTAAATACATAAATATACAATCAACACGCTAGCTGTATGAACGTATGTATGTCTCATGGCTCGTGGTCGTGTGCCCACGTGCAGTGCAAGGAGAGAATTTTTGTGATTGGCAATGCAAATGGCCGTCGCCGTGAACATATGTCACCATGACAACGTTTGTTTGAACAAGCGAAAGTTGAAAATTGAAAAAAAAAGCTGGGTGTTTCGCGCGGCGGGCGGTTTAGACGGGATGTTGGGGGAGAGGGTGGAGACGTTATCTCCGGTAACGTGCAGGAAGTCAAGCTGCGCCCTGGAGACCCAGACCCACTCGCCCCAGTACCGTAACGTCGAATTTAAATCAGTACTCTTCATTTTTAAATCTGGACTGCTTCGTGAAAACATGTGCATAGCATTGCTGTTGCTACTTTCTTGAATTAATTGAATGAAAGAGATTTAAAAGCTTATAATATGTAATTGTAACCTTTTTCTGTACGGTTGATAAGAGTCACACCTGCGTACGGGTGTGGTCTATTAGACCCAAATTTTAAACATTAGATATTTAACGATGGTTTTATTTAGTGCCATTTGGGCACTGTATTATTAAATGTAGTTTCACTCCAAGTTGTTTTACTGAAAATTAGCACTTGGAATTTATTTAAACGGAAAACTATCCTTATATGGTTTTATGCAGTGCTAAAACCGAGGCTAAAACACTTCTCTTAAAACACCCAAAAACAGATCTCGTGATACCGATCATTGTGTTTTTAAAGCTTGCGAATAAAGTATCAACCCTCGACTAAACTTCCGCTGAGTCCTTCCCTGGTCGCGGTTCGGCGTGCGGCGCTATCTGTCTACCATCGAAGGGCATAAACTGTCCCCAGACAGGTCTCCAACTTTGCGTCTGTGTCTCAGGTCTCCGCAGCGCAACTCTGGTTCTGGTCCCGAACTCGTGTCGTGCTAAGACCACGCAGTGTATAGTGTGCTGTAGTGTCCTGACTTAGGCCCACGGACTCTTTATGCCTCGCCACCGCATGTAGAATGTAGATGGGCTTTAGGTATTTGCAGATAACGATGGATATGTCGCCTAGCAACCGACTAACTTACGAACGGGCGACAGATTATGGAGAAGAAAGGATTTTTACAGCCTGGTTCCCTCTTCAATCATGCAGATTTATTTGCAAGTTTTGTTGTTTATGACATGCCAAATAAACCTTTTTTCAAGAGATGCATCCTTTTTTTAAAAAAATTACTAGCAAGACACTGTGGCTATATCGCTGTCACTACTTAATCTTATTTAATAACAAATAAGAAAAAACACTTGGTTAACGTTTCAAAATTTTATTTTGCAGTCTCTGAAAAATAAAAAATCGTTACTATCAGAGGCCTGTCTTATTTAAATTTCCAGTGTAAACAATATAAGTGAAACTGTAATAAGTTAACGATTCCTCAAATGTCAGAAAACCTATTTTAATCCATACTGTATCACATTTGAATGTTTACTGGCCTGATTTCAGTCCGATAAATGGGACTTTACAGTATTGTTATTTTTTATGGTACTGTATCATATTAATAAGATTTGATACACACTCTCGTTTACCGGATTCATTTTTAGAGAAACGTTAATATCTACAAATCAAAATTGATTACTATCATAATTTTTTTAAAAATTTTATTAAGACCATATTGTTTTTAAGAAAAAACGGAAGAAAGAAAGCAAACGGAAACACAACTATAGAATAAACCATTGTACGTCATACGTCCATTAATGATTTTCATGGTGCTTGTTTCCTTCGTCCGTCGCCTCATCCAGAAATTTCTATTTCGTATCGTATAAACTTATTTACCGGACTTGGAACGTAAATTACATTTAAATATGTACCAATACACTTTAATATATAATGTATTAAGTACTGCAGCATAAGAATGAAGTTAACTGCTATTTTTCAATAAGTTTTCTCACTTCTTCTTCCCGGAAAGTTTGTCACATAAACTTTCCTCGTGCATCCAATTTATACCCTTTAAATGATTAAAGATAAACATGTATAACATATAAACCATTTATCCATTTTAGATGTGATAGATCTCTGTAATATCTAATTATCTCATGATTCATAGTTTTCAATTAATTTAGTAGCAGGAAGGTAAATGACACCATTGCTAGGTTAAGATTTTGTGTAGGTTTAATCTCGAAGCTATCACCGCCATTTTTCTTAATTACTAATAAAAACAATCCGATGCGTTACAATGTTATTTAATTTTCAATTAAATGTTCATAAGAAGAAGAGAAGCATCCTTTTTGTAATGATGTGGGCAATAAATTAATAATAATTCTCCAGAAGAGAAATTCCCATCGCAGGCTAGTTTTTATATGGTCAATCACAGCTAATTGTAACTGTCATATTAATTAATTTTTTGTTAAGATTCCTGCTAATCATTATCTCTGACTCGTTTGTTTAGCAAGATTTGCATGGGATTATGGCCAGTGCCGTTGCTATTGGATTGTCTGTAGTTCAACAAGTTCGTAGAACAGTCGCTAATCATAGATAAACATAAATAAAACATGTCATTAACATAGGAAACTCGTTCGACAGAGGCGAGTTCTCTCTGTGACACCTTTGGGTGTTGTCGCCTAGCAAAGAGAAACAATATGCGGCGTGTGTGCGCATGCGTAGAACGGAGTGGGCTGTGGAAACAAATGCTGTGTGGTGCGCCCTTTGTGCGCCGTCTTTTGTTACCGGGCGATGTATGAGAGCGCATATGTACCACTCATTTCGCGACCCGTTTGTGGAGGATAAAATCGCCGCCTTGCTGCAAACAAGACGGAGATGAAAAAGGCTCCAAATGATGCCCAAGATGAGGTTCTTCACATTTACGACACTTTTAGAAATACATTTGTTCCACAACAATTAGCAGTATTAATTATGGTAATCATATAAAATATATAATATAAAAAAAACGAAACAAAATGGGATTAAGAATAAATGAAGCAAAACAACCATTGGTATCAGAAATATAAAGATAGTTGAAAAATTTAAATATTTTTAATTCGCGTTTGTCAGCTGGTATCCACACTAAAATATACTATGTTTAGAGATCTGCTCTATCCAGAGTGCCACGACAATAAATAGGGAAATGGTGTGATGATGATGCATCTTCAAGGGATCCCAATACATTTGTATTTGATAAAGTAGATTACCTTAACATTTTTGTATTTCTAGGAAAATACGTTGGTGACTAAATGATTTTTTTAATGAAACCTACGCATTTGTATTTTTTGTTGAAATAAGCGGTGTTAAGTTAAAAAATGTTTCCGTAGATAACCTATATGAAAAACGCTAAATTTCGGAGATAGTACACCATTTATTTAGCGGAATTCTTGGCTTTTTCATGTAAGAAATAAATTCCGGAATGTGCCTCGGAGAAAGAAGTGTATTAATCTTGTTTTGTCTTATAAATTGGGTCCATAATGAAAACAATTCCTAACAAACTCCACATGGTCGTCCTGTTGTACAACTCCCAAGTCATTCCGTATAAAAAATAATCCCCGAAACAAAAACAGGCTTCAAATTACACCGCATCACACATGTGGCCATCGCGGGCCCCGGTCCGGCGTCGTTGGAAATGTCCGGTATTAATCACGCCGCTCGGTGTTTCTTTCTCCGGGTCCGTTTCAGAGAGATGGGACTGAAGTTGAGCGCGTGGGTTAGTAAGCATGTGTTTATCAGTGACAAGAATTGGTGGAGGGGAAAGATGCTGGATGACAGATACTATGCAGCTGGATTTGGGTAGAGGTGTCAACTGTAAAAACAGGGCCGGGCGCAGGAGATGGGGTGCAACGAAAATTGATCTTTAATCTTTGTTGATATTCTTCACCAGTATGTCTTCAATCTAAGCTCTGTGCATTTTCATGAATTTTATACTTATCAAATTTCGTTGCTCTGTCTTTTCTCATTCATGAGTTAGTGTACATGAGGACATACATAAATACATCCACACAGACGCACTGAAATATAGAAATTCTGGAACGCTCACTAACGTTGAAATGCGAGCCGAGAGAGACAGGTAATGCGTGGGAAACCTGTCTTTGTCGTACAGTCCGCTAAGCAAGTTATTTGAACACTCGATACACCCGTACTTGCAATTGGTTTATTCCTTGTATTGTTTGCCGCATTGTTTTGAACATCTCGGTATGTCTGCAATCACATAACTGCATAGACGAGGCTGTCAATCACTATACTTATATTTAACAATTACCTGTACATCACTATAACCAAATTTATTTGGTATCGCTGATTTTTATAAATAACGTCGTGATTCAGTGTATTGAAATGGTTACTACAGATGCGAGAATATTTCCTTCTTTTTCTTTTCGATGGTACAATTTCAAGACACTTTTGTGAATTATTGTTTCGAGGAAAACTAAAATTATGTATAAGAAATTTGTATTTCTTCTTTTGATACACATTTTGAGGTTAAGTTATATTAATTTATAATAAACAACTAACCTGAAAAATGACAAAGGGTTGTTCGGGAACCAGTATGATTTTCAATACTCACGCAACAATCTATTACCATGTTTATTATTTTTATTATCTTTACACGTTTACTCGATATGTACACAATAAAACTAGATGAAAAGGTTCACTCTTGGACAAGACTGTACGACATGCGGTTTTGGTGCTAATGCGCATGGCAACCGTTCTACAAACAAGTGTTAGACGAAGACGGGTAACCCACGGTATCTATCTGTTTCAGGCTCGTTTTTCTCTTTCACAAAAACATAAAAGTGAGCGTTCCAGAATTCCTATATTTCAGTGCACAGACGTCATTGAAATATGGTGCAAACTGATTAAGAGGATCTCAAAATATAATTCCTATATTTATATATTGTGTAAAACAAAGTATTAATATTTTATATACTATTTTACTCAATATCAATATTTAATAAATTATATATAATATAAAAATTATATAAATTTTTAAACTCAGGTAATTTAAAGTAGTAACAATTTCCAGAATAGTATAATTCTAAAATTGGTGGGATGTGAGACTCGAAATAAGGATTTTATGATTCTTATGCACCCCCATCATTGTAATGATGGATGACTGAGAAATACAGGAGATAATCATCGTCTAGTGTGGCTTGAAAAATAAACAAATATTTCAACGCAGCGTTGAAGAAAAGAATGTTAAATATAACGTATTGAATTTCGTTTGCAGTAGACACAATCAAAGTTGATAACAGTTTGAGTTCGTTTCGTTCGTTCCCAACGAAGTTGTTTGAGAATTACTTTTAATCTAATCAGGGAACATTTCTCGGCATTGTTTATATTTCACGCAAACCTGCCCCGAAGTTATTAAAACTGTTTTCCGTTCAATTTCAAGAGCTTTATCTGTTTTGCATTTCGAAACCAGAATGTCACAATTGAATTACCGTAGTTTAGTCTGGTTGCATCGAACGAGTTCGCCATCGGCGAGCAGTTATCTTACTCTGGTATGGGTTTTGTTTCAACTTATAGTGACTCCAGACCAGAACAGAGCTTCCCAAAATGTGAATTCCTAGAATTTTGTGTATTTACGACGCCTAATAATCAACGAAAAACAAATAATTATTCAACAAATATATTGAAAGATAGTGCGGGTCAAGTTCAGTTTGTAGAATAAATATATTTAGCATGAAATCAATTAACTATTGACGCCATGTGTTTATTCTGTCGTTAATATTTGATAACTAATATAATACAAATTGTGATTGTTGGTTTACCATGGTGATTAATGAGTTTATTGGCATGTGTAAGGCCGTGTGTGGCACATCATGCAAAAACTCACGGACTAAATTCCAATGGTGGATCAAGACAGCTGATAAACTAATAAAACATCGTTCGTTATTCTCATCAGAATGATGACATGACGTGCCGGTATTTTTATTTTTCAATTACTGCATCAAGCAAGATGTACTGATTCATCTCTGGGTTTATGGTGTCAAAGGGGAAATAAATAAATTGGTATCATGAGAATGTCTTTGCTTGAATAATTAAGGCATAATACTAGCTTGGATTTAGATTAAACGGATGAGGAAAATATGTCAGCTTTATCGTTCTATTCATAATTGATAAAAATAATTACTTTGGAGTGGATTAATCTCCGTTTCTTTTCCTTTATCCTTGTTGTTAGGTTTCTACACTTCTTCCTATCTTTTTTTACTTTACTATAGTTTTTAATTCCTGCTTCTTTTAAATCTTCTTCTACTTCCTTATACATTGTTGATTTGGGTATGCCTGTTCTTGTTCTTTCTCCTGGTCTCCGTTCTTCTACTGATCCTTTTCTTCTGCTCTCCAAATACATCCAAGCCATCTAACTCTCGGTTGCTTGATCTTTTGTACTGTTTTCTCCTTCCGACTCTTGATCTATTTCATAGTTCATTCTTATTCTGTATTGTTCAAACGAACATTATTCTTAAATCTTATTAATTTTTTTTTTTTGCCATTGTTATAGTCGTAAGATAATTTCTCGTTTTTGTATCTTGTTTTTTAATAATTTTTTTGTTTGCCTTGAGAGGCCTATTTGTTGGCATTATCTTTTCTTTAATTCCTACTTGCCTTTCTTCTGAGATTGTTAGCATAGTACCCAAAACTCTTAGTTTATTATTAAACACAGCAAAATATGACTTCTATTGTAATACCCTTACTAATTGGTGTTTTTTAAATTATAAATATCATAATTTGTTACTTTCAAATAATAAGAACTACGAGATTCTTTAATTGGATTTGTACTTGATATGTTAACACATTCCTAGACATTCTCTTAAAATAGGACAACCAATCTGAACGATTTATTTATTATTTACCCCAAAAAATAGTATACAATTCGAATCCTATTCTATAAAAAAACACAATATTCTGTCTGTATTAGATAATTTTATCATTAAGTTAGCCTAAAAATAGACAAGTATCATTATTTTCTTCAAATAACTTGAAAATGTTGCGAAAAAGGAAAAAAAATATTTTAAAAATTTTTAAATGAAGTAGCAATTAGATTACAACTCCTGAATTAGCCGTTAATAGAAAACAATTTCACCTCGGAAATAAGTTTTTCTTTCCTGTCTGTTGGGATTGGAATTAAATTTAAAATATTTTTTGTGCGTGTATATATAGACCAGTGTACCGGTTACTGAGCAAAATCCCCAAAAATCTCCCGCAACAAAACGTCCAAAAAATGTGACACAAATATCCTGGCCGTGGGTGAAATTTGAGCGGGTGTGCTAAATTGCCTTGCGCTTGAATTAATCATGTGTGACGGTAACGGTTGACAGCCATGCGACGCAGGAATTTCGGACGTTTGTCCGTGGAAAAAGGGGCACCTGTCCCCTGTCGTCCACCTCCACCGCCGCCCGTGCTCGCTCATTAACATTCCCGAGGTGTGACTCCGTGTTTAACTTCCACTGACACTTTGTTTTCCAGTTATCACTGATTATTTAATGGATTCTCAACAAGGATTCTGATGTGGTTTCTTCAATCAGGAGTACTTTGTATCCTATTTGTTTGCTCTATTATCACATTGTGCTTTTTTATCTAGTTTTTGATAAGTTCAACAACTCAGTTCTAATATATCTTAATAAATTAGAGAAATCTGCAGATGTTTATGGAGAATGATTTAATTTCACTTTACCCATTAGTTCTCCCTTTACTAACATCTTTGGACAATTCAATTGTATATTGCGTCAGAAGGGAAGCTTTGGGCATATTAAATCCCGATTCCCAAAGCTGAGGGACGTAATATGCCATTAGAGTCTCATAGGGCACAAGATATTTTATCACATCCAAAAGAAACACGTATTATATAAAACTAGTTAATTTTAATGTAGAAGAACTCTTCTACGACAAAGAGTTGTTTCATGTTCACAACTGAAACTATGGCAACAAGGAACAAAATACCTGATAAATAATAGTATATTATACATTAAGGGAGAAAAGTGAATTATTTTTTCCGCGGAGTAAATTGAAGCACGAGCCGTAGGTGAGGGCTACAATACGGCACTTCTCTCCTGCGGTGTGTATACCTTTGTTTTGTTTAATTTTGTTTATTTGTCACATTATTCGAGTACTTTCCCTTACGATGGGAGAAAAGTGCACAAATTTCCCGTAGATATTAAATTGGCTGTTTCTGTCATGATTTTGGTATCATAGAAACCAAGTTTCTCTCCAGGTTGTGAGAAAAAATATTTGCTTAATTTTGACAGCTATTTTTTTTTTTTTTTTAATACAAATACGTTTTTATAAATCCATATTATGAAATAGAGTAACAACTAGTTTTCCAAATAGAACCGTTTTCCGCATATAACAATTTATTGTTCTCTAAATCTAAATCAATCAACCCGACTAACTTTAGTATTTTAGCAACTTTAGCTCTTGCAGTTCTTAATTTTTCTAATGGTAGCCCGGATGTAATAACAATTTGTAGGAAATAAAAAATCAGCAAATAGTATTTCAAATCTGGGAATTCCCAGCAGATGTTGATGGCCCTTGATATATTTATTTGATAACTAGGAGTAGTGATAATTTAAATTGCAAATAATTTCTGTTTTCACACCGGAAGCTACTTTTTCGGCTGAGTTAACTATCTCGGAATTTATATATCTTTAAATCGTTTAGTTGGTCTAATTAAAACAGAAACACCAACCAAATGTTTCACTTTACAGCCACGATAAAATGAATGCCATCATAAACTCTTGCATCTGTACATTCTTCCTCTATTAAAAACCGAATCTAGATCACCAGATGTCCGTTTTTTCCAATCTCCAGCGGATCGCAGTTTTAATAAATAATAACAATTATTACAAGAGCGTTTTGCTAATGAGTTGGTCTCCCCCGAGGGAAATTTTCTGCTCGGTGCGATTGTTATCTGCAGCATTCTACCAATTCTATTGAACAACGGCGGCGAGATGAAAGAAGTTTGGATTTATGTGCCCGTTTTAAGGCCCGAAACAAGTGGGACCTCCATTCGTTAGCATGGCGATGCTATCAAACGCCTGAAACCCGTTGACATAAATTACAGGTTGTTAGAGACTCCGGCAACTACGTACACTCTTTTCACCTCTTTTCATACTGTTTAGTAATTAACCGGCCTTTCTTCATAGGCGGAGATGCTAATGGAACTGATTTGAATATGCCTCAAGTTTTCTTTTTAATAATTATTAATCGGGTTATAATGCAGACTCGATGAATCTGCATAATTTAATTAATTATTTTGTGGTTTATTTACGTATTTATTATTAACACTATAATTTACAACGTACTTTAGATAATTTATGGATTTATTATGAAAATTTTATTCGCTATTTGCCAGCAGCTAATTATACTTTGATTGACGTTCTGTCAAACAAATTTTACCCCGTTAATTGCCTTGCGTACATGAATTCAATTATCACAGACCCATTATACAAATAGTTTATATTTTCAAATAATTATTACTATTTATACTATTTACTACTTAAACTATCAATTACAATTACCGCTTATAATCTTATAAATAGCAACGATTGAAGTGTCTTAATAACCCCGATTTAAAATATGAATTTTACTTAGAATTACATCTTAGAGAAAGAGCCAAATGTAGAATGATATTTTGACAGGTAGGGTTATATTTGTTGATTTATTGATATAAATAACATGTTGCTATGTTACTTTTAACACTACTGTCAGAAAGTGACACTTTTAACTTGCTAAGCAACCGTTAATAGGTCCATTTTTACCAACGGTTATGGGTAAAATTAATTATTTCTTACATAAATCCGAACGATCGTACGGCCTCGTTGTGTGCGATAAACTTGTTTATATCTCACTCAAATTGTGGAGTCAGTATCAAGAGAATCATAAAATATGAACTTATTATTTGATTTAGGGTTTCCTGTTCAGTGGTGGTTGAATATTATGCTGCAATATTTCATTTGTTAAAAAATATATTTATTTATTCGTCGCCGGTAACAACGAATCCTTTCAATTGTTTTTGTTTGGACAGTCGAGTCCACTCAGTAAGAGATTTACCGTCTTTAATATCAAAAATGATATACAACACAAAAACCAACATCTAAAAAAACCAGCAACCAAAAGCCGTATCAAAATTTACATTATATTTAAATGAGAGACTCTGTAGAGTCACGGCTCTCGCTGCGAACGAAGAGGACCTTGACTCCTTCGTTAGCGTTGGAAGAGGACAGCAGCACTGAGTGGTCCTTGCTGCAGAGGGAGATGGCCGCTAGGTGAGATATTACAATAATAAATAAGGTTTGTTGTGCGATGCAGGCGTTGTTATGGGAACGAGTTCTCTGCGATGGGAGAAGAGTGGACACTGTTTGTCCAACACGTTTACAGTTCAATTAAGATATTGAATTAGATAGCCGAGCACCCAGCCATGCTAAGAGAATTCCAATACATGCGATACAAGAGTTTTTCAGTGTTGCTGCTTGTACTAATTAATTTTGAAATATTTCCTTGCCTCAACAAAAAAAAGCAAAGAATATTATGTTCTGCTAATAAATGATTTTCTTATCTGGTTTTCAATTAAAAATTGCGACCTTACTATCTTTATACCAGATGGTATTTTTGATTAATTTAGCATCAGGAGGGCCTAAAATATGTAGAATGCTTAAATCTAAATGTGTTTGTTGTGTTGTATAATTATATATCATTCCTGGTGATTTTTAAAATTCGTTGGCTGCGCTTCTGAGATCAGAGCGCACCAAATTTTATTTTGAGTCCAACAACACATTCTCGTTATTTTTCTTGGCAGAAGAAAATGAAGATATTCTCTTGATGCCTGACGTAACATAATCGTTATAGGAGTTAAATGAACATCGAAAAGCACTGATCTTGGAAATTGTTCGAAAATTAGTGGACAATAAATATCAATCTGTGGTCAATGGACTGAAATTTGGCAACCGACTTAATGGGTTTATATCGCCCAATATATCGGAAGCTGGACCTGTGCCAGTGACCGCTGAATCACCAAAAACAAACTTTAAACAAAGTTAATTCCACATTGCTGCTCCACATACTTCAATTTGTAATCCCCAACAAAAAAATTCAATTTTGGGATTATCTAACTCCATTGTTTCTCTGATTGAAATTATTATTATTATCATACTAGAGCCCAGTCGCACATTAATTGGACCAAAGACACATTCAATTAATTTAGATGTTTCTGAATTAAAATTTATTAACCCATTAATGCCAGACCAGAACTATTTTTCTTTAAGCATTGATTTCACATTTCTGTGTGTTGGCAATTTTGTATAATATATTTTACATTTAAATATACAGAGCAATATGAAATCATCTTTAGGTATGATCTATCATACCTGGGCATTAATGGGTTAAATACGAATTAATTTTAGAAAGATGAATCTTGCTCGGTGTTATAAAGAAATTTAACCTCCAGTGGCAAATAAGTCTTAAAATAATTTCAAATGATGTGCACTTGTTTAAAACAAATAAATTTTCTTTACTAGTAAATTGAAGTGACAGTTAAATTTCTTCATCTGTTAAATGTCACTTATCCCACTCTTTTGCGTGTGTTAACACCTTCATTACCGCACTTGTTTTCATTAACGTACTATTTGTTATAAATATTGATAATGCAATTTCTATAATTCTTTAAATTAATTAATAATTTTTGAAGTTTGTTTTTCTATATCCGAGGAAATAATTTCTAAATGTAAATCACTCAATTTTTACGAACTTCCTGAAAAATTTATGAAAAACAACTACATAATTGTTTAATGTTAAATTGTGATCGTCATGGATTAAACACATTTTTACAGCAACTACTTGGATTGATTTTCTGCTTGTCAAAAAATAATGAAATTATTTTATTTTTTTATCTTTATAATTTATATTTAATAACTTTTAACAAAGAAAAATTAATATTAATCCAATTCATGTGAGACTGGGCTCTTACTTATTACGGAAATGTGAATTACAACATTATGCACGTGCATAATGTTGTAATTCAATTTGGTATCGCAGATCCGTAATTACGGAGAACCAAAATTAATTGGTGTGAACTGAGGTCAAAGGGAATCTATCTAAGAGTCCATTACCTTCCGCACCAAGCACTAATCCGCGTGTAGAGTTTAATTTTTTCGAAGAAATCTGTGATTGTAATTTCTCGGATTTTAGGCGGCTGTCAATCAAACAAATTAAACAAGCGACAATCACACGGTGTTAGATGCCAGTCATCTGTCGTAGTTTTTTGTATTTATCCATGGCTATTTTAGATCGAGGTGGCTATGGCTTGGGTTCCAGAGAGTCAATACAACACGCTGTGCGTGCCTCGCCAGCCGCTGCTCTTTTATTTATCCTATAGTTGTTTTTGTTTTGTTTTTCGGTTGGCCTGGCGACGACTGCACTTGACAGGCCGGTGTGAATGTAGAATGTAGGAGTCAGAACCAGTCCACCTGACTCGTGACTCGCTGACTCTTCATCACAACAACACTTCCACGTATTCCCTAAATGGATTTCAGTTATTTTAACCAGCCAACGATCTCCATTACTCTTCAAGAGTTCCACATATAAACTGAAATGTAGATTGTGCAATGCGCATTCCATGCGCTCGTCGTTCCCTCAAATTCATCAACATTGTCAATTAAGTTAAATTTTACCATTCCAATATTTGACAATTCTAAATAAGTATCCTAGCAATGGCATATGTACTGAAATTAATTGGCCTGTATTGAAATACTCACAAAACAAATTCATTTCGCACTATGCTTGCAATGTACCCCATTTCCCTAACAACAACAAACATACAATTAGCAGATTTCTAAGTGGTCATAGAATAGAATATTACAAAACTAGTGAAGAAACTAAGAATTTCGCTCACGCATGTGTCAGTTTTGAACACGAGGCGTTAGCTGCTATTGTAAGTACGGTCCACATACTCAATGTTAGGTTAGGTTCAATTTGGTCATGACAGATGTGAAAGTAGTGAGCGAAAGAACTTTCGCCCACTCACCTGTCATTATCCATCCCGTTGCAATAATGTTTCGAGCTCTTTATCCAAGTAAGAAACAACAAATTTCAATAGCAGGATTGAACTAAATGACATTTTACACACATTGGATTATTTTTTGGTTTTGCGATTTCAAGTACCGCTAGTCTAGTTTCTAGTTAAGACTTAAGTTTAAACCAGGGAGTAATTTCTACCTCTTGCTGTCTTCTCTTCCACTTCCAGCGGCTCCAAACAGTTTCCTCCAGATTGAATAATAGTTCCGTGTCGGTGAATGAAAGCCTAGCGCGACGCTAACAAGACTCCGTCGGCGGAACTTCTAACAAGAAGTGGTCCAACTAGTTCGTCAGGTCGGCACAATGAGATCTCCTCAAGAACGAACTGTGCCACTGGCCATCCGAGACGCGCACTATAAGGAAAGCTTCACGTGCGTGGAAATTAATTCATTTATTCGTTCCTCCGTGATTAATTCGACGCCGTAATGATGGGAGATATTTTCGCACGTTGTTAAAACGTTAAAGACTTTGCTGTTTTATTGGCCTTTCAACGAGGCTCGTCTTTTATATCTGCTTGTTAATGATCAATTAACAATGCACTAAATGCAGCCATAAAACATGAACAGATATGAATGAGAATCAATTGAAAATAATTTTTTTCGCAACTAGGTTTCTATGATACCGAAAGCATGACAGAAACAGACAATTTCATGTCTTACGGGAGATTTGTGCATTTTACAATTACAATTCAAGTAATTTTGAAATACACAATAACCATAATAAATATTGAAGTCGTGAAAGAATTAACCGAACCTTACTATATCTGACATTTGTCAGAAAAAACAAAAGCACAGAGATTATCACCGGGAATAGTCACTTGATCTTCGTGCTTACTATAATAATGACAGGATATATGTGACAAACAATGACACATTTCATTGATTTTAAGAAATGTCAAAAAATACGTATGGAAATAGATAGTTGTGATTATAAATGAATCGAGAATCATTATTTTTTCAGCTACAAAATAGTAGTTGTGTATGGTGGTTCTAATTATATTTCATCAAAATCAGATTGGATGTTTCTGTTTCTCAAAACAAAAAGAAAATAAGAATTAATTATTCAAATCTTGGCAATCTCAGCCACTGGCTAGTGGGCTAGCTGCCTAGCATATCATTAAATTTAAAATTCAACCTTGCTTAAATCACAGTTAATTAGTACTATCAGATCCTTGCACACACACAAACAAAAACACAAATAAATGAAAAGAGACAACAAGTGCACCGTTATCGTTTTGTTCGCGAAGTCTCGCTAATTAATTCTCATACAAAACGACATCGACATCTAGAGCAGCCTCCTACGATGACGATATTATTATTATGGAGACTTTCTCACATTACTTTGATTTACTTTCACGGGTCTGGAAGGGAACACATTTAATTTGGGAGAAACACAATGTCTGGAGACGGATGTTAATGGCTCTTATTACACAGGTGTACAATTTATGAAAATTGTTATTGTGCCCAAGGAACCATTTTGGAGGCATTATTCTTGCTGCGGTTAACACCACTTTATTTAGGAGAGTACCGCTCGTAAAATTTGTTTTATTATCTTTCGTTTCTAATCCTTCAAATTTATATAAACGTGTTCTACTTAATAAATACTGGTACTCTAACTGACGTTGAAAATGCAAGTCGAGAGAGAATTAGTTGTTGGGCCATCTGTCTCTGTTGTACAATGTTTTTGCTTAGCAACCGCTCTACAAACAAGTGTTAGACAAAGAAGAGTGGCCTTGCATCTATCTGCCTTAGGCTCGTTTTTCGCTTTCATAAAAGTCTACAAGTTAACGTTCCAGTATTAGTATGTATATTTTAATGTGTTATACCGACTCAAGTTTTGTTATACATACCACCAACGATTAAGATGTTGTTACGGATATCAATACTTACATTAAATTTCAACTGAAGTAGAGAGAAAAAGCAAGAGATCGAGGAGTCTGGAGGAAAGTGGCAAATATATTACTTTATTTATTCCTAAGTTTTTTCGAAGGATGCTCAGTTAAAAATACTTTTTCTGCGAGTGGTAATGCAAAGACAAAGCATATCATTAAAGTGTGCATTGCAAAATGGGCTGGTGTATACGACCAGGTAATTTGATCTTGTGAGCATCTTGAAAACTGGTGCGGCAAGGAAAAGGGGAAGCTGTTAACTTATAGTAGCCACCCAGTGCTACCAACACACATACAGACTGAGCGTTGAGTCAAGATCGAAACCAGAACTCGTCCTATGAATGTGTAAATTACAACGTTCGAGACTGCGCCCATTAACGACTGCTACCGCCCTGCTCCCGCCGCCACTGTACACCGCCCCCGCTGCCCCCACTACCCCTTTGCACCTTCACGCCGCTGGATTCGCCAGCCAACTTACTCAACAAAAAGCTCTTCTCGAGTATAAATAATCGTCTCCCATTTTTTTATGTACTTTTGGAAAACAAAATGATGGTAAACTTATTTATTCAATTTATTTAAAAAAATCAATCAATATCTTCTTGAGGTTTATGCATGATATCTCTGCAGTTACAAATATTAAAATTTTTAAACAATAAGTTAAGAAAAATATTTATACATTTAATATAAAGACTTCTGGTTGATGTGCATTTGTTGAACAGCAACGAAAAAGTAGTTTCTTCCTCACGGTATGTATTTTTTAATTGAAAGTGACTTCCAACTAGACGTCTGGGAAATTAACTAACACATGTCGTATTTTAAATCGAATCGGAATTTAAATAAAAGCAAAATCGATTGCAGGGAGTGAGCAACAAGCGAACTGCGGACAGAAATAACATGCAGGCAGCGTAGCATTTGCAGATCCAAGGTGGCTGATTCTGTTTCGCTTTCGCTGTGAATGAAGATCCTCAGACACGCACATTACCGATTTACATATGATTCCTGTTGATTTTTGCCTCCACATTCGCAAGCGTGTTATTTGCATTTGCTTATCTACAGGTGTAGAATCTTCTTTTGCGAAGATGCTCATTTGCAGCGAAGGAAGGAAAAAACACTTCTTTAAGGAGATATCTTAACTAAAATATCCGACCAATAAATGCAAGTTATGTATTATACATTTCACAATTTGTGTGATGATTTATTTAGGAATTTTAACCGAAGATGGCTAAACTGGGCTTCAGTTGTATTATTTATCTACGTTAAAATTGATTTTATTGTTACTGTTGACACTCGTATTGTTGGAAATATCTAAATAATGTTTCTGGGTTTAATTCTAAACAAATGGGGGTCTTCAACTTATCTATCAATATTGACATATTTGTGTTTTCAGAATATAGACAGAACTTTGGTGAAAAATCTCTGCGAACAATTTCCAGTGTGCTGCAAAGCCGCAGAATGACCACAAGTGTTTCTAACGCAGCATCCAAATGTAGCAGCTTTGAAACAACGTGTTCAGAATACATTATGCACCTCAGATGCAATGAACTCTTCGAAAGAAAGTACAGTTGTTTGCGAATATCTTAACATGAGTTTCTATTCTCCAAGAACATTACCAAGATGAAGATTGATGAAATAAATTACGAATTAATGATTATTACATGCGAAAACTTCTCTGTTAACCATTATATTTCAATGTCACTTTTGTTAAATGACAATTATCTTCACTGATGACTATCGTTTAAATACAAATCAACTTAACATTAGTAGCGCTGCCATTGTTGCTTGGCAGATTGCGCAATTGTTAATCGGAAACTGGTTAATTTGTTTCCTGTCCTCGTTTTATCTCGTGGTTCAAACGCTTCAATACGATTTTTGTATACTGGGAAATATTCCTTTACAAACATTACATTTTATTTTTGCCTAATTGAAGTGAAATAAATAAAACTCAACAAAGATATGTTTGATGCTATCGTACAACTATTTTATAATTTAAGACATTTTGTTGTTATTTTATTTTACCCCCGCAACATTCTGTAAGGGAGTTATAGGAATTCGGTAATGAGTTTTCAGTGAATGAGCACGTTTGAGGGTACCTAGAATTCGATTTTAATAGTTTCGCGATGATGTCTGTGTGTGTGTCTGTTTGTCTGTCTGTCAGGCTGTGTGGATCTCTGGGAATTACGGTTTCTCAAAAAGTACTAAACTTAAAATTTGGATATTTTATATATATCAATTGTATTCCCTTTGGAAGAGCTGATTAGTTTTTGGTTATAATCCAATAACCGGAAATGGTAGTTACTTTAAGCCCTATCAAGTTATTTTGAAATATCTCAGTAAATATGGGTTACTGACAATTTTTGTCATTAGAATAATATTTCAAATACTGTCACTATTTATGAATTACTACACGTTAAAGAAAAATTATACTTTGATAATTTCGAATAAATCTAACCTGCGTACTAAACAACTGTTGAAAAATATCATTTTGGACATGTTATAATTGAAAGAGATAGTGTTCTTGCATTGTTCGATAAGAAATCTATGGCGGGAGGTATTGAGGTGCCCATGATTTTTTTGGGTTGATTACAAGAACAATTACGTATGTAATATAATATTTCGCAGACAAGTGTGAAATGGACAATTCAGTACCAGAGAATAGTGAAAAATTCTAAAACAAGTTCAATAGTACTTCATTAAATTTTAGTTTCCAAAATTATGAATGTGTTTTATGAAACGAATTTGGAATTGTTTGTAGTGTAATAAATAAAATAAACAAATAGCGAAATGAATATTTAAAATTTCAGTAGTAGGTCATGGAAAACGCAGCAAAGGCGTGCCAATAAAAGCAAATAAAATCAAATATAAAAAATATTGTGCGCTGGTGGCGATCTCGCAATACGCGAAATGGTTGTCGGAAAATTAAAATTAAAAATCATGAAATGTAATCGTCTGCGCGTTGTTAATTTGATTTGTAGTCACGATGCAAATGTCACGTGCAGCCACTCAAGTCAATGAGGAAGAGAGAAGTGGTGTTCATGATGAATGAGATGGCGATATATATTAACCTTTTGACCTGCACACGTGCGACAAACCAACTTGCGTGTGAGTTCAACCGTCACTTAAATTCTACCCTTTTTACATTGTTTCTCGCTAAGAAAAGCATTTATATTTATAATGAATCTAACACAGTGGAGTTTAGATGACGCATATTTCTATTAGATCTTAAAGAACAATTTAAGGATAACTTACTCAAAATTTTATTAACTCTGAATGATGGCACACAAAGATGAAGTTTTCTGGATACCTAAAACATTCAAATGTTGTTATTATTTATTTGTTCAAATAAATAAATTCTAGTTTTATTTCATAAATAAATGTAGCAGTACGCCATTTAACAATTTCTAGGTTACCAGCCGTCACATCGCGGCATCCAAACAACCACAGGGTAATAGAAGCTCTAGATAATTTTAACTTTTGTTACGCATTTCCCGGGAACAAATATACCTAACGAAATCTGCCGCACTAGAAATAGATAAATAGCGTGATATCACATGTATTTCTTTATTAAAATGATTAGGTGTTTTTGACGTTTCTTAAAATCAATGAAATGCTTCCATTGTATGTCACGTGTCTGTGTTTTAACCAATCCTGTCATTATTATACTGAGAATAAAGCTCTAGTGATTATTCCCGGGAATAATCTTTGTAGATATTTTGTTTTTGTTGACAAATGTCAGTTGTCAGGTAGTTATAATCAACAAGTAAAAAATGAGCAAAAAATATAGATTTTGTATCGTGCCTGATGATGAAATGATCTAATAATCTAATTAAATATAACTCGAGAGTTCGATAAATTAGAAAAAAAATTTCCAGTATCTTTCCCAAACTTGTTGCCATTTGGCAATAAGTTTTCGAAAGATCTATCAAATTATTTTCAATTTATTCTCACTCTCTTGTTATATTATTACTAAAAATTTTAGGGTAGCAGTTGTGACGTCACTATTCTTGAATTTGTATCGTAAATATTATTACTCATTTCTTCTATCAAAAAGTTAACAATCTAAGTTTAACACCCCTATGGGATATCGCCGCTTCTTATGAAGCTTTCTAGATCCTTTTTGTTTTAGTGGAACAATCTCCGTTTCTTTTCCTTTAAATCCTTGTAGTTGAGTTTCTCCACATCTTCCTATCTTTTGTTTTACTTTGCCAGTTTTTTAATTCCTACTGCTTTTAAATCTTCTTCTACTTCCTTTAACCTTGTTGATCTGGGTCTGCCTCGTTTTCTTTTTCCTCCTGGTCTCCATTCCACTACTGGTTTAATTGCATCTTTTTCTTCTGCTATCCATATATGTTTAAACCATTGGACTCTGTTGCTTTATTTCTTTCACTATATCTTCTCCTTCCAACTCTTGCTCTATTTCATAGTTCATTCTTATTTTGTAGAGCGTAGAGTATACATTGTTATTGGTCTTATTATCGTTTGGTAAATTATAATTTTTGTACCTTGTTTTATATTTTTATAATATATTTTACAATTTTATGAATTTTTCTTAGTATCACATTTATGAGATTTGGAGCCATGTCGGTAGCATTATTTTGTATTGCCGGTAGCTCTATTTTGTTTGCGGGGGCGTGGCAGTATCTCGGGAAACAATTCGGTAACGACGATATCCGGTGGGTGATAGCGCTGCTCGCGATCCGGCGATACGGGGCCTAATTGCCGCAGATGAACGCTGCGTTACCTCTGTGACAGCTCATTAGTAAGTGTCAGCCGCTAGAACGATGCTCCATCCGCCGGGTAGCTTACATCCATACCCTACCCGCATACAACGCAATCTTACTCATTATTACACTTTGCAAGAAACACATTCGTTTTCATTTACACCACGAGATCAATCAGTATATTTTAATTAAATTAAAACATAATTATGAACGAAGATGGCGTGAATTTTGGGAAGGATTTTCTGGAGTAGGGTATGGATGAATGCATACAGGGTAGAATTTAAATCCAGACTTTAGTGACATCTAGCTACGTGCCTGTAAAACCAGCATTCTGTTTTTATTTTTGGTAGTTTATTATTCTAGCGTAATTGATGGTAACTACTTTATGTTTTTCTTTTTATTTCGCCTGTTTTTTTATTCTTTCCTGCCTGGTTCATCTTTGGTTTTTTACTGTCTCTGCACTAAAAATAATTAAATTTCGCGTCTGCACACATGTGCTTTGCGCTTTATCTCTGCCAAATGATAATTATTACGCAATTTTTCACATTGTTCAAATGCATTCAAACATGATACGAGTATGCAAAGAAAAAAATCACCCCTTTGATGTAACTGGCAATTACTTATAAATAAAGGAACGCGCCGTAAGAATACGTGTGTAAGAACTTCTCAAAATTCGTGAATCACATCCAGGAATGGATATATGCGTGCATTTTCTATTTGAGCTTTAAATAGAGGTGTTAATTTTATTAGTTTTCCCATAGCTGTACTATTTTTGTCGCGGTCGTAAAGCTGTCATGTGTCAAGTTGCTTTCCGGCGATAGAGCGGTTGTGTGAGGTCGAAATCGACGTAAATCCGGACCTGGCGCGACGGAAGCTGCGTGTAAACATTGCAGCCGGAAACGAGATGTTAGACAGGAAAAAACCACCGATAAACCTCATGGGATCACAGATTGCCAATCGTACTTCGCAATACGGCTTGCAAATTCTACAGATAACCGCAGCAGCATACGAATTTATTTGATAAAGCTTACAATTGTTTCTGGGTTTAATTTGATACAATATCTTTAATCATTAAAAACATTTGCTAGGAAATGGCACGCGTGATCAGTAAACTTTAGATTATAAGTCAATCAAAATGCTGCATTTGCACCAAGAGGACGATTTTACAGCGATAAAATTTTGTTTGTTGAAAATTTTAGAAATTTGCAATAACAATATTTATTGAGAATAAAAATAAAACTGACTTGCAGTGAAATATTTTATAAAAAAACTACGTTGACGTAATAATTTATTACTAATATAAATGTAAATATTGTTAATATAAATATGTAAATTGCTGGCACTATAGGTTAGAAAATTTTTGCTATTGTAACAATCCTCATTTTGTGTACTTTTGCTACTTTTATTGTTATTTATTGCATGTACTTTAACTAATTTAAATATGTTTATAATTTCGTGAAAATCTAAGATGCAGTTCTTCTAAAATAAAAATTCACTGATTTAAAAAAATATATATATATATATACCGTGTGTCCCACGTAAAGGTTGGCATAGGCAAATAACATGTAAAATCAGTTTTTTGTAAATAAAAAGTGTCCGGCAAAAAATTATGCATCCAAATTTTATGTCACAATAATGCCAATATCCCTACATCTTATTTAATACAGATTACTTTATTTTGATACCGCAATTTAATGAAATTAATAATAATAATTCCCAATTTTCCGCCTACTCTTTTTATTGCTACTGACGTGTAGTGTTTGCAATTTGTTTTAAATATTTTAATCTGTCACTGTCATCAAGAATACATTAAATATCGAGAACCGTGTAAATATTATTAGAATGTATTATGGGGGCGCAGTGCAAGAAAAATATCTGAATACACCACAGGAATGAACGCTGAATAATTTCCATCGCCAGAAATTGACAGTGACAGATTAAAATATTTAAAACAAATTGCAGGTACTACACGTCAGTAGCAATAAAAAGAGTAGGCGGAAAATTAGGAATTATTATTATTAATTTCATTAAATTGCGGTATCAAAATAAATTAATCTGTATTAAATAAGATGTAGTGATATTGGCAGTATTGTGATATAAAATTTGGATGCATAATTTTTTGCCGGACACTTTTTATTTACAAAAAACTGATTTTACATGTTAACTGCCTATGCCAACCTTTACGTGGGACACACGGTATATATGTATACCGGGTGGAGCATCATACCTGTGTACATAGGCGATTAACATGAAAAAACAGTTTTTCCGTGCGCATTGCTCCCCAAATTATTTTAGGCAAAAATGCTTCAAATACATGTTGTAGAGCATAAAATTCTGCATCTAAATCTATAAACAGAATTACTTTTACTTGCTTTGTAACGACAGAAATTAAATATGAAAACATGGAAAATTTCGTTGAAAATATCAAATAGCCATGGAATTGAAACAAAAATAAATAAATGCTTATCGTTTTTCTGTCTATTTGATATTTTACCGGTCAAATTAATCATTCATCTGTCAAATGTCAAAAATTTATTTATTTTTGTTTCAATTCCATGGCTATTTGATATTTTTAACGTAATTTTCTATGTTTTCATATTTAATTTCTGTCGTTACAAAGCATGTAAAAGTAATTCTGTTTATTGGTTTAGATGCAGAATTTTATTCTCTACAACATGTATTTGAAGCATTTTTGCCTAAAATAATTTGGGGAGCAATGCGCACGGAAAAACGGTTTTTTCATGTTAATCGCCTATGTACACAGGTATGCTGCTCCACCCGGTATAAATAATTTTCTTATCTAGATTCAAACTTTTAAAAATCAAAATTTGGTCGCAGCCCCGTTCTTCCGGGTGCCGGGTAAGTGTGTACAGGCGTCGTTAACTCGACTGCTGAGTCAATAAAAACATTTTAATGTTGAGCTGTTTGTTTTTACAGTGTTATTTTTAACGGCGTCTTCAACACAGCATGTCTTGTTTAAATTTATTTTTTACGCGGTCCATAACCCCCCTTTTCATGCCTTATACTTCATAAAAATTGAATTTACAGAGTGTGACGTTATATAAAAATATCGCCTGTTAAAATGAATGTGACAGCTCACGTTAAGGTAACTCGACGTAAGAACGTTTATTGCACCTTTATGTTATACCTCGGGGATCAGACATCGCTTAAACCGGATCTGCCGAGCTGTCTGACGTTTTTGTCGTTAATGAGTTTCATGTAATTGATTTTGACAGCACCGGGCGCGAAATGTATAATTTGGTCGCGTTAGAGTGGGCATGATCCTCGACAAACTTATTAAAAACTATCATCAATTCGTTTTGATTGACGCTCACTTTCCTCTAACATTTCCAGGTGCCGCTTATTTATTATAGAATATAGTTTTATTTATTGATATAGTTTTTGGAAATAAAATAATGCGTAGCATATTTTTGCGGTATTTTCATTTATCATGCGGTTTACTTTTTATCGTACCAAGATTTTGTAATCAACATTTGAGTATTAACTAACATATTTTCGTTTTTTATTACGAAAAATAAGCAGAACTAGATTTTTATGACTCATATACCTATTACCTACTGTGTTAATATTTTGACTGGTAAAATCGAAAATTGTTTACTATGCTTTGGAAAGGACGGAGGTGAAGAGATAATTCGCTGCGTTACGGATCAACGACAGTGTTGATTATTTCGACCACAGACAAAGAGAGAAACTGAAAACAATTGTATGTGTGTGTGAGTGAAGCCAGGTGGACATAGCAATTAACACTGGTTTATTATGCTGAAAATACGCACTGCTTTACCACTAAATCAAACCACGCTCACACGTTTATGAATATGGTGGGTTTAAATGAAGCAGTCCACATAACTCAAGTCTGGCGAACTTTTTAATCTTGTTAAAAGCGAAACTTTCGCTATGGCAATTCTAAATAGACACAAGAAACTTTCATAATGATAAAATTCATTATTAATTTTAATGAGCCATAAATTAACTACATATTAAAATACTCTTGTCTAAAGATTATTATTTAAATAATATTTGCTGTATCACTTTCAAATAGACAATAAAATTTCCACTGAAAACTAAATTGTTAATAGGCACTTTAATTATTAATTATTTACAGCCACATTAAGATTTTTGTTCCTAACTAAACTTATCTACATATCATTATTCTATCTAGTGCACACATAGTTTTTTTTTGAGAAATTTTCTATACTCTATTTATAGTCACACTAAACAATTATTTTTTGGTGCGTCACTGGAATGACTTTGACAGACTATTTTATTACCTATTCTCTCGCATTTTCAAGTTGTATAGGAAAAAGGTCCTCCGAAAACTTTCCTCTTATGAACTATAAGCAGATAAAATGGTGCTTTTAACCGCCATATTAGTTAAGCAACAATTGGCGTCACCCTCGAAAAATTGTACTCAGTAACGTGTAGTTGTTAAAAACAATAGCCTTCAATGGTCGCTAATGGTTATGTAATCGGATGATTCCTAGGGTAACAACGTCCTCTATGATGACAAATGAAGTTGTAACAAACAATTGCACACCTCCTCCCCCACCGAATTGCGGATTACGATCTTATATCTACTCACGCATAGCACGGATGTCGCAACTGCAATTTAATGACTCGTAACAAACAACTAGGCATTAAATTCAATTAAAATCTTCACAGCCTCTTTCGCACTTTACTGATGATTGATTATCGCGCCCGGATATTTAAAAGGATTCACAGGGGTGGAGAAATAGGATAATAAGTTGAATGGGAAGGGTAAATGCACTCCACTCTTCAGGACGCAGCATATGTTACTTGTAGGGCTATACAGAATAGGATTTGAGCAGGAACTTACAACATTCAAGTATTGTATAAAGAATATTTTAAGATTAGGTGTTGTACCTCGGGACAAAATGAATTGCATCTACATCTAAAGACGACTGGACACTGGACTAATTTCAAGTTGTAATAACATTGGTGAACTTATAGCGCGACATTTTGTATCAGAACGTTTTTAATTGTTATCCAGACACAATTATTGGATAGTACATTGTGTATCTAGTAGGAAAAGTGATTCCCGGACAATTGTGGAAATTGCAGGAGGAGTCGTAGGCGAGGCCTGCAACACCAGGACTCCGAGAAGTTTACTTTTCCTACGTGGTACACATACTATATTCAAAAAAGAGTATTTATTTGAAATCGGCACTAAAGTGCTCCAAAATCGTAATTAAAAGCTCAGAAATCGTCACTAAAGTAACCCATTATACGACGATTTTGAGCTACACAGTGTTGGCAACCGTTAAATAATTGTTGTACAATTAGGATAATTTTGGCAGATATATTGACGTACTATAGTACCTAAATTTGGACGTAACATGAAACAAAATTTGCTAGAAGAATTAACTAATTAATTCCGATGACGAATTTGAGGACAAAACACATAATTTTGAGTGTTATTTACGATAACTTCACTTCTCGAGGTTGGCAACACTAACTGTCAGTTTCAATTGACAACTGATAGATGTATAAACTTAACCTATATTGTAATTTTTTACAGTTTTTTCGAATTTTAGATTTCAATTAAAACTTAATATGTACTTCGGCACTGAAGTTCTTTTTTATCACTCACATGGTTTATTTTCGTAATAAAAAATTGAACTTCAGTGCCTTGATACATAAATGACTATTGTCAGTGAAAAAGGTTTTTTGAGTGATAAATAATATTTGTTATAATCATATAACATTATAACAATTTGGTTAAATTCTAATAAATTATTATCTTTGTTGTACCTCTGGACAGGAACTTGTATATACCTTGGGATAAGTACCAAGGTACATTCATATAAAAAATACTGAGGCTACACTGACATTATACTCGCTTCTCTATGGTTACTAAGATATCAGCCTATCAGCGGACATCTTCTCGGTAGCGCAGAACTGAAATATTGGAAGTGTCGTTACTGTATGAATTCTTATACTGTCTTGTCAAGGATTTTTTATTTTTATTATTATCTATAAGATATAATAAATCTATATTTATTTACTATGTGGTTATAAATACTATATTTTTTAAAATAATTAGTTTTTTGTACGTTGAATTCTTATTTTTTTCGTATATTTTATTTATATTGCACAAAAAATATAAAGATTCTCCCGAGGTACAACAGCGTCCCCTACGGCCCTGGGAGTAAGAGTCGCGAATATATTGAAGTGCGGGCACACGCATCACGCGAAGTTTCACACGCATAAGGGATTTAAGAGCTGCGAAACCATGCTCTAATTGCAGACGAACTCACGTAGTCTCGTATATTCGTGACGTCATACTTTGATCTATTACGGCGCGTCCCGAGGGGCGGGCCGTCAATTAGGCTGAAATTTATTGGGGCGGATAACCCTGCACACCCTTATTACTCATTCCGCAAGGCACAGTACGCGCCCCATCGCCGTCGCTAGTCCATCGAAATGCAGTAAGAGGAAATTGTTGTACTTGACGTTGTTATAGTGCATGTAAAATAGGAAATATAGTACGGTGGTGACGTCACTGATAGTGTGAGAGCTTCGTGATGTCACCGTGATTGCGCTAATGCCAGTGATGCTCCGTGATTGACAGTTGGACATGTGTTTCCCCTCGCTGACTCACCCACGCACCGCGAACTTGTTCATTTTACTGTTGCTATATACGCCTTGCTAAATGTAGTAATACTGGAACGCTAGCTCATAGGCTTTTATGGAAGAGAGAAACGAGATGCCCAATATTATAAAGAAATTTAAATTCCAGTCAAATTTACTTCCATACTAAATTTATATTAAGTTATCCAAATAACAATCAATTTTTTGACAGCAATGTTAAGTAAGTCATAAAATAATTTGAAATGATGTGCACTTCTTAAAAACATATAAATTTACTTTAGAAGTAAATTTAAGTAACAGTTATATTTCTTTATAATATCAGGCATGAGATAAATAGATGTTTTACACCCTTTTTCATTGTTATTAATGCTCATTTTTCTGTTTATGGCATTTACTACCAAAACGCAAACAAATATTGCCCTTTATACGAGTACAAATATTTTAATTTTGTTTGCTATGATCTATGAGTGTACTAATATGATGTTCTTGTGTTGCAGGCTGGTGTGGTGAGCAGAAGTAATGACAGGGCGCAAGGCCCTTGGCGCTACTATTTCCGGTCAGTCCTGCTGACCGGACCAGCAGTCGCGCACATCATCCATCCAGCTATCTACCTCATCATTAGCTCATCAGCTTATCCAGCGCTATGCATAGTAGAATGAAGTTATTATTTGTGACGGCGGTGTTGGCGGTGGTCTGCGCTGACACCAGCCTACAGTCCGGGGGCGCGGGCGGCGGAGGCATGGTGGGCCCCGCTGACTTTAGTCAAGATGACAAGTGCGAAGAAATCACCATCCCTATGTGCAAGGGAATTGGCTACAACACCACTAAGATGCCTAATGAAATGAACCATGATACGCAAGAAGAAGCCGGACTCGAAGTCCACCAGTTTTGGCCTTTAGTGGAAATTAAGTGTTCGCCAGATTTGAAATTCTTCCTTTGCTCTATGTACACACCGATTTGTCTCACGACTTACCAGAAGCCGCTGCCAGCTTGCAGAAGTGTTTGCGAAAGAGCACGAGCTGGCTGCGCACCTCTTATGCAGCAGTATGGCTTCAACTGGCCAGAGCGGATGGCTTGCGAGAACTTCCCCGAATATGGCGACCCAGTGAACCTGTGCATGGACCACGAGCAAGACACGACATCGACGTCAACGAAGCGTCCACCGAGCACGAAGCGGCCTGCAGGAACGAAGAGGCCGCATTGTGATCCGAAGAATCCAAAAAACTGCGCGGGGCCCGGGGCGGCGTGCCAGTGCCGCTGCCGGGCGCCGCTGGTGCCGCTGGGAACTCCAGCGAACCGCAGCGCGGGCGGCGGCGCGGTGGTGGCCGGCGTCGCGGACTGTGCGTACCCGTGTCGCGGCGCGTTCTTCACCGGCGACGAGAAGGAGTTCGCCGCCGTGTGGATCACCCTGTGGTCGGGCCTGTGCGCCGCCTCCACGCTAATGACACTCACAACCTTCTTCATTGACACGGAGCGCTTCAAGTACCCGGAACGGCCGATTGTGTTCCTCTCAGCGTGCTACTTCCTCGTGTCTGTCGGCTATCTCCTTCGAGTGGGATTTGGTCACGAGGAGATCGCGTGTGAAGGAGCTCACGTGCGGTATCATGCGTCAGGGTCGTCGTGGTGTACTCTAGTGTTTCTCTTGGTGTACTTTTTCGGCATGGCGTCAAGTATCTGGTGGGTGGTGTTGTCATTCACGTGGTTCTTGGCTGCCGGACTCAAGTGGGGCAACGAGGCTATTGCGGGCTACGCGCAATATTTCCATCTGGCTGCGTGGTTGATTCCCACGATACAGAGTGTGGCGGTGATACTATCCACAGCGGTGGATGGCGATCCCGTGGCGGGTATTTGTTACGTGGGTAATATGAACATGGAAAATTTGCGCACGTTTGTGCTGGCACCTCTGCTGGTGTACCTGCTGCTGGGTACTACGTTCCTCTTCGCTGGGTTCGTGTCGCTGTTCCGGATCCGGTCTGTCATCAAGCAACAGGGCGGTGCTGGGGCTGGTTCCAAGGCTGACAAACTCGAGAAACTCATGATTCGCATTGGTAAGTAATATATTTCATAATGGGCTGTATTACTATAGCCTAATTTAAAGAAATAAGTTATATGATAAATAAATAATAATAATGATTGTATCCTATTTTGATTTTGAAGTTAAATTTAGTGCCATTCATGTGACGTCATAAATAACGGCAGAGTATCTATCTTTCTCTCATACTATGTCTATCTTTTCGGACCCGAATTATGTCACATATTCCCTCTTCTAATTTTTAATGGTTTATTTCCCGTGAACTACAAATAATTCACCGATTAAGAAAAAAAAATACGGGTATTTTATTATTTTATCTAGAATCGTATATACCGGGTGTACAATGAGATGTAAAATATATAGGGATTTCAATGCTATTTTTTATATTTTGCTGTAAATTTTTACTTATTCTCTTTACAGTAAAAGTATAAATACAAAAGTTGTCAGAAATTAAAGATGCATGCAATACGACCCATTTAGTTACCTACATTTAGTATTTCATGATATATCAATTAAATTAAAATTAATATTTATTAGAAAACTTGTAATACAACCATGGAAATTAAGTTATAGTAATCTTATTAAAAAAAAATAATAATAAATGAAAAAAGTACTCAAATTCTTCTATGAAATTTTATACTATAATAAATAAATGTAAATCAGTTTCAGAATTGTCAAATATTTTTTGTTTTTGTTTAACACTATTTTTTCGATCACGGAGAACACTCTTAACAACTGTATAGATAATAGGTACAAATTTACAGCAAAATAATAAAAATATCATTGAAATCCTTGTATTCCACATTTCATGTCTACACCCAGTATATAAAAAAATAAAAATTTGGTTACATAAGCCATTCGACAAAAGAATAGTAAATAATAACAATTGTGTTGTTGCAGGTATATTCAGCGTCCTCTACACAGTCCCAGCAACAATCGTAATCGGATGCCACCTCTACGAGAACGCTTTCCACGACGAGTGGCTCGCATCGCTAGCGTGCCCGTGCAGCGGAGCTGCCGCGTCAGCAGCCATGTCCGGTGGATTCGCTCGAGCAGCGAGAACTCGTCCATTATACTCCGTGCTCATGCTCAAATACTTCATGGCCCTAGCAGTAGGCATCACTTCCGGCGTGTGGATCTGGTCAGGAAAAACCTTGGAATCATGGCGAAGGTTCTGGAGACGAATGTTCGGCCGACCAGACCCAAGTGGAGCAGGCGCAGTGTTGATAAAAGCAAGAGCTGGCAAATCTCCTCCGCAGTATTTAGTGGCAGCCGGTCCAGGAAGTGCTTCGCTGTTGAGTGCCGCCGGTGGATGTGCACCTGGAAGTGTCGCCTCAGCCTCGCAGCACCATCTGCATCACCACGTGCTGAAACAGCCGCCACTAAGCCACGTATGACAGGCGGACGACGGCGGAACTCCGCTGGTGGTCGCTCTGCCTACTTCCGGGCCCTCGCTGTCCAACTACGGGCCCATCTGAGGCAGCGCCCCCGCGGCCTGCCGCCGGCACTCCGTCACCGCTCTCTAGTCCACACTCCCCTGCCCATGCCCCCCGCACGTCTTCTTGCGCCGCACCCACGTCTGAGTGACACGAACACTGACAAATCTCATTTTTATACTGTTTTATATACGCGAAATTTTATACCAAAGTGTAAGCGAATCGTGCGCGTCTTGAGTTGCAATATTGAGTATATGTTCCTCACCGCCAAAGACTTTGTGGAGGTATTCATACATGGAAATTTCATCATCACACATTTTGTTGCTACTGTGCTATTCATAAGCTGTTGGCGATGAATTTTCTTGATGCCATCGTGGCGATCTCACACCTGCGCGCATCATATTTATCTCGTTGTAAACATTGTAAAAATGGTTCAAGTTGCAGAGCTCTGGCAACCTGGAGCGTATCAAACTGTGAAACTTAAATACGTAACTAAAATCTTAATATTATAATTAAGAACAAAAGCAAATTGATGTGATTTTTATTATCGTGACTGCAAGAGTGCCTGACTGACATTGATGACGTAATCAAATACGCAGTGCCAGAATTCAATTGTTAATTTTAATAAATATTACACGAGTAAAATCAAATCCTCTGATCTCTAATGTGCCATAAATTATTTTAATCATTAAGTGCGTCCTCAATAAAATAAATAATAAAGCTGGGACCATAATTTGATAAACGAGATCACAACAGAAGATTAACAATTTGCGTCATCAATAGGAGAGAAAGAGACGAATGGAAGACTGAGCGAGATAGAATTTGTATAGATAGAAACATAATATATTATTATAAACAATATAGGGTACGTAATATAAGCTAACTTTTTATATGGAAATACTTAATTCATTTAAACCGAAATATTATTTGTGCATTTGTATATCCAAATTTTGTAAATACTACTCTGTATGAATACTATGTAACTCGTATTAATTTATTCTAACATCCACCGTACCAGCTGCTTCGAACGAAATGTTACAAAGAGTTGTTTATTTATTGAATAATTGTTTTATTTGTTATGTCTTCGCGGAGTTTACGATGCTACAAGCGACAAATTTAAAACTTTGTCAGTGATGAAATTGTATCCAATTCAAACCTAGCTTAGAATATTTACTATAAATCTCTTGCATCTAGGAAACATATCAATATCAACTCAGTAACCCGACTATTTGTACATAGAATTGTGTATTGCCAATTTGTTAATATAACACGAGAGATCACATCTGCTAACTTTGTGTACATTTTATTATTTGACCGAAACGTAATGTTCATGTATATTAAATGTGTGTGAATAGTAGGCCTAGGAATATCATATAAGTGTATGTATGCTTCAGACCACTTGTATACGACTATAATATTATATTTTATTGTTTACTTATTTACACGTTTTCTTTTCTTATGCACTCCTTTCCATTCTAGCACCTAAATGCACCACTACACCTACTTGGATTAGTTCCCGAGTTTGTCACACCAGAAGCACATATTTATATGCATCATTTCTTATGAAAAATGTATTCACTATATTAACGTATACACTGAAAATAGTACCTATTAACAGATCAATTTTAAAATGATTTATATTATAATAATAACTTTACATTCGTATAATAAAAAGGTGAACTTATATGTAGTCAAGTGATAAAGTGCTACAAGTTAAAATACTTTCTACGTACATCGCGTTTACAATTTTTCCTGATTGTGTTTTATTTTAAAGTTGATACTCTGTTCTATACAGTATACAGATGATTCATCGATTTGTTTTTTTTTTTAACTCTTGTATTTTAAGTTATAGTTATAGAGTAAAACTCTTCAAATAAAATCTGTTTCGTATATCATTATCTACTAAAGCAACCAATCAGTTTTGCTGGCTAGCTAATAACTTTAGAGAAAAAATAAATACACAGGCTTATACAGCAAGGAGGGAAACATAATTGTACCGTTGGTAAAATAAAATTATTAGGGGAATGTAGGGGGGGGATGAAAGTTATATTTTCATAAATGGAAAGGGGTAATTTTTTTATTAGAATGGATAGTCCGAAGTATTCCCTTTTCAACGATGTAACATGTTCATGTTCCTAAAATGAAAATTAAGGTTACAAAGTTAAAAGAAACATTAACATTTTTAATATGAAAAATACAAGTTTAGGTAGGCCGTTAGACAAAACAAGTTATTGTTTTTACTATTGATACTCTTGTCATCAATTGATCAACAATTGTTGTTAATGTAAATCATTTGTTTTCAGTAATGGTATATCAAATAGATTTTATTTCAAGAGTTTTAACTTAAAAGTGCTAAAAAGAAAGAACAGGCCGATGAATCACCCGGCATAAGAAATAAATGAGTGTAAAATGCCTGCGTTCAGCACGGTCGTTGAAAAATATAATACTGCATATTGATTTACAAAATGCTACGCTATTTGCACAAAAGCACACTCTTAAAATGCTCGTGTAGATTTTATGCGGGCGTTACTATCTATCTTTACTTCCGTTTCACTACAACTTCCTATCTTTCTGAAATTTACAATATTTACTGTGACTTGACCATAGCCACACATACACATTTTAGCTTTTAGTCAAAATATTCATTAAAACAATTAATAATCTGTGTTCGAAATAAATAGTGCTGTAAGAATGTCCGGATCAAAATTAGGATTAAATCAGTCAAAAGTAAGTATTACAATTTACTATTTATGCGTAGTAATAACTGATAATTCTTCGTGGCTGGTACAAAGTTCGATTCGCAATCTCAATTTCGTTGTACATACGTAGACGCTTTTCGCTTTACGAGTAAAGGTTCATGTTTCGCAGCAATAACCGTAAAAATAGCGAATCTGTTTTGGTCCTGCTGCATTGAAATTTATTCTCGTAGCGAACAATAATAACTCCATTCACGTGAAAATGTAATTCTGTGTTCTTTGTTCACTGTGCGTTCGGTGTTCATCCCAGGATATACGCGTGCGTTTCAAAGATATGAAATTTATGGGAAATTGATATTAAAATTATTCAAGTCTTTGTTTTGTTTCTCTCTAAATAAAAATGATGGAATGGATGTTTTGTTACATGAAAAATGTAAATCACAAATAATATGAACATTTGGAGAGCTCAAATGATGCTGGAAACGCATTTTCGATGAAGGAACGTAAACACAATGCTAAAGTAATTAAATTAATTTAGTCGTACCTTATGCTACTGCAGTTATTGGTTCTCGCTTTTGAAGTCATAGTTTAAGAAATGAACACAAATGCATATTAAGTAACTTCTTCACCTACTAATACACAAAGTACTGCATTTGTTTCACTGCAGTTTACACTACAATCCATAATATTATTAAAATTAAACACCACAAAAAACAAGCTTCTTATTCACACAACAAACGTTAAACAACGACTGACTATCCCAGCACAATACCAACTAGATCAAATAAATTCCGAGTTAATACTTGTTAAATAGCAGTGCTCTACCTACAAAATAATATAATAAAGTTCAAATCGTCAATTCGAATCCCAAAATCGATAGTGGCTATTTTAACTATACCTCTGTTGTTCCTCCACTACTAACATCTTTGGGGGACCATGATTTGACGACTGGTAACCACACTTCATGCTTTAAGATCATCGAGATCTGCGAAAGTAAAATGTCACACCCAAAATGGGTAAAATTTATTTATCCAACACCTCTCAATAAATGGCGATTTTAAACAAGCAAAGTAACAGATTATCCACTAGTGGATATAATTTTGAGGAAAGCCACTAGTGAGTATTTTTTTAATTTATAACAATAATAATAACACACAACATCTTGGTAACTACTTCGATTGACATTTTAATTAAAAAATTTAAAGCATATGTCACTGTCAAATAATATTTCTTTAATAAATTTTTCATTTATTAAGAAGTGTTGGATAAAACGTTATACTTCACACGTGGGCAAAGTGGAATTACCCACTCGATAAAATTATCTCACTCAGCCTAAAGTAAATAACTATTATTGTATTGTGACCGGTAAAAAGTACAAATACAAATCATAGCTACAATAACCTCCGAACTTTCAGAATGGAATTTTTTCTAAATTATAAAAGACTATTGAATTAAGTTCTGTAAAAAAAATAGTTTTCGTAATGAAGAATTTAATGTACAATAATTCTAAACGTTGCATTAAATTAAATTATTTTTATATTTGACTGTATTGTAATCACTCAATATTCAAAAAAGTGTATTAAGCAACAAAATAAATTATATATTAATTTCACAATTAGAAGTTTAATTTTAATGTTATATATACAGAATGTTCGGAAAAGTACTGATAAGCCTACAGGTAGAACGATTCTTCGGATAATACTAAGTCGAAAGTCGATAATCGAAATGCAAAAAATTTGTACGACCTGAGTAAAGAAATGTAAATTTTGGCAACACGGGACCAAACAATTGTTATAGCGGTCATCAAGTAACTATACAAATCACTGGGAATGTTATGTTAACATTTGACGTATGTACATTTAGTGGAAATTCAAATTGGAAATTAATATTATTTACTATTTTTCATATTCTTCTTTTAGGCGAGTCAATAAAACTCTAAATTATGTAATTGTTACATAACAACTTAATCAAAAAATCACAATTTTACTGTTCTTTCTAAATATTTCGTTTTACAAATTATTTATACGAAACAACTTTATAGTGAAGCCTGTGCAAGATTGCCGCTTAAAATAAAGTGGGAACGAGGCGTAGTTTTATTACAAATATCCTCCATCGTTCGTGGTAGCAGTTAATGAATAATCTGAAAGAGCTGAACCGTATTGTGTCCACAATTCTTTGAAGTGTACATACATCGCACGCTGCACGGTGCACGATAATAATGTCTGCTGTTGAGGTCGTGATTTGTACGGCCACAAGTCTGGAAACAATTCCCGGTTTATAGCAGTAACTGGACCCCAGAACTGCTGGTTAGTCACGTAAAACACACCGTAAACCATTTCTCTTTGTTTACCTTTACCCAGTCCGGAGAAATATTGCCCTGCGACGCTAGTATGCGAAAAAATTACGTCGCATGTACTGGATGTATTCTTACTCTCGAGAATCGTAACTTAACAGAGGAGTTTGGAAGAAAATTTTAAAGGAGTTTTATTTTTTCAATATAATGATAGGGGTAAATTATCATTCTGTTTCTAAAGAACCCCAAACATTTCGTTCTTTTTGCACGGTTTGGAACGTACGGTTTTAACGGGGTCGTTCACTAGAGTCTCAAAATAGAAAATAACTCATTTATATTATGACGACTAGACCTTGCATCGTAATAAATATAACAGAAGTTTAAAAAATATTGTTAATTATTACGATATTTGAGTTTTAAAGACATCTACAATGACGTCAAAGTATTATGGCGCATATCTATCCTATTCTAAATTATTTGTATTTCTCTTATTATTGAGCTGTCAGATTGTCGAAGTGTCAAATAGTTGACAACTAATTTGAAGGTTTTTTGTTTGTACTTTGAATTCGTAATAGTATATTCTACAACAAGTAATGGAATGGCACATAATCCACGCGAGCAAAAAGTTTGGCGAGTGTGGGATATGCCATTCCGTTACATGTAGACTATACTTTCTATAAGAACATTTTGGAAATATTCAAAAAATACAAATATAAAACTGTTGTAAACGTCAAACTCAAATAAATAAAATTAAAACAAACAGACGTAACCATAGTAACTGAATCAAAATACTTCATATATCGCGCTAATATGCGGCTCTGATTCGTCGAAAATATTCCATACGCGGCGTTGTGGAATGCCTAGTTTCCAAAATAGTGTTATAGAAATATATTTTAAATACATACGAAATATTTATTTATTTCTAACTAATAAATATTATTTTAGGTCGACTCGTTGAATAATAAATTAGAACATTCATATTCATGTGACTACAATTATTTACAATCTGTTTGAGATCCATCAACATCTCTACAATGACGTCACAACATTTAAAAAAATTATTGTGACTTTTTAAAAGTGCAGATAGTCTTCTATTTAAATATAGGGCCTGGCCAAATTATTTAATAAAATAATCTAAAAAAAATAATCTATATCAAATTCTTCAACTCAAATTCCGCGGAACCCTTTGGTTCCGGGAAATTACAGAAGAGTTTCCAGCTTGGTATTAACGTTACATTGCAAAGTCCCTCGAAGTTCATGTACCGGCCTTATTATGCGCTGTCTTGCTGTCTGCGTAAATTTCAACTTGATAATGTTCTGACTTCTGAGTATTAAGGGATATCAGGGGCAGTTCCAGTTTATCAATAAAGTTGATGAGTAAACAAAATTGTTGAACGGGTATAAGTTAGAAACTATAGCTTACAGAGCCAGACATTTTCGTGCCCCATTTCAGAGCAATCAATTTACTAGTGTCAAACTTAGTAGAATACAATTTCACTAAGTTACACAGCAACCCTTAATCCTACCCAGCAAGTTCATGTGCTTGCATACCAGCCATCCCAAAACTACGTAATCAATTAGATGAGGGCGCACATCTCACAATAGAAACAGTTGACAAACCAAATCCATACGGTTTGTATCCCTAGGGCGAATCTTGTACATGACAGCTTAATTTTACTTAAAATTGCCACATACTTTACATTGTTGCAACCACTTGCCGGTGCCCGATAGCTTATAGTTGCCAAGTTTATTGTACCCCAATTTAGAATTGCAATGGGAGTGAGTACCGATCCAATTTGATTACTTAAATATTATTACGACGCAGCATAGGGATTTCAATGGTAAATTCTTAGTGTGTTTAGTGTGTAATTATTCTAGAGCCAAAGTTTATTTAGATTTTATCTAAAGAAAAGAATTCTGTATCTATTGATACCATTCTTCATAAATTTCCATTGTCCGGAGACCGGAGGAGAAATCGTTTAAATTATTATTAAATACCGTTGTTACAATGTACTCAATACAAGAAAAAGTAGAAATGATTAAATGATTTTATGTAAAAAATTAAAACAAACCAATAGCTGATAATGTAAATGGCAAATGGGGTAATAGGGCAAATGTTAGCGCGCTTGTTTTTTATTTATTTATTGTTTTAGTTGTTGTATGGAATCATTGATTTTTGTAAAAATGTTAAATTTAATATCTTCTCCTTTTCCGGACAATGGAAATTTATGAACAATGCAGAAGTTTTCTCTAGATAAAATCTAAATAAATGACCTAGGGAGCAAATAATTGCACACTAAGAAGTTAGCATTGAAATGCCTATGCTGTGTCTTCCAAAGCACAAATTTTTATAAATCTAAAACTCTCATATGAAATGTCAAATAATTTTTGTTTTTGTTTAATTTTTCATGGTCTTGTTACAATTTTTTTAATATTAATTTTAATTTGATTGATTTATCACTTGCCATATTACATGTATTTTTAAATTCTGAATAACTTTTGTTTTATACTTTTGTTGTACAGTGAGTAGGTAAAAAGATGCAGTAATACAAAAAAATAGCATTGAAATCCCTATACGCCACATTTCAATTCTGCACTCTGGAAACTAATTTTGATTGCAGTTATAGTTACTTTCACCAATAAAGTGAGCAGTAGAAATTAATGTTTGAGGATTTTTAAAATTTAAAGTATAATAAGTGTGTGTGTGTGTGTGAACAGTTACCAATCCACTGCTCTAATTTGAACGGGGGCGAAGGCCTAGCTGATGAGGCAGGCCGGGCGCTGCGACAGGTTGTAATTAGTGGTCGCGGAGCCCCGTGCCACTCACGGTGATTGATGACGTGTCATATTTGCATCGCATCGCATAACATGAACGTAACGTTACACAGCATAGCACAGAACAGAACAGCACCCTTTATAAACACCCTGCTGTATCAAATGTTATTACTTATTAAAGGGGAAACGGTGACATACGCGCTAACGGTATCACTAACATTTTAGCGCTGTACTGAACTTTATGCATATCATCAGGACCATGTTACGGATATATTGCGATAAATATATATTTATTAAAAAAGTAATTATATTTTACTGCATATATTTCCTTGAAATAGTCTTTTATCTTTTACAATTTTCTGGTAATAATTAAAAGTTGCAGATTTAAGAGGCCATAACATAAAAACTAAAATAGACATGCAAATGAAGTCAACGGAATTCGATTTTACAAACGTCAATTGCAATATGCATTTATATACATTGACAAAGTACATTCCAAATAAGGAAATTATTTTCTACAACATAAAATTAGAATAATTTAATAATTATACCTTGATAAATAAAGCAGTTGTTACTTGTTGTATAAACAAATTGTTAATCGAAATTGATAATGGGGTCTTTCACCAATTTTTAAAATTTTTTTTATGTGACATCTAAATTGAAGACTATCTACACTTTTAAAAAGTCTTAATTGTTATTCATTAAGCCACAATGATTTTTTTAAAATGTTGTGACGTCATTATAGAGGTGTTGGTGGATCTTAAACAATAGAGATTTAAATAATTTTTGTCACATAAATGTTCTATTTTATTGTAATAATAATAATAAAATAAGTAAAAAAATATATGACTTCAATTATTTACAATCTGCACTGTTTTAGATCCAGCAACACCTCTACAATGACGTCACAACATTTTTAAAAAATCATTGTGCCTTAATGAATAACAATTAAGAATTTTTAAAAGTGTAGATAGTCATCAATATAAATAAAGTTTCATAAAAAAAATTAAAAAATTACCTACAACAAAGTGATATATTTTTGTGCGTAAAGTACGGTTACCAGCCGTCAAGTGACACCCCTTAAAGATATTTGTGAGGAAAACACAGAGGTAAAATTAAAATAGCAATTGCCGTCTGTGGCATTCGCACGAAATGAAAAAAAATAGAGAATAAAAGGATTCGGACAATAAAATAAAAATCCTCCAGACAATATTTCCTGAACGAGGTTATTACATTCAGTAGCAAATTTGAATATTGTTTCTTCCGCCAAAGATGAATAATCTCAGATAGTAAATCAAAGAGATTAATTCGTGGCAAGGGTTGATTTTAATACCGCGTCGTTATAAATGGTTTTCCTATAATATAGATGTAAATTAGCGGGTGGTAGGAGCGGTGATCCCCGTATTCCCGGGATGCATTGCTCGCCGCGGCGCCACCCCCCTGCTGGCGGCGATATTACACTAGGGATGATATTCCAGACGCAGCGTTTTCATATTGTACATGAAAATTTACTTACATCCGCTAAATTATTACCCTGATTTTTCATTTATTGCTTCTAATAGTTTCTTGAACACCATTCATGTCAATACAAAACAACCAAATCATTCAATGCCGAAATCATAGTAAGAGTGACACCAAATTTGAATTTATTACTCTGCGGCAGAAGTATAAACTAGAGAAACGGGGAAACATGCATTACTGCCATTGAAATACATAGTAATTCGGTAGAATTGTTTTCAAATTTACAAGTATATTTATATTGCTCAGCTTCTCGCTTTATTATATTAAATATGTATTGTTCAAATATTAGTGTAGTAGTGTTTTATTTAGTCAGGACAATCAACAATATTGTTTATAATTTTAATTAAAAACATTAACATTAAATAGAGTTAATAGTAGTCTTCAATTATTGTATGTGAACAACGAGTAACATAAGAGCAAAAGATACTGTGCAGAACTACAGTATTATAATTATAAAACTAGAAAATAAATTAAATACTCCTCCAAACTTAACTTGAAATTTATTACTTATGTATAATTTAAACATGAATAAACTCATTGCTGTAGTACGCATCGTAATATGTCTTATATTTATCGAAATATGGCGATTTGTAATATTTTTCAAAATACGGAAATTTCCCCAAATATGACTTAAAATTGTAATTTTTTTTTATTACATTTCTTTATAATATTCGCGCCAGGAAACCCATTGCAGCAGAGCGCATCGTCATATCTCTAATATTTGTCGAGATATGACGATTTTTTATATTTTCCGAAGAGTAATTTTGAGGGGCTGTAACTCGAAAACTATACAAGATATCGAATAATATCTCCAGTTTTGTATATTTCGTGCCATTTATAATAAATTAGTAAATTTTGAAAATTTTGTATTTTTTTGAATTTTTTTTCAAAATTTCGATTGGAGATATCTTGACAAATATGAAAGATACAGACTTGCAGTGTTCACCAATCGATTCAGCTCGACGAAATACATAAACCCTGAAAATTTCAGAAAATTCGGACAACCGGTGGAAATGTTAGAGCAAAAAGTCTGAAAATGGCCAAATTCAGGCCAAACGTCAAGGGGTAGTACTTGACTTTTTGGACAAAAAACGCCATTTTCAGGCTTTTTACTCTAACTTTCCATCCCGTAAAACGATTTTTATGAAACTTTGCATACTTATGTATTTCGACGAGCTGAATCGATTGGTGAACACTGCAAATCTGTATCTTTAATATTTGTCGAGTTATCGCCGATCGAAATTTTGAACAAAAATACAAAAAAAATTCAAAATTTTAAAAATTTCCTAATTTGTTATATAAGGCACCAGAAACGCTAAACAGAAGCGAATTTTTAGATATCTCGTGTAGTTTTTGAATTACAGGCCCTTAAATTTGCACTTCGAAAAATACCAAAAATCGACGTATCTCGAAAAATATTGGAGATCTGACGACGCGCTCTGCTACAATGGGTTTCTTAGCGTTTATATTATAAAGAAATGGAATAAAAAATTTAACAATTTTAAGTGAGGATATTCCGTGAGTTTGTTTACACAAATTCATAATCATCCACTGATGAGGCGGCATACGTTCGCTTCCCATCTTCGTAATAAAAAAAATTATATATCGAATTAGAACAGTTAATTAACATTTAACAGTTTTTAAACCGCTAAGGCAGATATCCCCGATCCCCTTACATTTAGGTTTTTTCCTAATATCACAAATTGTTGCGGGAAAAAATTCCGAAAAATTGTAGGTAGCTACTGTACGTTTAACACCGAGTGTCACACCTGAGAATTGGCAAATGGTGTGGTTTATTAATAATTATGAATAATGCGAAAGTTTATAAAAATCGCCAAATTATCAGCAAAGAAAAACAGTAGAACAAAGGGTAGCGAGAATGTGAAATCCCGCTGGCAATTGCATGGTCACGAGCGAAAGTTTACCGGATCATCTCTTACCGTTTCGCCCGGTTCGATGCGAGCAATGATTAACTGTGCAAACATACACGAGCGAAGGCGAACTCTAAACCCATTAGCGAACGTGCCGCGTTCATGGGAAGCTGCCACGCGAATGCTTTTATATGTTTGGGGAGTCTTCGAAAGCACACATATTTGAAAGCTAGCATATGTAGAAGAAAAAAGCAAAAATATGTGGAAAACTTTAATAAATTTAGAAATCTCCTAGAATGTCATTGAAATAGTTATTTAAGTTATAAGTTCGGTAAATGAGTTTTGACGATATGAATAAGATGTTGAGGAATGAGGCGACGAATTTTATTGTATTCAAAAAGATTCAAAATAATATTATTTACAATTCTTATTTGAAATTAAAATTTCTAGATTCTAGTGACAAAACAATTTCCAAATTTTAATTTAGACCTGGGAAGTTAAATTTACGAATTGATTAGATTTTGATAGCAATCCATCAACTGGATTGAAAGTTCACTAAAAGATCCAGATATTTTGAGCGATCTCAGTAAATAATTAAGTTAGAATAAATTTCCATTTTGTACCGTATAAAAGTTCTTACATCATCAGTAATTTGTGATATGACGATTTTTTTTCCGAAGTACAACTGCACAGTAAAAAAATTTATAGTCAAAATTGACAAAATTTCTAGTTCCAGAACGATCCACCGTTAGCTTTTGTTAATTTAACAAGTTTCAAATTTGTTAGCAAGTAATAGATTATTTTTGTGTATTTCGTAAACATAGTTTAGTGCTTTTAACTAAATATTTTGAAGCAGAACAATAAACCATAGTTTGCTAAATTTACTTGTTTATTGTTGACGAATCAATTTGTTAAATTTTATGAATCTAGCAACTAAGAAAAAACAACAATTTTTCGTGTTAAAAATACAGAATTGACAAAATTTTAATTTAACAAATTTTCATATTTGATAAAGTTCACAAAAATATTTGTCAATATTAACTAAAAATATTTAACAACTGCAAAATTAACAAATCGCAATCAAATACATTACTTTGTATGAGGAGCTGCAAAAACTAGATATTGAAATATAGTCTTGAGTATTGATATTTGTTATAAAATATACGATTTGCTATGATTTCGTAGTATTCTAGTAAAAGCTTAAAATAGATCAGTTAACAAATATATATAGGAATTATAAGATTTAATGGTTGAAACAACCATTTAATTTAATTTTAACTTGTTCAAGTGATAGCCTAGTCCTGAGAACAGTAGAGTAACACTTTGTAAATATGTAAATAATTGAATATTATTTTTATGGCCTCTTTAGCATTATCCAGCTTAATCTCTGACCCCCGCGATTAGCAGAATGCGCTAAATAAAAACGATGGTTCAGTAAACGATAAATAAGAGTTTTTGCGTTTGTTGGCTTTATGTTTCTTAATTAATTTAGATATTAACAAGATTGCGTGCAATTAAAATGACAGCCTAGAATTTATGATGTATTAATAAACACGTTATTGTGAATGTAATCTGTTTCCGAGTCATTGATCGTACTATAGATCCCCATGATGAATAGACACCGAGTTGTGTAGGTATCTAGAACTGGTATTTGTCTGAGCTCAGTCGCGCTGCCGTGCGTTTGTAATTATAAATGATGTCCATTTTCAAAGCAATTTACACATTTAACAAGTATGTAAAGCAATTCAGATTTCTAGACGCGTTCAAGGTGAATAAGAAATCACTTCTAAACTGAATAGTAACTCGATATTTTGCTGAAGTTTTTGCTAATTTACGTCAGAAGTAGTTATTACAATTCTTAGAATCACCAATAAAATATATGCATAAATGCATCGTTCACACGTAGCAATGAGCAACAAAATTATGTTTATTCTCTGTAATCTTGTTGGCTTACTTACGGTGAAATATATGCTACGAAGTTCAAATCAAAAAGCAAAAGACACACCCAGTGAATTTTTAAAACAAAACATGTCTAGAAACTCAAATATAATTTGTTAAGTACTTTGTATATTTTAATATTTATCAATATCAATTCGTAAAAATCTCGATAACCAACAATAATGTAAATATGTGTACAAATTGTTTTTTTTTTTCTAAAACCGAAGCGAAAGAACTATTTACGCGCCTAAATACGGAACAAAAGTAGTATTTCTCTGACTAGTGACAAAAACGTTTTAAAAATTTTGTTACCTAGAATACATATAGAAAATAAAATAAAATTTTTAAATTTAATAGTATATTATTACATGAGGGGATTAAAGCCTACAGCTACGGGTCGTGACGCAAATCATGTGAGTGAATAATGACCATAATCCCGAATATAATACGAAATAATTATTTTTCAACTGTCATATTATCAAATTCCTTATCAACCAGTGACTGCAAAATTGCTGTGGCTTTGCTGCTGTGAATTTGTAAATATGTGAGTATTTTGATTAAATTTTAAATAAGAAAAGTGTGGCACCCTGCTCAATGCAGTATTGTAATATATATTTGCGCGTAAAGGGCGATTACCAGCCGTCAAATTACGGCCCCCAATGATGGTAGTGGCAAAGGAGTCATTGGTGTAATTTTGTGTGAAGAAAATTTTCAGAAATTATTTTCGATTTTTCGGCTTTGAGGATCGAACCGAGGATCTTATGATCTACAGTCAGTTGAGTTTACCTCATTTATATTTTAATTTTGCACAAATGAAGCCCTCGCTTGTGCTTCAAACAAGCGCTCATGGGGGAAGAATGTTTTTCCGCATTTCATATGTAAATAACTATTAGTTACAAGCAAAATAAATGGAAATTAACTATAGTCGTAACTCATATAGTTTCCGAAATCCATTCAGCGACCAACGAAAATGTATGTTACGAAAATGTGATTTTTCATACCATCAATCTTCGATGCCTGATTTCATCTTTCCAGCAGTCATATGTTCAAAAATCAAAACTTCATTAATCTCCAATTACCCTCAATGCGGCCCTGTCTATCACACACAACTTTTAACAAATCCTCTATCAGCTACCGTACAGCTCATTACCCCTTTGAGCCCTTAACATCAGTCATCACAACGCCACGCCGGGACTCGAACCCTCAACTTCCTACTGTGCCCAGTGACACACATGAGATCCAAGGCAGCTGATATAGCTGCCGAGCTCTTGATATGCATTTGTTTCACCCCTACTACGGACTCATTGTTACAGAGATCTAGAGCGTGAATTCTTTGTCCGACATGTATGGTTTTACACCTCTACAGTATTGTAATCACGGAAAAACACCCAAGAATATATAGGATGCCCATTACCGTTGCTAACTTTTTAGATTTGTAGAAAAATGAGCATAAATGTAGAAATATTACATGTATTGAATCATCAAAAGATTATGGAAATTGTGACACAAATTAATAAAATTTAAAGCACTTACATTTGCATTTCAAAAAGTGTAAAAGTTGCTAATATATTCTCTCTTCGAATTATAATTTTAAATTAAATACCAAACAGCACTACGTTAAGAATATTAAAATCACAATTCGCAAACAGAAACTGTGGACAAAACAATGTAATTAAAAGCAGTTTCCAATACTATCACGTTCGCACACTCGAAGTAAACACTGCGTTAATTTTGCACGTCCCGCCGGGTTAGAGACTGGTAATTTTACTCGCATATAGGAAAGAAATTGAATTTTTAACACCTGAATTACCGAGAAAATTACAGGATATTAGACGGGTGCTACGATCGAAGATACCTGGCGTATGATCATCTTTTTTTATTGAAAAAAAGGGAGGAGATTGTTTCATTATTGTCATTTGTTTGGTAACAGGTGCTTGAAATTATACAAAATTGATTGTTATATTCAAACACACTGTTTAAAATTCATGAGAATATTTTTAAAATAAAATGATTCGAAGTGACCGTTGGACGATAAATTGTTTGATAAACTGTTGACCTTTTATACACAAATGATCTTTGGACATTTTTGCATATCGCATTATGAGCAAATATTAAATATTTTACGAGAAAGAATGATATATGACCTACAAAACAGTAATGTTGTACTTGTCCCTGGAATATTTTCTCTACGAGTACAGAAGTGACATCTATGGAGTCACGGTAAAAGATAAGTTGTAAAATGTCAAAGTGACAGCGCAGGAAAAAATTAGGAATATATCTGAAAAATTTAAATGTTTTGTGTTTCCTGTTAAATTTTTATCAACTATAACTTATCTTTATTTTTACAACAAAGATAATAAGTACTTTTGAGTACATTAAAAGTTATAACCTAAAAATCTACAATGAATTTCAACTCTAAGCCTAAACAGTTAGCCGGCCAGCTGTATAAATACACAAATGTTATGAAAGGATGGCAATATCGTTATTTCGTACTAGATGCTCAAGCTGGTCACTTGCAGTATTATTTATGTGAAGGCGAAAAGCCGGAGAACAATACACCAAGAGGTTCAGTTCACTTAGCTGCTGCAGTTATTTGTCCAAGTGACGAAGACTCCAAAACATTTACAGTAAATTGCGTCAATGGGGACATATTCAAATTACGAGCTTCGGATGCTCGCGCTAGACAAGAATGGGTTGATAGTTTGCGAGCTGTTGCGGAAAGCCACACAAAGGTTGATACTTTTTAATGAGTCGTAAAATATGTACTCAGTTTATTTTTTATTTGATTTCAGGCGATAGGTGTCAATTGTCCTCGACTTCCGCCCAGAGAACATCTCGCAGTGTCCGATGCAATGGGTTGCGTCCGAGCTCAATTACAACTCACGGAACAAGCGGATACGGCTCTTTGTCGGGCTTTGGAAAATGCTGGAGGCATGTGCTATACAGACCGGGACCTTCTGCTACTAAAAGCAACTTCTGCGGCTTCGTTACACTGTCTTTTGCAGTGTATGAGCATTTTACAACGCAGTCAACAACCACCCGTCAAAACGGGACTTGTTTCCGATGATGATTAGAGCGGAATTAAAATTTTCTGGTGTTAGATTAAAAACTCTATCGTGTATATACCTTTTAATTCCAGTGCAGGTGAGAGAATAATTTACTTGCCAGATTTTTATTATATAATTAATTTTATATACGTATCTCATCTATTTTACGAATTTTTAAATATTTTATCAATTATGTATATATTTATGAAATCTGGTAAGTCGAAATGACTAACATTTCAAAATAAGACATATCATTTTATAAAGCTCATTATCATATTTCTTTTCATCTTTAAATTAATATTATGTTATGAAATAATGTACCTAAAGAAATGAATAAATATTAAGGTTGAAATTTCGAACATTTGTTAATACAAAATAAAAATACCAGGCTAAGTGCAATGCCTGTAACTTTATTACAAATTACAATTACACTTACATACATACATTTTTTAATATTTATCTTATATTAAACAATCAGTCAATATAAATTATTTCTTAGCGAACGATATTTTCATAGCATGAGTAGGTGTAATTTTGAATCCCTGCAACGCATCCTTCGCTGCCCCGGACTGAAGCTCATTTTCGAATTCAACGAAAGCGATACCATGTCTATTTGGTACCAATCGCACTTCTTTAAAACCAGGAAACTGGTTAAACAACATAGACAACATCATCTCGTTGGTTTCGTCCGGAAGATTTGTAAGGAAAAGAATTTGATTAGGAGGCTGTTCTGAATTAGCATGTCCTCGAGAACTAGAATCCTTGTTCTTCTTCTTCTTTCTTGGCATTTCTTCTTCAGTACCTTTAACTGGTGGTGGCTTGACTCTCTTCGGACGTTCAGCAAATGTGCCTTTGATTTTTGCAATAATATCTGAATCGGATTTTGAATACTGAATACGCTATAAAAATAAATGAAATTAATAAAATTGTTACTTAAACTTGTGATTCAAATATTTACCATTGGTTTATCATAGAAAGGAAAACCTTGCATAGCTCTCAAAGCATTTGTAGAGCTTTGAATTTCTTTGAAAATCACAAATGCTTGTCCTCTCATTTTTAAGGTTTTCAATGCAACAATATCCATTATCTGCCCAAACTGAGAAAATATTGCATAAAGAGACTTTCTAAGTTCCTCTTTTTTAATTTTCTCATTTAAGTTGTTGATATAAATCGTATTATTTGGACGTATATCCATGATTTGTTTGTAACACTTACAACTTTGAGGTTATGTTAACCGGTTCTCCGGTATCTTTTAGTATTTTGTTTGTACAGTTCTGTGTTTAATATTATTATATTATCATAATAAATTTCCACAACAGAATAATTCCTAATACAAAATGAGCTTTTGTACTACTAACTCGAGATAAATAATCGTATCACAAACGCACACCAACGTCAAACAAACATAACCCTAAAATGCGCGATGGACTCCGGAAAGATAAGCAACCGTTGAAACCGTTTCCGGTATGAATTCAAAATTATAAAAAGGAAAAAATAAATGCTAAGCCGTTTACATCTTAAATCTATAATTCTAGTCCTTAATTATTCTTGTATGGAAGTAATAGTACAGAAAATACATATTTTTATTTCTGTATTGTTATATAATCGCCATCTCATGGCCTCAGATCGATTTATCCGACGGAAATCTATATGAGTCACCTTGCACTTCGCGTCTGCGAACTAGAATCGCTAGTCCGTTCGATTTCCTCTCGCGAGTAAGTCGTGTTGGTGTGCTAGTCGTAAGGTGAGTGCTAATATGAAATTTGAAATAATTATGAATTACTTCAAATTAATTACTAATAATAATCTCTGTTACTTTTAGAATTAAACTATTAATGTTTTCTTCATAAAATCTCTTTAGTATCATATAAAAATTGGTTTAATTTGGTCGATGAAGTGCAACACTTATATAACTTTACGTCACCCACTTTGTGATTTTCCTCCCGCCTTTATTTTATTTCTGTAGTTCTAAATTGAGTGAACATATAAATGAGAAAAATGCGACCTTGTACTATTAAATAAATATTACGAACATTGACCCACAGACATAGTACTCGCATACTTAATACGATAAGATAATATCTGTCACTTTTAAAGTTAACTAATCGTTCATCATTAACACATTATTGCATTCACTGTGTTAAACTCAACAGATTCATTTGTTATATAACAAACAATTGAATGTAAGAAAGTGTTACATAAGTGCATTTGTTTTATGCGCTAAGTATAATTACCATGGCAACCACATGTTAACTTAGTTTTTTGTTACAGATTTAATTAATCTTAAATAAAATGGGTGTACCAGCTGGAGATGTTGAAAAGGGCAAGAAGATTTTCGTCCAAAGATGCGCTCAGTGCCACACTGTAGAAGCAGGTGGCAAGCACAAAACAGGACCTAACCTCCATGGTCTTCTCGGCAGGAAAACTGGCCAGGCTAGTGGCTTCACCTATACAGATGCCAACAAAGCCAAAGGTATGTCACAACCAAAATATGGTATTATTGACAGCTGCTAACGAACTTGTTACGTATAGGTATCACATGGAGCAAAGACACTCTCTTCGAATACCTGGAGAACCCTAAGAAATACATCCCTGGAACAAAAATGATCTTCGCTGGTTTGAAGAAGCCCCAGGAGCGCGCGGACTTAATCGCCTACTTGGAAGCATCCACCAAGTAAACGTCAAATAGAACAATTTTAACTCATACGGGAATAGTAGTACCTTGATCATTGATCACGTTCAAGTAGTGTTACCATCAGACAAGTATTCATTGGTTCATTTGATCAGTGCGACAAACTGTTAACGTATATTATTTTTATTATATTTAGCAAAATTTTAACTTATTTATATCATGTATAAGATTACTGTACAGTGCATTAGAATATTGTATTATTTAAAGTCTGAATGCAGCGTTACAAATAATAAAAATGTTACGTGAAAACCGATATCACTGTTTTATTGCCAAGACCTAAATCATTTTCAAGATTATAAAACTGTCATTACATCACACGTGTCACATGACGTCAAAATGTGTAAACTGTCCGAAGGTCGTTTTGAATTATTCTAGGAAGCACGTGGACTGGGTTAATACGTAACAGATTTCCCAATCACGTCATACAAAATATATTTGTTCATTATAAAAATTCCGCCGTTACACTTTCTTACAATCTATTTTAACGTTAATATTAACAGAAGCAAGTTGTGTAACAAGAAATCTGAAAATATAGGGCAGCTGAATCTCAGCAATGTTGTTACCGTGACCGCAGAGACGGCAAGTTTCTTTTGTTTCTGTCAAGTTCGCCTTCTCCGCCATCCGGGTTACCATGGTAACGGGGCCCAGCAGTGTCTGACACGAAGTGCAAATAAAAGTCTGTAAAAAAATTATAATGAAACCTTGAAATAAAAATTATCACTTTTTTCTACCGTTGATTTATCAGAGCAATGGAATAATCTGTCTTGTAACAAAAACGAAGCACCGTGAGCGATCAGCGCATCACGTTCCATTTCTCCGAAACGCACGCCGCCACCTCTCTTGCGACCTTTGATTGGTTGCCGAGTTAAAACATCTATTGCGCCAGTTGCACGCACTTGCCATTTATCAGAAACCATGTGTCGCAATCTTTGATAGTGAACAATTCCGAAAAATATTTGCACTTCCATTTCTCTACCGTCTATTCCAGAATACATTGTTTCTGTTCCATAATAGTTATAACCACCTAAAAAAATAATTTTATAATACATGATTGATTTAATAAAAATAATATATAATATATACCAGCTTCAAGAAGCTTGCCGAAATAGTCAATGGCTGTGTCTTCTTCGTTGAATTTAAAAGGTGTCGCATCGTGTACCAAACCATGAAGCGCTGCTGATTTTCCTGCCATGATTTCAATCATCATAGCAATTGTCATACGAGACGGAAAGCCGTGAGGATTAAACACAATGTCCGGTACTAAACCAGTCTCCGTGAAAGGAAGATCTTCGGAGGCCCAACGTTGCGAACAAATACCTTTTTGTCCAGCTCTACTGGCAAACTTATCCCCTACCGATGGATTACGCTAAAAAAATTAAACATAAATTTATTATTTAACACTATTTATTGTTATAATTACCGCAACACGATAAACGATGAACGCCTTTTTGGGTTCTTTGCTAAAAGATCCACAAATCCTAACATTATCAACAACACATTCTTCTTTGCTGTTGTATTTAGAAACGAAATATTTAGATTCATCACCTCGATAAATACAATAAAAAGGATCTCCTTTCTTTATTACTTGTCCAGGATGTGGTAGTCCATCTGTATCTAATTTTTCGGCTAAAGAAGGAATTTGAGGATTTCGACAAAAATATGATGAAGACGAATCTGCTTCAATAATTTCGGTTTTATAAATACTACCGTGCGCTAAACCACGCTCATAAGATGACTTGTTTATGATCATTGCGTCTTCCATGTCATATCCCTAAAAAAATATATACATACAATATTGCATTTATTCGTGGATTATTCACCCTTACAGTGTAACTGATAACAGCAACGATTGCATTTGTCCCCATTGCATAGTTATCAAGGTTGATGTTATCGTGATGAACAGGTCTAAAAAGTGGAGAACTCGGTGTTTGAAGCCGATACATTTTTGTTTCAGCTTGTGTTGACCAAGTATGAAGCGGTGTTCCCATGGTTTGCTTACCCATTTGACACTGGTACATATTTCTCGGCGATTGGTTGCAATCTGGCATCGGAATTAAATGAGCCAAATTACTCATAAACGCAGTTTTGGATAGCTCCATATGAGTTGTAATTCCACTGTATGCTTCTTCAGGAGTAATACAAACATTCATGTACACTTGTTCCAAAGTTCCAACAAGTTCAATTTGTTTAGCAGCTAAATTAATTAAAGGACGCATCATTCTTGCTGGTCCAGTAAACAAATACAACCCAGGATATTGAATAGTAGTTTGTTTCATTGGTATTAAAACAATTTCTAAAGTTTTTGGTACTTCTTCTCCTTTAATTTTCTTCATTCTTAGTTTATCAACAAACCTTCCAGCGATATCTTTATGAAGATATCCTAAAATCCTTCCATCAAGCATAACATGATAACAATCTTCAATATTTTGAAGAGCGCTTGACGTTAATGGAACCATTCCTAACGCAGTGAGAGTAAGAGGAACATTTTCCAACAATTTTTTATCTGGCATATCAGTAACTTCACAGGTAAGAGCCAAATGATTCAAAAGACCACACGGTTCACCATCAGGGGTATGAACAGGACAAATGAACCCCCAAGCATCAGGCAAAAGCTGCCGAGCTTCGGTAGTTCGCATAGTTTGAAAGAAAGCTCCTCTGTGGACAGCTCGGAAATGCGACATGAAACGCATTCGATTGATATTTTCTGCTACGATTGTCAAACCTTTATCCTGCATTAATCCAATACCGGAAGTCGTGCTAATACTTCCTGTGGACAGGAAATTTTCCATAATATTTTCCAAGCCACCTGTCATTTTGGAAACTTGTTGTAATTCAGCTTGCGACAAGGAAAAATTTGTGCGACGGCAACGCTTTAATAAATTTGATCTAAAGTTCACCAACCAAGTTTGAAGTTTGTCTTTAATTAATTGTAAATAAAGATGGCCTCCTAAAAGAATTTCCTGCATCATAACTGCGTCAACACCTTCAGTTTTACAACCATCCTGAACATATTGAAATAATTTTTGAGTCATGAACACCAGTAAATTAAATTTGTCTTCCGGTTTGTCAAGATGTATCAGAATACAATGTTTTAATACAAAGTCCGCTATTTCTTCATTATCAGTGTTTTGTCCTAATTCAATTACTTTTACTTTAAACATTGCACCGATATATTTTTTGCAATCAGCTTGAGTATGTAAATTTTCTTCGTGGATCAATCGCAACATATTTTGAATCCTCCTGTACTCACAATTTAATTTTAATAATCAGTATTGTTTATTAAAAAAAAAAAAAACTTACCCGCAATAATACATATCTTTTTCATAACCCTGAACAAGCTTTTGATAAATAAATTGGTCACTATAATCCATTAAGCATTTCATAATTAAAATTAAAGGAGCGTAATAAAGCACTTTACGATGAGCAAACATAATTTTACAGGTCCCATCGGTCAGAAAATGCAATACATTATTCTAAAAAAAATTATATTATTTAAATAGTTAAAATTTTAAACTATTATTTACCATTCCAGTTTGGTCATGCTTCACACAACGAATCAAAAGCCCTAAGTCAGAAAAAAGTGCTCCTCTAGTTTTCCAAGTGGGACGTTTAATAGTAATTGGAAAATTTCTTCTAGTCATTAACAACATACGACAAAGTCTTTCATGTCCTTTTACAACAAAATATCCACCCCATTCATCTTCATGCTCCCCATGATCTACTAACTGTTTGGGTGTCATCTGCGCTAAACGGCAATGGGATGATTTAATCATAATCGGAACTTCTCCCATATCTTTATCAAAACTTATCTGAGGTCTCCCATTTATAGACCAAGATATATTGCATACCATTCTTGCTTTATATGTGGCAGCTCTTTGCCTACATTCTGCAGGATATATGGTTGTATTTTTTACACCTATAGCTCCTAATGGTACACCCGGTGTACCAATTACTGCTTCTGTTATTTTTACTGTAATTATTTCATCGGAAGGAAGTTTAATTTCTATTGGAAGTAAATCTGCTACAGCGTCATCTAAGCCCTTATCTAGCATATAATTGAAAGAAGTTATATGTGGAGTTCCGAGTTGTTTAAGTAACTAGAAAATGTATTATTTGTATACATATAACCAAATAAAAACACGTGGATTTTTAATACATACCTCATTGTCTGTTTCTGGTGGCTTCCCAAATTTGGGATTTGTGAGGTTTTTTAACGTCGGTTCATCCCTCATTTTTAAATATGGTTCATCCCTCATGTTTAAATATATTATTGGATTTAAAGAAACACTAGTTTATCTTGGCCTTGATTATGATCTTGGTATCATGCGCGCAGAAAATGTCAACTTCGACCTAACCTTTAAAAAGTGACAGTTCGTTTACAAAAATGTGGCGTAATTCGTTAAAATTATTGTGCACTGTTGTACAAAATACAACCAGAAATATAAATTTTTGTTCCCGGTATGTTTAATTCACTGTATAATAAAATGTTACATTAATCCAATTCCGTACTTTTTCAGAACGTTACAAAATGCACCGCAAATATCTCTCACTAGCAAAACCCGATATTTATATACAACTCCAAAACTAACTATGTTTATTCAAACTCAAGATACACCAAATCCAAACAGCTTGAAATTTCTCCCAGGTCGATCTGTTTTGGATGCCGGACAAACCATGGACTTTCCAAATGGCCAGGCAGCATATTGTTCCCCTTTAGCTAAACTTTTATTCCGTATCGAAGGTGTAAAAGCTGTATTTTTTGGTCCTGAATTTATCACAGTAACGCGAATGGATGAGGAAGTAGATTGGAAATTACTAAAACCAGAAGTGTTTGCTACAATCATGGATTTCTTTGCTAGTGGATTGCCAGTTTTAAAAGACGTACAGCCTAATGCGGACACACGTAATTCATAAACATTTTCAAATAAATTTATTACTAAATTATTGTGTTTCAGAAATCAACGAAGAGGATAGCGAAGTCGTTCAAATGATAAAAGAATTACTCGATACTCGAATTAGACCAACAGTTCAAGAAGATGGAGGTGACATTGTGTTTCTCGGATTTGAAGATGGAGTTGTTAAATTGAAAATGCAAGGATCATGCTCGAATTGCCCAAGTTCTCTAGTCACTTTGAAAAATGGAATTCAAAATATGATGCAGTTTTACATCCCTGAAGTTTTATCAGTAGAACAAGTAGAAGATGAAGCCGAAAGAATTTCTAAGAAACATTTTGAAGAATTTGAAAAGAAGAATGGGTTGAAGTAAATGTAGTAAACAATGTAAATATTAAACTGTTATTGTGATATATTTTTCGTTAATATAAAATGTAACAAATTTATGTTTTTTTTTTAATTGAGCAACCGCTAATACACATCAGGTTTGTAGGTTGCAGGGGCAGATTTTTATAATCACTAGCTAGTCTAAAAAAATATGATTGCACTATCTCTCTCTCGTCTATAGAACTTGAATATTTTATTTATTGATACAGATAATCTGTAATATATTAGGTCTTAATGTCTTTTTAATTTTATAAATAAGTATATCAACAGTTCTAGCAATTTTGACCTTTGAAAATTGTCTCGTCTCAAGTGTTATAATGTCAGTTTTTTTCCACTACTTCCAATCTCTATGCCACTTCATAAATTCTAAATTAAAATTCAAAATTATTAAATGCGTAGACGGGGTCATTCTGTATTCATACGTGATATGAATTTATCACTTATTATTTTGATAATCACTTACTCATTTATTATTTAAAATAACAAAATATTAACGCAACTCGCGTCATCCGAAACATTATTCATGAGATACGCATTTATCTCATGAACAACAGGTTTTAAATTAATAAAACATTAATTATCATTTCTTTGTTTAAAACAAAAACATATTTATATTGATTTGATTCAAGTTTTCAGGGTTAGTAGGATCAAAAATATCAAGTCCTTAACTTTGAAATGATATTCAGATGTCCTTGACTTATTACTCACTTTCTATCTTAATTTGATTACTTTTCCTGATAATTACAACAAAAATTGAATGCATACAAATTATTTTGGTTCAATAATTGACACTAATAAATATTTTGGCAGAGTGCAAGTTTATTTTTCAGTTTAAACCCGGAAGATGGATTGAGAATATAAATACATTGGGTACATCTAGCTGCAAAAGTTCATGCAAATAGGTGTGTGCATTGTCCTATCCTATGTCGTTCGTTCTTGTGTTACATCATATTTTTTATTTGCTGTTTCAGTCATGTGATTTTTTATGCAGACATGACTATAATTATAATTGTAAATATGGTTCGTAAGTCAGCTTTATCTTATTGTAAAGTTTTAATTATTTGTGCGAATAATGCGCAGAATTTTACACTGATATTTTTCCATACTTTTTAATTTATTTAAGTTGATAAGAAATAAACTATAATATGAATGTTTAATGTCTAGATAAATTAGCTTTTATTGCAGTAATAAAATTATAAAAGTCCGACTATAATTATTTAGTTCAAATATTTATCTTAAGCTTTTTTTGTACTGGGCGTGTTTCTATTTGACCTATTTGAAACGGCGCATATAAATATGGGAACATCAAAAATATATTGTGCTGTAAAAAATTAATTATATTGTTTTTGTATTTTGATGATGATTTAATGCAGCGAAAAGGATGTGATGATGTTTATAGTTTGATTTGATTACAGAATCGGGACAATTGTTAAAAACAGGCACGCACTCACACATGTGAAATGTGCGGTCAACTAACCGAATGTTCCGTTTCCGTTGTCCTTGACTGAAACATCACTTTAATTTCGTCTTTAAATTTAGCTAGCTGTAAGTAAAAAAGTAGTACAAACAATAACATACAAATTAAATGCGCAAATATATTTAATTTTTATATTTACGCTATACAATAATAAAAACAAACGATCGAATTATGTCATTGTTTACTGCCTTTCATTTAAATTTATGTAATACACCGGAAGTAGAATTGAAATGTGGCGTATAGGGGTTTCAATGCTAATCTTTTTTATATTGCTGCATTTTTTATCTATTCACGTTACAACAAAAGTGTAACTACAAAAGTTTAAAAATGAATGCAACAAGGTCCATTTTAAAGAAAATAATATTCAATGTAATAAATAAATATAAAACTGTTTTATGAAATATCAAATAATTTACATTTTTTTAACTTTCCATGCCCGTATTAAATGTTTCTAATAATTTAATTAATGTATCATGAAATATATTTAGCTAACCAAATATATATTGCATGCATTTTTAATTTCTGAACTACTTTTGTACTTACAATTTTGTTGAAAAGTGAATGGGTAAAAAGATACAGCTATATAAAAAAAAACCCCCATTAAAACACCTATACGCCACATTTAATTCCACACCCATACAGCGCAGTGGTGCAATTATGCAAAAATAAGTTAAATAATCTAATGAGTCCTATTTCTGATTTATTAAAAACATTCTTTCATTTAAATTTTTGAAACTGATAATTAAATTATTTGGTGGTCACGCAGTTCTTGGTCATTTTTGTTTTCCGAAAATGATATGGTTTAATTGCACTTAACGACATCAAGTATCAAGTTTGGTATTTCATTCTGGTAAAATTCCTTATACTTATAATTAAAGTTATTTCAAATATTTAGAAGATCAACAAAGTAGTTATTTATCATTTGATTATCCAGCCTTGTTTTAGAATTTGTTGAAGAAGAAAATGTAAACATATCTTTTAAATACCGACACGCAGTCTTCGAAAAGAACGTTCTTGAAAACGTGTCGAAATTTTAAGAGCTAATCTGAAAATAATCTCCTGTATTGTATTGTTATCAATTTTGCAACATAGAGTAAATAAACAATGCCTATACTGTGCATGAATTTTTATAACATGAACTGATTAGAAGCAGAAAATCTTTTTAAAATTTGACCAGCAAGGCTACATAAAATGAGTCATATTATCGAACGTAGCACTAGCATCACATGGAAAATATAAAATATTAATGAAGTATTGTAATTACAATGCAAATAATAATATATTGGTTTATTTTATCATAATACCAGCAAATGTTTACACTTGAAATCATGCGAGTATATCGGCCTTGGCTAAACGCCACGTTCTCAAATGCGCAGTAGTGACGTCAGGACCGTATCAGCAAATTCATTTCACACCATGCGGGCTTTCATTACAAAACACATAAATCATGCCCCTCTAACTATTTTTTTCATTTCACACTTAATTAACACACATTAAATAACCAAACTTTAAATGGAATGATTCATGTTATTGTGATAAACTTTAATCGAATACAACACATTTTAGGATTTTAGTGCATTTTGACGCCTAACAACGAGAATAAAAATAAACCTTTTTGCGAAATTATAATCAGATAAATAAGAATGTCAAGAGTATCGCAAAACAGTACAATTGGCCAAACATAGATATATGCGGGCCAATGATGTAATTTGGTAAACATAAACATCTTGAATTGTTTGTTTACTTCGGAGTTATCGTTGAAATTTTTGTGCTGTATTACGTGTGATTTCATTTATCACTACGTTTATTTATGATTAAATTTAGTTTATTATTGTTTTGTACTTTGACTAGCAACACACTTCTAACATGTTAGTTTATATTTAGACAATAAAAAGTACGTAAATAAACTTTACTTAACACTTACATAATAAAAGTAAACACTGTTTTCTATTTAGAATTTAATTCATAAATACAATTGTGCTTTTATTAATGAAATGGACTAAATACCTCCGTATGGAACTGGGTAAATGAGAACCCAAATAATATTCCACAACTATGTTACTAACATAGCACATCAGAGGTTGTGGGTTCGAATCCCACTGAAGAGTATGGTGTTCATAAAGAATCACAATCATCCATTTATGAGGCGACATTATGACCAAAGTTTTTTTAGTCCGCTTCCCATCGTCATAATAAAAGAAAAATCTCAATGAACAATTGCTTAATATCTTTGGGGGCACGATCGACGACTGGTTGCAGTATTTTACAGATTAAATTATTATATTTATTACAGCAGAACTGCTTCATAAAGGAATAGCAAAATTGTAGGATGATATTTATTTTCTTTGAAGAGGAATTTTGGTATGCAAAATGATGAAAACCGAGTAAGATTGCAAGTGTAATTTTTGATAATTTTCAAAAACTGCTTATGAAAGCTGTATGTCAGTGAAAAACGCTCATTATGACCTCGCTTTAATTTCATTGACCTTGGCAATCAAGTTCTGCTGATGAGTTTGAGATTTGATGGTGAAATTTATCACGAGATTGCATAATCTTCAAACCAGAACTACAATTAATTTCTCTGAGAAATTTGCCGCTTAATTCACAGAATTCACAAGGTGTATGAATACCAAGTGCCTTATTAATATTAAATAAGCGTGGAAGAAGCCACGCCGGAAATACGTCAAAACAATGTTAGAAAAAACAAAATTTTGCATGCTCTAATACCTCGATTGTTTTGGTTAAGGATTTTAAACGCAAAAGCGAAAACGTGTTTTTTTTTGTAATCAAATGACTGTATAATAGCGGAGTAATTATATTAAGTGGCACTATTTTAGATTAGCGAACAGTTTACTTAGCTTAATTAATTCTATTTTTAAGTAGAAAACGGTTCAATATTATTTTATGGAAAATTGCTTCAATAGTACAACAAAAAATAATTAGTTTTTGGGATGTGAGAGCTGTGCAAAATATGGACTTTTATTTCACTGATTTAGTTTCTATTACGAGAAATCGATTTGTCAAATAATAATTTATGAAAATAATTTATAAAAAATCACCCTTTTGTTCTGCACTAACGTAAATGAGGGCAGTCACTGAAATATTATTGGAACGCTAATTTGTAGATTTTTATTAAATCAAAAATCGAGCCTGAGACAGATAGATGTCGCAGGGCCACCCTTCTTTATCTAACACTTATTTGTTACCTATGTAAAAACATCTTCACATACATAATATGTAGTTAACTGAACTCAATTCCAATAATGTATTATTTCATTTTTATATTAATCATTTTATTTCAAAATCAAAGAATATTAATTTCTTTAAATTTTCTTATTAAATTTCTAAGCGGACTGCATAACAAAGACACGAATCCCAACAACTGGCTGTCTCTCTCGGTTTGCATCTTCAACGTCAGTTAGAATTCTAGTATTGTTATATTTCAGTGAGAACAGTGATCAAATATGTTATCATGCGATAATAATGTTGATTGAGTTGAGTCATAGTGCGTAGTACCGATAGTTCATTAAATTATAATTGCATGCAAAACAAGAATGACAAATCCAAAACCGGTAACCGTACTAGGTAGTAAACGTAAGGTGTCGTATTTCCCAGAATGGTCCTTGTGGTATGTTGTTTGTAAACAAGAAAACAACAACAGATCATGCATCAGAAAGGTTCATTCAATCGTCAAGGCATCGCCTCAAAAACAAAAACCGGCAGGAAACAAAATTAGCGAGTGTTGTTTGTTTGTGAAGCCGGCTGCGGACGTGCAACTAACCGCGTGCGTGCGTGCGTATGGTGTGTTGTTCCACACGTGTATCAAACCTCACCAAAACCTCCAAGAGGGAGGGGGCTTCTACGCCGCAGGAGGAGTATATGTATACCCGTCTCAGACGCCAGCCAAGCAGTTTTGCTGAACACTTTGTGTTCGTATTAGTAGATCTTAGTACTCTGCAATTATATTAATTGCTTAAACATTCTTTCTGAAGTATTATTTAGTTCATAGTTGCTAGATCTCGAAGTTCGTTAGCATTTATTGAAATTGAAAGTGAAGAATGTCTGTTTCGCCCGCCATGCCAATGTCCGAGAACAAAGCCATTCCTAGAAGAATGTTCATTACGGATCCATCTCAGATGCCCAGTGACTATTCTTCTACTCCTGGAGGGACCCTTTATTCTACCACTCCTGGAGGTAAGATGACTTCTGTTTGGAAAAACATTTGTTCATTACACCCACAACTGATTTCTAAAAATATTGCTCTGTAGATGTAGACAGAATAATTTAGTTATTAATTTTTATACTTACCCCCGTGACTTTACCCAAAAAAGGAGTATCTAGTTAATAATCTTTTCATAATTTTTAAATGAAATATGTATGTAAACAGTGGAAAAATTTGTTACGCCCTGGATCCCTTTCGACAAAGAATAGTCTGTTGTAATTAATTATGCAGCACATCAACTGTTAATTGCCTATCTGATTCATAATGAGTCTGAGTAAGCTCTGAAAACAACGATGAGAACATAAACAAGTCATTAAATAGGAAAAGAACGCTCGGGTGCAGTAACAGCAGCAGGCATTGCCCTCTCGTTACATTCTGCTTGGTGCATGTTGCCGCATATTTATCCAATTCACTCGACTAAAGGAAATGTAAATCTACCCGTGGGTATTTCTGTCTGCTGCCAGTTTGAATATTTACACTGAATCCGTGCCAACATTTTATTTCCACTTATCAGTTGATAAAAATATCCGTCTACGTTAACCTCGTTTCATATTATCTGCTAAATAAACTAAATAATATAATGTTCACTGACCCTTGATATTTCAAAAATATTACGAATTCTAAAGATAATAAGGCTCTTAAAATACAAATATATAACTGCAGTTTATGTAATGAAATAAACAAATAAATAGTGTATATGTAAATAATATGTAGTTTGCCTTCACCAGTATATCGTAAATCGGACAGTAAATTTATTCTTATAGATAATTAATTCTAGAATTTTGTAATACTATTACTACGAACATATGCTATCATTCAAATATTACACATATCTGAATACTTAACTTTTTTATTTATGTAGTAACATGATAATTTCTAAATATTGAAAGAAGTTTTCAGAACTTATATAAATAAATTTATTGTTCTGTATTGCATCTGATGAAAGCAGCACTTTGCTGTCGAAATATCGTTTTGTTTATTGCTATGGTAATTTCTAATAATTATCAATAACAAATAATTCTTCTTCCGTCTCTTTGCAGGAACCAAGATCGTGTACGACCGTTCATTCCTGATGAACCTTCGCAACTCTCCGATTTCACAAACGCCCCCAAAATGCAGCATCCCCTCCGGTCTTGTCAGGGGTATGCCTCATTCCCCTGTGGGTAACTGCCTGCCCACCAGCCCTACGATACCCATTGCTACCATCGAGGAAGCCGGCGAACAGTTTGCCATGGAAATTTGAACAATTGCATCCAGTCAGTGGTGGTGTCTTTCCCTGAAGGATCTTTGCCACTGTGATAGTGGTTCAAAGGTCTTTATTTACTGTTCGCATTTGAATGGTTCTATTTAGTATATTTTGTAAAATCGGACATTGGTGGACAAACACTGTTCAAGTGTTTGTGTGACGTTAAGAACTTTTTGTTTTGTTATTGTATTTTATTTGTGATAAACATTTTTAATAACAAATGAAGTTACTGTATCATGTAACTTGATGTTATATATCTTTCGGCAAATAAAAGTATGTGTATCACATATTGGACCCGAAATGTATTTAAATAAATACTACTTATTATAATGATTATTCCTAATACTTTATTCATTATTTACATTTATCCTTCATGTCTGAATATTTAATAACTTATATTATCAAGGTATTCTAGAAATATAATTATTAAATGCTAGTCTGTCATCAACAACTTTTACTATCATAATTAATTAAATAAAAAAAATATTACGAGCGTTTTGTGAATAATATGTAATAAAGGTTCTAAATCGTTTGTTTACTAATCGATTGACCTTTTAAACAATAGAAAATTCTACATAGGCATTTGTAAAGTTGAATGACGTGTAATGCAGTAAATGCAAGGCTAACGAATCAAACAGTAAATCAGTTCTGTTTTGTAAACATTGAACAAAGATTAATTACATGTATTTAAATGGAAAATTCATTTCTGATTATTGTGCACATTGCATAATTTTTTTATTTTTTTACGTACATTCCGTGTCCAATATTTATTCATCAAAGAATCTGTAGGCGTTTGAAACTGCGCAAAATTTTCAATTGACGTAACGGAATTCTTTCCATATGACAATAATAATTTTATAAAATTTATATTTTTACATATCTTATAATTCTATTGTCCAATTTACTAAATTCAATAGTATCAGCAACTAGTTTAACATAAGTATATTGCTGGTGGTAAACAAACCAAACATTTCAATTTTCAGTTTCATTTATTTTGCTATTTTTTTATTATTACATGACAGATTTGAAAGTGATTCCTTTTATAAAATCATACTGCTGCTAATGTCGCCATATAATTAATCATATCTGCAACCCTAGATGAATATGCAAATTCATTGTCATACCAAGCCACTAATTTTACAAACTGGTTATTGAGTGGAATCCCAGATTTAACGTCGAATATACATGAGTGAGGATTTCCAATAAAATCGCTAGAAACAACATCTTCATCCGTCCAAGACATAATATCTTTCATTTCATCTACGCAAGCACTTAGAATCCTTTTCTTTATTTCTTCGTAAGGTGCTACTTGACCTAGACGAACCTTTAGGAAGAATATAGCAATTGTAATAATTAATATTTGCTGTAAAGTTTTTCCGCATTTGAAAGTTTAAGATATCTTACGGTAAGATCGAGAACAGACACATCCGCAATGGGAATTTTCATAGCCATCCCTGTTAGCTTCCCATTTAACTCTGGAAGAATCGATCCAATAGCAGCAGCAGCTCCAGAGCAGGTCGGTATAATATTCTGAAGAGCACCACGTGCTTCCCTTCTGTTTCCACATCCAGGACTATCTACTACCTTCTGCGTAGGTGACATGGCATGCACGGACATCATCAACCCCTCGACAATCGTGAAGTTGTCGTGTAGGACCTTCGCCAAAGGCGCTAGGCAGTTGGTGGTGCTACAAGCTATAGAGACGATCTTCATGGTAGGGTCGTAGTTTTTGTGGTTGACGCCCATGACAAACATGGGGATGTCGATTGAAGGGGCGGTTAGGATGACAAATTTTGCACCTGCATTTAGGTGGAGCTGTGGAAAATTATAATTAATATTTGTAAGAAAAAATTGTGATTTAATAATACAGATGCTTTATCGTATGTTGTGAAAATTCCTGTGGATTCTACAACGAAGTCGACTTCCATTTCTTCCCATTTTATTTTGCTAGGATCTTTTTCACGTGATACTGTTATACAGTTTCCTGTATCATTTAAAATTAATTGTATTTTGAAATATTGGAAGTTTATTTATTTTATACCGTCTATTTGTAGTACGTTGTCATCTACATTAACTGTACCGGGATAGTTGCCGTGAGTAGAGTCGTATTTAAATAAATATGCCATGTAATCCACCGTAAGAAAAGCATCGTTTATAGCAACCACCTTAAAATTCAATAGTTTATAAACTATTAATGGTGTTATAATTTTTATACTGTACTGGAATTTGTTTATTAATGCAAGCTCGCAAAACCATACGTCCGATCCTACCGAATCCATTTATACCAACTCTGACCATGTTTTTATATTATTAATAAACTATTTTTGATATCTTGTCATGTAATATATTTTTACAATTTATTATTTGAAATTTTGTGACTGATGAATGAGTGACATGAAATAAATGAATAAAATAAACAAAATAGTAATCAATGCTCTCTATTCTTTTCATATAAATCATATTCCTCTACTCTCATATAAAATGTGATATAATTTAAAAAATTACAAACTGGGCGCTCTTGAATTTGTGTACGTGTAAAATAGCCAGGGTTGACTACTATTCTGTTCCTGTGTGATGCATACTTGACATTTTTATTCTGATTGATACTTTCTCTTTTGCTCTAGCATTTATCACTATTTCTGTCCTTATCACGGCATATTTGTTTTGGATTTTGCAAGAGTAAAGTATTGAAGTTTATTTCTCGATTGTAAACAAACATATTTTTCTATTTACGAAGGTTAAAACCATATAAAAAACGTTAAAAATGCAATGTGAGGAGTACGAGTGTGAGGTAGATATAAAACTTCTTTTATTTATGAAAATATATGGGTGGAATACTTTCTCTAAAAGCATGTTAGGTTAATATAATAATTTATACATAACATCCACCTTGTATAAACGGAGATAAACGAAAAATTTCCATGAAAACATTGCGATGTAAATAATCATTTGTTTATTATTGTTTAGGTTTTGTTCTTTAAAAATACTGCGTATTTATCTAGCAAACAATAAACAAATTAATAATTAGTTCACTTTTATTGCAGGCATCTACGTCTAAGGGAGCCACAGCCCCAACAGTTCCAGAATTGAGCCAGTTAGATTCTGCGTTACATGAACTGGGGATGCTCTCATCTTTGACTGAATCGCGTCAAGATTATCTCCGTGAATTGAGTGCCAAAAGGCCGGTTTTAAACCTGGTTGAAATGAACACTAGGTTCGTCAGCAGTGTTTCAATAGGGCTAAGAATGAAACCAGTGACATCACACCTTCGAATGAAGCCTTACTCTATCCCAATTCGTCCTCGAGGAGAAGAAAGGCATCGAACACGAAGTGAAAATGCAGATGTAAACGAAGCAACCGGTACCAGCCTCGTGGCTTCGGTGATAGATGCAGTTGTCAGCGTAGCCACCGACGAAGTACAAAGTAACATTAAGAAGTCCAAGTCGTTGGAAAACGTGCACTTGGAGAATCCCAACGAGAAAACCACGTTACCTGAAGTCGAACTAGTGTCCACATGCATACAAAAACTGAAAATGGCTGAGTGACATCACGATTCTTTCACATTCAACTGGGCCTTTGTTCCTGCGTTCATATTTTCGGTTAATTAATTTATTTTTGCTCTTTTATTTCGTTGGTCTTTTGGCAGAATGAGACAATATAAATTCGACATGAAATTCATTCAAGCACAGGTATTTTGACTGGTAGATGGAGTAGGTTACTGATTTAGTGAGCGTTTGCAGTATGAATGAGTATTGTGCAAGATTGGAATTTTTGGCAGTTAGAATCCTCCGAGTACCAAAGATATCCGTGCGTACGTTCTGATGTTTTACAACAGTTTATTCTCGAATGAAATCCATTGCCAGGGTAACGTCAACAACGTGACAAGTATTTTTTTAGGTGGAACGGCTTAGCACGGATGATGGAGGTTTTTGTATAATTTTGCGTGTTTGTATGTATGAGCGTATAATTGATTTGTATTGTAAGATTTTGTGTTAAATCTGTTGTTAGAAACTTGAAATATTTATTATATATAATTGTAAGTAGTAAGTGAATTGTTGATCAACAATTAATTAATATTGCACAAAGCAAATTTTTAACAAAAGCAAAATGTTTGATTAAAATCACTGTTCATTTAATTTGTATGTCGTTAGTAAAATTTTATAAATAAATTCCACTGTTTTAAAATGGAAGGTGATCCATTCGGGTAGCCTTGAATTTATAAAAGTTATGCAAAATTTATATATTACGTGTTAGGTATTTATTTATTATAGATGTACATATATTTTGCGATGGCGCAAATTGGTAAACAAATGTAGAATGGGAAATAATTTCATAGTTTTAATTCTGCAAAGAATTAGAAAGAGTCTTTCAACAATTAACTCTGCATTTAACAATAGTTTCGGTTACTATTACAGTAACAAGTAATGTTAACGAGTGATCTGGATGTTACTAACACTGACATAGTCTATACACCCGTACTAAATACTTGTGTACACCAAGTATTAATATATTATACATTTGTACCAGTAAATTTTGGTATCACGAGTTTTATTTAATTTTTTAATTACAAATGGTACAATTTGTAAAGTCGCTTAAATTACAATACACGTTTAATTTTCTGTAATGTGAACTACAGTTTTGTGTTATTTTTGTATGAATAAAACTTTTAGATATCACATCGTTTTATTTGATTCAATTCTTGTACATAAATATACATAATATCACTAATAATTATCAAAATCCAGTTACGGGGAACTTTGTTAAATGATTTTTTAAAACTTCTGGAAATAGAGATAACAACTTAAATCTTTCCCCCATTTTGTCTTTGTCAGTCATCATTTGTACGGCAAATTCTAAAGATTTCTTCTGGTCTGGTGTTGCATTTTTAAGCAGCTGCTCAACTCTTAAAAATATTCCCATGGATTCTAAAAACTTCTTTTGTGTAACTGGTCCAAAACCAATTGTCCTATTTTCAGTTTCAGCCACAGCTTTTAATAAATTAAAATTAACATCTGCTGTTAAATCTGCAGATCCAGGATTCAGCAGAGGGTCGTGCAGCTTATGGTCTTTGAAAGCCTGTTAAATATAATTATTATTTGCTTTTAAACAATTTTATTTTGTATATTTTACCCTAAATGTGTCTGTTCCTTCTCCATTGTGTCCATAATCTGCTATTAATGCAATTCCTCCGTCCTCTTCTATTCTTTCTGCTAAATGTTTAACAACTGCTATAGAATCCCTTGATACTTCTATATGCGGTCTAGGATCATTATTATCTATTAAAATTTTAGAACCTAATGTATCTTTGTTCGACAATACGTATTTAAATTTATTTTCATTAGTATCATCAAAATCTATAAGAATTTCTCTCCAACCTTGATCTGTTTTCTATGAAAATAATTCATCAATTTATTTTATTCCTAACATAATTAATAATTACTCACTTGAAATTTTTGAATAGGCAAAGCATCAAAAAATTCATGAGCAATGTAAAGAGAAAATTCTCTAGGTACATCCTCAAGTTTATTGTACCAAGAAATTAATGTACCAGCTGCAGTTGTACCTTTTCGATAACACAAAGTAGAGTCCGGTTCAATTGGTTCAGATTTTAAACATAATTTACGCGCTTGCATATCGCTCAAATGAGGACTTACTTCAACTAAATGAACATTCATATCGGAAAGTTCTCCGAAATGAGCGAAAACCTAAATATCTATTTTATTATGATTGAATGAAATAAACATTGTGGAAAAATATATTTACCTTAAGTACATCCTGACATAATGACCCTCGCCCAGGACCTAATTCAACTATTTGGCACGGTTTTGGAGATCCTATTTTCTTCCACTCACTTATGAACCATACCCCTACCATCTATAATTTTCTCTATTTTAAATATTGTTTAATTTTTGTTTGGTTAATCATGTACCTCTCCAAAAAGTTGTCCTAATTCAGGAGACGTTATAAAGTCTCCTTGATTTCCAAAGACATCATTATGCATGTAATATCCTCCAAAAGGATTTGTTAAAACTTCTTTCATATAATCAGCAACCGTAATAGGTCCACTCAATTTTATTCTGGCTTGAAGTTGCTTAGCCAACTTTTTTTGCATCTCTACATTCTTTTGAACAAAATTATTTGAGCTTACAGTGTAATACTTACGATATTTAATAACATTTTTAAGTATTTTTAAAGACATCTTAAATTCTTAGGTTATGTTATGCACAGAGCTTGACAGCGAAAATAAAAACAAGTCAAGTACCGGAAATCACATTTTGGTACTTCTCATCCAAAAATTCTATTACAATTTTTTTTTTTTGAAAAATGATTTCTAATTTGCGTTGTTTGCTATTCTTATAAAATTATTTTCAATAGTAATTATAAACAGTAGAAAACAAAAACAACACTACAACTTGTTCTGCCATCAGATTTTGGATTTCTCGTTTCAATTTTACTTTTTTTCTTTTTTGGAAAATTATTTTTCGGTTACCTACTTCTATTCTTATACAATTATATTCTATATTACATGTTAAATTATAATTAAATTAGCACTAATATATGTGTATTAAATAAAAAATTATTTCATTATTCAAAACAATTTCTTTCTTTTTATTTTTAAAATGATATTCTCAATATACTGTTTGCGTGACACTAAATTGTGACCGCATTTATTATCGCTAGGATAAGACCAGTTTTAAAAGAGAGATGCAAATATCTGGATCTTCCCGGTCATTATAACTGTATTGCAAATTAAATAAACGATACCGCTCCGTTTCAATCGAAATGGGAACATTGAATTACAATTATTATTTACTATTTTTCATATTCCGCTAAAGGAAACAGAGTTTATGATAATTTTGTTGTTGACATTGACACTTCTTATACGAGAAAGTACAAGAAGTTGAGTCTGATTCATCCGGTGAAATGTTGGAGAAAAGAATCTTCTCCAAGAACAAGATCAGTTGTTCTTTAGAACGCGGTGTGGTACAACCATTTCGGCTGTCCGAATAACTTAGCTTACAAATATGTTTTCTAAAGTTTTATTAATTATTTTATTTAATACGCATTTTCGGTGTTTCGCGGAACTAATTTATTCAGGTAATGCTTTCTCCTCATATACTTGTATTTATAATAAATTTTAAATAATTGTTGTAGAAGAAGGAACAACAATTGATCCTATTCTAATTCTGCAGGAACTTAAAAGTAAATATATTTTATTAATTTTATAGATTTTAAAACTAATATACGAAATGTAATTATAGATGAGCGCATTGAAATACAAAATAAACAATTATCTAACTCAACAATAACAAGTACTTTAAGTAACGCAACAAGCGCAGTAACATCTACTGTCAGTAATGTTTACAACAGAATTCCATGTTCCTGTGTTAGAGGTCAATGTGGTTGTTGCACAGGATCCCTTTTAGCTACGTTTAATCAAAAGGCATGTTTAAATATTACTTACGAACCAGAAGAGTTTGCTTTTAATGCTGCGTTGTCATTAAACGGACGAGTATTTTATAAAAATAGAATATCAGGTAAAACAAAATAATATTTTATAAGAAACAAATATTATGCAAATTATTTTAGGTAAAAATCCTCCTCCTATTTGCATTCGAGTTCCACGCATCCGAGTTATTCGTCTATGCGTCCGATTTTCAAATGTTTATTTCACCGGACCAAATATGCATACATGTATAGGGATGGAAGCAAATTGGGATGATTTTACATTATTTGATACATTATTCGATTGTTTCCGAATTGGAGCCGCTGGAGTTGCAATTGTACCACCGGAAGATGGAGGTGGCATAAGTGGTACTGTTGACGAAGACGATGACGATGATGATGAAGACGATGATTATGATGATAGTGCAAGGGGATATGGAGTTAGTCGGTTTCGGAATAAGTTAAAATAAATGTTTGGTATTATTGGTAAGTAAAGTGTTTTTGAAGTTAATTTCATGTATTTATTGCATAATTAAATAAATTTGATTGTACATTTTTGAGTTCACTTACTTTATAATACATGAATTCAGAGATTTTTGTAAGTAAAGACATTTATGAAACACTGTCAATAGTGGACGTGCATCTTAGCTTTTTGGCCCTTAAATCTATTTGTATCATAATTAATAGAGAACTCAGGTATCAACCTATTATTTTATATTTTTATTTTAAAAAATAAATGGAACTATAGAATCCTTAATTTAAAACAGGTGGACTTATAAATTTATAAAAATATGTGTAAAGATGGTCCACTAATTAAATTGTCAATGTTATTAATTATAAATAAGCTCGGAATGTTGGTCCAGAGTTAAAACGAGAGAATTGTAAAATAGCCGTCGTACAAAAAATATAGATAGAAGACATAGCAAGACTAATGCACCTGTAGTATCTACAAGTGATTCAAAACATTTTTCATTATATTGTAAACAGTCAAAACAAGTGCATTGTATTATCACGTAACATAATACTACTTGTTCTATTATAGTAATAATTAATAAATAGAAATCAAGCACAAATCTAAGTGAGTTGTTCGTAAAGATAACAATTCGTATTTTTATAAAATTCGATAAATTGTTTGTATAAGTCTGAATTAGAGCAAATATTTAAAATTAGATTTCTATTTATTAACTACAAGATAAATATTTAAAATTTTTACCTATGTGTTTTATAATAAATTCTCCAGCATATACTTTAATAGGAATTGTGTCAAACTTAACAATAAACTCTAGAAAGTACCATAACCGCGGTATATAATATCAATTATTAGTAACAACTTATAAATTCATATTCAATGAAAATTTATAACCCGTTTTCAAAAGAAAACATTAATAGCTACATTTACCTTGGTGCATGGGCAAGACAAATCTTCTGCCGAGTTCCGGTCACAGTCTAGTTTACCATTAAAAGGAATTCTTTTTTGTAGTTATTTGATTTACCGTATTATCACAGTTTCTGCTTGGAGATACTGGCGAGGACCGAGATCTACAAGTTATTTGATTTTATTGAACATGTTCAAATAATTACAAATAATATTTAACTAACTGTGAGCAATTTGTAAAATGAGGACTTAAAGGAGTTTCGCTGGACAATAACTGTTCATGATCTTGCAGAAATTTTTTAATATCAATACCATTAACCTACAATGCAAAACAATCATGTAAACAAGTTAATTATTTCAAAGTAAATAAAACCTTACCTTTGAAGGCTGTAGAAACCTTCTGGGTATTCGAGATAAGAAATCTGTTGATTTTGGTGGGCCAAACCCCAGTCCGAGAAGCACAGCTTCTGGATCTGGTTTTCTAAGTTCTAACACAGATTCAACACTTGAGCAGTTGCTGGCATCGTCTGACTGAATTGAGGCATCTCTCATTAAGAAACCTCTTACACCCAGCTTTGCCGGAGATCCAAGATTTACAGGGCTACATTCAGCTTTAAATATCTGATTTGTTTGTTGTGAATTCACTACTGGCAATGAATCAATCCATTGTTGTACTGTGACTGGAGATTTCCGTCTCATTTTTTCTAACTAATTTAATCGTTGACTTAATAATGAAACACTTCAAACATTTTATTGCTAATTTTCGCACCTGTTGCTCAACTAAATTTATGTTAAAATTGACGTCAGTTGACTAACGTCAAACGACGGGTATACATTATTTGTCCAGTGGTGCACATTTATTTACACTGAAACCACAGTACAAATGCTATTAGCATTTATACTGTGCTGAATTATTTAAGTGTAATCACCAAATTCAATAATTAACTAAATGAGTTAATTACACTTAAAATAAACTTAAGAACAATTAATAAATTATATGTAACTTAAAGTCACATTAAATGTCTCATGTTACGCCAATGATTATTTTATGTATGGGGGTAAATTTCCCCACGTGTATATAACCTAATTCTCGTGGAGTGGAAATTTACATTAATTAATAAATAATGACAGAAATTTCCAGCGATAATGACAGATTAACAACATCATCAGAAGAAGAATCTGGTTAGTATGAGTAATAATAAGAAATATAACAAATCGTATAATACTGAATAAACAATTTTAGATGATTCTTCCAGTAGCGACGAAGATGTTACATTCCAAGTTGCTATGTGGGATTTCAACCAATGTGATCCCAAAAAATGTTCCGGTCGAAAATTAGCTCGAATGAGACTAATTAAATCTTTAAAAGTTAAACAAAAATTTCATGGTCTAGTACTAACACCTACGGGTACTCGTTGCGTTAGTCCTTTGGATAAGGACATTATTAGAGATAAAGGTTTAGCAGTTGTGGATTGTTCATGGGCCAAAATTGATGAAACACCTATTGCCCAATTAAAAACTGTTTACCCCAGACTTTTGCCATTTTTAATTGCTGCTAATCCTATTAATTATGGCAAACCATGTCAACTAAGTTGCGTGGAAGCATTAGCAGCAGCTATGTACATAACGGGATATAAAAAGATGGCAAAGAAATATATGTCTAAATTTTCCTGGGGTCATGCATTTTTAGAACTTAACGAAGAATTACTTGAAGGTTATTCGGAATGTTCCGACAGTGCGCAAATTATTACGGTTCAAGAGGAATTCATCAAAAAGGCGCAAGAAGAAAGGCAAAATGATCGTGAAGGTTTGTTACATTAATGTAATATTTTGATAGAGTTATAATTTTAACAATTTTACTTTTAGCTTTACCTGATTATCCTCCTACTGAAAGTGAATCTTCGGATACGGAATAATTAGTTTTAAGTCTTGTTATAATGTAATTTATTTAATTTGTATATTTTACTCTATTTAGAAAAATAAATACTTTTTATTTAGTTATAAATACATGTTCGTGTTATATTTCTGGAGTTTGTTTAATAATGCGCGCCAAAACATAAGATCAATAAATAGACGGACGTAACCGGCAAGTAAAAAATGGCTGATCAACAATAACAGCAATGGTATTCTTGTAGTTTATGATCAAAATGTGATAAATACACCACAATGAATCACTGTAACAGTAAAAAGTGTGTAATGTTAGAGCTCACCGAGCTTTCGGAGACAGCTCCATCAAAGCTTGTAAATGGAAATGCTGTTCATGCAATAGACAACCGACCAGTGCAACAAAGGCGCAATAACAAAGCCCGAAAACGGATGGCAACAATCGGAACGGTATTTTTAGTCATTGCATTGTTAACTGGTCTAATTGTTCCTTTTGCACTACAACTAAGTTCGTCATCGTTGTTAGAAGCAAGACTTGCTTTCATACGCCGAGTTTTACTTGAAACTCCTTTAGTGGATGGGCACTGGACATCCACTGGAAATATTAGTGATGATATTTCTACACTGCATACCAGTTTAGTGGCCGCTCATTTTTGGCCCGTTTTAGTTCCTTGTGGGGCTCAATTTTTGGATGCAGTGCAACTAACATTAGAAAAAGTCGATGAAATTCAAAGAATTATTCATTCGAATTCCGATCATCTAGAACTAATAGATTCAGCAGATGCGTTAGAAAAAGCGCACCTTTCTGGTCGAGTGGCTATTCTTTTAGGAGTGGAAGGTGGCCACACCTTGGGAGATAGTCTAGGAGTTCTCCGATCATTATATTTGTTGGGAACTAGATATTTAACAATAACGCACACATGTAACACCGCATGGGCAGAAACAGCAGAACCACCAGATGTGTTATTAGACGACGAAATTCCAAATCGTGGTTTAGCAAACTTCGGAAAAGTGATCATCAAGGAAATGAATCGTCTGGGGATGATTGTTGATTTAAGCCACGTCAGTGAGAAGACCATGCACGATGTATTGTCAGTATCAAAAGCTCCAGTAATATTTTCTCACTCAGGAGCACAAGCATTATGTAACGGTACAACAAATGTTCCTGATTCTGTCTTAGCACGTCTAGCCCTCAATGGAGGAATTGTAATGGTAAATGTTCGTGGATGTCCGGACACAAATTTGGAACAAGTCATTACACATATCAACTACATTCGAACAAAAACAGGAGTGAGTCATATTGGTTTAGGATGGGATTCCGATAAAGAGTATCCATTTTTGTTGGCGGAGTTAGCGAGGGATAGACATTGGGGCACAGCGGCTATACGAAAATTAGTTGGGGAAAATTTAATTCGAGTGTTTCGTGAAATTGAATCTGTTAGAGACTCACTGCAAAATGTTGCGGAACCAGCTGAAGACATTATTCCAGCTCTTGCGTTAGATGGTAAAACGTACTGTCGATATCCTGGAGTCTAACAACAGTTTTAAACTTGGTAAAGTTTAAAGGTTGATTCTAAATCTGAAGCTTGCAATTATATTTAGTTTAGAAACGAGGTACATCTATGGTGCAATATTAATTCTAGTTTCAAAATTAACGCACATATTATTTTTGCACATTCCGTTGTCAAAATTATTCTTAAACTATTAGGTTTGTAAATATCTGTATCAATATGTAATTTGCACCGATTGACCGATTACTATTCAAATTATCGTGACATATCTTTATCAACAATAACAAAAATTCTATCACCAATATTTTATTGCGGATAAATTTTCTGGATCACTTAACACATCGGATTTATTAATAGATTGTATATAAAGTCACTGAATTCAATATTTACTTTTGGTTAAATATTTTATAAAAATTGTAAATCAAGAGTAAATGCTGTAAATAGCTTAAAGTAAGCCTAATTTGTATATTTTACTATTGTACGGACAATATTTGTAATTTGTAAATGTCTTATCGTAAAATAATGTCTACCGACACCGCAATTTTCACTATTTATAAAGCATTTAGAAATATTTAAATATATCACGCAATATTATAAACGGTTTTGTTATGGACGTAAGTCAATGAATATTCTAAATGTAACTTTCATACATATTAGAAATTATACAAATTGTTAGATTGTTCCTTTAATAATTAATAATGTTATAAATTATTTGTTAATTGTTTAATTGAGGATGTGTTGGTTATTATTTAAAGTGTATAGAGAACTATTGTATATGTAATTATATTTTATTTTATAATTAAACAATAACATACATAAAGAAATGTCAATCACTATTATCATGATTTTCAGTTTTCTTCATTTTCTTTTGATTTACATTTTTATTTTTAGGTTTTTTTCTTTTTATCGTTGTAGTTTCCGATTCATCCTCTATAAGAACTGTGCATCCTCTATCATTCTTGAAGGTATTTTTAGCTTTGACCACATCTGCATCTTCTCCATCATCGCTGTTTTCATCATCTTGTTCCTCTTCATTTTGATCTTTTTCACCCTCATTTTCTTGTTGTTCTTCATCTTTTTTAATCACATCTGTCACCAATGTTAAAGATGTGCATCTGCATCCTGTACTACAGTCTCCTTTTTCTACAATAGTTTTTCCGTTAAATTCCCAGATTTTAATATGTCCATCACTGGAGGCGGAAATCAACCAATTATCTGATTTTTCTAAGCATTTCACGCGCATTTTATGTGCATCGATTGTTCTTTGTTTTTCTTTCTTAATGTTGAGGATTGTTATTTTGCCGTCTTCATGTCCAATTGCTATAACTTTCTGGCTTAACCATGAAGTGGAAGTTACTCGAGATTTGTATTGAAATTTATTTAAAATTCCTCCTGTACTAATATTCCAAATTTCAACATTCATTCCACCGCTCAAAACAAACTTTTCGCCATCAGGAGCCCATTTAACAGAATCTAAAGATCTTGCGTCTGTGCTTTTTGTGTTCAAGTTTACAGCATATGCCTGTCTACCTTTTATTAAATTCCAAGTTCTTAAAGTGTGGTCAGAACCAAGAGTTAGTGCTAATTTTCCTGTTGGATGTACAGCAAGATCTATAAGAGCTGAACCTTTATGAGGCTTTTCCCAGATTTTCTCTAACTGCCAGTTTCCAACACGTACAATAGCTAAAACTCCGTCACTACTACCAGTAACAATATGTGTTTGACGCGGTGTGAATTCTAAACAAGTTACGGTTGAATTATGATGAGTTAACATGCAATGTTCCTTTCTTGATTTCATATCGTAAACGACTATTCGATCATCTGCTGCTCCGGAAGCTATATACCTACCAGAGCTTGAAACGCATCGTATGCTACTGCTGTGTGCATGTGTTGCAAAACTTTGTGTCATGTCATAACCCTACAAATTATATTAATAAATAAATGGTATTATTTCCATAAGATGAAAGATTATACCGTTTCTTTGGGAGATAATGTGTATCCTAGCAAATATTCTTCGTATGTTCCAACTATGATCTCAAAGTTTGGCGGATTACTCATTTTTATTCCTAGGTACTATTAAAAATTGATTTAATAATAAAACTATAGTTAAATACTTAAACTACTTACTTTTGACTTTATTTGAAACAGATTTAATCACGCAGACAAGTAAATAATATAAATTATAACCTCAACGTTTCAAAAGCATGTTGATGTCGTCAAGCACGTGTTGTATGTATGTACGTCATAACAAATTCCGCGCCGCAATATTGGCAACGAAAATGACCGATGGCGGCAGCACTGAGTATTTGCAAATGGCCGACGTCGTAGGTAACGTGCAGTGAATGACATATGGAGAAACATAAATAAAGTTCATATAATTATAGTTATAAATAAAATATGAGCTTATTTGAAGTACGGTATTGTGTAAAGGGAAGTATTTGTGCTTTATTTATTTTAAAAATCACAGTTATACCGTCTCTTTAATATATTTTTAGGCATGGGTAACTTTTACGGTGCTGATAAACAAGTTGGTTTTCGAGAATTATTTAGATGTCTCGAGACGACGAGTTCTACCAGAAATTTTATCGAGGGGGAAGAAATAGTTAACAGTAGCTTGTTATTTTTATGTAGAGTTGTGGAGGTAAATTTAAATAAGTGCAAGCTTTTTGGGTTATGTTTGCAGATCAGTGCTCTTACTACAAATCCACATGAGATACATGGAACCATTTATGTTGAAAATATTATATTATATAACTTGTGAACTGTATCACAAAATACATTTTTATATGTTACCCTAGTTACATATTTGAATAAAACTGCTAGTACAGCATAAGTAATGTTTAGTTTCATTTCAATAAGTGTGGGTATGATTTTCTCTAGTCGATAATTTGAAAATTTTTATATTAGGATAAGTCTATAATTATTATTCCTTCAAAATTTGGTAAGCCAGTTAAAGTATTTAATTTCTAATCAGTTTGTGTTGTACATTTTGAATTTGGATTTAAAATCCATACAAGAGCTTTTCAGAAAACCTATGTTACAGAATAATAACAAAACATTAAGGGTATGGAAAAGGAGAAAGAATATATACAAAATAAGACACAAAATAAAAGAAAATAGCAGAAAATTAATTCGATAACCACACTATATAACGTACGCTACAAATGATTACCCAATGCAAAAGTTCATAATTTTGCCACCAGAGGGCTACGAGTTCATTTTCGTTGCCAATAAAATTGGATTTTACCATTGGGAATGGAGTGGACAGTGGGGATGAATTAAATATTGATATAATAATTAAACATTATATTTCAACACAAACAAAACCTATCCATACCAGTTTAAAATAATGTGTGCAATAAAATAATTCTTTCTATAAAATAGTTGCTACCTACCTATTCTACATTACAATTTAATTGTATAACTTTATAAATAACATTTTTACCGTAAATTTTGGTTAATTATAAAAATAAATTTCATTTCACAATGAAAATAACACAAGAATAAAAATTATACTACTATGTAATTGGCATTAAATAATACGAAAATTTTTCTACCCCGAAATCATTCTTTCATCTTTAACACTAACAATTAACATTGAATTCACTATAAAATTTGGAATGACCATTTATTAGCAGTCTTCAGTAAAATAAGCACATGGCAAAAATAAGTTCAGTAAAATACTTAAGTTTAAAATAATAAATCCAAAATTGGACAAGATTCATTTTCATCATCAGATAATTCTTTACTCTTTTGATTTATGCTACTACTTGGTTCAGGACTGTCTATTAATGAATTCAAGATAAAATTATCTTCTTCATCAGATTTAGTTTCAACTTTTTTAAACTCACTGTTTTCTAAACTTTTAATATTAGTTGTTATTACCGGTTTACTAGTTGCTGATTCAGGGCTATCAAAAAGAGAATTTAAAATAAAACATTCTTTACTGTCATCCAGTAGCGATGGACTACTGCACTCTACTTTTGAAGTTTGCGCGTTATTTGGATTTTTCGACATAACCTCATTTTGTATTTTACAATTGTTACCTGGTATTTGTTTTTCATTTTCCACCGGATTAATATCGACGTCTTGGGTATCACTATCACTACTGTATTGAATAATACCATTGTTCGGTTTAACAATAACAATATTTTTATCGTCTTCACTATCAGATGACAATGCTTCTCGTTTTAAATTTAGTTTGGCAGCAACACATCCTTAAATTTCATTTTTCTAGTAATTAAATAAAAACAAATAAAAATAAAACTTCTAAAAAAAAAAAGACTATTGAAACATACTTCTCTTTGACCGGTTGTTGTTTTTATTCTCTTCTTTTTTGTTAGTTGGTCTTTTTACAGGCCTACTTGATTTTCTTTTATCTGGCTCACAAATTAACAGTAGGCCTGGATTATTTTCTTTGCACCATTTTTTGACTGTCTGTTCATACTCCTCAGATTGTTTAATTGTCGGTTTAAATTTTTGAACTGTATTCCATGTTATTCGCCTCCAATAATCAGGAAATGGGCACAAGAAGTTTATCTTTTTTAAGTTATCGGACCTTAAATTATTTTCCATTATACTATATCCATAATAATAAAAGTAAAGAACTTACTTCATAAATGCTTCCTTGTCTTCTACCAAATCAGAATTTGCCCATTTCATAGCAAACCACTGAAGTTCTGGAGTAAGATTCAAGTAATTCTGATCAACCAATCCAATTCGGTACTGGGCGTTTACATTTTTAATATAACGGGATTTTTCCAAACATTCTAAATTTTGAATAATAAAGAAAAACCAATCTTCCAAAGGAAGAGTTTTAATATGCTTTAACTGATCATGAGTTATAAGAACAGCGTCAGGCGAATCGTGAGTTTCCCATGAGTCGTTTTGTACTAAAGTTAATATTTGTATAAGTAAAATTTAACAATAAATGTTAACAATAAATGTTAACAATTAACTTACTGAGTTCCTCAGCTGTTAGAACTTTTAGATTAACTTGTGAAAATTCGTAATACCACTTTCTTAAACAGTGAAGCTTACATATAATTAATGATGGAGCTGGCCTGTCAATAGCTGTAAGGAACGAACATATTTGTCGTTCTTCCTGCATTCCAGGATCATTGTTTAAAATAACGTTCTGTTCCTGTAAATACATATTATAGGAAATAATTATCTTCATAACAAAATGATTTATAAATACTTACATTTAGAATGCACTGCTGATAAAGAAATCTTATCCCATCAACTTGGTATGGCGTTAATTTTTCAACAATTTTGCTTTCCACATAGACTACTTGTTTGCTGTTGTATTGAGTTAAAAAAAGTGGACCTTTCATTTTTAATGTTATTGGATCCCAAACAGTTCGTGCAAAACTTATAATGTCATAATGATAGTTGATTAAATCGCGATAAAATGTATAAGGTCATGACTAAGATATACAGTACTTTTAAATATAGCAATGCTACAAATACTGAGAAACTTGTTTTATATACATCGCTTTCGCTAACACAAAACCACTGCATTTCTGTTCATTCTTTTATAAATCATGAACAAATTTCCTTTAATTTTAAAAATAAGTGCAAGGAATAAGTGTTTGACTGATGACTGGATTGCAACAGTTGTTTATGATTTGACATAACAGTACAGTCAATCAAAAAATGTGCACAAAGTAAAAACTTATTAAATAGCTATCAAAAATTACAATAATCAATAACGATTCACAACATTAAATATAAACATTTCTTTTAAATATACAAAGACAGTAAAAATCTCTTTCATAATTTACAAATAAATAACAGTTACTAATCTGTATAATAGGTGGCGCGCACAGTCAAATTCATAAACACGCGGTTTTTAGGATTCAAGAACCTTTTATCAAAAATTTGTGATTTATACATAATAATAATTTAAATATTATTGCTATTATAATCGGACGATAATTGCTATATACAATTAATCATACTAGATTCACTGTCGTCCGATCTTTCACATGATAAGGCGGTGTGACACGGTGATTAAACCAGTACAACTTAATATTAATCAATACTAAAATCAAGTACTTTGTTTGACATAAGATATTAAATTAATTACACAGTTAAAAACACAGCTCTTGTGATTTTTGAGTAAACGGTTAATTGTACAGAATATTTATAGTGAAATATTCTTTCCTACTCGTAACAAATTTAATAATGAATTTTTCAAAGCATTTAATTATATATAATTAAATTTCATATATATAGGTATATACGTTTCTCAAAGAATCGAACAATATAGTTTTTAATTAACTTTCTTTTTCCTTTTGTGAACTATTGGATAAAATAATTATTTTTTACAAGCAAATAAATTTATACTTTGAGTTTTTAGTAATATTCGAGTCTCATGTTTTCATATTCAAGTTGTACGTATTGGAGAAACATAATTTCAAGATTGTTCTAACTCGTTTGGATTTGTTTCGAGTGGGATTTTATTAGCCAATAGTGAACATTAATTTTAAGTTTGATAGTTGGATTGTGTGATTTGCATCAGTGTGTTTAGTTAACAAATATAGTGCTAGTGATATAAAAGTCCTGTGTTCTGGCGTAATGATGCTACTAGAATTTTTTAAAAAGGTAGAAATTAATCAATACTTTTGATCATTGACGTATTTACTTATATTTACTTTGATTTGTATGCTTAATACATGAATAATATTTCACATTAACATGTACTCGATTCATAAAAATTATACAAGAAAATCATTTTCGGTACAAGTACAACGTGTGCAGATGTTGCAAATCAAAATAAGTTTTTTAAAGAATTAATCTCTGTATATTAATTATTCAACAAACACATGGGCTGGTACCATGAGCTCTGTTTTTGGGTGTTTTAGCTTCGGTTTTAACGCTATACAATATTCTAAATTTGTTTTATAAAAAAATGCTTACAGAGAAATATATTTTCTATTACTTTTTTTGAAAACTTGAGTTCGTGGTACCAGCTATTGTAGTACCAGTAAATATACAAAAATAGGTTTAAAAATAATGATACAATGAAAAACACACGAATTGTACTAATCACAATATCAAATAAACTAATAAATTATTTTATATATTCCCATTTATTTTAAATTTTGAATTAAATATATGATACTGTTTTATAGTAAATAATATTATGTAAAAAAATATAATTAAAATAATCATTATTATGCATATTTGCATCATAAAATTTAAATATCTATTTTCAATTTTGAGAACTAGAATATGTCATTTACAATATTTAATTTCACAATTTGAAATGCAATATTTTATACAATTACATATTTGAATTTAATGTAGTTAACGTAAAATATAAGCTTTATACTGATAGATATAAAATAAAGTTTGTGTGATGGTATACGATTTCTTTTTACAATTAATAAATCATAATAATTGTCTTAACATAAGGGTTATTTATATTAATTTGGTTAATAAATAAAAATTGTAAGATTGGTAAAAGATTTCTGTATTCATTTAATTCCACAAACACGTAGCATGTTCTATGATATTTTCCTACAAATATAAAGAATATATAAAGTTGAAAACTAATTGGTTTACTTTATTTTAGTTTGCTTTAGCTAAAAAAGTGTTGGATTGAATTGAAAGTTTCTTTTTAAAATCGCTTTACAACAAATTGTACCTATACTTTATATAATTGTGAACTTTGTTCTATTTCATTAAAATAATACATTTTAAATGTTTGTCATAATAATTCTATATATCATTTGACAAGCTACTTATGAAATTTCTCTCCTTTTCTATGTAGAAATCTTGTTCGGATGCAATATTTAAAACTGTGCTTCCTTCAATATTTCTTCTAGTATTAATTTGACAGTAACAATTATTACAAAAAAATTGTGCTTAGGCTTAGATTCAGTTCACATTTTATTTAGACTTACCAGAGTAAATGAGGTAGATGCTTTATCAATTAAAATAAAGTGAAATAAATAAATATATACTCACGCCATTTACTTACTCATTTTGAGTGTGATAGCCTGCTTTCGCAGATCTTGATAAATTATATAATTTTGCGCGTGAAGTGCGGTTACCAGCCGTCAAATAACGGCCTGCACATATGTTAGCGGAGAGGAAACCAGAGGGATGAAGTTAAAATAACAATTAATTAATTAGGCTACACAGTAAAAATTTTATTTGTGATTTGTTAATTTTGCGATTGTTAAGTATTTTTTGTTAATATTCACAAATATATTGTGTTAAATTAACAATTTGAACAAATATGACAATTTGCTAAATTAAAATTTTGTCAATTCTGAATATTCAACAAGAAAAATTGTTGTTTTTATTGATTTCCTAGATTTATAAAATATAACAAATAGACTCGTCGATAATAACAAGTAAATTTAGCTTACTTATCAATTTGAAATTGTTAAAGAGAGTTTGTATCCTTTATAACAACTTAATTTGTTATAATAACTATGATTTATTGTTCTGCTTCAATATAATTAATAATATTTAGTTAAAAGCACATAAAATACATGTTAATAATTACTATATGCACAAATATATTTAGTTACGAAATGCAAAAAATATTTTGTTACTTGCTAACAAATTTGATATTTGTTAAATTAACAAAAATTAACGGCGGTTCGTCTGGGACTAAAAGTTTTGTTAAAATTTTGTCAATTTTGACTATAAATTTTTTACTGTGCTGGAGGGAGAGCAATGACAGTAATTTGTTCAAAAATTTTACTGTTGGGAGAATCAAACTGATGATCTCATTCTAAACAGGGTTCATATTTACCTTCCGCTTACCTCTGAGGAAGAGAGGTACCTATTGTTTTCGGTCAAAAAAATTGAGTATTAAGTTTTCAATGAATAAGCACGTTTTAGGGTCCCTAAAATACGACTTTACTATTTTCACCATGATGTCTGTTTCTGTATGTATGTATGTGTGTCTCGTCTTGCTTAACTCAAATACTATAATATAAAAATACAATTTTATCTCTTTTTGCTTCTTATATTTATATGAAGAGCTGATCAGATTTTCAATGAAATTGGTTAAACGGAAGTAGCATTTCACAAAAAGCCCTTAACAGTTTTCCGTGAAAAATACGATTAAATTTAATTTTTCAACACTTTATGTTATTTTGAAAATTGTAGAATATTAATTTTACATATTTTTTTATTACACTAATTTTATTAATTTTCATTAGATTTTGAGATAATAAAATAAAAAGAAATTACATTTCATAAATCTGGCATTCCATGTACACCATGGAAACACTTACATAATTATCAGATTTTTACGAAATGTGACATTTGTCATTGTGATCATAAAGACGTTTTTTTTTCGTGAAATATGTATCAAAAAATTAAATAACTATCTGAAAGAAAATAAAATTTCTTAAATATAAATAGAAAATAAACAAATGAGAAGATAGTTTTCTGTATCATCAAATACTATGTTGTACCGTTTAAGAGTGGTATTGGGCGGGAGGTTATGTGTTGCAACATTAGATTTTTTATAAATTCCCTCATGTTTTCTTGCCCTTTTTCTATTTCCTGGTCCTCCTGCGGCGCCGCTGCCCTCACAGCGTCTGCGTGAGGCACGGCGTCGCCCGCTCGCACCGGCGTCGTCAGTTCGGCTGCGGCGCGTGGCCTGGACACTGTTCCGTCGCCAGGCATGACGCCGGCGTCTTTACGTCGTGATCGTGTGTGTTCTTACTGACAGTCACTGACAGTCAACGTGTGCGGGAACTCTTGACTCCTCGAGGAACCGCTGAGGAATACTGGCGGTGAGTGCCGAGGAAGAAGTATTCCTTACATTTTTAATTATTACATGAATAATTATTGTGGTAATTAAATGTACCCGCGACTCGACTACAATTTTTTTTGTATTATTTGTTGTATGTAGGTTGCAAAAGCTGTAGCAACAAAAATTTAATTATTATGTTTTACCACTTTAGTTTACTTGCATTTTAATTACAATTGCCATATATATAACAGATAAATATACTAATAATTTTGTTACAAAATATGTATGATTCGTAAGACAACATAAGATATTTGTAAATTTATTTGTGTTTTTACTTTGTATTAAGAAACAAGAAATTTAGTGTCCAAACATATTTCTTTATTTATTCTAAATCCAAAGATTGTTCAATAATGAATGCAAATAATATAGGAGTTGTAGTTAAATAAATATTTTATAACATTTCCAGTTTATTTAAATGAATTATTTAGATATTTTATGATTATTAAACATTTATAATATTATAAATTTCCATGTTAATAGCATGAAATGTGCAATGGTAAATTAAAAGTGGAATAAATTCTCTCATATAACATTCACAATAATTTAATATCTTTATACACAATTCCGTTCACTGTGGATCACATAACTGTATAATGTATCATTTTACACAGAACAAATTTTATTTCGCGTAAAAGTAAATGGCCTGTTGTGATATTCACGTTTTCATTTTCAGTATTGGAGCAAAAACTTCAATGTCATGATGTGTAAATTTGACATATTTTACTTGTTATTACTTTTTAGCTTTTAAATCTTATTTAATATATTTACAATAAAACAATTTTGTAATCTTTGCAAATGTTATAATACATATTTTGGAGGTAATTTCATGATGTTGCTATGTTCCTTCTTGCTGTAGAAGAATGTTTAAAATTTAATTTTGAGATAATAGAAAATATCCTCTCATATGCTTTCATAAAGTGAAATTATGAGACTTTATAAATGAATGTAATTTGAATTATATGTTTTAATGATGTTTAAGCAAAGTATTAATTAACTCAAAGAGATATGAAAAGGTTACGAAATGTTTGTTTCCTGTTTTGATGTTTATAGTAGCATCATTTTTAATTAGTAGAGTTTCATATTTAATATTTTAAATAGATTAAAAATGTATAGCAGTCAAAAGATTTCACAACTTGAACTAATTACCCTATTACGAATTTTGAAAATTTCTATTTATTATAATTAGCAAAATTAAATTAGATTCTGTTATTGGTACTTGTTTATCACAAGACACAATATTTTTTTTGTTAGAATGTTTAAATAAGAAAGCCAATCTAGGTATATTAAAAAGAAAATTGCAAGCACAACAAAATTTTACTGTGTGATTAAACTGTATTCATATAAATATATTGTTAATATAACAAAAATTATTATTAAACTGACGTAATTACTTGGTAAATAAAATTGTACACATAAACACTTTTCTAAAGTATAGTTTGATACGCACTCAAAATCATAGCTCATCTTTGTGTAGCAAGATAAAAGTGTCACTTCCTGACACTAGTGTTAAAAGTTATAAAGCAACGAGTTAAAAGTGATTTTATTGTTACTTTTAACACGTTGCTAACGATTTATATCAATAAATCAACAAATATAACCCTACCTGTCAAAATAGCATACTACAATTTTTAGTATTTACTAATACTACACCAGGAAGATCGTAGATAAAATATTGTATGATATACTTGTTAAAAGTTTTTTACTTCGTTCGTGGGGTTGTTTTCTAAATTTTATTTTGAACGGCTCTCTTAATTATTTTCAAATACTAGAAGAATTAATACTAAAAAAGTTAAGCTAAATTAAATTTAAAAATAAAATGAATACATATATTACTGGAATAAAAGAAAGTACTCTAGATATTTTTAGTTCTACTTAAAAATCTCAATATCATTAAAATGAGAGATATGCTTGTGATATTTCCTTGATTCCGAATGTGGGAACAACAACTACTACGAAACTACTAAATGTAAAGTAATAATTACCATATGATGTAAATGCAAGGAACAGGAAGGTGCTCTAAGGGTGTTCTTGATTTACCCTTGATTATCCTGAAGTTTAAGCCCTACCTAGGGCCGCGGGCTTCATTAATATGGTACACGTTTGTACGTGTGTTCGGTGTGGTTAAAACGTGGTGGGATATCAACTGTAACGATGAACATAACATCCTACTTATGCAATTCCTTACCGTAGGCCATTTTGAACTTTGCTATCTGTAAACAGGATATTGACACTGTAAATATAAAATTAATAAATATTATTGGAGAGTGAAAGGGTGTGTTAGCTCTCGTTGAAACATTTTAAGTTAATAAATAAATAAGAAAAACACTGGGTTAACGTTTGCCTCACAGCAGTTGGCGGGTTACACTACGCTGATGAGTTCCAATAAGAACGAACCGCGTCCATAGTTACCTATTGATTAGACTGACCGGTCTCTGATATAGTAACGATTTGTTATTTTTCAGAGACTGTGAAATAAAATTTTGAATAGTTAACCAAGTGTTTATCTTACTTATTATTATTGGAGAGATTACATTATTAAAGATCTTGCAGGAAGATTCATAAAAGGGATTAGCGCTAACTCCATTTTTATTTTTATTCGTAACTTCATTTTCCATTCTCAGAACATAATTATTTTAACAAAGGTTGTAATAAATACTGGTTAGCATAAAATTTGACACATTTTGATAACATAATTCACTTACAAACGAAGTTATAGATGATTGAAAAAATGGAGTTAACGCTAATCCCTTTTATGAATCTGCCTGTTGAAGTCTAGTAAATTGAGCCTATTTTGTGTTTATTTTTTAGAAGATATACGAACTAAAACAGAACTATCATTTTTATGTTTTTGCTCTTTGTACATTTCACGGAATAGTTCATAAAATTTTTATTTGTAGAGTGATGATAATAAAAGTTAACTACATTTGTTAATTAAGGTACACAGAATGTTGCTGTTCAAAATGAATATATTTATCTTTTTGGGCGTAAAAATTGTAGCTGCATAAATTCCCCATATTTCGTGATTTTGTGTTATTCGGTCTTTATTTTTAGCTACATAATTCTTTTTGTTATAAAAAAAATAACGTAAGTGAATTATTTACTGTGATATGTTTAAAAAACCTTATACACAAAATATCAAATCATTATTTAAAAAATTAAACATTCAAATTTTAAATATGAAGGTAGGAAATGAAAACGGTATCAATATTATATTTGATGATCCTAGACGAAAGAATCGATCCCACTGTCATGTACAGTATTTGACGTCATCGTGAAAATAGTGAAATCTTATTCTTGGCATCATGAAATCTGTTGAAAATTTAAAATATAAATTTTTGATCTTCACTATACCCCTCTTGTGCTGAAGGTATTTAAAAATTCGATCATTTTTCTACTCCTATTTCCCATATAGGTATTCACCGCTAGCTTGAAAAAGGCCAATATCTTGCAATAAAGTCTGAACATCCTCAAAATTGTCCACATATGTGCGAAAGGTAATTAACAGGTCAATTGGCTCTTCCTTTCTTGTTCTGCAATACTTCAATATGGGAAAGGTTGTTGAAAGGAGCTCTTGAAATATATTCTGAACCACACTCCAAGTTATACATACATGTAATTAAAATTGAATCGGTCCTTCTTCTTCTATTCTCCTATATGGAAAAGGATGTTGACCTCTAGCTGTAAACGGGCTTACATCTTACAATATACTCTGAATTGCTCTCAAAGTTCTAATTTACAATTGGATCGGCTCTTCTTTTCCTATTCTTCCATATAATAAAGGTGGTTAACCCTATTTTGAAAGGGATCTACATGTTATATGTATGGAAGGTAATTAATAATTGGATTGGCTCTTCTTCTCCCGTTCTCTCAAATAGGAAAGATTGTTACTTCTATCTTCAAAGAGGTCTATAAATATGTGCTGAAGAACTAGTTCCACTTTTCCTTTCCTGTTCTCCAATATGGAAAAGGTTGTTAACGTCTAGCTTGAAAGGGGCCTATATCTTGCAATAAATTCTGAACCAATTAATTATTGAATCGGTTTTTCATCCCTTATTCTTTCAAATGGGAAAGGTTGCAATAAACTCTGAACCACTGAACTATTCTTGTAGACATATGTGCGTCAGGTAATTAACAATGGGATTGGCTCTTCTCCTGTTCTTCCATATGAGAAGAGAGAAGATTTATTGACCTCTAGCTGCAAAAAAGCCTACATCTAGCAATAATCTGTGAACCACATTTAATCCACAACTTCCGTGACTATTTCTTTAGCTAATGTTGTTGTTGATCGTTTTGTTGCAGAGTACAGTGCAGTGTAGTGATGTCGTGACACCTCCTTGAAGTGTGATGTGCGCGGGGCGGCGCGCCGTGTCGCGGCTGGGGGTGGTGTGTGGCTGCGCTGCGCTGGTCACGCTGCTCACGGCCTTCGTGGGCGGCGCGTGGCTCTACGCGCGCGAGCCCGTCACGCTGCCCAACAGCGACGTCACCACGGCGCTCTCCTTCCGCATCGGTCTCTGGAGAGTGTGTCCAACTGTTCGCCGGCCCAACGCCACCATACGTAAGTAACAGATTTATTCATTAATACTTTCAATATTCTTCTTGTTATCACTGATATAACTCGACCTGAGGGTGGCTTTGGAAACCGCTAATGTCGTTGGTACATTCAGTTACAAAAGTTGAGTGAAAGAAATTATGGTGCACTTCATCATCGCACCATACTGTCAAACTAATATATCGTTTCTGAACTGTACATTTCACATTTAGATTACGATAAAGTAATGTAATAAGTAAAAATAATGGGGTTGAATTTAAAAAGCAAATTATAAAATAATAGTTATTTACTTTACAAGTGGGCAAAGTAAATTATCGATAAATTTCTCTCGTGGGTAATTCCACTTTGCCCAAGTGTGAAGTATAACGTTTTATCCAACATCTCTTAATAAATGCAGTATTTATTAAAGAATTATTATTTGACAGTGACATTTGCTTTTAATTTTCTAAATAAATAAATATCAATCGATGTAGTTACCAAGGTGTTATGTGTTATAATTCTTGTTATAAGTAAAAAATTACTCACTAGTCACTTTTCTTAAAATTATACACACTATTGGGTAATCTGTTACTTTCCTTGTTTAAAATCGCCATAGTTATAGAGCATTTATTATGAGGTTTTGAATAAATAAATTAACCATTATGTTATCCCATAATAGTAATAAAAACTACATATAATCTTATAGTTTTATGGTATTTTCAATTTGAGATTCAAATAATTCAAGTCGCATCTTGACGTGACCTAGTTTTGGTGGAGCCAATTAAGCACCCAATAAAGACATATGTCAGACGCCAGGCAGTACCCAATAAAACTGTGACATTTGTATCTATTTATATCTGTCCAAATATGTTTATCTCTCTTTCACCAAAACTACGTCACGTAGGAGAAAGTAGCTCCTAATTTTTAATAATTAATTTGCCGTAAACTATAAATAATTTATCAATAATCATAAAAAAAAACTATAAGTATTTTATTTTTTTGTCATCATCAGAGATAAAGAAAATCAACATTTGGTCACTGACTCTATTCGTTATATACTTGCATGAGCACATTTTTACCGCGGATTCATATGGGTTTGTCGAGGTAACAAACTGATAGGCTTGGTGGCTTGAAGTTAACGTGTACGCACTGCTATTGATTTAGGTCAGTGGTATCCAAGTACCTTAGTGTCTCTAATAATAAATAGGGCTTATTATTTTCGTGGCGATCGTGGTAAAAGGTTTGGAGGCGCTGTATAAGAATTTTGCGGGCGTCGTCGGCCACATCGACGCGCCGCGGTGCGTCGGTCGCCAGTCGCGATCGGAATTTAATAACACTCGACGTTATTGTATTTTGCAAGGAGACGATGGGACAGCGTTGAGCCTTGGGCGGCGGGGGTCGCGAGGAAGAATTGCGATAGATCCGACGCGAGGTCGCGAGGAGCGGCAACGCAACCAACCCCGCTCTAGTGGCTGTGGTTTGCGGCTTTGAGCTGCGAAACGCGAAACGGTTCGGTTTAGTTTCTTTTAAAGCGAATGCGGTTTTTTGCGCTTGCTAATATCTTACATGTCACGCGGGTTTAACAAGCAGACGGTTTTATTTTGTTTTGGGTTGGTAATGTCGTTATCGGAATTTAAATTTTACATAAGGGAAAACGGGAAAATAGTTTGTTGAAATGCATGAAGTATTAATCGCAAAACGAACAAGCAAAATCGGTCTCCTTCCGAACATTTTGCTTTTTGCTCTTTCTACCCTTGCATATTATTAACATGCATAATATGAATAAAGCGAATTTCTTATACACTCCACGAAACTCGCGTAAATGGGCTTAAGAAATGTAAGCGAAGGAATCTTGGTTTCACAAGCTCTGTTGTAGCTATGTTGTACCTAAAATCAGCCGGCAGAAATTTTGTTGTAAATAATTCCTCCATAATTGTAAACAAATACGAATCGATTTACTATAACTGTCAACTAACAGGTCACACAAAGTGCAAATAAATAGTGAGGTATACGTTAAACTTGAAATGATTAATTAGTTCATTGTTTGGCATTTGTACATTACACTGGCTCTCATTTTGTACTAAAAAGAATTATTAGAGGAATTTTCTGTCAATGAAATTAGGTAATTCGTTTGACATTAATATCAGTTTCAACAGAGCTTTTGGCGCCTAATAAGGAAAGAGAATAATTTAAATTGTGAATAAAATCAAATCAAAGACTAGGTGTATTTTTTCTGTTGATTATTCTTGTTTATTTATAGCAACAAATCAGCTTTGCTGGCTAACTAATAACAGAAAATGCACATGTTTATATTGCAAGTAGAGGGTCATAATTGTACGGTTGGTAAAATAAAATTTTTAAGGGGTGGGTTTGGCGAGGGGGGATGAAAGTTATATGTTTTTAAATGGAAAGGGCTACTTTTTTATTGGAATGAATAGTTCGAAGTATTTCCTAATTATCGATATAACATATTCCCTTACTTAAAATTAAGGTCACGAAGTTCAAAGAATCATTATCATTTTTAATATGGAAACTATGATAAGGTAGGAGTTGAACAAAAAAACTTATTTTTTTTATTATTGATACTCATCAATTAATCACCAATTGTTATCGCCCCTTGTTGTATAAATCTGTATATTTAACTTTTCTCTAAAGTTATTAGTTAGCCAGCAAAACTGATTGATTGTTTTAAAAAACTCACCTTGTAAATTAATACAATGGGGGTCTGTGACCAAATTTAATTTTTTTTATATCGTTCTAAATAAAAAAAAAAAACTTTTATAATCAATTTTAAAATCGATGAATAATTTATAGTTTACTAGAAATTAATCATACAAACTAAGGAGAAGGGATACATGACGTAGTTTTGGTAAAAAGAAAACTAGATATATTTGGATCGAAAGATATAAATACAAATGGCGTCTGTTGTAATTTTATATATTGTATACTGAAAGGGTATAGAATGCTTCTATGCTTTTTATTATGATATAAATCATGTAGAAAGTAATATATTAAATACGGATTTATTTAAAATTGAAAAGTCACCTCTTTGTACTTTTCACTTTCCGACTTGCGAAATCAGTGCATATTTGATTACCAAGTGATTGTGAATAATAAAGGCTTTTCTGTAGAAACAAATTCTCTGTAGCATTTTCTTAAACTTGCCACTTGCAATTTCGGATGAAGTTCAATCTATTAATTCACTTTTGGAGACAGTAATTTCGGTCTTCTCTAATTTTGACGTTTAAATAACCGAAAGATGGAAAACGTATTGACAAATATAAATGTCTCTCTGAAATTGTTTTGCTTTTTGACCTACCTCAATTTATGCTCTACCAATTTGACGTCACATTATTAATTTATTTTTTTATAATTTGTTTCTTTATACTACTATGGTCACAAACCCAATTATTTTTGTTACATCTTTTGGCGCCGTAATTTAATGGTTTATAAACCGCATCCGCTTAGGTAAAGGAAAATGGCGCGAAGCTACAAGGATATTTATGTTATTTTGCTTTATAATATTTCAATCAATCACTGTAGACCTAAGTGGTACAGTGTACGAATTCGGGTAAATAGAGCTTCCGCTCACAGCGGACCAAGTATGTTTATAATATGTTTGGGTGAACAAGGTTAAACGTACAACAAATTGTGTAGTAATAGCAGATATAAATCAGACAAATGCCCCAAAGAATAAATTTTCGCGCAAACTCAGTAGAAACTTCAACCCTATAAATCTGAACTTTGCTAATGTCACCTGATTTATTTAGTGAAAATATGCACAATACTAATCTAGTTAAAATCGCATATATTAGCGAGATTATTCTACGAATTACGGATGGAAATTTATGTTCATATTATCCTGTATTAACTCCGCATTATTGTTACTTTTCAGTTACAAGTCATATTTCACGCAAATTTATCCCGTGATTCGCCTGAAAATTGATAACTTTCTGCTAAACTACTCGTATATCTCAATTTTAAATTTGTACCCGATAGGTCACTATGAATTTAAATTACAGTATCATTGGTAATTTATTCTGTCAAGGATATAACTTTAACTTTATAGAATTATAGTAATTAATTCAATTTTGGCAATATATTAGCTATGATTATATTCCCGAAGGATTATGTAACAGTATTAGTATTCTATATATTTTATAGACATTTTGGGCACAGTTTCAATACATATTTCATTTTTTCTTTATTTGTGTTAACATAAATATCTATTAGTATTACAGTTTCTATCTCACTTTCAATTTTCTTCATTCAGAATGTAAATGGTTAGTTCAAACATTTAAATATGCTAAAAATACAGACGATAAATTAATACTCTCGTTCTAAATACCAGTAAAATAATAAAAAAATCATATTGGTCACGGATGAGACCAAAACCCTTAAAGGGTTTTAGTGTCAATGTAAGAAGAAGAAGGAGATTGGTCACTTATAGATATAGGTATTATTTTTGTAAAAGATAAAACTATTATTAAATGTTTTGATATACATGTTTGTGGTAATTTTTAGAGATTTTAATTTCTCATATATCTCATGTCATTTGAGACTATCGCGGGAATATTCTGAATTGGGTCTTTGTGCATCACATGTATTGAAATATTTATGTGCCTGGGACAGGTTGCACCTTTATGTTTACATATGTTTTTTTGTATAATCTTGGGAGTTGACCCTCGATGTTCTTTCAAGCCATTCCTCCAACTGTTTAGCTACATGGTAATGTAGTCATAACATACCTATAATGTTGTTGTTATCGATTAAAATTTGTATTATAACCGGTCGTTTTATTTCATTTCTTTTTGAAATAATAGAATCTCAATATTATTTGTTATTAAAAAAATGATATTGAAATTATTTAATCCTAATTTACTATACGAAGTTTAATAATAAGCATTGATTTATTTTCTATTAATGTTAATATATTAGTATAGGTATATCATAATTCGCTTGTGAGTACGGTATACATATACATCTATTCAATTCACCATTGAAAATCAAGCAAATACAGTGATCAACTGATTCGTTAGATTCCATGATCAAACGCTGGACTCGTTTTGATCATTATTTTGACATAATTTGGTGTTAATTCGTCTCGCAGAACAAATGTTGATTCACGGATCAGCTTGCTTCTTGTATCAGTTGGTCACTGATCCATGGTATGTTGGGGAATTGGGCTGTATAGAAAATTAAGTTGATCCGGTAATCGAAATTCCCTAGTTAATCTAATTGGGCGTAGTTGAATATTGTAGAGAGACTCACTTTAATTTTTTATTAAATAGATTCAAAATATATCCGACGAAAATCTAAAAAGCGAAAAATAATGTAAATAACTAATTTTGAGTCAGCGTTCGTTGATTGTTTGTTTGGAAATTGGCACCTAGCACTGACTCAAAATTAGTTATTACATTAGTTTAGGAACATAGTTATTAAGCCTAAAAAGACTTATTTTATTTTACGCTTTTTAGTTTTTCGTCTTTTCTATTTTTTATTATTTTTTGGTTGCAACCTATTTTTCTATCATTATGGGTGGAATTTTTTTATCGGATCACCCAGTCTAAAGTTATTCACGGTAGAATCGGTTATCAGGTAGGTAAATAATCAATCACCCTTAGAGATGGAATTTAAATGTGATCAACTTCGAGGTATACCCAAACTAACAAAAAGAATAATCAAAATCGGAATACCCTGTGCAAAGTTATGTGCGGTCATACATAAAAAAAATAAAAATAAATATACGCGTCTACTAGAGAACCTCTTCTGTTTTTCGTCGGTTAGAAAGAGTGTACGATATATCAATGTAATATAGGTAATCCATTAAGCAAGTCGAGATAATCATATTTTCATATTTGATTTATAATTGCTACATACATGAAGTTAATTCACCGTTCCGAATTCTATTTCTTAATGGAATAGTAAGGATCAGGGCAAGGTTTACATTTGTTTGTGTTTCCTGCTGATTACAAAAATATAATGCAATATCAATTTCAATGGATTGCATGAAATGGAGAACAATTTCTGCTGCTAAGTTGTGTACGTAACACTCCCAATTCCTGCCCCAGGTTGGCAGGTGCAGTTGAGCGTTGCGGAATTGTCGAATTGCACGAGGCCGCCCCAGGCGCCAGGTTCCATCGAGTCCACCGGGATATAAATTACATAGTTTCGCTATTTCATTTATCGTTCTTCCTTCTGTTGTATCCCGCTCTCAAATTTAATTCAGAACCCATTACTTTGTGTTTAATTTATACAAACGAGCTCAAGCTCCGTGTACAATAGTGTTCATTCATTGCGGCTCGAAGGACTACTGTTTGATTAACAGGGTCGGCTTCTATTCACGGACCCTTAATTGATATCGAAATGACATTCAGAAAATTCTGATTATTGAAATAATACATACCGGATTTTCCTGTTACGGTCCTGATAGTTCTAGACCATTACCTCAGGGTTAGTCCACTTGCTTTAATCTCCACTCGCCCACTGTCCAACGCCTCCCATGATCAGTTATTAATTAGCGTAGCGGCGGCAGGATCAAAGGAATAGCTTCCACTGCTAACTGGATATAGCCACGGCACAAACTGTAGCGTCCGGGTGCGTTTAGACAAATGGCAGGTGTCCATTGTTAACTATCAACCGTCGGTAACAGTTAACGGTCGGTTACGTCACTTCCCACCCCCTAACAACAAGGGGTTTTTGGGTGGAGGTTAGTGATGGGATGCCCGGAAAAACTCTGTGTTCATTTGTTTACTTGCCAGATTTAATTTGGTGTAATTGTGACCAATTGTGGTTTGTTTGTTTTTGTAGAAGCCTTTGATAACGGTGAAAGTGCCTATTAAACTTGTTTTGTCTGAATTCTTTCCCCAGAAAAAAATCTGATATATGCTGCACGCAACCTCCCGCTTATAACGAGAAAAAAAAAATTCGTTAATTTTTGTAACTAGATTTACATTTATTACAATAATTGTAATACCTGATTTACACGGTCAATAAATTGTCAAAGTTTTGTTGTACACCAAGGACAAAAATACTGTCGTTTGTTCTATACTTATCAAGTTTTTCGTCAATTTATTGTGACAATTGAAGTAGTACCAATATGATATCAGCTGTCACTTACTTTAATAATATATTTGGTTCAAGCTATACGTACAAAAATGACAAACTAATCAAAATATAAACATGTTTGAATGGTTGGCAATGACTAAAATCCTCTGGAATCCTCTAAAAGGATGGTCGAAAAATAGTACATGTTCTAATTCATCAATAAATTAACCAATTTATTGTATTGTACGAAACAATAAATTGACAAGAAAATAAATTACGTCGTGTAAAATAGGAATAAGAATAATAATTGATTACAATAATGTACAGATTACAATAGTGTATTAATGACAACAATGTATTGATTACAGCAATGCACTGATTACAACAATGTACTGATTACAATAATAATAATTGTAATCTCAAGCCACCTAAAAATGCTTTATCAAAATGGAATTTAACGTGTTCTGGGGACAAAGAAATTTCATTGAGTATTGAATTTGCAAAATAATTGACATATTTTTTTATAATTCCATGTAATCTTCGTTTGAATTCACATTTATAATTCATGTTATAATTACTTTTTTTATTAATTTTAATATTTTTTATCAATTTTTCAGTGCTCAAAAAACCTGATAGGCGTTTAAGTAAATAACCACTTCCGGCTGACAGATAATTCACCTCTTAATTTGAAAATCCAAGTTCTAAAGATGAAATTTGAGAATATATTGTGATTAAAATCTGATGTGCCATCACATAACCTAAAAAGTTTTATTTCCAAACGATACTAATATAGAAAAAAATTTCAAATAAAAATTGTAGCCAAATCTACATCCTTTTATTAGGTATAACAATATAAAATCTGATAGGCTTTCAAATAAACTACCACTTCCGGTTGATGGATTGTTCTCAAAATCTAACCAGCTCGTAACATGAACATTCAAATCTAAAACCTAAATTAAAAATTTGAAATTGATAGCTTTACACATGGACACACACGCACATAAATTTTTACATTTATACTATGTGAGAAGTATAATTAACAAATTAAAAACTTTGAGTATTGGCAATTTGGCGATTACATTTTGATATTCCCTCGAGTATTACAGAAAGAGTTATGAGTAGATTACATATTTTGTATTTGATTCTGAGATGAAATTGAAGTCTCCTTTCGGTTTTCAAGTACCGTGCACTCTGTTCCGGTACCAAGAGGGAATATCGTATCGATAAAACTTATAATTCCCTTGGAATTAGTTTCAGTCTCACCGATATCACTTCAGTAACTTCCACTTCAAACGAGTCTAGCAAAGACGAGAAAATTTCCGATATACTTCTTGTGATGAATTTACACTATCAGAGACTGTCTATACACTAAATTTTTTTTTTTTTTTTTTTTTTGCTGAAATTAAGCGGATCGACTGCTACGGTCATTACCGCTGTAAAAAAAAATTAATTAAAGCCAACCAAAATTAAATAAATAAATAATGGCGGTAAGAAAAGCAAAAGAAAGAAATGAACTATAAAATATCATTTATCAGTCCGGTGGTATGAATAAACTTTAAAAGTTTCTCAACACTATCAGTCTCATTGGAGAGAACTGACGGAAGAGTATTTGCAAAATTGAGAAGGTTTCTGACGTTGTGATACTTAGCACAATGCAGAAGAAGATGAAAAACAGAAAGGCGAGTATCACATACATCGCACATAGGTACGGGGTCCCGAACAAGAAGATAAAGATGGGTGGCTTTAATGTGACCTATTCTCAAACGCGTAATCGCTACTTGCTCCTTCCTCGAAACAGAAATAGGTAGCTTCCACTTTTCAACGGTAGGTTTAATGGATCTTAGTTTGTCAGTGGAGCGAGTCCACTCGTCCTGCCAAGAAGTTAAACAAAATGACGATATACGTTGAAGCATATCGTCTGGCCTGAGAGCGTGCGTCCTAACGTAATCAAGTAGAGCAGCTTCACGTGCAGCATTATCAGCTTTGTGATTACCAGCGATACCGATATGTCCAGGAATCCACAGAAAAGTAACACGGATTTGCCTAGATGAAAGTAGGCAAAGACTATAAAAAAGCATCTGAATAAGAGGATCAGTTGAAAACCGGTTACATAGACTCGTTATAGCGCTGAGTGAATCCGTACATAAAACGATATGTTGTTCACGTTCGATGACGTGTAAGCAACGTTGCAAAGCAGAATAAATGGCATACAGCTCAGCACCATAAACAGAGGAAGAAGGCGATAAAGTGATAATATGTTCTTCATCTCCAAAAATGAAAGAACATCCGGTTCCGGTGCTGTTTTTAGACCCGTCTGTATAGATAAAAATGGAGTCAGTGTACCTTTCTTTAAGGAGACAGAATTCCTGGACATAAAGGGAAGGCGGAGTAATATCCTTCTTATACTTAGTAAGAACTAACTCAGTACTTATTTGAGGAAAACACCATGGTGGTGTATCCGAAATAAGCTGGGGTAAAATATCTTCCTTGCCTAGTGGCAGTTTATCAAACTTTTTGACCAGTTGAACAGCCAAGGGACATAGAGAAGTGGAACTGTTAAAGAAGAGATTATGAGCACGCTCGTCCTGGAAAAGAGAGTTAAACATGAAATGCCAAGGTTTGGACATGATTCGAGCAGTATATCTCATGCATTGTCGTGTTCTTCGGATGGATAATGGAGGCAACCCTGACTCACAGTATAAACTGTGAACTGGAGAAGTACGAAAGGCACCAGTTGACAAACGGATACCCGTATTATGGACAGCATCTAAGCGGTTGAGATGGAGTTGTTTAGCGGAACTGAGTACAATTGCTCCAAAATCAAGTTTTGACGTTACAAGTGAATTGTAAAGTCGTAGCAAACAATCTCTATCAGCACCCCACTTAGTGCTTCCGAGGCATTTTAAAGCATTCAGAACACGACGGCAGTCTGCAGCAAGGTCTAAAATATGCGGCTTCCAGGTCAGATACGGATCAAGAGTTAAACCCAAAAATTTAACCCTATCGACGCACTGAATTGGAGAACCATACAAATAAAGTGAAGGATTGTTGTGAGGAGTACGCAAGCGACAGAAATCTATACACTTCGTTTTCTCAACAGAAAAACGAAAACCCCTAGCGGTAGCAGCATTGGTAATGGTGTTAATTGCATTCTGAAGTCGAGATTCGCACTCAGGAATGCTAGATGCTGAAGTGTAAATGACCAAGTCGTCGACATAGAGACAATGGCGAACGGTCGGAGGAAGATTTAGTGCAATGCTATTGATAGCAATTAGAAAAAGGATTACACTAATGGTAGAACCTTGCGGAATACCATTTTCTAGGGGGTGGGAAGATGAATAGACATCACCTATACGTACTTTGAAAGTGCGATTTTCAAAAAAGGAAGATATAAAAAGTGGTAAATTGCCACGAAGTCCCCACTCATGTAGCTGCTTGAGAATGCCGTAACGCCAAGTCATATCAAATGCCTTCTCCAGGTCGAAGAAAACAGCAACTAAGTGTTTTCGTTCGAGGAAATTACAATGAATGTCATTCGTTAACTGAACATGGAGATCAGTGACAGAATGACATTTTCTAGAGCCACACTGAAAAGGATCTAAAAGGCGATTATGCTCTAAGTACCAGCAAAGCCTGTAGTTTACCATACGTTCGTAAATTTTACCCAGATGACACGTTAGTGATATGGGCCTGTAACTAGTAGAATGTGTGGCATCCTTGCCCGGTTTCAAAATAGGAACGATGGTAGCTTCTCGCCAGGCATCCGGGTACGTACCGCTACGCCAGAGAAGGTTGAAAAAATTTAAAATATGAGTTTTCATCTCAGAAGGTAGATGCTTTAACATGCAATATGAAATGTTGTCAGGACCGACAGATGTATTTTTTGTTTTGCTAAGTGCAAAATCAAATTCAGAAATTGAAAAAGGAAGGTTATATACTTCATCGCCATCAGAAGAGAAATCAAGAGGGGCTTCACTCGTTTCTTTGACATTAAGAAATCTTAAAGAGTAGTTTTCTGTACTACTGACAGACTCGAAATGTGTAGCTAAACATTCGGAGATGTCATTAAGATTAGTGCTTAAAATGTTATTGATATGAAATAGGTTGACATTGTGAGACTTTTGATAACCGTGCATGTATTTAATTTTATTCCACAGCTCATTCGACGGACGCTCAGGTGTGACAGAAGAGACATAATTCCGCCAGGAGGCAGACTTTGCTTGTAGAATAACACGTCGAGCATGAGCTCGGGCCTTCTTAAAAATGATTTGGTTATCAAGAGTCGGTGAACGTCGATAACATTTTAATGCACGTTTCTTTTCACGAATAGCACTGGCTACATTCGTGTTCCACCACGGGACTTTTCTTCTAATGAAACGTGAAGATGTTAATGGGATATTATTGTTTGCAGATCGTAAGATACTGCAATTAATATCGCCAAGAGAAACATGAATATTTTCTGACATAACTGGGACGATTATTTCCGCGGAAAAACTGTCCCAATCAGCAGACTCAAATCGCCATCTTTGGAGAAAAGAAGGCTCTGAAGAAGGAAGAGAACAAGAGATCAAAATGGGTAAATGATCACTGAAATGTGCATCATCAAGCACTTTCCAGGAGAAGTGCGGAGCTAAAGAAGGAGAACAAATTGATAAATCAATGGCTGAAAAGGAATTTGAACGTAAATTCAAATAAGTGGCGTCCCCTGTATTCAGGAGCACTGCATCAATGTTATCAAGAAGGTTCTCAATAATACGTCCTCTACCGTCAGACTGATTGGATCCCCATAAAAAACTGTGCGCATTAAAGTCACCTACAAGAAGGAATGGTGGCTCAAGCTGGTTTATAATATTCTCAAGATCATTCATATTCCAATTAAAATTTGGCAAATAAATATTACAGACTGTAAACTTTCTAGGCGAATATAATTGAACTGCAACCGCTTGAAGTTGCGTTTGAAGGTTACATACTGTATATGGTGTAGGAGAAGATAAAAGAATCGCTACACCGCCATGTGCTCGTCCGTCCGGATTAACATCATGACGAATGATGTTAAAGCCGCTTAGAGAAAATGAATCTTGAGGTTTAAAATGTGTTTCTTGAATGCAAACACAGCTGGGGCTCTGATCAGCTAATAGCAGTTTAAGCTCTGGAAGATGAGTGACAATACCATTGCAGTTCCATTGAAGGAGTTTAAACATTGGAAGTGAGAAAAAAAGAAAGAAAAATGATGCTATATAAATAGCTGAAGAGCTCAAAGGTAGAATACAAGCTCTAAGAACGAGGCTTGCCCTTAGGCCAACCTCTTCTATCTATTTTCTTCTTATTGCGGGCAGAAGAATTCCCGTCGACAGTTGCAGTACTGTCATTCCCAGAATTGTCAGTATCTTCCGAACGAGGAACGATGGGATTGTTCGTCGTAGGAAGGCTGACTTGGGGAGTGTTACTTATTGGTACACTTGGCAAATTAACAAATTTAACACCAGATGAACTGGGTGTAGAGGCAGGAGACGAAGCGGTTGGAGTTTTGAATTGACTTTGAGAAGCAAATAATTGAACAAATTCAGAAAAAACATTTTTTACGATTTTTGCGATCTCTGGCATAAGCAGAGACGCGATGTCGGCAACGTTTAACGGTGGAGGAGAAGCAGGTTTTGCTGCAACCTTAGCATAAGAAGTGGTGAAAGTCGTATTACGCTGTACATGCTGCCTTGCTTCCGGGAAGCTACATTTATGAGTAGTTTTGTACTCTAAAATAGCGTATTCCATTTTAAATTTCGGACAGTTTCTGGAGCTAGCAGGATGGTTACCTTGGCAATTGATACAATTGACATCACCGCATTCGGTTCCGTCATGTGGAGGTTTTCCGCAGATGCAAATTTTAGAATTTTTACAATTGGACGAGGAGTGTCCAAATTGTTGGCAATTGAAGCAGCGAAGTGGGTTAGGGATATACGGACGAACAGGGAGACGATACATGGCAGCATATATATATTTTGGGACATCACAACAATTAAAAGTTAGCACAAGGGATGGGGTATTCTCCTCACGTCCATTTTTCCTACTAATAATCCTTCGCACTTCAACCACACCTTCTTTTTTTAATTCACTCAGAATTTCATCGGTCGTACAATTCAGCAGATCCCTACAGTAGATAACACCCTTAGAAAAATTAAGAGTGTTATGTGGCGTGACAGTAACAACATAATCACCTAGGGTCTTGGCTGCAAGTAATTTTCGGGACTGATCAGCATTTTTTGCTTCAATAAGAAGACCGTCTTTAATTTTCCGGATGACTTTAACGTCTCCGGCAATAGTTTTCACTAAACGCGAAATAAGAAAGGGGCTTACTTTGCTGAAGTCTCCACTGGCTCTTTTTACCAACAGGAACATTGGTGCTGGGTCCTCATCGTCAGAATTGACGCGAGCTCGCTTCTCCCTAGGCCCCGGGACCGAGTCCGAAGCCATTTTTAATGTCTGGTGGGCCGAAGCCCCCAGACGAAACCAATGATACGAAAAGCAAAAATATGTATTTTTTTTATTTAAATAAATTTAAATAAAATAAATTTTGGCACTAAATGCCAGAAAAGCAATAAAATATAGCACAGAAGCCTTTATTTAATTTATTAGAATAAATTAAGAAAATAAAAAAGTAAATGAAGACAAAAAAACGCACCACGGGTGGGCGTGGCCAGTCAGTGAAAAATTTTTCAAAGTTCAAAAATAAGGTAAATCAGAACTGACCTTAGAAAATTTTGCACTGCACTGGTTCACAACACTGCTATGAAGCACCTCACACTATTTTCGTAAATTATTTAACGAAAAAAACCACTTTTTTAATATGATAACTGCGGACGGCTCGCTGACAGGTGTTACCGCTGACAGGTACGTTCGCTAACTGAACACTAAATTATTTAGTGAATTAAGTAGAGAAAGTCCATTTATATTAATTACAGTATTCGTAAACAACTCAAACAACGGGAGATAATAAATAAAATCGGCCATGTTTGAAAACCCTTGAGCACTGTTTGGTATTATTTATTTTCGGTGTCATTTGACGCGCACAGCGAGCTGTTAATCAACAGCTAATTACTGCGTTAAACAAATGCGACATCCCCCATTATTGAAACCATTTTCATGTTCAGTCCTCGATGCTACATTTTGCCAGTTGCCGCCGCCACTAACGCCGCCACCGTTGCCCTAAGGCAGATGAATATGTGATGTTCGAATGTGTTAATCAACATGGCCCTGTTTTATATTACAGACATTTTGCTCATTCCTCGGAAATTGATGGAGCTGATTTTGTTTCAGAAACGGACTTTCTGGTTTAACGCCATTAATGTAGGAACGGTTTGCAAAACTTTTATATTATTGGTCTATTCTACTATTGGAGAATTAATCAATTAAAATTATTTTTACTCATTTTTCGTGTGGTGCTCTGTTCTCGTAGATCTTGGCAAGCGATACATTTTTGAGCATGAAGAGCGGTTACCAGCCGCCAAATCATGCTCCCAATGTGTTAGTGGAGGGGGAACCATAGGAGGTAAAGTTAAGGCAACTGTCGGTTGTGGGATTCGAATTGAGGTATTCACGATGCACAGTCCGTTGCCTTATCATGGAGTTATTCACTCCAATGTAATTTTAAAATAGTAGTATAATAGTTCATCAAAAATGCGTGCGGCAATTTTCAGAAAAAAACACTGCTATTTGTAAAAAATTTGTTCAAACTATATTAACCGTATAGTTTTTCAAATACTCTTTTCCATAAATAAAATATAAATATATCATCACGCCTTTTACCCATTAAGGGTGTGGCACTCTGCTTACGCAGATCTCGGTAAGTGATATATTTTTGCGTATGAAATGCGGTTACCAGCCGTCAAGTCATAGCCCCCAAAGTTGTTAGTGGAGGGGAAACCACAGGGGTAAATTTAAATTGGCAACTGTCGGCAGTGGGATTCGAACTGAGGATCTCACGATCCACAGTCCGATACGTTACCACGGAGCTATTTACCCCATACTCTTTTCCATACTAATAATAAAAGAAAATGGTGGAATATTGAATGAAATAAAATTCAGTCTCGGAATAATAATTAAGTCACAGAGACTGTCTTTATATTTTTATATATTAGGTACTTGTTTCATAGACAGTTTTCTCTTTTTGAAAATATTTATTAAATTTAAATTTGTAAGTGAATTTGGGAAGTTATATTATATACTGTGATAATTATTAGTTTTATACTTTCTCACTTGCTATGTAAATCACTATTTTACGCATACTTGAAAATGTACAGCACTTGTATTTTTTAATTTTCACAGTCTGATGCGAAATCATTTTTAATGGGTAAAAATATAAGCGTGGTAAAATTATCGTCATAAAAACTTGAGAATTTCAAGTAGCTACTACACCGAAGAATGCAGATGAGTGATAATTAAATTAAAGTATGTTATAATATTAAGCAGTCTGGTTATCTAATTAAGATTGATGACAACTTTATGGGCAATCAGACAAAAACGTCAATTTCAAAGAATATGAAGAATGATATAAGAAGTTTAATACAAGCCCAGGAATACGCGAAGATTATAATATTCCTTGGCGTCTACGTCTTACGATATGTCGTAAAGATTATTCGCTGCTGACGCAAAAGTTTCAACAGTTTTTGCGCGGCCCGCGTTGATTTGGCCGCCGGTAAATAAACTTGTTGCTTTGTTAATTTCGTTGCACTTAGTTTTGAATTTCTTGAAGATTATTTCTAGGGCTTTCAACTGTAAAGCAATTATTTGTTCCGGGTAAAATAATTATAATTCTACGACTAATTAGATTAGAGTTCAGTGATTTGTGTTTTATTTGTTTTTGAATGAGTGCGAATTTTGTTTCTAGTATCTTAGAAGTGATTAATGTTTTTAAGGCGTAATGGACACAGGATTAATTATCTTTCTGTGTGAAATTTTGTTGCGAATAAATTTAGAGTTTAATTTAATTTTGGTAGGAACCCAACAAGAAGTTTATTTTATATTTAATATATTAAAGTTACTTAAAATAATTTGCATGAAAAGTTAAAAATTAAATTTGCGGAAAACTCATTAAAAGTAATTTAAATTTAATTACAGTTTGTTCATGAATATTTAGAAATATTTCCTATATTCTCTGGACTGCCTCACATTTTAATCAAATTAAATTATTATTACTACACACTTGTGTAACACAATAGAAAATTAACTTCAAATTATGTACCTACACCATTTTGTGAATTCTGTGCCTCTCGATTGGGGTTCTAAATTAAGACGTTGGTAGTAAGCAGGTTAGGTAATCATTCCTGTGAAACCATACCTCACTTAATTAACATTTTTTTAATTATTTTTTTTTATTGAACTGGATGTTATTACGACTGTTTATATTGTAAAGTGTAAAAAATACTGGAAATTTCAGTTATACAGCATTTATTCTTCTTACATAACCGACGTTTTGGTTTACACTTAAACCTTCTTCACTGTTAAGATCAGATCTTACAACAAACAATCATGTAACAAATACATTCGTAAAGGAATGTTGTTAGTTTTGAGATCATAAATGTGTATGTGTTCTGCTTTTGGATGTACGAAGTTTAAAAAAACTGAATGATATTTTACTAATGTATTTATTATTCGTTGTAAGATCTAACCCTGAAGAAGGTTTAAGTTTAAACCGAAACGTCGGTTATGTAAGAAGAATGAATGAAAAAAAATCCTAATCTAGGGTTCGACCAGGCCTATCTGTAAATCTATCAACCCCAAATGGCATCTCAAGCCGATATTTCAGAATATTTGCCGCGATAATGTCAAATGACTATTTATGTTTAAAACTAAAAATCTAACAAAGTTCCTCACACATGTGGCAATAAATTTAACTCAAGAATTCCTGTCAACATGATTGTCGATATATTTAAGTACAAACGCATTTTGAAATTTAATATTTTAAAATCGTTTCGACAGTAAAACAATAAATCGTATTCTGAATGTCCGTCTTGTACCAATACCCCATTTGGTAATTACAAAGTATGGAGCAATAAAAATTAATGTGAGTATAATTTGATGAAGGAAATATAATTAAGAATTAATAGCACTAGGTATCACAAATCAAATCTTGTTAATAAAATATCATGTTTCATTTTACGATTTGAAAACTGCTCGGTATTTCATTGATACTTAAATGAAATTGTCTTCGTTTCATCCTTTACGAACTTTAATAAAAATATGTTATAAAATTGTTAGTAGCAATGATAAGAAGAGATCAGCTTGACTTTTTACCATAAAGCATAAATATAAAAACACAGACAATAGAATCAGTTATGGAGTTATGTGATAAATGCTTTTTATTAGCTTTTATATGTCCTCATAAAAATTATGACCGGGCACCTTACGCTTTTTCTAAAACCAAAACGTTTATGGCTGCGATTCTGCGGCTGAGCCCGTGGTTGTATAATTAATTCAAAACGAATTTCTAAGGAATTGTACAGATTTTTTAATTTATACTATTTCTCTAAAATGAATTCTATCAGTAATGTTTAATACGTTGCCTGGCCCTTGCTGTGGCCTTATAGTTATCGTTTTTGTCGCGGGCCATTTCTCACTATTTCCTCTGTCCGGTCGGCGCTCCGGGATGGACGCTCCGGTCACGCACACTATTTCATTTAAATGCCGCCGGGAGTTTCCCCGGGGAAGGATGATAACGCGGCCGATATCCACGCCTCGCCGCCGCCAGAGCTGAGATAAGTCGCTTGTGAATCTGCCGGACTCCCGGACTCTGGAGTCTGCACCCGCTAACGCCGGACTTGAACTCGGAGTCGTATACAAGCGACCAGCAGACGTGATGAAACGAAGGTGAAAACTTATTGCAATTGAATAAGTAAAAAAAAAAAAAAAATCACGAAATATCACTTAAAATTTGGATTTTATTTTATAGCATTTCTATATTGTATGAGCCCTAAGAAACTCATTGCAGCAGAGCGCACCGTCATATATTTTATATTAATTGAGATATGACGATTTTTGTTGTTTTTCAAAATGCAAGTTTGAGTAGCTGCAACCCAAAATCTATGTAAGATATCGTGAAATAATCTTCAGATTTGTGCTTTTCGTACATTTTACGACAACTTCAGAAATATTGGAAATTTTGAAAATTTTGATTTTTTTTTCAAAAATTTGATCGCTGTTAACTCCACAGATATAACAGATACAGACTTGCGGTGTCGACCAATAGATTAAGCTCGTCAAAATATATAAGTATGCCAAATTTCAGGCAAATCGGATAATGTGTTCAAATTTTAGAGCAAAAGTTCTGAAAATGGCATCAAATCCGTAAAACGTCAAGGGGTCTATTGACTTTTGGCTCAAAAATGGCCATTTTCAGACTTTTTACTCTAAAATCTGAAACTGTTGATCGTTTTTTCTCAAATTTGGCATACGTATGTATTTCAACGAGCTGATTCCAATAATCTATGTTTCAGTTTCATATCTTTTATATTTCTCGAGTTATTGCATATAAAAATTTTGAAAAAAAATTCAAAATTTTAAAAATTTTCAAAATTTGTTAATTTGTTATAAAATGCACGAAAAACACAAAACTGTAGATTATTTTTCGATATCTTGCACAATTCTTCAATTCCAAGCCGTTCAATTAGCACTTTTAAAAACATCAAATATCTTGATATCTTAAAAAATATAAAAGATATGACGATGCACTCTTCAGTAATGAGTTTCTTAGAGTTTAACTTATATAGAAATGTAATAAAAAATTATTCCAAATTTAAAGTGAAATTCGGTGAAATGGTTTATGAAAGCGAAAAGCAAACCTGAGACAGATAGATGTCATAGGGCCATTCTTCTTTGTCTAACAGTTGTTTGTAGAACGGTTGTACAGTATTGTCCAAAAGTGATTAACAATATTTAACAACAATATTTTATTTCAAAATCATTTAATGTAAATTTTAAAATATTTTCTTATTAACTTTCTATGTGGACTGCTTAATAAAGATAAGTGGCTGTCTCTCGCGGCTCACATTTTTAACGTCAGTTCGTGTTCCAGTATAATTATAATTCAGTGGTTGCCACGACTAAAAGAAAAAAATTAAAAATTTTAAAATATTTTGTTTGATTCAATAACAGTGTATACCTGAAACAAGTGACTACACTGGTCCCTGCAATATCAGCGTTATAATTTTTCTTTAATCCTCTTTTGAAAACTGTCGCATCCACCAAAAAATACGCAGTGAAAGCCAGTGAGAAACGTCCGGTGTAAAGGGAGCTTTAGAGTGCGTGCGTGCGTGATGCGTCCGACATCCCGAGTCATCAGTGTGACTGACTGAGCGAGGGATGTGAACGTGAACGGACAAATGGTTTGGAAGAGTGAGCGTTGAACGTTCTCCGCTGCTATGTGTTCGGCGGGACCGTGTCCACGGTTCACGTTTCTTCTAGCGGTTGGTTTTGTTTAAAGAGGTTTGATTTGTGTGGGAAATTGCCGAATTGGATTAGGAATGTGCGTTGTGAGTTGTGCCCCGTGTGAATGCTTCAAAGATTTGCGGATTTGCTATCAGTTTTGTGATCGACGATGCTTACAACTCAGCGAAAGGAAAACGTTTTGTTCTTCACTCCGTTACGAAGCCATGAAGTTGAAATTAGTGTTTCTAAACTTACAAACTAGAAGAGTAACTCTCTCAGTCAAATTGGACAAAAGTTTTCTAGCAGTTTACTTTAGTATTGTATTAAATTCCTATATCCTTTCGTTTACTTTTCTATCATTAATGTATTACTATAGATACCAATTACACGTACCTGTTCTAGATAAAATCAACGACCGCTACACTGAAAAATTGGTCATTCCTTTTACTATTCCAGACAGTTTACTATGAGAATTATATTAATATATAACAGTTGACATGATTAACGACGTTTGTTGTAAAATATTGTTCAAATAACATAACAAAATGACAAACCAAATATTTTGAAAATCAAATAGCTGTCATTGACGATTACGTGACAGGGAGGTACAATCATAGTATAAGAATTCTTATACTGTGGTACAATTGTGAGCTGCACTAGTGCCAACATCAACTCTAGCGGTGTCTCCGATAATTACAAACGTCGGAACAACAATTTGTATATGGGTGTCAGCCGCCTGGATAAAATGTAACATAGATTGTCAATATTAAATGAATTTGTCGTCAATCTTAAAGTAGTTTACTAATAAGGGAAAAATTTATATGGTTAATGATACGATTCTTATTATAGTTTGAAAAACTTGTTTTTTATTTCTTGATCGTAGATTTAATCTCTTCACAGTTTCAAAAATATTTACATAATTTAAAAGATATGAATATTTAGATATGAATCATAAGAAAAAAAAAAGATTGAAAAAGCTTAAATTCATTTAGGCAATCTTTGAGTTGTATCATACAGAAATATCTACCCCACATACCTATCCACATGTGGTATAGCAAGATGCATTTAAGCAACTTATGCTCGGTTTCACCAATGTTAGCTAAATTTTAAACTTGCTTTAAATAAATAAAAGCATATCGTCTCCTATGTTAATAATTACTATATAAGATATCTAAGTTCGATTTGCTTTTATTTATTTAAACCAAGTTTAAAATTTAGCTAACGTTGGTGAAACAGTGCATTGGTTAGCATTTGTAGAGACAAGACGTCTCTCTCTGTTGTGCGCTAAAAAGTGTAGCAAAACCATGTAAAACTAATAGGGTCTTACTTGAGTTACATCTCAGCCAATCAAATGTAACAACAATTTGTCTAGTTATGTTGATTCAAATTATATTAATTCACTAGTTTGTATGTTATAATTTGAAACGGACTTCTCGATACCAGCGTTTCTCGCGGCAATGTTACGCACTATGGATATTGAAATCTAACCTAAGCTTTTAATTTGCGAACCATGGTTTCAGTAAACTCATCGTGACAATTCCTCAACTGATTTACAAATTTTGGCAATCTGAAGACAAGAATATAATGTAGTGTAGAAAGGTTTACAATGTAAGAGGGTGGTATTCTGGTATCTGGGGTTCTAAGGCGAAGCGTAGCTCAATAAGTTAAATCGTAGTTCTTCCACGGTTTCCAACAGTTTACAAGTTCAAACGGTAATCTCTTAGTTCGAAACTTCACTGTTCGGGCGCTGTTTAAGTTTCGTTTTAAAAATCCAACTGCTTGTTGTGGGTTGGACCCACTGAAACAAGTGAAATTCATTTGGTTTCACTTCGATGTGGAAACAAGCAATAGCAGTTTCCTTTATCTCTAACAGTCTAACACAAATTTCATTAATCTAGCTAAATAAACAAAGCAGATTATTATTATAAATATTGACTTTAAGCGAATTTGACGGTAAAATATTAATTGAAATTATATGCAGCAGTAGTTTGTTGCAAAATTTTGATAATAATGTTTATCTTTAATTTACTTGTTTATTTACTGTTTTGATATTATTATTCACTGTTGTTGAACGTAAATACAAAACTAAATTTATTGTATGCTTTCAATATCACAACAAATACTCCTTGATTCAATTATTTCGTACTTCCCTTTTATTCTATTACCGGGCGATACGACTAGCAAACAATGGATTCGAATCAAATTTTCTTATTTTTGTTTTGCTTTCTTATTTTATAGTGCATAGTATAAGTATACTATGGGGATATGAAATAAATATTTTGACGTCCTCTGAATCCGTTTTGGCCATTATTTTAATTATGTCTATGTATGTGGATGGATGAGTAAAGAAAAAGTGTGGCGGGAGGTAAAAACGGTATGCACAAGTAAAAACATTGATTGGTAGTAAGAACGCTGATTTAGGGCGACTAACTAGCAGTTGACTATCTGTGTTTTTCAGCTGTCAAACCTACTTACATGATTATTGAGAAAAATATTTGAAATAGAAGTGGTAGAATATTTAATTCTATATGTCTTTTATTTGAAGCTTATATCTCTAAAATAATTTAGGAACGCTTGACTGCGTAAAATAAAGTTAGTCAACTGCTTGTTATTCACTCTTAATCGGTTGTTCTTACTAGCAGTCAGTGAAATCATATTCTATGGACCCTAAAACATGCTTATCTGTTGATGTCTTATTATAGAAACCGCCAAATTACCTGCGTTACATATGTGCAGAAGGTAAAAAAGTATTTAAAATATTAACTGAGACGAACGGTTGAACATCCAGAAATCCTTCTAAATAAAAGAGAAGTACGGTTGTTTCGATTCGAGCAAGTTTTAATAAGCGCAGTTGAAATCTTGTGGCGGTTTCGCGCGCTGATCAGATCACCAACCGCGATATCGGAGTCGGTGACGCAGGTTGCTGCAATGGTCCACTTCACATGGAAGGGTTAATTACCGGTAGAGGGTTGAAAATGAGAAGATCGCGCCCGCTGCTTCGGTTCTTGGTTTAACAAGTTTAATTAACCTCCAGACACCAAGCAGACCTCTGTCTTAATTAGGTTCCGGTGTACGCTCGCTGTCTGCTGCTGCGAGCTCATACACCGAATCGGTTTTTGCTATCGGTGATATCTGATTTCAAAGCAAAATGTGGTTTGTATTGATTTTTATTACACAGGGTTTTGTGCAGGAAATTAGCCATTTGCGTACATTTAATAACCGCCTCCAGGGGCGTATTTATACTCGACCTTGCCTTCAATACTATTATATTGTTAGTAATCATTTTAATAGCAAGTGGAATGAAAAATCTGTCACTTCTTTTGCCTTAAGTGTAACGATTTGTTCTTTCATTAAGTCGTGAGACATACGTGATATAATGGGGTCCTTTACTAGAGTTACAAAATGGCAAATAAGTCATTTCTATTATGACTAGACCCACAAATAACATACTAGTTAAACTAGAAGTTTAAAAAATATTATAAATTATTAAGATATTTGAGTACGTCAAAGTATAATGCCGCATATCTATCCTGATCTAAATTCATTGTACTTCTCTTATTATTGAACTGTCAGAATATCGAAGTGTCAAAATAGTTGGCAACTAGCTTGAAGATTTTTGTTTCACTTTGAATTTGTAATTATATTTTATAGTTATTTACTTTATAAGTGGCCAAAGTAAGGAATTACCCACGAGAGAAATTTTAAGCTGAGTGTGATAATTTTATCGAGTGGGTAATTCCACTTTGCCGACGTGTGAAGTATAACGTTTTATCCAATATCTCTTATTAAATGCAAAATTTATAAAAGAAATATTATTTGACAATGACATATGCTTTAAATTTTTTAATTTAAAATGTCAATCGAAGTAGTTACCAAGGTGTTGTGTGTTATTATTATTGTTATAAATAAAAAATTACTCACTAGTGAATATTCTCAAAATTATACCCACTAGTGGGTAATCTGTTACTTTCCTTGTTTAAAATCGTCATAGTTATAGAGCATTTATTGAGAGGTATTGGATGAAATACATTATTATTAAGCGGTTTCAACTGCTGAGGTTATATGCCGCCTCGGAACCTTGTTTTCGGTGGTGTGACAAAAAAACTTTACTAAAACTGTGCATACAATCGAAAGGTGCCCTTAAACTTTGTAGTCTTTTGAATATTTCACAAGTTATTCCAAATTGAAATTGCTTGGTAATTGTACAAAATTGGAACAATTAACTCTTAGTTTGAAACCTTTGAATCTCTTTTTATGCTTCTTGTATACAAACTCGTAACTACATTTTATTTACATGCTACAAGAACGAATGTTTTTCTGCGTCTCCTATTCATTATATGTTTAACTTATAATCTTTTTTCAATTTTAATATATGCTGTATGTTTATTTTCAATTATTGTTACATATTATTGTGTTGCTTTGTAAATGTAATTATTTTTTATTATTACTATTATTGTATTGTCTTATGAATTATTCCCGTCCATTTTGTTAGGCTTTCGCCCGTTGGATGAAATAAATAAATATCGTTTGCAATCTTTAATTCCTAATAAACTCAAATGCATCAGTTTGTTAAAACTGCATCTAAACCTAAATTCCAAACTAAGATTAATCTTGCTGTCAATACCCGCGAGGAAAGTACTCTTGTAGGTAATCCAAAGACATCCGCGACATCCGCAAGTAGCTCACGCACCGTCGGCCATCGAAACCGCAGCTTCACTTTTCGCTGGTGTCGATGTTACTGTGTACAAGATGACAAGTCAGAGGTTTTCAACTTGGTTAACTGGTGGCAGCAGTGGATAGTTCGGATCTGGTGATGTAGGTGCTGGATTATGGAAGGTGATCGGTGATCGGAATCTTCACTTGAGGTTTTGTTGCGATCAGGAGGATTTTGAGGAAGTGATTCCTTTCTCTCTCATCTGGTCTTCAACAGTTTTTTTGTTTCATGGACTCAAGTTTTTTTAAGTTTTCTTGGATTTTATAGCTATTGGTTTGATTGTACAATAATAATTTTTGTTCGTTTGAGAACGATCTATATTTATTCCAATTATATTCCTCAATACCAAACTTTCAACATTAAATCTATGCAACAATTTGCACTTGTACTTATACACGTAGAACCACATATATATGTACATAACATCACGCTGTATCTCATACAGTGGGGTAGCACGAGCTCTGAAATACAACCAATCTTCTCCAAACCTTCCTATCAAGACACACAACTTATGCCTCGTCCTCATTCGTAGTGCGATTTATACATATTCGTCTATTCTTCACACTCGGAATCATTCGTTCACATATCAAACCATTAATCATACCTAACCACTTATTCAATCTCACCCGCTTATATTAGTTTCATCAACATTTCATTCGACATTCGGTCAAGATAACCAAACCACCTCAAATGACTCACTCCCACTTTCTTAACAATATTTTTCTCAAACTTACAATCACCGTACACCAATGTATTTTCGGACATTATATCCACACACTTTTCTCAAACAAATGTGAAAATAACGATTTTCACTGAACCATACAACTATAAACACCCAGTTGAGCATCTCCAGATACTGAATATCTAAATACGTATTTCGATAACTAAGTTATCTTCATCAGTAGACGCAAGAGGGATAAAATCAAGATTGCACAACTTGAAAATGAGAGATTGAATATTTGTTTATTTGTTGTTAGCCTTAGAAATTGACAGTTTATTTCAGTGTTTTCTATTTTAAATCAGTATTGCGAGCTTAAGGTAAAAACGGAGTTGAAGAGCAGAAAAAGCGCGATTTGAGCGATGATAATATCAGGCCCATTCATTTCAATTCTGGCAAGTTTCGTCTCATTCACGTTCCGCGACGAGCGTACCTCGCTGAATAACCTCGACACCCCTACACGCGCAAACCTTGGCTCTCTTTCAGAACATCCCAATTACATCTTATGGGAATAGTCGTCTACCTACCCTGCATTCTAATATGTGCATTCCACCTATGAAATATTTTTCACTAATCTTGCAATTCTGACTCCAGCAGACGCATATCAAAAGATGAGATATTTCTTTGCGATTCTTTAATATCTATTGCTTTGCAAGTCGAGTGAGCTAGTGTATTAAATCTACAGTCGCATAGAAACATGTTTCTTAGCAACCTTAAGTATCCCCCACCACTGAAATATAGTCATACTGGAACGCGCACTAGCGGCGTAAATGCCAGCCGAGAAAGAAAGCGACCTCAGATATTCTTGTTGTACAGCACATTCAAAAAGTTTATGTTGTAGCATATTATTATTTATAGTAAAACTGAAATACAAATGAGAAAAAATTAATGACACTGTTTCTCATTGTCAAACTGATGTATTAATATACACTTTAATGATTATAATGTGAATTACACTACAATTTTACATTAAATGAAATGATTGAACAAATGTCGAAAGTTTTAGGTTAAAGTAATTATTACATACCTAAAAAATCTGGTGTGGGCACCACACTACTTTCTTATACAAATAAAACTAACTGAATATGTATGACTTGTTCCTTACGTATAACTATTGTGACATTTATTTGACATATGGATATTATACCTGTTTAATTTTGTGTTCTCAGCTATGATGTTATTTTAAAATATTAATTAATATCTAGTCTTTAAAACTTTCTTACTAATTATACAAATATTGCTTTTATAATATTTAAAACGACACATATTTTTGACACTTCACAATTATTTGACACGTTTGACACATAGATGTTAAAAATATTATAGTTTTTTACTAAATACAGACTCGTAATTTAGTTTTTCCAAAAATTTGAAGCATGTAGAAAAAAAGTGCAAATAACATTTTATATTCCAAATATTCTTGCTGATTCTATTTTTGAAAAAAATTGAAAACATTTTTTCCGTTTTTTCAATTTCATTCAAAATCAACTCAGTTCTTCATATTTTCAATTCAAATTCCAAGTTTAGTTTACATATCTTGTCTCATGAATAAACTCATTGCTGTAGTACGCATCGTAATATGTCTTATATTTATCGAAACATGGTGATTTGTAATATTTTTCAAAATACGGAAATTTCCCCAAATATGACTTAAAATTGTAATTTTTTTTATTACAGTTCTTTGTAATATTCGCGCCAGGAAACCCATTGCAGCAGATCGCATCGTCATATCTCGAATATTTTTCGAGATATGACGATTTTTTATATTTTCCGAAGAACAACTTTGAGGGGCTGTAACTCGAAAACTATACAAGATATCGAAAAATATCTCCAGTTTTGTGTTTATCGTGCCATTTATAATAAATTAGTAAATTTTGAAAATTTTGAAATTTTTTTGAATTTGTTTTCAAAATTTCGATTGGAGATATCTCGACAATTATGAAAGATACAGACTTGCAGTGTTCACTAATCGATTCAGCTCGACGAAATACATAAACCCTGAAAATTTCAGAAAATTCGGAGTACCGGTTGAAATGTTAGAGCAAAAAGTCTGAAAATGGCCAAATTCAGGCCAAACGTACCCCTTGACTTTCGGGACAAAAAACGCCATTTTCAGGCTTTTTGCTCTAACTTTCCATCCCGTAAAGCGATTTTTATGAAACTTTGCATACTTATGTATTTCGACGAGCTGAATCGATTGGTGAACACTGCAAATCTGTATCTTTGAAATTTGTCGAGTTATCGCCGATCGAAATTTTGAACAAAAATACAAAAAAATTTCAAAATTTTAAAAATTTCCTAATTTGTTATATAAGGCACCAGAAACGCTAAACTGAAGCGAATTTTTAGATATCTCGTGTAGTTTTTGAATTACAGGCCCTTAAATTTGCACTTCGAAAAATACCAAAATTCGACGTATCTCCAAAAATATTAGAGATCTGACGATGCGCTCTGCTACAATGGGTTTCTTAGCGCTTGTATTATAAAGAAATATAATAAAAAAATATTACAATTTTAAGTGAGGATATTCCGTGAGTTTCAAATTATTCTATGGGTATGTGAATCTGTATTGAATGATTAATAATTAAAGTTTCTGTTATTTGTTTGTTCCCATAGCAACTAAAATTAGTTTATTACACATATAATTCAGTTTTGTCAAAAGAAGCAAACAAAATCTGGTGTGGGCACCACACTACTTTCTTATACAAATAAAACCAACTGAACACGTAGGACTTGTTCCTTGCGTATGGCTTTATTTTAAAATAGAAATCTATTAATATCTAGTCAGCAAAACTTTCTAACTAATAACACAAATATTACTTACATTTATAATATTTCACAAGACATATTTTTGACACTTCACAATTATTTGACACGTTTGACACATAAATAGTAAAAATGTTTTCGTTTTTTTTCCCATTGTAAGTAAGATTATTGAAATATATTCTTGAATATATAATTTAGTTTTTCTCAAAATTAGAAGCATGAAGCATGTACAAAAAAGTGCAAATAACATTTTATATTCCAAATATTATTGCTAACATCTTATATTTGAAACATTTTCTCTAAGCTTATTCTATTTTTGAAAAAAATTGAATTTATTGTTTTCTGTGTCTAGTAAAGTTCCTCTTCCGGTTGTTCAATTTCATTCAAAATCAACTTAGTTCTTCATTTTTTAATAAAACTTATAAATTCCAAGTTTTGTTCACATATCTTGTCTAGTTCATGAGATATGGCGCACACGGTCATCCATCCATCCATCCATCCTCACAAACAGACATCATTGAGAAATTGGTCTTAAATGGATTCAGTGGACGTCAAAATATGTATTTCCGCAAAAATCTCGTCAGCGATTTTTTTCGTGATTCCCATACTTCCTTATACTTTGTATAAGAAAGTAAAAACTGTTTATGAACCTAGACAAATTGTAGCAACCATCACTAGCCTACGTACTGTTGTAATAAAATTTCTTATTCCGGTTTTTCAATTTCATTCAAAATCAACTCACCTTATATTTTCATGAAACTGATAAATTCTAAGTTTCGTTTACATATCTTGTCTCGAGCGCACACGAACATCCATCCATCCATCCATCCATCTATCCATCCTCACACAGAGACATAATTGAGAAATTGGTCTTAACGGATTCAGTGGACGTCAAAATATGTTTTTCCGCAAAAATCTCGTCAGCGATTTTTTTTCGTGATTCCAATACTTCCTTATACTTTGTATAAGAAAGTAAAAAGGGTAATTGCTTAGTTGGTTGCCATACAGTTTTGCAAAACTTTGCGCTACTATATTTCACGATTTATTTAATTCAAAATAAACACTTATTTTTATTTTACCATTTATAAAAAGTGTCTACAGTACAGTTTGTTAAAACACAGCGATAAAATTATGTATCAGTGTCGTAATTATAGTTACGCAAGCGCAGAAGTGTTAGATAATGATGGAGATACCTGATGCAAACTATCTCTCTCGGTTCGCTTTTTCCATAGAGGGAGAGCAAGACAGTATGCGTTTCATTATTACTATATTTCAATATTCCCCACATTAAATTTCACTTTGAAAATATTAAGTTTTGTTGCAAGATTTTAATGTAACAGATTTCGGTGGTGTAGTGGCAATGTCGCTTACATAGTACCCCAGAGGTTGTGGGTTCAAATCCCACTGAAGGGCACGGTCGTTTATGTTAAAAAAAATCACAATCATCCACTCATGAGGCGGTATATAACCAAAGCAGTTAATCCGCTTCACATCTTCGTAAAAAGAAAACTGTCATATTCAAGTTTTCTGCTCTTATTTTTCTGATTAGGTTTGGTAGATATAAAATATCTATAAGAGAAGTTGTAAATAATAGTAATCTATTTATATGAGCCCGTAAATTTGTAGTAAAGCGTCATGGCGAAAGCAACTTTCACTAGGAAACAGCAACTACGATAGATCGAAGTTTGGGACTATAAATCGTTCGAACAGTAACATCAGTTTGTCAAAGTTTACTCCTGAGTTCCCAGCGCTGATTGCGAAACGATTACAGTAATGAACCTTCAAAATAGACAAAAAATATCCAACAATTTACCTGCTACATTGAAAATTATCCGCTGATTGCAACAAAAGTAAATCACGCAGAAATAAATGAAAAACTTTTAGTTTATTTTCTCGGAATTGTTTTTCTGTTAGAGATGATAACTCAAATTCACGCAAATTACAATCTGATTGGATTATCAATCCATCAACTGAAAGAGGTAGTTGAGTTTTCGTTAAAGTAGGTACTGAAGTATCAAATAAAATACATAAATATATCATCACGCCATTTACCCATTTCTGGGTGTGAATATAAAATGTTTATAATAAGACCTGTTTCGTTAGCTAAATATTAGTATATGACGATATATCAATCAAATTAAAATTAATATTGATCGGAAATATTGTAACACGGCCTTAGAATATTAAACATAAGCGAAAAAATTTGGCATTTCAAGACTAAGAATATTTATGGTTTCATAAAACTGTTTATTACAGTTTTGTTCTCTATCAAAGTTCTGTAGAAGATTGTAATGATGTAATGATGATTTTAAGAGTTTATTCTTTCTATTATAATAAATTAGTAACGGAATGTCAAAGAAAATTTATATATACATATTAAAACAGGTAATGTTAACATCATTGCTATAAATTCACCAAAAATTATGATAAAATCAGATAAATCAGGATCCAACCTTCTTAATTCGTGTAAATTCAGCAAATTATTTGCAAATGTCAATCTTTTAAATACAAATTTTTAGGTTACTTCGCTCAGTTATATCGTGGCGTGTGTCAAAAACATAGCACACAGTTGCGGACGCATCTGATTGGCCAACAAGCTTTCATGTCACACAGCTAGTGATATGCAATGACCAACTTTCAGTAATAGTTTAGCGTGTGAATTTATGTACTTTTCGTAGTGGTCGTCGGAAAATGAAATTGCAAATTATTTAAAAATCAATATTTAAAAAAATATTACCAACAATTTTGTCATTCAACTATCAGTTTTGACAGCATTCATATCACTACTAAAAACTGAAAAGCGTTTAAAACTGTGCGCTTATAGATCTTCTTAACGACTTGTTCCAAGTGCGTCAGTTTGGTTAGTAATAGTCAGTCTTACAACGAATAACTGCTTCTGATATATGGCCACTTAAATTCAAATTACTCCCAATACCAAAATCAATTAATATTATAACAACTGTACTGTAATAGTTCCGTGTCCTTTTTGATGGTCCCCAAATGAACATGTAGGCAAGGTTGTATGAAGTTCTTTTTTGTTCGTCACCACCTTTAGAGTCCAGCAGTTTTTGTCTTGGCTCCCCGTAGGATTTCATTTCCGAGGTGAATGCACCATAAAGGCCGTAGACTAGGCGCCCGCTCCCGCATAGAACCGTTGACATGCAATATAGGCTCAAGTTCGCCACGGGACATTATATATAATCACGTTCGTTCTCGTAACTGATGCACTTTTCAGTTTGCGGTGGAACTTGGTTCATTTCATCGGCTCCGGCTCCGGCTCCGGAGGCGGCTGGCGGCAGTCGCTGGCTGGACAGACGATTTACGTCGACTCCGGGCACGGTGCTTAGAGTGGGCCGTAATTCAAATGAATGTGCGGCGAACCTGCATTCAGCGATCGAGGATGGCGGTGGATCGGAGACGGAGACGGAGGTCAATCGGACCGGGGGTGGTTGGTTGTGATCAGTGTTGGCGGCGAAAGCGGCGGGGTGGCGGTTCTGGTGATTGGGGTTCAGTCCGCGGAGACTTGAGGGATTGTTGTGTGTTTGGATGATTCTTGTATTAAGATTTGTTACTTGACTTGTCTTCAACTATTGCTTACAAATTTCGTACACATTCCGTTTTAATAAGTTTTTGAATTAGAGTATAATGAATTCAGTACTAAATATTTTTCTGTGAACATTGATAGATGAATCTAAAAAAAAATATTTAAAAAATACCGCACATACCGGGTGCAATGTGATATGTATGGGTTTTAATAGGTTTGTTCCAAGTGGTCATTTCTGACATGTTTGAAACATGTTTGTGACAATTTTAGTGCGCCTGTGAAAAATGTAAACAAGTTAAGTTGAAACATAGACTGAAACGGCGAATGGAATGAAGCGCATGTGCATACTCATTTTTTGTTTTGACAGCTAACCTTCAATATACATATAAATAAAGAAATTCATACCATTTTTCGCTACAAAAAAGAAATGAAGCTTATGTTTCAAAGTGAACTTGTTTACATTTTTCGCAGGCGCACTGAAATTGTCACAAACATGTCACAAACATGTCAGAAATGACCACTTGGAATAAACCTAATGTAATTTTTTCTACGACCACTTAGAAATCTGCTCATTGTATGTTTGTTGTTGCTAGAAGTATGAGGTACATTGCTAGCATCGTGCGAAATGAATTTGTTTTGTGAGTATTTCAATACAGGTCAGCTCATTTAAAAATACAGGTGCCATTGCTAGGATACTTATTTAGAATTGTCAAATATTGGAATGGTGAAAGCGAGACAATTTTTTTTATTAATATTAAATTAATTAGGAAATAATATGGTGGTAGTAGAAAAAGTAAAGTGTACAACTAGCCTTCGGCTCATGCAACAAACTTGCATACTCGTAGGAAATGAGTACCATTCCATGCTCGTTGTACAATATACTATTTTTATATTGTTCTACCTTTTTACCTACTCACTTTACTTCAAGTATAATTATAAAAAATCTGATGTGGCCAGCACATAACCTCCCGCCCAATACTACTCTTAAACGGTACAAAATAGTTTTTGATGATACAGAAACATACCTTATTTGTTTATTTTCTATTTATATTTGAGAAATTTAATTTTCTTTCGTATATTTATTTCATTTTTTTGAATATATTTCACTAAGAAAACAACTTCACAATCATAATGACATGTGTCACATTTCGTAAAAAATTGAAAATTTTTCCATGGTGTACTAGGAATGCAAGATTTGTGAAATCTAATTTCTTTATATTTTATTATCTCTAAATCTAATGGAAATTAATAAAATTAGTGTAATCAAAACACATGTAAAATAAAATATTCTTCAATTTTCAAAATAACATAAATTGTTGAAAAAGGAAATTTAACCGTGTTTTTCACGAAAAACTGTTATGGGCTTCAAGTAAACAGCTACTTCCGGTTGACCAATTTTATCCAAAATCTAATCAGCTCTTCATTTAAATATAAGAAGCAATAATTCACAAAATTGTATTTTTTGGTAATATAGAATTTGAGTTATGCGAGACGAAAAAATTACCACAGACTACACACACACACACATACATACATACATACATACATACATACATACATACATACATACATACATACATACAGACATCATCGCGAAAATAGTAAAATCGTAATGTAGGGACCCTAAAACGTGCTTATTCATTGAAAACTCACTACCCAATTTTTTGACCAAAAACAATACCTCCCTTACCTAGAGGTAGGCGGGAGGTAAAAAATTACAAATACATGCAATAGGGCATGTAAATGAATAAATATTATTATATTAGAAAAGATGTTTAATAATATTAGTTAGAATTGAAAATATAGATAATAAAATCTAGAGAGTAAAGTCTAAAATTTTAAGGCTAGAAGTAATCTAAAAAAATTGTATTCAATCTTGACCACTGACTTTGTTGTGTTGTGTAATCTTGATTTTAGTGTTCTTACATCTACTGATGATGATAACATATTATCATAAGGTAATTATCGAAATATGTACGAATTTAGATATTTTTAATTATTATGGAATAAATTTATTTTTTGGATTGATCTAGAGAGATTATTTTAAGATTAACATATGTTGTGAAAAATATAAACGTTATTCTTGCTTTTAGTTTAACAAATTACCGGCCTATAAAATGAGTCATTTCTTGAAATTTTATATTCTTAGAAATTCAATGAATTATATTATAAATTAGAACAAAAATCGTGAAAAATAAATTTGTTTTTTATTTAAAATTAACATTAAAAAAAATTGCAATAATTAAGAATCGGCACTAATATACCCTTTTTCTGGAACATAAGAGAATGTTAGGATGATAGTATATCTCAGTATTTTTTGTATGATATTACCTATGTATTTTCCTTAAAATTGAAACTATATTTACAGAACAAAATTATGAAAATATCTCTAGTTTTTTTGGCTAAAACCAAATTTAATATCTTTTAAAATATGTATGATGTAGAAGCGCGGTTTAAATATTTGGTTACCACTTACTTTTGAAGAAAACAATTTTGTAAGGAAATTCTCGAAGAATTCTATGTTTTCTTTGTAAAAAGTAGTAAGAGTAAATATAATTTTGTAAGTGAGTACCTACAAATGTCCTGTTAGTGTAGCATGCGGTCGGAATGGAGTGTGCTCTCTCGCAACTGGGGTTGAGCAAGTTCACTATCTAAAACAAGTAAATCCGTTTTACTTGCCCATGAAAGCATCAAAATTTAGTTTACGACTTCGTGTGTGCAATGTTGTGTGCTGTAACACTACTGTTCTCCACTGTAAACCTGGCTTAGCTTTGTGGACGTATATTTCACAATTCAATTGGGGTTTTGGTCTTGGTGCCCGGAACTTTATTCGCTTACTTTGACTGTTGCCAACATGCTAGTAAATTTACTATTTAGTTATTTACCAACAAGTCGACAGTAGGGTAAAAACTGGTATCTAAATTAAAATGTCCAGTTTTGTATTTAATGTGATGTGCGTGGGATATCAAATGTAATATTTTGAAAGAGATTCCAGAAAGAAGTTTATTTAAATGTCTCTTTTTGACGTTTATATTAATATATTGGACTTCTGTAAATATAATATGTATACGAGGGTACGGACATAAAAATCAATAGTGATGTATTGTGTGCCCTGAACAAACTTTTCATGGACCTTTCGGGGATGCTAAATTAACTGATTTCACTTTTTTTTTTACAAACTTTATTCTCTTATACACGAACACAGGGATGCGTGCAGATATCTGTTTTTAAAAATTTATTAATTAGGATCAATAATTGGAAGAAACTTTCGCAACAAATTTTAATAACGTTGTAGTAGAACAAATATACTCCGGATACCATTTTTTAAATAATAATATCAAAATATTTGTTACTATTATAAAGAAATAATGATGGAAATTTCTCAATATAATTTAGTACTTATTTTACTTCTTCATGTAGAATATATCAATTAGTTAGAAACTATATATTTTTAGTTTTTAACAACAAATTTTGTTTATAATTTATTTATTGGATACTTGAAATATCAATTTAATCCATAAGTTTAATTCTATTAGTTCATCTACATTAATTTTACTATTTCATTTAAAGTAAGGCTTTTTAACAGTCCCAACATTTTTTCCTCCTATTTTTTTGACTTTATAACAATTTTAGATTAATTTCGATTTAACTAAAGTGAAACATGTGAACAATGTACCTCGTACGGTTGTATGAAATAAAATTGCACATACATACAAAGTGAAATGTACGGGAAAGAGGGGAAGAGAAAGGGAGCATTTTTACGACAATTCCATTACACTACTGAAGTCCACATCCCACAACATATGCGAACATAATACAGACTTTAGCCGCACCTGTGTTCATTCCGCATCCCGGAGCCATAACCCGCAGCCCTGTGCAGGCTTGTATTAGCCCATCTACCCGCAATAAACAATTCAAAATTGTTAAAAATTGAAGCTTTTTTATAGTATGATCTGCTGATTTTGTATATGTTTAAAACAAGCAAATTAACTCGTGATAACTGAACATTCTCCTGCTAAGTTCTTCATTCATGACGACAATGTGTCATTTTTTATTTTAAATTTTTGTTTTTTTTATGCAATAGTGCATTAAATTGTATATACTAGATCATATTTTACGCCTTACAAATGTTTAGTTTTCGAGATATAATTTTTCAAAATAGTATCTAATTTTATATATTTCTCGATGTACGTCAGAGCTACGTCATTTATTTATGGCCAATAACAGTAATGTCACTCTACTGAACAAATTTGAAACTATGCTTGTTTTGATTTCGTTAGCTGTATTCTCACTTCTTGAGAGCAACAGCTGATTAAATAGAGAACACTGCATTATTTAACAACCGTGATACCAATATTGTAGATGTTAGTATTTGTTTCATATTGGTATCTTGCATATCTCAATATTTTCAGGTTAGTACATTAGCGTTCGACGTAAATATGTGAATGAAAGGAAATACATTACAGCATGAATTCACACCAGCGCAAGTTTACTATCAAAATTATAAATGATAAAATTAAAGTTTTCCTCATTTGTAATTTTACAAATAATATACAACTTTTTTAAATAATCCCATTAAAAATCGAAATTTCATAGGTCGTAAAGCGTCGGGCTGTGAATTATATGTGCTTCAATTCGAGTTAAAGAGTTGAGATCATCAAAAAAAGGGAGCCACACCCAAAATAGGTAAATGATACTGATGTTACACCATTTGGTCGCGCTATGAACCCGTAAATTCTAGAATAAGTGACATAATAGTACAAAATAAGTTACGAATATTAATTAAATCAACCAAAAATATAGTCCTTATCAAAGACAATATGGCTGGTACCACCAGCTCTGTTTTGGGGTATTTTAAGAGCTGTACAATGTTCTAAAATTATTTTATAAAAAAATAAGTTGCAGAGAAATGTATTATCTACCACTTTTATTTGAAGTATATTTTTAGAACATTGTACAGCGCTAACACCGAGCTTAAAACGCTGCTCTTAAAACACCCAAAAACAGAGCTCATGGTACCAACTAATGTTTCAATCATAATTACAAAAATTTTCTGTTTCTGAATCCGTCCCTGCAATATCGACATGCCTACACGATGCGATCACATCGACGTTAGCGTCGGCGGCGGCGGCGGCGGCGGCGGCGGTGGCGCGGCGGTAGTAACGGTTCGCGTCAAATTTTAAAAGTCGAGAGGTCGAACTGCGGAAACCTTTCAGAGCAAACCATGAGTTATGCGTGGTGCTCGGAGGGCGGGGGCGGTGGTGGCGGCGGCTGGTTAAAAGGCAAAGCGTGTTTGTTACGCGTGCCGCGCCGCCTGCAGTCCGACTGCGCTGCGAGCTCGCGGACGCCGAATATTCACCCCGATGATTGCGAGATGATTTTAGCGAAATCCATCGAGAAGTTCTGTAAATGCTAATTTTACAAAATTATATATTTATCTTCACTTTTGATAAAAAAGCTTCGTACTACCGCACTCTGTACACTTTTGGATTTGGTATTGTCAATTTACGTTTAGAAATGACATTGAAATTTTCTGTACCTGATATACCTATTTCATTTATTGAATCAAAAAATATTTGAACTAATAAATGTGTAGTATTATTCCTGCTGGTTTAGATACTTAAATTTAGATATTTAAATCAATATATGTTAATGGGACTGACCCTAGTTTGCTACAATAGGGTTTCTGACCATAAATGAATTTAAGGAAATAAAACAACAAAAAAGTTAAATAAATATTATGTTATGTCATAGTAATAATAAAAATTACAAAGGTATAAGCTTATAGTTTTGTGGTATTTTTAATTTTAAATTCAAATAATACAAGTCTTGACGTGACGTAGATTTGGTGGAACCAATCAAGAAGCCAATGATGGGCGGAGCATGTATTTAGAGTTAGGTTGAAACATTGGAAAACTGACGTATGACAGATGCCAGGTAGTACACCTTACACAGAAAAATTCAACTAGAGAATAATTATTTTATGTTCTGTGTTCTGTGGTTTCTTTTCATAGGTTTGTGCTATGAAAAAAAGTTTGATAGTAATATGACTTTTTATGTATTGTGCTATAAAGAGCTGCAGTTATAAGAAACTCTAAATATTATCATATAACATAACTAAGCACTAAACTTGAAAATCCCACATCACATTAGCATGTTTGGCTCAAAATAGATGGGTCATTGTAGTACCTGTACTCGTATATTCATCCCTATGTTGTTATTCGGAGATTATAACTTTACTGCAGTGATCTATCTATTTTAAGCCAGCCATAAACCTCGGCCATAAAATAATTTAAACGACAACTTTCATACTTTAGTTAAACTGTACACGTCCAGTGTAAAGTAACATTTGTATCTACCTCTTTCTGATCAAATATATCTATCTCTCTTTCACCAAAACTACGTACAATATTTTTGTGCTATATATAATAATTAAATTCTGATAAACTATAAATAATTTGCTAATTAAAAAATACGTGTTTTATTTTCTTTCCTATTATGTGTATCAAAATTGACGCCATTTGTATATTTTGGCAAATTAGTTCCATTCAATTCAATTTAGTGTAAAATGAGATACATGGTGGCAGCGCAAACAGCACAAGTTTGTTTTTGATACAGCAAACAATTTGAAAATGTATACTCTCTCCTTGAAAAGAACTGTTCAGCAAACTAAAAACAAAATCCATAAACTTTAAATTCTTTGTGCTGAAACATTCTTCAACTATTGCCGTCCGATCTTACATTGGCAATTTACAAATACGCTTCAAGCGCTGTCCGCAACTTCCGTGGCCAGTGGCCTAACTGGCGTGATTTAAACTTAAAGAAGTGGAAGATGAAGCGAACGCGGGTCCCAGCTCCGCGGGGACACATAAAGAACCGCCCCTGCGCCCCCGTGGGGCCCACCATCATCCCTTGCTTGTCCTCTGCCCCGCGTGCGCGTGGTTGCTTGTTTGAGTCGATGTAGCCGGATAAATATTTTTAACAAGAGAAAAGTTTTTGCTTTATCTGATTGTGAATTTTCATCTGCGCCAGTGGAAAGTGAAATGAGTTTATTGGATAATGTTGTTTGGTTGTAAATTTATTAGAATTTGGGGTTTTTGCTCTTGTGGTTTTATTTTTAAAATCCACGGTTTTGGCTGGGACATAAACAAAGCATTATGCCACCCGGAATATTTTCTTAATTTGATTTTTTATTTCGATATTATTCCTTGCTATCGCTGTGATATCATAGGAAAATATTCAATTGTTTTTATACTAACTTCACACATTTCGTTATATTATTAAAAATTAATAACAACTTTGTTTATGTCACTGTTTAGATAATGCTTCAGTGTACAGTTGTAATTTGTTGTTCTCGTGGTACTGTGTTTTATCGAGTATACTAATAGCAATTTGTGTTCATTGCAACATTACACCACGAGTGATGCAACAATAATTGCAACGGGTGTTTTTTTAGAGGTATAGAATTTAAAATGAAATAAACCACATAAAAATCGTAGTTATGGCCATTTTATTGCCTTTTCGGAAAGATAATTTTATGCCATTTGTGTTTGAATGTGATTTCGGAAAGATTTTGGAGGCCAATCCACAGGTTCGTTGTGCACTCATCGAAAGTGTCCCTCAATAAATCGATTGGGCCGCACGATGTGTGATATGTTGTGCCGTCTTGTTGAAACCACCGCTCTTCCATATTAGTGACATTCAATTGGGGAACGAAAAAGTTAGTAATCCTGAATCTATAGCGTTCTCCATTGAGTAAAGTTGTAGCCGTGATTATTTTTGAAGAAATATGAACCAATGACTCAAACAGCCTGTAAAGTACGTCATACAGTGACTTTTTGTTTATGTAACACCGTCTCAATAATGGCCTGTGAATTTTCTTCACCCCAAAGGTGGCAATTTTGCTTCTTGGCGTGGATATTTAAAAAAATGAACCTCGCCGTTGAATATAAATTTCAAAATAAATTTATACAATTTGCAAGCATAGTTCTGGTCAAGGTCTCTTGGTTTTGGCATAATATTTATTGTGAAATGGCAAACCAAACTGAGTACAAAACAGTTGTCAGCTGTCAAATTGGCTGTCGTTGGAAAAAGTGTTGCCAGTTCGAAAAATATACCGATAAAAAAACACCAGCTATTTTCATTTCTACAATAATTATTATTCCAAATGTACGTAAATGCTAGTAAATAACATAATTATTGAAATGATATTATTTGATGACATTCGTCTTTTGCTTAATTGTTTTTCGTATACTAGAGGGAGAAATACCAGGGTAAAGATAAAATACAACTGTTTGCTGTGGGATTCTAAATTCTAACTGAGGATATCACGGAGTTATTTACCTCATCATTTTCTAATTTAATGTTATAAATATATTTAAAGGGTGTTCTTGAGCCTCGTGAATTTATTTCTCTCCTGTAATGTAGCCCACTCATCAGATTCGCCCTGAAAACACAATTTTAATTCGTAAACAACTAGAACACAATCTACGACCAAAGATCCATTACACGTTAACAAGAGCCCACCAAACACGTCAAATAAATCCACCTTTCCCTACCACACACACACTGATAAACAAACATACATACACACGCCTTCTCTCACGTCGGAGAGGGTTACATTGTTTAGCTCGGTGTGCCGGTGTGTCGGTCCGTGTTTCGCCGCGAGCGAACCGTGAACCGAACCGGTAACGCAGCGGTAACTGGTAGTGGTAACTACGCTGATGTGTTGAGTATAGGTACTGTAGGGTTAAGGTGTTTACCGGAACTGCACGTATGTAGTGAGTGACAGATACTTTTATATCCACTTGAGATCTGGGTTTCGCTACCTGTTAGTGGATAGTAACTGTCCCAGCTGATTTTTAAAGGCCAAAATGGCGTCACTTATATTTGATAAATTATTGAATGAGATAGAGATAGAGTTGAGTGGTAAATTGTAGCGCATGTAACTAAAAGTCATACGGTGAATCAAAATGAAAGCCACGAGTTGAAAATACAAAAAAAAAAAAAATAACCGACGAAAAAATAAACTGAAAAGCGAAAAATAAAATAAACCTTTTTAGTCCTAATAACTAAAGCAACTAAACTAATTTAACTAATTTTGATTCGGCGCTCGTTTATTGTTTATTTGGCACCGACTCGAAATTAGTTACATTAGCTTAGTTACTAAAACTGCGTCAACTTGAAAACCTAATTTGTTGTTACTTTCTTATACAGCAACATAGTCATAGCAACCCCAGGTTGCTAAAGAATTGTTGATATGACAGTGGAAATAAAAAATTATTTTTAATTATTTGTGGTTATCGTTGATAATTGTTGTTGACTTGGTACAGTTTGTTTTCTTTCAGAAATAACAATTTATATTTATAAACTGAAATGAAATTCCGTGATTCCATACACATTCATTTTTCCTTAGAACGCAAATATTGTATTAATAAACAAACGCCAAGGTAGAGTGAATATTAAAATAAAGAATTTAGATTAACTTCATTAAAAAAAATTATAATTAAATATTTACCTACAAATATTTTTTTTCGCCAGAATCATATATGAATTATAATTAAACAATGTAGTTCACTAATTAAGAAAATACAAATATATATACGAGTACACTCTACTACATACATCCTACATATATGCTTGTTCCCTCTATAATAAGCATTATTATATATAAATAATTCTGATTTGTAAATACATTGTTGAGTATTCAATTCAAATACTCGTACTGCAGCATGTCTACAGCATTAATTCTAATATTATTAGCACAACGAGCTCATAGAATTTCAAAGCAAATAACAGATCATTACGAGAAGTAGAACAGGCAGAACGATACTAGTCAGCATTATTTAATCTCTGAAATGGAATATTACACGTTCAATAATGGTTTCAATAAACCGTTTCGCTATCTGCTTTTAAAATGTTTAGAAATGAAAAGAAACGAAGTCAAGAACTGAAACTGCGAGTAGCTTCTTCAAAATACTTTCAGCGGTAGTCTATTAAGCTTTTTATGTATTTAATAGAAAGAATCAACGATCTTTGTACACATTTTCTAAAACTTTTATATGGAATTAATGTAGAATTTATAAGTAAGCAAGCATGTGTTTGATTAAGTTTCTGTTTAGTTGTAGGAAGTATACTGGCTTAATAACTGGCGCACCCATTAAACTGTAGAAAGTTTAATAAGCTGCAAAATTATTTTGTAAATATTTACTTCCATGAAAGATACAAAATTAAGTTTGTAGATAATATTCAACTACTTATAGATATCGGAAGTAGCAACTTTGCATTCAAAAAACGTTGTTTTGTTTGTTTATTCGCTTATTTTAAAGTCATAAACAACAGAAATTGTAGAACACCACTTGATCTCCCTAGAATGGTGTATTGTATTATTATCCGCCATTTTAAACCCAAATGGTATCTAAGGCTTAAAGAATAAATTTAGGTTTTTTTAAAATATTGTAGATTTTTTGATTTCAATGAAATTTATTTGCTAAGATGTGCCCAAAAACCTTGATAGACCTTCAAATAATCTACCACTTACTGTTAATGAATCAATTCGAACACTCATAAAAATCTTGTTTCAAGAAAATTTTCAGTTTTATTTTTATATGCATTCATTGAAGAAAATTTTATTTCCTTCAAAACGATTAGGTTCAATTCAAAAAAGTATTTTGTTTTTTTTTTAATACAAATTTTATTTATCTTCTTTTTGCTGCATTGAAAGAAAATTAAAATATTCTAAATTTTTTTATAAAAGTAATGGAAAAGAATTCGTTTTAATTTTAAACAAAATGTTTTTATTTAAAACGATATCATTTTGAATTAAAACTACTCCTATTCAAACTACTTCCTCCCCATAATGAGTCTCAGTTGAATATTTTGATATGTTCCTTCAAAACTATATTAATTTTCATACAAGAATATTAATTAAACCTACAAAAATTTTCAGTAAAAACGAAATCTGATTGGCACTATTCAAATCAATTTTTCTCGTCATTTAAAAGGACTGTTTGTTCCAAGAGAACATTTTTATCAGTGTATCATAAACATAAAACCTTCCTTACATATATGTATGTGCGAAAGATAATGATAGAAGTTCGCCTTTGTAAAATTTTAACTGCGCTAAATGATATGATTCTGCGCTCGTACACATGTCGATCGTTCCCCTATTAAACGGGTGTCGTACGCCGTGAAATGTACTATTGATGATTAACAAATATAATGTTTTAATAAATTAGCGTCGTTCAAGCCAAACGAACTAAGAACTATCACAGACCACAATGAATAAATTATCGCATCATCCAATTTCTTAATTCCAACAATTCATTTATCCCCACCTCTCAAACAACGATCGCAAACACCATTTCTGGGTTCTCCGCTTCCCTCCACCCCTTCGGCAGTCGGCGACGGCTTTTAATAAAGTTTCAGGGCACACATTGTTCCGTGATGAAGTTCGTCGCCACCGCTCGCAACCCGGGCTGACCAAATGCAGTCACCGTGAATGTAAATTTATAATATAATGGACGAATTCGCATCGCAGCGCCTCTGTAGCATCGAATACGATTTGGTGATGTTTTGTAGTGGTTATGTTTGCCCGTGAAATCAAACAGTTTGTACTACGAACTACATTCATGAAAATATCACGCTAATTACGATCTGTTCTGTGACCGGTTTAATTTTTTGTTATTATTGAGATTCAAACAAAAGCTACAGAAACTATTCGGGGGAATAATCTCTAGAGCTTTATTCTCAGTAATAATCTCTGTAACAATATAACAAGTGAGTTTGAATAAAGTGAAAATAATTTGACAGATCTTTCGAAAACTTGTTGCTCTCGAATTATGTTTAATTAGATTATTTTTTTATTTCATCATTAGGCACGCCACTAAATCTAACTTTTTTGCTAATTTTTTTACTTGTGTTGATAATATCTGACATCTGTCAACAGAAACAAAAAAGCTAAAGAGATTATTCCCGGGAATAATCACTAGAGGTTTATTCGGGGTATAAAAATGACAGGATTGGTTAAAACTTGACACGTAATATGCAATGAAGCATTTCATTGGATTCAAGAAACGTCAAAAAATAATCACTATAATAACGGCTGTATTGGTTAAAACGCGGACACGTGACAAATAAGGACACATTTTATTGGTTTTAATGCTTGGAACCATTAATTTTAAGTATAGAAACATGTTACATCGTTGAAAAGGGAATATTTCGAGCTATCCATTCCAATAAGAAAATATAACTTTCATTACCACCCACCAAATCCCCTTAATATTTTTATTTTGCCAATCATACAATTATGTCTCACTCCTTGCCGTATAAGCCTGTGTATTTATTTTTTCTCTTAAGTTATTAGTTAGCCAGCTAAACATATTGGTTACTTTAAGAAAAATTACCGTATATATGTCATGTGTCAAGTGTAATTATTAAATATTTAGATTTACATGTTTGAGGAAGTTGTGTGCTGCCCATATCAGACCATTATATACCGAGCCCTACACCATTTCTCTATTCACAATACATTTTATTTTAAGTATCAATAATTGTTATTACTTTTATATATACAGTAGGTATTATCTTATGAATGAATTCTTGTTCGTTTTGTGTTAAAAGATAGCCTCATTGATAGCGAATTTTCACTATTCATACTAATTCCGTCACTTAAAACAGCCAACTACAAATTATTGTCGATTCTCGGAACGTATAACTGTGCGAATTTCCACATAATTCCCGAGTGTATTAATATATCGAACATTTATTAATTAATCCGAATTACGAAACAAACGTCCAATAATAATTATATTACCATACAAAGCTATTCAGATCGCAGTCAGTTTTAATTAGAATGTAAACAAACAGTTTAATTCTAAGCTATAAGTGATTGTATGCATATTTAATTAACTATTTAAATAAATAACTTGATCTATATTTGGAATAAAATAATTTGTTTGCTCATTGTTATGCGGAAGATTATGCAAACGAACCTACATTAAAATATTTCTATTTTCAGAGCGAATTTGTCCTATTTTTTATAGTGAATATTGAAACATAGCTGGGAACAAAGTAGCAAATAAATAAATGAAAAGTTTCTATTGGTTCGATTTTACAGTCTGATCCGCGTTCTATAGAGCGAACAGTAGTAATTTACTGGCATTTAGTTGTAACAAACTTCGGTGCAGATAAAATCTAGATATCCATGAATGGTTCATAGCTCATACATTGACTCATTAAACATCGTAGCAGCGAACATAGTTGCATGACATTTCAAAGTCCGACATAATATTGTAAGTTCCAACGATTAAGTTTACTCGTCATAAATTAGGTTATTAAAGTCTAAAATGGCTTCTTGATAACAAGAATTAAAGTTTTGCTACTGAGCTTTAAGTTTGGACTTGGAGATTCTGCTGACTTTGCTTGTTGGTATTCTGTCCACTCGAGAAGTCGAGAAATAGTTGATTCATTGTTTAACATGGTAAACACATTGCTAGCGCAAACTCACTGTAACTATGTTGTTGTTTATTGTTTATTACTTTTCACTGTGTTTTATCTTTCCTTCGAATACCCCTAGAATTAATAATACACTCATATTTTACAACTTCACAATTTTCAGGCAAATAAATAAATACATCATCCTTTCCTTCATACATTTCTAGGTGTGGTACTCTACTTATACAAATTTTCAGGGTAAAATTTAATTGTATTTAATTATATGAATTATATCATCATTACATTTTTAGTTTTCGTGGAAAAATAAATACACATACACACACATACGTTATCCTGAAAATAATGAAATTGTATTTAAGGACCCTAAAACGTACGCAAAATTTTGATTCGTCACAATTCCTTCCTTCTCTCCCTTCACAGGGTGTAGAATTTAAATAGGGCGTATATGAGTTTCAATGCTATTTTTTATATTGCTGTACCTTTTTAGTTTTTACCTATTCACTTTACAACAAAAATGTAAGTACAAAAGTTGTACAGAGTTTTAAAAAGCATTCAATAAGGACCATTCTACAGAAAATAATATAATACTGTAATAATTAAATCAAAAACTGTTTTATGACATGTCATAGTTATTTGTAAACCAAGGCCGCGAAATCACTCTTTAAAGTACCGAGAGAAAAATTGTAACTTCGGCCGCAAAGGCAGGACAATCTCGAGGGCGATAAAGGATTTCGTACAACCGTAAAAAATATTAATTACAAATTTTAAACAGTTTTATTGTTAATAGAAAGTTGCTATGGGATTGTCCTTTGATAAATAAAACAATTAGTTTTGAAAAAATAATGTCAATTTTCAAGTGTTAAAATGATTGCTTTTTATCTTATTTTGCTGCTGTTATCATTAACAACGGTCGCGAAATAAGGTTAAAAACAATCATTTTGGATTTTGCGGTCGTTATCTTAATAATTTCGCGGTCTGTATTGCGGGTGCGAAATGCTTAAAATATTTTTCGTTTTTATTTAATTTTTCATGACTGCGTTTCAATTTTTCTTATAAATACCAATTTTAATTTAATTAGTATATCGTACATATTTAGGTAACCAAATGGGATTTATTATTGCGTGCATTTTTAAATTCTGAGCAACTTGCGTTTTTACACTTGTGCTATAAAGTGAATAAGTAAAAAGATGCAGTAATATAAAGAAAATAACATTGAAACCCCTATGCGCCACACTTCAATTCTACACCCTGTATACGTGCGGCATGTAATAAATACATATATTTTAACACCATTTTGGAACTCATTTCTGGGGGAGGCTCTGTTAGGAACAGATCTCGGTATGTGTTTTTTTTTTGCTTGAAAGCAGATTTTCTAGTAGAAAGGCCTTGGCAAGGTCACCCATCAACCAAACTTCTCTGTTCCCACAATGCCTCAGTGTATTAGTGTAGAAAGCAAAACTTCGCAACACATTCTTCCGTCGACGCGTCCATCTGCTGGACAACTCGCCCCTCTCCCCCTGGAGCTGTCCCTGGCGTCGGCAAGGCGTTTTAAAAGTTTGACGCTCACATCGATTAGAAACTTTCCTCGTGCGCCACTACCTGTTTCCTGTGGAACGGAAAAGCTCCCATTTGAAATTCAGAAAATTCTCAACTGCTCCCACTCTTTCGCTCTCTGTTGCTGTAGTTCTATCTAGTTCGCTTTATGCTCTCGATGTATGTGTCGACATTATATTTTGTGTGGAAGAGGACATTACTCTTGTATTTTCGATACCTGAGGGAGAATTTTGCACTTGATTTACTTGGCAAAACTACTTACCGGCGACTCCACCAATTTTTGCTACTTGAAACTACTCTTACTATAGTCAAACATCAGTTATTATTGATAGGATCGGTGATCGACTGTCATATGGAGATTAAATTCTGTTAATAGTTTATTAGTTTTCTCACGGAAAAAGATAGACAAAATAGCAATAATAAAATAAAACTATTACATTATTGGTTTATATTTAGAGTCATAAAATAAGATAATCAACATATAAAATATTACAAAATAGTACTTCAATTATAAGCACAATGTAAACACAATAGATTGAAAAAATATAAAATTATTATTATTTTGATATTGCTGTAAATTTTTACTAATTCAATTTACAGCAAAACTGTTAATACAAAACTTGTTCAAAATTTATTAAAGCTAAATATTAGTATTTCATGATATATCAATAAAATTAAAATCATTGTTTATTACGAAAACTGTAACACGGCCTTGGAAAATTGAACAAAAATGAAATACAACTATGTTTGACAAATCATAAAACAGTTTTAGGGGCGGTATTATCCTCAGATAAACGAAAGAAAATATTGTATCAAAATCATAGCTTAAAATAAATAATGATTATTATTCTAGCTGTCATCTTTCGATGCGATATTTTTTTATTATTCCACCGATAAAATTCGCTAGTTTGAAAATACCGGTTATTAGGATTATTTATTTATTTACCAAAAAGAAATCGAAATGAATGAACTCTCAAATTCGCCATTATGTCATTCCAAATTTCTACGAAATTTTAACAGAAATAATACATTATAATAAATAAATCCAAATCTGTTTTCTGAAATGTCAAATACTAACATTTAGGAAATTATATGGGTCTTATTGCATGCATTTTTGAATTCTTAACAACTTATGTATTACACCTTTGCTATAAAGTGAGTAGATAAAAATTTACAGCAATATCAGCATCAAAATTCTACACTCGGTTTCTGACGTAGTATATTTACAAATACTTTAAATATTTTATATGTTGACAATCTTATTTCATGAATCTAAATGTAAGCCAACCATGTGATATTTCTTTTCTTTTTCAACAGTTATTTTGTCTATCTTACTTCCTTTGAGGATGATCATTGTATGACCGAAACGTCGGATTTTTAGAAATTAATAAACTATTAACAGGAGTTCTGAAAAATGTATCATTTAATAACAGTAATTATTAATTAGATATGTGCAAAACAAAAGCTGGTGGACTAAAAATTAAAAGTATGTGTAGTGCGTGGATAGGTAGCGCAGGCAGCGTTCATGTGAGTGTTCACGTGACAGGCGTGACGTAACTAGTTCATCTGGGAATTTACTGTCGATGCTGGTCACTGTTTGACTGAAATTTATGAACGTCGTTTTTTACCAAACGTCAAACATGTTTTATTATTTTGAATTTTACCTAGATGTTTGATTGAAAGTAGCCTGAAAGGGGTCAGAGCGATTTTAAAACTTTTTGTACCGCGTTTGACACCAGTGTAATAGTTCTTTGTACATGACAATAACACTCTGTTAACGAGTTTTTGTTCTGGAAAGTTTTTGTCGGGGAAGAAATCAATAAAAATACAAATCCTTCATTATCCTTCAATCCCTTATCAAACAGAAAAATCTGCTGGGATCAAACACAAGACTTCGTTACAGTTCTTCAGGGGCTTCAGAGTTTTACCATCATATTTTGACACGTGATATAATTTTATTCGTTAGAAGGACTTGATGAAATTTTGAATCAAAACCAAAACCCAAATATGAGGGTGCATTGCTTCAAGCTGAACAAGATTCCATATATCAAAATCCCATGAAAACACTCTTTGCAACAAAGCGGTCATTCGCTCGAATGTATTGCCACTTTCACTGGAAGATTGAAATAATTTTTGTTTCTTCAGAATTTATTTTTGTTTAGTTTGTTGTTATCGCTCTGCTAGTCTATCCAACTTTTTCACATTTACAGGGAATTCTAGAGGACTGAAGCAGGAAGATGACAGTTATTTTCCAGTTTTGTCTGTACCAATTTGAATATACGGTACAACAGCAAACAAAAGATTATTATTGTCTTCTGATTCAAGGATGTTCATTACTCTTTTAGGAAGAAACATTTTCCAGATCTTCTTTTTTTGTAAGCCATTTATTTTAAAAACATCTATAATGCCTGTTTTATACGACACAATTTATTGGTCAATAAATTTACAAAGATTTCTTGTCAATTTATTGTTGTGTAATGCAACTCTTTGCGGGAAATTTACTGACAAAAATGGAACAATTTTTCGACTGTTCTTTAAGGGAATATTTGAGGATTTTAGTCATTTCCAACCACAAAAACTGGATATATTTTGGTTACTTTGTCATTTTTGTACGCATAGCTTGAACCAAAAATATTAGTAGCATAGGTGACAGCTAATTTCGTGGTGGTACTACTGAAATTGTCTCAATAAATTGACGGAAAACATGATGTGTGAAATGAACGACAATGTTTTTGTGCTTGGCAATTTATTTACAAGAAAACTTGGCCAATTTATTGACCAATAATTTGAATCATGCAAAACACGCATTAGCCTTTTTTTTCTTCAAACTTCTCAATATGGCAAATATTGATAGCTAGCGTTCAGCAATTCATGATACTAAATTATTCAGGAGAATGACAATGTGAAAGAGAATTAATGTATTTTATTAGAGAAATATGTTTGGGACTTGCGATATTTTTTGGAAATGAAGTGTAGACGGTGTGCAGGGGTAAAAAGTGCTATAAAAATTAATTATTAAAACGTTACCACTTTTTACAGACAAATTAAACAAACGAAATTATCGCAATGTAAATTCATTAAACTTAACTCTCGCCAAACAAAAAACTTTAAAGTGGTTAAACACAGTCACATAATAACATCCAACATAAATTACAAGGTTCATATAGCACTCTAAAAACCATTGTCACGCATCTCTGCTTACGACGTGGACATGTTAAATATTTACACAAAGCCTTAAGCTTCTCAGCTCGCCGGGCTATGGCTGTACACCCACATAGGATCCGCCGCCGCGACCGCCGCACTTAATAAATCGTCACGTTTGACGCCGACACGTTGATTATTATTCCGGGCACAGACGACGCGACTTCTTATCGCCGGAGGAAAAAATCGACGGAAAAACTAAGTGATACCGTCGAGCCCAGCGATGAGTTATCACATAACGTGGTGTACGGCTCTCCCAGCCGAAATTCGGATTGGAGAAAGTGGCTTTTATTGATTTTGTTTGTTGAGGATTCGAGAAGTTTAATTGTGTTTGGGTGTGAAGATTGATGTGTGATTAGCGGTGAAATATTGCGGGGTTTTCACTGAAAGAACCGCCGTAATGCAGACATTATTGCTCTTGTTTTGAGTTTCCAGCTGCGTGTGCTGCAAATAGACAAAGTTTTACATATTACTCAAATTACATTTCAAACTTATTTTTTTTACTTCATAATACTTTATATAATCTCCATGGTTCATGATATCCTATGTGATTCCTAACATTTGTACAGAGGCCATAACTCGATGCTTGGTAACTGCAATACAGGCGTAAAAATATATCACTTAACAAGAATGTCACATCTGAAATAAGTAAATGGTGTTATTATATATTTATCTAATTTACATTCCAATGAGAGTAGGTGTAGTTCAGCAATAAATAGTATATTCTACAATAAGTAATGGAATGGCACATATTCCACACGAGCAAAAAGTTTGTAATTCGAACCGAAGGCGTTACTTGTTGTAGACTATATTTTCTATAACAAGATTTTGGGAATTATACAAAAAATACCAAACTGTTGAATAGGTGAAACTCAAATAAATAAAATTAAAACAAACAGACGCCACCACTGACTTGGTTTACAAGTTTTGTAATGTTGATTTTATCCCTTTTGCTTCTACTGATGATTATAACTTAGGTATTTATCAAAATACGTATTTAGAAATTTTATTTATTACTTAGGAGTTAGATTATCTAAATACAAAATTTCGATATCGAAGTTATCATCATCAGGGATTCAATTTTGACCACTGGCTTGATTTTCAAGTTCTGTAAAGTTAATTTTATCCCTTTTGTTTTTACTGATGTTGATAATAATAACTTAGTTATCGCAATATGTATTTGGGTATTTTCTTTATTACTTTCAGACTTAGGGGTTAAATGTAATATTTTAGATTAGATGTTCATGTTATGAGCTGATTAGCTTTTGGGGGTAATCCATCACCCGGAATTGGTAATTTATTTGAAGGTCATCTACAATTTTTACTTGGAACTTTTTTTTAATTTGATACCGTTGAGAAGTTGTTTAGGCGGAAGGTTATGTGTTGAATACATCAGATTTTTTTTTTTTAAATAAAGCAATAGAAGACATAGAAGGAACCCAAAAACATTATATACATTAGAAGAATAGATACGCCTACAATTATATTTCAGTCAACGGAATCTGAAAGCACAGATCTCACATTAATAAAGTTACACAAATTCGTTTGTAAAAGTGGGTCATTCAAATGGACGTTAAGGAAATTCTATACGTGAAATGTATTGTCCTGTTGGGTAGAAGGTACAATTGGGTAGGTCCCTAGTCCATGCCGTATTCTGAGCAGGGCTTGTTGGTCAAAATATCAAGTTAAGCAAGAATAATTTTGAACGTAAATCCAGTGTGAGATCTGCAATAGCAGAGAGTTAGTACAAAGAGAATGCACCTTCCTCTCTCAATATGTATTGAATAACATTATTCGTGCCTCAAATCCCTACACGCCATTATCACCCCAACAATCATCCTGTTTAATCCAAAGACAATCACCTCTCACACTTAACACATGATGTGTCGAGGTTGCACACCGGAAGTTATCAAACTCGGGATGCCAGGTTGGTAAACACGTGTTTAATATCAATTAACGGGCGTGTTAGTGTAGCGGGCGCCCAACGTAGGGCATGGGCGCCAAACAAGCCCCACGTTGGGCGCCAGTTAATAACCGAAACAGTGTGAGGGGCGGGCGGGAACAGGGGAATCCGTCAAAAGCGGTGCGTAAATCAACGTGCAATTATTACACGCACTGCTGTGGTATGTGATGGTGTGGTATTAGAGGGAAGGGATGCTGTTAGGGGTGCATTGTGGTTGTTTGCTCTGGAGTGTTTGATTTTTTAATTTTTACACGAGTGGATATTAACAAGGATTTTGTATCTGTTTGGAACAATAAACTATTGTATGTATGCAGCAATGAAATAACAAGATAAAAATTGTGTTTGATTAGCGAAGTTTATAATTCTCTCTGTATCGGAAATTAAAAATCAAGTATCAAAATATAAATTGTATTTGCATGTGTTGCTGTCCAACATATTTGTAGAGTTGTTACTTTTTACGATTATTGGTTATTGGAGTTGATGATAAAACTGGATAAGGACACAATTCTTTACAATGGAAAACGCAAGGTACTTGCAGATGCAATTTCAGTTATTATTATAACTTTTATAGTAGGTACACATATTCTCGTTACTACGAATTATATTAAAGATTTTTTTTTAAGCAATACTCGGCAAGTTTCAAACCATATTTTTAATAACTATTCGTATTTCGGTTTACTAGATCATCATCGGGTACATATGAAGAATAATTTTGTATATTTGTGTGAGTTTTATATATAATAATTAATTTATGATTGATGGTCTTTAATAGCCTTACGATTTTTCAAGGATTCTAAAAAGTTCATTTTTAATTTTAACAGACATATTACTAATATCTAGGTTAAGTTATTATTTAAGCAATGTTTAGCAATATTATAGTTGGACTTATTATTTAGTAACGCTTTATTGTGTTCTTATAATCTCAGAGTGAAATTACGTCCTGTTTGACCTATGTAGATTACTTCACAATTATTACTACACTCAATTTCATAAGAGGTAAATAGCTCCGTGGTAAAGCATCGAACTGTGGATAATAAGATCCTTGGTTCGAGCCTCACAGTCGACAAATTTTATAACCCATGTGGCTCTTCCACCACTACCATCCTTGGAGGACGTGATATGACGACTGGTAACCGAACTGTACGCGCAAAAATATGTCATATATATCAGCAATAAAATCTGCACCAAATGAGCCTAAATTTATTGATGTTATACATTTTTGTCATGAGATAGACGTAAAAATATAATTTTAATTTTAGCTACTTCCAGAGTGCCATAGTAAGCAAAACATACAACAGTCGTATTGTATGAGTTTGACAGATGACACTTGGCAAAGTTTTAATGATTACAGACTTGTTTAAATTATTTCTCAGTAATCATGGATACATTTACCATTTAGAAATAATTTAAACAAGTCAATAATAATTAAAACTCTGTCAAATATCATCTGTCAAACTCAAACAATACGACTGTTTGTATGTTTTGTTTACCCTGGCACTTTGGTAACAGCTAAAAATTGTACATTTTTTTACGTCTATCTTATAACAGAAATGTATCACATCAATAAATTTAGGCTCGTTTGGTGCAGTTTTTATTGCTGAACATTTTCTATACGTACACTTTTGTTCTAAAATTCATAGGGAATGAACTATCGCATAATGAAAATTTTAACATTCTATTTCCTATGTTCTATGAAAAAAGTAGACACCGGGTATATTGGATTCGCACAAATTAATTCTTCCTGTTCACCTGATGATGGTCCAGTACTCTAGTAGTCTAGTATCTAACCGAAATACATTGCCTCTTTAATAAAAATTGTGATAATGTTTCAACGAGAACTCACATAATCCATTTAATTTAAAGAATCTTTTTGATATATCATGTTTACCTCAACGAATAACAAACACTACTTTTGGCATGTTTCTGTACAGGTGTGTAGAATGTAGATGAAGCTTTTCAATAACAGTTGAAGAGATTGTTTGAGCAACCCAGACCTAAGCTAACATTATCTTTGTAGGTACATATATCCTTACCTTGACCTTTAAGTTTTGGTTAACATCGCCTTGTTTGGCAGTTTGACCTTTGGAAATACAGCTGTCAATTACAGTTCGATACAATATTGAAAGCTTCTCTCTCATCTTCTACCATTAAAAATGAAGTCATCCAATATATTTTTGCGATGCATCGTGCTAGCAGCATGCAGACTCCTGCCAATAGCAGGATCATGGAGCATAGAGCATATTCATCCCCCTTCTCCCATGGAGTAGTCGGTAATGTCGGGATCGCTTGCTATCTGCAATTGCCCCATATGTGTGACGGACTAATAATGCATGGCGCTTGCGCACTGATCCGTTACGTGGGCACAGGGCCGGCCCTGTAATTGAGGGGTGATCACTAAAGGGAAGGGGGAATATAAATCATATTACATAATTGTTTGACATCCAAGGATACAACGATGTATTAACACTTACTATTAGTAAATCCCTACAGATAAATTCACTTAACAAGCTTTTCCAAATATTAAAATTTATTTCAATATCACAATCAATACCATCAAGACCTCTTAGTGTAAAAAAAATATTTGTTTTCGAAAACTGTTGCCCTGGCATTAATATCAGTTTAAATAATCTAATCATAGGTAATATATCGAGAGTCAGGAAATTTATCGTAAAATTTCGAATAGCTTAGTGTCAAAAATAACGTAATTATATCTCGACAGCGTAACTGATTGGATTTAAGTGTCATTTTTGACAAGAGTCGTCGATTCTACTCAGACATTGTGATAAATTTGACCAAATAATTCGTTTGAATAGTTCGTGAATTTATATAAAAATAATAGTTATTTACTTTACAAGTGGGCAAAGTAAAGAATTACCCACGAGAGAAATTTTAGCACACGAAACCGAAGGCTGAGTATCATAATTTTATCGAGTGGGTAATTCCACTTTGCCCACGTGTGAAGTATAACGTTTTATCCAACATCTCTTAATAAATGCAAAATTTATTAAAGAAATATTATTTGACAGTGGCATATTTTTTTAATTTTCTAAAATAAATGTCACTCGAAGTAGTTAACAAGGTGTTATGTGTTATTATTATTGTTATAAATTAAATATTACTCACTAGTGACTTTTCTTAAAATTATACCCACTAGTGGGTAATCTATTACTTTCCTTGTTTAAAATCACCATAGTTATAGAGCATTTATTAAGAGGTGTTGGATAAACAAACTAATTGTTTAAATATTAAACTATTATATTTCAACAAACGGTTGCCTAAGATATGGCACAGAGATGTTCTAAAATTTTTGTCGCTGTAAAAACGTTCTCTTGGTACAAATGAAGTAATAATCATCGTAAATTGAATTTTTTTGTTAAAAAAAAAAAAAAAAAATTGACTGTCGACCGAAATTCTCTGTCACAAAAATTCGCTTCCTTTATCAAGAACACGATAGATTTCTGATGGCATTTGATAATACAAGTGGCAATATATTTACGATAATATTACCTACTAATAAAATATAGAATGCTCGAAAGCATTGAAAATAAAAAAATTAATTCGTTGAGAAATTAGTTAGTTTATTAAAATTATAATTATACATCAATATTTAGACTTCAATTAAATCTTCATCAGGGTGCTGAGTCAAATATTAGAATAAGTAAAACGTGTGTTTTACTGTTAATTGGAAGGGTTATCAAACCGTGTCTAAAGTTAGCTTTTATGCACTCATTTATGTTTGGAAAGTAGACATTTTTGCACGTCAATATCATACGCTTCTTTATACACGATTGTATGAATTTATGAGATTATCAATGCTTTGGTAAAAGAAATCGTTATGAATTATTCTCTTAGCAAGGATGTTTGTATAAAAATTTAAAAGTATTCATGGCCTGTGAGTGGTGCTACAATATGCGTATTTGTTCATGAAACTACTAACAAACTATTTGACAGCACCGTCTGCAATAGTGACAGGCCTTGTTGTTGGCCGGCCCTGGATGGTCACACATCCAATGTCATACAGTATCCAGGGACCTGCTCCTATCTGCAGATGCTCTGCTCGACATATATTGCAATTATGTATACAAAGACAGCGGCAACCAAAATGTGACACGGTGTGACGTTAATGTGTTTGCTGTTGTTGCACCCGATGTCATTCAATCTGTTTGTTTACAGTAATTCCATGATTTTGGACGCTGCATTGAAATGGAAATTGGATGGGAGATTGATGAAAGGTATTCATGCTAGGCTGACTCATATGTTCCACTCGTATATTACCCGCCTGTTATAGATCTAACATTATTTGTCAGGATTATACGACGATTTAATTCCTACACAACAATATTACTCGATTCACTGATCCCCTGACAAATTCTTCGCAGTCTAGCCAAAGGAACAAAACATTTGTTTGGCTTCCAAATCAATTTTCAATTGTTGCTTCCTGGTAACGGTTGAAACACAGTATCATACAACAAACTAAATAAAAATTATCTCGTAGATTCCTTTTTTCTCATAAATATCAATAAATGCAATTTTCTAAGTCTTATTCGTTAGGAGACGAGAATATTTACTTTCTTATACAAAGAAGAAGGAAGTATTGGCATCATGAAAAAATCCCTCTCCGTAAAGATATTATTGGAGCCATGAGGTTATAGGTATAGTTCGTTGTTAATTTTTTTTTGGGTACCATATTTTGTCCGGAGCTACTTACCTTATAATAATATAATTGTATTAATTAAAACATTAATATTTGTTGTATTTGGATGGTTTCAATTTCACCTGTAATTGTTCTAAGAAATGTCACTTAATTTAATAAAGTATTAAGGGAATAGATTAAAGAAGATTTTGTCGTATTTTGTTAAAATTGCGTTAAATTAATGGAAAACTATAAGAGCTTAAAATCAACCTGAATGTGATAGGTATTGATATTAAGAGAAATAAAGTAAAGGAAATTTGATGGCATTATAAGAGAAACCGGAAATAATCGTGTTCGTGTTCAATGTAACAATATGGTTCACGATTCAATTCATTTTACAAGGATATCTTTATCTGTTTATCCTTTTAGCTGTGATATCTTTACAAATAGGAGTCAATGCTATTATTGTTTGTTAGCCATCCATCATATTTTACATTTTTTACTGAGTTTAGGGCCTATTCTGTAAGTTATCTGTTAATTTTTAACTGCCAATAAAAAATATTTGTCAAATGAAATTTTCAATTTTTATTTAGTGCCGTCTGTTATCATTGGTTAATTTTTTATAACAGACTGTTAAAAATTAACAGATAAGGTACAGAATAGGTCCCTTTGTCACTTAGACTTAAAAATTGAAGTGTATAAAGAGTTGATCGTCAGTGAAGACATTTGAAATATTAGTAGGCTTACTGAAGTTCCCCTATTAATTACGTAAAAAATATTCTGAAGACTATAACAAATGGGATGTCTTCCTGGTGGTGGTTCAGGGCCACCGACGTAATTTCTTCACTGCCCCACATGCGCCGTTCTCCGCCTAATGCGTCATTTATCACCCGTCGCATATGATCGCGAATTGGAAATGTCTCTGCTCCTTCGCTCGCCCGATGACTGTTTATCCGCGTTCAAAAAGGAATTTCATTTCCACGACTAGACGATGGAGGGTGTGGAGGGCTCGAACAGTGTGAGTTACACACGCCCCTGAAATGTTCTTGATGTTATCGCGTTTCTTATGCTGCGAAGCTGTTGTACTAAACAGACATGTTTCCATTCCGCTCCCTTGGAAATACCGATGTATTAACATGTGATATGTGTAATGTCTTCGAGGAATGTGGCAAATATGCTGATGTGCCTAAGGCAGAGCTTCTCAAAATTAGCTGATGTACGGACACAAAATTTGGTGGCACCGCCCGAAACTATAATGGAGTACCTATTAAATAAATATGTACCTAGTAAAACTATATATTTACAAAATAAGGATAACATAGATCAATGGTTATAAAAATTCATATAAACAAAAAAAAATCTGATGTGCGCAGCACATAACCTCCCGTTTAAACAATTTTTAAACGGTGCAAAATAGAAATAGTTCCAAATAAAAATTGTATCCTATGTTATTTACAATTTTTTTATTATAACAAAATTTATTCTAACTCATTTTTTTTATTCAAAATACCTTATGGGCCTTCAAGTAAACTTTCACTTCCGGTTGATGGTCAATCATTAAAATCTAATCAGTTCTTAATTTGAACAGCAAGGTCTAAATATTAAGTTAGAAAATGGTATTGTATTAGAATCTGATGTCTCCACCACATAACTTCCCAATTTTTAATTTCAGAACGGTGCATAATACAGAAAAAAGTTTCAAATATAAATTGTAGCCAATGCTATTCTACATCTTTTTTTATTATGACAAAATTTACTGTAACTCAATTATTTACAGAGATATACCGAAAAAACTTGACAAATCTTCAAGATTGCTACCAAAATCTAATCGGCTCGTAACCTATGTTCCCCTATTTTAGTAAGTTTCATTCAATATTTTATAGTTAAGTTTAAAAATTTTCTCCATCTTTTACATATCTACAATTTGGTTATCTTAACTTTTTGTCTGTTTGTATGGTATTGAGACCCCGTATTCCATAATAATGGAAAAGAATACAAACTTACTAACCTTTAAATACATAATTTATAATATCTTTTCTTCAAACAAGTTAATCTTTCTTCTATGAAAATTACTTTGCGTAACCCATCTCCTAATTTTTATATTTATCTTTGCATTATCTATAAATAATTCAAAGATAATAATAATTCTGGTGCTTTATTTTGTTGTTTACAATCATGTATAAAAACTTTAAAAAAATTCACAGAACTTTAGTTGGAAATAATGTTGATATTATTTGTTTTGAAATCTCATCTAACTTGTTTACAATCCATTTAATGAAATGCGGTTCCCGTCAGTGTCAAGAAACTATCGACGGATTCAGTTCTATTAACTTTGAACAAGTTAGTTTGCTGTACAAGCCGCGTATTTATCTTTCTATGACTTTTATATATACTTCAGCAACTGCAGGCGTATCATTCTGACTGTAATGTGCAAAGTTTTTTCCCTTTTTTGCGAAACAGACTGTTTGTATCTAGCAGAACTGTGAGACATAGACTGGTGTCACTTTGTTATATTTTAACCGCATGTGTGTTTCACAGTGAGAAGGCGATTTATATTTTTGTTAGCGCACAGTTGGAATGAGAGTGGATAAAGTTTTGTAATTTTTTTAAACTTTAGGTTCATTTTATCTATTAAGGGTCGATATCTCAATCTTCCAAGGGTACTACAAGTATCGCGACGAAATTGTTTAATTTTAATTACCAGAAATATACTATTTTGTACTCACATATTGAAATTATTGTTCAAGAAAATTCGACAAAAACATTCCTGATAAAATAAAAATCGATAAAAATCTTTTATCAAACACCTCTCAATAAATGCTATATAACTATGGCGATTTTAAACAAGGAAAGTAACAGATTACCCACTAGTGGGCATAATTTTGAGAATAGTCACTAGTGAGTAATTTTCTATGTATAACAATAATAATATCACACAATACCTTGGTAATTACTTCGATTGACATTTTAATTTAGAAAATTTAAAGTATATGTCACTGTCAAATAATATTTCTTTAATATATTTTGTATTTATTAAGAGATGTTGGATAAAACGTTATACTTCACACGTGGACAAAGTGGAATTACCTACTCGATACAATTATCACACTCAGCCTTGTTTAAAACACACTACAGCGTGCGCAAACGCAAGATTAAAACAACAAAAATAATTACTATTAATATCTGTCAAAACTGTAGTGACAAATTGTGAAAAAACGAATCTACATAGTAACGTAAACAATAAATGCTAATCAGTCTCCACGTTAAATGTCACACGCACAAAATTATGAAATGAATCAAAATCAAAATGTTGCTTTCCAATTTTTTCCAGAATATGATGCAGGTATAATAAAAAATAGCGTATGACACACATGTATAAGTGCTTTTAAAGCACTAACGACGTTAAAAGGACTCCGCTTCACGTCGTGCTCTTAAACTCGTCGTACGTGCTTTTAAAGCTTACTTATATATATACATGTATATACTATTATAAAATAAAATATCGGTCTGACATTAAACGTTGAAAGCACCACGGGGGTTAAACGGACAATAATGCCTTCAGTCTGCAACAAATTGTTGACCTCACGCATTATTGTCTTTATAGCGGCCCTTGATACGTTAATTACTTTTTTTATGTCTCTGAGTACAAGAGGAAGTATAAGATTCATGAAAATTGTATCCATTTTGACAGTGACATAAATAAATAAAAAATAATTAAAATATAATTGCGGTCTCATAAAGCTTGCTATATGAAATGCTACCCATATGATACATGCCTTCCTCTTGTGTACCCAGCATGCAGAGAAAAAGCAAACACACCCTGGGCTTTATTAAGCCACCGCCTCGCAACTGCATTGAACAGAGGGTGGCTGTGGCCGCCGTGGAATGGGGGTGTTCGTAGGCGATGCGCTAATGAGCAGCGTGACGTCACATCATACCTCGGACAAGTGACAAATTACACAGCTCACTATTGTCCTGAAATTTATGCGACGCACGCGGCGATGAGCTTCTCGCGCGCCGATAATGCAGAGCTGTGTCCAGGACCGGACAGCGGAGATTTGAGGAGGGGTTAATTATTTTCACCGGAAATAATGGGCGACGTCACAGCTAAATGAGATTAGCGCGACATCATTATATTAATTAGCTCGGAATTATTTGCTCAGTTGAGAAACTTATTTGATTGTTGATATCATCTAGCAGAATATTCATTTTGGATGTAGTACCCAAGGTTCCCAAATATATTAGCAGAGGGGAAACCACAGAAGGAAAGTTAAAATGGCAATTATTGATAGTGGAATTTGAATGAAATATCGAGTTGTTCGTCGTTTTGTATTTTTATTATGCGATTATTTTAAACATAACCTAATTTTATTTAAATAAAAATGCCCACATAACTTGCAGTATAAATGAGTTTCATTTTCGCATGATATGATATGCAACTAGAACACGCTAAATATTATTGCAAAATCTTTTATTTCTCTTGAAAACATTATAGTCCTAAAACAATCAGTACAGAAACCCTTCATATTTTATTAAATTAAAAAGACTTTTGGAACTTACAAAACTTTATCCAAAAGCCTTTTTAATCTGCTATGAGTTCTGAAAGTTCATATTTTTATTAACAGAGAATCACACTAAGAAAGTATGCCATGAATTGTGCCATGAATTGTGTGTAAACTATTATATTAGTCGTTGTCTGATTATTATTAATAATCATTTGATTTTTTCACATAGTTTTTCGCTGCCATATTTTGTTTAGTTGTATTGATATGAAGATCAAACATTTGAACATCTTTTATAAATTTATTTGTTGTAGTTTCATGGGATGCTTTCTGTGTTTATTTATTTATAAAAAAAAATTATAGTTTTTGTACTAATGATTTTAGAACAAATTTCTATTTGTGATTCTATTCATATTTACAATATATCTGTGCAAAGATTTCAAAATGTTTTAGAGATTATTTTTTGTCGTTATTTAAAACCAATGAATTGCTTCTTTGTATGTCACGTGACGTTTTAACTAATCCTGGCATTATTATACTGAGAACAAAGCTCTGTAGCTTTATTGTTTTTGTTGACAAATGTCAGATGTCAGATAGTTATCAACACAAGTAAAAAATGAGCAAAAAAGATAGATTTAGTGGCGTGCCTGATGATGAAATAAAAAAATAATCTAATCAAATATAACTCGAGAGTTCGATAAATTAAAAAATAATTTTCCAGTATCTTTCTCAAACTTGTTACCATTTGGCCATTTGGCAACAAGTTTTCGAAAGATCTGTCAAATAATTTTCAATTTATTGTCACTCTCTTGTTATATTATATGACGAGGGAAAGTAACTATAATTACAAATGACCAATAAGATAATACCATGAAAATACTTAATAATAAAATAAACTAAATTATGTCGGTCCGATAAATCTAGAGGGTTGTGACGTTTTAAACTACTATAATGAATAAAATTCTTTTAACGAGAAACAATAGATTTCTAAAATTTTGCAAGGATATATAGATTGTTCCATTAAAAAGATATAAAGTTGCATTTTATTGCTCGAAATGTGGAAAAACAAATACTGCAGACTTGTGCGCATTTTAATTTAAAATAAACTTTGTTCAAAAAGAATTTCACTAATGTTTAAACATTTCGTATAAAATAAAATATACAGACGAATGGATCACGCGGTATGTTCATTTAATTGAAGTTTCCTTTTGGAGATTTTATCGTTAGCCGGTCCTGGAAAAGCACAGACGGCGTTAGAATCTACTTGGGCGATACACGTTAAACAACGAGAATTTATGTGATTGATGAATCAAAGTTTGTTTTGAAATTTATGACCGTTCCCATCTTTATAATTCCGAGGGGGTGGCGGCGTCGCAGCATGCTAGATGGCGTGTCGTACGTCACTCCCCACCCCCTTCCGCGATGTTCTGTTCGTTAGTTAATAGCTTAGGGTTAACTGTTTTGGACGATTCTGCGGTCACACCATCGCAGATTGCCATCATCCTTGTTTCTTGTCACAAAGCTCTGGATAGTCATTATTCTCTCTCGAATGTTCCACTGGCTTTTGACTCCTATTTGTAAATGTTGCCTTGTTGTTCAAGGGTGATGTATGGACCTTAAATTATGTTCGAGATGCCATTAAACGCGTTAGGTCAGTTTTCATTACTATCATTATACTATGAAAAGAAAATTTTCTTCACTAATCCAAATTGACTTCTTTAGGAACGCATTTTCCGTGTCTGTTTTCGTACACGCCATCAAACTAAATCCGTTGTACAAAACATGGTTTTAGTGAAATTTATTTTGAGGGTGGCAACGCTTCGCTTACATTTTTAATAAAGTAACCCTAAGCCCTTCTAATGCACCCCTAACAAACTCAAGTCTTAAACTTGTTTTTAAGGGAATTTATTTTTACGTTGGTTTGTTTGAATTTAATAAAGAAACCCTACACCGTACTATGCGCTCAATATACTCAAGCCGTTGTACTCGTTTCTCGGTACCTACCATTTATATGGACAAAACTTTCAAACGACTGTTATACGATTTTCTGTCGTTTTTTACCTCCTGCCTACCTCTAGGTAAGGGAGGTATTGTTTTTGGTTAAAAAATTGGGTAGTGTGTTTTCAATTAATAAGCACGTACGTACAATACGATTTTAATATTTTCGCCATGATGTCTGAATGTATGTATGCATGTATATGTGTGTGTGTACAATATAATTTTGTGTATTTAACTTATATTTGTATGAAGAACTGATTAGATTTTGGGTAAAATTGATCAACCGTCAAAGTAGCAGTTTACTTGAAGCCCTTAACAGTTTTTCGTGAAAAACACGGTTAAATTTCCATTTTCAACAATTTATGTAATTTTGAAAGTTGAAGAATATTTAATTTTACATGTTTTTTTATTACACTAATTTTATTAATTTTCATTAGATTTAGAGATAATAAAATAGAAAGAAATAAGATTTCACAAATCTTGCATTTCCAGTACACCATGGAAACATTTAAAAACTTTAAATTTTTTACGAAATATGACACATGTCATTGTGATTGTGAAGCTGTTTTCTTAGTGAAATATATGTCAAAAAATTAAATAAATATACGAAAGAAAATTAAATTCTCAAATATAAATAGAAAATAAACAAATAAGAAGGTATGTTTCTGTATCATCAAATACTATTTTGTACCGTTTAAGAGTAGTATTGGGCGGGAGGTTATATATGAAAAGAATGAATTTGTTTTATAAAATAATTCAAAACAAGTAATTAAAGCATGTTTTCTGTATGTCCAATATGTGTCAAGTATAATTATTAAACATTCAAATACAAATGATTAAAAAAATCAACTGGGAAAAATTTCACAAAATTTCACTTAAAATTTGGACTTATTTTTATTGCGTTTCTATATAAATCAAGCTGTAAGGAACTCATTGCTGTAGAGCGCATCGTCATATCTCTTAAATTTGTTGAGATATGATGATTTTTTATATTTCTGGAAGTGCAACTTTCATAAACTGTAACTCAAAAACTATGCGAGATATCGCAAAATATCTTCAGATTTGGGCTTTTGGTAACATTTAGAATAAATTAGAAAATTTGGAAAATTTTGAAAAATTTTTGAAAATTTTCTGAGGGGGTTATCTTGCAAAATAAAAAAGATGCGGACTCGCGGTGGTCACCATTCGATTCAGCTCGTCTATATACATAAACATGCAAAATTTCAGAAAAATCGGCCGACGGGTTGCGAAGTTATAGTAAAAAATCTGAAAATGGCCTTTTCCGGCTAAAAAGTCAAGGGGTACCCCTTGAGGTTGTTCCTGAAAACGGCCATTTTTAGACTTTGTACTGTAACTTTTCTGCCAGTAGGCCGATTTTTCTGAAATTTTGTATACTTATGTACTTTAACGAGCTGAATCGAATGGCGTACATTACAGCTTCGTAACTTTCGTATTTTTTGAGATATCACCTTTCAAAAATTTGGGGGAAAAATTAAAAAATTTTCAAAATTTTTAAAAGTTCCTAGTTTATTTTAAAAGTCATCAGAACGTCCAAACTGAAGATAATTTTTCGATATCTTGCATAGTTTTTGAGTTTCAGGCCCTCAAAGTTGCACTTCTGAAAATATCAAAAATTGTCATATCTCCAAAAATATACGAGCTATTACAATGCGCTTTGCGGCAATGGGATTCTTAGAGCTTATATTATAAAGAAATGTAATAATATAAATTTCAAATTTTAAGTAAAAAACGCGGTTAAATTAAAATGTTCATCAATTTATGTGAAAGATACGACGGGAAATGGTAAATAAAATTCCTTCCACCTCAATTTCAATCTAAAATTAATACTCTTACCCACTTGTTCCGGAAATTTAAATATCAATATAGCAAGGCATCGAAATGTAGTTCCACAACAATTTATTCGCCAATATCTACTGACCAATAACTGGAATATTACAAAACATTTCCCTCGGTTTTATTAAATTCAGGCGGCGCCGTCTCGAGCGCCGCGGCGCTAGTTTTCACGTTTCGGCACTCGATGGTTGAAGGGTAGGGGGGCTGTACAACGGCGGTGATATTAGTATTCCGATACGGGAAGCTGTGCGTGTGTGCGTGTATTCAGAAACACTTTTGGGGGGAATGGCGTATGTCGGTTATATTAAATGGCACTCCCCGAAGGCGTTCGAAGAATGGAATGGTTCTTGCGGTTTTGGGGATATTAAGTTTGGTATTTTTTCTGAGTGGGTATGGAAATGTTTACTAACAATAATATTATGTGTATTCTCTGAGTATGTTGTATGTGAAACGCATACAGAAATAAGAATGTTTTCGCTGCTGTAGGAAAGATGAAGCTAACACAAGGCTTTTCAATCTTGAAGGTTGATGGCAAATATGAGATGGGAACATGTAATTGACTTGAAATATATATAGAAAAAAATATGATTAGCAACACATAACTTCCTGCAAATTTGGATTTTTATGCGGTACAAAATATTGTAGCTAATTACATCTTTTGGAAAGTAACAAAATTAACTCAACATTCCTTGTAATTAATATTAATTAAAGGGTATCACATATATAAAAAGGTTTCACACAAAAATTGTTATTAATATGTTCTACATCTTTTAAATATAAATACTCAATTATTTAGTGAGATATTACCAAGAAACTTGATAGACCTTCAAGTAAACTATTATATTTCCTGGTAATGGATTGTCACTTAAATCTTGTTAACTTACAATTTAAGCATTATTTATGAAGTGGCTTAACACCTCTTCTTATGAAGCTATCAAGATCCTTTTGTTGTAGTGGATCAATCTACTTTGCTTTTCTTTTAGATCTAGATAGTTAGATTGCTCCACGTCTTCCAATCTTTTGTTTTATTTTGCCAGTTTTTAATTCCTGTTGCTTTTAATTCTTCTTCTACTTCCTTTAGCCAGATTGATCTGGGTCTGCCTTATCTTCTACATCCTCCTAGTTTTCACTCTGCTACTGATTTAATTGCACCCTCTTCTTCTACTCTCCATATAAGTTCAAATCATCAGGTCTCTGTTGCTTGATCTTTTCACTATGTCTTTTTCCAACTTTTGTTCTATTTCGTAGTTCACTTTTGTTCTATATGCGTTAACTTGAGCATTAAAATAGTACATATAAAATTTTAAAATGACATGTTTTTTGTTTTGAGTTGTTGTGGACGAGAAAATCGTCAAACACAGATATTCTAAATTGTGCTTGTCTGTTGAAAACTTACCGTGGAATATTTAAACCCATCACAGTGTACGAAAAGATTTTAAAATTTATAAATTCACCGTTCATTTACTGGAGAGTTTTATAAGCACTTTCTATTCTTACCTGGGTTTTAAACCTTGAATATTTAAAATGCAACAGCGGTATCAATTCTAAACTAAAAATTTATTGAAAGCAACTGATTCGCAGAGAATATCTTCCCTGGGGATTGGATAAACAGGTCTGTCGACCTGTAAACCAGTGTAAATAAATAAAGTCTCTCGGCCAATATGAAGAAATATCGCTGGGTGTTTCACCGCACCGAACAAGGAGAGAAGCAAAACGAGTTTAAATCAATTTATTATCACTTTTACGTGATTGAGCCCAACAGCTCTATTTAACTTTTAAGAGGAAACCACTCGTCTTATTGCGTTGCCGAACAATCAGTTTGTTTGCGTGGGCGTGGGTGACCGATGGAGGACTCACCCAGAGCAACCGGAGGCAACTCCGGGTCTACGCACACTTTGATTAATTGCAGCTCGTTACGAAGACCGTGGCAATCGATCACGCTACATTAACTTCTGGGCATATCATCTTTTATTTGCTATTTTTTATTCCTCGTAAAAATAATATTCCCATTCTTAACGAAAGTTTTCCTGTAAAGTTTTTTCGCAACGCTACACAAAAAATGCGCACATCTTTACGGCTACAAAAGAATCGCTGGTCCGAAAATATTTAACAAGAATGCAATTAAAGTTGGTCGCGACGAAATACGAGCGGGGCGAGGAAAGCCGGTGGGGGATTATTTTTGTTAAGGTGCCGCGTTTTAAGAATGCTGCAAAGTTTTAAATTGGGAGCGCTAATCTGCCTTGAGGTAGGTTTACCAGCATTACATTTCTTTGATTGTTAAATAAATGTAAATACATTCCAGTCTCTCGGCCATTTTAACAGCACTTTCAAGGCTATAAAATAACCAATCTCCTACGTACATTCCTATTTTGGCACACCATTATCATAATTCGCCTCATGTATCACTTCAATATTGCAAACACATATCTGCATTATAAACCAAGTTCATGTCAAATTTTTAATTACTAATTCGATGATGGAATTTCAAATAATTTTAATTTAAAAATATTCGAAGAATAATATATATATTTATTTACCAAGTAAATTAATAGTATAATAAAGAACGCATTTTATGACTTATTACGCATGCGTCCTACTGGAGAGTACAACATGTTAGGTGTCGAAATGAAGGCTATTTCGATAGGCAGTTGGGTGTCGTAATAACTTCATTATGAACGAAATTATAAAGATTTAATTTATGATAGATAAATTCTATAGTTTACAAATGGATTTGCACATATACCGGGCATTCAATTGAAATATGGCGTATAGGGATTTCAATGCTATATTTTTATATTGCTGTATCTACACTGATAATAATGTTTTCTTGGAACAAACAGATTCCTCTTAAATGAAGAGAAAACTTGATTTGAATAGTGCCAATCCGTTTTGTTTTCATTGAAAACTTTTGTAGGTTTAATAAATATTCTTGTATGAAAATTAATTTAGTTTTGGAACAACATATTAAGTATTGAGTATTGAGACTCATTATGGGGAGGAAATAGTTTTAATTCAAAATGATATCGTTTTAAATAAAAACGTTTTGTTTAAAATTAAAACGACATCTTTTTCATTATTTTTAAAAACAAAATTTAAGATATATCCATTTTCTTTCAATGCAGAAAAAGAAGCTAAATAAAATTTATATTCAAAGTTATTTTTTTAATGGAATCTAATCATTTTGTAAGAAATAAAATTTTCTTCAAAGAATGCATACAAAAGGAAAACTGAACATTTTCTTGAAACAAGAAGTTATTTTTATGAGTGTAGGTATTCGCGCTTTACAGCAAAAGGGTAAATATAAAAGTTATTCAGAATATAAAAATTCTACACCCAGTATATTCGTAGCGCACTTCTCTATTTAGAGCCTGATTTTAAACATTATTTGAAAAATGATTCGAAATAGAGTAGTGAGAATAAGGGTTATAGTTTATCTAAATTTGAATTTAAGTAGTTTAAAACAATATGATAATTAAAAATCTTTTGCCGATCTCGGTGGTGCAGTGGCTATGTGTTCGAATTCCAGTCAAGAGCATGAACGTTTGTGTTGTTTATAAAATTCACAATCATCCATTCATGAGGCGTCAAGCAGTTAGACCACTTTCCATAGTAATAAAAAAAAAACAAATATTTCATTAAAATTATGAAAATATATAATCAGGTATATTCAATCTGTTAAGAGTATATAATATGAATTAATTTTGGAGCTGCAATTTGCTTGATTTACCTTTACCGTTATTACATACTTTGCGCGAATCTGAAAACAGGAGTGTATATTTTCGAAGATGCGAAGTCCTCATCAGTTTTACAAACATGAATATTAATTTAATTTAGTGCAGTTTAAAAATAAATGTGGGTGTTAATAAATAATGAATCATTAATATATGGATAGTTGGTTTATAACCGCAGTCCGCATTTGAAAATAATTCCGCAGATATTTGGGGAGTGTTTGCCAACCACAGTTAATAAAATACGCTGTGTACACATAAATCTAATAACGTACCTAATAAAATATAAAACAACGGCATGACCGCAGAACATCGCTATATAATCCATGCCAAATTCAAATACGCACACATATCACAACGATAAACAATCTGCGCAGACGCGTTACCCACATCATGGCCGTTAACCACACTGCATAATGCAAGACGCATAATTGAATTCGACCACGGCGTATGCATTGCCCAGATTTTGTATCACACCATTGGGAGAACTCGAAACTATCGGCTGCTGGAATGCCTCATATTTTTACTGTCGGTTTGGGTTCATTTAACATATGTATTTCAATATTTTATACCAGGAATGTAAACTTTAATTTATCTTTGGGGGTGGTGACTTTGGTTTTGCTTATACACTTATATCAGTATTGTATTATTGTATGTAAAAATCGTGGCCTATACTCAAAACGATTTTGGAGAAGACGCACGTCATCAACCTAAAAAAGAAACTATAACTATAAAGTGAAAAATAACTTAAACTTAATAGTTATTTACTTTACAAGTGGGCAAAGTAAGGAATTACCTACGAGAGAAATTTTAGCTCACTAAGCCGAAGGCTGAGTGAGATAATTTTATCGAGTTGTTAATTCCACTTTGCCCACGTGTGAAGTATAACGTTTTATCTAACACTTCTTAATAAATGAAAAATTTATTAAAGAAATATTATTTGACAGTGACATATGCTTTAAATTTTTAAATTAAAATGTCAATCGAAGTAGTTACCAAGGTGTTGTGTGTTATTATTATTGTTATAAATAAAAAAATTTCTAATTTGTGATTATACCCACTAGTGAATAATCTTACTTTGCTTGTTTAAAATCGCCATAGTTATAGAGCATTTATTGAGAGGTGTTGGATAAAGTTTATTGAGGTATGCTAATGTTACTCGTTCGATATTTTCCAGATTTTAGCCTAAAATATAATAAATAAGTAATTCGTAAAATGGTAAATAATGTTAGAGCGCTGCCACCAAAAATATCTGTTCCAGTATTAACTTTGTTGTTTCTAGAACTGCTCGTAAATAACAAAATAATTTTTTTTGTGTCAAAAGAAAATACTGAACCCACGTTTTGTGGTTACATGTCATGTACAGATTACATTTAAATTGGTAAAATGACATTATATTGATTTTCATATTTGTGTTATAAATATAAACACATTTGTATACAGGTTACCAAAATAATATTTATACAAATGTTTTTATATGTTTTATTCACTCCCGTTTATTTAATTAGTGAGTTGTGGGAAAATGAAATTAATTTAATCGTAATAAAATTGCAAAATATTAATTACAGAATTTTGGTGAACTTTTAATATATGTTATCCCCTTTGACATTTTGAAGTTTGGAAAAATATTCAATTAAATTAATTAAAAAAGTCTCTGCCACAGGAATATGGCTGTAAATAATTTAAGTAGGTGCTTATTTTATTATTATTTTGATGCCAAAATTATTCGATATAGTGTTTGGAAAGTTATGAAATACGAGCAAGATCGGTGTTGAATAAAAGTGTGGGTATTTTTAATTTACAGCTTCGCTAAATTTTGAATTAAAAATATACAAAATATTGTTAGTTTTACATTTTTTACATGAATAATTCTTTCAGTTTCTTCCTTCCTCGTCTGCCTACGCAGTTCCTGTTAATTTAATTTAATTTTAAATTTCTTCAGGTTCCGTGATTTATAAGCGGCCATGCAGCCAATTTATTTTCCATAAATATTGCTAGGAACGTGTATTAAAAAAAAAATGATTGCTAGTAGCTGTGGAGAGAATTTTTTTATTTTAATTATTCCGGAATCTTCTGTGATACGTTATTAATATCCAGTTAATACAGTGCCTAATGGTGTAATAAAATCAGTAAAAACACATTTAATGAATAACCCATGCACCAGAAAAACCCAAATCCCCGATAGAACAAAAAAAGCGTAGGTCGTCATTCTTACAGCGTTTTTATTTCCACACCAAGTTAATGAAACTCAGTCGATTCGGAAATCAGATAAGAATAAGGGATAACCCCCAAAATTCATAACTCACGCGTTCACATACGCACGAACATACATCCCAAGCCCGGCAGTTCTGCTTGCTAGATGTCCGCAAGCGATAGCATGGTCGCCGGTAAAAAAGACACCGCGGACTCGCAACCTACGGCCGAAAATAATTTATTTTTATTACGTGGTGTCGCGGTGTGCAAGCAGCGTCAGCGCCACCGTTTCGCTACCGTGTGCCGTGCGGCGGAGACCCGAACTATCGGAGAACTGACGGTGCGATTTTTGAGATTTCGAGGTTATGTCGACTCTTGTTAGATCGTTTAATTTCGTGTAAGCGGTTCTAAGTGTTTGATAAATGCTTTCTTCTACTTCTTCCACGAAGATTACCGATTTTCTGAAGGGGCAGATTGAATAAATTTAATTGAAATTTATTTCTGCAATAACATTAATTTTCACACATACTTAGCTTTATTTAAACAGACATTTTGAAATATAATTACAAAAACGATACAATCAACTAACGAGTGTATTCTTATCACAATCTTTTATATTTTAAACAGATTATTTAATAACAGTTAACTTCATAACATTAATCCGTTTAAAATTATTGAAAAAATTTGAATATTTTAATAGTATTTGCAAATATTTTAAGAAGAAATTTAATTTCGAAAATTTGTCGGCAGTGAGGTTTTAATCGAGGGTCTTTAGATCCACAGTCTAATTTCTCTATTCTATAAGTTATATTTTGTTATCATTTTAGCTATTGTTTCTATTTAATTATTTGTGTTGTTTATTTCTTTTTCTTGACAAATAATAATAACATGAAGTAATTCAAAACGTTGAAATCTGATAAAATTTTAAAGAACATAAACAAAAAAACTTTTTTTATTTAGTAATATGAGTTCTGAAAGTTTTGCAACTTATACATAATTATCTTTCTTGGTTTTTGACATAAGTATGTTTTATTCATTTACGAATTTTGATGCGAGAAGGAGCTTTATTATTATTAACTTTTACGATTTTTTTTATTTAGGGTTGTTTCGGATGCTAAACTTCATGTATTTACATATAGTAATTCCATACACTCAAATACTCCCAAATTAAATTTTTGTAACTATTATCTATAATGAATTTTTTTTATTATAAATTATTTCTTATGCTTAATTTAGTATGTTAAAATAGAAAAAAACGCGGCTTTTAAACTCGTATTACAAAACTTCATGTATTTACATATGATAATTCCATACATTCAAATACACGCAAATATGTATTTTTTTAATTTTAAACTTTAATGAACTGTGAAAGTCAAATACATGCGACACCAAAGAAACCGACAAAAACGAATCAATTATAAAATCAAATCTATTGTTACGTTTATTACCAATCTTAAAATATTCCCCAAGGGAAAAAGCTGTCAACTAATTTTGTAACTAATAATGCAAACTAAAGCAAAATAATGTCAAACACTTCTGTCTCTTGTATTAGAATATACTATTGTCATTCACTTATATTCTTAACTGGGATTGAATTTAAACAGTAAATGTATGTAGAAGAAATATTCCACATTCCATATTCCACCGGTGTTGTTCGATTTAGTTCTTTTTCAGTGAACATTTGAAGTGAACAGTTGTGTTTTTACTTATCAAAATTTTTGTGTAACGTTGTTATTTTTTAATTTAGGATACCTGGGTGCTAGGTGAGTTTTGCTTTCGTGCAAATTTTTTCCACTTTTTCAGATTAATTTTTTATATATTTATTTAATTATAATAGTTCCCTTCAAACGGAAAGTTATGTCGGGGACTCATATAATAATAATAACACAAATTTATTGATTCGAGATCAATGGCGAGGTTCAGTCTAATGCTGTTTTCCACCTAACTAATACAAATAAGAACAGATATTGTAGTATAATAATATACAAGAATTTGTCAACAGATTTGCTTACAGAATGAATAGGTACACCGTATTAAGTAAATATTAATTTATATAGTCTACTACCAGACATAATTAATCGGAAGTCTACTTTTTTTATAGGACATAGGAAAGACAAAACTAAAGTGTCAATATAAAATACGCTCAGAATAAAAAAATTGCTCCAAATGAGCCTAAAATTGATGTGATGTGTTTCCAAAGTGACATGGTAAACAAAACATACAAACAGGCATATAGTTTGAGTTTGACAAATGGCATTTCGCATAGTTTTAATGATAAGAATTCATAATTACTCATAAATCATTTAAACAAATCAATAATCATTAAAACTATTCCATATGTCATGTGTCAAATTAAAACAATACGTCTTTTTGTATTTTTTGTTTACCATGTCACTCTGGAAATATCTACAAATTTTAAATTTTATTTTACGTCTATCTCAGGACAGAAATATATTACATCAATAATTTTATGTTTATTTGGTGCAAGTTTTGTTGGTGAATATTTTTTATATTTACATTTTCGTTATAAAATTCATAGGGAACGAACTATCAAATAATGAAAATTTTAACATTGTATTTTCTATGTCCTATAACAAAGTAGACACCCGGGATATCTTCATATACGAATCTGTAATTATTTATAAATATTTACATGAATGTGATGTGCGATTACCAGAAATCAAATCACAACCCGAAAAGATATTAGTTGTAGATTGTTCGACTGGGTCCAGGGATTTCATATTTTACAGTCCGATGCGTTACCACGGATTATTCTGCAAACATGTCGTAGAATCTACAAATATAGATAAATACTGGTAATTACAGCAAATAAATTTATCACACCTCACTTAGCTGAAGCTAGAAATAAGAGAATAGAACCTCTCAGTCGCGTTAAAAGTTGCCTAAAAGAAATGATTAGTTTCAAATTTTGAAATGTTTGTCAAAGTGGAAAGCAATTATGGAAGAATTTTTTAGCGTTCTTGATGCATTGAGCTAAAAACGAGTGACATGTCTCCCAATTAGGCACACACAATTTAGCAATTTCCAATTATTTCGATTAAGTTTTTGTGCCGCCATAATCATCGACTGAATAATGACGTCCATTATTGAGCTCAGCCAGTGATGTCCGGCTCCACGACAGGCATATAAAGAGTGTCACAGAAATGAAGTGTGACAATCAAATCAGTGTGTAAAACGTAGATTATTAAAGTCATTAATAAATAAAGCTGCAGCACACAACTGAGCAAATCCTATTGAACGCTTTTGTTTAGTTATTCATGAGAGTAACTCTTTGAACGCCCATCTGGCGCCCTTTGTTGTTCGATTATACACGAGCAGGTATTACTAGCTTCACTGCGCACCGAGCTGATGAGATTATTTACTAAATTGTTTATCATTATCATTTATTGTTTATATAATTCGCTCTTAACATCGTAGACGAATTTTAAATAAATCTTATTACCTCTTCCTAAACGTAACAGGGTTTACTATTACAAGTGATATAAATTTTTATATGAAGAGTAGAAAAATACACAGGACTACAGTCAAGTTGTATCAACGTTACATGAATTGATTTATTTTAATGTTTCGGTTTGGGGTTAGGTTTGGCTTTTAGTTTGCTTTTGAATTTGGTTTGCTACAATAAAATTTACTAAGTGGTGGGTTGAGCATAATTAAATAATCGAATTTATACTTGGACATATGCATAACAACATGTAACTATTGCTATAAGATAACCTCAGGCACAGTTGTAAAATATTTTCAACACATTCCAACAGTATATAGATCAAAAACATACAGAATAAAAGTTTTGGACTAATATTAAATCTAAATAATCCATCATTGAATATGAACGCCCACATAAATCTTGCTCTTAATAATGTAAATTTTCAATTAACAATGAGTAAAAATGTCTACAGCGTTGTTCAACAGGACGGAGGGTTCAAAGATGAAAGGGCATATTTAATTATTCATTTGATTAAATTTTAGTGAAGGAAAATATTTCTATTGTTGTGAAATAAGGTGTTTTGTCGTAGAAAGGTTCTCTTGAATGGTTTATAAGAGAATAAAGGTTTGAATTCCGTGCCTAGTTAATAAATTCCTCGAATTATTCGCGGCCATATTTTCACCTCTAACATTCCATATCTTTGGCCGCGATATTCCTAAACACCACTAGTCTACATTTGCTTCATCAACACACGGTTTATCATCTATTTGCTATTACTTTCACATCTGCATCCAAAGCGATTATTAACTGATGTTTTTAGGTATTCAAACTGACAGACATTCTAAGCTGAAATTTCAAAAAGTATTCTTGATATTCTATTGAATTTTTATTATTATACAGACAGAAATTATTAGTAATAATATATATAATAATAACTATTAGTATATTATATGGTCTTCTAATTTTGTAGTTCATGCACTGTTTTCTTTTATCACTACTAGCTGTTAAATTATTTCTAACAAATTTTATATTAATTATTTACTAAAGCATTTTGATATGAATAATAATATCTAAGGAAGCAGGAATTATATTCTTTTATTTTTAACATTATTTGGAATTTATATTTTAATTTGGTATGTAACAATAAAAAAAATTCAATCAATTTCAATTGGGTAATAAATAGTGCTCATGTTTTGCCTCTTTAATTAAATAATATTAATAATAATCATTTACCATTTCGAAACTTTAATAATAAATAAATGAATGAATACATAAATGTAAAAGTAAAGCATACACATGTAAAATTTGAAAGGAAAAATGTTAGTTTATTTTTCAATTGCCTACTTAAGATAACTTAAAATTCGTAACTAATATGTAGTTTTCTTCTTCTAATTTTAAATTAATAATTAATACTATACAAGTGTTTAATGAATTAAAAAAATTCAGAAGCTTAAATTTCTTTAAAACGTGACGGTTCTAATTGTTAACCTAAGTCAATAATCATTATTGAAGCGGTAGAGAAAACAATTTCATGATTTAAAACGAACTCAATAATGGCATGATGTCATTGTTATCTACAGATTATAAATATATATCTGCTTCGAAATATGTTTGATTTCATTTCTAATATTTGTATAAATTGATCAGTAACACAAACAAATTTTTGTTGTAATTTCAGAAAGTATTATTAAGTAAATAGAACTTGTGTCACTGAATGTGACTGCTGTCAATTTGGAAAATATATACGCAATACAAAGCATGTATAGAAATATATAGATGGGCGGGAACTCTAAACGCTGGCTGGGATTCCGTAACAAATTGCACCAAAACAAAATAATTAATTCTGTTTTCCCAGTTTTCCATTGCGAATAATGGCTTCGATGAACCGTTGTGGCGACGGTCTACTCAACCCCTCCCCTAGTAGTCCAACTCTTCATCCCCGAACCCACCCTGGGTACAGTCCTAGGTCCTGTAACGGATGATGGCGGCTAAGTGATCTGACACGCGAACAGATCTTTTCTTTTGCGACTAAGAATCAATTAATCCGGGTTGATAAATATTTATTCCTCAACCAATAAAGCTAGATGAATTATAAAACCTTTTTGAACAAAATCGCATCCTCAAGAAGGCAAATGTGTTGATGAAATCGATAGAGCCGATTTTAATAAATATTGATTGACTGTAATCCAGGACTTTGATTATTTTCACAAACATAAACCACTTTTGTAGAAAAATAATGATTAAAGATCTTCATTTTCACCGCCGACGTTTCGATACTACTTGTATCTTCTTCAAGGACATACACTCAAATATAATAAGTTGTTATAAAGTCATTAAAGTTCATTTAACAATACTTACAGTAGGAAAAGTTATATGATAATGTTAAAAATGTATACAAATAATGGAACTGAATGCTTAAATTGTGTAGAAACAGAACAATCGTCATAAATAAAAAATATAAAACACCTCATCAAATCGTGTGTCGAAACGTCGGCGTTGTAGAAAATAAAGATCTTTGACTGTATATCCCCGATCATTATTTTTCCACATCACTTCTCCAGTCGAACAATCATCTCTTCATAAACCCTTTTTATTAATTTTTTAATATTCCTTGCAGACATGCCATCGCCGGCATGTTCACTGGTGAAGTACTCGGGCTGGGAAGATGTTCGACACTCCGACCTAGGAATTTGGACACCCCTGGAGTTCACTCCCTCCTTCATTGGCCGTATGAGGTAAGTACATTTTCTACTTTACCCTAAAACGCTGCTGTGCACTGGCACGATGCAGTGTTGACAGTTACGGTATTATTGACAACGCTCATCTATTTTACTAAACAGGGAATTTAACTTTAATCTGTTGGTGTGATCGAAGTTCACGTGTGAAGCGATGGATGCTGTTACATAGTTGCCGTGAGGCTAATAAAGACGGATAGGCTAGTGTGTTGGGGATATTTTTTTCTTTTTGGTTTCCTAATCTGTTTTACGGAACTAAGAGTGATGTTATTGGAAACGTAGTTTGGGTAATGAATGGCGCGGGAAATAGTTTTAAAATGCGCTTACCCGGATTTACTAAATGCTTTCCAGTTTACGAAATTATAAAAGCTTTCTGCTAACTACATGTAATCGTCTTAAAATGTCGGTATGATAAAATATTAATAATAATATATCTACAACTCTGTAAAATCAAGAGATGGCGTCCGTTTTCATATAATATTTCATATATTGTTGATAACATTTAGCCATTTCTGGATGTGGCACCATTTTAATTTTAATATGATTAAACATTTTAAAAAATGTCTTTTTGGCAACATTTCTACTCCGGCGGCGGACAAAGTGAAATAATATGAAAAATAGTTAGGCTGTAATTCAATAAATTTGACAATTAAAAATGAAACAAATAAACAAAAATAACAAAACAGCATATTTTATGGCATCTAGAAATGCCGAACAAGACAGAGTATTTTTTGTAGTTTTTGGCATTTTTTGATGATTTATAATTCTATGTTCTAGGTTTTAAAAAAAATAGCATGTGTTAATCGGAGTAAATGTGACTTTGTGTGCTTCGCATGTAATTGTCCGACTCGTTTCGCTCGTCGTTCAAACTTACATGCTCAGCACACAAAGTATCACATTTACTCCTAATAACACAATATAGTATTGTTCAGTATTACTTTGTGGAATTTGTAAAATATGTAATAATGGAATGCTCTCTTTACAAGTGACTTCAAAATTTAATTGCGCTGTGGGCCTCTTATATTCTAATTAGGAAGTACTTCTTCTAATAAATTTAAGTTAATAATCTACTGCTTCCGACGAAGTGAAATTTATAAATATTTTATAATTTAATATGTATCTTTATCTTTATAGAAGGTAAAGTAGGACAATTAGTCATTAACACTACAATTTCCGGGAACATTTTCTTAAACCACAAAAATACCTCCTTGACTCGTCCTCCTGGAGGACAATAAACGACAGAGTCCCGAGTCGGTGGCAGCAGGGGTGGTTCGTGGCGCGGGGGCGGTAATTTACGGGTGGCGTTATTGCTCCCCCGCCCATCACGGGCGCCGCTGGAGCCGGCGTGCAATGTTAAGAATGCCACTCGAGTTATGTAAGTTGCGGGCTGCGGCCGGGATGTATGGCGCGGTATTTCAGCTCTACCAGCGGTTGCCAAAAGTTCTCCCGCCCGGTCACTACTTATGATTACTGGTGAAAGTTTGTCTTACAGCGGTCGACGCTTCTTGCTTTGCAGGGGATTTTATTACTTGTTTGTTGTTGCACTGTACATGCAGTTTGCTGGTTTAATGTATTTATCACTGAGCCGGAATGTAGGTAAATTCCTTCATGGACTTAGGTGATATGTTACGAAAGTTTATGTTTTTAGACAAACGATATTTCCTTTCGCCAGGAATGGTCTCCACACGACATAACTTTAATCTCTAGAAAATTAGCCATCATGCATATATTTCAAAAATAAACCAATATTAATTCCATATTTGATGGTGAAGAGGCTCCTACTGAGTATGTTGTCAAGTATGAATGTTACAGTTACAAAAAATAAATAATGCTTTTCACTTACTACATTTTGTAGCGCATAGAAAACTTATAGAGACGGTCTGTAAACATGCAGAACTACCACTATCTTCTATGTTGGCCAACGCACTCACCTAACCCATATGTACACAGTAAAAAATTTGATTTGCGATTTGTTAATTCTGGGGTTGTTAAGTATTTTTAGTTAATATTAACAAATATATTGTGTAAAATTAATAATTCAGCACATATGACAATTTGTTAAATTAAAATTTTGTCAATATTGAATTTTCAACAAGACAAATTGTTGTTTTTCTTTATTTGCTGGGTTTATAAAATTTAATAAATAGATTCGTCAATAATAACAAGTAAATTTAACTAACTTATCAATTTGAAATGTTAAAGAAAGTTTATATCATTTGTAACAACTTAATTTGTTATAATAACCATGATTTATTGATCTGCTACAATATAATTACTAGAAAAAGCACATAAAAATAAATGTTAATAATTAATATATTCACAAATATATTTAGTTATGAAATACATAAAAAATAATTTGTTAAATGCTAACAAATTTAAAACTTGTTAAATTAATAAAAAATAACGGTAGATCGTTTGGGACTAAAAATTTGTTAAAATTTTGTCAATTTTTATTATAATTTTTTTTACTGTGCAGATAAATGCGAGGGTCACGTAATTATTTCAACGCATATGAAGCCCCAAGATGAAATTTCAAAATATTTAGCCCGTTAGCTTTCAATGACTTCGTATTTGTGAAAACTAAAAACCTAACAAAATTAACACAAATATGTGACGATAAATTGAAACCCCTGTTAAATCAACTTCGAATTTTCAGCGCTAACCCATTTAAATAATATATCGAACTCTAACTAATCAGCTTGTTACAATGCCAAGAGCCATTGGTTCGAATCCTTTCTAGTATATAAATGTTTGTAACTGACTTTAACCATTTAAAAATATTTATAATACAACGGTTTTTGGTAACATAAAGGTATCAACCGTGCTTCGTACACTGTAGGTCTCGAGTTTAAATCCCGGCAAGAGTATTAATATTTGTATTCATTTTGGCCACTATGTAATAAACTATAATAGCTTATTAGGTCCTACCCCTTCTAGTTATCGGCATACTATAGGTTGAGTTTTCTAATTTTTGTAATCAAAATACTTTTAAAAACAAATCATAGTCGAATGCAATTAATACCGGTCCAAAATCTTTAAAATTAGTATCAGGGCAAATTCATCTAACTTCTTAAACCCTACGTAAAAGCCTTTCATTACATCGGAACAGTATAATGAAAAAAAAAGAACCAACAATCATTACCTCCCCTAGTGTCGCAATCTCACAATCTTGCCGGGTGCTCGCCTCTCCTGCGAGCTTAGCTGACTTAGCTCACATATCCCTCCACCCTCCAGTGTGCGCACGCGCGACATCATAATTCAGGGTGGGGGCGCACATAAATTTCACAACGGAATGAAGTCACTTTGTCATCAAAGTTTTGTTGTATGTTTTCAGCGTTGCGCGCAACTCGGATATTATACATCAATCATGACGTGGAATAATTTTTGAAATTTATCAAAGCAAGTCAGTTGCAAAGTGAAACGTGAGCATCGCTTGTTTCACGATGTCGCCGAGACCGTTACCGGGAATTAGGGACACTGTTGTACGTCACTTGGGGCCCAAGGGGGTTGGTTTCTGTTATTGCTGTTAAGGAGGAAATGGATTGATGATGTTGAATTAACTGGGGACTTTTATTTCAGACAAGGAATTATTCAGAATGAAAACTCTTCATTCTCTTTATACACAGTAGACAAGAGACAGACACTGCAATATTTTCTGCTTTACCAATTACAACTTTGAAGAAAGCATATTAAAATCTTGTCTTTAATGAAGAAAGGAAAAATCACTATTTTAAAAACCATTTAAACTTGCTTTTTACATACATACATGTCATACTATATCCCACTTAGTGGGGTAACACGAACCCTGAAACAATCATTCTTCTCCAAACATACCCTTCCTGGCACATCACTTTCGCCTCGTCCACGTGTGATTCATACATGCTCGTCTATTCTTCACACTCGGAATCATTCGTTCACGTAGCAAACCATCAAATATACATAACCACTTATTTCTCGGACATCCACGCAATCGTTCCTCTTAATTTCACCTGCATATATTAGTTTCATTCGGCATTCGCTCAACAGGACCAAATTACCTCAACTGTCTCATTCCTACTTTTTTTAACAACATTCTTCTCAATCTCACACTCATCATACACTTTACACCTCTCAAATACCTAACATTCAGAACTATACATCAATATAGGCACTAATGCATCAATATAAACACTCAATCGAGCATCTCTAGATATATTCACATTTCAAGCTAATGTAACCAGAGCACCCAATACCTTACACTCTGCATACACTCGCCTTTCAATATTCCGGTCAATACGTCCATCCCTCGATATCATACTACCCAAATATACAATCACTTGTTTCAATCTCACACCTTTCACTGAAACATTACGATCAGTCACCACATCATTTTTCTCAAACACCAACACGTTACATTTATCGACATTTAATAACAAATTTATGGGTCAATTCTGAACATTTTATCTGTAAGATCGTAAATTTCTAAATCTGTTACCTTACGATACGCCCGTAACTAACAACTTTACAGATTTACAGTTTTGACAATTCTCGACAGATACCTGTAAGAAGACAACTTACTGATCAATTTTACGGTCACGAGAAGATTATTTTACGACATTCGTTTTTTTAACTTTAAAATATTTCTGTATGAATGTATTGTGGATTAAACTGTCTGCGAACTTAAATCTAATTGGTGGGAAGTGAGCAATTAAAAAGTATTCAACCTCTTGGTAGATATTTCGATGTACTTTCTACAAATTGATTTTGAGAATTCACATTCTAAATCCAGTAATCTGCAAATAATTGGAAATATACTCATGTATTTTTTGTAAACAATGTAGTCTTTCTTTAAATTCGGTTGCATGTGACTAATACAATAATATTTTGGAAAAATATTGTGTTCCTGGTGAAGGACAGTGTATCAAAACATTTTGTTTTGTCCTGGGGGATACATTGAAAAAGCCAACTCTTAGGGGTGGCGCTCCCTGTCGAAAACCTATAGGCGAAGAGAATACAAATGATTGATATTGATGACTGCGAAGATATAAGAAATGTATTTTCGTTTATTGTATTTTTTTATCATTTTTCCACAATTTGTGACATTTGGTTTATGATTTTTATTAATAGTTTTTAGAGATAATGCTTCTAAAATGTTATGAAATGGAGACGGCTTAAAGTGATTACAAATGATGAACAATGGGGAGAAAGCATTTCAAAATGGGAAATGAAAATTAATTGAGGTTTCCACAGAAGATTAAAATTTAAAGAGCGTATACTTGCAATATAACTATAAGAAATTAAAAGCTGTATCTAAGTTGCTCTCTTAGTTATTGCAGTAGGTACTTATTTTCTGAAATCTCTATAGCAAATAGTATATTAAAGAACTAGTTTTATAAGACATGGTCTTTACGTACTAAAATATGTTTTAAAAAATTACTAATTGAATCCAGTTGTTTTAGGGAAATTTGATTATGTTGGTAATAATTGATTCACATTTATTCAATTATTTGAAAGTTCATGTTAATTCTGATTTATTTAAGTATTTTAATGTAAATAGTAGCAACCATCTAAATGAAAAATGCGTATCTTTCAATATGTAATTGGGTTTCATATTGAATGAAAAATATAAAATTGTATATTAAAGAACGCGTTTCACAATTGTCATTTTATTTTGTGAGAAGGAAGTTGCGCGTCGTGACTCGGCCCTTCAAACAAAACAATTATGAAACAAGTTCTTTTTATATTTTGCGCCCTTTATGCTCTTTTTATTAAAAAATTCAAGTTTCAATATTCAGGGAATTTTGTATTAGTTGGTGACACTCATGTGTCGTTTGAAAATTCAATACTTAATCTTACCTTTCCTATCTCTTCTTCTTACTATACTTAACTTCGGCTTTTAAATTCAAAATTATACAAAAATAACATTCTTACAATTAGTATTAAATTTTTTAGTGAAGTATGACGCTTGATATTTTTTGACATATAACTTTTCAGTAGAGTTATCAACCTTGAAAATATAAATTGTACTGCTCTGTTATAACACTCGATTAAGCTGTTACGAAACTCCTTTGGGTGTCGTAACAGCTTTGTTATAGAAGCTAGATATAAAAAATTATTTGTGGTATTTTGTTACATACTCCAATCAAACTTTACCTAAATACATTTTAAATATTATAACAAGTATGAAGGGATATTTGTTTGCAAAGTATCCATGAGAGGCCCTCATAATAAAGTACGGTTATAAATATTGATAGCAATAAAGATGTCAGTAAGAAAACTTCGGTAAGAATATAGTGAAATATACTAGAGAGTATTCAACGACGCAAAGAGGCATTAAAATTAAGTGCGATAAGTAGCGACCGCACATGCCTAGGTGCATGAATGTAAATGAGCAACTCAGGGGTGAAGACGTGAGGGGAATTTTGTCGGGATAGGGGAATTAATGCCTCTCCTGTTACGATGTGAATTAACGGTTTTTCTTTGCCAGATTTCTAGGATTATGGCACGCAGACTAATGTATATATGTATTTTCCGTGCGTTCTGTATTCTCTGCTCAAGAGACGAGATCTGGTCGCTTACAAACACTCACAAGGGAAATGGAATTATATACTTCGCTCCACTGCTTTTAGCAGATCATTTAAAATTTACCAAATCTATTTATTGTATTTCTGTATTATATAAACCCTAAGAAACATAATGCTCTAGAACGCATCGTCATATCTATTATATTTTGTGAGATACGCCAATTTTAATAATTTTTGAAGTGCAACTTTGAGGGCCAGTAACTTACAAAATTAGCATGATATCGAAAAATGGTTCCAGTTTTGTTTATTCCGTGAATTTTATAACAAATTATTAAATTTTGAAAATTTTGAAATTTTTAGATTTTTTTTTTGTTAATTTCTGTCTGGTGATATATCGAGAAATATGACAAATACGGAATTGAAACGTGTTCCTATGGCTTCAGCTCGTTGAAATACATGAGTATGCAAAATATCAGGTAATTTGGACAACGGGCTGAAAAGTGTGAAAATTACCAATTTCGAGTCAACTGTCAAGGGGTACCCCTTGAAGTTTGGCCCGGATTTTGCCTGTTTCAGACTTTTTGCTTTAAAATTTCAACCCGTTGTTCAATTATTATAAAATTTGGCATACTTATGTACTTCGAAGAGCTGAATCAATTGGTCTACACCGCAAGTCGGTAGCTATTATTTTTGTCGAGTTATCGCAAATTGAAATTTTGAAAAAAAAATTTAAAATTTTCAAAATTTTTAAAATTTGCTCATTTATTATAAAATGCACGAGAGACACAAAACTGAAGATTATTTCTCAATATCTTACATAGTTTTTGAGTTGCAGGCCCTCAAAATTGCACTTTTTAAATAACAAAAATAGTCATTTCTCGAAAAATATAAGAGATATGACGATACGCTCTGCTGTAATGGGTTTGTTAGGGTATATATTATGTAGAAACTTAATAAAATAAAACTCGAAATTTTATGTGATATGTGGAGTAATTTTTTCTTTTGCAATATTATCACCTAATTTCATCAGTTATTTCCAATTAGCCGTAACACGTATTATTTTTACGCATACTTACCTCTTTTTATCTTTTGCACATTATTGATTCAGGGATTTAGTTGCCAAACACAAAATTGCTAAGACTTTTCCGGTTTTTGACAGTGGCATTTGAACAGTTACATTTAAATAATATTTATAAATAAAATCGTTATTACCATAGAACTTAAAAAATGTGTGGAAGGAGTATAGAAAAAGGGTGATAGAGGTAGAGATATGAAAGTGACGTAACGGGTGGCAAGATGACAAGAACTTGGTTTGACATTTGACGTGTGAGTAGAATACTGTTTTGATGACTTTTGTGTGAGCTATTATCCTTCATTTAGATTTTTGTCAATTATTTATGTCATATTTAAATATATCAAATATGGTAAAATCCTGTTGTTCATATAATTGTAAAAAAAAAAAACAGGCTATAAAAGACAGTGACATAAAAATTGGTAAATTTGAAGTGATGTTTGGCGGAGTCTCCATACGATTATGATTTAAGAGTTGTGGTTGTTCAGAAAGGGTATTTTGCGTCCTGCTGAAGGATGTGAGTGGAAGTGTAGCTCCCATTTCTGCAGTGCATCACTAGAGTCGCACTCCAGTCAGTCCTAATGACCGTCTCATTGCGTTAGCGTAAATCCAGTGATATAAATTTAGGCCCAGGCTTTCCTCGGCCGTGGCACGCCGAAACAATTCGTTCGCGGCGCGCACCGCAATTGACTGGCATTGGCGTCGAGTGCGGGGCGGGAGCGGGGGCATTTACATTCGGAGGCGGTGGCGGTCGCAGCACTATTTAATTAAAAGGAATTTATCGATTCCCGAACGGGAATAATTCTACTTTAAATGTGCAAGGTTACAGGCCCGTATTTTAGCGGAAAGTAATTCCACTGTGGATTTATTCCGCACTGACAACCGAAATGGCCCTCTCGGTAATATGTCTCCAACGTTAATTAGTAAAACTGCGTTTTGTTGATTTTTCGAATTAAAATACAAAATGAAACGAGATAATGACGGAACATTTCAAGTCCCATTATTTCTGCAGCCCGAAAAAAAACCTCATCTGTATCCTAGTTAGTTAGTTTAACCTTCAACCTTCAAAATTCATTGTGAAAAAGTGTACATTAATTATCGAAAATTTTACATTTTTACCTCCCGCCTACCTCTAGGTAATTGTCGAGGTAATTGTATTGTTTTTGGTCAAAAAATTGAGTAGTGAATTTTCAATGAATAAGTTCGATTTAGGGTCCCTACAATGTGGTCTGTGACGATTTTTTCGTCTCGCATAACTCAAATACTGTAATAGAAAAAATTCAATTTTGTGTATTCTTGTTTCTTATATTTATATCAAGAGCTGATTAGATTTTGGATAAAATTGGTCAACCGGAAATAGCAGTTCACTAGAAACCTTTAGCAGAAAAAGCACGGTTAAAATTAATTTTTCAACAATTTGTTATTTTGAAAATTGTAGAATATTTGATTTTACATCTGTTTTGATTACACTAATTTAATTAATTTTAATTAGATTTAGAAATAATAAAATATAAAGAAATTAAATTTCATAAATCTTGCATTCCATGTACACCATGGAAACACTTAAAAATTTTATATTTTTTCGAAATGTGACATATGTCATTATAATTGTGAAGATCAAATTTGAATATGTAATGAAAAAAGCAATATGAGGGAATTTTCCTTGTATACCGTTCATCTATCTTCTTCTTTCTTTTATCTATCATGTGATGTCTACTGTTCAAGCCTCCAAATTGTAAGATTACTAGATTTATAGAATTTTAGATTCATTTTAAAACCGATTCAAGATAAATGAAATGATACATTTACAGAATTTTTGATCACCTCGGAATTCTGGTAGACCATTGTGATTTCTCAACTTTCATGTAGTTTTGGTGATTCTGTTTAAGCTGAGTCAGGTTGCAGGCATAAACAAACTCCCCCTAAAATCATAAGTTGAACTAATTGGAGAAACTTGTAGACAACAAACAAGGTGTAAGTTAGCACGACTACAGGATAAGTTACTGCACATTATATTTTAGTACTACGCACAAATAACTAAGCCAATAAATAATGCGAATTGTGCTACCCTTTCCGCCATAGCATCCTCGCAAAATACAGCGATCATTGAAATGGAATGCTGAAACGCCTTAGTAAATTTATAACTCATAAAAGAAATTCTTTTCAAACTATCGTTGAAAGAGACATCAAAGAACTACTACATGCAAATTTCTTCTGAGCATAACATAAACATTAAGTGCAAGTGAGTAGTCAAATATAAAACTCGGGGTTGATTAGAGCTAAAGAGGAAATTACCATTGATTCCCTATTGAAATAATCGTTATTTGGGTTTAACGAGTATCCGAAGCTGCAAGTCTGTTTTAAACGAGAATAATTAGGAATTATGAACGCAGGTTTAAAATTTCGATAACGTGAGCTGAGCTAATCACTGGGAAAAGAGAAACAGTCAATTACTTGCTTCTTTATTGCCTAAGATTACGGTCCTAATACCTCTGAGGTAACGGATGTCAAACATGAAATACTCAATTCGATGCTTTAATTAGAATGCCTTTCCCAGAAATGGGTAATTACATGAATTTTTATCTGGTGGAAATTTTAGTATACACGAAAGAAAGTTTACCGATTTATTCTGTAAATTGATGATATACGACGCATTTTCTGAAAATTTACTTTACTATGTACTAAGCATTAAGACACTTAACATGATTATATACTAAGCAATTAGACGGATTTACAAAAATGCTTGGTAAATTATTGGGTAAAATCTAAGGAACATTTTTTGAGTAAATGAGTTTTGCTAAACAGAAAGGGTTTTGATACAATTATTTTGAAACTTAATACTTTGGTAATATAGCATTGGTAGAAGTTCTGCATATTTATAAATGTGTTCAAGTTATGTTCTTTATTGTCATTCACTTATTAGGCTAACAAAATTAGTTTAGCTCTAATAGATTGATGATAGAAGGATAAGGAATATCTGTATTTTTGAGATTATCACAAACTATAATAAATTTTCATCTGCAATTTTGATACCAATTATTACAAAGAACTATAAAAAATTCAACTTCTATTGAATTCTTTGACTAACAAACTAAGTGGGAAAATAATAAACCCATTTTGGATGTGGCACTCTACTTTAGCAGATCTCTGTACGTGATACATTTATACACGTGAAGTGCGGTTACCAGACATCAAGTTACTATCTCCAAAGATACAAGTGAAGAGGAGAACACAGAGGAATAGTTAGAAAGGAAACTGTCGGCTGGGGGATTCGAACTGAAGATTTCGTTACCACAGTGGTAATAATAATATTAATTCAATAGTTTAGTACATTTTTAATTAAAATAATAATTTTTAATGTTTGAAAATACCTACATGAAAAACGAAAAACTTTTTCTATGTATTTCATTGGTAAATTAAAAATTTAGATAGGTAGTCCATCAGCCTTGTCGTTACAAACGCTTCTTGTGCCAAGAATGCATATTGTGGGCATGATGAGAATAGTTTCGATTTGGGTTCCTGTTTCCATAGTGCGTTTCTCGAGAATTGTTAAATATCCTCATATTCCTGCATAAGCATATTGAAAAATCAATATTTATTTAAACGAAATTCCATTAGCTCGTAAAGTAAACTTACAATTGGTGTTGGAAAGGAGTAAGAGACAAGCGTTTATCTCCAGGACAATTTGTTATGCGTAGTCGGCACCGCGTGACGATCTGTCTCCCATGCTACCTTCGCATGGTTCCGGGTCTCTTCTCGCCCGCTCCGGTAGCTGTGCAGCTCCGGTGTTATTGATTCCGGACACTGTTGTTCTTTAACACTACGTTAGTCGGGTTATTTATTTTGTCTCGACTTTGTTGATCGTTCCCGGAGCCGAGAGACGGGATCGGCTGATCGCGTTGTTGTAGACTCGAGCGGAGGAATTGTGCTACATTTGTAAAACTATGCGTTTGGGATCCATTTTAAACGATTTATGTGTTGATCGACTTTCGCTGGATTGCTACGTTCAGGTGATTGCGTGTCAAATTTTTCTCACTTTGATTTAACTTCTTTCTAAACGACTATTATACCGACATATCCATTACCGCATAAGTATTCTGTCAGTCAAGAGTGAATAATATATTTTTTGTGATCCCATTAATATTTATTATATCTATTTGTACAAAGATATGGGAAAGTAATTGTCTGTTGGCAGTACTTTACTTACATTTGCTTAATTACTATAATTACAATTGACTAATATTTTGAAGATAAAATAAGTACTTAGTTCTAAGATTTATATAGTTCCGGTATATATAAAATCTAGCGGGTGGAGGCCCTTAAAAGTTTAGCACTACCGCACTGCACTAGTAAAACCAAATTTATAGTTTATTATTTATGATCATTGTTGTCAATATATATGTCATCAAATGGATGATTCAACAATTCAGATTTATGAATTACAAAAGAATAATTTTACTTACAAAACTAATCTTTTGTGTATTAACCTGTGTATCAGTTATTTTTAGGTAAGACAAACTTTGCCGCACCAGTTTTGAACCTATATTTATCGATTTTAATCAGTGGATCATAAGTTTCCCACAGTCTAAACATTCTCAAACTTTTCATCATATTAAACTTATAACTTGTTAACTGTATTGGGTAAATTACTCGGTGGTAACTTATCAAACTATGGATCATAAAATCTGTAGTTCTAATCCGACAATCGACAGTTGCCATTTTAACTTTACTCCTGTGATTCCCCTTCCATTAACATCTTTGGCGGTTGGTATCTGTACTGTATGTCCAACAATATACCAGTCATTTACTGAGATCTGCGAGAATATGTATGTATTTATTTATATATTTAAATAGTTCAATTTTATAAATTATGTATATTAGATTCTCACCCATTTAATTCATAAAATTAAAGTACAATAGTATAGTTCAACTAGTGAATGAAAATTGACGAAACAATTATTATATGTTCTGTTGTTTCTTTTCATTTGAAAGTAATATGACATTTATGTATTTTGCTATGAAAAACTATAATGGGCGCATAAACCATAAACGAAATATGACAAATTTATATCAAAATCGTGAAAGTAGTAAAGTATTTTTTTTCTTTTAGATATTTTGCAGTAAAGCGTTATAACAAATTGAACATATTTTGACGTCACGGGTATTCGCATTGATTCTATTGGCCAGAAATATGAAACGTGCAAGTCGCGCGTCTGCCGTTACGCCAAACGCCTATTGTGGACTAAAATAGAACTACGAAATGTCTTTCATTTATTTTGTTTGTTAGTATTTAAGATTATATTTGTTGGGCTTCTATTACTAGTTTCATAATATCACTGTTTTATTGTGCTGTGTAGAAAATCTATTGAATAAAATTGTGTGTTGAGGTTAGGTTACATCACTACTAGCGCCCCTGTTCTCAAACTTTCGTATGATGTTTACTAGAATATAAATTAAAATACACTAAAATTGCCAAAGGAATTTTATCTTTATTTATATTAAGTTTAATTGTTGTAAATTAAGACAATATCATGAAAAATCGTTGTTTTAGTGTCACTGGAGTAGTACCAGTGATGTCACACAAACAAAATCATATCTCGGGTAATATATGAAATTTTAACATCGGGTTTTCACTGATCGTCATATATCTAATAAAGTTTCATAAAAAAAAATGGTTTATGGGCCCATAGTAAGAAACCCTGTTCTTTCGTAGGTATAATACACTTGATTGGATATCTGGAAACCACGACCATAAAGTAATTTAAACGCCAAGTTTTGTATTCTAGTTACAACTATACAGAATTATAGTTATTCACAAGCAAGTTCTTAGAGGAAGTTTAGCTAATCCTAGTTCCTGTTCAAGAAAAAATTTTTGTAAACTATTTCTTCATAATAAGACAGGTTCATTTTTCTTTGTCTTTCCCAAATTTTATTGAGGATATGTATGTTTAGCTTTATTTGATAATTCAAAGTCTGGTTCATCGCTAATACTGTTTTTCAAAATTTTGTGTATTTGTTCTTTTATAATAATATATTATATCCTCTTGAAGCTTGTGGAAGGCAACTAAACAAAATAAGTCGTTGCTTGTAGCATCTAAGCAGAGTCCTTAGCGGAATAAGCCATCAGATACAACAGCAGTTTTATGTAAACAGCACTTCTTCCTTGGAAACCCACGACTTGCAAATGACCTGTGCACTACGACTTCTCATCCTTTCATGTTCCTCGTCTGCCATTTGCACAGTGGTAATGTAGCCGCGCTCTAAAACAATCTATCGATTTTTGAAACTTTAAACGTCATTATTTGAAACATCTTCGGCTTCGGCTCCGCACCAGAACAGGAAATGGATGTGCAGTGGCGTACGAATGAGAAACGAACGTTGGGCACTTTGCCGAACTTTTTATGCGTTTTATTTCGTGAAATTCGAATATACTCCGCTCGCCATTCGTGAATGAAGTGAAAAAGAAATGCTGGAATAATGATATTAGATGGGGCCGGGTTTCCAATCCTGGACACATCGAATTCTAATAAATTTCCTTATGAAATTTGTAACAATTGAGTTAATACGGCCACACCTCTACAAAGTTTTATAATCCTAACTTTATCTTGATTTTATAATGTTATCAGTACACAAGCTTTTCAGTACTTTGAAAATTTGATGTACAATAAATACATATACACAATATCCATGCTCGAGAATTCCAGATTTAAAATTTTATAATGTACTAGAAATAACATAAAAAGCTATTTTATTATTTTTTATTTTGGTAAGCAGACTATCTAATTTGCTCGTATATCGTTTCATGAATAGATGATTGTATGAATTTATGTGAATTACTACAGTGGAATTCGAACCCACGACCCCTAGCATACTAGGCTAGTGACACAGCCAATACTCTACCGAGATCGAGTAAAACAGGATTGAGAATAAAGTTATCTAAGGGAAGTGATTTTGGTGGAACGGCTAGTTATGTATTAAGAAAACATTATTTTGTGGAAAAAAATTGTAGGTATGTCGAAAGATTGGTGTTCTTCAAAGGCATTCGAACCCATGACCTCTGATGTGCTATGCGAGTGACATAGCCACTACGTCCCCCAGATGGGCTAAAATACCTATTTAAAATAGAAAGTGTGACCAAAAATGCTATTGGATTCAATAGATAGAAAAATGTTTATTTAAGATAAAAAAGGATATAAAATTTTAAAAAAAGAAAGAATTGACAGTACCATAGATTTCTTATCAGATAGTACACCAAGAACTATCCTTCTTTGAAATACACTTTTAAATTTTGACACATGTATAAATGGCATTTTTCATATGTTGTTTTGTACAAATTCGCTATTTCTTTACCGTATTGTAATTCCTAAATGGTGCTAGTGAGGTAAAAATGTTGCAAAGATAATTTGTAAATATTATACTACCAAAAAATTGACTTAAAATCATAATTCACTGATATATTTCAAAATAACCTGATAGGGCTTTAAATAAATAAGTATTTTCGGTCATTGGATTATTACCGAAAACTAATCATCTCTTTCTAAGCTGATATAAATATGAAATAGAAAATATGAAAATTTACTACCAAATATTTAGCTTGATTCCTATACCACTGTTGTAGGATGTAGAAATAAAGAGAAACAAAACGCTTTAAGGATACTTCTAAAAAGGTTAATGAACAGATTACAGTTGAAAACCCCCTGAAAACCATTTCATTAAAGATAATTCCCTCCCATTTCATATAAACTTCTTTCTAGTGAATCTACTAAAGAGAATAATCCTCCTTGTAACATAAACTAGAACCTCTGACACTTTCAACAACAACACCAAGAAAAAGAAATCGACCAAGAAACAAAAAAGAGAACAACGGCGAAGAAAGCAGCGCATCGCTTGGTGAGGACAACACGCGCATGGGCTCAGATTTCTGAATTTTATTCGTGCGTAATTATTCTTCTTTTGTTGGCTGATTTTAACAAATGACTGCCGCCTCATTTGTTTTTGCGTGCGCCGACGCCATCGCCCCGCTATCTCGCGTGCTGTTCGCAAATTTTTCTTCTTGGTGGTTTCGGATTAAACGAGCACTCGGATTACCATTCTGCTGAGAAGTACCGGACACTGATTTTAACTAGCAGATGCTTATTTTTAATTACTTATTCAATCCCGCAATAAAACCCGAGAAATAAATGAGACCAACGTAAATGTGCCCAAACTTATTTAGAGGTCATTGAACTTTCTAGAAGAAAAAGGTGTATGATAAAAATGTTATCTTCACAATAATAATTAGAAATGAAAAGTACATTGTTCCGTGCTGCAAAAGTAATTTTAAAACTTTTAATGACTGATCTTTTCAATTTTAAACTTTAATACAAATACTACATTCAGAATTTTTTCATCTACACAGTTGTAAAATTTGATGAGATATTGTTGAAAATTTTTTGAAAGGAAAATTTTTCACAAGATGGAAAGCCAGATCTCACAACTCTTTGCTATTTGAATTTACTTCCTTTCGTAAATTTTTAAATATGAGTTTTGGTCTTTGACAAATATATTGAAATAAGGTAATTATTTATAGTAAAATTTATTGCTTTACTGTTAAAAAAGCTTCGAAAGTTGCAAGTAATAAAATGTGTTCAGAATCATATTTGAAGTAAGTCTGAGAAAGATTTCTCAGGATTCAATTTATGGCTACATATGTTTGTATTAATTTTGTTTAATTTTTAGTGTTTACTGAAATTTTATCTTTGCCCTTTTGCCCAACTTGGAAGATAGTGGTAGTTTTACATTTGAGGAAATAAGAGACATTTTAGGATCAATCCATCAACCGAAAGTGGTAGTTTATTAGAAGACCTAAAAGGTTTTTTGACAATCTTAATAAATAAATGAGTTAGATTTAATTTTATTGTATTCAAAAAATGAAGAATTACATTGATTATTTTTTGACGGTTCTTAAAACCAATGAAATGCTTTATTGTATGTCACGTGTCTGCGTTTTAACCAATCCTGTCATTATTATACTGAGAATAATGCTCTTGTGATTATTCCCGGCAATTTTCTCTGTAGCTTTTTTGTTTTTGTTGACAGATGTCAAATGTCAGATAGTTATTATCAACACAAGTAAAAAAGAGCAAAAAAGATAAATTTAGTGGCGTGCCTGATGATGAAATCAAAAAATAATCTAATTAAATATAACTCGAGAGTTCGATAAATTAGAAAATAATTCTCCAGTATCTTTCTCAAACTTGTCGCCATTTGGCAATAGCCACTCAAGCACTACGGGCTTTCGTAGCTATTGCCTGGCAACAAGTTTTCGAAAGATCTGTCAAATTATTTTCAATTTATTCTCACTCTCTTGTTATATTATTACTGAAAAGTTTTTCTATATTTTATATTGTTTAGAAATAAAATTTTTCGGGAGGTTATGTAGGTTAATTCTAGGTTGTAATATCGTTTTAAATGGTCTTGAAAATTATGGTGGAAGTTTTACTATACTAGTCTCTAGTTCATCTGAAATATCACAATATGGCTTCTAATTCCGGTTCAGAAGTATTTCAGTTTTAATTCCCTGTTCCCTGTAAAAGTCAATACTGATATAATTGAAGCAGTATTATAAATAATGCCATATCACCCACAGGATCTCTGGAGTTTTCGGTTTTCCCAGATTGCAGGTCGTGTATTTTCTCTCCAGTTTTTCCCGTTGCAAGTATCAGTGTATCGAACACCGCGACAAGTTTAATTTACCACAAAACGATTTATTGCTGTGTACAGTGTCGCTCGCGGGCTCCGCATGAATTATGCACTGGTTCGACGTGCCTGATACTCCTACCTTGCTTCGCCTCGCCCTTGCTGGGGGAGTTTTCCGCCCTTCTTGAGAAATGTTAACCCTTGGACTACGACCTTAAAGGAGAGTTGGTTTAAGAAGTTTCGAGATGTCTTACTGAAGACTGTGGGTAGCGTGAATGTAGTCTTTTAGATTGAAATGAATTTGGTTGATTCACAAGAGGAAAAATAAGACGGACGGGAATTTTTATCTTGAGATACAAGTGTGGAAATAGAGAACATTTTACCAATAAGTAATTAATTAAATTGGTAGACGGTTTATTAAAACATTTCGTATTAACTGTGCACTTTAAATCTTTGTGTCATTCTGGTATCTATCCATTGTACCACAACTGTTTAATGCAAAAATAATCCGATATGGGCAGTACATAATTAATTTATATATTGCACTACACAGAAATAAAGTTATATACTAAAACTATAGCCAATATTTTTACATCTTAACTACCTATAAAAAGAGAGGCTAAAAAACTGAAAGGCATTCCAGTAAACTGTTACTTCCGGTTCATGGATAACTATCGAAATCTAATCTCGGAACAAAATATCGAAATTAAAAATTCTAGTTTTCAAAATATTGTCTTTATTAGATTTTGAGTTATCAGATGAGATATTACTTGATATTATATTAATATTTTATATTAAAAAAAAATTAGAATAATATATAAATTATATTTGAAATTATTTGCTATATTTTGTAAACATTTGATGTCGTTAAAAGCCTTTCGTCAAAATAGTTTTTTTTTTTGCTTTATTACTCTCTTGTCACACTGTAAAGGCAATTACAAGTTGGTTAAAAGATCAGCATATTCCTTTCATGGATTAGCTTTTCAGCAGCCCCGATCTGACACCAATAGAAAATTTCTGTTGGAAAATAAAGCGAAAATTGTGCAACCAACTGATAAGAACAAAACAAAAATTAGGTAAAAAAATATGGTTTAAAAAAGTTTCGTAGAAATGAAAAGCTCGCGTACAAACTATTTCAAAAAGAATTAATGCTTTTGATGCAAGGTTAAAGGTAACAGCACTCAGTGGTAAACTATAGTACTAAACCATAATCATACCATTTAGTCCAATGAAGTCTTCTGGAATAACTTCTGATCTTATAATGAAAAAATTGTTGTACCCAATTTATTCCTTATCTTTAATTCTATTATTTTAAAGAATTTTTTAAGGAAAAATAACAACTGAAATAATAACATATTACCAAAAACCACCAACATAAAGATTTCATTTGGCTGAAAGGTATTGGATAATACCACAAACACTATTTTTGAATCTGACGACAACAAAATATAGAAAAATGTTTTAAATAAAAATTGTTGGAAATGTTACTATACATCTTTTTGATTTCAATGAAATTTACTTTATCTCATTTATTTACTAAGCTATGGTCAAAAACCCTGATAGGCCTTCAAATAATCTACTACTTACAGTTGATGAATTGTTCCCAAAATCAAATCAATTCGCAACATAAACATAATACCTCTAATTACCTCCCTTACGTATGTGCGGCAGGAAAAAAATGATAGAATTTAGGATATTAATATGATGAATTAATAGTTATTTACTTTACAAGTGGGCAAAGTAAGGAATTACCCACGAGAGAAATTTTAGCTCACGAAGCCGAAGGCTGAGTGAGATAATTTTATCGAGGGGGTAATTCCACTTTGCCCACATGTGAAGTATAACGTTTTATCCAACACTTCTTAATAAATGAAAAATTTATTAAAGAAATATTATTTGACAGTGACATATGCTTTAAATTTTTAAATTAAAATGTCAATCGAAGTAGTTACCAAGGTGTTGTGTGTTATTATTATTGTTATAAATAAAAAAATACTCACTAGTTGCTTTCCTCAAAATTATACCCACTAGTGGATAATCTGTTACTTTGCTTGTTTAAAATCGCCATAGTTATAGAGCATTTATTAAGAGGTGTTGGATAAACAATTTTCCTTTGTAATTTTTAACAGGGCCAAATGATATTTTAGGCTCGTAGATTCAAATTAATATGACAGCAAAAAATTATTTTTCTATTAATTTAATTAATTTAATAGTATACACTTTACTATATTCAATATATTTTCTTTTGTATTTTATTCCAATTAAAAGATTTTGTTTCAATTTTGTAATTTGAATCCTCAGAGAAACATTTTACCAAAATTACAGCTATACTTTTTTAAAGCTATATACATTATACAATTCTTTTGTGTATTTTTCTTCTAAATACGATTATTTGTAATTGATAAAATGAACACTGCCCCAAAATCCTGTATTATTCGCATGTAGGTAAAGTATTCTTCCATTCGGTAGGGTAGCAGCGCTGAAAGCATTGTGTAGTCCACACAACAGTGGGGTCTGTACTCCGAACCTCGAAGAGACAATGGAGAGAGCTGTTAATGTAATGTGATTTGCTCCGTGTGAATTGATTCTGTTCTGGTTTTGTACCGCTTATCTGCTGGCGACTTTGAATTTTGTTTTTTCCCTTTCCTGCTTCCTGTTTTTGTATTTTGATCACTATTGATTGAGCCGCGCAGCCTGTCATATCCTTTAGCACTGGTATCTCGTTGATACAATATGTTGTATGTTAATAATAACATCATGCACACACATATATCAAATAAAATTAATTGCTGAACTGCGGAATATTAACTTGATGGGAAAGGTCATGTATAATAGGTTCAATTATTTTCCAATTCTAAATCTACTATAGAAAATAATTGATTGAATATTTTGGATACCGCTCATCACTCTAATATTATAATAACAAGTTTATTGGGCTTAACTTAAAAGAATTCCACTATTGAAACTTAATCATTTAGTCCAGCAGTAGTATTTTGCTATGGGGTAAATAGTTTTTTACATAGTAAGTGCGGAAACGTTTTGTTTTCGAATGAGTGTCATAAAACAAACTTGCCAATAAAAGTATAAAACTAATAAATAATACATTCCATACATGGAGATGAAATTGTTCCAATTGTACTATAAATATAAAAGCATACATAATAATTCATTAATTTATTTATTTTAAACTTATAAACATGTCTAATTTCTTACTAACCTTATCACATTAATTACAATTATTGGTTATGTTTCACTGCTCCACAATTTATTATTTTAAAATTATATTTTATTAAATTTTCTATAAATTATTTGTATTATTATTGAGCAAAAGCTGCTTCAGAAAGTATACTTTTTTATTATAAATATATTTTTTTCATAAATGATTTAGTAAATGAAGAGTTTTTCCGAAATTTCCCATACGCGTATCTGTAAACACGTTTACAGAATTTTTTTCCCGGATGGAAACTGACTGCTTTCCGGTGTGTTTTCAATCAGAGAAGTGCATTAATCCGGTATTTTCGTGTCGTTGCTAGGTTACGATAAATAACAGTACGGGAATATTTTTTCAGGACACTGGCAAAGTATATTCCCGTACGATTTAGCTTTTCAAATAAATTTGACGCTTATGAAGATAAATAAACAAACCATGGACACGATATCCTCAGATACTTTTATTAAAACAATGAAATATTTTTATGTCTTGTTGGTTGCTTGACATCTATAAATGAAATATAAAATAACTAATTAGGTATTTAATATTAACCGATCGATAAAAAAAAGTATCTGTACCACGTGGGAAAAGTAAACTTCTCGGACTCATGGTGCTGCAGGCCAGGCCTACGACTCGTCCTGTAATTTCCACCATCGTCCAGGAATATATCACATTTCCTACTAGAACCATAATATACTATTTTATGCTTTTATTCAGATTACACATATCTCATTATTTAAAATTACGAATAAAATATGGTTACTAGCGGTGTATCTTTTATCTGGTAACAATTTTCCAAAAATTTGTCGGGTGCGGGTACCAAAATCAGAATCTTAAGATCCATAGACCGATAATTTACAACTGAGCTAGATATTCCTGCAGAAAGAGGTGTGAAACTTTGCTTTGAGCAGATCTAAGTATAAAATTTGTACGTAAAGTGTGGTTACCAACCACTGAAATATTGTAATACTGGAACGGTAATTTACAGGATTTTATGAAAGCGAAAAACTAGCCTGAGACAAATAGATGTTGTAAGGCCACCATTCTGTCTCTCTTAGCTCCTATTTTCAAGTTCAGTTAGCATTCCATTATTAATATATTTCAGTGTTACTAGCCGTCAAATCATGGCCTTGAAGATTTTCCATAAAATTATAGGCTTTAAATTAGCTTTAAGGTATTTACCTATAATTTTGTTTTTAATATTCCAACAGTGAGTGTCATTTTTTATGTTGGAGCTGAAATGCTGATACACCCGACCAGCACAGTAATAACATTGGTAGTTGGAACGTTCCACTCGCTAGAATGATTGTATTTTAAAAACCACATTATGCAAAAAAGTTAACGAACAAAATTCAGCAACAGACTAATCGAAAAACAATTGACTAGTCACTAACAAACCAGATAATTTCAATAGTTAGTAATAAAAACAACAAGGTTGTCTCGTTTCGGTCCGATGCAACGGGTCGCAGTACACCGCGCACGTCCAAAATTTCAATCGAATTATCAATCAGCCGGGCATGTTTTTCCCGACACGCTGTACATAATACATCCGCGTGGAGTGTCCTCTGTCAATTAGACGGATTCTGCCGTTGGTCAGTGACGGAGACGAAGTACGAGCTCGTTATTAGATTAGCTCGGGTAATTCGATTCTCGCGTGCGGTGACATCTTCAAGAGGAATTAGCTACGATGGTACGAAGCCAGCGCGCCGCTGCAGATGTGTGAAACATACGCTGCTTGTAATTGGGACGTGATAAATATAGTAATTATTTGTTTTGAATTGACGTGTATAGATTGATAACTTCGTTTTGGGGGACTTATTGGATTAAGGCCAGTTGAAATCTTGTACCGTAAACCTTAAGGAGCAACAATCCCTTAATACCAAATGGTTCTTATTCCTATTAAACTTAAAATATATATTATATATTTCAAAAATAAATCTGTTAATGCACAAATCTTTTTCTGTTGGGTTAATTTTATAATTTTGTTAGATTTAAAAAATTGCGATTTATTAAAAATATAACGTGCTGTTTTTTATCAGTTCTGTTGCTAGCAATTCATAAATAAATCGTATAATTTGTAATAGTTTATATTTAACTCACTTGCCAGTAAAATTAAGATTATAAATTAAATCCTGTTATTATTATCTTAGATGGTACCTTATAAGATATTGTTACTATAGCAATAACAACACAACTTTCATATGTTGACAATGCAACTACTACCTAACTTGTAAATTTTACAGGCTAGTAGCATGTAAAGATTAATTTTCAAGATTAATAAACAGTACATTGAGTAACAAAATAATTCATTATTGACATAGCATTAAAATTTTGTTACCATTAGTCTAGTCTAGCTAACCATATTTCTTCCCAAAAATTTAATAATGAGATATGTGCAATCGGAGTCAAAGCAACAAAAATACTTTTTTCACGACCAAGAGATAAACTTGGTTTCTATAATACCGAAATGATAACAGAAACAGCCAATTTCCTATCTACAGAAGATTAGTACACTTTCTCTCCCGTCGTGAGGGAAATTGTAATGTGAAAAATATATATTGCAATTAAAAGAAATTGAAATACATAAAAACTATCATAAATATTGTGCTCGTGAGAAAAATAGTATATAATGTATACAGTAGGAGAGAAATATATTTTTCTCTTGTCGTATTGTAGCCCTCGTCTACGGGTTTTTCTTCAATTGACTCTACGGGAAAAATTTATAAGTTATATCCAATTGTTGAATTTTTGTAGTTCTGAAAATGTCTGTCCTTTTAAAATTTGCATATCTTCAAAGATTAATTCCAGTCGTTGATAAAAAATTAGTTTCGCTTAAAATTTTTAATGAAATTTTTGAAATATATCGGAGAGATGAATAATTAAAGAAGCTTAAGATAATGGCACTAATTTTGCACTCCATACATTTGATGGATCGGATGGATTATAAAGGAAGCGATGGAAAATAGTTAATTTTTTATAATCTTTTGAATTTAAATTAGTTTGCTTAAAATATTTTGATGTTGCTTTAATTTTTTATGAGTGTATCAATATTTCATATAAATTGGTTCATAATACAAATTTATTGATTTTTTATTCCCCCAGCTGAAAACATTAATTTCCTTTCAGATTCCTAAAATTTCTACAATATCAAACCACGAAAAATGTTTTTGCAGTACACTTCAGTGAAGTGTAAGCTAATCAATATTTTTATAAATTCAATAAATTCGTCTTGTTTCATTTAGGGTATCTGTACTTATTTTTATTCTCTTTTCATTATTAATAAATAAATTAAATATACCATCATGCTTTGTATCCATTTTGGGTGCGGCACTCTGCTTGCACACACACATTGCTTAGATGTGTCACCACATCTATTTCACTATCGCATTGTGATTTTGCAATTTAAAAATACTAGTAACTTATGTAATACTGATTTTCGCGATGTGCGACCATTGAGATTCTTGTTCAGAAATGTCTCAAGAACAAAATATTCAAAATTCTGCTAATTTGACGTAAGCCACTTTTCTATAAGGAATGAGCGGGGTACTTTGTGAAACTACGATTATTTAAGAATGTTAATACGTGAGGAGAGAATGTAAGCATAGAATCAAAAAGTGGTTTCATATTATCTTTCAAAAATAGTAGTGAGAAGAATATTGTTTTGAGTACTGTAATTTTAGTAATACAAGTAGAGATGGGCGAATACCATCTGCGTATACTCGAATACCTCGAATAATAAATGTATTTGAGATTCGAGATTTCGAATATTAACAACAAACCAACAAAATCTTCGAATAATGCGTAATTTGCGCTGTGTGCAGCAGCCAGTTTTTTATTATTTTTATGTAATTTTTGTTTGATTTTCTAAAAATTTACACCTGATAAGATAGAAATAGTAAGACACGGTATGAAGTACGTATTATAAAGTATAAATTATACTGTGCTTAATAAAAATATTCGAGGTATACGAGTATTCGAGATATTGGAATATACAAGAACCATTGATATTCGCCCATCTCTAAATTGAAGTATTTCAGTTTTAATTCCCCTTTTACCGTAATAGCTATATTGTACTAGCAGCATATTTATTGGTAGAAAGATTCATATTATTTCCTTGTATGCAAATATTTAAAACGCGTTTTGTTTGATTTCCAACGTCCAAAATCAATACTGTGTAATTGCAATAGAAATATTCGTATCTGAAAACTCATAAACTACAATACATATCCGCATTTCCAAATAAATTCAATTCCCTGCCATGCAGGAAATAAAACCAAAACCTGGTGCACATCCCGCAAGATTTCCATCCTCGGAAATTCCAGCTCATCTCTTCTTCCTCGGCCAGTGCAGCATTTTCTGCTTTCTGGCACACTCGCGTCTTTTTTACTCACCCTTCGAGAGTCCATATCATATATATTTCTCTGACATGGGAATGATATTTGTGGTGACCCGAATAAGAATATGATGATTTTTTGCCCGCGTTTCTGGACACGACCAGGAAGATGGAGGGCGTAGGGATGTATTAATATTAATTAAGGTGGTTGTGCACCGTCACCGGTTATTGACGGCGGGTCCCATGAGAATCAAGTGTTGGAAGTCGGTCGACATGTTAGATATATCACCAGCGTACATCAGATTTGATCTTCTGTGTCGTAAGCTTCACTGGGCTAGCCTTGATGAGAGTGCTTGTCAAACTTTTCGGACGGCGCTCATGAAATTCTAAATTGGAAACAAGTGTCACACAAACGAAAATTGAGCAGGAACATAATTTCAAATCGCGGGAGTTGAAATTAAACTTCATTCGCGTTTACGGCAATAAACAAAATAAAATGTCAGGCATTGTAATTAATTTCGCACTTGACAATAATTCGATTAATCTACCGTGTCTTTATTTTTGTGAGCAATAAACTAGAAATCATCCCCTGCGCGCGTAAAAACGCTGCATAAATTGAAATAAAACTTTTATTCGTTACAGTAAACCCAGTTCCAACGGTTAACACCATAGTTTAAAAATCTCATTGCACTGAAAGTTATCTGCGGAACTTATATCTCACAGTGCGGGCCTCAAATGACGAAATGAGACGGAGTGATGGTTAAAGGGGATGATAAAAGAAGACGTCACTAAAATGGTTCTAGTTTTGCATGTGTTGTATGTCGCTGTGTGCTGTTTGTCATATTTAATCGACTTTGACTGTTTAGATTGAGGTACTTGCAGGGGGTTTCTGCAGGTGAAAGAATACATTTATTTATACATTCGCACAGAGGTGTATTCTTAAAATTTGAAATGTTAGCGCAACTAAAAATAAATCTTTTACTGTTTCTATTTACTTGTTTATGTTGTTCACTTGTTTCTTTGATGAAGAATGAAGTATAGTAATTTGAAACGTTGATTTAATAAAATGTTTATAGAATTTAATCTAGAAATCTTATAAGTTCTGAAAGCTTTTAACTTATTGAAATATTTTATTTGTGAAAATTACATTTTCCACACAAGTCGTGACAGTATTTTAGTTAGTAGTGATCAAGGAAACGTGATATGCTTTTAAAAATACATCTAAGATTTATATAAAATAATTATTATGTAACGTTAACTATGTAAAAATATAATATATTCCATACTGTATCCTATTTGTATGTTTACCGGACTAAGTTCAGTCCGGTAAATGGGACTTTAAAGTATTGTTTTTTTTTTACAGTACTCTATCGTTACTAAGCAATATTTTAATTGCATTTCGAACCACAATATTTTATTGAAGACAAAACAATAATGTTTGCTATCACTATTTTTATAAATCAAAACCATCTGATAGTTTTTAACCAACAACGAAAGTAAACTTTCTTCTAAAATGTGACACAGGTATGAAACGTAATACGTCCGGTTATGATTTTCACTGTACTCATTTCGAAATTCTTGACTCAGCTCCTTCATCTCCTCGTTCGGAAACATTTATTCGTACCATAAAAATTCAATTGCCGGACTTATAACACAAATAACTATTACACATTTGATGTTGCACTAGTGCACTCACATGGGAAAAGGATCATTGCAGAACTTGTACTATGAGAACGTTTTTCAATTTTGGTACCCGGTTTGTAATGAAGCCATTCCTTAACTAAATCAATATACTTTTATTTGATCCCGGTGCTATCAGCATTTTATTTTTATTTGATATATTTTGTACGTGAAATTTAGTAACCCAAGCATAATTTATAAAGTAAATAGATATATCAATTCAATTTGCTCACAGATATCGGTTCTTATGATCCACCACGGAACTATTTACCCCATGGGTTTAAAGTTAAACTAGTAGGTTTCAGGATCAGAATAAATTAATATGTCAAATTATAACATACTTTATTAGAACGTCTTACCTTTTAGACAAATCATCTTTAGCATCAAATAAATATTCAAATTATAAAATATGGAATATTAAATTGTAATGACTATCTTCATATATGAAATTCCGGTGTGCGTGTGTTTGTAATTCTTCTCCATCTAAACGACTTGGCCGTTTCTTTTTTTTTTATACTTATGGGATATATGGTTCTTAGTTACATTTGGACCCGGTAGGTTGCACTGTTGTTGATATCCAGAATAAAAAAAATTCCTGACCTATATACACATGATTTATGCATTTGACCATCAAGGTAACTCCACAATTAAAAAAAAAAATCATCAAAATCGGTCAAGCCGTTTAAGAGGAGAAGAATTATGAACACCTGAATTTTAGTATAGCGAGGTCAGTGGCAGGAATATGACTGCTAATATATCTATATATTTAGTCACAAAATAAAAATCAACACGTGTTTTGCTCGACCAATGCTTGATATCCTGCATAACTCTCGACGGCCACTTGATATCCGTCTATCAGCTGTTTCTTGATTGTGATTCTTGACTACTGTCTTTGACATGTTTACTTTTTATTTTGTGACCAGTCCAACTTCAAATAGTAATTTAAAAGGACCCAAAATATTTTTTATTTACACCGATGGGATTTAGTTTTATGTTGTCTGCTGTAAAATATTTGGATGAAGTGAAAAAAGTTGAACATTTTCAGCAGTGTTTGAAATGTGCAAGTATTGGCAAATATTATGTATGGAGTTTTATTGTGCTGACCGGATATAAAATTGTTATATAAAATAAATTTATACGACCGTAGAGATGTTTTAAAATTGATATATCCAGTTTCACAGTATTATTATCACAGCAAATAATATCAACCAGAGCACTGTAGTTCTAGGTCAAATATATATCACAAAGCGAGCATAAAATTTATATTTAAACTCAAAACAAATTCAGTCATAAATACGAAATTCTATTTCCTTTTTTAGCCCTGAGCTATTTTCCTTCCCTCCTCTGTTCCTGGCATCCACTGGATTCAACTCCAGCCCCAGCCCAGCTCCAGTTCCAGCTCCAGGACTCACTGGGCTGCAGACACATTTCTCAGCGGCGTAGTCATTTTGCAAGCGCGAGCGAACTAACCCGCGAGAGAGACACCACCACTTTCCAACTTCTCTCTCTGGCCTCGTGTTTGTGCCTTTTTGGGAAGCCGCGCTGAAAAATTACGAAAAAAGAATATTCTCGTGTCAAATGAAATATGTTTCCATAAAAATGTTTGTGTGTTATCGCCGTTGTAAAAAGTACTTTACCGGAAAGTCATAACTCTCATGCCCGTCGTCAAGTTGCTGACGGCAGCGCGCCTGCGCACCGACTCTGCTTCTCCTTAAACCGCTCCTGAAAAGATGCTTCGTTGTGCCTGAATTACTGAAAGTTAGGATGAGGACGTCACTGTAAAGAAGTTGAGATTAGCTAAAAATGTGTTCAGTCTCTTTACTTGAATCATACTTTCAAAGGTTATAAACTTTTCAAAAAGGAACCCTTTGATTTTAATAAAACATTCGCTGTGTATGTGATCACAGCAAAGAGGTGCTATTTTTAAGGTTATATCTGTGCTGATCGGAATTTAACATTTCTTCACCGAACTACTCAAAATGGGTAAATGGCGTGATGATATATTCATTACCTCGCGCACATATACGTATGGGAAATATTGTGACAAGTCAGAATTTTCGGTAGTGAGTTTTCAACAGATAAGCACGTTTTGGGGTTCGATACGATTTCACTATTTTTATAATGTTTGTCTGTTAATGAGTTATGAGATAATTAAAAATTTAATGAAGCTATATAGCTGACTATACAGGGTGTCCCAGATTTAAACGGCCTAACTTAAAATTAAGATTAATCACCTAAAAATAGGGGGACAAGTTCATTTGAGCAAATGTCCGTAAATGCTTTATTCCAGAGATATTCATGTTTTTCTTATTGAGTAGCACTACTTTAAAAAATCATCTTCATAACGAAATATCCACTATTATCTTATTGATGTGAGACAGAATAATTAAAATAAATTAATAATACATTGGTTATTACCTAATTTTAATACAAAATTTAGTTTGCTTGCACTAATGTCAAGGAAAAAATGAGAAACTATCAATGAATATAAGAAATTTTTATAAGGTGCCATAAAAGAAAAAGTCTATGAAGAACCGATAAATAATTGAGACTCACTACGTAGAAAAATTATTCAAGTTTGCGAAACTATATCTCCCGAGCAATGTCACGCAGCAACCAATGCAGTGGCAGATCATTGTAGTGCTTGTTTACGTGTTGCAGGTGAACATTTTGAACAAATATTATTAAAAAAAATAGTTTATGTAGTTATGTTATTACTTTATTATTTTAAACAATAAATTTCTTTAAATTCATTGAAAGCTCCTCATTTTTTCCCAGACATCAGTGTAAGCAAACTAAATTTTGTATTCAAATTAGGTAATAAACAAATTATTTTTAATTTAATATGTAACATCTCATTACGATAATATTAGATATTTCATTATAATGTTGATTTTGTAAAGTAGCGCTACTCAATAAGAAAAACATGAATATCTCTGGAATGAAGCATTTACGGACATTTGCTCAAATGAACTTGTCACCTTATTTTTAGGTGTTTAATCTATGGATTAAGTTAGGCCGTTTAAATCTGGGACACCCTGTATATTGGCAGTAATTCATCAACCAGAAGTGGTAATTTTTTTATCAGGTTCTTTGGGCAATTTTTGTTTGAAACCTTTCTCTGTCTTGTATCTCTTTACATTTAAATTTTAAAATTTACATATTTCATATTTAGAAGTTGAATGTTTAAATTAGATTTTGGTAGTAATTCATCCACGGGAAGTAGTAGTTTATAAGTCTAGGAGGTATTTTGAGCAAATCTCAGTAAAAATTTGAGTTCGGGCTACGAATTCATCGTGCCACTTCGATGGTAACTAGTTTGAATAAGGACAAAATCAATTTGTGTTTGGTACTTTGCTTTCGCAGATCTCAGTAAGTGATATATAAATGTACGTGTATTAAGTAACGGTTTCCAAAGTGTTAAAGTAAAAATGGTGACATTGTTCACTCAAAATTGTATAGCCGAAAAATGTTTTTTGGTATAAAATTTCATTTGTATTTTGTAATTTTAGTAGCTCATCTGTGACGTCATAAAAATAAAATAATTACATTTTATAAGCGCATTACTCTGCTTTTTTAAAAATAAATTTAATATTATTCCACATTCAATATATAAACATGTATGTTGTGATTTGTTTCTGATAGCTATTTTATGAAAATATATTGTGAATATTTGTTTGAAATTGTGCTTTTATTTACATTTTAATAAATTGGAAAACATCGACAAAATATTGAAACACATTTTAAAATAGAAATGTTCAATGTCAAGTGTGTGCTCTGTAAAATAGTATTGGAAATTTTTATTACGCTATTGATTTTTCAATAAATTTTAGATTGAAGTAAAACTTTCGAGTATATAATGATTATTTATGGCGCAATATTTTATTTTTAAGGAACTTTGAAGAAACTTAAAGTATATCTTGATTGGAAGGATTGAAGTTTTATAATTAAAAATAGAGCACAGCGAAGAACACATGCGATATGAATATTTCACGTGTACAAAGTCTTGTTTTCACTGTGCTCGAATTCAAAGTTTACCCCATTGTGTAAATTAAATTATAATGTTTGAGTAACTTTTAATCCCTAGTCTACACCGTTTCCGCTGGACTTACAAAATTTGCGCAAAGCTAACATTTATGTAAATACTTAACTTTATAATGGCTAATGGTACACATATAAAATTTACGCCCAACTATTGTTCTATCTGTTCTGCTTTCAAGTAATTTGTTAAGACATTTTTGACTTAAGTGCTACATGGGAAAACTCCATGCAGTTTTAGTTCAAGAAGATAAGTCAAAGTTTGTTGGGTGCTTCTGCGTAAGTGAAGAGTATAATTTCTACATATTTAATTATTCGTAAACTGTACTGTAGATTCTCATAACGTTCTTATTCTTTTTGAAGAGTTACCTACGTCCACAGTGAACTATTTCGTAAAATATATAGTTTCTAAAACTACTTGGTAGGAGATGTAGTCAACATATCGTATTTCAAATAACAGTACAGCAGTTTCTGTTTTTCGAAAGGAAATTACCAGAAATGCAGTATTGAGTAGGGTTTTATTATAGAAATAATCACCCTAATGATACATGAAGACTGAATTACATTCAAATCATTGGTGATATATTGTTATTAATCGACAAAAAAAAACGTGCTCTTCCACTCGCTACCGAATTTTTAGCATGATTCCTATACCTCCCTTACAGGATGTGGCGGGAGATAAAAATTTTACCTTTAACGGTAGGAAAAATTTTTCCTGTTAACCGATTCTACCACGCATAACTTTGTACTGGGTTATCCGATTTCGATGATTCTTTTTTTATTGAATAGGGCATATCTCGAAGTTGGTTATATTCAAGTTAAAAAAAGCCACCCCTCAGATTAGAGAAATATGTAGCTAAACAAAATTAAAAAAATAAAACTTTTTAACAAAGAGTAATATCGGCGAAAAAGGAAACTGAAAAGCGCGAAATAAAATAATCCTTTTTAGTCTTAATAACTAAGCTCCTAAGCGGCGTTCGTTGATTGTTTGACGCCGACTCAAAATTAGTTACTTACATTAGTTATTAAGACTAAAAAGGTTTATTTTATTTTTCGCTTTTCAGTTTTTATTTTAAATTAATTTGACTGCATTTTACTTTACATATTTCATAATGTTGATTTACTCACCTGACGTAAATCCTTTCATCATAGTTTGCAAATATCTGTAAATGCAAATCTGCAATGTGCGCAATTGATGAAAAGGTGTGATGACATTTTTTTTATATCATTAGTTGCCAACGAAAATCTGGTGTGGGGTCAGTTCGTAGCACAAATACTGCAGTATATCTTCATATACATCGAAGCGTACATACACAGTGACCCTTAGTATGGCGGTAGTCCTGACATGTCCGAGGCCGAGAAAAGTTCTCGCGGCATAAGATGATTTATCGACATGGCGTAACGCCGTGCTGACCAAGCGTTCTGCCGCCTCCGTCGTCGCCGCCTACGTTCAATTTGTTACCTGCCAGAAAAATTTTAACCATTTTTTACGATAGAGCGGCTGGAGGCTGCATGTGCGGTGTATGACCTGCTAGTTACATGAGCATTACGACTTTGGAAGAAGTATGTAATTGGTGGGTATTGGGGCACTAACCAGGATGCGTTCATACATAATATACTGCATATCGGGTGTTCTATCACTATCTAGTGAAATGCTATTTTAGTAATAGTATTATATATTCTAGCAAAATAAAACAGTTTTTATGGCTGAAATGAAGAAATGACTATCGAATCTGTCAACTTCTTGAAGCAATAGAGTATGAAACCTGGATACATATAGGTACAGTTTAAGCAGAGTATGAAAGTTTACGTATATATTACTTGATGGACGTGTTTCTTTTTCATACAAACTAAGGGTCAGTTTTCACATATCCAGTCAACTGTTGGATTTGCTTATGAGATATCTCTGGTTAACTGCTCCGCGACTTTCGTACAGAGTAAAAAAATTATAGTCAAAATTGACAAAATTTTAATAAAATTTTTAGTCCCATACGATTCACCGTTAATTTTTGTTAATTTTCAAATTTTTTAGCAAGTGATACATTATTTTTTCTATTTCGTAACAAAATATATTTGTGAATATAGTAATTATTAACATTTATTTTTTTGTTCTTTTGACTAAATATTTTAGTAATTATTTTGAAGCAGAATAATAAATAATAGTTATTATAACAAATTAAGTTGTCACAAAGGATATAAACTTTCTTAGCTAAATTTACTTGTTATTATTGACGAGTCCATTTGTTAAATTTTATAAATCCAGCAAATAAATAAATACAACAATTTTTCTTGTTAAAAATTCAGCAGTGAAAAAATTTTAATCTTGTCATATTTGTTCAAATTGTTGTTAATATTAACTAAAAATACTTAACAACCGGAAAATTATTAAATCGCAAGCAAAATATTTTACTGTGTATTACTTCATAATTTTAAGCAATTTGGGACAATATGTATGACACAAAAATGAAATTATTAGGGTTTCTAAATAGCTCTAAGGTAAAATATAATAATTGTAAAACATTATCTACTTTGCAAAATAAACAAAAACATTAAGCAGAAAAATCCGAAATTTGTAAGTAGTTTTATGACGAATGTATTAAAAATATAAAGATAAAATTTTTGCTTACGACAATCTGGACAATATAATCTAAAATTATCTACAAGAATGATTGAAAATTGTTTAGTTTGTCAAAAAATTATGAAGTTGCGTTTCCTCATAACTGTAATGTTATTTGAGTTCAACGTTTTTCTACCGACAGCGTCAGTTTTTCAAGACGTTGAAAAAACTTTCTTCCGAAAGTACATTTTGTTGCACTAGATACATGGTTTTGCTGGAAGAGATAAAATAGGTAATTTTCGTACTGCGGTTGTTACAAGTTAGGTTTTTAAACGCACCCTTAATACATAGGATTCACTATGTCTTGCAGAAAAATGAAGAATTTGAATACTTTATTTAAAAACTCCTTGGGGTATATAACTGGTAACGTATTGATTCTGAATATCCCCGCTAATTACCAATTCCCCTCACCTCCCTTATTAATCAACCCCCATGCAGTGTCCCGCCGCCTGCGACGACGCGCTGTTAAAATATTGTCCTGATAAGATTAGTGCGAGTGCAGCGTTGTAATGTCCGGTGCCGGAGCCGAACCCGGACTCCAACCGGACCCGAGGAACCGAACAAATCGATATTAACGACTACCACCGTAAGGCTTTGTTTTATGTTCGGATTAAAAACGGGAAATTTAGGTTTTTCTTTTTGATTTTCGACCGAAATTTGGGGATTATTCCAACTGGATTTAGGGACGTAATTCGCACTTGGTGTTTGAACTAGCAACTCCTAGAGAAGATAGTATCACGACATTTATCTTCATACGAGATTCTTTAGGAACTTTTAAACGAAGACAAACATAATGATAATAAGTTTCCAATGGACCATATCCATTCTCAACTAAATATAGAAAGCGTCATTGTATAAAATTAACCTTTATTTTAATATTTATAAAATAGACCTTGTATGTTTCTAAGCTCAGTTTTAAATATTACTGTTTATAGTTTAAATACTTTTCATTGAAATTAAATTTATATTCAGGTTTTATATTTCAATGCTATTTTTGATATTGCGATATAACAATCAAATTAAAATTAATATTTATTAGAAAAATTATAATACAGCCATGGAAAATTAAACTAAACGAAAAAAAAATTGACATTCCAGAGAATAAATTTAGATATATTTATTACAGTGTTGTGTTATTTTCTGTAAAAATTTCGTGGATGATAGCAATGATATAATGACGAATTTGAGAGTTCATTTCTTTCAATTTCTTTCTGGTAAATAAATTGATAACCTTAAACTGTTTTATAAAATTTTAAACATCCTATCAATCCTAACTGTTGTTTGACTAGAGTAAGGGCAGTATAAGTAGCAAAAATTAATGGAGTTTTGTAAAGTGAATAGGTAAAAATTTACAGCTACTTAAACAAAAATAGCATCGAAATCCCTATATACTACAGTTCAATGATAATTAAATGCTGAAATAAAATTTTCAGTAGTAATATAACAAGAGAGTGAGAATAGATTGAAAACATTTTGACAGATCAAATCATACGGACTTTCATGGCTACTGCCAAATATCAACAACATCAATGAATTTGATATTTATTTTCTAATTTATGGATAAGATTAGATAATATTTTGATTCTCAAATTTAAAACAATATTAGGTAACGCACTAAATATATGTTATAAGCTGCAGTCATACTAACCTAACTAGGTATCTGACATTTGTCAAGAAACACAAAAGCTCTAGAAAACATCGCCGGGAATAATCTCCAGAACTTTATTCCCACTATAATAATGACAAAATTTCATTGATTTAAAGAAATATAAATAAATAATCTCTATAATAACTGCAGTGGAATACAATATTTAAAAATGATGAAATGAACAACATTAATTAATAAATGGCTTTTCACCTTTTAAAAGAAACATTTTCGCTTTGATATCAATCAAAAATATGTTATATTCCAATTCATTTTTCCTTACATAATTTAATTCCTATAATTGATATTAAATTTCGATTTATGTCAAAATGACAAGCGAGTTGACAAGCTCTGACGAATTGCTGGAAATTCTGTTTTTGTGCGATGCGGATTTTATTGTTATTCACAATTTGACACCATTTGAATGCCATGAAGTATTAGCTTGAAACACATATGATCAGTTGCATAAAGCGCTGTTAGGTTAACTACATGACTAGCTAACAGTGAGCTAAAGGAAGCATCGGCCAAGATGGCTAACACCATATTTTACACATTTCGTTATTTTACATTTTAACAGTTATTGTGAAACACTTTACATATGTAGTTACTTAAATCCTAATATATCTTAGATGCTTCAATAATTTTCCGACATTTCTTTACTCATTTATAATATTTTTAATACTTTGCATCATCCAGTTGCTTTTTTGAAGAGTTAGGTTATATCAGTTTAGTATAGCTTAGGTATAAACCATATTCTTGAAGTTGCTATTTTATTTTGAATTATGGGAATTTAGGAAGGTATTATTAAAATCGCATATTACAAACATAAAGCATAATAAATGATTTTTCGAGTTTCGTCCATGATTACATCGTACACAAAGCGGAAGAGTAATATTCCGTCAAGTTATTGTTTTAAAAGCATCTAAACCATTTTGTCATCATGCTTTTAGTAGGAGATGAAACATTCAAGACTCTTTAAAAGTACTCCTTACTATATTACGTCGTACGTTCATAGTTTCATTTAGCAGACATTTATTTTTCAATTTGAAGATTTCTCGACTCAATACGTTCAGAAGATTTCAAAGCATCTAATCTCCTAGACGCAATTTGTGTCTGAACTAACATTAAATAAATTTTGGAGTAGCTTATTGTAGACTTAGCACCTACACGGTTAAATACAGCCACCGAGGCGATAGAATCGCTTCTGATATTAAACTGATTTGCGTCATCATTAAAGTGTTTTATTTAACTTCATTCAGGCGAGAATTATTTTGTAAATACCGCAGAAATACCAACTATTCCACGAGGTAATTTCAAAGTAATTACTTAACGTGTCTGATAGGTCGTAATGATCAGACACAGTGTACATAATAGAGATAAATAAACAAATGCCTGTATTCAGTAGCATGTCTAGAGAGCGTGTACAATTACAACGTACTAGTTACTAATTAGATGTTAATTAAGGCATCACAGAGCACAACAGACTTGTTTACATGTTTTTATAGCAAAACACTAGGATTACTTGCACTGGCTTCTTCCTCTTGACTTCATGGTAATGACTTGCAACAATGGTTTTAAGTTTCTTTAAAAGAAATGGACACTTATTTACTCACACAAACTGACGCTCTTCTGTCGTAAAAACTTTAATTAGTAAGTTAATGAAGCAACCAATTTCTGTACTCATTCCATTTTAATTAGTAGAAGATCACTCAAAAATTTTACTATAAGATAATTTAACTTCTAGGATCTATAATAATTGCAGTCCTTTTTATCTACTGTAAGTTCATTTCAATTGTTTTGTCAAATAACTTAAAAAACTTTAAAACCATGTTCTTGAATATTGTCAATTAAAAAAAGAACATATAAATGAATAATGTTAAAATTTTGCTCCCTGGCCTATTTGGCCTAAACCCGGATGTATATCTAGGTATAGTTTAACTAGAGTATGAAAGTATAATTTAAATAGCTTTATGGTCATGGTTTCTTTTCGTATCGACTATGGGTCTGTTTCCAGATATCCAGACAAGTGTTGGATTTGAAAATTCCAAAGAAACATTAGTAAGTCTGTCTTAAAGTAGATGGATCACTGTAGTAAAGTTATAATCTCTGAATAACAACACATGGATGTATACAAGTACTATAATGATACATCTATTTTGAACGTGTTCTTAGAATTTTCAAGTTCAGTGCTTGGCTCGGTAAGTATTTTATTCCGTTGTCAGCATAGATATAATATAAATGTGTATGTGTTATGCTTTTGTATGTAAGAAGTTTTTAACAAATTAAGAATGTTTTTTTTTACATGATTGTTTGCTGTAAGATCTTACTAATCCTGAAGATGGTTTAAGTGTAAACCGAAACGTCGCTTATGTAAGAAGAATAAATGCTGTATAACTGAGATTTCAAGTATTTTTTACACTTTACAATAAACACAATCCAGGTATTTTAAGAATTTAAGGTTTCTTACAATTATAGTTCTTTATCAAAGCTATGAAAAGAAACCAAAGATTATACAATTATTATAATGTCAACTTTCATTCTCTAATTGAACTATAACAATCGTTACGATAGGCAATTGTTTTCACACGAATTCTGTCTTGTTCGGTAGCAAATATATTTTTTAGGGACTGTTGAAAAACGTAGTAAGTTTCATAATTACATACATCAATATTTGCGATAGGCAATTGTTGTTATTAGTTAAAATCGAGTACATCAAAAATTTGCATGTTCGATTTGTGGGTTGTTTGACGAAGAATGACTGGAAGAACACGACACAAAATGGAGGCTTCAGAACGAGTGTTGATTCAAGGCTGACCGAACAACGGCCTGCCATAAACGGTTCAGGCAACTGGTGAACATCATTCGGCACTTTGTGTCCGCAGCACCGCGGCGTCGACGCCGCCACCCACCCCTATTTGCCTAGAGTGATGTGTGGCTTGCGCCACTCGCGGCGTGAAGACAAGAGCACATACTTGACTCCGAACCAGCGGCTAGCAAACAATAGACAATTTAAAGTTTTGCCACGAGGAAGATTTCAGATGTACTTGCTTTCAGTGTTTTATTATAAGAGAAACGCTTTTTGAAAGAAAAGTGACAAAATGTTGCTACGTTTAGACCATTACTTTTCACCAAAAGGAATGTGCAAATAAATTTCAATGGGGTAATAAAAAGAAAAGCAAATTATAATCGCAAATTCACTTGAAAAAAAAATTGATGTGTGCGCTACACGACTTTCTTATACACAGTATATAAATCATGTCAGTGTTTAATAATTATCCTTGAGTCCTTGACACATGTGCTTGTATCTTTCAGAATTCATAGTAAATTATAAAGATTTTTGGATTAAGTTCTGTAAAATATTTTATTTAAAAATGTTTTGAATTATTGTACATAATTCTTCATAAGAAAAACAAATGAATAACATAAACGAGTAGATGTAGGTCTAGATATTTAGAAAATGCATTGATCTTTGTCTTTATGAACATTTGGTAATACATAAAATTTTACAGAAATTTGAAAGTCTTTATAATTTACAACTATATTATTGGAGTGACAAAGATTAAATTTATCTAGGGGACGGTACGACAGAATTGAAGTAATTTTAAAGTTAAGCTATATTTTAGTGGATCTTAGGTAGACCTTATCCTGCCACAGACCTCGCTATATATAAAATTCCAGTATACTCAATTCTTCTCTTCCTAAACGGATTGGACGTATATTTTGGTTTCTCAATCTGTTTTGTTTTTCGCGAGATATTCGGGGGAAGGGGGGGGGGATGAGTGGTCTGAAACACCCTATATATTAGGATTATTCAAAATTGATAGTTAATATGTTATTGCAGAACTCGAGAGTGAATTCAATTCCAGTATGGAAAATATACAAATTCCTACAATAAAAATAATAGTAATAATAAGTAAATAATATTCAAATAGAGTTAAATTTAAATTATTTTAATCCTATCAAATTTGGTATTATATTAAAGGTCGCAGATAGGCGAGTTAAACTAAAATGAGAAATAATAATTATCGATGATCGTCAGTTGTTTCTTACCAGAGTTATTTGAATCCTATAGAATTTGGTATCCAATTATAGCTCTCAGTGAGACGAGTTAAATTCAATTATAAAAAATAAATTCTGGACAATTGCTAATTGTTTTTTAGAATAATTATTTAAATCCTATCAAGTTTCAAGAGCCCAGGGGGGGGAGTTGAACTAGAATATCAAAAAATACTTCTGAATGGCCGTCAATTGTATCGAAACTGTTATTAGAATTCTGTCGATTTATTTTTTATTTAAGTAATTGAAACTTTCTGAAGGGAGGTAAATATAATATCAGGTCATAAATATATTTTTGGATGATGTACCCTTCTGTTTTGAGATATACATACGTACATACATGTGTTGAAGTTCTCTGAATATTACTCAATTTTCATAATTACAAGTTTCATTTTTATAAGTAATGTATAAGATTTATACGAAATGAAAACATAAAACCTTACACGCTTCAGAATCTGAACCCCATCGCCACATTCTCCACAGATCGCAAAATCACGTCTGACTCGAACTCATTGCTGCTCATTCCTTCTGTTGCACACACTCCTGCTCCCCCCCTGCTATCTCCTGCGTCTTTATCTGCCTAGCTTCCGCCATGCACACTCCAGATAAGATTAGCGAAGCGCGCTGCAGTCGCGTAATGGAAACCGGGGGCGAGGGGACACATGCAGCGCATTGTAAAATACATTTGCACGAACGTTGTCGTAAAATTACCGCGGAATGATGAGAATGGATACACTCAACACTGTTTCCTGAGGAGGCTTTTAATTCATTGCAAAGCGGAGGGAGTTTTAATTTCTGCTTTATGCGTTTTATTTCAAAAATGATGTATGAGTGTACAATATACGCTGCATTGCAAATAAAAGATTTATGATTAAATTTTCCGATTTAATATCAATTTATCCTTAAGCTATTCGTTTAATAATTGATAATGTAAACGTTTGCTGAAACGCAAATACTATTTGTAAAGCGAATTAATATTGTGTAGACTGTAGAGTAGACAATATAATAAAGAATAAAACAGATAAAAAATGTAAAAACAAATATAGACGTATTTGTTTATAGTTTACTTGTTTTACATTTTAATTATGTAATGTAACTATGGAAATGTTTTATATACTAATGTTTAACAATGAAAATAAAAACACAAAAAGGAATACAGGAATATTTATGAAAAGATTAAAACCAACAACTATTCCAAGATTGTAGTTCTATTTATTGTGTTTTTGAAGAACTGATGTTTCAGTAACAATGGTACCTTTTTCTGCTTTCTAACAATATAATAAACAGGACAGAAATTCTGGATTGGAGTTTCTTTTTTGTAATCTTTTATCTAATGGAGAATAAGTATATATTTCTAAGCACCAACAAGGTTCTGAGCCAGTTTTTGATTATCTAAAGTGACTTCTTAATATTCTTTAAAATTTTGTGAAAATCAACGAATAAATAAAAGTAGTGTTGGCCAATCGGAAAATTTCCAAAATGTAAATTTACCGGGAATATTTCCTTGCCTTTAGAAACTTTCAAAACTTTTCTTTTTAACATAACCTATGTTTCTTGTTACTTCCTGATTAGCATATTTTAAAATGTAATTCTTGCCCATTAGCAGAGAAACAAAAACTTAAAAAAGATATTAAAGACATTTCTACTAATTGCGTGGTATGTGTGTTATGATTATGATAGTTATTGTTTCCAATATTGTTATTTTAAATAAAATCATTATTTTTGTCATTGACATAACTTTAAAAACACGAAGGAAAGTTTCCGGAAAATTTCCATATATCTCTTGGGAATATTTCCCAAAAAATAAATTCCAGGGAATTTGCCAATACTAAATAAAAGTTTTTTTGTAATCTGTACACTTAAATTATATAGTTTTCAACATATATTACTTTATTCTTGTATAATTAAGTTATTGAAACTGTTGATTACTCTAAAAATATGTCATTTCCAAGAAGTGATAATTTTAAATATAGTTTATGTTTTAAATCGGTTGTTTTAAGAGGCTTCAGCCGTGGTAATTGTAATAATTAAGTCGTTCTAAACGCAGTTTAGAACAGACTCTCATAATGTTTGCAAAAGAAATATTTCTTAAGGTAAATCCCGGCTGAGCTAACATAAAATTTACGTTTATGCAACTGGTTGCGAGAGTTTGAAGGGATTAGAAAAACTTTGTTTATTTTCTCAGTAATACGTACACAATCATCTTACCGTATTTGAGTTTTGTGAAGGCCATAACAACAAACTGAGTACATCTTCAGTGAAGCTTCTTTCGCTGATTCCCTTTGGGCGTCGTATCCTCGTATTTTTCTTGCGCTTCCTCCTTCGCCCATTGTTTCTTGCGCGTTTCTTTTCTCTTTACGCTGTGCGGATTTCACCTGCTTTATGTTACTGTTGTTTTCCATCCGTTGTTTCTTCGAACTCGTTTCATTTTGGTTCTTTTACTGCCCTCGTCGTCATATCTTTTGCTGTTTATATGATTCTCTCTTGTTTATACTGACGCGATGAAGTATAATTTTAATGTTTTGGTAGTAAAAGTTTGAGGCATAAAGAGTGTTTTGTTGTTTGTGGAATAATCAAAAGGAGATTTCAATGGTAGAGGATTTAATAATTATGTTTTATTGTGAAGCTTTTGTTTTATGTTCATATGCTTTCCTTTATTCTAAGCCCACATAGATTATAATATAAATAAATTTCGTATTTACGTTCCACAGTAAATATATGATAAACTAATAAGCCAACTTTTAGGATTAGTACTGTCGACATAATTCTGTTTTATTATTAACGATGTATAACACAAAATTCAAAATTCATATTGCTTCGCTTCAATACAGCATGGGCTTATAAAAACTAAACAAGATTAAAAACCTGTACAACCTTTTTTCTTGAGTACTTCGTCTGCTCCGTCTCGAAAAATCATCAATAATTCCTAAATCATTACTTTCCCGTCAAGAATTCTCGAACATAACCAAACTTTTCCGTCTTGAGCAACCTCCATCCTCCTCGCAAATTATCGAACTGCAATAACCGTTTCGGAGCGTTATGTTACGTAAACCTACATTATGTTCTTTTATGCGAAGTTGCTGTGCATTCCTCGCAGTAAAACCCAAAGTAATGGCACTCATTATAATAATAAAAGCGATTAATTACTGTACTATGATGTTCTTAGTATAGTAGAGGTTTATTATCGATTATTCTAAATAGCAGTTTCGAGTTCTCTGGATTCATATGTTAATAATCATTTGTGTCAGATTTACATTTACAATTGTTCGCCTTACTCTAGTGAACCGATGTCAATTTCACTTAATTCATTCATGAAAATTTAATTTGTGTGAAAGCAAGATACATAGCAACTGAAACCTGACACAGGCCCCAGGGACAGGGCTGAAATGACAACAAGGGTCTGCTATTCACTATTCAAATTTTGACCAGCTATGATGCTAAACTGACCTTAATTTTTGGTTAATAATTGAAACATATTTGGCACACATTTTACGTTTCGCAGCAAAAATTCTCAGCGTCAATTCACACAATTTGAAAATTAAAATTGTTGTTACAAACATAATTCTTTAATTAAGCCAAGATGATTAAGGTGTTTAAATAATGAAATTTATAATTACAATTTTGATAGCAAAATTTTAAGGCAGTGTAAATGTTTTTAACCTTTCAGGTTGTGTCTGGGGTATATCATATCCCAGTATTTTTCTTTTCAAAACAGATTTCCTATTGCTTTGAATAATTATTGCTATTTAAAAAAAAAATAATAATACTAAATTGATTTTTTGATTTGTTTGACCCACAATGAAGTTTAGAAACATGTTTGATCACATATGAAATTTGAAACCTGATAATTTTGGTGGTTTGGGATAACACTAACTTGATCAAACAAGTTTTTATATTCTTTAACATAAATTTAATTTATAAAATCACCTGTAAT